>OU452313.1:26476139-27821139 GCA_911728475.2 Pterostichus madidus | reverse complement strand
CTGAGCTACGATTGCATACTATTTAGTTGTACCATTGCTATCTCGAGAACTATAAGAGCAATAAAGTGGGTTAAATTAGCAAAGAAATACCATTTTACTACAAAACTATTAACAATTTTTTTTGTCCAGTTGTTCTTCAAATATGGGACATAATTTTTTTATTTTAAATGAAAACATATATTATTTTTCTTACAAAGTTCAGTACGTTTCACATTACTAAATTTTTCAGTAAATATTTATTACATTGACATTAATTCAAATCGCATAGGAATCAGCGTGCTATGAAGAAAGAAGAAACAGACGAACAATCATAATAGTTTTGTTTGTTTGCTTAATTATTAAACTATATTGTGAAAAAAATATATAAATTAATTTTGATATTCATTTGTTTCTTTTATCTCATCCTATGTCCTATGCGATTTGAATTAAATTAATGGCAATATAATATAATATGCATTTTTTTCAAAAAAATTGTAAAGTGAGGGTATTAAACTTTATATTAATAATAAAATTATTTTCCGTTAAAATAAATGAATAAATAAATAAATAAATATAAAAAATATATACCGGTCGAAAAAAAAACAATGTTAATAGTTTTGTAATAGGTTTGCAAATTAGTATTTCTTTGCTAATTCAACTAATCTTGTAGCTCTTATAGTTTTCGAGATAGCAATGGTGGCATACCTATGTATATTGAACATCCTGCATGTATATACAAATTTTTTTATGTTTAAAAGATAAAAGTTAAATCAAGTATTTGCATAAATAAATGAAACTCGAGTATATACTTAATGCCCGATTCTTAAAGAAGTTTTAGCTAATCCTGAATTTTTGATTAGTTAACTTAAATCTAACTCAATATTAAAAGTTAAACCAAATGGTCACAAGGTTGTATTTGGGTTTATTTAATTTTTTTAGAACATTGCTTAGGTTATTTTGACCAAACCAAAACTTAGAACTAGCTAAAACGTTCTGAGAATCGGTGCTTTAGTTATTTCATTAAATGTTAAAATAACAATGAAAAAAATGATCTAATGATGATATTGCATTCAAGTATAAAAGTGATAGTGTATATACTTACAATCCCTTCTTGCTAATATTACTGTTGATATCCCTCTTGGCCCTGTTGTGGGCGCTTTGATACCCTGCCACCCCGGAAGCTATCACCGCCGCTGCTATCGCAGCCGCCTCACATTTCGCCTTGTGCACATCAGAGTTACTGCTGGCTGTGTTCACCCTGTTAAGCACCCTCGGGCGGCTTGCATACGCATACAACTTATCCCCATCCTTTTTGTTAAACTCACACAAGTTCAACCTCAAGACATTAGCAACCTCTGCAGGCGGTTCTAGAAATGAACCCTTCTTTACTGTCGATATGAAAGGTTTTCCGATAGGAGCAGAGTTATTAGATTGCGCTGATTTGGTCTTTTTTGTTTTTTCTTCCTTTTGGAGTTTTCGTAATTTTGCGTCTAAGGTTTTGGTGAAGTTTAAATCAAGACTTTGGTCTTTTTCTTCGATTTCGGTGCGTTTTTTTGCCGCACTGTTGCAATGATTCTGGTTTAGATTTCCGTAGGAATTGGAGTAATTCTTCTTGAGGTTTGTTTTGTTGAGATTGGAGATGTATCCGTTGGATTTTGTGAATGTTTTGCTTCTGGTGTCTTCTAAGTTTCCGTTGTTCGCTCGACGGGTTGGATAGACTACGATATTGGGTTTCTGTTTTTGATTTTCTCGACCGAAAGGTTTAAAGATTGATTCTCCGATGACCATCCCCACTGGACCTAAATTGTCCTGGTTTAGAACCTTGAAAGCGGGGATGTCGGAGTCATCGGTTTCTTCAGATGGAATTGTTGTTACTGGAGGCATCTTTGATTTCAATAAAATTTTATTTATATGTTCATGTTTCAAGTCTTTCGAATGAGTTTTTATTTTATTCACTTTAATGATTAGACCGGTAGGATTACATTATAATTAGTATGAATAGTTTTGCTGAGTAATTTGTATATTCTGAAATTATATTAAGTAATGTTGTAGTTGAACATTGCATAGAACACAACACGAAAGTACGAGTATAATGTGAAAGAAGAGAACATCTAAGATATAAAAATTGTTATTGTTAAGTATATTACGATAAGAGATAAGAAATAGATCGAAAAACGGAGAGGCTTATGTGACTTATTTCGATGGAACATTATTTCTTTATTTAATTATTTAAAAGTGCGAAAAATTATCTATAAATGCCTATCTATTTAAACATAAATGTATAAAAGAAGTGAGAAAAAGTTTTCATAAAGTTTTTATTAGGATTGCTCGTTTTATTCATGGCAACATTTAAAAGTCAAAATTGTTATAGCTATTATACAGGATGTCTTATCCAGTTCGCTCACTATTGCTAACTTTTTTATTTGAAGAGATACGAGTTTGGTTAAATTTAAAAAAATGTGCAATTTTATAATAGTAACTCAATTACATAGAAGGATTTTCTTTTTGTATCAGCGATTTTCAAAATATGGTGATAGATATGCCTATATTTTTTAAATGGAACAATATATTTTTGATTTCTTTAGTTTATATTTTTTTCATTTCAAAAATAATATAATTTACATTTTTTTAAAAATAAATTAGTTATTTACATTTTAAAAATCAAATGTTTTTTGTTCTATTATTAAAGTAGAAATAATTATTGTTATTAAGTTTAATCATTATAAGCTGTATTCTATTTGCTGCTTGGTTCACTTATATCAGTTCAGATAAATTATGCAACATGACTAAAAGAACTTAATTAACTGATACAGTTTTTAGGGTGAATTACTTTAAAGTGCTTCCCTAATTATTTTAAACAAAAAAGCTTCGAATAAAAGTTTTAGGGCATAAAATTCTGCATCTAAGCCAAGAAACAAAATTAACTTTGCATGCTTTGTAACGGCACAAATTAGATCTGAAAATGACAAAAATAGCCTCAAAACTATCGATAGCCATGGAATTTAAACAAAATTAAACAAATGTTTGACGTACAATCTGTCAAAATAATTTCTTTATTTATTAGCTGCATTTCCTCTTGGTTCACTTAAATCAGTTCAGATAAATTAGACAACATGACTAAATGAACTGAAAAAATAAACTGATGCACTTATTGGGGTGAATTACTTCAAAGTACATTAAAATTAGTAATTTTAGTACTGGAAATAAAGTCGGCGAAGTAATCCAGTGAAATAAATAAGTGATCTGGTTCAGTAAATGTAATTTAAATCTGATTCAAATAGCAAATGGAATATAGCTATTATTATTATTTTTCCGTTTGTTTCAAAATTACTAACAACTTCAATTATAATGGTTTATTACATCGAGAGAGTTATTTATTAATAAATACGCACGATGTATCGTTAAGTCGTAACACCGTGCGTAATTACAAATTTTCGAAAATGCGCTACTTTTAAGAAAAATAGCCTAAATTCCAAATTTTCAAAAATTCATAACGTTTTTCTATGTAAACGAAATAAATTGGTTTTTACGGGAAAAATCCGTATTATGTTGGTATAGGCAATTAACATGTAAAATCAGGGTTTTGTATATAAAAAGTGTCCGGCAAAAAATTATGGGACCAAATGTTATAACACAATACTGCGAGTATCCCTACATCTTATTTAATACAGACTATTTTATTTTGTTAGCGTTAGCGAAATTAATAAAAATAATTCTTAATTTTTCTCCTATTCTGCCACTGTCATCATAAATATTTTAATTTATCTAACAGTTTCTAACGAAGAAATCCATTCGGCGTTCAGTCCTGCGAAGTATTCAGATATTTGTCTTGTACTGCGCCCTCCTTCCCTCCCAAATAATGCATTCTAATAATATTTACGTGCTTCTCGACATTTAAAATATTTTATTTATTGATTTTTATTTTTACGTTTATTTCGTAAACGATACAGTTTTTTCACATATTCTGTAACACCGAAAATTAACCATAATTTTATGCAAATCAAGTTTTATTTGAAACATAATTCAAAAGTATCATAAATTCATTTGTTTGTGGAGAAAACGAAAGTACATAGTTGACAACAGCAGTTATTTTTAACTGTCTATTTCCATACGGCTTCCCTAGCAACAACACATACTCGCGTTTATTTTTCCAGTATGGAGTTCCATAGGCGTGAAACAAAAGAATATTGAAAAATTACAAATTTATAAATAAATACCTGCAAAAAAAATGACAGCTAGACCTGGTAGTTAGAAAATTGTTTCGATAATTCTCATACGCAATAAGAACCTGTCATTTCTCCCTGGTCAGCAATTTGACAGCTCATCGTCATCGCTTTTATTTTGTTATTGATTGACAGAACATTGGTGTTTATTTTACATAAAAACGTAAAAAATTATTTATAGCTCTCATCGACCTAAATACGCCATCGTCTCAGTAATGACTTAAATTGCTAGATTAAATGTTAATTACGTAGAATTGTTTTAAGTACTCGCGTTGCTGCCTTCTGTTTATTAATTTTGTGAGTTTCCTTGATTAGGCGATATGGCCTTGGTGTTTTTTACTTGCCAGGGTATATTTAGTTACTAAATTTTGTTAATTATGCACTTTGTTTGTCTGGGTAAATATAAATTTTATTTGTTTGAAAACTTTTTTATTTATTACATTAAAGTAGATGTATTAGACTAAAAGAAATTTAATAGAGTCATGACATGAATATCAATGTTAAAATGGTTTAGTATTAAAATACAACAGAGTGTTTAATTAATATCTTTCCAATGAAAATAATGGTCTTACTACAGGGCTGGCTTTATCATTTTGTTGATGCTGAAGGAAATTAACAAATAATATAAATAATTTCAATATTATGTACGTTGAAGACAGAAAATGAATGATAAGTGAATAGGAATGATGTGATTGAAGGTTTGTTGTGTGATAATGATTTCGAGTGTAATAAATGAATGAGTATATATGGAGTGATCTATGAATGTGGTTGAAGTGAGGGTGGTTTGTTTGGATGAAAATGTTTGACGAGGGCTGATTGTTTGATAAGTGTGATGAGTGAATGTTTTATGAGTGATTTTAGGATTCGTGCTACCCCATTTGTTGGGATATAGCGTGAAGATATGTATGTATGTATGTATGTAGGTTTTGTAACTAAATACCTATATTTATTTTTCTACAGATTTATACAAATTAAATTTGACTGTTTCCCTCATCACGTTTTAATCATTTAAACCAATCAAAATGCTTTATTTTTTATAGAAAAAAAGTATAACATCGACTATTTTGATAACTCTGTAATCATGATAATATGTTGTATCTGATCAGTACCGGCTGCAGCTAATTTTTTTCGAAGGGAGCATTAGGGTTAGCTATGCTACAAAATTAAATGTAAAAATCAAAAGAAAACAAAAAAAAACAAAATTATAGTGTAATAAACATTGTTCTAGGATGTCTACAACTGCTTCTGGAATTGCTTGCATGCGAATCCGCCTTCATGTTCGCGCCTTACGAATAATGAAATTAAGGGGTTACACCACTGTAACAGTCGAAAAAAGCGTTTTTTTTGACATTTTTTTTTTATACAAGGAAAGTTTGTAAGAAAATACTATTAAAGTATGTTATTAGGCATATATTGAAGTACAAAAAAAAATTTTTTTTCATTACAAATATTTCAAAGCCATTCTTCCAAGTCATGTTGAATTTGAGGCACTCCACGGCATGCAGTGTAGGTGGTGCAAATTTAAATTTGGAACAAAATAAAAAATATTCTCTTAATCTACATGACTATAGCTATTGAAGTACGTAAGGAATTTTAAAAATATTGATTTTTGTGTGATTAGCGAGTACTTGAAGTTAAATCTCGATTTTCGACCAAAAAAAGAGTGAATCTTTTGTTTATAAAAAATGTTAGAATTACCACATGGAAAATCCCATACGTGTTTCACTTCATAATATTGTTTTAAAGATATGGTTAATATTTCAAATGAAAATATTGAAAACCGTTGGAGTTAAGCTGCATGCCGTTTTGAAAAATCGTGTTTCGAGAAAAACGCGTTTAAAGTTTTGATATGAGTTATAGACATGAAAAATGGGAAATAATTACTATTTAAATTTTTTACCACTGATCTGCAATCCCAGGACCATAAAGCTGCCCTTCCAAGTTCAAATATTCCTCCTCAATTTCTTTCAGCTACGATTTAATGCTAGAGCGCGCCCTTTTTACATGTAAGACATTATGCGGTACCTTCCGAGCAGGTATTTCCTTAACACAGGTATTCATATCAGAGACATCCGATACGTTTGCGGAAGAGCGCGAAATGTCAATGAAAAAAAAATGTTTCACGCATAAAACTTTTACCCCATATTCTAGAAGGTTCAAAGTATCTTTTAAGCATAAAAAATATAGATTTTTTGAAAAATTTACAGTGGTGTACCCCCTTAAATAAATCAATAATTTTATTTATATCGGGTTGAAAATTCTTGTGTATCTCACGTTCAAAACCTGTTTTACCAGTACTCGCAGTTTGCGAGCCTCGCCTTTCTAGCCTAGTGATACAATTAGTTATTTGAGGCCGGAAACTGGACTTTTGCGAGTGCGACCATATTTCGACAGGCCGAGTCGAAGGTGAGGCTTGAAAAATATGAGTATTTGCAAAACAGTTTCTGAACGTAAGATACACACATTTTTCGCATCGATTTAAATGAAATTATTGATTAAAATTTTCTAAAAATCTGTAACCTAAAAACATGAAATTGATAGTCAGTTTCATAACATCATAACATCTCTATTTTCAAATCTTGGACTCGCCCAGCTGAATTTTCTCTATGGTGTAATACACTAGAAATATTATTTGTTAAAGATAGTTCAATTATCTGTATACACATTTTTTATTGGTTGTACACATCAATTGCAAATTGAATTATAATTACTTACATTTGAGTTTACAATGCACAAATTACTTCTAAAACCACGAAGCACTTACTGACACTGACAGCCAGTTATGCCAATGCTAAATTACAAAAGTCCTTACTATTTCCCGAACGATTTTGAAATATGTGAAACTGTCAATCTCGGACGGAGGCGCGAATATAACTATTACCTTTTGGTTCGACATATTGTCGCAAAATATTCCTCGATCTACCTGTACAGTCTCGAGAATATTTCATTGGCAATAAGTCTTATCAGTCGGTAATACTTTTGATTATTTTCGAAGCTCTTGTAGTATAACAACTGAAAATAGCTAATTTATTGATTTTCAATTAAGCTACGTGTACAATAATGATGCAATAACAATAAATAATTTAGTACGTACATAGAGTACAATGACAATATACTACCTTTGATTATATAGTTATCAACGATACTACCTAGATTCTTATAAAAACTTAATCCGAGGAAAAATACAGCACATCACCATCCACAAACAAATTAAACTATTATAATTTCGGAAAATGTGTCAAATAAAAGTTGCTTTAAATTAAATAATAATTTGTATTAATTATTACAAATTTTGTGATAAATTCTACCGTTCACGAAATAAACATACAAATTAAAAAAAATATACCAATAAGTTATGATACCACAGGTTCAATATGGCCCATTATTGAACTTAACCCAGAACTGCAACGCTTATTTGTGATATTATACATACATATTAGGGTTGTTGATTTTTCGAATATTCGAGACTTCGATTGGTCGGATTTATTGAACCTTAGAATTTAGATTCGAGATTTTGAATTTTTTAATATTTCGAATTTTCGAATTTTACAATATTCCGAATTTACGAATTTTCGAATTATTCGAATTGTGAATCTGGATCCTAACATGAACACAGCATGTTGATATGAATTAGTTTCAGAATAAACTCATTTGCAGAGTTTTGTATTAATTCGTAAGTAATTATTATTATTTGCCAAATTAATTCAATTTAGACTTTAAAATATTTTACTAAAAGTCCATAGTATTTAGATGGGCGGTAAGAGAATAGACATCTTAATTAAGACGCCTAAACTTGCTGAGTTTTTGCAGGATACTTCGACGAATTTATTATTTAATTCGTGCCGTCTTTTCGCGAATTATGCGTGAGCGTGCTTGGAGATGACAGATGGATTCGAAGCTTAAAAAAATTCGAAAAATCGAAGTTTCGAACTACTTTTTTTTTCGCGCCACCGATAACTCAATTATAACCATTGTTATTAGTCATTCAACTATATAACTTACTTCCATAGCAACACGCATCGTAAGAAATTCGTAACATTTATTATTTGGTTACCATTATCAACGGAGTGTTACAGAAAATAACAGTCCTACTAGTACAGTAATTATAAAAATTTTTGACAGCTTGTTTATTTTTTACTTTTCAGTTATTTAATCGTCTAGGAACAAGCAAAATTAACTGTAAAAAGTTGTAAATAAATAAATCTGAACTGTAAAGTGGCCCACATTTTATAAAGATTTTAACATTATTTGAACTTAATTACTGCGCAAAAAATATAATAAGCAACTCGAAATGTAAGTACTATCACTATTGTCGTACGGTAACATGAACTACGCAAGCTCTGCCTCAATTCATACATACTCAAATGTAACAAAAGACAAACTGTCTATTGCGATGTGGAATTGAGTCTTAATAAATAAGAGAAAATAGGAAAAACTAATTTTCCATCACTTGTCACATAATTCCACAAAGGTTTTACAGCACGTTTGCATCAACTATCAGGTCATCAACAAACGGCTGGTCAGTTCAGCTTTAACCATAGACGCGTTTCGTCCTTGCAGACTCATCAGTATGGTGCGATTATTTATCCAACTAAACCAACTAGGGAATAGTGGATTGTGATACCGACTTAGCTGAACTGACTGATGTTAACCTATCTACGCCGGTAACATGACATGAGAGATAAGGAGCCACTCGTGGTGCCATCTACCGACAAAGTCGCAAACTGCTTGACAGCTATTGAAATAAAATAAAAGGCAAAAATCGGTATCACAATCCACTATTCCCTAGTTGGTCTAGTTGGATAAATGATCGCACCATACTGATGAGTCTGTAAGGACGAAACGCGTCTATGGTTAAAGCTGAACTGACCAGCCGTTTGTTGATGACCTGATAGTTGATGCAAACGTGCTGTAAAACCTTTGTGGAATTATGAGACAAGTGATGGAAAATTAGTTTTTCTTATTTTTTCTTATTTATACTCAAATGTTATAATGTACTTGTATTCCATGTAGCTTAAATAACTATTTTATTCAATTTAAAAAATACGAGTATATCTCACTGGTTCAGATTCAACTATAAGTTGTAGGCCTATACTGTAAGAGAAGAAAAACTGGAGCAGGTTGGAAGCTGGAAAGAAATAAAGTTGCGTACTGGAATGGTTAAAGAAGCGTTTCGGAAGAAAAATAGAATATTGAGTGGCAATTTGGATCTAAAACTACAGAAAAGACTACCGAAATGTTTTGTATGGAGTGTTATGTTGTCGGGGCGTGAGACAGGGGTGGTTAAAAAAAATAACATAAGAAAAGGATTGATGCCATGAAAATGTGGATATGGAGGAAAATGCTTAGTAGTAAGTGGTCTGATAGAGTTAGCAACGAACAAGTGTTGGAAAGAGTAGGAGAAAAAAAGGACACGGTATGAGACTATTTTAGAAAGGAAGAGAATGTGTTGGTTCAGAAGGGATAGTCTAATGAAGAACGTAATAGAAGAGACAGTAGAAGGAGAAGGTAAAAGAGATAGGAGGAGGAAGATGGTAGACGACCTGAAGGAAGGAAAAAGTTATGTTGAAATGAAGAGGCTGGCAATGAGTAGAAGAAGTTGGAGAAGGCATTTAGAAGCTGCATCATGCAGATAACTGTTGAATATATTGATACTGTAATTAAATAAATAAGTGACGAACATAAAATTGAAATTGCTATTTCGCGCTCCATGGCCTACTCAGCCTTGTACAACTAGACAATTAACTATAATTTTCAATGTCATACTATCCTAATTTAAATTATTAGAGAGAAACACTTCAAATCAAAGTTGTAGAACACTTATTTTTTTATTTTATTTTAAGTTACTTCAAATAATTTCAAAACTGTCAAGAGATTTTCATTTAAAATACATATATTTTTAAAAACTGTCAATACAACAACGTTCATTTTATAAAATGTGAAATAAGTAAAATTAATGTTATAATTGTAGTTTATTTAGTTAATTACAAGTAAGGTAGCTATGAAAAATGTAGTAAAACTGAATCATTTTTGTTGCGTTTCTCTGCAAATGTCAAACGTCAGAAAGATCATACCTCTTGATATTTTAATCTACAAAATAAACCTTGAGAGTTCATAAATAAATTTATGAAGCATTTAAGGATCAACCATTAACGAGATACAATTAATTAAACTATAAAGAACGAGTGAATGAAATCTAAAATTTGCGTGTTAAGAGGTACTCCACTGCTATTCGTTTATTTCTTTAAGAATTATACTCGGCAACTCGGCCTCCTGAATATTATGAGCACCGTCTTTACAGTCCAGCTAGGTTGATTTATCTACACTCAGGGAAAACAGAAAAATAATCAATATGCTATGTTTTGGCGCACATTTTACTACACTCAACTCCCGTTCACTCAAAATTTCTTATTCTTTAAAAGCTATTAAAATGGACGTTCATATTACTTTCCAATTCTTCAACGGTCAGTTGCATGAATAAAATTAAAATTTGAAGTTTGCATTAATTTATAACATTTACAATAATGACAAATGCCATTTAACTTTAATGAATTTTTATTTATTTATATCAAAATTAAAATTTGTGTAACAGTACATCAATTGTTTCGACGTTGATATTATGAGAGATTTTGTTTTTATCGGACAAATTTTACATACGATAATAATAGTCTAAGAGCCAGTGGAAAGCTACCTATATGTATTTGACCAGACCTGGGGTTTTGTACAGTGAGGCCCCTATACCTACCATATATGAGATGGGGGATCACTAAGCCCCAAGTGGTGGACGCGGCGCGCGCTCAGGTAAGACAGGTATCGATTTTTGGCGAATTTTAATGCATTTGACCACGTCTGCCGTTTTGAAATTTGATAAGATATTATTATTTTTATCTAAAAACAACAATGGCAGACCATTATCGCGCGTTTAGCATTGGGGCAGACAGTTTTGAAAGTGCTGAAAAAAATTAAATTTTGAATTTAATTGACCAGATCTGCTATTGATATATTTTATTTATTATAAACTGTGCACAACTATTGTAGAGCTCGATAAACCAAATTAAAACAATGGCTTGATTGCTCTTTAACTCCACTTATTCAGGTTTATAACGAATGGTATGGCTCTATGGGTTCAATTCTCAATTATCATTTCATATCATATCACATTGTCGATAAATGTATATCATATCACTTGTCAACATTAAATACTATTCTCAATTGTAAAGTGATATGATACAAATGAGGAGAAAATGTGATATTATATTTTCCGAATATTGGTAACATTTGCTGTACACAATAACAAAATACAAACTTGGCGCATGACGATTGATTCGTGTGTTCGTAGTTTTATATGACTTTTGACAATGGGACCATCACGTAAAATGTACGTGTCACATGATGAGAAAATTAAACTCATAGGTTTCATTCAATAATACCTAAAATTTTGTTAACTTAACCAATGAATCTTGATTTCATTTGGAGGTTCAAATAAAACTGGCAAATATAAAGAATATTTGTGCTTGATAATGCAATTGGATTAAATGTTAAATAATATCTTTGTATCAACGTTTAACACCCACATTGTACGAGGAGTACGAATATGATAGCTTATTGTATTTACTAATAATCTTTATTGAGACCAAATAAATTTATAAATCGGTTTTCAATTAAATCTAAAGCATTGAATTCTGGCCTAATATACCGTGATACATCATTCTCCACGGCTTCCAGAAGCAATAAATCAAGATATTCCTCCATATTATTTATTTGCAACTAACATTTACTGCCGTATACGCCTTTTATTTGTGTGTCACCTTATATCAACAATAAAGTACACTGCTCAAAAAAAAACCGGTCACCCAAAAAAAGTCTTTTTTCAAACCCCTGTCAGTTTGTTAGTTTTGAAACAAATTGGATGCAATTTTTTGTCCGAAGTCGCCCAAAGTCTAGTCTTTGAAAAGCTGTGAATTGATTTTGACTAACCTCCCTTTCCCTTCCCCCGCCACTGCATCATCTGAAGTGGAAGAGTTTCTCTTAAATATCCAAAAAAATGGGAAAGAGCTACGGACAACTTTTATATCGGAATATGCATCTGATCCAAAAAGATTTGAAAAAGCCATCAAAAAGACAAAGATACACAACTTTTCAAGTCTACTGGTAAAGAAAAAAATTATAAAAATTGGAGGTAAGCAGCAAGAGATCAAGTTACAGCGAGATTTAATTGGACGTTTGTTGGGAATTTCGATGGACTATCAAATTGATGTTCTCAAAATATATCAATGGCAGATCTGGTCAATTAAATTCAAAATTTAATTTTTTTCAGCACTTTCAAAACTGTCTGCCCCAATGCTAAACGCGCGATAATGGTCTGCCATTGTTGTTTTTAGATAAAAATAATAATATCTTATCAAATTTCAAAACGGCAGACGTGGTCAAATGCATTAAAAATTCGCCAAAAATCGATACCTGTCTTACCTGAGCGCGCGCCGCGTCCACCACTTGGGGCTTAGTGATCCCCCATCTCATATATGGTAGGTATAGGGGCCTCACTGTACAAAACCCCAGGTCTGGTCAAATACATATAGGTAGCTTTCCACTGGCTCTTAGACTATAAGTTTACTTGGTAACAACAAATCGCAAAACAGAAGGTGGTGTCAAATTGCTCGATTCGTTTTACCTTTTATCTCAAAGTAACCAAATTTGCTATTTTGATTTTAGTTTTTCTAAATTATGCAGAGCAAATGGAATAAAAATTTACTATTTTTGAGAAATACTAATAAGGTTTCTAATAAATTTATCTGTCAAACCAATAAAAAACATCATACCAAAATCGTAGCTTAAATTATAAAAATTATATTAACTGCAATTTTTTGATATGCTACTGTTTTGTTCTTATTTTATTTTGATATCAAATGCGGGCGTAATTTTGCTATTATAGCCCGAGAGCGTATAAGTTACTAAGCAACAGCTATTCAAACAAATCAAAATCGTGATTTATGGATAAATGTCAGAGAACACAATAAATTTATTGTTTTTCGTAAAGCTCTTTTGACTTCTCTGGTCCTAATTTTCTCTATGCAGACTCAAATTCAGTCAATATTTCTTTGCAATAGTTATAGAAATCTTCCATTTTTATTTGACAATTAATTAAAAAAAAATTGTTCATAAATAAACAATATAGGAACGCTAAGAAAAGTCAGCAAAACGATAACGAATACCCGCTGACTGAATCATTTAATTCGGAAGACCAAAATAAAATAAAACGTATATATCACGGGCATAATCAAGATTATAGTACATTATGGGGTAATGGCTCAGTGGTATCAGAGTCGGCCTGTGGATTCTAAGAACCTTGGTTCGATCCCCACAGCCGGCAAAACATTTTCACCAATTTAAAATTACCCCTGTGGCTCCTCCACCACTAACATCTTTGGAGGCCGTGATTTGACGGCTAGCAACCGCACTTCACGCGCATAAATATATCACGTACCGAGTTCTGATTCGGCAGAGTGCCACACCCAGCAATGGGTAAAAGGCGTGATGATATATTTATTTATTTATTTTATAGCGCTCGGGAAATTTAAAACTTTCCGCTACGCATCTAACTTTAAACATTCCCTCAGTCCTATAGTATTTTGATTACGTATTTAATTTTATAGATGATTGAAACAAAAATTTTAAAACAATTTTCCATTATTATTTGCCCATTAATATTTTCAAATAATTATAATTATAACCGTTAACTTTTAAAATATGTAAATACAAAATATATTTCATTTATAATAACAATAATATATTGTTTCAAAAAGATGTTCAGGTGTTAACTTCAAATCCAATTATTCACGTTAATTAAGACAATTATGATTCCAATTTGCCGGTCGATACTATGATTTTGCATTATATCAGATATAGCGACAAATTTATTCTTAATTTTAACCCATATGATCCAAGTTTCTGAACAAGTATCGTATTATTCTTTAACTTTAATAAAATAAAAAATAAATTTATATCACGCCTTTTACCCATTACTGAGTGTGGCACTCTGCCCTAGCAGATTTCGGTAAGTGATATATTTATGCGCGTGAAGTGTAGTTACCGGCCGTCAAATCACGGCCATCAAAGTTGTTAGAACTTTAATCAAGGACACGAAAGCCAGTACTGAACATCTAGGACTCAAAAATGATTATGAAACTGAAAAGGTTCTCTGAGTTCATTATATTTTTCAGATGAAATTAGTATACACTTTTTCTTTTTAATTTTTATATATAAAATTCCAGAACTAAGAATGAATAGAAGTTAAATATAAGCTCAATTTTCTTGTCGCTAAATGTGAAAAGTGTGAGTCAATTAAATTCGTGTGAAACAGTTTTGAAAAGTTTACTCGCTACTATAATATCTACTATATTTTATTGTGGTTATAAATTGTAAAGAACTATTTCAATAATTTTCTATTTCTAGATTAAATGTTCATATAGTGATATTGATTGGAATTATTTATAAATTAAGTGTTAAATATTCGATTTTGTAATAATGTTCATGTGGGTAATACTTGGAATTCTTTAACTTGTTTTCAGCTTCAAGGAATTTGTATTTTTCTTGGTATTTCTCATACCCAAGGGACTATAAAATATATGTAATTAAAATAGTTAATCGAAATAAATTATACTTTTATCTAAATTAAATTGTATTTACAAAATATTTTCCACAAAGATATAACATTTTAAACGTTATTTACACTTTTACAGTGATATTAATAATTAAAATAGTTCCATGCTTAGCTTCGTAATTTTTATTTAATATTTGATATGTACCGTCAACAAAATTAAAATTAACAGCCCAATGGAGGATACAAGTGGTAGAGCTTTTTAATATATATTTATTAAAATAAATTCTTGACCGTACATCCTATTTAATACAATATAAAATCATACCATAAATGATATCTTTATTGCTGAAATATGAAAGTTAAAGTTGAAACATTCAAATCGCTCATTTCGCACTACCATATTGCAATTACGTAGTTGCATTAAGCCAATCACAGAACTTTGTCTGAAACGTTTGTCGGTGCTCAATTTTACTGAGAGGAAGACGAAGAAAAAATAAGCATTCAGCATTCTACGATTCTACCAATGACGTATAATACTAGACGAATTATGCCGTATTCAAGTCAATGCAGTGTTGTGAAGCACAAAGGGATGGAATAACTTTTGGTTCCGCCGGGTGCGCGGCAAGAAGCGAGTACACTTTGATGTTATGCAAGTTGCTCCTTGCCGCGCACCCGCCTCACCGACCAGTTATTCTATCCCTGTCTGCTTTACAACAAACGCCATTGTTTTCCGTCTAGTTATGTTTTGTCTGAGGATTCTATGACAACGACACACGTTACGTGAAGTTACGTGTTATTTATCTCTGTCTTATCTGCCTCTCTTTAAGCTAAGATGCATATACGTCACATTCGTTTGTTTCGAAAGTTTAAATATTTTTATCATGCTTAAAACAAGTTTAAAAAATATATATTTTTGGGTATAATAATTTTATTACGTAGATTAATATATAAAAAATTCAAAAAAGTCTTGAAACGCCCATTCTCAAAAGAGTTTTGGCTAAGACTCTAGCAAATCCTGAATTTTAAGTTTGTCAAATTAATCTAAACCATATTCACAAAACAGTTTACATCAATTTTAATTAACATAATCTTTTACCATTTAGTTTTCGGAAAGTGAATTGTATTAACTTTTTTTAAACGACCTAGTATATGATTAACTAATCCAAAATTCAGGATTAGCTATAACTTTTTTGAGAGTCTAATTGTAAATTATTAATTTACAATTACATGATGAATGTACTGAAACGTAGAATTTAAAATAAGAATTGTATAACATGTTTTGAAAGGTGTTACCAGCGTAATACTGTTTTGTTTGTATTACAAAATAATGAAAAATTCCAGATTAATGTGTGAAGGAAATTTCCATAATGTAGAACAAAACTGTAATTTGAATATGAGCGGTACTCCAGCTAAATATATTCATAATTCGATCGAAATACGTCACCAAGAAAAGCCATTTCAGTGTGAAACCAGCACAATATCTTATTGGCGTTCCCACCATTGAATCCACGTGCTTATCACCTCTTGTTGTTACCTGTTGTGTAGTATGCAATGTTGTTCAACAACAACAACAATAATCTTCACCGAAAAATAATAACTAACCAAGATTAACCGAAATTAATACTTAAAGAACTACGAAGCACTGATTATTATGAATGTCTTGTTAGTAAATCACTATTGTTTAAAACAAAAACAACTGAATGGCGGTGTTTTTGGTGGAGAACGATTCGCGATTGTTTGACGAGTGACCGGTGTTCGTTCGCGCCTGCGAGACTGTGCGGTGGTGACCCATAACTGACCGGTGTCCGGCGGGTTGCGTGTGTGACTGGCGTATGTTACCTGTACGCCTGCGCTGTGAAGTGGGCTGCTGACCACTCAACGGCCGACTGGACATTTAAATTTACGCAGTGGCGGAGGTGGAAAATATCTTATTGGAGTGTATTTACTATTTTTACATAGTATTACATATTTTTTAAATTTTTTTATAAGTACATTTTAAATTTGATTTATTTTTACATGTTTTGCAGTCAAATACATGTGTTCTTTATTTTTTCTAGTTTTTCTCCTTTTTTGATTCTGTTTCTATCATCTTAAAGAGCTTCTTTTCTAAAATAAGTTCTTTTAGATGATCAAAATATTCACATATTTCCACGCAATACATTAATATTTTTCATAAAACAACTAGTTTTACATAAATTAGATAAATAATTCAAATTTTGGCGCTATTCGAGATTTTAAACATTGTGTTCAGTTAAACAAGAAAGTGTAATAATAAATTAACAAAACAAAAATAATAATTTTATTTTTGTTTTGTTAATTTATTATTACACTTTATTGTTTAACTGAACACAATGTTTAAAAATTACATGAATAAAATTATATTACACTATATGTATTTTAAAAAATACGGAGACAAATTCAAATACATGGTTAATTTGAGTTTTTTTTTGCTTTTTGCTGGTACTTTTTGCAAAATGACCAATTCTAAGAAACCCTCTAAAAGATATTACTGAATAGTATAATTTATCTTACAGTAGTGGTTTTTGATATAAGTATATTATACAATCGTTTTCAGTGACGAAAATCAGCAATTATTCACCATCAATAGTTATCTGCTTGACGCAGATCCAAAATGCCATCTCTAACTTCTTCTACTCATAGCCAGCCTCTTCATTTCAACATAATTTCTTCTTTCTTTCTTTCTACCAACTTTCTCCTTCTCTTGTCTCTTTTACCTTCTCCTTCTATTGTCCCTTTTATTACGTCCTTTATTAGAGCATCTCTTTTCAACGCAACCATATTCTTTTCCTTTTCAAAATAGTCTCATATAGTGTTCTTTTTTTCCTACTCTTTCCAACAATTGTTCGTTACTAGGGTTGTTGATTTTTCGAATATTCGAGACTTCGAATGTTCGGATTTATTGAACCTTCGAATTGAATATTTCGAATTTTTGAATTTTTGAATATTCCAAATTTTAGAATTTTAGAATTATTCGAATTGTGAATCTGGATCCTAACGTGAACACGGCATGTTGATATGAATTATTTTCAGAATAAACTCATTTGCAGAGTTTTGTATTAATTCATAAGTAATTATTATTAATTATTATTATTTGCCAAATTAATTCAATTTTGACTTAAAATTTCGCTACACAGTCAAAAACGTTTTAATTAAGACGTTTTTGTATCATATTTATTGTCATTTTAAAACGTTTTACTAAAAGTCCGTAGCATTTAGATGGGCTTTAAGAGAATAGATGTGTTAATTAAGACGCATACACTTGCAGAGTTTTTGCAGGATACTTCGCCGAGTTTATTATTTAATTCGTGGCCGACTTTTCGCGAATTATGCGTGAGCATGTGTGGGGATGACAGATGGCGTTAATTCAGAGACAAAAAAATCGAGAATTCGAAACTTTGAAAAATTCGAAAATTCGTAAATTCGAAGCTTCAAAAAGTTCGAAAATTCGAAGCTTCGAAGTTTTTCTGACGAATGTTCGAACGTTCAGAAATTCGAACTTCGGTGGAAATCAACGATCCTATTCGTTACTAATTCTATCAGACCATTTAATACCAAGCATTCTCCTCCATATCCACGTTTTCAACTCCTCCTAGGTTACTCATTATCATTGGTTAAATATAATGCCCCATGCCCTTAAAAAGAAATCAAGAAAATTCTTTGAAAATCTGTTAGTTACGCTTTGGTATGAAATGAGCTAACTACTGTGCCATAAGCATGAAGTTACTAACTTTCCACAAATTGTTTCTTGCGATTAGATGCGCCGCTAATTTTCAAGAAACTTCCTTGACTTCTCCTTTCTAAAAAGTTTCTCAGAAAACTTTCCTCATGTGTACGGGACATAAGATATTTTCTAGAGATTCAGTCGAAATTACACTTTAGTTCACATATCTTCCGTACTTTTCACTTCGTGTTGGTCGCGCGTTGTTTGCATTCCAATGATTTTGCATGTTTTTGTGCTTGTTTGCCCGAATATTTACATCCCTCAGTATTATTTGTTCTATGCAATCATAATTTCAATAGATTATAATAGTGAAAAAGTAATTTAAAATATCCTTGTTCGTTTTTCTCTTCTTTTAGCTCCGCTCATGATTGTCAGTCTGCGGCGCTAATTCTCGGTTTCTGACCAAGTTTTATTTTCGTATAACACGTAACAACAATTTCAAGGGAGCCGAGTAGGTAGTAGTTCACCATTCACTTTGTTATTATTTTTCCTAGTATATGATATAAGAATGAATTTACATATACGAACTTCAAATTCCTTTAAATTGCGTATCACACTTTTCTTACATCTGTTTATTATTTCAGGTATGTGATTGTTTCAAGGAACTAGATAATTAGGGTGATTTTATCGATACAGCGCCTTGGAAATAACAAATCGTTTTTATTCGATTGTTTTTAACGGTAAATGTAGGGTTTTTCTGCTTGTGTGTAACGGATAAATAATATGCTACATAAAGTAAAATCTATTCAAATATTATTACGCTTTTTATCTATTTTTGGAAGAGGGACTTTACTATTGTAGATTTTAGTAGATGATTTATTATTGTGCGTGTAAGCTAATTTTTGTGTGATGTCACTTTGCACCACACTATTGTAATTTTTTTGTTTTTGTATATAATAATATTTCTTCAGATTTATTCATTTTTATTGTACGATTGTATCAAATATTTAAATATATACCATTCTGATGACAAAATGTTAATAGGTATTTTATTTGAAATATGAATTTGTGACAAAATATTAAATGCCATTGGTTAATTTTACGAGGGCAGGGTGAAAAGTCCCTGAAAAATGAAACAAGAAATGATTTATTTGGTTAAAACATATTTTATTTCTCAACATAATCTCCTTGTAGCTCGATACACTTCGTCCAACGTTTTTCTAATTTTTCGATCCCTTCCAAATAATACGATTTTCGCAATCCTTCAAAATAGACGTCTCAGCGATGACCTCCTCGTTGGAGCCAAATCTCTTTCCGCCGAGCCATTTCTTCAAGTTTGGAAATAGATAAAAATCGCAGGGGGCCAAATCTGGAGAATATGGTGGATGACGAACCAATTCGTAGCGCAATTCATACAATTTTGAACTTGTCACACGGTCGCGCTTGTTGTCAACAGAGAGCAAATGCGGCACCCATCTGGCAGATAGCTTTCTCATATCCAAAAATGTATGCAAAATGTTCCGTACCCGTTCGGCTGAGATACTCATAGCCTCAGCAAGCTCGTGCACTTTAACTCGCCGATCGTCCAATATCATACCATGGATTTTATCGACGATTTCTGGCGTTGTAACCTCAATTGGACGATCAGAACGTTCGGCGTTCTTTGTGGTCATACTGCCACAATGAAAATCAGTAAACCACTTGTGAATCGTTCGAATCGATGGTGAGGAGTCGCCATAATGTTTAACAAGCGATGCTTTGGTTTGCGTAATGTGTTTTCCACGCAAGAAATAATGTTTAATCAAGACGCGAAATTCACTTTTTTCCATGTTTTCAACAATCTTCAAGGTTGCTTGCTTTCGATGGGTGTCAAAACAGAACTGAATGACATATCAGTCTGAAAATTTTAATGCGTTCTAGTTAAAGATGGTACATCACAAATGTCACATGAGATTTGCGATTGTGGCGCCATCTGTTTTATTTTTCAGGGACTTTTCACCCTGCCCTCGTATTTATCAATGTTAAATGGATATTCTGATATTTTTTTGCAATAAATTCGTCAATTGAAACATTTTAAAACAATCATAATTGGTTTAATAAGGACAAATTTTAATTAAGGACTGCGATATATGATCATGATACAAGTATAGGCTTAGTATGAGTGTATTTATTCACTGTAATACTGCTTAGTTTTAAAAATAGCCGTTGTTCTACTTGGTTTCTATATATATATATATAAAAAAGATTTTAATACTAATTTGATATTTCTAAGTATATCATCAGACAAAGTATTTACTATAGGCCATTTTAAAAATTCATTGCGCATGTGCAAACGTTAGACGGAGATAAAAAAAGTTAGTGCCGTATACTCATCTTTATTTATGATTTGACAAGAGACAATTCGATTATTTTTGTTGGTTAGTATTTGTTTCTTCATTGAAAAGTAATTAATAATAGTAATTATGACGGGTACTATATGCTGTGTACAGGGTTGTAATAATAATTAAAAACAAAAAACAAAAAACATTTCATTACACTCTTTTCCTCAAAACGTGAACAGAAGAAAAGAATGGATATGTTATTATACGAAATCTATCATATAAATATAATTTATAAATAACTGATGAATATATATAATTTATTTTGATACTACAATAAGTTTTCATTTTCACTATAAACATTTTACTTACTTTGTACCTAAAATCATTTTGAAATATCTCGTTCGCCGCCATCTGGCGGCACTAAGTTATTAGTTAAAAAAATAAACACCTAGGGGTAGCGGACATTTTTGAAATGGTCTATTGATAGTAATAATATAGCACTAAAATATAATACTATACGAGATTTTGATGAGAATGAGTATGCACAGAAGTGTTAGACAAAAAGTGTGGCCCTACGGCATCTATCTGTCTCAGCCTTGTGTGTCGCTTTCATAAGAGCCTAGTGTTTCAGTATTAATATATTGTTGGGTATCGAATTGGAGTGGTTTCCAATGAAATGTCGCTAGTACACAATATACTTCTTTCTTTATATTAGACGGTGTATTGCTGAAACCCAGCGCTAATTTCTTGGTGACAATTGTTTATAGTACGTTTAAAGTGCATATATAAGATTAGCTTAGCTACTAATGAAAATTAAGAAATATATACTTAGTAGATTATAGTAGAGGTAACAAAGTCAGTGTCCGCAATTGGACTATGGTTGAAGATAACAAAGGATTTGGAAAAGGATGAACCTTGGATATGGAAAATTGGAAGATGTGGAATTCATCTTAATAACTAAATAATTATTTTCCTAAAGATAAGACATGCATGCAATGAATAAGGCATACATACAATAAGTAAATACAACTAATGACTAAAATAACAAATAATTCTGGGTTGGTACATGACAATATTCCAGTGTGATACGATATACATCAAAATGATAGTTCATAGTTAGATTTGTATTCGCATCACGTTGATTGCTCACTGCCTAGTGAATAGGAATGCGTTTTTTCAACTATTACTCATTTTACCTTAAAAAATAGCGTTGAGTAAAATTGAGTGATATTTTCCTTACATTTGTGTTTGGTCAAGAAAAGGTGCATTTACATTAGCCAAAATTAGAATTCGCATTTTTGTCAGCGCAATAATCGTCACAATTAAAAAAGTATAACAACATGTATTTAAATTTATATATAACACCGTTGATTGACTAAATAATAAACTGTATAATCAAGGATAACACGCTATAATTTTCGCTAATGTAAATGCACCTCACATTTTGACCAATCAGATACAAGAAAATCATTGTCCTATCTTACTCAACGCTATTTTCTAAGGTGAAATCGGCTACAGTTACAATTGTAATATATCGGAAATAGGGAAAGTATTGTGATGACAATTTATCTTTGATTTTGTAGAATTTTTTCATTCAAGACTTAAAAAAAAATTCATAATTAAAAAAAAGTTGGTTTTTGATTTATCGATTTATATATCTATCAGGAAGAAGGATAACTTCAAAACATGGTAATATTTTGGATTAAAACTTTGTATTTAAGCTTTTAAGCGAAAAACTGAGATTAAGTTAAGACTCTCTACAACAAAAAGTAACATAACTCTTTTGATGAGTCTTTTAAAGTTTTTCAGCTAGATTCTTAAAAAAGTTTTAACTAATCCTGAATTTTGGATTTGCTAATCTTATGCTAGTCCGATTTAAAAAAAGTTAAATTAATTCACTTTCCGGAAACTAAATTGTAACGAGAATGTATTACATTAAAGTTTATTTATACATTTTTGGGAATAGGGTTTAGCTTATTTTGACAAATCCAAAATTCAAGATTAGCTAGATTCTTGCTAAAACTCTTTTTAAAATTGAGTTGCATGTATAAGTTTATTTTGTAAACGGTAGTTGTTTTTGCAATATCCGTAATAGCTCTAATTAGATTTAAAACAACTCTTGTGTGAAATATTTTTTAAGAGAATTAAAAAGTCACATTGTCAACGGCCATGGCTGCGCTCGTTAGAACTGATCTATGCGATAACGCGAGTTAAGCAACGTTGCGCGCGGGTAGTACTTGCATGGATGACCGTCCAGTGAAACTTGCGTTGCTGTTGACTCTAAAGCCCCATTCACAACACGAAATTAGTGGTTAGTGTTAGTAGTTATGGTTAGCGTTAGAAGTTTGACATATGTATTCCTCTAGTAGCGGTCACAACAACGAACTTAGCCCAGCGCAGGTCTACGCTAATCGTGGTTAGCGTAGAAGTTTGTAAACTTCAAACTTTTAGTTAGTGGTTAACGGCACAGCCAATCGAAAACGAGGAGTAAAGTGACAGTTGGTTTTCTCAGTTTGAATTTTATGTAACGAAAATGAATCGAAGCTAAAAAAAAGTTGTTACTTGCAACTTTAATTTTGCAAATGAAAAGAAATAAAAAAACAAATAGAAGATGGTGGGTTCGCCCAATCAACCAAAACCGAACAAATCAGGGAGACTGGGATAATTTGATCCAAGAAATGAGGTCATATGACGAAGACATATTCTTTAATTACACCAAAATGACCATAGCTCAATTTGATTTGTTGTTAGCACTTTTAGGACCAATTTTAAAGAAAAATAGAAGAAAACCAGTTCTACCAAATCAGAACTACAGACAAAATATCAAAACTCAAACAAAAAACAAAACTGTTACTATTTGTCAAAACTTCAAGTTGACAACTGTGACATCTATTATAATTTCTTGTAATATCTATAATTTTCAAACATGTGCACTACATTACCGGCAGAAACATAAATTCGAAATCCTTAATTTGGGACATTGTGAACGATGTATTTTAATCTGTAACTACTAACTATAACCACTAACCATAACCACTAACACTAACTACTAATTTCGTGTTGTGAATGCAGCTTTAGTATATTCCGAAAATGAACCACGGTGCGGTTTAATTTTACAACGGTTACGGTTAGAATGACGTCATTTTGTATGTAAAACGGAACACTTTCACGAAGACAGTTGTCACTTGACAGATGAGTTTCGAAATGTTTGAAATTTATTTAATATGGAAAACTATTTATATTATAAAAATATTGTATTCTGCATCACACTTGCTTTAACTTAAATATAGGGATATAAAAACAACACGAAGAAAAAATAAATATGAGTTTCACAACAAGTAATAAATTCATCTAATATGAATATATACTGTTCAATAATAAAAATACATTTTGTATCACATGTTTATTTATCAGTCCTCATAAAAATATAGTTTTATAAGACAAAAATCCACAAACACTGCAAAAGCCGCCAAATACGTTTCAAACTTGTCAACAACAGCTGTGAAGTAACCAAACTAACCGCCGCTCGAGCACGGTTAGTTTGGTTATTAAAAACTAACCACAAATTTCAAAAACCGTGTTCCGTAATGAAACCGGTTACTGAAAAAACTAACTATGGTTAGTGTGGTTCATTTTCGGAATACACTATAAGATCTAAAACGCAGGATCAGGGCGTAATGGCGGCATATGACCTTGGTAGTTAGTCCGCCAGGAAGCCATAAAAAAAAGTCACATACTATTTTTAAATCTCGTAACAAAACTTGGAAATATTTTCTCATTTCCTAATTATTTGTTTTTCTTTTTAATATTTTAAATATACAATGTGTTTTATTGATGATTTTACTAATTTACTTTAAGTTATAATAATATGTAATTTATGTTTTTATAACTAATGTCCTAATTTCTATCACAATATACACAGTACAAACCCATTAATAAAATAAATTACGTTGCATGTTTATTTATTTGTATGTTATCTACTGATACAATTTTAATTTGATTATACTTTTAATTGAATTAGATACTCAATAAAAAGTAGTTTAGTGTAATTTAATATCATTATGTTCTGCGACTTATCGTTCGACAAATAATTTGACACAAATTTATGTAGGCCAAGCCAGTAGAAATACCGCAGACGATAGACAACACAATTCACTTATCTGTAATGTGGTGATGTGTGTCAATGCATTTACGTGTGTCATTCGGGTCACTTGAATCATTATTTAATAAATATTAAATACTGAACACACTTTTAAATATAACAATGCTGATTTCAATGAATATTAGCGACGAAACTAATACATCAAGATACAATTTAATATACATACGATATCTTCTTCAGGTTTTATAATATCTAGGTATCAGATACCGACGGTGACATACTTTTTCAGCTAATAGCGATTTGTTTGTCTAGTCTAGAGAAAAATATTGTTGATTTCCATCTAAAACATTTTTATCGGACATGTGATTAATTATTTATTTATTTCTCCGATATTTTGACGTAAATAAAAACGGAAAAATGTTAAATAAATAAATACTATATCACGCCATTTTAAAAATTGTTAGGCACAATTTTTTCATAAAAAGACTTTCGTAATTCAAGTGGTAGAGCTTTTTAATATATATTTATTAAAATAAATTCTTGACCGTGAATCATATTTAATACAATATAAAATCATACCATAAATTATATCTTTATTGCTGAAATATGAAAGTTAAAGTTGAATAATTTAAAACGTTCGCACTGCCATATTGCAATGACGTAGTTGCATTAAGCCAATCACAGAGCTTTGTCTGAAACGTTTATCGGTGTCGTATTCAAGTCAATGCAGTGTTGTGAAGCAGAGAGGAATGGAATAACTTGAGTGTCCGCCGGATGCACGGCAAGGAGCGAGTACACTTTGATGTTATGCAAGTTGCTCCTTGCCGCGCACCCGCCTCACCAACCAGTTATTCTACCCCTTTCTGACTCACAACAAACGCCGATGTTATCTGTCTAGTTATGTTTTGTCTGAGGATTCTACTGACAACGACAAGTTACGTGTTATTTATCTCTGTTTTATCTGTCTCTCTTTAAGCTAAGATGCAACTACGTCATATTAATTTGTTTCGAAAGTTTAAATATTTTTATCATGCTTAATACAAGTTTTTAAAAAAAATCCAAAATTCAAAAAAAGTCTTGAAAGGCCCATTGATTTGTGGCAGCGTGCCAATAAAACAAATGACATTATATAGATATTTTCCGGCTTTTCGTGAAGTTGGAAACCGCATATAATACGCAGAAAAGTTGCGCCAAATCGTTCTTTAATTGTATAAAAATATATATGAGGAGTATGAACCCAATTACATTCTTTTAAAATCGAAACGAGAAAATAATTTAGCTGTATTAACACAATAAAAATTCATATAATATTTTCATTTTATTATTATTGTTCCCATTTATTTGTTAAAGAGTTGTCCTAAAAGCCTGGAACATTCTATTATACAAAGTGTCCATCAAGTGAACCTAGAAAGAATAAGCTAAATGAGCACGAAACTACCTTCAATAATTCATCATATATTCTTCATAGGTTAACTTTACTAGATCTCATTAATTCTTTATTCAGGGGTCACCAAATGCAATTTAGTACCACATTCGTTATGATTTTAACATAGAAATATTATTATATTTTCCGTTTTCCATAACAAAAGATTTAAAATAAATAAATTTATAATAATATGGGGTAAGTGGCTCAGTGGTATTGAATCGGCCTGTGAATTCTGGGAACCCTGGTTCGATTCCTGCAACTGACAAACATTTTCACCACATTAAAATAACTCGTGTGGCTAATGAGGCGTAATGATATATTAATTTATATTAATGGGATGGCTAGCTCAGTGGTATAAAGTCGGTCTGTGGAGCCTGAGAGCTCTGGTTCGATTTCCACAGGCGTCAAACAATTTTCATAATTTCAAAAGCTACCCCTGTGGCTCCTCCACCACTAACATCTTTGGGAGCCGTGATTTGACGACTGGTAACCGCACTTCACGCGCAAAATATATCAGTTAACGAGATCTGCTTCGGCAGAGTGCCACGTCCAGTAATGGGTAGAAGACGTGATGATATATTTTATATTTTATTTATAAATACAACTAGCTATTACCCGCGACTTCGTTCGCGTGGTCTACAATTTAATGTGAGTACTCGGCATGCGTTGCATTGCAACTCAAAGAAAGTGTTTGTGTACAGCTGTCCATGTGAGAAGCATGGATTTTCCAAATTTAGTCCACACACTTGTAGCGATTGTCCCGGTGCTTTGTTGATGGTCATTGCAAATGCGTGTCGTACCGGAAACTACAAACGTCTGAATTCGAATAGCGTAGGACTGAAGCTTTATTATACGTATATGTTAAGATTGGTTCTCATCTGTACCTATACCAAATTTAAATCGAATCATTGCAGTACTTTTCAGGATAGCTACAGGCCATTTTGTTTGAAAACGGCAAACTGAAGCTTTATTATACCTATATGTTAAGACTGGTTCTCGTCTATGCCTATACCAAATTTTAATCAAATCAGTACAGTACTTTTCAAGATAGCTAGCGGCCATTTTGTTTCAAGATAGCGGACTGAAGCTTTATTATACCTATATGTTAAGATTGGTTCCCGTGTATGTCTATACCAAATTTTAATCGAATCAGTGCAGTACTTTTCAAGATAGCTAGCGGCCATTTTGTTTCAAGATAGCGGACTGAAGCTTTATTATACCTATATGTTAAGATTGGTTCCCGTCTATGTCTATACCAAATTTTAATCGAATCTGTGCAGTACTTTTCAAGATTGCTAGCGGCCATTTTGTTTCAAGATGGCGGATTGGACTTGTGCTAAGTCAGAAACCTTCGCGGCGCACAACAACTTAGCAAAGTTTCATCGCAATCGGATAAATGGGGGACAAACAAACAAACAAACAAACAAACATTAATTTATATATATATATATATATATATATATATATATATATATATATATATATATATATATAGATGTGTAGTGATAGTTGTTAACACATTAACGAACAGAGACATTCCTCTAGATGTCTAGATAATTATTGATGTTCATACTCCAAAACGCAACAATCAGTAATGATGTACACATATACGAGGGCAAAGTGATAAGTACCCGTGTTTGAAATAAATGGCGCCAATAATTTAAAACTACATTATTATTGTTGAACTTTATCTTTCAAACAACTACTGTCAAAGTTTGAGATCAATACATTGTTTTGTTAAAATTTGACAGTCATTCAATGTAAACAACTTTTGCTTTTTCCTACTATGGAAAAAAATCAGTTTCGATCTGTGATTAGATTTATGTTTTTGGACGGAAAATCAAACAAAAGTTACACGCTATCTACGGGGATCCTGCTCCTTCTATTACAACCATTAGTTATTGGTTTAATGAATTTAAACTTGGCCGCGCAAGCGTTTGTAATAAAAAACGTCAAGGTCGGCAAGTTGAGGTGACTATCGAAGAAAAGATTGGAAAAATCCATGATATTGTTTAAAATGATCGTAGAATAAAAGTGCGTGAGACAGCTGAAATGATAAGGATCTTAAATGAATGTGTGTATAATATCTTACACGAAAATTTGCATAACAAAAAGCTATGCGCAAGATGGGTGCCACGTTTGCTCACAATCGACCAAAAACGCATTCGATGAACATTTCAAAAGAGCGTTTAGCTCTGTTTAAGCGCAATACGGAGGATTTTTTATGTCGTTTCGTAACCGTTGATAAAACATGGATCCATTACTTTACTCCTGAGACGAAAGAACAGTCAAAGTAATGAACTTCTTTTGGCGGACATGCACCAAAGAACGCAAAACAGCTGGAAAGGTTATGGCGATTGTTTTTTGGAATGTAAAAATAATTATCCTTATCGACTATCTCCAAATAGGAAAAACTATAATAGAAGCCTACTACGTATCATTATTGGATCAAATAGATGCTGCAATGAAAAAGAGGCGACCGCATGTGGCAAAGAAAAAGTGCTTTTCCATCAGGACAATTCTACAGCACACAAATTAACAAATGCATGAATTGCGCTATGAATTGGTCAAACATCCATCGTATTCTCCAGATTTGAATCTCTTTGGTTATTAATTATTTCCAAACTAGAAGGAATGGCTCGGAGGTAAAAGATTTGCATAGATTTTAGAAGTCATGCAACCTGTAAATGACTATTTTGAGGAGTTTGACAAATCATATTATTTGAAAGAGATAAAAAAATTGAAAATACGTTTAATTATCGAACTAAAAGGATATTACCTTTCAAAATATAAAATAATTTGTTAAAAAATAGTGTTTTGTTCTCAAACATAGGTACTCACTTTGCCCTCGTATTGATGTTTATACTCCAAAACGCAACAATCAGTAATGATGCACACATATACGAGGTGCCATCCAAAAGTTCCCAAACTCATTTTTTGAAAAAAAAATGCTCTATTTATTAAAACTTCAAACCAACAAAATATCTGCTTCAAAATAATCCCCACCTACAGATATATACATGTCCCATCTTTTTTTCCACTGTTCGAAACACTTTTTGTAGTCATTAATTTCAATAGCGCTCTGGACCTTCTGCGATATAGTTTTAATCTCCTCAGCAGTCTTAAATCTCTTATCTTTCAGCTTGGTTTTCATTTTTGGGAAGACGAAAAAATCGCAAGGAGCGAGGTCTGGTGAGTAAGGGGGATGAGGAAAACCATTTGTTTGCGTGGATGTCAAAAATTCGTGGACAACCAGAGATGTGTAGGCACAAATATTGCAGCAATTCTGCGCTTCTCAAATTCGTCCGCCAAAATTCTTTGGACTGTGCCATAGGACATACTAACTTTATTACAGATGTCATGAATTGATTGTCGACGATCTCGGAGAATTGATTCACGCACAATATGGATGTTTTGATCATTGATTCTAGTTGAAGGACGTCCAGAGCGCTCATCGTCTTCCACACTCATCCTTCCATTCTTTAACCTCTTAAACCGTAGTAAGGCTTGGGGTTTTCCCATAACTTCATCACCAAATGCTTCGAGAAGCATTCTCGCTTACTGCGCCAAATATTTTCCGTAGAACTTTGTTTTCAAACGTTTGCAATCGTTTTTCATCCACTGTGATCAGGGTCCATGTTTCTGACGCATAGGTTACGACTGAGCGTATGATTGTTTTATAAATCGTTAGTTTTGTAGCTCTGCTTAGGTTTTTTTTTATTTCAGGACATCTATTAGTGTAAAGTAGCACCTGTTTCCCATTAGTATTCTTTTTCTGATTTCTTCACTCATGTCGTTCCTATGGTTCACGGATGAGCCGAGAAATGTAAAGTCGTTGACTACTTCGAAAGAATCATCGTCTATATTTATATTACTTACATTCAGTGGGTTATTTCGTATTACTTCCATGACTTTGGTTTTGTTAGCGTTTATACTTAGACCAAAAATGCTTGCTGCCACCTTTATCTTGGTGTATATCTCTATAATTTCTGCTTCTCTTTTGCTTAATATTAGTATTAGTAAGTCATCAGCATACGCTATGGTTATGTTTGATTTTAGAAAAATTGTGTTTTGTGAGTTTACCTCGTCTTGTCTCATTGTCATTTCAAGAGCGATGTTGAAAAATAGGGGTGCCAGTGCATCTCCCTGTTTTAGGCCCATGTTTGTGTTAAAAGGTGTTCACAGTTCACCTTGTATTTTGACCATGACTTCTTGCTCCTCTGTTGTTATTCTAGCTAGGTTTACTAATTTATTATCAAAGCCAAGCTCTCGCATAGCTTTCCATAGCTTTATTCTATTTATACTGTCGTACGCTGTTTTAAAATCTATGAACATGCAGTATAATTTGATATCAAATTCCCAGCATTTTTCAAGGGTTTGACGTAAGTAAAATATATTATCCGTTGCACTTCTTTCTTGTCTACAAGGGTAATTTTAATGTGGTGAAAATAGTTTCTTTTGTGGGAATCGAACCCGGATTCTCAAAACCACAGACCTACTCAATACCACTGAGCTACCTACCCCATGAAATTACATTTTAGTTCACATATTTCTCGGACTTCACTTCCCGTGATTACGCTGTAGCTATATTAGCTATATATTTTTTTTAATAAGTTATATTTTTTCGAGTTTTATGAATGCAATTTGTTCATGAATTCATGTTAATCATGTTTGGATTCCAGACAGTTTCGATTAATTTCTCGAATATTTCCATTAATAAATAATTAAAACAAAGAAATCAAAGTACAACACATAAATATTCTTCAATTCCAACTTCTGAATAACAATTCCAATTAACTAATCATTAATACATACCTATCGTAATTAATTTTTTACCTTTCTTTTTATTGCATGATTCATTACGACTCTCCGTTGCCGTTCGATACTTTTGTACTTTACTATGCATTGAGTTACAGAGCATGCACTTCGCTCAAACTAAATTACCGGGCGTACTTGTTCACCACTAGATAAAATGTATGACGTAGAAAAAATTCGCATGTTCAGTTCAGAGAGAGATATTGATAACCTTGTGTGACCTTCGGACAATTCGTTGCTGCTCGTATTCTTCATTTGAATAACGCGATGGTGAAAAATTTACGCGAATATTCTCACCGGAGACGGTAGTGATTTTTTGTGAAAGGTAGATGGACTGAATCGTGACTTTTTATTTTAGTTTTCTTGTAAGTAAGGAATGTTCGAGGGCATTAACTGTTTGGTTTGATGAGATGTGAACGCGATAAAGAACAGGAAAATTCGAATTAATTATGTGGATATTCTTGTACTTATTAACTGTGAAAATTGCCTGATTTTATCTGAAACGTGATGGAGAAAAAATACTTTGTAGTTTTTAATTTCTGCCTATAAATACTACTCCGGTATTTTACATTATATATTATTATTAATACATTTTTATGATTAATTAATTAAAAGGAAAAATTAATAATTATTCGATTATAAATTATTCATTTTTTTCCCCGAATTTCACGCAAAAAAATACTCTAATATTTGAGAATAGGTAAAAAGTGTGATGATTATTTATTTCAGTTTTTATTTTTTAGGTTGATCGAGACGAAATCAAGATTTTCAATACATCCGATACAGATAGAACACCTAGTCCGGTTGCATACAACGATGTCATCTATGTTGTTTTAATAAATATGTGAAACTTACCTCAAGTGTTCTTTCTTTTGAAATTTAAATATGTTTCTAAAACATGAATGTTTATAAGTAGAGCGCGGATTTTAAGCATTTTACATATTGGTTGTATTATAAGCAGAACATATTTTCTTTGAGATTTGAACATTTCAAGAAAAATGCTGCCGGTTGACATCACTTTTATTTTGCTTATTTTGCTTTTTTTCGCAGATTTAAGCTTATTTTTGCTTATAAGTGTCGAATTTTGCTTATTAATGCCAGAGCTGGGCAGTAGCTAGCTACTAGCTTAGCTACGTTTACCGTAGCTGTAGCTGTAGCTTAGATAAATGTGTAAAAATATAGCTGTAGCTTGTAGCGAACTATTTTTTTTTCTATTCGCTTAAAAATATTGTTATAAGAACTGAAGCTACTTTGAAAGCTACTTTTTGTAGCTTAAAGCTACTTTTTGTAGCCCAAAGCTACTTTCTGTAGCTTAAAGCTACCACTGTTCATTAAGAAATACCTATTTATTTTTGTTTTGTATTTGAATTGTATCTTCTTTATTGTTTTCTATAACAGTAGGATAACAAGTTATTATATAATTTAAAATCTATTAACATATTTTATTTTTCACTTGTTCTTAACCTATCCTACTTTTGTATTAAATATTAGATGAACTAAACTGTTTAGGAATCTTCTGTTAATGTGACTGTTAATTTATTCCGATATAAATAAAAATTATAGCATCAGAAATTAACAGTACATTTGTCCATTTGAGATTTTTTATATTTATCTACATAATAGTAAATTAACTACTTTAATGAAAGCTTTTAGCTGTAGCTTAGCTATATTTTACAAAATGTAGCTTATAGCTGTAGCTCAGCTACTTCTTTAAAGAATAGCTGTAGCTGTAGCTGAGCTACTTTTTTTAAGTAGCTTGCCCAGCTCTGATTAATGCTTATTTGAAGTTTATTATGCTACTGTTCAATTTTTTAATAATATAATACTTGTTTTTAATTTTTTTATATATTAATTTGTATTTCGTATTTGTCAAATACACAAGTCGACGAATTTTACCTTCACCTTCAATTAAAGAATGTTATCGTATTTTAAAAAGTAATACTGTAGAACAAAATTTAGCTTATCTACAATCAAATTTTGCCTTTGTCAGCCACTACATAGAAACATTGGAACAACAAAATACAACGCTTATAGATTCTGTCCAAATAATATTAGATTTTCAAAAAAAAGGTAAAAGATGTTAGAGGACAAATTGGAGACATAATCAATAAAAAGTCCGAAGATGTTTCACGAAAGAATGAAGGGTTTGATACCCTCCACAAAATTTCCATGGTGCTACAGGTTAATCATAGGGATGATTTCAAAATAAATGTCCCTTTGAACATTTTTAAGTATGCTCCAATAACGTCTTTTAAACAAATAAGAGACTATCATTTACTATGGAAAACATTGAAAAAATAAATAATAAAAAGAAAATATAATTGTTCTAAAGGCAATGATTAAGTCTGATTAAAGATATTATTTATATTATAATTTTATTGGAAGATATAAATATAATTTATAAATGAAGTACTGTTTGTCTTTTCTGTAGTGTTTTTAACTTTTTGCACCTTTTATAGCGTTTTCTAAATTCTTTCGCTTTTTCGAGCCTTTTTCTTCGTTTTAGGTGCTTTTTATTCGATTTTTTGTGCTTTTATATGCACTAATATTTTAAAAATAAATGCATATAATTCTGCGCTCAATTTATAACACATTTAAATATTGCGCTATTTTTGTCTACCCTGCAAATGATCGCCATCAATTTACCTGTCTCACAGATGTCAAGCTTAGCTATCCAGTGTTCATATACAATCCAAATTACTGTTAAGAGTCCCATTTACATATTGTGTGACAACGGCATATAATATATAACAACGGCATTTTAAAATTTATTTCTTCACATTTTTCTTATTAATTGATATTTGATTAAAATATAATTATATTAATTTTAAAAAACACGTATTAAGCCAATTATAAAATTTAAAAATATGTTGTAGCTATCATAGTACTTTCCCGACCATATGTTAAAATAATTTGAGCAAATTTAAGTAAAACAATTGACAATCACTTACATATTATTTGAGGCACTTTTTCAAGAATTATCTGCTCGAGAGCTTTAATTGATACCAATCTCGGCAAAGTTTCAATAACTTTTGAAAAAATAATTAACAAACGTTAAATGTCATTTTCGTTATTAAACTATGAATCAAGAGGACTCTAGTATATCATGTTTTGATAATTTTTGTTATTCATATACAGGATGAGTCTAGGAAGATTACCCCCCCCCCAAACCATTTAACTTTCTTATTATAAGTAATAGAAACAATTGGTTCTTATAAAAGTTTTATTCTTTTAAATATACTACTCGTATTTGATAGCAGATATAGATATTTTTTTATATAGTTAGGTTTACAAGAAAAGGCTATGAACTTTTTACTATTACAACGACTATAATAAAATAGCTATTTACATAACTAGTACGCGAAGACATATTTTGTACATGAGCGCAATTTTAAAGCACTCACTTCGCTCGTGCTTTAATTTGCGCGAATGATGCAAATGGCGTCTTCGTGCACTAGTTTTGTACAATGCTTTTTGTAACGAAAAAAAATTATATGATGGACAATGAGGAAATTTATTAAATTGGAAGCGTGAATTTATATTGACAGTTAAGTGTGCCATGAATTGGCATTTGTTATTTGAAAACAAATTGTTCATTTTTTCTCGTAAAGTTTGTTAAAATATGTCTATTTGATGGCGTTATAAGCTAATATCTCTACTTCTTTTATAAAATTCTTAAAATGTGTGTATATAAATAAGTACAAGTAGTAAAAATGTAGAATAATAAAAAATGGGTGTTTTTTCAATTACTTTGCGCAAAATCCAAGGTAATGTAAATCTTATTTTGAATGATGCGAGTACAAAAATTCTATTTTTGGTCCTAGGACATAAATATTCCTGAAGTAGCGTTCTTTTACTATTAAAAAAGTTGTAATAATAGTGACATATTCAAGCGAGTGAAATTCATTTTAATTTGTTTTGTAAGATGATACTATACTTACCTACATATTTACCCTTTTATTATTTAAATTTGTAGAATAAAAAACTTTTTACTCCCGCTTTCATACGAGGGTAGGGTGAAAAGTCCCTGAAAAATAAAATAGATGGCGCCATAATCGCAAATTTCATGTGACATTTGTGATGTACCATCTTTAACTAGAACGCATTAAAATTTTCAGACTGATATGTCCTTCAGTTCTGTTTTGACACCCATCGAAAGCAAGCAACCTTGAAGATTTTTGAAAACATGGAAAAAAGTGAATTTCGCGTCTTGATTAAACATTATTTCTTACGTGGAAAAACATTATGCAAACCAAAGCATCGCTTGTTAAACATTATGGGGACTCCTCACTATCGATTGGACCGATTCAAAAGTGGTTTACTGATTTTCGTTGTAGTAGTATGACCACAAAGGACATCGAACGTTCTGGTCGTCCAATTGAGGTTACAACGCCAGAAATCGTCGATAAAATCCATGGTATGATATTGGACGATCGGCGTGTTAAAGTGCACGAGCCTGCTGAGGCTATGAGCATCTCAACCGAACGGGTACGGAACATTTTGCATAAATTTTTGGATATGAGAAAGCTATCTGCCAGATGGGTGCCGCATGTTGATAACAAGCGCGACCGTGTGACAAGTTCAAAGTAGTGTTTGGCGAAGTTCAAGCGCAATAAGAAGGACTTTTTCTCCAGATTTGGCCCCCTGCGATTTTTATATATTTGGCTTGGCGGAAAGAGATTTGGCTCCAACGATGAGGTCATCGATGAGATAAACGCCTATTTTGAAGAATTGCCAAAATCGTATTATTTGGAAGAGATCAAAAAATTTGAAAAACGTTAGACGAAATGTATCGAGCTACAAGGAGATTATGTTGAGAAATAAAATATGTTTTGACCAAATAAATCATTTCTTGTATAATTTTTCAGGGATTTTTCACCCTGCCCTCGTATTTAAAAATTTATATTATTATATTATATAGGATATTACAAAAATTCCTTGTCATTATTTAATCATTTGGATAATTTAGTGTCAAAAATCACATTTAATTATTTTTGAAATAAAAATTCTATTAAAAATCTTAAAATAACACATTTCTGTAACATTCTATCTACATCATCGATAAAATTACCATACCGACTAATTACAAATCATTACTAGGAAAATCTGCAAAACGGCATAAAACAAAAGATGATAATAAATCACGCACACATACACACACACACGTCCGCATGTGAGTGTAGAAAAACCTGCGTGATATTTGCAATATATTTTAGCATAATCCGTCCATAATTTGCATATCTGTCGGTGATCAGAGGAGGCCAGGTTTTTTCAAGGTCGCTTGAAGGTCGCCGCGACACGTTCATGGCGTCACAAGGGCCACGATTTAAATTTAGACAAATGAATGACTGATAAGTGATAAGATATTTTTTGACGCTAATGAATGTAGCTTAATTAAAAAGAGTTTCTCTGCTAAACGTGGAAATATGTTAGGAAGGGTGACATTATGTTTTGTTTGGAAAAGGGAAGATAATCGAATGTGATGGTTGAAAGTTATGTTCAGTTGTTTTATTATTCTGATGTGTCATTCACTTTTGTGATTGTAATCAGAGTAAAATGGAACGTATTAAGTATTGATGTTTTATGTAATTTTCTGGTGGTAGGGTAGAATGAATGAGAGGGTTGAAAATAATACCTGAGATGCACACTTTATCTATTTACTCGTTTTATATTTATGATACATTTAGTATTCTTTCTATCATTTGTTAGATTGTTTATTTTTCCTTTACACGTTTAAATGGTAGAACTAAAGTAATTTAAAAAGCGGTAACTGAAATATACCTATTGTCTTTTAGATCAGTGGTTCTTAACCTAAGGGTCGTGATCCCTCTAATAGATCCTAGGAGATACTACATGAATGTACATAAGTAAATTTATAATTTTAATTTAAAATAATAAATATCACTTGTCTTTTGGGCTGGAGTAAAATCCGAATATCCAATACTCACTGAATTGGCAATGTCATTTCAACTACCTTTCGCAACCACATATTTATGTGAATCGGCATTTGATCTTGTCTTAAGGTAGTACTAGCGTGAAATTTTTTTTTGCAGATCTGAATGAAATTTGGCTCGTCTAAACATTGGATAGTCATACGCATCCTGTTAAAATATGAAACACATTCATCGTCTGCGAACAAATATATTCGCTTGTAAAGTCTAATACTTCCTTATACTGTGTATAAGAAAGTAAAAATACAATTGTGTTTGAATGATTCGGATTCTATTATTAGCTGTATACCCACTGTACTGTAATTAGGAGTAAATTCTTGTTGTGCAGAATAACAAATAAAATTTAAATTTAAATGATCAATAAAATAATATATTTTCTTATATCTATTTTACTTTCGTTGATGTCGTATGAAACTGCCAGTATAAATTTTCTTTTTAATCATATTTTCACGAAGCTGTTATTATATTTTTTTTTATAATAACAGCTATGTGTATAAGTAAGCAAAGTATCATAAACAGTCAGGATAAATTATTTTGGTCACAATATATCGAAATGGTGGTAATCTAAAAAGAAATTGTGGAATCTAAAAAGTTGTTATTAATATATCGATCGATTACAGTTAAAACAGGAGGGAATAGTAAAAAAAGTAATTTCTCATCTTAGCCGGCACTATTATTAATAACAATTTGAGAAAGTATATATGAATAATTTGAACTAATAATAATGAGAAACATTACATGAAATTTAATTAATAGGAATATTAAAAGAATAGATGATGTTTTTTGGAGCAAACTGTACCTAAAGTATAGAATTGTTATTGATTTATCAAATATTCGTGTTTATTTATTCAATGAAGCTTTTAATAGTATTGGTTCCTCTACATTATTAATTCCTAAACTTCGTTTCATATCAATTAACTAGATGACTTTCAAACAATACAAAAATTACAAAAGAAATTTAACAAACTGATAAATACATTAAATAGAACTCTACTAGATATAGATTTTCCACACTTTTAAAGTAATATGATTGACGGATTATGGGTTTCTGAAACCTTCTTTCATCACTAAACATTTTATTGGATCCTATATTCCACTACATTCCAAATAAAAGTAATTTGATCTTCTAGAATAATAATTATTAATCATTATTACTTTTGTTTTTTTATATAATTGTAAATGACTAAAGTCAGGTGAATGTTAATTAAATTTGAAAAAAATCAACATGCCTCCGGGTTCAAATCCTGGCGGAGGCAGGTTGATTTTTTCAAATTTAATTATTACTTTTGCTATAAGTAAAAATGTGTTAATTAAATTTCATATTTCTTCTTAAATCAACTATACTTTTTCATATCAAAATATCTTGTTCTGGATATGAATATTCCAATATAATTTTTTTTTTTTTTTGGCTTCTTTGACGGACCAACTACTAAGGTCATATGCCGCCATTACGCCCTGATCTGCGTTTTAGGTGTTATGGTCAACAGCAACGCGAGTTTTCTCTGGACGGTCACCCATCCAAATACTACCCGCGCGCAATGTTACTTAACTCGCGTTATCGCTTAGATCAGTACCAACGAGTGCAGCCATGGCCGTTGACAATATAATTTTAATAGGTAAAGAATAAATGAACGAAACTGGACAAGTCCGTTCGTTAATTTCTCAGTGTTGATGTACCGCAGCAGTTTCAACCATTTTAAACAAGTTTTAGAACAGTGCACATTCTATAGTTGAAGTCATTTTACAGTTACAGTGAACATGTGCATATCTAAATCGAAATTTAAATCGCTTATAACGCAATAAAAATTAGCTTAAAGTAATACTAAATAGTGACGAGTGTTGTGTATTAATGTTCATGTATTTAGAGAGTGTTAGTTTGAGTGTGAAGTTGAAATGTGGAAAATAAGAAACGACTTTATGCAGAGGGAACCAGAAACACGCGTCCTTTATTGTAGTTAGGAGAATGGTCTGATCAAAGGTATGTATTGCAGTTTAAAACCTGTTTTTCTATGGTCGTTAAAAATAATAGGCTTTTTAATTAGTTTCAGTGCGTAAAGTATTACTTTTTATTTTGTTGCCTTGTCAATCAGGTAAATCTTATAAATGTTACAATTTTATGACTTGATGTACAAAGTAGAAGCAGGAAATAAATTTTATTTGGTCGTGGTTTAGATAATAGTATATTACATAATAAGTCGGGAGAGTAATGTTTTAGTTGACGAAGCGGTTGTTTGAAATACGAGGCTGCAGGCCGAGTATTTTAATCCACTTTCCTGATGTATTATGTATACTATTTTTTTTGAAATCGTTTAATTTAATCAATAATTAATCATAAATAATTCAAAATGTTGAAATTTTTTAATATGAATTGTATTGACAGCAGACTAGGGGGGTCTGTGGGTGCGGTCCGCACCGGGCGGTACATATTTTGGGATGGCATTTTTAATGTTTAGTTTTAGTTGTAAAAAATAACTTGCTCACTTCATAAGTTTACTATACGAATTATGAATTACTATGATATCGAATATTTTTCTTCATCGTCAAGTCAATGTAGGGTTCAAAATATTATCTCGAAAAATTCCTTTATTACTGCTTAATTTAAATATGTCATCCAATGGTAAAAAAGTTTCTCACCTATAGTTTGTCTCAATTACAATTATTTATTTATGTTTATTAATTTAATGGGGTAATCGCTCAGTGGTTTCGAGTTGGCCTGTGGATCCTGAGGACCCCGGTTCGATTCCCACAGCCGACAAACAGTTTTGACCAAATTAAAATTACCCTTCTGGCTCCCCCACTACTAACATCTTTGGGGGCCGTGATTTGATGGCTGGTAATCGCACTTCACGCAGGTACATAAATATATCACTTACTGAGATTTGTTTCGGCAGAGTGCCACATCCAGTAATGGGTAAAAGTCATGATGATATATTTATTTTATTTTAATTTTTTTAATTTATGAAAACCACCATTTGATTGACGTAAAAAGGGCGGCAAATTGGAGACCGCCCTGGGCGGCAAAAGTTCTAGGTACGCCACTGCATTATCATCTTTAGGAGGCGTGATTTGATAGCTGGCAACCACACTTCACGCGTATAAATATATCACTTATCAAGATCTGCTACGGCAGAGTACCATACTCAGTAATGTATAAAAGGCGTGATAATATATATATTTGTTATTTTTTGATTTACTTTAATTATGATAGGATTAAGTAATTTTCAATGTGTGTATTTGATTAAATATTTATTTGTGTTTGTTTTTGCGACACTCTATTTCAGTGAACATATCACGAATCTCGGAATCGTGATCGCGGCAAAATGTTGAACGTAAAATCTTGACATCTTAAGGTCATGTCCGTTTATAGTCCTGTTAGGGGTGGAATATCTCGGGTTCGTCCTCGCCTTCGCCTTCGCATTGGCCACGGAATCGTTTCATTTTTTAAGTTCGCCTGACCGATGTTTCCGGTCAAGACAGCCGTGGAACTTCACGCAATGTATTTGTGGTAGGGGTGGAGGTGGGGGTGGTACTGTAAATAATTAACGGGGGCGGACTAGCAGAAGTTCTCAAACAGTAGAAATACATATGATTAGATATATTGTTGTAATAATAATAATAATAAATGAAAATAGGGTTTGATGCATTTGATTCAATTCTGGGTATTGTATCAGTGTTAATATGTTTATAACATTTTCAGACGACCACTTATGAGAGTACCCATAACAACATCATAAACTACTACGGAAAGTTGAACATAACATACACCTCGTATGTTAGTATAAATAAATGAAAAGAATTTGTATTATTATTTGAATTGAAGCTTTAACAGATTCTTCAACACATTTGCATAAATAAATCTTATTTTTTTAAATAAATAATTACTTATTTACTAATATTTTTACATTATCCAATATTTTGACATTACGATTAGTACAGTTGGTATCACAATACCAAACGTCAAACGTCAACGGTTACCTACAAAAATGCATCAGCTGTCAAAGTGTAATAACATTGCTCTTGTAGACTATTTTTACCATTATTTTGGGGTTGTCTGAAAAATAGTGTACATAACTCGCATGAAAGTGTGATAACTGTGCTCGTGTACTTAAATTAATCGGCGCTGCGCGCCTTGTTTTTCAATTTGTACACTCGCACGTTATCTTACACTTTCGATGCTTGTTATGTAATATACTATTATGAGGTTAATAGCTCAATGATATCGAGTTAGACTGTGGATAGTTGCAAATATTTTATCACCAAAAAGAACATATTTTACGACTGGTAATCGCACTTCACGCGCAAAATATATCACTTGCCGAGATCTGCTGCGGCAGGGTGCCACATTAAGTAATGGGTAGAAGGCGTGATGATATATTTATATTTATTTATTTATTTATTTGTGTTATATATTATTATTACATTATATGGGGTGACCAGCTCAGTGATATGAAGTCGGCCTGTGGATCCTGAAAACCCTGGTTCGATTCCCACAGGCGACAAACAATTTTCATAATTTCAAAAGCTACCCCTGTGGCTCCTCCACCACTAACCGTGATTTTACGACTGGTAATCGCACTTCACGCGCAAAATATATACCGAGATCTGCTTCGGCCACACTTAGTAATGGGTAGAAGGCGTGATGATATATTTATTTTTATATATTCAATAATCTATTTTACTCTACCTATAATTTTACACTTGATATTATTTATTCAATACAAACAGATGAAAAATGTAATACATTACAATAGAGCAATTCACGTTTTACGATGCCAGCAAATGGCGACATACCCCACATCACGTAACAAACCGAAAGATATGACGTTCATATATCACGTTGTATATGATAGCCGTGAGTTATGAGAATGTATGTACTTATTATATTTCCATTAGTTATAATGAGGAAATATCTTAGTGATTGTAGAAAATGAAATTGTGTGTGGTACTAGTGCAAAATACTTTTGCCGCTCTCGTAAAATTATAGGGTTCGTTAAGCCTCGGCCTTCAATATTTTTTTATTCGAACGGCAAACTACCAATCTGCACACCAGGCACACAATTATCCATTGTTTATTGTTGCTTTGTTATAAATTAAAGAATGATATAATTGTCATTTCATTTGACTTATACTTTATTTTCACGGAATGTACAGAGTGTTATGTACGTAAGCGTACAACGCTTAACCGATGGAGGCACTGACCACAAAGGTAGTAATCTGGCAATAATTTTTGTTTTACTTTTTTTTTATAAGAGCTGGAGCATCTTAACACTGACTAATTAAGTTATGGTTAAAAATTTTGAAAAATAAATCAATTTTGTTCTCTGAAAAAAAAAATCGATTGTCAAAATGTTTTTTGCATTGGCATGCAATTTAATATTCAATTTATTGAATACTTTCACCTTCACAAATCAAGAGTATGCAGACATGTATTTTATTTATTTTATACTCGTCTATCTTACTCACTTGTTAGTGTAATTACTTATAAAAAGATATATTTAAAAAAAAATCAGAGTTGATAAACATGTTGTTTTTCATTGTGACGCCAATGATATTACATGTGCAATTGTGACAATTCCTTATTTTTTATTGCGCAGACAACTTCTATTTCAATGAATTCTGATTATTCCTCATTGGTATACCTCAAACTTTTTCTGTTGCTATATAAAAAGAGTTAATTGAATTACTGCATATTTGGGTTCGAGACAGTCTTCTTAACATTATATTAAGCTATGTAATAAAGTTGAATAATTTAGCTATTGTTACATATTAAAATTATTTAACTATTTTGAGTGTCGTAATAACACATTTCGTCGCACTAGTGCGGTAAATTGAATATAATAATAAACATAAGAATCAGAATTCATGGCAACTTTGCTTTTATCGTAATTTCGTTAATATTTTTATTTATACATACATACATACATATCTTCACGCTATATCCCAACAAATGGGGTAGCACGAACCATAAAATCACTCATTACACATTCATTCATCACACTCATCAAACAATCAGCCCTCGTCAAACATTATCATCCAAACACACCACCCTCACTTCAACCACATTTATAGATCACTCCATATAAACTCATTCATTTATTACACTCGAAATCATTTATCACACAACAAACCTTCAATCACATCATTCCTATTCACTTATCATTCATCTTCTTTCTTCAACGTACATAACATATGCATAAAATATCTCAAATTACACACGCTTACTCCTAACAACGAATCTAATAACTAATATAACAACGAATCTACAAAGATTAGAAAAGATGAAAGCGATAGCCTGCACTTGTATATGAAAGAAAAGTCCACACAATGCAGTAACTGAAAATGAAACAAAAAGATAAGAAAGGAAGGGAGTGTCGCCATGCGCTTGTTTTTGAAAGTGAATTGTACACAATTGCAGTTAAACACTCTACGTAAGAACTGAAAACGAATTAAAAGATAAAAAAGGAAGAGAGTGTCGCTCTACGCTTGTTTTTGAAAGTGAATTCCACACAATTGCAGTTAAACACTCAATGTAAGATCAGAAAACGAATAAAAAAGATAAGAAATGAAGAGAGTATCGTCCCTGCGCTTGTTTTTTTAATTTATGAAACCTCAAAATATTTATGTGTAGTATATTTTTAAATAAAATTCATGATACTAGCTAAAAATTTGTACGATATTAGTATCGTAAATACTCGTAACTATTATAAATAATATGTAAATAAACGAGTATTATAAAGTGTCTCTTTTGTATATCAAATCAGTCTGCTACAAATTTACGAACACAAAACATACTTTATAAATAAAATAATATATTAATAATTATATTTAATGATTATAAACATAACAAAAATATATTTATATAAATTTATCATCACGCCTTTTACCCTTTACTGGGTATAGCACTCTGCCGAATCAGATCTCGGTAAGTGATATATTTATGCGCGTGAAGTACGGTTACCAGGCGTCAAATCACGGTCCCCAAAGATGTTAGTGGTGGCGTAGCCACAGGGGTAATTTTTAAATTGGTGAAAATGTTTTGTCGGTTGTGGAGATCGAACCAGGGTTTTTAGGATCCACAGGCCGACTTGATACCACTGAGCCATTACCCCATTATAAACATAAATTAAATAAATATGTTATCATGCCTTTTACCCATTACTGGATGAAGTACTCAGTAGTAGCAGATTTCGGTAAGTGATATATTTTGCGCATAAAGTAAGGTTACCAGACGTCAAATCATGGCTCCTAAATATAAATTCTGTTATATTGTTATTGAACGTTATTATCTCCAGTAAAGCAAATTAATAAAAATTTTCGCCTTGATAATAGGCAAGCAGCATGATACTTTACACTCCTGTAATGTTGGTGGTATCAGCTATAAACTTTCGTATATTTAATTCATACGTCCTAAAAAAAAACAATTACCATCTCAAATGACTAAAAAATGACTAAATACCACCCATAACATTTAATTACCTAGACACATAAATACACCGTAACGGTAATTTCCATTTTCGGTCATACATCCGATAACTATCACCTCATATCGATCCCCCCCATACCTGGGGTGCAACGACATCGCTGATATATTCACTCCCACTCCGAAAATAATTTCAACCCTTCTACGTGTCAGAAATGCCCCTGAAACGTCACCTGAAGGTCAGTAACGAGGGTTTCTCGTGAGAAGTTTCAAAGATCCGTAGATGGCTATGAAACAATTGTTTCATTTGTTTGATTGTAACAAAAGACGGTGCTAATGGCGGCGAACTGACGCCAGACGCCAAGGATTATTATTTACTTTTGAATAAATTTAGTTTTATTTTGATTTCCAAGGTCTGGCTTTTTGCTGGTTCAGTGATTTATTAGTTGTCGTCTTTTGTTCGAATTTATTTAGGAAGTACTTGAAATGATAACAAATATTTCTGTGAGTTTGTTAACCTTGAAGTATAAATATTTTTTTCAAGTTTGAATATTTTTTCTTGAAATGTTTTTGTTGTAGCTGTAGGTGTGATAGGTAGTAATTTTCATCCATTACTGTAGTAACATTTAGTAAGAAAGAAAATAAATTTGTCGCATTACTCATAAAGAAATATTATTTTCCTGATATCTCATTTTTATGAAATTCATAGAAGTATTTTATTAAAAAAAAATATCGTAATTTCCTCAATTTTATTTACACTTTGCGTAGATAATATTATTCCTGAAATTGATATTAATAAAAGTTTTTAAAATAGGAATGTAATAATGGACATAGGCTTAAGTTGTAATAATTTAATGAAGATTCATTGACTACGTTTCACTCAAGGTTATGGCCATCTTCAGGTCAAAAGTACGATGTAAAATAACAATTAAACTTAATTAAAGTTGAAGGTTGATTACTCAGGACAAACATATAGCAAATGAAAAAAAAAAATTTGAATGTAAAATATAAAGCAAAAACAAAATAATTCTAAATTTTATATTTAGATTAAAATATTTTTATATTGAGCTTCAAAGCAAGAAATTAAAAAAAAAGATTTTACATGTTACATGAAAGGTTAAACTTAATATATTAAGAACTTACAAATTCTAACGTGAAATATAAATGTTATTAATGCAATATATATTTTTTACTTTTGAATAAATTGAAATAGGTAGTTATAAATGTTGTTATGAAAATTGTATTTTAATATCATAATGGGGAAGAGAAGTACGTCCAAAATTTTCTCCCTTGGCTACTCCACTGAGACACTGGTTTAAAAGTTTCATTTTTCACTGACCCTACATCATTTAACAAGCCAAAAAACGTGAAAAATATGAGCAGTTAAAATTATGGGCACCACGGTGTTTCAGTATAAGTTCCCATTGCTTTTGTGTTTCAAATCATTCACAAAATTATTCTTTGACATATTCGTATCTGCCCCCGGATCATGTAAATGTGAAAACGATATTGCGTTTTCACTTAAGTGAAAACGATATTCGTTATTCAATTGATTACGTAAAATTAGTCACTCACTACGTTTTCAACTTCGGATATTTCCGTGAACTCACTACGTTTTTCTCTAAACGATATCGTATTCTTAGTACCTTTTTATTTTTATGTTAAAAAACTTTGACAAGTAAAAATCAACATTAATTAATAAACATTAAATAGTAAAAATAATTATTATTTAAGTACGTATATTAATATTCTGTAGATAACATTTATTTATATAAAACAATTCTTAGCTCTTTCTACATAATGCTCCCTATTTTTTCTCCGCCAGTTTTTGATAGTTCTTTTTTTTAAAGCGCTGCTTTGCTTTTAGCCCTCTGCTTATTATCTGACCAAGCCTACAAAGTCACATGAATACATTTTTTTCTATATAATAATTGTCAAATTGCAATTATACTTTCTGCCACTATTGAACAGCTTTTATTCCACTGCCCAGCGCATTTAAGCGTATGGTCAAGTCGCTCCACAATATATTAATTTTGGCCTGTCCTTAAACTGCTTAATATGTCCTTGTATCATTTCCTTATTTATTTCAAAATATGATATAAAGGTTTCCCATATATCAGCTTTTCGTGCCATTCTTAAAATTTTATTGTCCTGTAATATTAATTACTATAAATTTTATGAAAACATTAATCGTCAAATATTTTCATATAAAAAATTAAAAATATTTCATTATTTATAATTGATTTACCTTGATTTTTTTACCTGTGTCGAGTGCAAACGTCAAACTTAATTAAATTGTGACATAGTAAGCACTGAGTAAAAATTGAAAAAAAAAGAAGAATTTTGAAATAAAGAACGACTTATAGAAATATAAATGAATTAAACAAAGATGTGAATAGTGAGTAACGTTTTCACCCACAATGAACATTGCGTTTAGAAATGACAATTTAACTAACGCAAAACAATATCGTTTTCGCTATTCATTTTTACATAATCGCAATTGACACGAGTCACTACTATTCACTTCTAGTCATTTTTACATGATCCCACCCCTGACACTTGGCAAAATGTGTGGATATCTTCGATGACGGGCTTCAAAACTCCAAACATTCAAACGCCGAGAAACTCACTGCGGTGTGAATTTTTAAAATTCCTGCAATCCTATTGGTTGCCTAGTAAATCCACGGTGGCAAAACCACCATAACAACGAGATATAATAAATCGATTATAAGTAGAGGAATTAAAAATTGTTTAATATAATTTATTTTATATTTACAATAACTCATTTTCTTCCTTGTAGAGGTAAAAATCGATAGTTTACTTTCACATACGTCCAGACTTTAATTACAGAAAACAAACAGTTTCTAATTATTATTCCCCTCATGAATAATTATAATATGCTTGTTTGAAGTCTGATTATCGTCGTGCCTCGAATGTACGGTATTATTATTATTATTATGTTGTGTAATTGTAAATGTTCCATGTAATGTTACAAATTGGGTCGAAAAGTGTAATAAATAAATCAATATAACACTTTCTGGAACACGGATAATTTATTTGAGTTGCGTCGGGTCAGGGATGCAATGAATTGCAGTAAACTTTACAAACACTCAGTGATTCTCAAACCTTCTACAAAGAATTCTGTATTCGCTTTGCGAGATTTTTAAATTACTGTCCTCTATTCTATAATTCAATCCTTATTTCATCTGTGATTTATCGATATGTTAATGTCAACTTTTCCTATTTCATGAGTATTTTATACATTTTTGTCTACGACCATGCGATAAATGACACTTATCACATTCATTTTGAGTGAGATAAGTACTTTATTAACGCACTAGTACGTTTTTGTAAATATTAATGCACTAGTGCTTTAATAGGCGTATTCCATTTGCCATTTGGATCAGATCTAACTTACATTTACTGAACCAAATCATTTATTAATTCGCTGGATTACTTCACTGACTTTATTTCCAGTACTAGAATTACTCATTTTAATATATTTTGAAGTCATTCACCCCAATAAATGCATCAGTTTGCTTAATTCAGTTCATTTTGTCATGTTGTCTAATTTATCTGAACTGATTTAAATGAACCAAGTGGCAAATGGAATACAGCTTTTAATGTACATATCGCACTCAAAATGAGTTACCATGGTTTCACTTAATTTTTATAAATGTCAAATAATTATAAGGACTGTCAATTCAAAATTATTTTTAGTAGAGTGTTTTAATAAGCCAAATGTAATATGATAAGGTAATAATGGACATAGGCTTAAAGTTGTAGTTTTATTGAAGACTCAATGACAACGATTCAGTCAAGGTTATGGCCATCTTCAGGTCAAACGTTAAATTTAAACGAATAACAACATGAAGAATAAGTTACAAATTTGAATATTTAGAGCAAACATATATCAAAAATGAAAAATAAATTATGAATCTAAACGTTGCAAAAGGAATGAATCTAAATTTATATATTTGCCCTAAGAGTCTGATCGTCGACTAACGATTTTTGTTTTAATTTTAATTTGTTTCACGGTCGTAGATACAATTATGTACGACGTACATGTGATAATGCCTCATTAAAGATACTTGTGTGGCTATACCAGAGGTGTAGAGTCGGTGTCGGAGTTGGAGTCGAAAAAATTTATACCGACTCCGACTCCAAGTAAACCTTTTTATAAATTATATTGTATTCTGTTTGGTGCTGAAATGCTGGTACAGCTATTTATGTTTAACATATATTTGACTGATAATTTAACTAATTAGGATTAAGCTCGTCATTAATTAGTGTTAGATTTTTATAAAGATCTCGAAGAAGTTGAGAAATTAATTGGAGTCGGATTTGGAATCGGAGTCGGAGTCGGAGTCGGAGTCGGACTCCGCAATCCTGGATTATACAACTCCGCCGTCGCACATAAGGATTTTAAGTAGTTTTTAGTCCCAAAAATGTCTAGAGCCTAGAAAAATGCACCAAATTGTGTAATTTTTTTTTAAATGCTCGTTATGAGATTCTTAAAAGATCTCTCACGAGTTTTTTTGCTGAAAATTTTTTTATATGCATAGAAATCGGTAAATACTCAGATATTTGCTTTAAAAAAATCACTTTTTTCTTAATCTAAATTTAATCAGCACTGGCTAGGCCATAAAAATACAAAATATAGTTTTAAAAAAGTCACTGACATTCAAAGCTTATACTGAAAAATGTACAAACGTGCGAACTTTGAAAAACCATATCATGACCCAAGTGCACATCAGTTCTAGCTAAATTGATATGGTGAGTAATAACTCGACTCTTGAAGGTGAAAGTTCACCTTCAAATGTTTCTTAAATTCAACTATTTGTTTTACAATTTTTACAACAATTCACCATGTAAATTTATACTTGATTTATATTATGATAATGACCCTAAACTGGGACGATATGTCATCAATAAAATAAAATCAAATTTCAAAGTTGTTATCCATTTTTTTACCATATAATTATTATTCTTTTGGCTTATTTAAATTAAATTTAAAAAAAAAAACGAAATAATGTTTTAAGGGGTTATACAACCTAGATTTTTTTTATTTCCATATTTTTTTATTGCCTTAAATGATGCATAAACTATTTAAAAATGATGTTTAAGAAACTATTTTGGGAGTCAAGCTATGAAAAACCATTTTGATAGCTTATTATTTGATACGCTTTTAAGCACTCTGAAACATTTGAAAAGACCGCTCAGCATCATAAGAAAAGCGCTCAGGAAAACTTTAAGTCGCTTAGAAAAGAGGCTGAAGAGCGAAATGCATTCTTGAGATAACAGAGTAAAGGTCAAAAAAATAACATACCTATATTTTGAATATTTCATATAGTAACGCGTTTTTCTCGAAACTGTTTTTCAAATTGGCGTGCAGCGTAGTTCGTTCAATTTTGATCGGATTTACTTGAAATTTTATTTAACTGTAGCTTCTTAGCTTTACTACTTTACTTGACTGTTTTGGTAAAAATCTACTTTCCATAGTAAAATTGGACAAGAAATTAGGGACTATCTTGCCGGTTTTAGAAAGAAAAGTTTTTCAATCTTCTGATTAGTCTCAATTAGGCTAATTAATAATTAACAACATTATTATTTAATCATTAATATGCATCGGGGGTAAACCGGTGATTGAGAAACTTGCCCTAATTCTTCATTCTATTTGATTGATTTACTTCTACAACTGGTTTTAGACTCAGTTTGGAGTAATGCATCTTGCTAAATCAATAAGTTTGTTCATTTCATTTAGTAACGTGGTTTTATCTTAACTAAGTGGATCAGGTGGTATTTAATGCAATATATAACACAATACAAATTAAGTAACACAGTGTGTGCAATTTACCTGTGAAATTTCATACCAGCGAATGTTGCGTGTCAGTGTCACATCATCGACACCGAGAACAGAAGCTCGATGAAATAAATAATACTGCTAATAAATTTTCTACGACCATGGTTAACATAGGCAACGTGAGATAAGAAAGTCATATCTTACGGATTGTTACGTTACTAGGATACTCATTTGGAGTTGTTATACGAGGGCAGTTCTGTTTTGACACTCATCGAAAACAAGCAACCTTGAAGATTTTTGAAAACATGGAAAAAAGTGAATTTCGCGTCTTGATTAAACATTAGAACGCCGAACGTTCTGGTCGTCCAATTGAGGTTACAACGCCAGAAATCTTCGATAAAATCCATTGTATGATATTGGACGATCGGCGAGTTAAAGTGCACGAGCTTGCTGAGGCTATGAACATCTCAACCGAACGGGTACGGAACATTTTGCATAAATTTTTGGATATGAGAAAGCTATCTGCCAGATGGGTGCCGCATTTGCTCTCTGTTGACATGATTTTGGACGATCGGCGAGTTAAAGTGTACGAGCTTGCTGAGGCTATGAGCATCTCAACCGAACGGGTACGGAACATTTTGCATAAATTTTTGGATATGAGAAAGCTATCTGCCATATGGATGCCGCATTTGCTCTCTGTTGACAACAAGCGCGACCGTGTGACAAGTTCAAAGGAGTGTTTGGCAATGTTCAAGCGCAATAAGAAGGACTTTTTGGCCCCCTGCGATTTTTATCTATTTCCAAACTTGAAGAAATAGCTCGGCGGAAAGAGATTTCGCTCCAACGATGAGGTAATCGCTGAGACAAACGCCTATTTTGAAGGATTGCCAAAATCGTATTATTTGGAAGGGATCGGAAAATTAGAAAAACGTTGGACGAAGTATATCGAGCTACACGGAGATTATGTTGAGAAATAAAATATGTTTTGACCAAATAAATCATTTCTTCTTTTATTTTTCAGGGACTTTTCACCCTGCTCTCGTATAAGAAATTTATTTCCCTCTTTTAAATCAGTAACTTCTAGTTATTACACCCTAAAAAATAACATAAAAATCGGCGCGATTTGCAATGAAACTTGCGTTCACATTAATCATACCATCAAGTAACGTGTGCGGCAATCGATACTAAAATTCACAATCAGTGTTGGAATCAACCTCATAGACATGCATAACACATTATTTATGCCGCTCTAAACATGGCAAATTTAAATTTTTTATAGCGCAGCGCGCGTGCACTCGTTCCAAATATTGACAAAACTTTTCACCCTTATCAAAACTCAGTCAAGTTCATCTGAAGTTTTTTATATTTCAGTCATATCGTAAGGAACTGAAACACAAATATTAGAGTAGCATGCAATGATAAGTCTGCGGGAGAATCGAAAAATTTGTCCTCGTTTTAAGGGAAATGTAGGTGAAGCTTTGAATTATTAAGTTGAGAAGTTTGAATGCAGGTAAATTGCATGTCCTTAATGTGGATTGTTTGAACTGCCGCTTTGTTCAAAGTGATATCAAATAGTGTTTAATCTGAATACAATTTAGATTTGACGCATTCTCAACTCATAAATCATAGTAATGTACTTTTTATATAATTGTCAAAAAGGTTTAAATTTATATACACGATTATGTCCACGAAGTTCATCATTTTATGTATAAAATGCTATTTTATTTTCCGTTGCTATTACCGATGACACAGTTTTATCAGCCGCTGATATTAGCAACATCCACTAAAATACTAAATATGTATTGTAGTTAAATTTTAAGTAGGGTTATCATGTATTATCAGATTACGAAATCATTTTCATAATTTCAAAAACTACCCCTGTGGTTCCTCCACCAGTAACATCTGTGGAGTCCGTGATTGGACGACTGGTAACCGCATTTCACGCGCAAAATATATCAAGTACCGAGATCTGCTTCGGCAGAGTGTCACACCCAGTAATGGGTAGAAGGCGTGATGATATATTTTTTTTATTTTTTTTATGGCTTCCTGGCGGACCAACTACTAAGGTCATTTGCCGCCATTACGCCCTGATCCTGCGTTTTAGGTCTTAGAGTCAACAGCAACGCGGGTTTCTCTGGACGGTCACCCATCCAAATACTACCCGCGCGCAACGTTGCTTAACTCGCGTTATCTCATAGATCAGTTCCAGTGCAGCCATGGCCGTTGACAAATGATATATTTATATTTATTTTTATTATGAAATCATATTTAGAGGTATAAAATTGTTTGAAAGTAATTATTATTGAATATTAATTTTTGAGCTGGATAGCTCAGTGGTATCATGCCAGACTAGATTTAAGAACAGGGGATTGAATTTCACAAGCGACAACCAATTTGTACAGGAATAAAATGATCTCTGTAGCTCTTTCTAAACTAACAATTGTGGGGGTAGTGGTTTGACAGCTGATAAATGCACTTCAAGTCTATAAACATCATTTACCAAGTTCTGGTACGGTAAAGTGACACAGCTAGCAATGGGTAAAAGGTGCGGTGATATATTTATTTATATTTTTATTAATAAAATGTGTAATTAAAATTTGTAATAAATTTTGTAATTTATTTTAATTTTTTATTCGTTACATTGTTTCCATATTTGAGGAACTAATTTTTCCTGAAATTATAAAATCTCCTATTTCCATGCTTAGGCGGTAGTAAATTGCAATGTTGCCACAACTATTTTCAGAAATACATTTTACATTTCAATACGGAATACGATTATTTATGTGTAATTTTCAAATTTTATTAATATATTAAATCAATTACACAATCAGTAGATTAAAAAAATTATATAAATAATAACGATAATTTTATATATTCTCTAATTTCTGATTTGGTAACGTTCAATCCGTACCAAACAAAACATTACAACATAACCTGATACACATGTTGAAATTGCTGAATGATTTCAGAAAAAAAACTTATCTCAGGTTCCTTTTCATGTTTCAATATATCTCCATATTCGTCATGAAAAGACGAACCTCTCTGCCTTGATAACTATTGTTGTAAAACAAAATGAATTTCTTATGAAATTTGCAAATATTTGTTCAATATACTTAAAATGCATATATTTAGTAGAGTACCTCTTTAAATAATAGTATAATTAACATAAAGAAAAAGTACATTATTTAATTGAGAGTACTTATTTAATTTTTAATTACGGCCTCTCACTCACGACATTAAAAAAATTACTCATAATATTATAATAATAATAATATAATATATCATCACGCCTTCTACCCATTACTGGGTGTGGCACTCTGCCGAAGCAGATCTCGGTAAGTGATATATTTTGCACGTGAAGTTCGGTTACCAGTCGTCAAATCACGGCCCCCAAAGATGTTAGTGGTGGAGGAGCCACAGGGGTAATTTTAAATTGGTGAAAATTGTTTCACCAATTTAAAATTACTCATGTTCACACAAATTTCAAATGTGCTCACAATGGGGGGTTCAAGTGGTAGAGCTTTTTAATATATATTTATTAAAATAAATTCTTGACCGTACATCATATTTAATACAATATAAAATCATACCATAAATGATATCTTTATTGCTGAAATATGAAAATTAAAGTTGAATAATTCAAATCGCTCATTTGTATTTCGCACTGCCATATTGCAATTACGTAGTTGCATTAAGCCAATCACAGAGCTTTGTCTGAAACGTTTGTCGGTGCTCAAGAAGACGAAGAAGAAATAAGAATTCAGCATTCTACGATTCTACCAATGACGTATAATACTAGACGAATTATGCCGTATTCAAGTCAATGCAGTGTTGTGAAGCAGAGAGGAATGGAATAACTTGAGTGTCCGCCGGATGCGTGGCAAGGAGCGAGTACACTTTGATGTTATGCAAGTTGCTTTTTGCCGCGCACCCGCCTCACCAACCAGTTATTCTATCCCTTTCTGACTCACAACAAACGCCGATGTTATCCGTCTAGTTATGTTTTGTCTGAGGATTCTACTGACAACGACAAGTTACGTGTTATTTATCTCTGTCTTATCTGTCTCTCTTTAAGCTAAGATGCAACTACGTCATATTCATTTGTTTCGAAAGTTTAAATATTTTTATCATGCTTAATACAAGTTTTGTTAAAAAATAAAAAATTTTGGTATAATTATTTTATTACGTAGATTAATATATAGAAAATTCAAAAAAGTCTTGAAAGGCCCATTGCGCGGATCACGGCGTGACCCTTTGCGACCTGATATAAATCATGGATGAGTAAACATATATGTTGGTAAAATTGAGGGTGAAAGAACGTGGGGATGACCTAGAAATAAATAGATGGATATACATGTGTTCGTGAACGAAAGGTTCCGAGTGGAAAAAATAAACAATCTAGTATGAATAGAATTGTGGATGAAGCGAAAGTAGTGTGCCAAGATTGAAAAGTTTGACAAAGTTTATTGCAGGAAGAATCTAATGAATAAATAATCAGTTAAGGTAGTACTAGTGTGCCGGTGGCGCCATCGGTTGTCGAGTGGCGAAACTGACCCTCAAAAAAATATACAAATTGAATAAAACAAGTGTTTTATACCTATTATGATTTGAATATGAACATGAATTGTTAACAGGTTGTTGGTCTAGTGAATTTTCAAATACCATACCACTGTGTGGTGTTGCCATTATAAATTGGGATTCTTAATTTTTCCTTAAAAACAAGGCTTTGCATGGCTATATATCCATTACTATACGATAAAAAACTTTCTCCTTTTGATATAATATACATGGATAATTCTAGAATATCATACTAGTTTTTCAAATGAAACTGCAAAATTTTAGAGGTACATAAACCAAATATGTGCGATTCTGAGTGATGATCGCCATAAGCCCCGTGTATAAGAACTCAACTTTACAAGCGAATATATTTGTTCACAGACGATGATTGTGTTTCATATTTTAACAGGGTGCGTATGACTATCCAATGTTTACGTGCGCCAAATTTCATTCCGATCTGCCTAAAAAATTTTCACGCTAGTACTACCTTAAGCGTGGATGAGTAAATATATATGTTGGTAAAATTGAGGGTGAAAGAAGGTGTGGATGACCTAGAAAATAGATGAATATAATTGAAATAAACAAGTTAGAACGGAAAGTATTATTAATTGTGTATGAAGCGAAAGTAGTGTGCCAAGAAATAAAAGTTTGATGAATAAATATTCAGTAAATATATCATTATCAAGGAATCGCGGATAGAATATATTATCGTAAAGGATTATTCGTCATACTTCGAATAATAGTAACAGATTAGAATCGATCTAAGAATCTTCATGGTCATGTCATAAGTTTTTTTTCACAAGTAATAAAAAGTAATAAAAATCACTGTAAATTACTGTTTTCATGCCTATATTAGGTCAAATATAATGGCGTCTAAAAATAAACACTGATTTATTTTCCTTTTTAAACAATGTAAATAATAAAGTAATTTTATTGTCAACTTTCAAACAATGCCTGTGCTGTGTACATTGCACATGCACTTGATAATTAAAAACAAAATGAAAAGAATAATAAATCATGCACGTGTCAGAAAATGCAATTACTAATGTGAGTACAGAAAAAATCAATTAATTTTATTATAGTTAACTCTGACGATCTCATTAGATGTGATACAGATAGTGTACAGTAGTCAGCATGGAAATTAATTTTCATTCTCTTGTTGTTAAACATCACCTTGACCTAAAGATAATTAATATTCTATTCTTGTTTCCTTCTTTATTTTAAATTGTTTCGTTTTTTTTCTCTTTTAAATTTATTAGTTTTTTTTATATTTTAAAACGTGCACTTGACAACTTGATTAATTTGAATGATAATACGACGATGGAGCTGAAGGACATTACAAAAGAAGCGTACCAGGACTGTTTCAACAAGTAGAAACACCGTTGGGATAAGTGTGTGCGTTGAGGAGGAGATTACTTTGAAGTGGACCCAGACATGTAAATTTTAAGGTAGTTCTAGTTTGTGACGGTGGCGACATCGCTCATCGAGTAGCGAAACTGGCGCTCAAAAACACAAAAAAATAGAATAAAATAAGTGTTTTATACCTATTATGATTTGAATATCAAGAATTGTTAACAGGTTGTTGGTCCAGTGATTTTTTTCAAATACCATATGGAGTAGGTGGCACAGTGGTTATCGTGTCGGCCTGTGGATCCTGAGCAGAGCTGGCCAGTAGCTAGCTACTTTTGTAGCTTAGCTACTATTTTAGCTACATTTACCTTAGCTGTAGCTGTAGCTTAGCTAACTGTGAAAAAATATAGCTGTAGCTTGTAGCTAGCTACTTTTTTTCCTATTAGCTTAAAAATAACAACTGAAGCTACTTTTAAAGCTACTTTTTGTAGCTTGAAGCTACTTTTTGTAGCTTGAAGCTACTTTTTGTAGCTTGAAGCTACTTTTTGTTGTTTGAAGCTACTTTTTGTAGCTTAAACCTACTTTTTGTAGTTTAAAGCTACTTTTTAAGCAGAAGGTCAACAAAGTACGCATGCGTACAAGCTAAACCCACACAAAATAATTATTTGTTGCCGGTTCTAACTGGCTCTAATACGCAAAAATATAGCTTATAGCTGTAGCTTAGCTACTTTTTTAAAGAATAGCTGTAGCTGTAGCTTAGCTACTTTTTTTAAGTAGCTTGCCCAGCTCTGATCCTGAGAACCCTGGTTCGATTCCCACTGCTGACAAACATTTTCACCACATTAATACTACTCCGGTGGCTCCCCCTCCACTAACTAAAAGCTCATCGCTTTGTCGTGGCAGAGCTTTTGACATTTTGTTAATTAACAATAAAACAACTGATAGTATAAGTTAAAAGTACATAATACGTTTGAATTTTATTTCATACTTTGTCTTATTTCCTTGTTTACAGTTTGCGTGCGGGAAGTGAGACTTTACAGTATTATATATACCGTAATGGAGTATTACTGTATTGTATTGGACGGTCAGGGACTGACTGGGCGTAGTATTTCGGCCCGGACTATAATATAACCGGCCTCTAAAAATGCGAGCGAAGCGAGCAAAAGTATGCCACAGGGAATTTTTTTTTTAACATACATTTGATTATTCGGCTCTGTACCGGCCTTCCGAGCACCACCTCTAGGCCGGTCGTCCAATCGCCCAGTGGCCCAGTCTGTCGCTGCGGAATGCTGCTTAGGTAACAAACATTTTTTGACATTTAATTATAATTATTTTTATGTACATCCGGGCCGAAATTCATGTGTTTTAGCCTTAAAAAGCGGGATTAAACACTTCTTTTTGGCCCTTGGGGCCATAAAAAATAATTCCTGTGGATAAATAAATAAAATGAAAGCTTTTGTTTATTATGAATATTTGATTCTGCAAAATGTCATTTTGGCATTTAACCTATGCACAAATTTTAATCTTTTGAATATATTATTAAATATGATTTTGTTGTGCTTAAAATATTATATGTATCATGCGTGAAATTAGCGTTTCTGACCCTGAGCATGTTATTAACACGAGATGCAAAGCAGGCCAGAAATGCCTGTTTTCACCTTTGATACATAAATAACTATAAGATGCCACTTTCAAGGTTATAATGTAAAAATAATGTTTAATAATTAAATGCGTCACAGTAAAACGTACGACCGTAAATAGGTCTGTCTAGTAAGAGCATGTACGGTGTATCTGCAAGGAAAATGTACTTAATAGTAAAAAAAACTTAATGATTGTATAGGATGCGGGCACTCACGTGACATTGTGACGTAAAAACAGCTGTCCCGTGAAAGATCACTGCGCCACCTACAAAAATGAACTATTTTTTGGGACGAGATTTGAAAAGAAACGGGTTCTTTTCAAATCTCGTCCCAAAAAATAGTTCATTTTTGTAGGTGGCGCAGTGATCTTTCACGGGGCAGCTGTTTTGACGTCACAATATCACGTGAGTGCCCGCATCCTATTGTGCATACTCTGGACTAAAATGCTTCTACGTTAATATGGAGTCCAGTCACCCCCGGCGTCTTTAATTTGCTGGCATCTTCGGGGCATACTTCCTACCAATTTTTCAGCATAATCCTTCGGAAGAGACCTCCAAATGCGGCGATTTCACTACACAGTTGTTTGACGGTGAACGTAGGCCTTCCACGAAGATTCCTCTTCATCAGGGACCATACGTTTTCGATGGGGTTTGCATCTGGAGATTGTGAAGGCCATTTCAGCGTTTCGATGTCATTTTCTCGTTTCCACTCACTGCAGAGCTTACTCCGATGTTTCGGATCATTGTCCTCTTGATGTATCCAATCTTCATTTATTCTTGCATACCAACGTTGGACAGATGGTATCAAACATTTTTTGTAGATTTGGTCCATTTTTTCAGCGTTTAAATTGTCAGTGAACAAAAAAGATTACCAAAACCGTGCACCCCCAAGCAACCCCAAACGTGCACTTTTACAGCGTGTTTTACGGTCCGCTGAACGAGTCTATTGGTGGCGATAGACCATTTTCGTGTCAATACACGATAATAATAATCAGAATAACGCTTCACCCACTTCGCGACAAAAGACTTCGATTTTTTCATGTACTTTGCGGCAGCATTCAAGGACATGTTTGGTCCTTTAGGGTGCGAAGTTAAAAATACTGCTTCAAAGCGCGATGCGTATACGGCACTCATTTTTAAAACACGTGTTTCGCACAAAATTATGGCAGCGAACGTCTTAAGCTACATTCACAAATCGAAATTAGTTTTTGTTTTATGTTTTCCATTTATGTTTTAATAACCTTGTAGTCATGTTACCTTATGCAGCCATTCACAAATCAGTATTTAGTTTTGGTTTTAACACAAAAGTTTGCAAACTCCAAACTTATGTTTTAGTTTTACGTTTTATACTTAAGAATAGACCAATAGGACGAAGCGTAGAATGATGTAGTGATATATACTTGTCTCTTTCTATCATCCTTCACATTGACAATAACCTAAATTTGTTTTTATTCAAGTGTCAAAATGAATGAAAATAAAAAGATTTTAAGTGTAGTTTTGCTAATCAAATCATCTAAAATAGTTTAATAACAAATTAATACCTACCTTCTTATTACAATAATATTTACCTTGCTCTTCCAAAAAATACGAAAGTAAACAAACTTATGACAGCACGTGTAACTTAGCATAACTGACAGTTGCATTTACTGTATTACCGATCTTCTGAGTATAATCGATTTTTTAAAATTTATGATAGATATCACTACTAACTAAAACCGACAAAAGCAAAACTATTTGTGAATGCCACCAAAAAACACACTAAAACATAAAACAAAAACTAATTTCGATTTGTGAATGTAGCTTTAGCAATTGAAAAGCATTGTACTTGACAGTGCTCTATACAATATAAGCCAAAAAAATTAGCGGTCTACATTATCGTCTGTTAGAAATGTCGTACACGCTCTTATCCAGCCCTACGCAACTTCGTATATAAGCGCAGCTAGAAAACGTCCAGCTTTATGTCACTTGCGCGCATGACTTTGAAAGAGAGAGATAGCTTAAAGAGGCTGGAATTTACTCAACGCCATATGAACGCAGGTTACTTTTTTCAATCATTTGTGTTGTTTGGTAATAAATAGTTATAAACAATTAGTTTGTAATGGGTCGTAAGTGTTTTGCGCCCAATTGTACCAGCGGGTATGACTCAAATCATGACAAAATATCTTTGTTGCGTGCTCCAAAAGAGCAGTTGGAAATTTGGAAAAAAGTAGTAATATGAACAGATATATATATATATATATATATATATATATTATATTGCATGTAAACAAACAAAAATGTATGTCACATAAAAAAAGCGGAATTAACAAATGTTAAAGTCGTAGCTTTTTAATCCACCCAAATATAAACATATTTAGATTATCCAAATATATTCAAGATAAATTAATATTATATATAGATATATGAAGATACAGTGTATTCTGTAATTGAAAGTTATGCATTCTCTTTCTCTAGTAGAGATCACAAGAAAGAAATAATATCTATTTTTGTCCATGAATTTATTTTAATGCACTTGAAGCAATATTTTAAACAGAATCAAAATAATATCAAATCTCAGTGTAAGGAAGATCTAAAAATCTAAATTAAGAAAGAATTGAAATATTCAGTTCGATCTGTTTTTATTATTATAAAATTATAAAATATATTGTATAAGTACAAAAATATTAATTAAAAAATTTGAAATATTCGGTTCTATCTATTTTCTTTATTATTTTTTAAATAAAATGTCCTATTTACATTATATAAATTTTACCATTTTGTATTTTAAAATAAAAATATTTATGCCAATTTTACACTTGTGTAACTTGTCATGGTGTAGTTAAATAGCAAAAATGTACTACTAGAAAAATGTGTTTATATATGGTTTTACGTATTTATATTTGTCAAGCTAAACCTGATATAATTAAAGAAAAGTGTGTCTTTAATATTAAATAATTGCAAATATCATTTTTTAAAGTAATTAGTTCTAAAAGTAAAGAAAACATGAATAGACTCGTAAGCATCCATGCATTCGCCAGACTCTTTTTCCTGTCGCACTCACTTTTTTGTCGCTCTCTTTCTACAACATTTCTGCGGATGCTATACCCGCAAGACTCGCCTGTCCTTCAATATAATAGTTCGTGCTCTTATCTAATAAGTCAGGAAAGTGATGTTTTACTTGACGAAGCAGTTGTTTGAAGTACTAGTGCGTCGGGCTCTCGTGACTATTGCCTGACAAGAATTTTTCGAAAATCTATCAAATAATTTTCAATTTATTTTCACCCTCTTGTTATATCATTACTGAATTTTGTGTGTGTATTGTTTAATTAAATTAACCTTATTTGTAAAAATATATTTTCATAATTTGAAAAAGCTATCCCTGTGGCTTCTCCACCACTAACATGTTCGGGGGCCGTGATTTGACGACTGGTAACCGCACTTCACGCGCAAAATATATCACTTACCGAGATCTGCTTCAGCAGAGTGCCACATCCAGTAAAGGGTAGAAGGCGTGATGATATATATTTATTTATATTTATGGCTCTTGAAAAAAAATGTAATCATTGTAAGGGACATGTTTGACTCTTCTGCCTCTACAGTTTGCCGACCCCTGGTCTAGACTATATGATAAAAGAATCTGCTGTTTAGTTACTAATTTATAAATTAGACAGGTAGTTCTTAATATGAACCTCAAATTTATATAATTATAAATTTTCATACATGCAAAATCATCGTACTTATATGACATGAAATAAATATTAATAACACTCATTATTTAAAATGTCTAGATATAATTTATTTTCCATATTACAAAAACGTTCTTCAAGAATCAATCAAGTCTATTATCTATTAATATCGCCATCATATTTCAGCCCCCGCTAATATATTAGCCTCAAGGGTTAATAACCTCCAAAATATTTTCCGGTTTACGACAATTATCCAATTAGGCGGCGCTTAATCGGGGCGTGGCTAGTGTTAATAACAAATAAAAACTTTCGATGTTGTTGACCCATTGGTTTTAACCTGCCAGGGTTGTAGAGGGAAAGGGAATAGTTTCTCAGTTCATGTGGCAACGTTGTTGCGTGTGTCAACTGTTCACATTTATTAATAATTCGTGAGATTTTGTTTTTCAGTGTTGTAAATATTCTATTATTTGTAGTCGCTAAAAAATATATTTCAAGATAAATTTTTGATCAGGTTTGATGGTTTTTGTTTAACAGGGTTTATGACATATGAATTAAAAATAAGGTTTTATATTAATTGGTAATTGCAATGTACTCACACATTATTGACATAATAATAATAATCGAGTCGGTCTGTGGATCTGAGAACCCGGGTTCGATTCCCATAGCCGATAAACAATTTTTACCATATTAAAACTATCTCTATGACTCCCTCACCACTAACATATTTCAGGGTCGTGATTTGACGCCTGGTAAACGCACTTAAAATAAATAAATATATCATCACTCCTACCCATTACTGGTTGTGGCACTCCGTCGTGACAGATCTCGATAAATGATATATTTTTCGCGTGAATTGCGGTTACCAGCCGTCTAATCACGGCCCCCGAGGATGTTAGTGAAGGGGAAGCCACAGGAGTAATTTTAACGCGATGAATTCAAGACAATGTATTGTTGCACGAGCGGAGCAAGGAGTGCTCAAAGGAAACGATTCTGCCAATTCGTCGTATAAAACGAGTAAAATCAGAGCTGGGCAAGCTACTTAAACAAAGTAGCTAAGCTACAGCTACAGCTATTCTTTAACTGGTAGATTCATGAAAAAGGTTAAATTTGGTGTTACGTAACCCTAATTTTATTCCGAGTTAAATTTTAATCCTTATTGGTAATTCACGAAACGAAATAATTTTGGTGTTAAATTTGACATCTTGAATTAGTTGTTATTTTTACCACTAACACTTGGCGCCACTTTATTTCAAATTCAAATCAAGTCTCCATATAAAATATTAACAAAGTAATTAATTTGACATTTGACAGATAGCAAAAGTAGTAAAAGGTTGAATAAATGGTTCAAATTATTAAATCTTTGAAGAACAGAAAGTTAAAATTTACGAAATAAATCCGATAATAGAAGAAGAAAACAGAACGAGAAATAATACTTTTACAGAAAAAAGAAATATCAATTATGGAAATTTTAGATAATAAAATGAGTTCTGTGGTGGGATACTGAGTATTACTCTGAATAAAATGTACTACGCTTCAACGTAGCGCTAGCGATTACTAGAAATAAAAGCTGATTCAAATGAAATTGTCATTTCTGATAGCTGCATTTTAATTTCTTCAATATTATTTAGATAATCACGTCTTGTGAATAAATATTGAACATAAATTAAGTGAAAATTTGTATAAATATTCTGTATATTAGTATTGATTAGTATAATGTTTTCCATTCATATGGCTTATAAAATAGGATACTTAGGGAAACTAGTGATCTCTTTTCACTACCTGATATTCGGTTTATTGAACTATTTCGTTTAAACAAACAAATGGTAAGGTATCTTTCTAAGGAATTGATACTGTTCATGAGAAGCTCTTTAAAGAAGTGTTGAGCCGCATTTTAGAGATTTTACATCTCTGGTTTTCTTACTACTAGAGATTTACTAGACAATAATATTTATTATTAATGAGTCAGTAATCAGTTAGTAGAGTTATAAAAGAAGTTAGTATTGTAATAAGACAAATAATAACAATATATCAATAAAAATAATATAAATGTTAATTCATAACTTCCGTGGTACTTGCGAATAGTAATTCATTTGACTTAAACAAAATTTCAAAAAAATATAAGTTACAAAACATATTGTTTGGTTAAACATTGTACCATTTAAATTTTATTAAAAATAACAAATAATACATGGCATAAAATTGATATCAACTGTCAAATGTCAATATTTTTGTTCAATTACCTACTCATACTAGATATATAAAAATGTCAAAAATATACTTAACCCTACTCATCAGTAGTGTTATATTTTGGACTAATTTTTTTCCTTAGCCCTGCTTAATGAATCAGCACAGGGGTTATTTTGACATTTCATGGAATTAAAACAAGGGTTAAAAATGGGGTTAGGGTTACCTAGTAACCTGTTTCGCGAATTGGAAACAGGGCTAAAACTGGGATTAAATTTGGGGTTAGTCGCTAACCTGTTTCGTGAATCTGGCTGTAAAAAAGTAGCTAAGCTACAGCTATAAACTATATTTTGTAAAATATAGCTAAGCTACAGGTAAAAGCTTTCGTTGAAGTAGCTGTTAAATTTTAAAGCTACTTTTTTCAATTATTGTGAAATAATTAAATTTGCTATTGTCATATGATCAGTCTTTTGTTATAATGACTGTTAATTTACTATTATATGCATAAATATCAAAAATAGCAAATACCATCTGGCACCTACTGTGTATTTTTGCGTATTAGAACCAGTTAGAACCGGCAACAAATAATTATTTTGTGTGGGTTTAGCTTGTACGCATGCGTACTTTGTTGACCTTCTGCTTAAAAAGTAGCTTGAAGCTACAAAAAGTAGCTTTAAAAGTAGCTTCAGTTGTTATTTTTAAGCTAATAGAAAAAAAGTAGCTAGCTACAAGCTACAGCTATATTTCTTCACAGTTAGCTAAGCTACAGCTACAGCTAAGGTAAATGTAGCTAAGCTAGTAGCTAAGCTACAAAAGTAGCTAGCTACTGCCCAGCTCTGAGTAAAATATGCAATTTTTTACTTTGCTTCATTTATTTCATCGAAATTTTGCATTTTCAATTACAAAAATATCGAACTACAATCTTGTGTAAGTAGTAGGAAGAGTGATATATTCCTGGATGATGGTAGAAAATTATGAGACAAGCCGTAAGCGAGTCCAACAATCACCAAGAGTTCGGGATGAGACATTTCAGTAAAAATAAACGTCAGGCAAACCACATAAAATAATAATAATAAAAACATCTAATGATAGTGTAATCATGGTTTGTTTATTTATTTTTACAAACATACTTTCCGGCAAAACTTTGCAGAAGCCAAAAAAAATATTTCCGGACTACTATTTCTCGTAACCTAGCAACGACAATAATACGGGTATAATGCACTTTGCGAACATAAAACATATCAGAAAGATGTCAGTTTTTGTCCGATAGAAAAAATATATATTGATCTTTAAAAATGCCACACAAAACAATACAAAAATTAAAATTATTTCTTTTATTTCGAAACTTTCAGGCAAGCTTTTTAACATATAATTCTTACTTTTGTAATTCATTATATATTTATTAAAAATAATCTACAAAACATTCAAATTGAAAAATAATGCTAGACATATGTTGTGTTTACTATTACATTATTCAATATTCCTTTTCATTAAAAGTATAAACAAGCGTAGAGCGACACTCCCTCCCTTCCTTTCTTATCTTTTAATTCGTTTTCAGTTCTTACGTAGAGTGTTTAACTGCAATTACGTGAAATTCACTTTCAAAAACTAGCGCAGGGCGACACTCCCTTTCTTTCTTATCATTTTGTTTCATTTTCAGTTACTGCATTGTGTGGACTTTTCTTTCATTTACAAGTGCAGGCTATCGCTTTCATCTTTTCTAATCTTTGTAGATTCGTTGTTAGTTTCGTTATTAGATTCGTTGTTAGGAGTAAGCGTGAGTAATTTGAGATGTTTTATGCATATGTTAAGTACGTTGAAGAAAGAAGATGAATAATAGGTGAATAGGAATGATGTGATTGAAGGTTTGTTGTGTGATAAATGATTTCTAGTGTAATACATGAATGAGTTTAACATATATGGAGTGATTTATGAATGTGGTTGAAGTGAGGGTGGTGTGTTTGGATACTAATGTTTGACGAGGGCTGATTGTTTGATGAGTATGATGAGTGAATGTTTTATGAGTGATTTTGGGATACGTGCTACCCCATTTGTCGGGATATAGCGTAAAGATATGTATGTATTAAAAGTAAACAAAAAATTATGGATGTTATTAATTAATTCGTCAATATTCTCATATACATCAAAATCTAATTAATTTCCATTATCTCGTTTTGTGTAAAAAGTGAGTAGTATATGTTTAAGACGTAGCCACCTATAATTTAATTGTTTGATCACTTAACCGTCCGTTTCGCCACTTGGACACGACCTTCAGCTGTTAAGATTGTCACGTGCTTGAAAAACACATTCTGACGTCATAGCTCATCGATATCTATTTAAAGAACCACATTGAATTGTTGTTGAATAAATAAAATTAATATTTTATTTATTTGTTTACTGTAACTGCTTTTGAGAAATTCATCAAATTTTAGTAATTATTCATTGAACAATTCTGACTTTACAGAAACTTTATCTTAATTAAAAATTCATAGGATAAGAGCAAATAAATCAATTTATTTATATTAATTTATTGATTATGAATTAGGTTCATTAAATATTTAGGAAATGGAATATTTTGCGCCTAAGTATGATTGAGCAGGCAATCAGCAATGATAGTGTATCTAACTGGTTGCGTTTCATTTTTACTTGCATGTTTATTTCCTCCAACGAATTTGTTATAAAAAAATGTTCATTTTACATTTCGTGACTAATTAATATATATTTTATGAATATTGTTGAAGAATCTTATCACTTTTTAATCGGTTATTTATTTATTAATTATTAGAACTGACTACTATGAGTAACATAAAAATACAGAGAAATTGTGAAATTTCTCATTAATTATAGAAAAAATGAGAAAATATATTGATAAACCATCAGACATTTTCTATGATTCAACAATAATTATTTTGATTATAGTTATTTATACTTAATAATGCTTATTCGTACCATAATTTTAGTTATTACTTTATTTAATTAAATAAATAAATCGATAATATTATGTATGATCTTTGGCAGTAGATAATATGACTAAATTATTCATAAATTACTAATCTAATTATTATTTCAATCAATATTTAAATAAATTTATGTGTTTTATTTAATTTCATCGTTTTTCAATTATTTTTAAAACTTAAACAGGGCAATTTGGAAAATAGTTTTAGCTAATCCTGAATTTTGGATTAACTAATTTTATTCTAGTCTTACGTAGAGCGTTTAACTGCAATTGTGTAAAATTCACTTTCAAAAACAAGCGCAGGGCGATGCTCTCTCCCTTTCTTATCTTTTTGTTTCATTTTCAGTTACTGCATTGTGTGGATTTTTCTTTCATATACAAGTGCAGGCTATCGCTTTCATCTTTTCTAATCTTGTAGATTCGTTGTTAATTTCGTTATTAGATTCGTTGTTAGCAGTAAACGTGAGTAACTTGAGATGTTTTATGCATATGTTATGTACGTTGAAGAAGGAAATGAATGATAAGTGAATAGTAATGATGTGATTGAAGGTTTGTTGTATGATAATGATTTCGAGTGTAATAAATGAATGAGTTTATATGGAGTGATCTATGAATGTGGTTAAAGGGAAGGTGGCTTGTTTGGATGAAAATGTTTGACTAGGGATTGTTTGATGAGTGTGATGAGTGAATGTGTTATGAGTGATTTTAGGGTTCGTGCTACGCCATTTGTTGGGATATAGCGTGAAGATATGTATGTTTGTATTCTAGTCCAATTTTAAAATGTTAATCCAAATTACTTTCCGAAAACTAAATGGCAACTAGATTATATTAGGGTTTATTTAAATTTTTTTGAGAATATCGTTTAGCTTAATTTGACTAATCCAAAATTCGGGATTAGCTAAAACTCTTTTGAGAATTGGGCTGAAAATGAATTAATCAAAACATATTTTTCAACTAAAAATGTACTACTTTTTTCAAATTATCTTGATAATTTCTTTTTAATTTTCCGCTATTAAATAGTACTAAATTTAATTTTAGTATTTTTTAAATATATACTTAACTATTGATGCAATATTGTTTTATAGAGATGGAAAATAGGATATCACAGAGATTCGAACCTGGGATTTTTTTATTCGGGTGAAATCCCGGTGGTATCCCAATTTTATTTTCTATAATAAAAATGGTAAAGGGCAGTATCACTGACCAATTTTTTAAAATGTAATTTTAGATTGGTAAAATTTTGTGAATTTCAAAAGTTCCTAAAAATTTCTAAATAAACCAGTGCTTCGAAACTGTTATTTGAAAAATATTTTCTCGCTTCAAACCTCAAGCATGATGTAATTTACTATTATCAGGATATAAAAAATAATTCTTTCTAACCTAACCAAACCTTATCTCAGTCTTTGCCATTTTTATACATTTATGACATTTATACTCATTTCCTATGAGCTTCAAATTTCTAGGATCATTGATAAGTAAATGTCATTATAGTAGTGGGGGAAATTTTAAAAATTGGTCAGTGATACTGCATTTTAGCCATAAAAATTACTTTAGAAAAAATATTTCAAATAAAAGTTAGAAGTATTTTTTTGTAAAATACTCTTAAGAATCTTATTTAATGTTCAAAACAATTTGAAAATGGTGTACGAGTGTTTATGAACATAATATTATTGTTAATAATGAAATAAATTAATGAAGTACTTACTGGGGTGGTGAATTGATGAATTTCCTATTGTTGTATAAAGCTCTAGGCGAGCTTGAAAACGTATACTGTCCTTTTTGTTTGCCCATCTCTAGGATAGACCCAGAGATAATCTTCTCCTGCGGGCTCGCCGCACAAATCGCTCCGCCTGTCATTTTCGGTCAAATTTCCCGCCAAATGTTCAACCAATCACAGTACTTTACACTTTGAATTCCACAAAACCAAAACAGTCACTTTTCGCACCGCTTTATCAACAATTACACCTTTCAAATTTACAAAGTTACAATCAAAAAGAAACGGAATCCGCTGGACAACTGTCAAAATGTCAAACTTCAACGTTCGCATGTTTCAAACAAAAGACAAGAGTCTGGTCAACGCACACTGGTTTTATTTTCACTCATCAGGGGATGACCCTAGTGAAGGTTCAGGGTTAGGGATGAATTATTAAGGGATGCGAACAGGACAACACTTGGACTGTGACAGGAGCATGATAAACACATGCTGGTGTAAACGTTGCCATGGTGATCTGATGAAGGTGGTCGGACCTTGACGCGCTGACGTACTCGATGAATTTATAATGATGATTGTCGCACGATAATTTTGGGAATCGTTAGTTTGTTGACTTTGATGAGTTTTATTTATTCCAAATATTATTTTATTGAAATGAATATATGTCGCAAATAATTCGTGTTTATTTACAAAATTATTTGCAAACGTAGACTGTAATTTATAAAAACGTCTGTATTAAAATTTATGCACAGTTTTGTATATATCAAATTTGTTTCATATATTATTTAATTCGTAATTAAAAGTGAAACTATTTAGATTTACGCTATATTATTTGGATTGAAAAAGAAGATTGCATAAATTTAAAACTTAAGTGCCATCTAAGCGAGAGTAGTGCAACTATTATGGAATGAAAAATCAATAACGAAGCACAACGAAAATGTTTTCAACCGATTTAAAACAATTGTAGTTTAAAAAATATTTGTGATAATTGTATAAATATATTTATATTTTCTAGTATATATGACACACACTATAATAAACAGTGTATAATAATAATTTTGTTAATGGCAAATTTTGAATGTATTTCTGTTTGAGAACTTCTGTTTTAAAGGAAACAGTTCAATCGTAACTGGATAGATGGCGCCACGAGCTATATAAGTAGCTGGCGCTACTTGTGGCAATAACTCGAATTAAAGTGTATTTTGAGCATATTTTTATGTTATTGCTTTTTTACAATATTTTTAATTGTTTTAAAGTTACAGTTAGGATAGGCAGTTTTATTACTTGTTGATAATCTTGTATTATATTTTTATAATTAATAAAATCATGAATTTTACTCATTTCTAGATTTGACACTCTGCCGTAGAAAATTTCGATAAGTGATGTATTTATGCACTTGAAGTACGGTTACCAGCCGTCAAATCACGGCTCTCAAAACTGTTAGTGATGGGGGAGTCACAGTGGTAATTTTAATGTGCTGAAAATTGTTTTTCAGTTGTGGGAATCGAATAAGGGCTCTCTAATCAGTTTAGACTTTTTTTTTATTAACATGTTATTCTGTAACTGTATTTTGTTGATTTTTACTACAATTTTTTTTTTATTTTCTCTCTTTATATTTCATATACACATTATTTTTCCCATTATTAGGCATTGGGTATGTCTGTTGGAAATGATTAAATACATAAATATGTATTTACGAGTTCTGGATAAAAATTTCGTCTCATGCAATGCCATATTTACATAATCTGATAAATTAATTGTATTTTGATTTAATTATGTCCAGTACTGGCTTCCCCACCACTAACATCTTTGGGGGCCGTGATTTGACGGCTGGTAACCGCACTTCACGCACATAAATATATCACTTACCGAGATCTGCTTTGGCAGAGTGCCACACACAGTAATGGGTAAAAGGCGTGATGATATATTTATTTGTTTTAAGTTCTGAAATATTTATATATGGCAGTTTTAGTGGCTTACAAGCAAGGCTTATTTTTGTAGTTCTCTATTAAAACGGACACCCGTTGCCGAGACCAGAATATTTTGATTAAATAATGATACAAATAGAAAAAAATGAGGTTCATGGTTTCAACAGATTCAACACAGTTTGACGTTTTAACAATACACCATGCCGCGCAGTTTATTTGCGCATTTAATTGAAGGAAACTTTGAAGAATATAGGACCGGTTCTAGTTTTTCATTGCCATTAAAATTGAAGGAAACATTGAAGTATCGACCATATATAAAACGTTCAATTTTTTAGTATAAAATTGACATTGAAAATGTACATAAACATTAATCGTGTCAGACGGGTTTAAGTCACGGCCAGGTATTCATGCTATTACTAGTGAAAATAACATTAATTGTTATATAGATTATCAATATTTATAATCGCTTTTTTCAGTAAAATTATGAAAATTCGAGATGAGATGTAAGTTAATTATTTATCGCCCATTGAGGTTGAGAAAAGAAAAGATTTCTCGAGAAATTTTTGAAACGACATAAAACGAGAGTAGATTATAATTTCTTAAAAGGCCTAGATGCGGCCAATTATTGTAGGTCCCTTTTTCAATTACTGCAGTGAATATATTATATAGCAAATATTTTGTGAAATTATTTTTGTTACAACCAAATTTATACCGAATGTCCAGTTTATTTGTGTCTATATATAAGTTAGAATCCACCATTCCTGCCAAATATACTAAAAGGCCACGCGCTTCCACCCAGACGCTGACGCCTCAGTATCATATTATTATTTAAGTTATATTATTTCATTTCCCACATTGTAACATTAAACTACCTTAATATAGAACTTGTAAACTTTAACATTGAACATAGTTAAGAATTGTCTCTTGTACTGATCGCATCTAAATCTGAATAAAACTTTGTACTTCAAGATACCAAATAAAAATTTATTTTTATTTACGTTTCTAAACAAACATAACTTATATATATATATATATATATATATATATATGGTAAAATTTTCATATGCAAATATTTTCTATATTTTCATTTGATGACAAACACGATAGGTTTCGAATCACTTTAATTAAAATAATAGCCAAACGATAAAATTTCAATTCTGCATGCAAGTCCTTAAAAAGACCTTTCATTTGATGACAAACACGATAGGTTTTGGAATACTTTCACTAAAACAATTGCTGATCGAAAAAATTTCAATTCTGCATGCAAGTCCTTAAAAAGACCTTTCATTTGATGCCAAACACGATAGGTTTTGAAGCACATTCATTAAAACAATTGCCAATCGATAAAATTTTAATTTTGCATGTAAGCCCTTAAAAAGACCTTTCATTTGATACCAAACACGATAGGTTTTGGAACACTTTCGTTAAAACAATTGCCCGTCGAAAAAATCCATTTTTTTATGCAAGCCCTTAAAAAGACCTTTCATTTGATACCAAACACGATAGGTTTTGGAACACTTTCGCTAAAACAATGGCCGATCGAAAAAATTTCAATTCTGCATGCAAGCCCACGAAAAGACCTTTCATTTGATGCCAAACACGATAGGTTTCGAAGCACTTTAATTAAAACAATTGCCAATCGATAAAATTTTAATTTTGCATGCAAGCCCTTAAAAAGACCTTTCATTTGATACCAAACACGATAGGTTTTGGAACACTTTCGCTAAAACAATAGCCGATCGAAAAAATTTCAATTCTGCTTGCAAGTCCTTAAAAAGACCTTTCATTTGATGCCAAACACGATAGGTTTTGGAACACTTTCGCTAAAACAATTGCCGACCGAAAAAATTCAAATTCTGCATGCAAGCCCTTAAAAAGACCTTTCATTTGATGCCAAACACGATAGGTTTTGAAGCACATTCATTAAAACAATTGCCAATCGATAAAATTTTAATTTTGCATGCAAGCCCTTAAAAAGACCTTTCATTTGATACCAAACACGATAGGTTTTGGAACACTTTCGTTAAAACAATTGCCCGACGAAAAAAATCCAATTTTTTATGCAAGCCCTTAAAAAGACCTTTCATTTGATTCCAAACACGATAGGTTTTGGAACGCTTTCGCTAAAACAATGGCCGATCGAAAAAATTTCAATTCTGCATGCAAGCCCTCAAAAAGACCTTTCATTTGATGCCAAACACGATAGGTTTTGGAATACTTTCACTATAACAATTGCCGATCGAAAAATTTCTAATTCTACATGCAAGCCCTTGAAAAGACCTTTCATTTGATGCCAAACACGATAGGTTTCGAAGTACTTTAATTAAAACAATTGCCAATCGATAAAATTTTAATTTTGCATGCAAGCCCTTAAAAAGACCTTTCATTTGATACCAAACACGATAGGTTTTGGAACACTTTCGCTAAAACAATAGCCGATCGAAAAAAATTCAATTCTGCATCCAAGTCCTTAAAAAGACCTTTCATTTGATGCCAAACACGATAGGTTTTGAAGCACATTCATTAAAACAATTGCCAATCGATAAAATTTCAATTCTGCATGCAAGTCCTTAAAAAGACCTTTCATTTGATGCCAAACACGATAGGTTTTGAAGCACATTCATTAAAACAATTGCCAATCGATAAAATTTTAATTTTGCATGTAAGCCCTTAAAAAGACCTTTCATTTGATACCAAACACGATAGGTTTTGGAACACTTTCGTTAAAACAATTGCCCGTCGAAAAAATCCATTTTTTTATGCAAGCCCTTAAAAAGACCTTTCATTTGATACCAAACACGATAGGTTTTGGAACACTTTCGCTAAAACAATGGCCGATCGAAAAAATTTCAATTCTGCATGCAAGCCCACGAAAAGACCTTTCATTTGATGCCAAACACGATAGGTTTCGAAGCACTTTAATTAAAACAATTGCCAATCGATAAAATTTTAATTTTGCATGCAAGCCCTTAAAAAGACCTTTCATTTGATACCAAACACGATAGGTTTTGGAACACTTTCGCTAAAACAATAGCCGATCGAAAAAATTTCAATTCTGCTTGCAAGTCCTTAAAAAGACCTTTCATTTGATGCCAAACACGATAGGTTTTGGAACACTTTCGCTAAAACAATTGCCGACCGAAAAAATTCAAATTCTGCATGCAAGCCCTTAAAAAGACCTTTCATTTGATGCCAAACACGATAGGTTTTGAAGCACATTCATTAAAACAATTGCCAATCGATAAAATTTTAATTTTGCATGCAAGTCCTTAAAAAGACCTTTAATTTGATGCCAAACACGATAGGTTTTGGAACACTTTCACTAAAATAATTGCCGATCGAAAAAATTCTAATTCTCCATGCAAGCCCTTGAAAGACCTTTCATTTACGTAAAATATCATCATAAATATACAGTCAATAACGAAACTAGCCTACGCAGAATAACATTCCATTTCAATTCATTATTAAAATATAAAGACTTGAAATTGTTGGACATGTATTTTGGAGCATTAGGGATTTTATTCTTCCAAAAATAATGCCATGGACCATATAAGCTACCTAACAATTCTTTGCCTCGTCATTCCATTGTTTCTATTATTTACGACATCTCTTCCACCTTTAAAACAATATTTAAGAGTCGTCCACAGGTTTCAAGCTCTTTTAAAAAGAAAAATAATAATTTACGCACCACCAATTTCAACCAAACCTCCTTTAAGATCTAATGAATCCTTCTTCATCAATCACTCAATTCTACGTTTTAGTTTCGGTGATAACCGCAGATGATCTGCCATTAACCAGGGCGGTTTGGTAACGCCTACGCTGGTTCAGCTTACCTGCCTTGCGGTACTCTCGCTGTCACTTTCACAGTTTCACAGAATTCGTTGCACTTTGCGTTTAGCGATCACCTACAAAGGTGAGCGGTGAAAATGATGTGTCATCCTACAGATAATGGGATCAACTGGAACTATAAGATGGTTTGATCGTAAATTTTCATGATTGATTTAGTGATAGAGAGTTAGAATGTTAGATAAGATTGTGGGAGGAGTAGATTTTGTATGGTTTTATGATATAGTTGTAATAAATTTAGTTAATTTTGAAATATAGAGGTTGAGATATTCCTGAGAAGTATGTATATGAATTAAATGTAGCTAAGACATAATATACTGGTGAGTTATTTTTTGGGCCTTCATTAGAATCTCGAGAACCCCATAACAGATACAAGGTCAGTTGTTATTATCAAAGCATAGTTATTAGGAATAGATAGAATGACAAACGTAACCATAAAGTTACCTAGTATGTAGAAATGTATTTTCCTACAACTGTGCGATTTCTTTGTTATTACGTAACTATAATTGCCTTGGTTACGTATGGAAAGTAGATGAATGCAGACCAAGTGCGTTTCCGAAAGCAAAGAAACACTAGTGCGGAAAGTGCTTCATTACGTAACTGTCAAAAGAATATTGTTTTGACAGCGATTTAAATTTCGCGCCGAGCGCGGAGTTCATATTTTGACCACAGACGCTTATGGAAGAAGAAGATACGGTGAACCAGCGCTAGTAAATATGCAGTAGTATATTTTGACGTTTATAAATGTAACCTTAATTTGCAGTATATCTAATCTGTAGACAATTAATAAAAAGAACCGAACAAAGTAAAATATATCGATAAATGGTTTTATTTAAAGAGTAAGTGAAATACTTACTATTTATTGTTTGTGTATATTATTAATACAGTTGTTACAGTTGCTTATATTGACATAATGTAAAGTGGAAACTTTTGTGTCTAAAGAAACATTGATTTCTTCCGTACCTGTTCATATTATTACCAGTAATATTATTGGTAACAATTTCGGAAGCTTCAGAAGTACCAGCAGCAGGTTGATTGTCATTGTCGAAAATAGATCCAACATAGTATGATCCGGAGCTTCAATTATCTTTGGAGGTGTTAATGATAAAGAAGAATCACTCACTGTACTATTCCAATCAAGATGATTTTGAAGAAATTATTTTGACGTTAGTGAAATATTTTTAAATAACGTAGAACAATGTGCAAGCAATCAACAAACAAACCATAGCAACGCCGTAAAACATCGTTGTCATGTAATATCATTAAAATTTTATAAATTTTATAAATTTTAATAATATTTTAGTGATTTACTAAATCGCACAGTTGTAGGAAAAATGTTGTTTATAACACGTGCCGAAAAAGGTTACATGCTCGTGCAGATTTCCGCACTCGGCAAGCCTCGTGCGTTAAATTCTGCACTTGCACGTAACGAGCCTTTTTCGGCACTTGTTATAAAAATAACTATTCTGTAATTATTTATTCTTAAAATTTGATAAAAATTCAAAGCAAAGATCATAACGGACTTGTAAATAGGGATGGAAGCAATTTTTATAAAACAATGAAAAATTCTTTGAGTACGGTTCCACGTGTTCTGTTAAAATCTTATTTTTGACTTTAGCTATTATGGCCGTATTTATTTGGGATTTTAAAAGTAACCTGGTAGGTTACTTTTGTTTAATTGGCACACTTTAAGTAACCTAGAACTGTTCCTGAACTGACCCTACTGCCCCAGCTATTTTAGCGGGTTGGTAGATTCAACCCGTTTACTATCCCTTTCTAATCAACTTGTGTTCCTTGTTATTCGTGGCGGCATCGCGATTTGTAATGGTATAGAGAGGTTAGGAGTTATTTTTATGAAAAACGTAAGTAATTTTATAATAATATTTTGAAAAAATATACTAAACTATTATTTATGCAGATGATGGAAGAGCAATCAATATGCATTATGTATTTCTTGCAATATAAGTCACAGAGGATAATATTACAACACATAAATGCGATTCCGAAATTAATTATTTTGATACTGCTGATGACAAAATTATAAAAAAATGAACAGACTCTGACGTTATTTGCTTTTTGAGTACATAAAAAAAATATAAAGATTACTTAAAACATCCAATTAAAAGCGCAATTTGACACACAAACAAAACTAAGCAGATGTCGCCTCGAACATGCATTTAGATTTTTAATTTACCGCCAGTATTTACAACTGATACTAGATGCATCATTTATTTGGAAGTAACACGAGTTAGTTCTAGGTCAGTTCAGGGTTGAATCCAAAGTTCCCAAACAAATACAGTCTATGTTAGCTGTTTTTTGTTATTTTGTATTATATTTACTCATTATTGACCAGTCAATTGCCATCTCTACTTGTAAGCATGCCATACATAATTAGGGAAAGTGCTAGTTAATACTTATAAATTTGTAAAAATCAGTTTGATATAATGACTAAGATAAAAATCTGATGTGGTCACCACACGAAGATACATAGCATATTTAATATTTAGAATATATGAATGTTATATAATATTATTAAACATGTAATTTGGTTTTTCAGTTATTCAGCATTTATCTGTTTGAAACATATAAAATACCAAATTTGTTTACGTATAATTTTGAGTAATATTGACTACTTTATGTCTGACGGATGTCCGTTTTTCGAGCCTAACCCTTGGTATCTCAAGAACCGTGAGATATGAAGACGTTTAAATTGAAGCAAAGTTGCCAAATTAGTTGACCATTTTAATTATGTATTTGTTTGTATTAAAATTTATGTTTTTTGTTTCTATTGCTACTATGATTATTGAAATATATTATTAAACATAAAAATTAGTTTTGCAAATAACATTTTATGTTTCAAATATTTTCTAACATCTTTTATTTGAAACTTTTTTCGTAACTGATTCCATTTTTGAAATAAATGGAATTGATTGTTTTGTGTGTCGAGTAAACTTCCTCTTCCGGTTTTTCAATTTCATTCAAAATCAACTCAGCTCTTCGTATTTTCATGAAACTTATAATTACCAAGTTTCGTTAACAAATCTTATCTCGTTCATGAGATATTGCACACTCGGACACACATCTATCCATCCATCCATCCACAAACACACACACACACACACACATACACATACACATACACATAGACATCATTGAGAAAATGATCAAAATGTATTCAGTGGACCTCAAAACACGTATTTCCGCGAAAATCTCGTCCACGATTTTTTTCACGATTACAATACTTTCTTATACTTTGTATAAGAAAGTAAAAATGAAAATATAGGATGTTAAGTAATCGACTGTAGAACTAACTATATAGATAGTAAATCTAGAAATAATTTTTGTTTTTCATGCCTCCCATAAAATTGAAGCTTTTTGGCAAGGCTCGCTTCGCTCGCATTTTTTAACAAACAAACCCTGAGCCCGTGAGACGCACGCTCCAGAAACGCAAGCTTGTATATTTATTTTTTTACTTTACCTGAATTTCACATTTTAACAGTTACATATACAGGCTGTTCAGTTTAAGGGCTTCGCTCGCATTTTTTAACAAACAAACCCTGAGCCCGTGAGACGCACGCTCCAGAAACGCAAGCTTGTATATTTATTTTTTTACTTTACCTGAATTTCACATTTTAACAGTTACATATACAGGCTGTTCAGTTTAAGGGCTTCGCTCGCATTTTTTAACAAACAAACCCTGAGCCCGTGAGACGCACGCTCCAGAAACGCAAGCTTGTATATTTATTTTTTTACTTTACCTGAATTTCACATTTTAACAGTTACATATACAGGCTGTTCAGTTTAAGGGCTTCGCTCGCATTTTTTAACAAACAAACCCTGAGCCCGTGAGACGCACGCTCCAGAAACGCAAGCTTGTATATTTATTTTTTTACTTTACCTGAATTTCACATTTTAACAGTTACATATACAGGCTGTTCAGTTTAAGGGTGCCACCATTGCTATTTCGAGAACTTAAAAGTCATAAGGTTGGTTAAATTAACAAAGAAATACCATCTTGCAGGTCTATTACATAACTAGTAATAAACATTTTTTTCGACCAATGGTTCTCAAAATACTGGGTGCAACTTTCTTATATTAAATGAGAACATATTCATATATATTTTTTTTTTGTTCGGTGGAGATTGATATTCTGAATCAACGAATATAAAGTTCAATATTTCCTCGTTACGAATTTTTTGAGAAAAATGCATATTAAATTTACATTCATTTAATAGGGAGGCAGACACCCCTCCACACAATTTTGTGTGAAACAACAAATTTCTAGAAAGAGCGAGGTGACATCATGCCGAGTCGATCAACTGCTTTCTCCTTTCAGCACTTTTGTTTGACGTTTAACGTTTGAATCACGTGATAAACGTCAAACACAGCTATACCATGTTTGCTACATAACAAATTATTAAATGTTATTTTATTCACTAGATGGCAACCGAAAAATTTGAATTGTATAAGTCCCTATTCAAATTGCATAGGAATCGGCGTCCTAGGACAGAACCAAATGAACAAATCATAATATATTTATTTGTTTGATTCATTATTAAATGTCAATACGACTATCTTATATAGAAATAAATGAATAAATTTTATTAATCATTTATTTCTGTCACAGCACTCTGATTATTATGCGATTTTAATTAAATTAATATCAATTTAATATGCATTTTTGTTAAAAAAATTGTGTCATATCTGTCAAGTGTGATACTTGATGTATTGTTACCAAAACAATAATGTCATGTACAGCCCATGAATGGTAAATGACTCATTACATCCCTGTTACAAAGGATATAATGATGTACTTACTGTGCAGAGCAAAAAAACTGTTTTAAGAATATGATTTAGCTTAATTTGTCTAAACTGAAGCTCAGGATTAACAAAAAAAGTTTTGAGAATCGTGTTATAGATGATTTGAGATGACTCTACAACCACGTTACCTTTTTTTACAAATTCTCACCGGGTGGCTGTGACTGTGTGCTATCTGAGTGATGTAGGTGATCCGCTAATAAGCAGTTTGACACGGGGTCGGGCTAGGCCGGCCCTGGGAGGATAATGAGTCGGACTCAGGCACAGGTATGCGGGGGGCGTGCTAAGCGGACCAGCTACATTTTTACTGACAAATAAATAAAACGCCAGGAATGAGGATATTAAATGAACTGTCACTTTTTGTGAAGTATAGATATTAGTTTTTCCTTTTTTACGGCTGATGATTTTTTCAAGTTCGGTGTTTACTTTTTGGGATTGGGATTTTTATTGCTTAGGATCTGTTGCGAGGAAATCTTTATTGCTCAGCATTAGAAACAAAAAGAAAGGTTTATTTCTAAATATAGAAAGTTGCTAAAATTATGAGTTTTATATATATTAACTTTAATTTATATCTATACTTCTATATTCTCAAAAGGGTTTGGCTAGTTTTAAATTTTGGATTAGGCAAATTAAGTTAAACCATATTCTCATACATACATTCATATGTGCACGCTATATCCCAACAAATGGGGTAGCACGAACCCTAAAATCACTCATAAAACATTTACTCATCACACTCATCAAACAATCAGCCCTCGTCAAACATTATCATCCAAACACACCACCCTCACTTCAACTCCATTCATAAATCACTCCATATAAACTCACTTATGCCACTCGAAATCATTGTCACACAACAAACCTTCAATCACATCATTCCTATTCACTTATTATTCATCTTCTTTCTTCAACGTACATAACATATGCATAAAACATCTCAATTACTCACGCTTACTCCTAACAACGAATCTAACAACGAATCTAACAATGAATCTAATAACGAATCTAACAAAGAATCTACAAAGATTAGAAAAGATGAAAGCGATAGCCTGCACTTGTATATGAAAGAAAAGTCCACACAATGCAGTAACTGAAAATGAAATAAAAAGATAAGAAAGGAAAGGAGTGTCGCCTTGCGCTTGTTTTTGAAAGTGAATTTCACACAATTGCAGTTAAACACTCTACGTAAGAACTGAAAACGAATTAAAAGATAAGAAAGGAAGGGAGTGTCGCCTTGTGCTTGTTTTTGAAAGTGAATTTCACACAATTGCAGTTAAACACTCAATGTAAGATCAGAAAACGAACAAAAAAGATAAAAACGAAGGGAGTATCATATTCTCAAAAATGTTTAAATAAACTCTAACATAATCTGATTACATTTAGTTTTCGACAGTTTAAATGGATAAATTTTTAAAAATCGGTTTAGAATAAGATTAGCTAATTTAAAATTCAGAATTAGCTAAAAAAAATGGGAATAGGGTTGATAGAGAACAAAAATCTTTAAAATTGGGAGCATTTAATTAACCTTATTATATTTTGTCACAGTTGTATTTAAACAAAGATGAATGTTTTTCAAGTTTCCTGCAGTTTTAAATTATCAACAATTTGTAACAAAAATAATATAAAAATACAAAAAAAAATCTCATCACCTTTAAAACTTTTGAAAAAGAGGGAATTTATTAAATTTGTGACATTTGCAGACCAACATAGCTCGAGGTATGGAGTAAAACAATAATAGTAATAAAGCAGGCTATCGTTGCGGAGTGTTATAGGTAAAGTGACAAGTGATTGAGCATGCTTCTATGTTTGTTAAGCATGCGCATTAACTCCTGTAGAATACTTAATATCGTTATTTAAATTTTTGAGCAATAAATAAGTTGTATTTGATTATTATTTTAGTATTATTTATGGGATGGCTAGCTCAGTGGTATCAAGTCGGTCTGTGGATCATGAGAACCCTGGTTCGATTCCCACAGGCGACAAACAATTTTTACCATTTCAAAAACTATCCCTGTGGCTCCTCCACCACTAGCATCTTTGGGGGCCGTGATTTGATGACTGGTAACCGCACTTGACGCGCAAAATATATCACGTACCGAGATCTGCTTCGGCAGAGTGCCACGCGCAGTAATGGGTATAAAGTGTGATGATATATTTATTTTTGTTTATTTATTATTTATGAATAAAACTGATTTGTGATGCATATTTTCTTAAAAGCCGTAGCTTTGTAAATGCCGATTCTAAGTCTAAGTATACATTATCTATATATATACTATTTTAAAAGTTTTACCATTTTATTAAGTAATGAGGCTATCTGAACATGGTGTACACAGATGTTAGTAGAATGTGTGCCGTACGAATTATATCGTGTGGATTTGAGAACCCGGATTCGATTCCCATAGCCGAAAAGCAATTCTCACTACATTAAATGTACTTCTGTAGCTCTCTCTTCACTAATAAAGATATCATTTATCGAGATCTCTGCTGCGACAGGTTGTTACACCCAGTAATGGGTAAAATATTTGATTATATATTATGTTTTTGTCATATTAGAGGAACTATGCCTTTTTATTTGACTATTAAAGTAAAGTTTTAAACAAAACAAATCAAAGTCAGCTAACAGACATTTAGCAGCATTCACGAAACATATTTTATGGGTGTATGTGTGATGACTGATGATTGTTGTTTCGGATTTGGGTTCAGAGGCGTCTCGTGACTGTCGTGTCTGGTGGCGCGAACTCTGGCCGCGCGGCCTGCATGACGTCACGACCGGTGCCCCAGGACGTCACATCCGCAGGAGGTCACCAACCAAACCAGCGCATCCCAAACAATATTTATACCGAGAAATTAAACCAACAATGCCATCAATTAATACAATTTATTACAGAAAAGAACAAATAAAATAAACATATCATCACCCCTTTTACCCACTACTGGGTGTGGCGCTCTGTCGTAGCAGATCTCGATAAGTGATATATTTATGTTCGTGAAATGTGATTACCAGCTGTCAAATCACAGCCCCCAAAGATGTTAGTGGAGAGGGAGCAACAGAGGTAATTTTAATGTGTTGTAAATTGTTTATCGGCTGTTGGAATCGAACCAATGTTTTCAAATTTACAGTCCGATTCGATACCACTGAGTCGCATACCTCATAAGCACAAATAAATAAAATAAATATATAATTGGTAAGTATATTTTGCGCTTGAAATGCTGTTACCAGGCGTCAAATCTGGACACCCAAATGTAGTTAAGAGGAAACCAAAGGAATAATTTTTAATGGGGTGAAAATAATTAAATCAAACTCGGGTTTTTAAATCCATAGACTGACTTCTAATCACTGAGCTGTCTACTAGAGATCGGCATTTTCGAAAATCACAAACTAAATAAAAGGCGTATTCCATTTGCTATTTAGATCAGATCTAACTTACATTTACTGAACCAAATCACTTATTTATTTCGCTGGATTACTTCATTGACTTCATTTTCAGTACTAGAATTAGGGTAACTCCGGGATAGAAGGTGAACAAAATTTTGCAGGGCTATAATTTCTATTTAAATTTTATTTATTAAAAAATAAAAACGCCATTAAGTAGCTATTATATACAACTTTCATACATAAAACATAAATTATATTATTTTCATAAATAAGTATGAAAAAGTAAGTTTGAATTTTTTTATTATATCACCATCTCACCATATCATTATGGGTGAGTTGGAGAATGATATATGGGTGAGTTGGTGAAGCATAATAGTAATATTTCTATTTAACAAAGTTTAGATGTTTTTGTTTTTTTTTGAAAACTTTACACATTAATTACACATATTTATAAACTGAGTGCAGTCTTCATGCAATCAACGACTGCAAAGGACACACTGAATCCAATCGATACTTTTTTTCGTGACAGTGTATTTTTCACCGTAACCAACACAGGATTCGTCGTTTACTTCTTGTATTTTTGTAACAGCCTCTTTTAAATTTTCTTCTGTCGTCTCAATTCTTCTTTTACCCCCTTTTCTGTTATATGTTGTTGGTGCCATCTATAAGGTAAATATATTATTTGGATAAAAAAGTATTCACCAACTGTCCCGTAAAATTATTCACCATCTATCCCATTGTACATGGGAGGGATGGTGAATGCTGACGTTCAAAATAAATCACTCGTGCGAACGTGTTTTAAGGTTACATACATTAGGCAAGTTATATACTGTTAGTACATATTAAATAATATTATAAATTTTAGCTTACCTTCTTTCCACATCAAGAAACAAAAACCAGTGATAAAATTTGACGACTATTGATATGTATTTTTAAAATTTATTCCCCTATACACGCATTTAATCACAAGTACGTATTATACACAGAACTAGCACTTAACTTGGAAAACATGTGTATAGCAACCAGAGCTATCTAACAGCTAGTAACGAAATTGAAGGCATTCATCGTCTCATCCACTATCACCAACTCTCCCGGAGTTACCCTACTCATTTTAATTTATTTTGAAATAATGCATCGCAATAAATGCATCAGCTTGCTTCATTTAGTTCATTTCATCATGTTGTCTAATTTATTTGAACTGATTTAAATTAATCAAGTGGCAAATGGAATACAGCTAAAATTGTAATATTTTGTGATGTAACTATGGTGATGCAGAAATGTCACTGTGAAATATCAAAATTTTTTGCATTTTTATTTTGTTTCAGGTATAATAATTTTCTGATTGGCGCAAAAGAGGGAATACTGACTATTATTTTCTCGTTATTATTCTCTACGGGATTTATACATGGCATTATGTAGCAAAAATCACACATTTAATATACATATAATACATTTGTCGTAGATACAAATTTTAATAATATGGTATATATGTTCTAAATAAATAGAAACTTCGGCGTTTCACATGGGAAACCACTTATCGTATTTACTACAGATTTCCTCATTTGAATGCTACAAATTTTATGGGATGGCTAGCACAGTGGTATGAAGTCGGCCTGTGGATCCTGAGGTCCCTGGTTCGATTCCCACAGGCGATAAATTTTCATAATTTGAAAAAAGCTATCCCTGTGGCTCCTCCACCACTAACATGTTTGGGGGCCGTGATTTAACGACTGGTAACCACACTTCACACGAAAAAATATATCACTTACCGAGATCTGCTTTAGCAGAGTGCCACACCCAGTAATGGGTAGAAGGCGTGATGATATATTTATTTATTTTATTTTTAAATTTAAGAAATTAATGAAAATATTTGGCCTGTTATGATTTTTGGTAACCCCTCTGTCAAGGAAACAATAACTATCACTGTGACTTCACATAAATATATGAAGTTTATAGGCATTTTACTCGAATTTTTATTAATAAAATGAGGTGATTTGTATATATTATATTACCTATACAAAGATAGATCTAATTACAATATTTCGATTAAAAAAGCGTAACAATTTCTAATATTTATAACAAATCTTATAGTCACAGTTGCATCTATCGTATTGATTCAGATTGAATTTTCGTGAAACAGCTATCATATTTAAAATGTTGGGATCCACAGGGGTTATTCAGTACGGTGTCGAACCTTAAAACCCAGTTCCAAACCAATGACATATTGAAAAATATCATCTCTATAGCAGACGATAGGTCCAATACGGTGTAAAGTGTCCAGAGCATTTTTTGTTGCACCCTGTAACGCTGTAGTGCGTGGCTCACGCGAGTATTGTGTTCACGGGCCGAGCTCACGCGGCGATCTGTAACAATATTTGATTGTGAATGTGTTAAGATTTGTGTTATGAGTGATTTATCGATTGGTACCTCGAACTACGAGTCCAAGAAATAGAGATTTGTTCATTGTGGTTGTGGTTTGAGAACTACGTGATGAGTTTATGTTTTATTGGTTACATACATTCTTTAGTCGAGAATGATACTCTTGATTATAATAAATTCTACCTAAAAAATAAGTACGAGGATAAATGACAAATGGCGACTTTATTTATTTGTAATTTTATACGAATGCTGTAAATGTAATGGTGTGAAAAGTTCCAAAATAATTTTCTTTTTAATATTAAAAAGCTAATATCAAATCACCAAAATTATGTACTGAATAGGTGAATGTAATGAAAAGACGCAGAATAAAATTGACAATTTGAGGCTATTTATACAGATTGCCATTAGAAACAAAACAATTAATTAATTCAATTTAAGAAGAATTATTATAAACTAGCATCCCCAAATTTCACACTAATCATAGTCCGCAATCTTCTCAATTATTATATTAAAACAATAGCAAATATAAAAAATCCTAATAAATAAAAACTCATTTGACTTATTTCAATTTATTTCTTTAGGCAATTTATAAACAATATCGAATTATCACTTATAACTGGTGCATTGAATATTATCGATTATTTTTTGACGTTTCTCAAAACCAATGAAATGCTTCATTGTATGTCACGTGTCTGCGTTTTAACCAATCATGTCATTATTATACTGAGAATAAAGCTCTTGTGATTATTCCCGGGAATAATCTCTGTAGGTGCTTTTTTGTTGGTGACAAATGATAGGTAGTTGTCAAATAATTATTTAAAACTGTCAACGCGTCAAATAAAATGTGTGAAAAACATCGATTTAGTTCCATATCAGATACAGAAACACACCAACAAATTTTGGAGACATCTTCCAAGAATACATTAATAAGCAATCAATCGATATGAAACTAGTTCAAAATCTTTTAAGTTGGATGAATCGACCTCAACAGTTAAGTCAAAAAATAACCTAATTAAATATAACTGAAAAGTTGGATAAATTAGAAAATAATTCTCTAGTATCGTTCCCAAACTTGTTGCCATTTAGCAAAAACCACTCAAGTCCTACGGGCTTTCGTGACTATTGCCTAGCAACAAGTTTTCGAAAGATCTGTCAAATTATTTTCAATTTATTCTCACTCTCTTGTTATATTAGCTGTATTCCATTTGCCACTAGGTTCACTTAAATCAGTTCAGATAAATTTGACACATGAGTAAATGAACTGAATTAAGCAAATTGATGCACTTATTGGGGTGAATTACTTCAAAGTAAATTATAATCTATAATTTTAGTACCGAAAATAAAGTCAACGAAGTAATCCAGCGAAATAAATAAATGATCTGGTTCAGTAAATGTAAGTTAGATCTGATCCAAATGGCAAATGGAATACGCCTATAATTACTAAGACTATTCAGTGCACGTGTTATATTCCATAAAAATACTACCCCTCGAAAACAATAAAAATTTGTACAAAATTAATATTTTGACATGCATATAATAATATATTTTGTTCATTACATGTCAGCAACCTAGTTGCTAGATAACTAAAAAAGAGTAAATCAGTCAATTTTTAATACAGAAAATTATCGCGATAATTGATCTAGTGCAAATTTGCGCTGTAATTGCACTAGTTCAAATTATCACTTATTAATTCACTCATTTCCACGACAACGTAGTCAAATAATCAAACGCTATTTTATTTTATTTACGCTACTCTGTACAACAGGAATTTAATCCCAATTACAGTACAGGGTCCGGTCTCACCGAGCCGTAATGTGGTAGTTCGTATATATTTAGCTTCAAGTGGGATTCGAACTCGGGACTCTACCGTACTCTATTGGTTGTTTAAAGTCGTGGGGCAATATTCAATGTTACTTTATATTTTTTCTAACATAAAAAAGGAGACACACATATTTATAAATATTTGGATAATAAACGCTTCATTATCAATACTGAGATAAAGTAATAATTACCTACCTCTTAGTTCCTCTGTCAAATAAATGAAAAAAAATCTTATCGAAATCACAACATTCATTGCATCAACATAAACTATAATTTATTGTTACGATGTTGTCTCATTTATTTGAGACAATCATTTAAATATTACTTTCATTTATAATTAAATTTAATTGTTGATAATGTAATACAAATACTAAATACAAATCTTTTTTTTATTTGTGTCTGGCACAATAAACTGTTATGACAAAAAAATAATTTATATATCTCAAGAAATTTATATGAAAATTACAGTTTGATTATACAGTATTAAATTTCCAGCGATAGAAACCGCTATTTGTACTTATAACTAATTTATAATTTTGTAGATAATTTCATGTTTATAATGTATAAGATTCCATACTAAGGAAAGCAGTATAGATGCATGAAGTACATATAGGAGCGGTGTGATTGTTGTACAATCAAGCAAGAGCTAGGGGTGAAGAGTGGAGGCCCCCCGTGGACTTGGGGCCCGGGCGCTGCGCCCCAACAAGACGGTGATTAATTATCACACATTCCGGAGCTGCCCGCACCGCCCATGACCTTTCCCTCTCCCCGCTACGAAAACAACGATTCTTTATTCTTTTCTGACAAAACTCAAACAATAGATTGTAATTTGTTACGTTGGATTTTAAATAGTTTCTTCACTTTTATCTATTTCATAAACTACTGACCATAGTTACAAAAAGTATATGAAATATGGAATTACATCTTTGAATCTCTAAAACAGTTTGATGTAGAAACATTTTGTTCGGTTAATGGAAGTATTTGTTTTTTCTGTTGATTTTATACAGCACAAATTAGCTTACTATAGCTAATAATAATAATAGTAATATATTTAATTGTTTTAAAAATACAATCCTTATATAATAGATTGAGTGATAACATACATACATACATACATACATATCTTCACGCTATAACCCATAAAATGGGGTAGCACGAACCCTAAAATCACTCACAAAACATTCACTCATAACATAATTAAATAATCAGCCCCCGTCAAACATTATCATTCAAATACACCACCCTCACTTCAACCACTTTCATAGATCTCTCCATATAATCTCATTTATTTATCACACACGAAATCATTCCTTACATAAAAAACCCTCAATCACATTCATCCAATCATTTGTCAATCTTTCACTCATTAATTATTCACTTATCATTTATCTTCTTTCTTCGACGTGCATAAAACATCTCAAATTACCCACGCTTACTCCTAACAACGAATCTAATAACGAATCTAACAACAAATCTACAAAGATTAGAAAAGATGAAAGTGATAGCCTGCAATTGCATATGAAAGAAAATTCCACACAATGCAGTAACTGAAAATGAAATAAAAAGATGAGAAAGGAAGGGAGTGTCGCCCTGCGCTTGTTTTTGGAAGTGAATTCCACACAATTGCAGTTAAACACTCTACGTAAGAACTGAAAACGAATTAAAAGATAAGAAAAGAAGGGAGTGTCGCTCTACGCTTGTTTTTGAAAGTGAATTCCACACAATTGCAGTTAAACACTCAAAGTTAAATCAGAAAACGAATTAAAAGATAAGAAATGAAGGGAGTGTCGTCCCTGCGCTTGTTTTTGAAAGTGAATTTCACATAATTGCAGATAAACACTCTAATGAAATTACTAAACAACAAAACTAAAATCTAAATTCCTGAACTTCTTAAATCATCAGATTCATTCCGCAATTAATCTTCGCCAAACGTTCCTATCTTGACACACCACTTTAGCTTCATCCACATTCATAATTCCCTTCATACAAGCACAATCATATTCATCCATTTGTTCATAGGTCGCCCACGCAATCGTTCACCCTCAATTTCACCAATATATACCTGTTTCACTAATCTGTCATTCGACATACGTTCTACATGCCCAAAGTGATAACATTATAGCCATGGGCGTCCGCAGGGGGAGCAAGGGGGGCACCCCCCGGATTTTAACTAGGGTGATGACCACGACTCTCGAACATAGGACTTTAACATATAAAACTATAATTTAAAAGTTTTAGTGCATAAAATTCTGCATCTGAACCAATAAACAAAATTAATTTTGCAAAATGAGGAAAATTGCCTCAAAACTATCGATAGGCATGAAATTGAAACCAAATTAAACAAATGTTTAACGTTTTATTTGTCAAAATAAATGAAATAATAAATAAAGAATTTATTCTGACAGTTTTGTCAGATTGAATTTGTTTAATTTTGTTTCAATTTCATAGCTATCGATAGTTTTGAGACAATTTCAGTCATTTTTAGATCTAATTTGTGCCGATACAAAGCATGCAAAATTAATTTCGTATTTTATGCCCTTATACTTTTATTTGAAGCTTTTTCTTTTAAATAATTAGGAAGCTGGAAATTTAAAACAATATGATTTTACATGTTAAAGACCTGTGTCCGAGAGTCGTGATGTATATATAAATAAAATAAAAATTAAATTATAAGTTTGAAGATTATAAATTCAAGCCGAAACTGAATTTTCAGCAGTATTCTTATGGCCAGCTAGCGACATGTTCCCTATCGTAATGATTGAGTAATCTAAGTTTAAGTTTACACAGACATGAAATATTAGAAAATAAACACGATAAAATTGCTAAATCGAAATTTATTGAAGAAATGGTGTCAATTTAAGGAAGAGTTATTCGAAAATTGTGTTTCCTCTTCAATTCAAACCCAAACGACAAAGACTAGTAATTTATTTAATAAATTTAAATATTTTTTTATCCCTTTGTTATGTGTATTTGTATTTATTTTATGTAAAAAAAATATATTTGAAATTTATTTATATCTATCTGAGAGTTTTTTGCGACTCGCCCCCCCCCCCATCCCTGGAAAAATGTCTGTGGACGCCCATGATTATAGCTACATTTGTATTAAAGTGGTAAATGAGCAATAATATTATATTTTACATATCGCTAGAAGAAAATATTGATAATATTGGTAACGTGATGATAATTCAATATAAACATCTACGTTTATGTGAACTTGAAAAAAATTTCATTTAAGAGAACGAGTGGCTGAAACATTTTGACTAGGAATAGTATATTACGTAACAAGCATCGAAAGTGTAAGATAACGTGCGAGTGTACAAATTGAAAAACGAGGCGCGCAGCGCCGAGTGATTTAAGTACACGAGTACAGTTATCTCACTTTCGAGCGAGTTATGTACACTAGTTTCCAGACGACCACAAAATATTTCTAAAAAAAGTTTACAAGAGTAATGTTGTTGCACTTTGACAGTTGATGCTTTTTAGATGAGCGTTGACGTTTGATGTTTGAGGTTAGGTATTGTAATATCAACTGTACTAACCATATTGTTAAAATATTAAATAATGCTAAAATATTAGTAAATAAGTAATAATAATAATAATATATCATCACGATTTCTACCCATTACTGGGTGTGGCACTCTGCCGAAGCAGATCTCGGTAAATACACGTGAAGTGCGGTTACCAGTCGTCAAATCAAGTCTCCAAAGATGTTAGTGGTGGAGGAGCCACAGGGGTAGTTTTTTTGAAATTATGAAAATTGTTTGTCGCCTGTGGGAATCGAACCAGGGTTCTCAGGATCCACAGGCCGACTTCATACCACTGAGCTAGCCACCCCATTTAAATAAATAAATAAATAAGTAAATAAGTAATCACTAATTTAAAAAAATAAGATTTATCTGTGCAAATGTGTTGAAAAATCTACCAAAACTTCAATCTAAAGAAAAATACAAATTCTTTTCATTTATTTTATTATTTTCTTTCATCGTAACGCCATCTGTTGTCAATCAGTGGAAGTTAACCTGATATGTTAGAAGTGTGCGTTAACATACGAGGTGTATGTTATTTTCAACTTTCCGTAGTAGTTTATGATGTTGTTATAGTTACTTTCATAAGTGGTCGCCTGAAAATTTATTTTTCTTTATTATAAAGCTGACTATAGTTACATACGAGACTAATAACGAAGAAATCTATACAAGCATTTCAAAAAATGTAAATTAAAAACTTATATTATGCCTATAAGTAATTAGAAATGAATGCAAATACAAAATATATTCGTTCACGCTTTAAAGTTACTACATTTGCATATAGGTGTTGTCCACTTAAAAGAGATATATTTTCTAAAAGTGGTTTTTGTTTTTGTGTGTGAGGAATAGGTGAAGCTTGTATGAAAGGAATTAAAAAGTTAAAGTGATGTATTACGACAGCAATGTTGAGTTAATGTATCAAGGATTCAAGTTACCCCATTTATTAGGACATAGCATGATGTTATTCATGTATTACAAGTGATCGTAGTCCAGTGGATAAAACTTATGTCTACCAAGCAAGAGGTCGTGCGTTCAAATATCGCTGACTTCAGCTTATATCCTAAAAATACTCGTACGATTGTGTCTGAGTGATGAGAATTTCAATATAACCTGTAGGCCTCCTGTACTATTGGAATTAAGTTCCTGTAGTGCAGAGTAAAAAATAAAATAAAAATGTATGTATGTTTCTGTTTAACAGAAAGAGTAGCCTGTCAAAAAGATAAGCTCTCCCTTTTTAAATTGTCTCCGAAAGATGTCAGTAAAATATCTGGTTCAGTTACGAAAGGCGTCCATTATGATATGTCACTATAAGCCAAAAAATAATTGAAATAACTTATTTAGTACATCGATTGGAGAACATTTCTTATCTAGCACTTTTTAAATTCTGACTAAAATGGAACAAATTTCATTCGTAATTTCAAGTCAGTATCAGGAGAAAAAATCACATTAAATACAAACAAAATGTAAATTCAAATCCGTGGAACCATATATAACCGTTACCGTTAACATAACAAACGGAGCAGTAACCGCTTGACCGCTCATTACCTTCAAAACAAACACGGTTCACGTTCCGGGCCTTTCCCGGTGACAAGACGAGCAACCGTGCGTGCACACCGGTAAATACCGTTAGCTCGAGTGAGAGAAATGTGTTTGTTTTTGTTGAAATCACACATGAAAAATGATCCATTGTTTGACGTTTTTGTGAATGCAGAAATTAAGGCAAATTCTGAAATGTATGTCTGTAAATAAACAAATAAATAGGTACATCATGCTATAGTCTGTTTTTTAACCACGAGGAGTAAATGCATAAGTCAGATTTACACTATAGAAAGTTACCAAAGAAAGTTACTAGATTTTTGTTGCAGCGAAATACAAAAATTTCTTACACATCTACACAGATTAAGTCTCATGGAATTTATTTTAAAATACAAATGACATTATAAACTCTAATTTATCACTCCGTATATTATTAGTTCTTAAAAGAACTGATTTATTTTAATGTCACAGAAATGCAAAAAAACCAACAAGAAAACAGATAACTTCAAAACTTATTACAGCTCTAATAAAATCTATGTACAGTGTAAACTGGACGAAGCATTACCCAATCAGAAGTGTTAGTTTTAGCGGTTAAAATTTAAATTACTCCTCCTGGTTAAAAAACAGAGTATAGTAAATTCATTTTTGGAAACGATAAATCTTATATGTTAGTTACAAAAGTACAATTTCGTCTAAATCTCTACAAAATAATATAAAACTTAAACAATAATGATGAGGTAGGTGACTCAGTGGTATCGAGCCGACTTGTGGATTCTAAGAATCCTGGTTCGATTCCCACTGCCGACAAACATTTTTACCACATTAAAAATTACCCATGTAGTTCCTCCTCCACTAACATCTTTGGGGGCCGTGATTTGACGACTGGAAACCGCACTTCATGTGCATAAATATTTCACTTACTGAGACCTTCTTCGGCAGTGTGCCACTTCCAGTAATGGGTAAAAGGCGTGATGATATATTTATTTTTAATAATAATGAGTATTCTAGGTAGGAAATTATATAGTCGATAATAGCTATATTCCATGTACTACTTATTTTACTTAAATCAGATAAATTAGACAACATGACTAAATAAACTAGAAGTGATGAACATATTGGAAAAAATTACTTCAAAGTAAATTAGAATTAGTAATACTGGTACTGGAAATAAAGTCAACGCATTGGCGTACCTAGAGGAGGGGGCGGTAGGTGCGGTCCGCACTGGACGGCACATATTTTAGGGCGGCATTTTTTATATTTAGTTTTAGTTGCAAATAACAACTTGTTCACTTCATAAGTTTACTATTCGATTTCTACGAATTATGAATTACTATATGATTTCAAATATTTTTCTTCATCGTTAAGTCAATGTATAATTTGTCTCAATTAAAATTATTTATTTATGTTTATTAATTTAATGGGGATAATGGCTCAGTGGTTGCGAATTGGCCTGTGGATCCTGAGGAACCCGGTGCAAAGCCCACAGCAAACAAACAATTTTCACCAAATTAAAATTACCACCGTGGTTCCCCAACCACTAACATCTTTGGGGGCCGTGATTTGAAGACTGGTAACCACACTCCACGTACATAAATATATCACTTACCGAGATTTGCTGCGACAAAGTGCCACACCCAGTAATGGGTAAAAGTCGTGATGATATATTTATTTTTTTAATTTATAAAAAAAGCCATTTGATTGACTTAGAAAGGGCGGTAAATTGAAGACCACCCTGGGCGACAAAAGTTCTCGGTACGCCACTGAATCAAGGAAGTAATCCAGAAAAATAAATAATACGCCTGATATTTACACAGTCGCCATTTTAAAATCAAAGTCAAGTCAAAGTACATTTTTACCATATTGTACACGTAAGCAATAGCTGTGATATACAGGTATATATTAAATATGGAATACTCGTAATGTGTTGCTAATTTCTGAAACATTAATGACAAAAAAAGAAACTTTAGATATTGTTCAGATCAGTTTTTCACAAACTGTGGTTCGCGTACGCTTGGGAATCCACGAGGATCTATAAAGAGATCCTTGAAATTTTTGTACGTTATGAAATATGTTTTCCAATTTCTGTAGTCATATTTTTCACTCAAGTTAAATTTTAAACAATTCCGCTCTTCTCATTAATATGGAATTATTGTATTAATTTATTATTTTTACATAAATAAAGAAATAAATATTTGAAAAAAAGTCCCAGTTTTAAATTTTTAATAAACACAACGAAATCTATATTTAATATAGATATAACTCAACAAATCTCAGATAAATCAAAAGAATACGTCTTAAAGATCCTTAATAATCTTTTGCAGCTCAAATTTCAAAAGAATTTTAGCTAATCTTGAATTTTGGATTAGCCAAATTAAGTTAAACTATAGTCTCAAAAAAGTTTAAAGAAACTGTTTAGACGACCACATATGAAATTAACCATAACAACATTATAAACTACTACGGAAAGTTGAAAATAACATACACTGATATGTTAGTATAACGCACACTTCTAACATTTCAGGTGAAGTTCCACTGATTGACTGCAGATGGCGTTACGATGAAAGAAAATAATAAAATAAATGAAAAGAATTTGTATTCTTATTTAAATTGAAATTTTGCCAGATTTTTAAACACATTTGCACAGATAAATCTTATTTTTTTAAAATTAATAGTTACTTATTTACTAATATTTTAGCATTATTTAATATTTTGACAATATGGTTACTACAGTTGCACAATACCTAATCTCAAACGTCAAACGTCAACGCACATCTACAAAAACGCTTCAGCTGTCAAAGTGTAACATCATTGATCTTGTAAACTTTTTTTAGAAATATTTTGTGGTCGTCTGAAAAATAGTGTACATAACTCGCTCGAAAGTGTGATAACTGTGCTCGTGTACTCACTTGGCGCTGCGCGCTTCGTTTTTCAATTTGTACACTCGCACGTTAACTTACACTTTCGATGCTTATTATGTAATGTACTATTAATATATTCTTGTTTTCACTTGGTCTTCGGAAAGTTATTTAAATTAACATTTTAAAATCGTAAATAAGATTATTATTACACCCCTCAGGTGTTTCAAGTTTTCTACTTTGTTTTAGTGACATATCTTCAACAACTTTTCTTCATTTACTCTTATCTTTAGCTTTCTTTTTTGGGTCGTACCATGTTTTGTTTATTTTCTCTTGTTTTTTGTGTTTTTGTTTTTGCTATGTATTCAAAGGTCTTTTACTTTGCCTTTTATAATATATTTTAGTGCTTCTTTGGAAATATTGTTGTTTTCTTTTCTGATCGTGAGAATAAGATTAGCTTATCTAGAATTCAGAATTCGTTAAAACTCTTTTGAGAATGGGCCTTTCAAGACTTTTTTGAATTTTTTATATATTAATCTACGTAATAAAACAATTATACCCAATTTTTTTTATTTTTTAAAAAAACTTGTATTAAGCATGATAAAAATATTTAAACTTTCGAAACAAATGAATATGACGTAGTTGCATCTTAGCTTAAAGAGATACAGATAAGACAGAGATAAATAACACGTAACTTGTCGTTGTCAGTAGAATTCTCAGACAAAACATAACTAGACGGATAACATCGGTGTTTGTTGTGAGTCAGAAAGAGATAGAATAACTGGTTGGTGAGGCGGGTGCGCGGCAAGGAGCAACTTGCATAACATCAAAGTGTACTCGCTCCTTGCCGCGCATCCGGCGGACCCACAAGTTATTCCATTCTTCTCTGCTTCACAACACTGCATTGACTTGAATACGGCATAATTCGTCTAGTATTATACGTCATTGGTAGAATCGTAGAATGCTGAATGCTTGTTTCTTCTTCGTCTTCTTGACAAGCGTTTCAGACAAAGCTCTGTGATTGGCTTAATGCAACTACGTCATTGCAATATGGCAGTGCGAACGTTTTAAATGATTCAACTTTAACTTTCATATTTCAGCAATAAAGATATCATTTATGGTATGATTTTATATTGTATTAAATATGATGTACGGTCAAGAATTTATTTTAATAAATATATATTAAAAAGCTCTACCACTTGACAACTGTTCGAGTATCAAGGGATACTCGGACGAAAATATTTGGGATAGGCTGCTTAGATTGCAAATTAACTACAGACATTTTGCTTCACTTTCATATTACTAATATAACAGTTTTATTTTTTCACAATCAAAATGTATTAATAACATATCAGTAATTTGTTTTGTGAAATAACATTTTTATGTAAATAAATTTCTCAATTTAAACACAATAAAAGAAACAGGTAGGTATATATAAAAAGACCCAAATTTAAGTTTTTTCACGTTGCAAAAAAAAATCAAGTAACCCACCGTGCTAATGATTGATTCCATGTAATTTATTCAGTAGATTAGAAAAATTGAACGCCCAGCATGTGGCTAAGCACACTAGAACCTCCTACCGGCTGAAACAGTAATTAATACAAGCTAATGGCACGTTGTGCCTTCTTTTTACGCCAGGAGAGGCAGCACCTTCGCTTCGGTGCTCTATGAAAGCTAATATCACGCACTGCATACTAATTATTAGCTTATTTATAGCTTAGATTAACTATAAAATAATATGACATGATCATCTTGAAAAGCACTAGTAAATACTTAGTAGTTATTTCTGAGTTAGTTATGGGACTGAGGCAATATTGCCAGATTTCGAACTCAGGAGGAATACATATTCGAGTTTAATGAGTTCAATGATTTAGTATTATTAAAATTAAATAGATTTTCGGTTAGTAACTACTAGTTTAGCTTTTTGTAATTTATTAGTAGTTTTAGTATTCGTGCTATTGGATCATAAATTTAGAGAATTTTGAAATGCTTGTAAATTAAATAAACAGTGATTTATAAAAATGTTGTTTGTAAAAATTATTCTTGATGCCACTGGAATAATAACATTGAGTGGAACTCGGAATTTCGAAGATAATAAGTCATTGTCGCAGTGCAGGTTTTAATAGTTATTCGTAGAACTAGTAATGAAATATTTCTTTTTCACGAATTTGAAGTTTGTTTGTTGGTGGAGCCGGAGTGTACCATTCAAATGATGCTCGTTGTATATGTATTTTGCATATTAGATTGATTTTACGAAAATAAAAATTATTTTGACAGATTTCGAAATTTGAATGTTATGTTGGAAAATTTTAAAGGATCTCCAAGAAGACAAACAAATAAAAATAGTGAAAAACTGTAAAATTACACAAATAAAAAAAAAGTAATAAAAGTAAAAACAGTGAAAAAAGTTAATATTTTTTCACTGTTTTGACTTTTATTACTTTTTTTTTAATTTTCTACTTAATTTTCAAAATAAACGATTATTCGTTATAAAAGACGTTCATGATCAATATGCAACAAAAAATAATTTTTAAAAATATAACGGCAACTTTAGATATTATTTAGTGACTATTATTTGATTAAAGCATGGGTGCCCGCAAGAAGGATCCAATGAGTCTATAGACCCATTTTTGACACCTTTTAATTTTTATCTAATTATTAATTAAATAAAAATTTCTTTATTTTGTTTTGTGTGACAATATTTTATTTATTGTATTATTAAAATATTTAAAATATGTATAATAGAATACTAAAAAACATGACATTTTTACATCGTTATGGGAATGCAAAATTTGTGTTTTTTTTTCATTAAATTTGAAATTTAATAATCTTTTGAGAAAATTATTTATCAAACATTTACACGTTTCCTTACTTACAACACATCATATTTATATTATTTTAGATTTTTTCCTTTCAATTCACTTAAATAAATCAATAATTCTTGTATTATTCTTTTTTGACAGTTGTAAAAAATGTTGTTTGTATTTCGTGGGCGAAATCCGTGTTTTTTTGGCGCGTTCGGACCAAAAGTGACATTCTCACGCGCAACAAGAAAACACTCATTTCGCGCACTTCGTACAAAAATAACTATTCTATATATGTATAGAATATTATTTATCTATTTCGACTCACTTCAATAAAAAGTCTGCGCGTGCCCATGATTTAAAGTTTAATTATTTATTAGTTGTAGCAAGCAGCTATTTAAGTACAGTAAGCACTGATTAGGTATAGTAATCACATTTGATTTTTAGCCTCATTTTTGTTTACATGTTTTGTTTTGCGCTTTTTTGTGCAATAAATTAAAATGAGGTGGTGTTTTGCACCTGGCTCTATCACAACGAAATATACAAGTGCAAAAAATTCAAAATTCAAAATTGTGAGGTTATGATTGCAGAGATATGAAGTTCACTACGACATACGTTTCTTGTCAAATTTAAAATAGACATAAAAAATCTATTAGGTACATGACATTTCAAAACAATAACCATTTATATTGGTAACATTAAAACAGTAATTTGTTGCATCATTGCTCGTTTCCCTTAAAAATTTCAATTTTGATACTTATAAAATAAAAACGCGATAAGACAATGGTAACTGCATATTCCATTCGACTCGCATTCAAATTTACCGCCCTAATATGGATCGCCCACTTCTGTGGTCTATTATACGAAAATATAAATAAAGAAATAATACCTACCTTGTCTTAAAAAGATTAACTACAGATCCAATTAGGCGCATGATTCACTTTGCCAGAAAAATTAAAACAATAATGAACAAAATATTTGTATTTTTCATTTGAACAATATTTGTTGTTTTTTTATTTATTTATTTTGTTACATTGCACAACAGGAAGTAAATCCCAATTACAGTACAGGGGGCCTACGCATGACCTCTTGCTTGCTAATTAAGAAACGCAAGTTTTACCTCGCTATTATTCGTTGGGCTACGATTGCCTGCAAACATACATTATTGCTGTGAGACGAAGTTTAGAAAAAACTCCATAACGATCGGGGTATTATGTGTGTGCATTATGACTCATAACGCCCGCTCATCATTAACTTTGTTTAAAATAAACAAATCATCTTGGGGTAATGGCTCAGTGGTATCAAGTCGGCTTATGGATCCAAAGAACCCTGGTTCGATCCCCACAGACGACAAAACATTTTCACCAATTTAAAATTACCCCTGTGGCTCTCCCACCACTAACATCTTTGGGGGCCGTAATTTGATGGTTGGTAACCGCATTTCACGCGCATAAATATATCACTTACCGAGATCTCCTTCGGCAGAGTGCCACATCCAGTAATGGGTAAAAGGCGTGATGATATATTTATTTTATTTTATCTTGGCAACGCAACGTCATAATTGATTTATACTCTTATATGTGTTACTATAATTATAAATATTATAAATTAAATCTAATTCTACATATTCTAGTGAAAAATATAATCTTGTAAGCATTACTGACTTTACTAGATGATAAAGCGCTTGGGCTGGACATCGTCGCCCACTGGGCATTATCAACTACTGCCCTTTGTGCACAGCAACTATTATATTTGCATATTGTACGTTTCAGTTAGCAAAAGTAACTGTAATTATAACAAATGAACAAAATAATTTCGAAATAAATTAAATAAACAACTATTTATCAAGATAAGATTTGTAAAAATGATAGTGCCGCCACTGGAATAATAACATCTTGTCTTACTAGACAATTACATCTCTTCAAGTTTCGATCATCTTTTCATCTAAAACAAAAACCTGAAAAACAAACAAAACATTCGAAACACATTTAGTAACGGAAATAATAAAGAAAAAACTGTAAAAAATAAAAGCTTCACTCACATCTTCAATAAGAAAATGCAGCAAGTACCGCTGGTTCCTATTAAGCAATATCATTTACATAAATCAATATTTGAAATGCAATCAATGAGGCCTGCACCTGTCAAGCGGTTTAAATAAAAATCAATCAATCAAGTGGCCAGTGCTGCCAGAAACAAAAGGTACATTAGATTGCTTTTGATAAACTCATCGTTCGCGCCGAAGATGGCCATGCAAGCGCTGCTAATGTATTTGCTAAGCTAAGAGATGAAGAGTCAAGACCCGATGAGCGGAGATTGATGTAACGAAATGTGTCGTGTGTCCCGCCGAGACGCAAATGGATTTTTAATAACGAATTGTAGAGTTGTTCACTTGTTTCTGCCCAGACGGCAAATAAACGAATGTAAAAGATTCATACGCGCAATCGTTTGTCTTTTATTTCCTCAAATATTTTCGAAATAGTATATTGGAGAACAAGTGTTACAATTCGTTATTGTAACCTGTGTTTTTCATAATATTTTTTCTATATCGCATTTATTAAGTGTTATCTTTCATTTTTATAGTAGTTTAGTTTTTTATATATATATTTTCTTTCATATCGTTATTTGTTTATATTGATTACGTGTATAGAAACGCTGAGTTATGTTTTGTTTTTAGGTGTGATTGACGTTTGACAGTTGTGTAAATGTAACTGTTTTCTTTTTCTATTTATAGTTAAGGACAAGTCTGGTAAGCTACCTTAACTTCTACTCTTCTACCGAGAGAACCCTCCTTTTATTTCTTTTGGATAAATGAAAAATAAATGGGTGAAATTTGATGAATGTAAGTTTGGTACGTGGAATGTTAGGGGTTTAACTGGTAAAGAAAATGAATTGATGAATGTCATGCGTGTGTATAATGTAGATGTTTTGTGTGTCAGTGAGACTAAAAGGAAAGGATGTAGTGAGGAAGAAGTGGATGGATTGTTTTGCTTGTGGTCGGGTGTTGCTGAGAATGAACACGCGAAGCATGGTGTTGGTGTGCTTGTTAGTGAACGAATGAAACCGTTTGTGAGAGAATATGGTTGTACTTCGTCGAGAATTCTTTGGCTGAGATTAAAGGTAGGCTTTCATAGAATCTTCGTTGTGTCAGTTTATGGTCCAACCGAATCCGAAAATGATCTTGAAAAAGATAGATTTTGGAATTTGTTAGATAGTGTTATTGATTCATGTGATTCAGGTGAGAAAGTTATTGTATGTGGTGATTTAAATGGTTGGGTGGGAGTTAAGAGAAGCATGTCTGGGAATGTATTGGGTAAGTTTGGTGATGCAAGAGTGAATGAAAACGGTAGGAAAATAGTTTCTTTCTGTTTGGAGCGTGATCTCTTTGTTTCCAACTCTATCTTTAAACATAAACTTGCTCATTTGTATACATGGGAGAATATTAGTGAAAATAGACGGAGTATGATTGATTTTATTTTGTATGATGAACGATTGAGAAGTTTAGTTGTAGATACGCGTGTGAAGCGTGGTGCTGAATTGGGTACGAATGACCATTATTTGGTGGTATCGCGTATACGTCTACATAAATGTTGGAGAATGAGGGTGAAAAATACTAATAAAATGTTTCGTGTGAAATCCAGTGCACTGCAGAATGAGGATGTTAGAGATTTGTTTGTTGAGAAAATAAATGAATCTTTGCCTGTATGTGAACTTAATTTTGAATGCAGCATAAATGATGTTTGGTTCAAATTTAAGGATACAGTTCTTAAATGTGCAAAAGAAGTTTGTGGTGAATGTCGATTAGGTTCTTGTCCAAAAAATGCATGGTGGAATAAAGAAGTTAAAGAAGCGATTGAGGTGAAAAAGAGAGCATACTTGCGATTTCTAAATGTGAAAGATGTGCCTGGAAGTTTACGTGATGAATGCTTGCTGGAATACAAGAGGTTAAATAAATGTGTTAAGAGAGTAGTGAGAGAAAGCAAGGCGCGTTTTGATGATTTGATGAGTGAAAGATTAACTAATGATTTTAGTATGAATAAAAGAATGTTTTGGTTGAGAGTGAAGAGATTGAGAGGTGGTAATGTCAGGGCAGTGAAAGCGATTAAGAGTGCGGATGGTGAGTTATTGTGGAATGAATCAGATGTTACTAATAGATGGTGTGAGTACTTTAGGACTTTATATGGTAGCATTAATAGACCGAATGGTTGTAGTGGAAATGTTAGCGAAAATGGTGATGAATGGGATATAGATGAGAGTGATGTTAGTTTTGCATTGATGCGTCTGAAGAATGGTAAGGCTCCTGGTTTGGATGGTATATCGAATGAGATGTTGAAGTATGGAGGCGAGAGGTTATTTGACTGGTTAGTTTATTTGTTTAGATTTTGTTTAAAACGGTGTGTGGCTCCTGATGATTGGAAATGTGCTATCATTTGTCCTTTATTTAAAGGTAAAGGTAGTTCGAGTGAATGTACTAATTTTCGTGCGATAAGTTTGCTGAGTGTGGTAGGGAAGTTGTACGGGAAGATTCTTATTCATAAGGTACGAACCTTAACAATCTCCAAGTTAAGCGATATGCAAGGTGGTTTTTTGCCTGAGAGAGGATGTGTGGATCAATTGTTTTCTCTTCGTATGATTGTTGAAAAGTCACTTGCTAAGAACAAGAAGGTGTTCTGTGGCTTTCTCGATCTTAAAAAAGCATATGATAGTGTTCATCGTGAGACATTATGGAATGTACTGTTACAGTACGGTATAAATGGTAATTTGTTGGGGGCAATTCGTGCGCTGTATGAAGGTAGTGAGGCTGCGGTGAGAGTTAATGGTAGATTGAGTGATTGGTTTTGTATAGACATTGGCGTGAAACAAGGTTGTGGGATGTCTCCGTGGCTCTTTAATTTGTACATGGATGTATTGTTACGAACGGCGTTGAATGGGGTGGATGGTGTACATATTGGTGGTAATGTTGTGCCTGCGTTAGCATATGCGGATGATGTGGTTGTTATGGGTGAATCTGAAGAGCAATTGAGACGAATGATTCTAAATATAAATGAAGTAGGAAAAGATTTAAATTTATTATTAAATGTCGATAAATGTAAAGTGTTAGTGTTTGAAAAGAGCGATTTGGTGACTGATTGTAATGTTTCGGTGAATGGTGTGAGATTGGGTCAAGTGAATGAGTTTTTATATTTGGGTAGTATGTTTTCAAGGGATGGACGTATTGATTGTGAGATTGAAAGAAGAGTATCTGCGGGACGCAAGGTATTGGGTGCTCTGGGAACCTTTGCTCGAAATGTGAATGTATCCAGAGATGCTCGATTGAGTGTGTATAATGGTGTTTTAGTGCCTACATTGATGTATGGTAGTGAATGTTGGGTGTGGATGAAGAAACATGAACGTCGTATAACTGCTGTGGAAATGAGGTATTTGCGGGGTGTGTGTGGTTATACTAGAAGAGATCGTGTCCGGAATACATTGGTGTATGATGAGTGTGAAATTGAGAAGAATGTAGTTAGAAAAGTAGGTATAAGTCAGTTGAGATGGTTTGGGCATGTTGAACGTATGTCGAATGAGAGATTAGTGAAACAGGTATATGTTGGTGAAATTGAGGGTGAAAGATTGCGTGGGCGACCTATGAATAAATGGATGAATATGATAGAAGGATTGTTGCGTGAACGAAAGTTTTCGAGTACGAGGAACAAACGTGCTTGTATGAAAGGAATTATGAATGTGGATGAAGCAAAAGTGGTGTGTCAGGATAGGAACGTTTGGCGAAGATTAATTGCGGAATGAATCTGATGATTTCAGAAAAGCGCAGGGTTTTAGATTTTTAGTTTCGTTGTTTAGTAATTTCATTAGAGTGTTTACCTGTAATTGTGTGAAATTCACTTTCAAAAACAAGCGCAGGGACGACACTCCCTTCGTTTCTTATCTTTTTTATTCTTTTCTGATCTTACATTGAGTGTTTAACTGCAATTGTGTGGAATTTACTTCCAAAAACAAGCGTAGAGCGACACTCCCTTCCTTTCTTATCTTTTAATTCGTTTTCAGTTATTACGTAGTTTTTTTTTTTTATGCATATGTTATGTACGTTGATGAAAGAAAATGAATGGTAAGTGAAAAGGAATGATGTGATTGAAGGTTTGTTGTGTGATAATAATTTCGAGTGTAATAAATGTATGAGTTTATATGGAGTGATCTATGAAAGTGGTTGAAGTGAGGGTGGTATGTTTGGATGAAAATGTTTGACGATGACTGGTTGTTTGATGGGTGTGATGAGTGAATGTTTTATGAGCGATTTTAGGGTTCGTGCTACCCCATTTGTTGGGATATAGCGTGAAGATATGTATGTATGTATGTATGTATGTATTTCAAAAAATTTATTAATAACAAAAAATTTCAATATGCTATACTGACAGATTCAATAAGATTTGATATTTCAATTTTTTTATTGGCTTCCTGGCGAACCAACTACTAAGGTCTTATTTAAAGAGTCAACAGCAACGCGGGTTTCTTTGGACGGTCACCCATTCAAGCACTATCCGCACGCAACGTTGCTTAACTCGCGTTATCACGTAGATCAGTTCCAACGTGTGCAGTCATGGCCGTTGATGACATTTATTAATCAGGTTTCAGTTAAAATTCATAATTACCTAGGTTATATTATAAATACCTTTAATCTTAACCTATAGGTATAATAAAGCTTCAGTCCGCCATCTTGAAATAAAACGGTCGCTAGCTATCCTGAAAAGTACTGCACTGATTCGATTCAAATTTGGTATAGACATAGACGAGAACCAATCTTAACATATAGGTATAATAAAGCTTCAGTCCGCCATCTTGAAACAAAATGGCCGCTAGCTATCCTGAAAAGTACTGTACTGATTCGATTCAAATTTGGTATAGGTACAGACGAGAACCAATCTTAACATATAGGTATAATAAAGTTTCAGTCCTATGCCATTCGAATTCAGACATTTTAGGTTTCCGGTACGACCCGCATTTGCAATGACCATCAACAAAGCACAGGGACAATCGCTACAAGTGTGTGGACTAAATTTGGAAAATCCATGCTTCTCACTTGGACAGCTGTACACAAGCACTTTCTTTGAGTTGCAATGCAACGCATGCCGGGTACTCGCATTTAATTGTAGACCGCGTGAACGAAGTCGCGGGTAATAGCTAGTATTTAATAAAAAAAAGTGTTCTGCTGTTTAATATATTTTATTATAAAAAAAAATTAATTGCAATAATTTTACATGAGCTGAACAATGACAGCTACAGTGATGTTTAATATTTAATATATTAACTAGACTACTCAACAACTTCACAAAAAATATACCCAAAACAGTGACACAAAATTAACTATAAGAAATGCGATGTAGGAAATAGTATATTACGTACTATGAACTGTAAGTGATAATTTTTAGGTCAAGAATGTAGTTTGGGAAATCGAGGCCCGTAGGGTCGAGATTTCCTGAGCAATCACAACCTAAAAATTTTTTTACAATACCTGCACAAATAGAAGAAAATGATAAATAGGTTTCAAAATTAACAGCTGTCAAAATAAACAGAACCTTGATCAATAACTTATTGGTCACGGTAGATGGTAAGTAAATATTATAGTTCTGATGTAACCATGGAAACCAACTGTGCAATAAAAGTTCCACTTACTGTGTTTAAATTTTGTCATTAATGGGTAATTTACAGTACAGATATTGTAAATAAATAAATAAACCGTAAGCATGTAACCAGTTCTGAAAAAAATAAAAAAATTCTAGCCAAGCATTTCGAATTACAACGAAATAAATGCATAAATTAAAGTTTTATACGGAATGCCACCTTTCGGCTGGAGAACAATTCCTTTGGTGACATTAGGGTTACCACCTCAGAACTAAGTCTCGCCCGGTGACAATGACTATTTTTTAAAGAAGATCCTGCAATTATATTATTATTACCATTACTAATAAATTTGATAAACAAAATAAACTCTTTCAAGTCAACTTTAGAAAGATACTTAAAATAACACTTAGTCTGTATCTCCCGAGTTGATAATGAACAATCATAATTATAAACAACGCTAAATTCTGAATTGTTTCACTTTGTTACTAAAATGAATACCATGAAAGAAAATGATCGACGGCAAGTTATTGAAGAGTGTTATTTAAAACATAGTTTAAAGGGTAAAGCTTTTACTGTTAAATATTTTATTCAAATAGGAATACCGCGGCAGTGCGACGGACTACATTGTTTTGTTAAAGACAAGTGTTTTTGTTATCATGGTAAAATAATTACATATAAAATAAAGTAAACCAAGATTGGAGGTGATAAATCTACTGTAACAATAAAATTAGTGTACTGAACGTCATATATTCGATTAAACTGTAACAATATTGACAAAATTGAAGATAATCACATGCAACAGAAGACATCCCCTCACCTAAAATTATGTCTATTTCTGAAAACTTGATACAATTCTAAAAAAATTAATCTAATACAAGATGATATATCAACTATTAGAACCGAAATTAATTGTATAAATTCTTCCTTAAAATCATGAGGACAGAATCAAGAAATTGGAAGATTTAGTAACAGAAATTAAACTAGATAACAGTAAGATGTAGAAGATCATCAATGAAAAAAATTTAATAATTTAGCGGCGTAGAAGATTCCGAAAGTGAGGCAGATTTGTCCTGGACAACTAACTACATAGCACTACATATTCATTTACTTACACAACCCGGAGAAATAATAATTAAACCCGGAGCCAGGAGATAACTCACTGAAACCCGGAGTCTCCGGGTTAAACCCGCAGAGGTAGCAAGCCTATGTGACATTGAATATCCGTTTAATAAAAAATCAGTTTTATGACAGGCAATCGTAGCCCAGTGGATGTAACCAAAATAAAACACGCATTTATTAATTAATAAGCAAGAGGGCGTGCGTTCAAATCTTGTTGACTTCTTATATATATAAAAAAATACGATTGTCTCTGAGTGGTTCGGATTCCATTATAACCTGTAATACCCCCCTCCCCTCCCCTGTACTGTAGTTGGGATTAAATTGTTGTTGGGCAGAGTAACAAATGAATAAATAAAAAGTGCTCTGTAATTTTTTTGAATTATTAAAATTCCATTTCATTTTATATTGTCTGTATAGCTATATTTAGTTTGTATTAATCTGGTACAGACAAAAGTGAGGTTTAGAAATGATTTTAAATATCCGAATATTTACCATAAATTCCTCCGTGACAATCGGCAATGACAAACAAAATGTTGATGTATAGTCCTCGACATCATTTTACCTAAACTTCAGTATCGCCAGTGGTGGGTACAGGCTGGGTGTTGGGGCACAGGCCTCCCGCAACGCCGCCTAATTGCCAGGGCTCTGCCCCGGAGGGGGCCACGCCGCCCGTACAGGTGTAATGGATTTTATATAAAACACTTTCCCGAAACCCAACAGCTTGTTAGCACTGTCTTTGTCTGCAGCGCTGGTGGCAGATAGCCTTGTCTTTCTTTAAGTGTTTATGCGTTGAAAAATGACGGACGCCACTGACAGGCTTTTATTAATGAAGCTGTACCATTAAATGCTTTTGTATTTGTTTTAAGCTTCTACGTCACTATTGATTCGTTATTAATTTCGTGGCTCGTTGTTATCTGAGCGATGAATAAATTACTTTTAGGAACCTACCAGTTCCAATTCAAACAATCACAACGCTCAAAACTTCAAACTAACTTACAATACCTCACTAAGTGGTTACTTGGCTCCCGACAAACTAACATTCAAATCATGTTGGAATAACAATCCGAAACTGGCTAGGTGGCAAGATGCTGGTGCTAGAATCAAAGAAGCCCTATTACAAATCTAGGCATTGGCCGAATTGGTTTTTTACATGAGGAATTTAATTTAAAAGCAAATAGTATAAGAATTTGGTACAAAAAGTTATTTTTTTCCATAGAAGTTAGCGTTTAAATATTCCTATTTTTTTCAAAACGCCATATAAGAGAAAAAACAGATAAATAAAAATAAATAAATAAATATATCATCACGCCTTCTACCCATTACTGGGTGTGACACTCTGCTGAAGCAGATCTCGGTAAGTGATATATTTTGCGCGTGAAGTGCGGTTACCAGTCGTCAAATCACGGCCCCCAAACATGTTAGTGGTGGAGGAGCCACATGGGTAGCTTTTTCAAATTATGAAAATTTGTCGCCTGTGGGAATCGAACCAGGGACCTCAGGATCCGCAGGCCGACTTCATACCACTGAGCTAGCCATACCAATAAAAAAAAAATATAATAATTATAACTAGATTAAGAATAGGATACACCAAACTCACCCATTAACACATTCTCAAGAGGATAGACAATTGAACACATAATAATCGAGTGCTCCAAATATCAGAACAAAAGAAGACAAAAGACAACACAATATTCAAAATCAACTAGAAGATTTTCACAAAAAGATGCAGTCAATATCAGAAATGTTATAGCATTCTTAAAACGTATCAACATGTACCATACAATATAAGCTAAGGGCCAGTTTTTCAATCATCGGTTTACTTTATTTTACAAAAATTGTCAAGTTTACTATACAATATTGCATATCTTTAAATTACTATTTAGGAATAAATTGGTACAAGAGTATTATTGATAATGAAACTGAGGATCAGAATCAGGAAGTTCGAGAAAATGACGATTCACCTGATGATCAACATGAATTTTGTGATTGTGAAGAAGTTAATTGTGGAATTCGTACATAACGAAATGATATAATATTATTTCATATTAAACAAAAGATAACAATTCTACTGGTTCTCCGGATTGAGTTTACAAGAGGAAAAAAAATCTTATTTTTTATATTTCGAAACAATGTTAACTAAAAAATTTTGATTGATTTAAAATACATATTTCAGTTATTAAAACTTTTAATTAATGCAAGATTCTTTTATTATAATATTTTTTCGTATTTTATCCTCCTAATAATACAGTTCTTATAATGAATTAAATCTTATTTTAGTTAGCTTTGAAATATTGACAAATGCTTATTAACTCTAATTACAGATTAAAAAAAAACAATGAGAATATAATATAAAATAAGATTCTGTACATCCATGCATAACACATAAATACCAGAAAACTTTTCACAAAATTTTTCAATTTTGTAGCAGTAACTTTTACTCCCAATTATGATCAACATATATATTTTCAAATAAAAGTTCTTTTCTTTTCCTGTTTGTCCGATATCAAACCTGTAAAAATTACATTTTTCTATTTTACTTTCATAAAGAAGTCATTATGAAATCCAGTTGCGTATCGAAAGAGCGTTTATTATGATACGAAACATTTTGTTCTAGACGGTTGGTAGTACCTGATGACATACTGTACATACCGTTGAGGGCATCAAAATTTCAATATTAATGTAAAGGAATTAATTAATTAACAGATATTTTGAGAAAATTCACAATAGAAATTAAATAAATAAATATAAATATATCATCATGCCTTTTACCCATTACTGGGTGTGTCCCTCTGCCGAAGCAGATCTCGGTAAGTGATATATTTATGCGTGTAAAGTGCGATTACCAGCCGTCAAATCACGGCCTCCAAAGATGTTAGTGGAGGGGAAGCCACATGGATAATTTTAAACTGGTGAAAATGTTTTGTCGGCTGTGGGGATCGAACCAGGGTTTTTAGGATCCACAGGCCGACTTGATACCACTGAGCCATTACCCCAATAGTAACTAAAGTATAATTTTAATTCTAAAGGACTTTTCCAATATTTTCTTTATCTTAGTCAACAACAAGTCTCTGATTATGTGAGTTTTTTTCGGTTCAGTTCTAAAATTTCCACGTTAGTATAATTTTGTTGTTGTGTAATTAATAACCTTGTTATGGGGTGGCTAACTCAGTGGTATGAAGTCGGCCTGTGGATCCTGAGAACACTGGTTCGATTCCCACAGGCGACAAACATTTTTCATAATTTCAAAAGCTACCCCTGTGGCTCCTCCACCACTAACATGTTTGAGGGCCGTGATTTGACGACTGGTAACCGCACTTCACGCGCAAAATATATCACTTATCGAGATCTGCTTCGGCAGAGTGCCACACACAGTAATGGGTAGAAGGCGTGATGATATATTTATTTATTTTATATTTATCTAGAAGTTTTTTTATTTGTATAAACAAATTCATTAAAATTTTGAATATAATGGACTTTTGTAATTGGTTTTAAGGTTTATATTCATTCATAAAAATTGATCAATAATCTGATCTAGTACTATAGATATAAAGAGCTTTTTGATTTTGATCAAGATAATTTTGAAAATGTTCTAACACAACACTGATTCTGTGATAGACTCGTATATAAACTAGAATGAATTAAAAGATTTGAACATAATACAAAAAAATATATCGATTCTCCCTCCTTGTTTAATTGTTTTCCGAAAGAAAAGTAAATTCATGACGATAAAAGCAAGCAGACTAATTATAATTGCTTCCAATTATTTCAATATTCAAACCCTCAAAACGTTCCTTTAAATCTCAATCATTCATTTGTTTGGTGGTGGATGGTACCACCGCCCAACAATTAATTTTAATTGACGCGCATTGACTTTCAAGAGGTCGGCATTCGATTCAAATTTCCCCGGTAAGTGATGGGGACTCGCCGGTATTCAAATCACCGGACGATGATCGGTGATTTATTCCGTGTAGCGTCCATTATGATTCTGCTAAATGGGTTCAAGTGTTGAACTAGACGCGAAGAGATGTTAACAAATTGATATTGAATGCCGGAAGAAATAATGTCATTGAGAAGTATTTGTAGGTGAAATTTTAAGTAGCCTATTTTGACAAAAGACTATTACTTATGGACATGATATTTATTTATTTATTTATTTGTTACTCTGCACAACAGGAAGTAAATCCCAATGGGCCTTTCAAGACTTTTTTGAATTTTTTATATATAAAATTATTATACCCAAAAATTTTATTTATTTTTTAAACTTGTATTAAGCATGATAAAAATATTTAAACTTTCTAAACAAACGAATGTGACGTAGTTGCATCTTAGCTTAAAGAGAGACAGATAAGACAGAGATAAATAACACGTAACTTTACGTAACGTGTGTCGTTGTCAGTAGAATCCTCAGACAAAACATAACTTGACGGATAACAACGGCGTTTGCATTGACTTGAATACGGCATAATTCGTCTTGTATTATACGTCATTGGTAGAATCGTAGAATGCTGAATGCTTCTTTCTTCTTCATCTTCCTCTCAGTAAAATTGAGCACCGACAAACGTTTCAGACAAAGCTCTGTGATTGGCTTAATGCAACTACGTAATTGCAATGCACGTTTTAAATTATTCAACTTTAACTTTCATATTTCAGCAATAAAGATATCATTTATGGTATGATTTTATATTGTATTAAATAAGATGTACGGTGAAGAACATATTTTAATAAATATATATTAAAAACCTCTACCATTTGAATCCCCCATTACAGTACAGGGGGCCTACAGCTTATAGTGGAATCCGAACCATTCAGACACAATCGTATTTTTTTGATATAAGTAGAAGTCAGTGAGATTTGAACGCACGACCTCTCTTGCTAATTAAGAAATGCATGTTTTACTTCGATTTTATCCACTGAGCTACGATTGCCTATAAAGGCAATTGCATGATTGCTCAGTATCGTGCTGACAAACTTTACTCCACATTAAAATTACCTCTGTCGCTCCTACCATTAACATTTTGGGGGCTGTGATTTGATGGCTGATAACCGCCTTCACGCATAAAATAAATCATCTATCGAGATCTGCTACGGCGGAGTGATTATATTTTTATTTTTTTTATTTTTTACGACTGATTCCATTTTCTTTCTTAGTAATTTTTTGACTTAAAGTATTGTTTTGTTTCTTGTTGAATTGCAGCTTGGCGATCTGCACAGAACGTTTATATACTTTTGCATAAAACTTAAAAGACAAATATTATTTGATATACTGATTATGGAACAAAAAGTTTTTTTTTAAATTCGCAAAATTAACTGCATTGAATTTAACATTTTTGGTGCCACTATTTTATTAGTTATTTATTATAAATCATTTATTTTGTTATTTCAATTTTATTTTTATGCATTTTGCTCTGGTATAAAACTGATAAACTCCATTCCCTGTATGAAAACGATTACGTAATATGTGGACGAGGTTATCATAGATACGATGAAATATAGCTATCTATTTTATTAATATTATTCGTACCTATGCGAATGACATTAACGTATGTCTTAATAAGAAAAGACACATGTTTCATGTTTTTTCACGTTCTATCACATTTATTATTTTAATGAAAACGTATGACAGTTCTTACAAATACGAAAATTTATATTTTTTTTGTTCACATTTGTTTATAAAATGAAAATAGAGATATATGGCTATGGTTTTGTTATTTTCTCGCCTGTCATTTCTAAATTTGTGACATTTTTCATACATAAATATAGACTGAAAAATAAGAAATGGTTAAAACAATTTCACCATATTAAAATTATTCCTGTGGCTCGCCCTCCACTAACATCTGTGGGGGCGTGATTTGACGACTGGTAATCGCATTTCACGCGCATAAATATATTACTTACCGAGATCTGCTCCGGCAGAGTGCCACATCCAGCAATGGGTAAAAGGCGTGACGATATATTTATTTATTTTACAAATTTAGAATCAAGACGTGTCTGAATGTATAACAGCTACAATAGTTTAACAAAATATTTTGCTACCTATGTTTCATTTTAAAATAAACGCTCTGATATATTGTTAAATTAGTAACCATGGATATCGCAAATCCAATGTTTCACGGTGAAATAAACTCACAGTATTTGAATTACATGAAAATCGTAGTTCAGTTGTAGGACCATTTGATCTTGGTCTGAAACTCCCAGGTCTTGTGGTTGTATTCCATTTTTTCTCTCTATAATATAAATGATATCTTTATATTTATAGATATAAAGATTTTAAATTAATTTGAATGAATTTTGTAAATTCATAATAAAATAAAATATTTACGAGTACATTAGCAATGCAGAAATAAACAAGTTTAAATGACGAGATACCTAATTAAACATTAATTATTTTTGCACCGTACACTTTTTTCAGTTGTGTATACTGTGCTTAGAAGTGTAGACGTACTTTTGTTTATGAAGAGTTAGATTTAAATTAACATATATGGCTAGCTCAGTGGTATGAAGTCGGCCTGTGGGTCCTGAGGTCCCTGGTTCGATTCCCACAGGCGAAAAATTTTCATAATTTGAAAAAGCTATCCCTGTGGCTCCTCCACCACTAACATGTTTGGGGGCCGTGATTTGACGATTGGTAACCGCACTTCACGCGCATAAATATATCACTTACCGAGATCTGCTTCAGCAGAGTGCCACACCCAGTAATGGGTAGAAGGCGTGATGATATATTTATTTATTTATATATTTAAATGTATGTATTTGCAAATTTATTTATCAATAGTCTCTTAATATGAAGATAAACTGAAGATACATATATTTTTGTTTCAGATTTGTGCTTCTTCCAACTTGACTACTACAAATTCTGTAGAATAGGTAGAATATTTTATCATTTTCATTAACTTTTTTTTTAATTTTATGTTTATGGTCATAATAGTTAGATAATATTATAGGTATTTGTCACCTGCAAAGTGTAAAATCAGGCAGTGTCAAAAGCAGTGCATTATAAATCATGCAAATTTCGCCAAAAATAAGTATAAGAGCTGACTTGGGTAGAACGTGAGTTCTGCAGACATATCCATATCCATAAAACTATTTTCAGGATTGTTTATGTAACGATTCATTAAATTTTGGCAGTTCCCTGTGAAATTGTTTGTTAGAGTTTGTTTGTTTAAAATATGAGTGAAGCAAGTCTTTCCAAGAACACGTTTAATATTCAAATAAATGTAAGAAATTGGATATAATTAGAATCAGAATTGAATATAATTTATTTATTTATTTATATTTGTTGGGCCACTTAACAGGACATAGACCCAATAACAAAGTGGCACAATAATAACAATACAAAATTAACAGTAAAGACAATTACAGAAAGGGTTACATTTACAAAATTTCTTATGACTAAATTTAAAGTTTATGACAGAAAAATTCGGGAGACGCCCGGACTCGAACCGAGGACCTTCAGCTTGCCGGGCTGATGCTTTAACCACTAAGCCGAGTCCGGGCGTCTCCCGAATTTTTCTGTCATAAACTTTAAATTTATCAAACTTCAAAGTCATCCATATGACTTAAATTCTTTAAATTTTCTTATGACTACATATTTATTTCTAACTACATAATTTAGTAATTATAGCTTTTTTAAAACGTTAAGGGATACACTAAAAATATCTGGCAAAGTTGTATCCGTAGCTATTTTATTAAAAAATAAAGAAATTCTATTAATTGGTGAGTTTGCTGCTGAGTTAGTACTAGACTAGAGAAAAGATAGCGAGATCTAGATGAATAAACTGGTGTGCAAAATGAAAATTGACTGAGAATATTAAGAGAGTCGAACAAATTATTCAAAACTGAAAAAAAATGGCTTGCTAATAGTTCGAGCGAAGTGAACCATGCCAAGAATGCGTTCTAATAAAAAAGACAATATTGTTAATACAATTTTTGCATAAGGAATTTTTCACATTACCTATCGTAAATATGATATACATTTGAACCTATTCTGGAACAAAAATTGCTAAGTACGAGCCCAGTCCCGCATCAGTTGACCCGAATCAAATTTTTTCGTTAAAAATTTAAATAATACTAAAAACCTAGGTTTACTAAATTCTACAATAAATTTTCAACATTTTTAACTAAATTTAACATTAAATATACCTTAAACATAAAATGTATACCAGTATAACTCTCATTTTTTTTTCTTCGCATAAACTAAATCAACACACAAATGAACTATCATGATTATTATCTTGTGGGCAGTTTGGCGGATGAAATTGAAGTTAATTATTATTTAAAACAAACTTTATTATTATACAGTTTTTTAATAAAACAATTTTTTTTTAGTTAAAACAGAAATGTTTACTTCTTCTTTCAATGGCTGTCATTTCTAGATGTATGTATCTATTGACTTAAAATTTTATCTGTGTATTAACAACATACTAGTATATGTCTCACTAAAATTTAATTTAATTTTCTTGCATAGTACACGAGAAATAAAACTGTAAAATATAACATCAAACGAAAAAATTAAATTGGGCCAACTGAACCAGGCTCGTATATCAATTGCTTAGACCCCAAACAACAATTCTAATTAGGAAGGTTCCTTTCAAAAAATCATGTTAGCAATTGCTATGCTTAGCAATTTTTATTACAGAATAGATCCAATTGCCTGAATTTTATATTTTGCCGGTAAAATATTCATTGATCATTCATTCATAGTTTTTATTTCCAAATTTAAAATTCCAAGCATCAGAATGAATGAAGCATATCCTTCGGTGGAAAGGGGTGCGTTCTTCGTTCTTCGTCACCGTCATTTGTTCCATGGCACATCTGATGCCATCTTACATCATGAATAAAATATAACGATGTGTTAATGTCTACTTTCCATAATTTGTGACCGACATTCGAATTCACATTTTAAAATCAAATTTATTCGAGAAAAAGTGTCCAGAAAACCGATGTAATCGTAGCAGTAATTTATCTTGTCAACGGTGGTATCACTGCAGACGAGTAAACAGCTGATTACGTCACCCGAGTCGAATCTAATCAATTATCGGTGATTGTGATTGGTGATGCCCACTGGTGATGATTTGTTGAGAGGCTGCAGGAGATTTCCATCTTGAATTGGAATTATTCTGTGAATATGTTTAGCTTACTGTTTCTGTTTTTTAAGATGGAGAAATGTTAATTCGTTTAGGAAGCAATATTTAGATGGTTCGGACAGATTTCATCTTCACGCTCTATAAATTATTCAATTGTTATTGAATAAATATGTCATCACACCTTTTTACTAAATTTTGACCCACTGTAATTAGTTGCTGTTTTATGCAACTATATTTAACATCGGATTAAGATTCAATCTGCAATTAAAGTTTCATCCAAATTCATAATTTTTCTGCTATCTATAAAATCTTGTATATTTTCCACACTTAATTTCTCGTTCACTAATATTTTAAAGACATCAATTGATACACTAAAATTTTGAATTTTGACGTTTAACTTTTTATGGAGTGGCTAGCTCAGTGGTATGAAGTTGGCCTGTGGATCCTGAGAACCCTGGTTCGATTCCCACAGGCGACAAACAATTTTCATAATTTCAAAAGCTACCCCTGTGGCTCCTTCACCACGAACATGTTTGAGGGCCGTGATTTGACGGCTGGTAACCGAACTTCACGCGCAAAATATATCACTTACCGAGATCTGCTTCGGTAGAGTGCCACACCCAGTAATGGGTAGAAGGTGTGATGATATATTTATTTGTTTTATTTAACTTTTGCATATAGAATGAAAGCGTACTACAGACCCGAACCGTAACGAAACTGTAACCGCAAATCGCAATGATATTTACCATTTTATAAAACCGTAACCGAAAACCAAAACCCAAATTTTTTTTCCTTGATATATGGAAACCGATACGAGAGTTAAATTGATTCTTTAACGAAAGATTTAATTGAACTGATATTATTTCTGACCTATAACCGTAAATTTAAATCTGTATAATAATGTACTGTATAGGAACAATATGAAGAAAAATATAATATAACCATTACCAAACAAATAGAAATTTTGTTAATTATTATATTTTTATGAAGTTGTTTATTTTGAACGGAAAAAAACCCGCCAACTTTCGAAACCGTAACGAAATCCAAATTTATAATTTTAAATAATCGAAACCAAAATCTGTATCGATAAACAAAATCGAATTATACCAATATAATAACCGTGAACCGTAACCGAACTTCAACAATTTTCGGTTCAGGTCCCTGCAAATGTCTATTTAAGAATTCTAACAGACATATTGGGAAAAGTTTTACTCAACTGCTTAATTTTTTCACTTAACCTAATTTGTTTATGACTGTTTTTATTAGCGCTGTGTTATGTAAAAGTAACTCATACTATAATTAATTCAGAAACATTAGGTGTAAGGTTGTCAAGTCATGGTCCCTAAATATATTACTGATGGAAAATACACACGAGGTAATACTTATATACTTCATTCTCTGTATGAAAACTATTACGTCACATTCGGTGTCCATGTGATTCAAGATTTTGTACTTAAAACGTTTATATTGGTATTGGATTGACATTTTTAAAACATAACCTAAAATTTAAATGTCAGATTAAAATATTTATTACTTGATAAAATTTAATAACCAAATTCTGCAATATATTTAATAAAAACCAAATATACATTTATCTTAACGCACGACTAATATTACCTATCTTATTGAAATACGTAATTTTGTAAAAAACTAGTCAAAGGAATGTACATTTTTATATGTATTATTATTATATATAAACAAATAATACATGAAAATACAAAATACATTGCACATTACCTTTTGTACTACAGTTAAATTAATTAAAGGTCCTCAATTCTCTAACTCTAGCGCAAAATAATCATGAAGATGACAAACGCATTTCTGTATTTAATTACCCAACATTTTTCTAGCCATTTCTTATTTCCCAGTCTGTATTTATGTATCAAAAATGTCACAAACGTAGAAATGACAGGCGAGAAAATAACAAAATCATGACGATAGATCGCTATTTTTATTTTATAAACAAATGTGAACAAAGTAAATATAAATTTTCGAATTTGTAAGAACTGTCATACGTTTTCTTTAAAATAATAAATGTGATAGAACGTGAAAAAACATGAAATGTGTGTCTTTACTTATTAAAACATGCGTTAATGCCATTCGCATAGGTACGAATAATATTATTAAAAAAATATAGCTATATTTCATCGTATCTATGATAACCTCGTCCACATATGACGTAATCGTTTTCGTACAGGGAATGAAGTTTATATTCAGTAGTAATATGTGATATGGACTTTGCTGACTATTTTTTGATATTTTTCTGAGTTACCATAGAAATAGGAATATGTATAATGAGAGCGCAGCATGAGTTGAATTTTCTATTGCCCCTTTTGTTATAACAACGATTTTAAATTATATGTCAAATAATACATAATTTGGCAATGATTATATCACGAATTGTAACAAACAAGAAATATATATTAAGAAAATTATGTTTTTATTATCAAATTACAGATAACTACAATTAAATTTTCTTTCTCTTATTTAAAAATCTTGACAATATTATATTTATGTGCATGGTATCAATGGAGATTTATTTACAGTGAGTATAATCACTTATTTATTTTCACCAGTGAGAATAATCGGTGCAACTTGTTGTTCATTGGTTTAATTCTAAACAACGTCGTTCTCATCACTTTCTTGGGCGTCCGCGGGGTGGGGGGAGCAAGCCGGAGCCCCCCCCCCCGGATATTAACTAGGGTGGTGACTCTCGAACATAGGACTTTAACATGTAAAATTATGATTTTGTTATTTCCTGCTTCCCTAAATATTTTAGGCAAAAAAGATTGAAATAAAAGTTTTAGGGCTTAAAATTCTACATCTGAACCAATAAACAGAATTAATTTCACATACTTTGTAACGACACAAATTAGATTTGAAAATGCCGAAAATTGCCTCAAAACAAAATTAAATAAATGTCAAAATAAATGAAATAATAAATAAAGAATTTATTATTTCAGTTTTGAAAGATTGAACGTCAAACATTTGTTTAATTTTGTTTCAATTTCATAGCTATCGATAGTTTTGAGACAATTTTAGTCATTTTCAGTTCTAATTTGTGGCTTTACAAAGCATGAAACATTAATTTCGTATTTTATCTTTAAAACTTTTATTTGAAGCTTTTTTGTTTTAAATAATTATGAAGCTGGAAATTCAATCAATATGATTTTACATGTTAAAATCCTATGATCGAGAGTCGCGGTCTCCATCCAACATATGTATATATAAATTAAATAAAAATTAAATTATAAGTTTAAAGATAATAAATTCAAGCTGAAACATTCCAGCAGTATTCTTATGGCCAGCTAGCGACATGTTCCCTATCGTAACGATTGAGTAATCTAAGTTTATTAAGTATACACACACACGAAATATTAGACAATAAAAACTGTAAATCGGAATTTATTGAAGAAATGGTGTCAATTTATGGAAGAGTTATTCGAAGATTGTCCTTCAATTCAAACCCAGACGACAAAGACTAATAATTTATTCTACAAATTTCAATATTTTTTTGTCTATTTGTTATGTGTATTTGTATTTATATTATGTAAAAAAAAATATTTTAGAAATTTATGTCTATCTGAGAATTTTTTGCGACCCGCCCCTCCCTTGGAAAAATGTCTGTGGACGCCCATGACCACTTTGCTTGTTTGATGCAGCGTGTAATATTAACGAATACGCCATCATATCTGGCTAACAAAATATCATGCAGGATGGACTTGCATAATCATAATTTGAGAAATGAAGCAAACATTCATCTCCCAGCTCGTCACACATTTCTATTTCACGTAGTTTTAGTTTTTATAAAAGTGTTCTCAAGTTTTCAACCATATACCTCAAAAAATAAAATCTCTGCATATCAAATTATTTTCTAAAAAACTATCACTTCATTCGCTCTAAGCCACATGATCATTCTATTTAACAAATTTTATTATTATTACTTTGTTAAATTTTGATGTATTTAAGGTTAAAGTGTCAGAGCAGCTTTTAGCTGAACTTTCGCCAATAAAGTTTATTTATTATTATTATTTTAAAGGTTGCTACATACATGCTTTAAATCCTCATAATATATCTATTTACATTATACTCATTATCAGTGGCGTACCTAGAACTTTTGCTGCTCAGAGCGGTCTCCAATTTGCCGCCATTTCTAAGTCATCAAATGGTGGTTTTTATAAATTAAAAAATAAATATAAAATAAATATATCATCACGACTTTTACCCATTACTGGGTGTGGCACTCTGCCGAAGCAGATCTCGGTAAGTGATATATTTATGTAAGTGAAGTGCGGTTACCAGCCGTCAAATCACGCCCCCCCCCCAGAGATGTTAGTGGTGCGGGAGCCACAGGGGTAATTTTAATTTGGTGAAAATTGTTTGTCGGCTGTGGGAATCAAACCGGGGTCCACAGGATCCACAGGCCAACTCGAAACCACTCAGTCATTACTCCATTAAATTAATAAACATAAATAAATAATTGTAATTGAGACAAACTATAGGTGGGGATTTTTTTTACCATTGGATGGCATATTTAAATTAGGCAGTAATAAAGGAATTTTTCGAGATAATATTTTCAACCTTGCATTGACTTGACGATGAAGAAAAATATTCGAAATCATATAGTAATTCATAATTCGTAGAAATCGACTTATGAAGTGAACAAGTTGTTTTTTACAACTAAAACTAAATATAAAAAATGCTGCCCCAAAATATGTGCTGCCCGGTGCGGACCGCTCCCACCTCCCTTCCCCCTAGGTACGCCACTGCTTATTATAGTGTATTTATTTTCATATTGGAAACATGTGGATGGATGAAAACAAAAAAAAAAGGTGTTAATTTTGATTATTCTTAAAAGAAGATAAAAATCAAAAAAGTGATTTAAGGGAGCAGAATAGAGAGTGAAACCCGATCTGCAGCGTAAGGGTTGCAACATATATCATGACAGTTTTTCTACGAATTCTAAGATTCTAGGACTTCTGCTAGTTATCATGGCTACTGAAAACTGTCGAGGTGTTAACTACCTTCTTGACACGTGACTGTCGTTATCAGCCTCAAGTTTCCAAGTAACAAATATCCGCTTCTTCAAGCCACACATCATGTCTGTCTGAACAACGTTTCTATTTCTCAGTATCAAAACCTTTCCAAAACTGTACCAGGAGTGAAAACCGCAAATGTTGATAATAATCACAAGGTAACCTTTCCTTTCTATTTGATGGGCGATATGTCAGATTCCTTCTTGACGTGAGAATGACACTTTTCGGTGAAGATTTCTAGATTCTCGATGCGGTAGGAATTCCTAACAAACGGTAAGCCATTTAGGCGGCCTAATGCAATTCTTGAGCGTTGTAAACATATGTTATCTGTTGTTGGACACGGACAAGGATGTTGTGATTTGAGTGGGAGATACAGCCAGGATCACAACTCAAACATGGCGCTTGACGCGCTCTTTTGTTTTATGCAGCCTTGCAATTTGTCATAGATTCAACACCACGGTGATGCGATCTACACTCTTCAACTCAACAGTTTGTTGCGGGAACTTTGTGTTATCTGATATCGTTGCTGGAAGCACATTCCAAATTTTGACAATCGTAGACTTGAAACTTTACTGTTTTGTGAGTTGACATTGTTCACATAATTTTAACAATACTTATGAGATGGAGTGGAGATAGGTTTGATGAGGACTATGGTTGCAAGGTCACTCCAAGATTCATTATCAAAAAAAGATTCCTACAAATTGCATAATCTATATATATAAAAATTAATGTTTGTTTGTTTGTTTGTCCCTTATGCGTTCCTATATCATTCATCCGATTGCGATGAAACTTTGTTAAGTTGTTGTGCGCACGCCCGCGAAGGTTTCTGACTTAGCAAAAGTCTAATCCGTCATCTTGAAACAAAATGGCCGCTAGCTATCTTGATAACTACAGCACTGATTCGATTTAAATTTGGTATAGACATAGACGGGAAACAATCTTAACATATTGGTATAATAAAGCCTTAGTCCGCCATCTTGAACCAAAATGGCCGCTAGCTATCCTGAAAAGTACTGCACTGATGCGATTCAAATTTGGTATAGGTATAGACGAGAATCAATCTTAACATATAGGTATAATAAAGCCTTAGTCAGCCATCTTGAAACAAAATGGCCGCTAGCTATTCTGAAAAGTATTGCACTCATTCGATTCAAATTTAGTATAGACATAGCTTGAAACAAAATGGCCGCTAGCTATCCTGAAAAGTACTGCACTGATTCGATTCAAATTTGGTATAGGTATAGACGAGAACCAATTTTAAAATATAGGTATAATAAAGCTTCAGTCCGCCATCTTGAAACAAAATGGCCACTAGCTATCTTGAAAAGTGCTGCACTAATCCAATTCAAATTTGGTATAAACATAGACGAGAACCAATCTTAACATAAAGGTATAATAAAGCTTCAGTCCTATGCCATTCGAATTTAGAAGTTTGCAGTTTCCGGTACGACTCGCATTTGCAATGACCATCAACAAAACACAGGGACATTCGCTACAATTGGGTGGACTAAATTTGGAAAATCCATGCTTCTCACATGGACAGCTGTACACAAACACTTTTTTTGATTTGCAATGCAATGCATGCCGGGTACTCGCATTAAATTGTAGACCACGCGAACGAAGTCGCGGGTAATAGCTAGTATGTAATAAATATCTCCCTACAATTCGATTATATGACTTTGTATCGATTGTTGATTAGGTACGTTAACTTGAAAATAATTCATGGCAAAAAGTATTCTTATAAATTCCTTATTCAAAAATGTATAAAGTTCAAATCAAAATTTATAAAGGAACTCTTAACAATTTTTTTGTATATGAGCAATCTATATTTTTTATGTATATAATATATCCTGTGGCACTACAATCCATTGAGGATCTGGGCCTACCGGGCACATTATTCTTACATTATATAAGGCGTATAAGTGACTAACTTATAGTACCCGAGTGTGATTAATACATGTCACTATATTTAGTATTTTATGACAAATCACACTTTGTCGACAGGCGGATTCGAACTAACGAACCTTGGTTCGGATGATGTCACAGTATGTTAAGAGATGTGCCTTAAGGTGGTTCTATCATGACAGTCTCATACAAATGTATAGGTAACCTAAAAAGTTTATAAAAATAATTATTACATTTTTGTATGGTATAGGTTATTAACAGAATTAACATTTCGCTGCAAATATCGTATAATTAACAATAATATTGAATATATTAAATAAAACTATTTAACTTGTTTATGAAATTCAGTAATATACCAAAATTTTTGGAAGTGAATGTTTCATGCCAACTAATAGCAGTGTAAGATTTTACACAGCAGAAGCTATGACAACAAGGCGAGACCCACAAGCAGTATGATATTACCAGTCGGTACGAAACGTAACTGTATTATCAATACATCCTGTTGACAGTTCATAAGAAAAATGAGAAAAATGCACCAAAGTAATTATTATCAACTGTAACAACAAATAAATAAATAAACAATGCTGTAATATTTTTTTTTTGTATTAAAATTAATATATTTTACTGATCGAAATAATAACATTCATAGTTCTTGCTTTGCTTGCTTAAATTTCATTCAAAATCAACTCAGCTCTTCGTATTTTCATGAAACTTATAATTACCAAATCTTATCTCGTTCATGAGATATTGCATACTTGGACACACATCCATCCATACACACACACACACACACACACACACACACACACACACACACACAGACATCATTCTGAAAATGATCAAAACGGATTCAGTGGACCTCAAAACACGTATTTCCGCGAAAATCTAGTCAACGATTTTTTTCACGATTCCAATACTTCCTTATACTACGTATAAGAAAGTAAAAAGTAGCAATTGTATCGTTAATTATTCAGAAGAGTAGAATTTTGATGGCAATCCGCAGTCTTTTTTATTTCCATATTTATTTATTATTTCAATAGTCAAGTAATCGAATAAAGTCGTCTCTCAAGACACCATCAACATCCCCAGACTGTATCCATCCTGTACACAACAAATAACAAGCGTGATTATATCCCATGTCCCAATGTGACCACCAGGTTACAAACCACGAGATGTGTCTTGGTGTATCGCAGCATCGTATGCTAATGCACGCCGTATTAGGCTGGTCACGATATGACCGCGACCGAACATCGAGTATCAGGCTCATGCATATCGACACTGTTTATTGTTTTCCGAACGTGAAATAAAAATACGTGAGATATGTCGCGGTGTATGCGATCCTTACTTCTGTGCTACGCTGACGTAACAATACGTATAGTTTCTGGGTTTGTTTAAGTTGAGTATAAAGAGAAGAGGTGAGATGGAGGTGAAGATTTACTTAATCGGCTTTGTAATGTAAAATGAGGGAATTGTTAAATGTTACTAATTTTAATTTGATTTGTTAATTGATGATTATTTTATTGAAATAAGAGCAGCCGTAGTCTAGTGAATATACGAGGGCAGGGTGAAAAGTCCCTGAAAAATAAAACAGATGGCGCCACAATCGCAAATCTCATATGACATTTGTGATGTACCATCTTTAACTAGAACGCATTAAAATTTTCAGACTGATATGTCATTCAGTTCTGTTTTGACACCCATCGAAAGCAAGATCAAATATATCGTCACGCCTTTTACCTACTATTGAGTACGAGGGCAGGATGAAAAGTCCCTGAAAATTAAAACAGATGGCGCCTTAATCGCAAATCTCATGTAACATTTGTGATGTACCATCTTTAACTAGAACGCATTAAAATTTTCAGTCTGATATGTCATTCAGTTCTGTTTTGACACCCATCGAAAGCAAGCAACCTATAAGATTTTTGAAAACATGGAAAAAAGTGAATTTCGCGTCTTGATTAAACATTATTTCTTGCGTGGAAAAAACATTACGCAAACGAAAGCATCGCTTGTTAAACATTATGGGGACTCCTCACCATCGATTGGAACGATTCACAAGTGGTTTACTGATTTTCGTAGTGGTAGTATGACCACAAAGGACGCCGAACATTCTGGTCGTCCAATTGAGGTTACAACGCCAGAAATCGTCGATAAAATCCATGGTATGATATTGGACGATCGGCGAGTTAAAGTTTGCTATGTTTGATTACTGCCTGAAGCATAGCTGAGGGCATTAAACGTCACCCGCGGGAGGAAATAATACACTTTCCTTCCACGTTATACAAATAGCTATACCAACAGAAACTACGAGGGCAGGGTGAAAAGACCCTGAAAAATAAAACAGATGGCGCCACAATCGCAAATCTCATTTGACATTTGTGATGTACCATCTTTAACTAGAACGCATTAAAATTTTCAGACTGATATGTCATTCAGTTCTGTTTTGACACCCATCGAAAGCAAGCAACCTTGAAGATTTTTGAAAACATGGAAAAAAGTGAATTTCGCGTCTTGATTAAACATTATTTCTTGCGTGGAAAAAACATTACGCAAACCAAAGCATCGCTTGTTAAACACATTATGGGGACTCCTCACCATCGATTGGAACGATTCACAAGTGGTTTACTGATTTTCGTTGTGGTAGTATGACCACAAAAGACGCCGAACGTTCTGGTCGTCCAATTGAGGTTACAACGCCAGAAATCGTCGATAAAATCTATGGTATGATATTGGACGATCGGCGAGTTAAAGTGCACGAGGTGCTGAGGCTATGAGCATCTCAACTGAATGGGTACGGAACATTTTGCATAAATTTTTGAATATGAGAAAGCTATCTGCCAGATGGGTGCCGCATTTGCTCTCTGTTGACAACAAGCGCGACCGTGTGACAAGTTCAAAGGAGTGTTTGGCGATGTTCAAGCGCTATAAGAAGGACTTTTTGCATCAGATTTGGCCTCCTGCGATTTTTATCTATTTCCAAACTTGAAGAAATGGCTCGGCGGAAAGAGATTTGGCTCCAACGATGAGGTCATCGCTGAGACAAACGCCTATTTTGAAGGATTGCCAAAATCGTATTATATGGAAGGCATCGAAAAATTAGAAAAACGTTGGACGAAGTGCATCGAGCTACAAGGAGATTATGTTGAGAAATAAAATATTTTTCAGGGACTTTTCACCCTACCCTCGTATTTGTCAATATTAAGGGGATATTCTGATAATTTTTTGCAATAAATTCGTCAATTGAAACATTTTAAAACAATTATAATTGGTTAAATATGGACAAATTTTAAATAAGGGCTGCGGTAATATGAAATAATTTGAACAAACTTTGAAAGCACGTTGCTTTGCTTGTTAACCACCCGACGTCATAGTCAAAAGACTGATTATCTAAAAGAAGTATACTTGGGGAAACTATGGTATCATTATAAATTATATGCTCTAGGGATTTTTAACCCAAATATTAACTTGTGGTCAGACTCATAATTTTACAGCGAATCTAATTAATTATGTAAAAATATATAGGCTGTTGTACATGAAATAATGAAGTTAATACTATTTCCGGTTAAACCGGATACCGGAAATAATATTAAATAATTTATACATTTTTTTTGTGACCATATGACTAGTTTATTCAAATAATTGTTTAATAAATTAGAAAAAGTAAATTAGAATTTATAAAAAATTTGTGACCCTATCTACTTTATGTAGATGATTTAAAATATAATGACTCAGTGGTATCAAGTGTGCCTGTGGACACTAAGAACTCTGGTTCAATCCCCACGGTCGACCAAACCTTTACACCAATTTAAAATTACCCCACCAATAATATCTGCTTCGGCACGCATATGCATAACTATATTACTTACCACGAAAAGAAGAGATGCTATATTTATTCTTACTTTCTTATACGCAGTATAAGGAAGTATTGGACTCGTGAAAAAAATCGTTGACCAGATTTTCGCGGAAATAGGTGAGCGCGCGCGTGCGTGCGTGTGTGCGGGTGTGCGTGTGCGTGCGTGTGTGCGTGTGTGTGTTTGTATGGATGGATGTGCGAAACTTGGTAATTAGAAGTTTCATGAAAATATGAAGAGCTGAGTTCATTTTGAATGAAATTGGAAAACCTGAAGAGGAAGTTTACTGGACACACAAAACAATAAATTCCATTTATTTCTAAAATGGAATGGAGTTACGAAAAGAAGTTTTAAATAAAAAATGTTGGCAAAAATATTTGGAACATAAAATGTTATTTGCAATTTTCCTGTATATGCGTCTAATTTTGAGAAAAAGTAATTTATATATTTAATAATATATTTCAATAATCATAGTAGCAATAAAAACAAAAAACATAAATTTTAATTTTTGCTTTATCTAGTTATCTATGTCTTTTTTCGGAAAATAAATACATCATTAAAATGGTCAACTAATTTGGCAACTTTGCCTCAATTCAATCGACTTCGTATCTCACGGTTCTTGAGATATCAATAGTTAGGCTCGAAAAACGGACATCCTGTATATGTCTCATCAGTAAATTTAGACATAAAGTAGTCAACATTATTAAAAAATTATACGTAAACAAATTTGATATTTTATGTTTGAAACAGATAAATGCTGAATTACTGAAAAACTAAATTACATGTTTAATAATATTATGTAACATTCATATATTCTAAATATAAAATATGCTGTGTATAAGAAAGTCGTGTGGTGACCACACCAGATTTTTTTATTTATGTATGAGATAGGTGACTTAGTGGTATCAAATCGGACTGTGGATTCGAAAATCTAAGTTCGATTCACATAGCCGATAAACAATTTTCACCACATTAAAATTATCCTTGTGGCTCCCTCTCCACTAACATCTTAGGGGGGCGTGATTTGACCACAGGTAACCGCACTTTACGTGTATAAATATATCACTTACTGATATTTGCTTTGGCAGAGTGCCACCCACGCCCAGCAACGGATAAAAGGTGTGATGCTACGTTTATAATCAATATTTCGTTACTTGTTTATTATTTTTTTATTTATTACTCTGCACAGTAGGAACTTAATTTAAATTACAGTACAGGGACCCTATAGCTTAAAATGAAATCCGAATCACTCAGTCACAATCGTATTTTTAGATATAAATAGAAGTCAGTAAGATTTGAACGCACGATCTCTTGCTTGCTAATTAAGAAATGTACGATTTACCTCACTTTTATCCACTGGGCTACGATTTCCTGCATAAACTATATACACAAAAAATAACGAAGCTTTTAATTTAAATCATAGAACACGTAGCGCAATCTATTGAACATAGACATTGTTCGAAAGATACATCTTTCCTCTTTCGAACGCACACAACTTCATGCAATTAATGTGACAGTTTAAAAATTTACGCGCATTTTAATGACAATAGTTTTTGTGTTAAACTTGGAAAAAAATTTGCTGAGACATACGAATTGATGAAAAAAGTTTATGGTGATGATTGTTTATCTCGTCACAAGTTTATAAGTGGTTTGCAAAATTTTAAAATGGTCGTGAAGATTTAAATGATTATGAAAGATCTGGACGTCCAAAACCGGAAATCGTGCTGAATTAGTCGAAAAAGTGCGTGAAATCATTGCTGTCGATGCGAATTATACTGTTAGAATGTTGGGTGAAGAATTAAATACGAGTAAAAATACTATTTGGAGAATTCTAACTGAAGATTTGGGTAAGAGAAAGGTTTGTTCACGTTTTGTTCCACATGAATTAAATGAAGAACAAAAAGTCGCTCGTGTAGAGCATTGTAAAGACATCGTTTCAACTGCTGAAAACGATCCAAATTTTCTTGATTAGTCTGATCTATCACCATGTGACTATTATCTTTTCCCAAAACTGAAAATTGCCATGAAAGGAGCGTTTTATGATGATATTCCAGCTACTCAAGCAGCCGTTACACAGGTGTTAAAGAACGTTTCTTTAGATGGCATAAAAAATCTATGCATGCTCTAGTTGATCGTTCTAAAAAGTGTATTGCTTCAAATGGAACCTATTTTGAATACATATTAAGTTTCAAACATAATACAATGCGTGTTTTATTCTATATCTAAAGTGTTTCGTTATTTTTGGGACATACTGTGTACACTGTAAATGAATTAATGTTTAGTTATGTGTATCACTGATTTAAAAAACAGTGACTCCCTGGATACAATTACTTTATTTCCAAGAAAATAATGAATAAAATTAAACAACCGCATCTCTTGTCAATAAATCAAGTTACTTTGTTTCATTAAACATGATACAGCAGTACAATAACGCTTAGTTTTATTGAAGCCATCTGTATAAAATGTTGTAGTCATCACCCATCTGCTTATTCATTGTATTGTGTCCATTCTATCTGATGCAATTTGGCAGCATCCAACAGGAGCCCATCTACAATCACAATCCACATTAACCAATTAATCTCGGTGAGTGTCCCGTGCCATTTGGCGCGCATTTAATCAGCCAAATAACAAGTGGTACCTTATTGTGTCCGCTCCATCGAACATTATAACATGTCGCGAACACTACCACCGCTGCGGTCTCCGTGTGCCTTGCTGCGGTCAGCTAATGGGATTACTCGCTCTGCGGAGAAATGAGAGAATTGATTTTGTTTTAGATGTGCGAACAGTGCTTCTAAAAACTCTACCTTCAACTTTACGTGATGTAGATCCCGTTTATATTTGTCTATTAGACGCTGACCATTCAAAATATTAATTCATTCATAAATAAGAAACTTTAAATTAATATTTCGATTCGGAAGATAAATAAAATAAATACATATTATAATACCTTTTACTGTGGCATTCTTCCGAAGCAGACATCGGTAAGTGATATATTTATGCACGTGAAGTGCGGTTACCAGTCACCTAATCACGACCCCGAAAGATGTTAGTGGAGCGGGAGCCACAGAGGTAATTTTAATGTAGTGAAAATGTTTGTCGCCTATGGAAATCGAATCAGAGTAATCAGGATCCACAGACCGACTCGATACCAATGAGCCACCTTACCTCATAATAAGGCGGATGGTCCAACACTGGGATACTGTACTTGACTAGTAATCTCTTGACAGACATTGCGGAATGAGCCAGCGCATTGTTTTGATGGAGAAACCATGACTTGTCCTTCCACAATTCGGGTACATTTGTACATTTTTCAATAAATTATAAGTTTCAGTAGCAGTTTTGCCAAGTTTCATGTGAAATCGTTGCACTAATGTTGCACTTAACATTTTTTCGGTGAAACAAAAAAACTACTCTAATTAGAACGAATGCTACGGCTACACGGATTTGTTTACAGAAGCCAGAGGTACTGCATTCGAAAGAGAAAGCTTCACGCTAAAAAGCAGACGGTTGATGGTGTACATCGTCTATAGCAGCGCCAGTCTTGTTATTTAATAGCCACACCTCGTATATGAAAGAGTCATGCGATCGAAGCTGCGTATGGTGCAACAAAATGGAGAGAAAAATGGGTACCAAATCGGATCATAGATTTCAGATTCAAATTCTAGCAGTTTCCCAATTTTTCTCGTTATAATTCAATTTAAACTTATATTACTACATTATTTTGATGTCAGAAAACTGTTCTTTTGGATAGATACTTTCTTAATTGAACCTATTGATGCACATGGAATAAACTTAAATAATTAAAATATTGCTTAAGTATGGATAAGAATGTATTGAAGATTCTATACTATCAGTTCAATATTTAATCCTTTCAATTTATTTGTTGAGTATTATATATTTTGCACCACGAACAAATTCAAAGATAGACCTAATTGTCAATTAATTTGTCATGGTCTCGTATAAATAAAGTTGGTGTCACACGTTCAGTGATTTCATCATTTGATTAAACTTTTGTAGAACAAACTTAAAAAGGTGTTATCACTTCATACAATTTCTTCTATTCCGTGTTGCCCGGTAATCCATTATTTAAATAAATAAATAAAATAAATATATCATCACGCCTTTAACCCATTACTGGGTGTGGAACTCTGCCGAAGCAGATCTCGGTAAGTGATATATTTATGTGCGTGAAGTGCGGTTACCAGCCGTTAAATCACGTCCCACAATGATGTTAGTGGTGGGAGAGCCACAAGGGTAATTTTAAATTGGTGAAAATATTTTGTCAGCTGTGGGGATCGAACCAGGATTCTTAGGATCCACAAGCAGACTTGATACCACTGAGTTATTACCCCATAATATCCATTATTTATTAGGTTATTAAAAAATACTAGTAAGACATAAAATATTGTATGCACCACGGGCATTACTTGATGTTTATATCCCTCGACCGACTTACAAATCCTCGAGCTAGACGCCGTCGGCCTTGCAAGCATCGCCCTTGGAGGGTATAAATATCTTCATAATACTCTAAGTATATAAATAACTATGGATTTTTTCATGTATATATATTTGCAGTATTTGGAAGTTTTTTAGAAATTGTTTGGGAAGCACTGATATTAATGTACTTTACTGATTGGTTGACCTGTGTATGTAAGTTGGATGCTCTCTAGGTTTAATGGATTGGAATCGTTTTCTTTTGTTTCTATATGAGACAGTATTTTGTTAACTAATATCTCTGAATTTTACATCAAAATATTTCTTTATTTAATTATTTTTTGAAAATTGAGTACCGTACATGTTGATCAAAAACCTTATAAACTTGACAGTACATTGTAGTATCAAATTTATTAAAGAAAATAAATTTACTGTATTTCATTCATTTCCTACAATTATTAAATTATAACGCGTTTAAATTGCACAAAATTATTTTTAATTTTCTCCTGGTACATTTCGACTGATCAGGTTTTTTTAAAATTTAATGAATGTCATATAAACTAAATAAATAAATTACGACAATCCATATTGTAGAACACCGCGTGCAGTTGTAGTACAATTGAAAACGAACAATTGAGGTGATATATTATAACCTTGATAATTAAACTCGTATAAAGAAAAATCAACGAAAACTATAAAATAATGACTATAAAGTAATAGTTATTCCTGTAACTAATGTTAAAAATATAACTTTATTGAACGAGTGAGAATCTTAAAGCACGAGCCGTAGGCGAGTGTTGCAAACCCTTAAGTGCAATATAAAAATTTTAGTAACTACATTTCAAACGTGAATACCACTTCAATATGGCACTATTATTTCAACTTTCTCTATAGTTAAAGAACGTTATTTCAGGAATGTTATTTATTACTATGACAACTGTAGTAAAAATGCTATTTTTGATCTTAAGACCATACAACGATACCGTATCCATGGAAACGTAAATAATTTTTCGCGTCTCTGTCCGATATAAACGTTCGGAAATTATGTGTTTACCGAACGATGTCCGATAAAAGCTAGGAACTTTTGTAATGTTAGCATTGGCACCAGTGGCTCTCAGTGCCAATGACTGCTTGGAGGTTAGAAATTTTTACCAATTTTAGAGCCAATTTGTTCATTGTAAACTCAAATGTCAATAATTATAATTCAATTTGCAGTAGCTGTGTACAACCAATATAAAATATTTATAAATATTATTTATAGTGTAATACACCGTAGAGATCAAAATTCCTGTTGGGCGTATCAAATTTGTGAAAGTAGGTTTATTACGATGTTATAAGACTGACTGTCAATTTCATGCGTTGAGTGCTTAGAGATTCGAGATTTTTACCAATCTTAAATTTATAATTTCATTCAAATCAGCGCGAAAAATCTGTGAATCACATAGAAACTGTTTTGCGAGTATTCGCAATTTGCAAGCCTCGACTCCTGCTCGGTCTATTAAAATATGCTCGAACTTGCAAAATTACAGTTTCTGGTCTAGTGACACAAACAACTATTGTCAATTTCATAATAATTTTAATAAATCTGCAAAATTTTCGAAATAATTGGGTGAAAAAATAAATATATTTCAATCGGACTAAAATACTATGTCGAGTCTGGCAATAAAACTTGTATTTTTAGTCCTAATGAAACAAATAACTATATTCTGTTCAATATCTCAGCTTACGTAGTTAAGATATTTTATTTGTCGCACGTTACTATTATCAGTGCATGATAAATCGTTTTACCGCACATCTTGCGATAAACAATCAATTTTTCCTCAGAAAAATTACTTTATAATCAGATTGAAGAATACAATGAGAAAGTTTCAGAGAAATTAGTATTATATTTTTCTCTTAAATTTAGCGAAAAAGTTATAATTCCAAACTTGAAAAATGCTGAGTATTTTTATCTATACATCTGTTTTTTTTTCTAAATTTGTCTAAGTTCTGGACGACTTAAATGGACACCAGTTTCTAAAATTCATGTTATGCAAATGCATGCGATGATATCAGCGATAACCGCGTTAGTCACAGCACCCTTGATGTTATCCACATCTCTCCGGAAACAGAAGCGAATCGGTAGCTAAGCTACTACTGTGAGGTTTGCTTAGCAACATGACAATAATTTCAACAAGTTATTGATGGGATATATCTGCTTAAAATCAATTGTTTAGTAGAGGACGAAGAATGTGTAATTAATTATAAATTGGGGATGATTTTAAATTTGTGTTAATAAAGGAAGTTAGTTTTCGAATGAATGACTGAATGAACATTTTTGGTGGGAATTTTTTTGTTACTGGAGTATAGGTCAGTCAGGGATTTTAATTTTATTCTGTGTGAAACTGAAAATTCTAAATAAGTATTGTAATTTTATATTTTGGTTGCGACAGAAGGTCGTTTGTCTTCAATTTTATTATGAGAAAATTATAATCTTATGAAATAACGAAACTAGAACTCTTTTTTCTATTATAAATTACCTTATTACTTTCTTATACACAGTATTGGAACCGTGAAAAAAATCGTTGACGAGATTTTCGCGAAAATACGTGTTTTGAGGTCTACTGAATCCGTTTTGATCAATGTCAATTTCTGTGTGTGTATGTGTGGATGGATGAATGGATGGATGTGTGTCCGAGTGTGCAATATCTCATGAACGAGATAAGATTTGTTAACGAAACTTGGTAATTATAAGTTTCATGAAAATACGAAGAGCTGAGTTGATTTTGAATGAAATTGAAAAACCGGAAGAGGAAGTTTACTGGACACACAAAACAATAAATTCCATTTCTTTCAAAAATGGAATCAGTTACGAAAAAAAGTTTCAAAAAAAAAGATGTTAGCAAAAATATTTGGAATATAAAATGTTATTTGCAATTTATATATTTAATAATATATTCCAATAACCATAGTAGCAATAGAAACAAAAAACATAAACATGTTTAACATTTATATGTCAAATAATAATTGTCAAACGCAAGGAGCAAGTCATAAGTGTTCAATTCAGCGTTTTTGATGCTGTATCAATTTCATTGATCAAATAGTAAGTAATTTTATATTTCTATTTCTATTAATATAAGTTTATTTATATAAAATTTTGTTAGGAAGTTGATTATCTGTAATGAAAATTAAAAAGAAAAAATATTAAATATGCTGTGTATAAGAAAGTCGTGTGGTGCCCACACCAGATTTTTTTAAATTTTAAATTACAGAATATGTCTCGTAGATAAAATAAAAATAAACATATTGCAATCACGCAATTTTCTCTATTTCTAAATGAAATATAGGGTAATCAGAAGTGAGTGTTTCAATTGATAATACAATTTTAGGGATCTTTTTATTTCAAATTTACACAATGCCGGTAAAGCCGGAAAGATTTGGCATGTCATCTTTTGAATAAATACAAATGTTTTGTCAAGGGTCTGACGGCTAATAAGATTTTATGTGAAAGAAATACTTAAAATTATTACTCTGTGAGTAATATGAAGAACTTAAAGGATTTTATTTATGAATATTGAGGAAAAATGTAAATGAACTCAAATTTGAATTTTCAAATGTGGCTGTCAACAACAGATAATAAATGTATGTATCAGTTTTGTCAGTGATATGTTTTTGCGCGTGAAATATAATTACGAGCCATCACATCACAGTCTGCAAAGATGATAGTGGAAAAATATTTTATTCCATATTTCTTTAATGTCGAATCAGAGTTGATTATTAGAAAAATAATCAGTAATATTTATAAATACTAATATCAATTTATTTAAAAAAAAAACTTATTTATGCTTACCTGTAATAATAATTGCATTAAATTATAAAGTAACAAAAATAATACAATAATAAGCAATCATGACACAAATAAAAATTTATTAAAGTTCTTTTTATCTTCTTTTAGCTACTTTCGTTTATAATATCAAAACTCTTTTGAGTTTAGTAATAACACATTTTGCCGCACTAAAGTGAATATATAAGTTTTACATAAATAAATATTAAAATCAGGATTTATGGCAACTTTGGTTTTTTTGTTAGTTAATATTTTTGTCTGAAATCGGCAAGAGAGTGCCTACTTTTCTGACTAATTTTAATATGGGAAGTAGGTTTTTACCAAAACAGTCAGGTAAAGTACGTTTCCAAGGTTACAAAACAAACAGAAAACAGTCTAGTAAAGTACAAAACAGTCTGGTAAAGACTTTACTTGTCTGTTTTGTATTTTACCTGACTGTTTTTGTTGTTGTTGTAACCTTGGATACGTAGTCTGCCGTCAATATGATTTAAATCAAAAAAATTAAACATTTTGAATTATTTATGATTAATTATTGATTAAATTAAATGGTTTCAGAAAAATAGTATAAATAAATAAATATATATATATATATATATATATATATATATATATATATATTATTACAACCATTTGAAGATAGTTAATATGAATTTCAGAATGTAGTTTTCATATTGTTGTTAGTGGTCCATCAATTTTTGGGGTAAAAACTGAAATATTAATCAAAATTCCTATATAAACGTTTTTGTTCTTTATAGACTTCAAAATTCGTATTACTCAAATTGACGCTACGCCGTCAATTTTTATTCAAATAACTTACATTTTAGTCTGCTTGAAAGCTTATTTTATTAGCTTTCCGGTAGTTATCTTGAAATATATTTAGCTTGAACATATAAAAAGTTATACATAAAAGTATCAAAAAAGGCATTTTTCCCATTTAAACTGAGTAGATTTAGAGGGGGAGACCAAAAAATATCCGACTTCGCCAAAATAACGGACACCCTAATATATATTATATATACACTTTGATGTTATGCAAGTTGCGAACATTTGTGTAGTTATTTTTATATTCAATTACTTACTTTTCATACATCAAAGTAAAAGTTAGTTTTTGACATATTAAGTGTTAAATCATCAACAAAAATGCAACCTGCATAACACCAACTTGTACTAGCTCTTTGCCGCGCATCCGTCTCATCACCCAGTTATTCTATCCCCTTCTGCTTCACAACAAACGCTGTTGTTATCTGTCTAGTAATGTTTTGTCTGAGATTGTAATGTATTAATACAAAACTTAATGATTTGTCCAATTTTCCTATCTCATTTCATAATATGATACATTATGATACTTATAAAATGGAGTAGCTAGCTCAGTGGTATCAAGTCGGCCTGTGGATCCTGAAAACTCTAGTTCGATTCCCACAGGCGACAAACAATTGTCACCATTTTAAAATTACCCCTGTGACTCCCCCACCACTAACATCTATGGGGGCCGTGATTAGAAGGCTGGTAACCGCACTGCACGCGCAAAATATATCACTTACCGAGATCTGCTTCGGCAGAGTGCTACACCCAGTAATGGGTAGAAGGCGTGATGATATATTTATTTATTTACGATACTTATATCGGAAATAACTATTAAAAAATCTCTTATTGTAATTTTTGTAATGTCATTAATCTATATTAGAAGCATTTATTTTCGTCAGATGTCGATTGGATGATTAGTAATGTCTCATTTTTTTTTTTAGTAAATAATTACATTTCTCGCGTGTATGCACATGTTAAAATAATTTCAGATTTATCAGAATACTATACTTAATATAAATTCATAAACATAATTATAATTTTATTATTAAATAATTGTTTATTTCTCTGAAGAACTCTACAACAATATAAATACTTGTGAAGTCCGATTACTATTTTCGTGAACCGCATACTTCTTGTTATTTCCATCATCAGCATCCGACCCTGTCATGTCCGTACAAATAACCAAATCATAAACTAGAAGAATGGCCAGTCATTATAGCACATAACATTTTTGACAATGCGGTACCTCCACGTTCAGATCGGGGAAGGAGCATCTAGATAAGGTCGGGATCGCGGTAGGCCGTGATGCTGTGTTGTTTTTCTCCTGACCCAAGGCTCTGGATCTCCCGCTGGTCACGACAAACTTATTGCACATTTTGTTTGTTATCAACCAGCGGCAACTTACTGCGGCGTCCTTTGCCACAAGAAATAACACTTGGTTAGATTCTGTTTTATATGTTATGTTACTGTTAACCAAACAGGTACATTTGAACTGAGGATGGTATTATACGAAATGTGCTTCTTATTTTCTTGTTTTTATACGATAACTGAGCAGGGGTGGAAACATACCCTATAGAATTATGGGGTCTAGGCAAGTTCACCGAAAACAATTCACCGAAAACAATTCACCGAATGCAATTCACCGAATACAATTTACCGACATAGCATTTCACCGAAATGCAATTCACCGAAAGCCAGTTCACCGAAATATGATTCACCGAAACGCTAATTAATTTTCCTTTATACTTTATCCGGCTTATGAATGGCAGCAAAATGCAGGCGTATTTAAAAGTAGAAAATTGATTCTTTTGTCATGCCTCTTTTCATTTTTATAAAACTATATGTTTTACATTAATAACATAAATTATTTGCTATGCCTCGTAAATACTCATGTATGTTATTCTTGTTGTAATTTGGAACAAGATGCTCTGTCCTCATAGCACAGTCTCTGTACTTTTTATGCATCGGTGCACCGTCTTGGCCGCTCACGTACTGCTCTATTTAAATAAATCCTAATAACATATTGGCAGCGATGCTATTATTAGTACTATACATGCGCGAGTGCAGTAATGTCATTAGAAACTGTCCCAGCTTAAACAAATTTTAGCCGATTCAATAATAATTACATTAACCCTGCAATAATTAACGATATTTAACGTAATGAATAATATTAAAAAGAATTTACGGTAAGTATCCTTTTCTAAATCCCTGCATTTTTCTACCAGTTCTAAGGAACATTAAAAAAACTACAATTTAATTATCATTTCGATGAATATGTTTTTCGTTTAATTGTATTTCGGTGAATTGTTTGTTCAGTGAATTGTTACTTCAATGAATTGTATTTCGGTGAATTGTATTCGGTGAATTGTTTTCGGTGAACTTTCCGGCACCCAGAATTCTGTTGTAGAATTCAGGCGATATTTTTCAAATAGCCAAATTAGTACTCCTTTCTAAATAATTTTGCTGTAAAAATATGGTTAACATTATTATTATTTTATGCTATATTAGGAACAAATCTTAATTTTTACTTGACAGATGACAGCGATTCTAATGTTGGACATATAATTCTACAGCGCATGCTTCCACCACAGACAAATCACTATTGACCTGTGTCTTTTTAGAAATATAACCAAATTACAAGCAGTTGTAGTTTAATGAATAAAATCGAGGTAATACTTAAATAAACATATCTGCCTTTTACCTATTACTAGGTGTGGCACTCTGCCTTAGCAGATTTCGATAAGTACGATGAAATGCGGTTACCAGTCGTTAAATTACGGCCTTCGAAAATGTTAGTGGAGGGGACGCCACATGGGTAATTTAAATGTGGTGAAAAATTTTGGTTAGCTGTAGGAATCAAACCCAGAGTTCCAAAATCACAGGCCTACTTGATACCATTGAGAGGTAAAACTTTTGTTTATTAATTAACAAGCAAGAAGTCGTGCGTTCAAATCTCGCTGACTACTAAGACAATCATATCCTCCAACATCTCTCTCAAATCGTTTCAAAAAGAATCATTTTCTCTAAAATCTCTCCTAAATCGTCTCTAAGACAGTTATTACCCCAAAATATCTCCTAAATCGTCTCTAAGTCAGTCATTGCCCCAAAATATCTTTTAAATCGTCTGTAAGACAGGCCTAAAATCGCTCCTAATATAGTATATATATATATAGTTTTTTTTTCTGAATTCAACGTCTATAAAGTTCAGTATACTCACATTACAAATTTTTAATAAAAAATGCATATTCAACTAACATTAATTTAATTCAAATCGCATAGAAATCAGTGTGCCATGAGAGAAACAAAGGAACAAATCATAATATATCTGTTTATTTGATGCATTATTATCTGTCAATACAACTATTTTTTGAAAAAATAAATAAATAAATATTTTATAGTCATTCAAATTATACCATAAATTATGCTTGTTGGCACCTACGAAACTTAAATGTTAAGTCTGACTTACATAAATAAAAGCAAATCAAAGTAAAATGGCGTATGGACACGTTTAACATTGCTGTCAAACATTTGATACGATATTGTCAGTTTATGTCAAACTTGAAATTGAAGTTTTATTGGTGCAAACGAGCATAAAACACATAAAAATAAGAAAAAAATTCATTTGAGCAATTACCCGTGAATTCTTTATTTCAGAGATATTCATATTTTTATAACTGCGGCTGAGTAACACTGAATAATTTTACAAATTTTGTCCATGCTTAAAAAAAGCCCTATAGTTATAGAACTGTTTTTAATCACAGACACAATTGAGTTGAGTTGAACTATTGTGTATGTTCTTTTCAAGAAGAAATGATATTCGCTTTTAAGACTCTGCAATATACCGTATTTTCAAAATAAGTATAGCATGAAAACTGTTGCTTTTGTTTATATCATAGTTTCAATCTTTCCTAGAATTGTGGGTAAGTACTTGGAGCGCTGATTTCAAATATGTATTTTCTAACTTTTACTGAAATTCTACGAATGTCAAAAATACAAGATAAAATACGTATCAAATCCAAAATGGGACAGAAAATAATACAAATTCAGTTTTTCCTGACTGCATATCTTTTCTTTTTTAATATTTAGACTAATTTCTTCTTGAGGTCTTAAGCATTGTGTATTAGAAATGTACAAATGATAAAATTCGTTGCACCTATTTTAAAATTTGGATTCAGGTTGTAAACCCATTTGATATGGCTAGTAGTGTCTCAGGTACAACATTCCTTTGTGCCCAACAGATTTATCATATAATTCAATGATTAATTCCATTTTTTATGCTTTTTATTTTTAATTAGTTTTGGTTTCTGTTTTCTGTTCCGGTCAACATTTATTTTATCGTACGTCAACAAAAATAATTGTTAGTATTTTTATTAAATATTTTAATACTAAGTACGTGATAGTGAATATTTCATTAATTAAATATATTTGTATGGAAACTTTAGGTTAACCCTGAAATTATCTAGAACTAACTCGTGTTACTTCCAAATAAATTATGAAGTTGGTCATGACAAATGCATGGCCAACTTCATTGAATTGCGCTACGCTTATTATGGCCGTTTCATTTTTTCATTTTGCCATATACAAATTTGTCGTGAGTTTTTTACAGTTTTGATACGTCAAGTAATGCCATCTAGTGCTTTTTATTCTAATAGAGAGTGACAACGCTGTCAAGTTCCAAAAACAGCCTTAAAATATTTTTAAACTGATGTTTATGGGATCAAACAAAATACATTTAATAGTACTTGGTGTTTTATTTGTACAATCAATATTATTAAATATTATGCCTAGTATTCTGAGCTTTTGACTAAAGTGACTAGCTAGTCTAGACTAAGTAAATTTCATTTGGCAACGTAGCATTATTTGTCACTGCAGGTAAATAATGGCGCCATATTCTCTACACATTTAAAATTTTTGAAGTGTTTATAGGTCAAAAGAAGGAAGTATTATTGAATTATTGGTGCCAATGGTTAGTATTTTACTGTAAAAATCGTATGATAATAAATATACAAAGACTAGGCTTGTTTTCAGGATTTTTTCAATCAATGCATGCAACAGTATTTAATTACGACATATCTCGTTAGAGGCGCTAGTTGACGTACCCGCTCTGTAAATTTGAAACCAGGAATTTTAATGACATATGAAACGGCCATAATAAGCGTAGCGCAATTCAATGAAGTTGGTCATGACAAAAGATACGGAAGAGGTCATCTAGCGAGCAAAAAACAAAACACAACAAAATGACAATTAAGATAGAAAAACAGCTCAAATTTGCGCAATAAAATGAGAGTAAACAGTAACATAAAAGCTCGTGGAGGTTAGAATAAATTTTTTTACTTTCATTAAAATCCGTTTGAATATTGATTGATCTGTCATCATTGTTGATATAGCAACTCTCAATAAACTGACGTTTTCTCAAATTGAGTTCCTTGTGGAGAACTGTGACATTGTCGAATTCAAACGTATGGTTAAAAATGTATTTTAATAATAGTCGATAGAGATTTTTATTAAATTTATTGCCTTGCGAAAGTGTATTCCCAAACCGATTGTCATGGAAACAGAACAAAGATAGGCGTATTCCATTTACCATTTGAATCAGATCTAACTTGCAATTATTGAACCATATCACTTATTTATTTTACTAGATTACTTCGCTCACTTTATTTCCAGTACTAGAATTACTGATTCTAATTTACTTGGAAGTAATTCACCCCAATAAGTGCAGCAGTTTACTTAATTTAGTTCAATCAGTTATGTTGTCTAATTTATTTGAACTAATTAAGTAAACCAATTGATAAATGATGAGGTAATAATGGACAAGGGCTTAAAGTTGGAGTTAATTTATTGAAGATTTAATGACAACGTGTCAATAAATTAACTACAACTTTAAGCCCTTGTCCATTATTACTTCATCATATTCCATTTGGCTTATTGAAACATTCTACTACCAATTGATAAATGTATTACAGCTGATGAGTTTTCCGTTCACGCACTGAAATTAATAAAAAATTGCCTCTTACTTTTAACGAACGTAGAAAAATAAATGTAGCAGATTTCGGTAAATGATATAATTAATTTTGCGCGTGCAGTGCGATTATCATGCGTTAAATCATCGCCTCCAAAAATATTAGTTGAGAGAGAGAGAGAGAGAGAGAGAGAGAGAGAGAGAGAGAACTACAGGGATAATTTTAAAATGTTGCAAATTTTTTGTCAGCTCTGGGGAATCAAACCCGGATTCTCGATTCAGTACCACTGAGCCATTATTATAATACATGTATTCATGAAAGTACTCGCAGATGTAATATAAATCATTATATAAAATTGTTTTCTTAATTTTTTATTTGAGTTTTATTGTTTAGTAATGTCATTAGAGTGATTAACTGCAATTGTGTGGATTTCACTTTCAAAAACAAACGTAGAGCGACAATCCCTTCCTTTCTTATCTTTTTGTTTCATTTTCAGTTACTGTATTGTGTGGACTTTTCTTTCATATACAAGTGCAGGCTATCACTTTCATCTTTTCTAATCTTTATAGATTCGTTGTTAGATTCGTTATTAGATTCGTTATTAGGAGTAAGTGTGAGTAATTTGAGATGTTTTATGCATATGTTATGTACGTCGAAGAAAGAAGATGAATGATAAGTGAATAGGAATGATGTGATTGAAGGTTTGTTGTGTGATAAATGATTTCGGGTGTAATAAATGAATGAGTTTATATGGAGTGATCGATGAATATGGTTAAAGTGAGGGTGGTGTGTTTGGATGATAATGTTTGATGAGGGCTGATTATTTGATGAATGTAATGAGTGAATATTTTATGAATGATTTTAGGGTTCGTGCTACTCCATTTGTTGGGGTATAGCGTGATGATGTGTATGTATGTATGTATGTTTTCTTGATTTTTACTTATTAGTATGCACAGTATTAGTATACAATTTTCAAAAGATCTTGGTATATTATGTGGCATCGTATATTTTTCTCCAACAAACATTTCTAAATACATACATACATACATATCTTCACGCTATATCCCATCAAATGGTGTAGCACGAACCCTAAAATCACTCATAAAATATTCACTCATTACATTCATCAAATAATCAGCCCCGTCAAACATTATCATACACACTCGAAATTATTTATTACATAAAAAATCACATCCATCCAATCACTCCTATTCACTTATCATTTATCTTCTTTCTTCAACGTACATAACACATGCATAAAACATTTCAAATTATCCACGCTTACTCCTAACAACGAATCTATTAACGAATCTAACATCAAATCTACAAAGATTAGAAAAGATAAAAGTGATAGCCTGCAATTGTATATGAAAGAAAAGGCAACACAATGCAGTAACTGAAAATGAAACAAAAAGAGAAGAAAGGAAGGGAGTGTCGCCCTGCGCTTGTTTTTGGAAGTGAATTCCACACAATTGCAGTTAAATACTCTACGTAAGAACTGAAAACGAATTAAAAGATAAGAAAGGAAAGGAGTGTCGCTCTACTCTTGTTTTTGAAAGTAAATTCCACACAATTGCACAATTTTACATTTCTAAATTATGTAACAAAAGTAAAAAATGGCTGTCATTATTGTATTTACAATTATAAACTAGAATTAATAGAAAATATTAACCATCTATTTTCTATATGACATAAAAAATAGATAACTGGTGTAAAATTAGTGATGCTTAATAATTGGGAATTATATTCTGTTGTATACTCAATAACAAATATTGGCACAGACAGTCTTTTGTAAATTACAAAGTTTAAATAATATTAATAAATCTCAGCATCCCAAAACCCCTGAACACAACTAGAATAAAAAATAAACAATAGCCTATCAAATCCCAACTCAAAGGAAGTGTATCAGAGCATCTAAGAGGCTCAGTGGCTGAGACCTCAAACGCTCAGACCCATTCGCAAGGGCTTCATGCCTGCAGCAAAGCGAAAGAATCCAAGATTAATGTCATTCGCGTCATCCCCGAGACTTGCAGGTAGAATCCGCCGCCTCCACGCCGCCCACGATAAATCAAAACCGCTTGGCACATTTCCAGATTTATAGAGCCCCGTGACAACTACCACACCCCCGATCGCCAGTTGTTTCAGTTACGGTATTGTTAGCGAGAAGGATTTGGACCGAATTCCTTCGATTCTTCTCGGCTTTTGTTTAGTTGTGATGTGAGTTTTTGAGTTAATTCTTTTATAATTCTTGTGTGGAGTGAGTTATGAGGTGAGTTATGTTGAGGGTGAGTAATGAGCTTCCGACTGTGTTAGGGGAGAACCCTAAAAACCGATGAGGATTTTTATTTTCTTCAAATGATCCGGTATAGTTCCGGATGGTCACGTGACTGTTGCTTGAAATATGTCGTTTAGTTTGTCGGAGTTGTGTTACTGTTGTTTATCAAATTCAGTGCTTCTTAAACTTTCTAGACAGCATTTATTTATTAAATTTAATTGATTATTGAATTTTTATACGTAATTTATATATTTCTCCCTTCCACTAACATCTTTGGAGGTCGTGAATTGATGACTGGTATCCACACTTCACGCGCAAAATATATCACTTACCGAGATCTGTTGTGGCTAGGGATGTGCGACACTAAAAAAGTATCGATACTCGTATAGGGAAAATATCGAATAAAATGTATCGATACTGATATAATATTGTAAGAACTATATACTATACAGGAAGAAATAAGATATAGAATGGCCACAGCGTATGTGCTGTGAAATTAAATTTATACTTTCAAAAGAAGCTTCAATTTAAACTATATTTTTTCGTTTACTGTTATTTTGAAATAACAAATTTCGTATAAAAACGGAGTTACATTTTGATTTTTAGCAGATATTTTTAAAATTTCTGATACTGGGTATATCATCCTGATACTAGTAACGTATCGAAAGGTTGGTATCGAAACGAAAGTATCGATACTAATATCATATCAGTACTATTGGAACATCTCTAGTTGTGGCAGAAGGCCACATCCAGTAGACATTAAGGCGTGATGATATATTTATTTTTATTTGATTTTATTTACACCGTGTATCCCACGTAAATGTTGGTATAGGCAGTTAATATGTAAAATCCGTTTTTTGTAAATAAAAAGTATCCGCCAAAAAATTGTGCACAAAATTTTATATTACAATACTGCCAATGTTTCTATATCATATTTAATACAGATTATTCTATTTTAATAGCATAATTTAATGAAATTAATAAAACTAATAATGCTCCACGCGAATCTTCCATTGTTCAAAACAGTGCTGGAGGTCTTTTTCTGTCAGCTCCTTCAGAACGCGTGCCGATTTCTCTTTCAAAGCCTAAATTTTGTTGCTATTAAGCCAAATTTCTCCTTAGGAAACAGATAGAAGTTGCACGGTGCAAGATCTGGCGAATAAGGCGAATGTAATTTTGTAAAATAAAACTTAAAGAAATATACATTTTTATATGTATTATTATTATACATATATAAATAAATAATATATGAAAATACAAAATACAGTGCACATTACCTCTTGTACTACAGTTAAATTAATTAAAGATCCTCGAAATAATCATGAAGATGACAAACGCATTTCTGTATTTGATTACCCAAAATTTTTCTAACCATTTCTTATTTCTCAGTCTGTATTTATGTATAAAAAATGTCACAGACTTAGAAATAGCAGGCGAGAAAATAACAAAATCATTACCATAGGTCTCTATTTTTATTTTATAAACAAGTATGAACGAAGTAAATATAAATTTTCATATTAGTAAGAACTGTCATACGTTTTCGTTAAAATAATAAATGTAATAGAACGTGAAAAAACATGAAACGTGTGCCTTTTCTTATTAAGACATACGTTAGAGCCATTCGCATAGGTACGAATAATATTAATAAAAAAGATAGCTATATTTCATCGTATCTATGATAACCTCATCCACAAATGATGTAATCGTTTTCATACAGGGAATGGAGTTTATAAGTTTCTCCTATTTTTCGAAATCGTGTGTTACGATTTCCTTCAATTTAAGTTTAGTTATCAGAATTTGTAAATAAATATGATGAAATATTGGGTTCAGTAGATAATGTTTATACTAATTACAACATTTAGGGCCGGTTTTTCAATTACTGATTAAAATGCTGGTTAGCGGTAACTATGGTAATCTCATTGATTAATTTAAATTTGAGTTTTTCATTCACCGATTAGTTCTAATCATGATTAATATTTTCCACTAACCGGCAATAATTTAATCGGCCGATTTTGGCTGATTAAACTACTAACCAGAGTTTTGACAGATAATTCAACTCTCATTGTCAGTCCTATTTTACATGTGAAATATGGAGATTTTATGTTATGTTAGTTCCGATGAGGACTTCGAATTGATATGTGAGCAATATAAAAGAAACGAAAAGAGAATATAATATAAGAGAAAGGCCGAACCATTTTCTTAAATGGGACGATAAAGATTTTTTGATAGATTCCGTCTAACAAAGCAAAGTGTGAACTTCGTTTACGAAATTATCAAAGATGAAATTTAACATTCTACAGAAAGGTATTTGATATATAAAATCATAGAATGTAAATTTTCTTCCGTGGGAGTCAATGGGGAAATATTAAGTACTCCTCCTCCAGTGAGTTGTTCTAATTTATGTTTACTATTTTTTTTCTTTATTTGTCGCTTTAAATTGTCATATTTTAATTTTATTTCTTTTAAACTTCTTAATTTTTCTCCTACAGTTGCATTAAAATGCGTTAAAATTTTCTCCCCAGTTTTTTCTTTTTCTTTTAAAAAAATTTCATCGCTTTTCTTGCATTCAATAATTTTTTCATATTTTTTAATTATATTTATTAGTTTTTCACTTTCTTCATGAGAAAAATTTGCACTACGCACTCTTTTTGCACACATTTTGACAATTATTTGTTAAATTGACAATTAAACAATCAAATAAAGATTGCAGGCCTACTTAATTGTAATGTTTTTATGAAATTAAAATGGTATGATATTCCCATCAGTTCCGTCAGCACAACTTTTTAATACCACCCTTGTAATGAAAAATTCCTAAGCTTAACTAACCATGATTAAATTTAATTTTATTAATCAGACTTCATTTCTGATTTGAAAAACCCAAATAAAAAATTAACCATGGTTACACTCCTGATTAAATTAATCATGATTAACTTAACGGAGGTTTTAATCAGTGATTGAAAAACCGGCCCTTAATGTTCTTTCTTATTTATGAATGTCACCCATATGTAAAAGTTTGAGCAGCCCTGTTCAGCATGTATAACTCAGGGTGAGTACTTCATTTCATAGGCAGCGTGCGGGATAAATGACCCACATATCCGCGTATTATTTTCGTTTTTTGATGCAAGGGATGTTATTGATACATCACTGGTCTCTGCCGCCACTGATATTAGGTTTTTTTAGGTCCGCGGCGTGCGCTCCGGGCACTCCGGACTCTCACCGGAAACAACCAGGGACTTCGCCCGGAAGTCGCATCGTTTACGCTTCTTTTGTTCGGCGCCCGGACCGGGGTAATGGCCAATATTAACTGGTAATATTGCAGTGACTTTTAGTTTTGCGATAAGAGGGTGGAAAGTGGTTTAGGCTTCGATGCACTTTTGAAAACTTTATTATTTTTGGGATTTATCATCATCCAAATTTATTCAAAACTATGAGAATGACAGTGTGTTATTTTTGGTGAATAAATTTAGTGAAATTTTAACAATATTTTTGTAAGTAGGTAAATATTTATTGCGTCGTCTATATTTTTATCTTAAAATAATATTCAATAAGTAGAGGAACCAGACAATATATCATCTTATACGCTGCCATCGAATGGATATTGTTTTTTATAAGAAAACCTCTAATATATAATGGTACTAAAAATCAATATAAAGTATTACATATAATTTAGTACTTAAGTATTAGTTGCTTACGAGAGTATTATGAAGATGTTTATGCGCTTCGAGGGCGATGCTTACCGAGATCCCTTAGCTCGAGGGGTATAAACGTCAACTAATACCCGTTGGTGCATATAATATTACAAGGGCAGGGTGAAACATAAAACAGATGACGCCACAATCGAAAATCTCATGTGACATTTGTGATGTACCATCTTTAACTAGAACGCATTAAAATTTTCAGATTGATATGTCATTCAGTTCTGTTTTGACACCCATCGAAAGCAAGCAACCTTGAAGATTTTTGAAAACATGGAACAAAGTGAATTTCGCGTCTTGATTAAACATTATTTCTTACGTGGAAAAAACATTACGCAAACCAAAGCATCGCTTGTTAACCATTATGGGGACTCCTCACCATCGATTGGAACGATTCACAAGTGGTTTACTGATTTTCGTTGTGGTAGTATTACCACAAAGGACGCCGAACGTTATGGTCGTCCAATTGAGGTTACAACGCCAGAAATCGTCGATAAAATCCATGGTATGATATTGGACGATCGGCGAGTTAAAGTGCACGAGCTGGCTGAGGCTATGAGCATCTCAACCGAACGGGTACGGAACATTTTGCATACATTTTTGGAAGTTATCTGCCAGATGGGTGCCGCATTTGCTCTCTGTTGACAACAAGTGCGACCGTATCGCAATGGCAAAATTGCATGAATTGCACTACGAATTGGTTCGTCATCCATAATATTCTCCAGATTTGGCCCTCTGCGATTTTTATCTATTTCCAAACTTGAAGAAATGGCTCGGCGGAAAGAGATTTGGCTCCAACGATGAGGTGAAAAATTCTGGTTACGTAACTGGACATCATTAAAACAATATTACAATTTCTCATAAAAATATATGTGATTTGAAAGTATTTTTTGGAACAGTTCACGCGGACATAACCTATATTGACATTGGGTGCGTGAATGAGTTAGATATATGTTTGGTGGGGTGTGTTTAGGGGCCAACGGGGGGTCGGGGGCGGCGCGCGCTCACAGGACGCCCCCTGAAGCGCGCAGCCCATAAACAATGCTATAAACACCGCTCAAAGTATCGCGCAGTACCGCGTCGATGTTTATTTTCAGGTTTATGTGTGAGCCCTTGGCAGTTGGCAGTTGGCTTCACACTGCGATCACGAGAGTTTGTTTTGGAGACGGCTTTTTTGTCTTTTTAAGCTGGTAAAGTTTGGAAAATTATTATTGATGTTTAAACGTTCTTACCTTAAAATTAAATTAATGAGTATATGAATAGCTTCAAGATTATTTGTTTTAATAAATTAAGAAAGTTTCGTTTAAGTTTTATAATATTCTTTATTATCATTATCACTTAAACGAATATTAAATTATTATTATAAATATGGTTCACAGATTTTCAAATAATCATACAGCACGAGTAAGGGAAAATGGTATTAAAAGGTGATCTAAGTAATCGAGTCACAGAACTTGTTACTTGTATTCTTTATATTCTTGACTTTACAAAAGCGCTTTAAGGGACAACACGGTTTTATTTTATAAAGAACAGACCTATATTTTTTTGTACGAAGCTTCATTGGTTTTTTGTTTTTTAATTATATTTTATGAATTGAAGAATTAATAAAATTGGTAAAATTTTACCAATTTAATATCATTTACAATTCGAGTAAATAAGATTTATTGACAAATTATTTTATAGAAATGTATGAAGAAAATATATTTCTTTTGCAGTCATGCTGAAAAGTTAACATATCAACTTTCAAAATGAGTGTGCAAAGTATTTCTTATCAATACTCAGTGCAGCATGATTTTTTGTCGCACTCATTGCCAGTTGCAACAACAAAGCTTAAGTTTTAAACTAGGTTTAAATTAACAAAAACAAATCGAAATTACATGTTATATGGAATAATTAATATTGTTGTCAAATATTCGATGTTCTTATTTATTTAAAATTTAAGTTTTGTTGTTGCAGTTGGATATCAGTACGGCAAGAAATCGTTTAAGATGTTGTTTTTAAGACATTGTGAAATAATCATTTTATTTGAATTAAATGACAAACATCAAATATCGTTTTTAAGAAATAAAAGTTCACGACCGTAGATAAAATCGTATATGACATACGTGTGGCAACTAGGGTTGTTGATTTTACGAATATTCGAGAATTCGAATGTTCGGATTTTTTGAACATTCGCATTTAAATTTAAACTTTCGAACTTTCGAATATTTCGAATTTGCGAATTTTTTGAAGTTTTGAATTTTTTGAATATTCGAATTTTCGAATTTTTCGAATTTTTCGAATTTTGCGAATTATTTGAAATGTTTTCGATCCTAACGTGGTATGAATTATTTTCAGAATAAAGTCAATTGCAGAGTTTTGTATTAATTCGTAAGTAATTTCTATTAATTATTATTGTTTGCCAAATTAATTCAATTTAAATTTAAAATTTCGTTACACTGTCAAAAACGTTATATTTAAGACGTTTTTGTATTCTTTTTATTGTCATTTTAAAACGTTTTACTAAAAATCCATAGCATTTAGATGGGCGGTTAAGAGAGTAGATGGCTTAATTAAGACGCCTAACCTTACAGAGTTTTTGCAGAATACTTCGCCGAATTTATTATTTAATTCGTGTCCGACTTTTCACGAATTATGCGTGCGCGTACTTGGAGATGACAGATGGCGTTAATTAATTGGCAAAAAATTCGAAAATTCGAAGCTTCGGAAAATTCAAAAATTCGAAAAGTTCAAAAAATTGTAATTTAGTTCTTCAGTAATTCAGAATTTATCTGTTTGAAACATTTACAATATCAAATTTTCATTACAGATAATCAACTTCTTAATAAAATTTTATATAAATAAACTTATATTTATAGAAATAGATATATAAAATTACTTATTATTTGATCAATGAAATTGATATAGCATCAAAAACGCTGAATTGTACACTTATGACTTGCTCCTTACGTTTGATAATTACTATTTGACATATAAATGTTAAACATGTGTTTATTTTTGTTTCTATTGTTACTATGATTATTGGAATATATTATTAAATATATAAATTAGTTTTTCTCAAAATTAGACGCATATACAGGAAAATTGCAAATAACATTTTATGTTCCAAATATTTTTGCTAACATCTTTTATTTGAAACTTTTTTTTGTAACTGATTCCATTCTTGAAATAAATGGAATTTATTGTTTTGTGTGTCAAGTAAACTTCCTCGTTCGGTTTTTCAATTTCATTCAAAATCAACTCAGCTCTTCGTATTTTCATGAAACTTATAATTACCAACTTTCATTAACAAATCTTATCTCGTTCATGAGATATTGAACACTCGGTCACACATCCATCCATCCACACACACACACACACAGATATCATTGAGAAAATGATCAAAACGGATTCAGTAGACCTCAAAACACGTATTTTCACGAAAGTCTCTTCAACGATTTTTTTCACGATTCCAATACTTCCTATACTGTGTATAAGAAAGTAAAAATGGATACCATGAGGTGATCGATTCGGCAAATAATGCCCCATCACTTACCAAGATCTACTACGGTAGAGTGCCACATTCAGAAATTGATAAAGACAGTACTTTTACTACGTCTATTTATTTTTAAATGTTAATTAGTTAGCGAACATTTATTTACAAATAAAAAGTAAATTGTGTTTGGCAGTACAGTACATTTATTAAAATGACAATATAGGCAATTTTGATTTGATTGAAAACAAATGTGGATTGTTTATGATGAGTTAAATGAATGTAATATGGCAACTCGTTGAGCACAAATGAAAATAATTGAAAACAATTCAAATGGCATGCATCAGAGTTAAAAATACGCTGCTTTAAAATCACAATCAACGAATTCACCATCCGCTAACCGCCAAACAAAAATACCGGCATCAAATTAATAAAAGCGGAAAAACATTTGCATTTCAAATAGAAGTGCTCGGTCAGCGGTCAGCGAACATTGATATACCATTCGCGTAATAACACAAGTTCATCTTCACAATCAAATCAAACTATAAAATGCGCATAATTTGCCAAAAATCACGCTACATTACAGATACAGGGTGGCCGGTAACGGACAGCGCCATTCAAATGACGGTCGACAACTTTTCACTTAGCAGAGATGCGGGACATAAATTATTAAACAGGTGATACATAAGTCATGAGCGGTTGCTGAGTTACCGACTCACTTCACACTCAACCTCCACCGAAATTCATTTATAAATTACTGGTTACCCTCACACTCACTTACTTTTCTGCTTATATGCAGATATCATATGTTTGTACAGTTGCACTTTATAAAAACACTGAATTTTTACAGACAATTGTAATTTAATTTCTACCTCCAGACAAATACTTCATATACACTATCTTTTAAATGTTATTACCAAAAAATGTCATAAATATGTAACTGTAATTTTATAAATTAAATTATAAATAAGAAATAAATAGCCATTTGTTCTTATCTTTTTAATCACTCTATTGTATGATTGTATATATTGATCTACCATTTTGTAAATAAAAGTTTTATTTATCTCCCATCATTTTATAGAATGAAATGTGTTAAAGAAAATTGTTAATTTTACAATTTTTCTTTTTCATAAAGTACCATATGCAGTTTTAAAATGACAAAACTTCATTTAAATCAACTATAAAAATTATATTACTACGTCCGAATAGTGAGAGCCAAATAAAGATACATTTTTATTTTTATTTTTTTGTATGTGCGTTCTTGGCAGACCAACTACTCAAGCCATATGTCGCCATTACGTCCTGATCCGCGTTTTTTAGGTGTTATTTTGGGTTTCACTGGACGCTCACCCATCCAAATGACACAAAACGTTTGTCGAAACGTTGCTGTTTTCTAATAAAACATTTAGAGGGTGGAATCCAATGATTGTAGAAAAAATCGTACAAAAGATTGTTTTCATTCTAATTAATGAAAATTTTGAATATAGGTAACTAGGAAAATAATACAAACAAAAAAAAATTTAAAAAAAGAATCATTGATGGTCTGCGATAATTAATTGTATGTCAAGAATGACATTTTCTTTACGAGGTGTTCATATATTTTTTTCCGCTGTCCCATCAGAATTAAAAAAAAGCAAAACATTCAAATATCATTCTTTTAACAGATATATGAACGAATATTATTAATGACATACTGTTGTTTTTCAGTTGCCATAGATATGACGCTACTTTCCTTTCCTAGAGACAAAAACTATCATCCCAATTTTAATTTCTGACTGGATCACGAAATAGTATATTGTAATATTAGCGAGGAAAAGATTTCATTGCAAAACGAGCACAAGCGATAACAAGTGTTCTAATAGAATGTGTTTTGCAATGGCTCTTTTCCACGTGTGTTACATATTATTTTTTTCAACACTAAATATGAAAAATTAATTAAAATAAACAGTGTTAGGTTACTTTTTATTTATTTTCAACACACTATGAACATTTTGGGATTTAGATTTAAACGAGTTCAATTTGAGCAGGTTTTATATTGTTGATATTAATAGAATAAGTTTGTTTTTATGAATTTCTTGAATCTACAGCAGACTTAAAAATTATTCGTTGCACACTACACGAAATGAAAAACGCTAATTTTTTTATTAGAATGATTATTATTTCGATAGTTTACTCGTATTGTTTGCCGAACACTTTATATTTGTAAAAAAAAACTGTTCTGTTTACTTGGGACACATGGTATAGTATTTTCTCAATTTAAAGAAATATTAAATTAAAAAATAAATATATAAAAATATCATCACACCTTTTGCCCATTACTGTGTGGCACTCTGTCGAAGCAGATCTGGGTATGTGATATATTTGCGGTTACCAGTCGTCAAATCACGGCCTCCAAAGATGTTAGTGGTGGGAGAGCCACAGGAGTAGTTTTAAAATGGTGAAAATTGTTTGTCGCCTGTGGGAATCGAACCAGGGTTCCCAGGATCCACAGGACGACTTGATACCACTGAGCTAGCTATTAAAAACTGTGAAATATTCGACTTGTATGAATACTGTTCTATAAAATGAATTAGGTAGGTAGTGAAATTATGCAAATATGTGGTAGGTAGCAGAATGTTTTGAATTCATGATGCGCAGTTACCAGCCAGATTTGTCACGGCATCCAAAGGGTTGCGGTTGGCCGAAAAGAAAAATGTGTTGTGTCTGAATGTTGATGACTTGAAATTAAATCGACTAATTTACTGAATACGGAAGTCAAGTTTTAATACTCAATTAATTAATCCAGTGGTTGGCCCTGCGTGAGATCACAGAAGCGCATTGCATTTAATTAGATGTTATTCCTCACGAGGACAAATGACTGCAGCCCGGACTGGACTGGTGTGTGACAAATGACAGGCGACGTTAATCCCGATGCTCTTCTTTTTAGCGCAGCGCCGGTGTCCCGCGGATACAAGGTGTTAAACTCGGGACCCCCCGCGGTTACACAAATTGCGTCTTTGATTCATTTGTTTATAAATCGCGCCATATTCTACCATATACACCACGAGGACCGGTGCTTTTAACAGTATGTGACATCTTGAGGATGAATATATGTTTTACTTCATCACTAATATCTTATCTTACTGACATCGAGGATGTTTATCATTTTTTAAACTTTGTTTTACTGTTTTAACTAAATTTTGTTAAATGCTAGTTTATAAACTGTTTTGATTTAACTAAATAAATGTATCTATAGATTTACTGACATATTCATAAAGAGGATCAGCGCTAATATAATTTTTCTATTTTCATCGAAATTTGTATATTATGTATTTATTTTTAATCTATTGGTTTTAGCAAAAAGGTTATCTAGAAAAAATGTTCTGGACATAGGGGCTGATTTCTTCACGTATAAAATTAATTTATTAAGTCAATGGTTCTCAAGTAGTAATACAAAGAAATATTTTTCTAAATGGTAACCTATATCTTTTTTTCCTCCAATTAAATAGTTTTCTTTTTTTCTGGGAAGAAAAATCGTGTACCTACACTTATTATTACTTTATGTAAGGTTATAATTTCAAATTCAAATTGAATTTTCAAACGTCATATCAATATCATCAACTAACACAAAATTTCCTAAATTTTTAAACTACGTTTTTTTATTTAAAAGGAGAATAAAAGACGCAAAATAGAAAAAAATATTATAATGTATTCATTTAGCAATTGTCAGTTATTTTGTTTGTCTCCCATTTCACAAAATAAAATGACAATTATGAAACGCATTTTTTAATATACTATTTTAATCAAGGACGTTGAAAGGAGGGGATATGGCATTACGATACTGTAGCATTGCTTGAAGTGAGGCTCGGGCAAGGGAAAGAGACAACAATAGTTTTTCTGTACCGTGCTTAGTCAAATCTCTTCTTCTTTCAAATATTTTGAATATTTGTGTAAGAAAAGTGGCGTTTAGACATGTTTGTGTTGTATGGAATTGGACATATTTGGTAACAAAGTGTTTAGTTTGTAAAAGTCGTGCAGTTACGGGCGGTGGAATCAGTTTTCACCAGTAATTAAATGTAGGTCATATTATAAAGGAAAAGGAAAATAATTTTTTGTTTGTTTTACAGATTACCTAAAGATAAAGGGTTTCGAAAAGCATGGGTAGAAGCGTGTTGTTTGAATGAGTTGTATATTATTCAGACGAATACTGGCTATAAAATTTAAATTTCAAATATCTTTATGACATATGCGCAATAGCAGGCTAAGCACGGTACAGAAAATAATACTTCTGTCTCTGTCAATCTGCCGAGCCTCACAGTCTTGACTTGAATGCCATGTCCCCTCCTTTCAACGTCATTGATTTTAATATTGTCAATTACTTTGTTTCAAATTAAAACAGATTCACAAAATGAATGAAATTTGATGTTACTTAGCAACGTTTTTAATCTAGGGTAAAATAAACTTGTTACATGAATTGGAGGGAGAGTGAAAAACGAAATAAGAGAACGGTATTAGCGCTAATAAAAATGATCACTGAAGAATTATCATGTTTGCTTATTTTCCATTTATAAAGAGATAGAAATTGAAGAGTTGCCAAGAAAACTTGTTGTTTATAATTAATTTAAAAGTAATTAAATAGATGTTTTCACATAGCAAATGAAAGTTCATGAAAACAAAATCTGTCAATATTTTGCTGTTTCTTACACTGACTATATTTTGTCTCACTGTTATCTACTTTATATTGCCCCCGGATCGCATCATTAGAAGTAAAAATCATGATTTTACCTAAGATAACATAATTAATCGCTGATTTTTGTGCCCTATTGTACACATATGACGTAAATTGCATCTCTTATTAGATAGAACGTACTACTAACTTGGTGATTTGAAAATTATCACCTGCATCCTATTATAGAATTTTATAGCGTCCGAGTCCATTATAGGGGTGGGATTCTGTATCTAATAACAACTGTAAATAACAATTGCAAATACATTTGTAGTTGTTATTTTTAATTTATTCAGATATCATAATAAGTTCAAATAATAGCAACCGAAGTTATATGGAATCCGACCCTTGAAAAATCATGCTGGTTTCCAAGTAAAAATAGGGAAAAAATGTTGCAAAATTTTGTCGTAAACGACGCACTTTCTGACGTTTTTGGTACTTGACTTCCGTATTCATATAAAAACTTTAGTTGTTCTAGTTAATTTAACGTCGAAAATACTTCTTCGACGTTAAATATATATTTCAAAATATTAAATTCAAAAATTGTATCATTAACTTTTACAATAAATAAATTGTTCTTCTCTTTTTGTAATTTGTACCCTACTAATAAATTACAATTAAAATTTTTATCACTAGTGATAAAATACTGTCACTTTTTATAACTAGTTATAAAATGGACCACTTTACACAACTCAAATGCCGTATCAAAATATTGATATTTCGTAACTGAATTGGAAAAATATGTATATATTATTCCTCCAGCACTAACATGTTTGGGGGCCGTGATTTGACGACCGGTAACCGCACTTCACGCGCAAAATATATCACTTACCGAGATCTTCGGCAGAGTGCCACACCCAGTAATGGGTAGAAGGCGTGATGATATACTTTTTTTTTAACACTGTGTTAAACTTGTATACTTCAAAACGTCAGAATTAAACGAATTAATTTGTTGCTATTTTGTTACGTTGGTTACGTGATTAAATAATTAATTATTATTTATTTTAATAGTTATTTATTATACAACTCTTTTATTAGGTATATAAAATAGGCAAGAAAAGTTTAATATTCACAAGTGTAATACAAAATTTTATCCACAACTCATAATTATAGGTATCGAAGAAGATTTGTCTTAACGTTTAACGTTGATTCAGTTATATACAAGTATAGTTTCTCAAAATACGGTAGATCATGAAGTGGTTGCTAAGTAATAAATTGTTTATAGTATTTTATGGAATATAAAACACTAGTGTTTTATGGGCCATATAATTCAACTGAAATCAGTGTAATAATGTCTTTATTATATATGAGTTGTGGATAAAAATTTTTTGTTGACCAGTGGCACAAAAATGTTTACTTCAGGAACCTTGTCCTTAATGTTGCGAATTTTGAAAAAAACATATTTTTGATTGGGAATCATGGCATAAACAAAAATTATCCATTTTTTAACACCCTGTATGGACAGTCCGTGAATCCAAACCGCACTGACTTTAACTTACAATTCAAAATACTAGTGCATAAGCTGTAGATCTGCTCAATAGTAATTATGATTAATTTCCTGCAGCATAGAAAATAAAACACCTATCTTTCGCTGAGCACTACACCATTAATAAATCTCGCTATTAAAAACTTCCTCCTCCCAAAGCGATTAGTTCCGCGTACAAAACATTCGCCGGTCGCGTGTCGTGACGTCACGTGTCACAGTCATTACCGGGCGTGAGAAGATGCTGTGGCGTCGTGACGCTCGCTGTGATTTATCGCGGTGACGGTGGCGACAGTGTTTTGTTAATTTATTCACTGACCGGTCCTGGGTGCTGGGGATCGTAGAGCGCTGAGGGTGGCTGAATGAACTGCCGCTACATTTGTCAACGAACGGCAGTTAGTTGTGTTATCTGTTTTGTACGGAGTTGTGTAAATGGCAACCGTGGTTATTTGATTGTAACTGATGTGATGTGTGTTTTTAATGATTTAGGGGCTGATAGGAAATATTACCAAATATTTACAAGTCATGCCCACACTGGGTGATGGAAAAAATAAGGACAACGCTTATTTTATTATAATTAATTTTAGTACTATAGTTTTAATTAAAAAGTTACATATGAATATACCTGTAAATACCACTTTTTAGTGTAAAACAGTGTTACACAAAGCGCGTCCTCTTTTAAAATTTTCAAGCCACGTTTTAGTTATTTTTATAACAAGTGCCGAAAAAGGCTCGTTACGTGCAAGTGCAGAATTTAACTTGCCGAGTGCGGAAATCTGCACGAGCATGTAACCTTTTTCGGCACGTGTTATAAACAACATTTTTCCTACAACTGTGCGATTTAGTAAATCACTAAAATATTATTAAAATTTATAAAATTTATAAAATTTTAATGATATTACATGACAACGATGTTTTACGGCGTTGCTATGGTTTGTTTGTTGATTGCTTGCACATTGTTCTACGTTATTTAAAAATATTTCACTAACGTCAAAATTATTTCTTCAAAATCATCTTGATTGGAATAGTACAGTGAGTGATTCTTCTTTATCATTAACGCCTCCAAAGATAATTGAAGCTCCGGATCATACTATGTTGGATCTATTTTCGACAATGACAATCAACCTGCTGCTGGTACTTCTGAAGCTTCCGAAATTGTTATCAATAATATTACTGGTAATAATATGAACAGGTACGGAAGAAATCAATGTTTCTTTAGACACAAAAGTTTCCACTTTACATTATGTCAATATAAGCAACTGTAACAACTGTATTAATAATATACACAAACAATAAATATGAAGTATTTCACTTACTCTTTAAATAAAACCATTTATCGATATATTTTACTTTGTTCGGTTCTTTTTATTAATTGTCTACAGATTAGATAAACTGCAAATTAAGGTTACGTTTATAAACGTCAAAATATACTACTGCATATTTACTAGCGCTGGTTCACCGTATCTTCTTCTTCCATAAGCGTCTGTGGTCAAAATATGAATTCCGCGCTCGGCGCGAAATTTAAATCGCTGTCAAAACAATATTCTTTTGACAGTTACGTAATGAAGCACTTTCCGCACTAGTGTTTCTTTGCTTTCGGGAACGCACTTGGTCTGCATTCATCTACTTTCCATACGTAACTATTGCGGAAAGTAATTTGTGTTTTACGCAACTCTCAAAAGAAAGTTTAATTGAGAGCGATTTAAATATCGCGCCGAGCGCGGAATTTCAAATTTAGCCACAGACGCTTATGGAAGAAGAAGAAGCGGTGAACCAGTATATCTAACCTGTACACAATTAATAAAAAGAACCGAACAAAGTAAAATATATCGATAAATGGTTTTATTTAAAGAGTAAGTGAAATACATAATATTTATTGTTTTTGTATATTAATAACACGTTGTTACAGTTGCTTATATTGACATAATGTGAAGTTGTAACTTTTGTACTGTCTAAAGAAACATTGATTTCTTCCGTACCTGTCCATATTATTAATAGCAATATTATTGACAACAATTTCGGAGGCTTTAGAAGTACCAGCAGCAGGTTGATTGTCATTGTCAAGAATAGATCCAACAATTACCTTTGGAGATGTTTATGATAAAGAAGAAACATTCAGTGTAGTATTTCAATCTAGACGATTTTGCAGAAATTATCTTGAAATTAGTGAAATATTTTTAAAAAATGTATAACAATGTGCAAGCAATCAACAAACAAATCACAGCAACGCCGTAAAACATCGTTCTCATGTAATATCATTAAAATTTTATAAATTTTGATAATATTTTCGTGATTTACTAAATCGCACAGTTGTAGGAAAAATGTTGTTTAGAACTCGTGCCGAAAAAGGTTACATGCTCGTGAAGATTCTGCATTTGCACGTAACTAGCCTTTTCGGTACTTGTTATAAAAATAACTATTTCTTTCTATATTTTCTAAATGAACGCTTGATACTATGGCGTATTCCTTTTGCCATTTGGATTAGATCTAATTTACATTTACTGATCCAGATCACTTATTTATTTCGCTAAATTACTTCACTGACTTTATTTCCAGTACTAAAATTACAGATTCTAATTTAGATTAAAGTCATTCATCCCAATAAGTGCATCAGTTTGCTTTTTTCTATTCATTTCGTTATGTGTCGAATTTATTTGAACTGATTTAAGTGAACCAAGTGGCAAATGGAATACAGCTATTCTGGCAAATTCGTAACCATGGATATAATAAGTTCTATGTTTCACGTTGAAATAAACTCACGGTATCAAAAATATGATCATGTGACTTGGATTTAAGTTCTTGTGCAGAAAGGTAAATAAATAAATAAATGTCTGAATATGACGCAATTTTTAACAACATTTTTTTTTCTTACGCAAGGATCTTTAATGATTAAAACAATAATTTTTTATTAAAGTTCTGTAAATAGTTCTTTTTTCTTTCTATTTTGCGTCTATAACGAACCTATTACAGCACCCAAAAATGTTCATTCAAAGCTCATTCGAATGTTGTAATACCGCAGTAAAATTTATATTTTTAATGTTGGTGACACTGCTGAAATATCATAATATTAAAAAATATGAAACTAGAAAATAAATTCTTAAAGGTATTTTCATTAGTTTCACGTATTTCAGGTTGGTAACGAGAAAAATCGTCAACACTCATTGTTTACTTTAAGTAAATTGTTAATTTTAAATTCAAACAATTGAATTTTTAAACGTCGCATTAGTATTACCAACTAACTCAATATTCTCTAAATTTTAACTAAGATTTCTTATTTAAAAAGAGCATAAAAGTAGAACAAAATAGTATAAAGAACTTATCTCATAATTCGCGATTATTTTGTTTTGAACTCTCTTCTCGTAAAATACTATGTACTATTATAATTCGACGTTTGAACGTTTACAATGAACACTTCTGTTAATAATGAAATATAAGTTCTGAAAGCTTATTTCAAGGATATTTAAAGTTTGTAATAGTATGAAAAACTCTTAGAATTTTCAAACCCAGGGTCATCAATAACAAATATCCATCTTGTCTAAATCCAACTAATACAAGTCCACTCATCCATCCGCCATTCCAGCCTGGACAAATTCACGCTTCATTTTATCCTTACAAACATAAAAAGCTCCACATCCTTGAGTCGTTGTTGTCCACGCATCGCTCGTGAAGTATCGACAGGCGGCAGCGGAGATCCATCACAGCGTGCCGCGCTCAATGAGGCGGAAAATATCATCGGGGGTGGCAGTCTGCCGCCGACGCTCATCTGCAAGTCAAATGCCGAGGGGCACAAGATGTGTGAAGTGTCATCAGCGACTGGAGGACAATCGTGCACATGGCAGTCTGGTGTTTACTTGCTTATTCTTCGGGAATGGAGGATGCTGGTAAAGTTTGCTTTAAGGAATCGGTGGATGTATACTGCGAAGGTTGAATTATTTTTTATGCCTGTTTTATACTGAGCAATATTGCAAGTATTGTAACTTGCAACAAGTTGAAGCAATATTGAACGAGTGTAAAGCCTTGTTTCCACATCTTAACATAGTCTTAGTTTTAGTTTTTCGACATAACCTTGAGAGTTTGTCATATGTGAATACAGCTGAGCGTTTCCAGCTACTGTTTTAGTCTCAGTCTTTGTCTTTATCGCTGCGCATAAAAACAAAGTTTCCAGACTTTATACTTTCGACATAGTCTTTCGTCGTTATGCTGTAACATGCAGTCAATTCTAAACCGTCTGTCATTAAGTTTATGTGGGGAATACGATAAATATAGAGAATAGAATAAAAATAGTAATCATTTCAACTGTGAAAAAAATAAAAATTACTGGATTAATAGCAACAAAAAAACTAACATGTCAAAAAGAAATTATTTAGTCGTTGTCATTTTAAAATTTATTTCTTTTCTTTGATTTTATAAGTATAATTGTAATTCAATCATATTTTAATAATATAAAAATCAGTTTTGAAATTTAAATTACTATATTCGAAATATTCTGGTTTGTTCACTACAAAAATGTCTCAATTTAAAAAAAAAATATTTTGGAATTTTATAAATTAATTAATTTAGTGCTTAATTTTAATAGTAATCGCTGTTCCTCATTAATAATTTTTAAAGTATTGCAAATAGTTTTATACAATTATTTTCTCATTTAAGTGAACAAACCTTTACTGGAATAATAAATTAAGGTTATGTTTATGTTAAGAGCTGGAAATGGCTGGAATTTTACCGACATAAACAGAAACAAAAAGCCAAAAACAAAGACTAAAACAGAGACTATGTTAAGATGTGAAAGAGACAGAAGCAATCTTGCAACAACCTCTTGCATGAATTGGAACGTGTTCTAATTTTTGCAAGAGTTGCAAGGTTATTGATAGTTATTTCTAGTAGTTTTAAGTCTGTTAGAATGCTACCAACTTATTATAAATGTGAAAAACAATAAAGGATATTATGATTTACTGCGTTGCAAATAATTGTGCAAATACTTATAATAATATTTTTTTATATCAATGCAATAACATATGAAACAAATGTCAATAATACAAGTGATATAAGAGGTTATGCTGATATAATATGATGTTAGTAACGCTAAAAATTTGTAAATAAATTTATATTATATTACAATTGCAAGTTGCTGAATGTAAAGTGAAAAAATTATCTTCTGCAACATTTTGGTGCAACTAGTTGAACTTAAAACTTGCAAGTTGCAATTGCAGGTTGCGCTTGCTCAATGTAAAACGGGCATTACAGTCGTAGGTTAAATGCGACATTGATTATTTAACAATAATTTCCCTTAACCTGTTTTCAACTAAAGGATAACATTTAAAATTCAGCCAATAAGGACAAACCATGTTTCTAGAGTAAAATTTCGCTGCTAGATAAGAAATTTATATGCTGCCAGACTGAGAAAAAGATTTTTTTCTATTTCGGTGTTCTTATAAGTCCATAAATGCACTTAAATACGTCGTTAAGATTTATAAGCGCACTGTTTTTGACGTTTTTTATTTTGTAGGAGTGGTATGAATGCTTTTAAATCTGACAAATGAATGACATATAACCTCAAAATTGTAAATTGTCGATGTCAAAATATTACTAAAATAATATGCTATGAATAGATAAAATTCACAATACAGATGAAAAATTGATCAAGTTTCAAAAATTTTCAGATTTCAATTGCTTGTGTTATAAGAAGCGTTACCAAAACAACTGATAAAAAACACCAACTTATATTTTAGACAAATCGCAGTTTTTGTAAATCTAATAGAATTATAAAATTACCTCAATAGAATTTCATAAAGCCTGTTATCGCACTCGTCCTTTGTAAAATTCTCCGCAGAGTGGCTCGTTTTCCAAATTTAGACTCGTGCGTTAACAGAATGCCTTATGAAACTACTTCTTTAATATACTATTATTTGCTTCAGGAAATTATCTTACTAAATAGCATGGAACCTCTCAGATTTTTTCTTAATAAATTTTTATAATTTTTTTTGCTTGTAATTTAAATGCTCAAGTAAAATTAGATAAAATTGTCTCAAAATTCCACAAAAGTTTTACGGCACGGATAGTTGATCGCACCATACTGATGAGTCCCTAAAGGACGAAACGCGTCTATGGTTAAAGCTTAACTGACCAGCCGTTTGTTGATGACCTGATAGTTGATGCAAACGTGCTGTAAAACTTTTGTGGAATTTTGAGACAAGTGATGGAAAATTAGTTTTTTCCTATTTTTTCTTATTTTTAAGACTCAATTTCACATCGCAATAGACATTTTGTCTTTTGTATTAATTATATATATATATATATTTTTTTTAAGTTTGCCTCTGACAAATTTATATGATCACAAATATCTATTTTCTGAAAGGGAATCGAACCGAGTTTAACAAAATTGTAAATACTCGTACTACAATAGTCAATTTAACATAAGATAAATGACTACTTGTGGTGTTCACAATTAAAATTTAATTATTAATACACTAAAAATGTATACTTCAAGTTAAGTGCAAAAATATTAAAAAGGTATATATATATATATATATATATATATATATATATATATATATATACACATATTTTAATCCGCAATTTACTTATTTTTCTGAAGTAATAAAATAGCTACACCCAGTAATGGGTAGAAGGCGTTATGATATTTTAGTTTATTTCTTTTTATTTTAAGTTATAATAATAAATATATAAAACATTATAAAATATTACAAAAATAAACAAATTAGTTAATGTTTTGTCTGAATATTTGCTAGAGTGTTTTGGTGCGAGTCTTTATTTTATTCATCACGAGATCCACCTGTGAAAAACAATTTTTATTTTCTACGCAAATTTGGGACAAAATGAGAGGTTACCTCGTCTTGCATAAATATTTAATTATGGGTATACATAATTCCATTAAGTTATTATTTGAGTTCTTGAATTTCTACAATAATATCATTATTTCCACGAAGCCAATACAATACTTGTCAATGTCAATGTTAGTTGCATTATTACAAATATTCATTTCAGAGTATTATTCCGCCTTATTCCGGTTTCCCACAGCTCAACCTTTATAATATTTCCTCACAATAAAAATCCCTAAAAGTACAAAGAATCTGTTGGGACAATTCCTCTTATTTCATAACTGCAATGTCACAACCCCAGTTTGGGGGTGTGTCGGAGCACGTGGCCGTCACATCACATCAGCAGTGAAGCGTGAACGTGCAAACAGCCCGCCACGTGGCGGCGGAGCGTGATTGCGCAAACACCCGGTATTAGCAGTGTTTAGTAAGACGCGCCCGCCAATTAAACCTGCACTGAGCAAACATCACACTCACACTTATGCAATCACGAGATGTGCTGACGATTTTAGTAGTTTGTGAAAATTTGAGTGGAAGTTCTTTCATTTGAAACTATATTTAAGCTTAAGATCAAAAATTTTGGATGCAAAAACATTAAGTTCAGTAGTAGGTCAAACTTAACCAATAAAATATACTTTATTGATGGGTCTTTTGCAATTTTTTACATTTATTTCCTTACTGATACGGTTTATCACAAAGGCCGTAATAATTAAAATGAACCACAATTTGATTTACAACAAATACAAAAATCTGGTGTGGTCACCACACGACTTTCTTATACACAGCATATTTAATATTGAGAATATATGAATGTTATATAATATTATTAAACATGTAATTTAGTTTTTCAGTAATTCAGCATTTATTTGTTTGAAACATATAAAATATCAAATTTGTTTATGTATAATTTTTTTGTAATGTTGACTACTTTATGTTTAACTATACTGATGAGGCATATACAGAATGTCCGTTTTTCGAGCCTAAGCCTTGGTATCTCAAGAACCGTGAGATACGAAGACGATTAAATTGAGGCAATGTTGCCAAATTAGTTGACCATTTTAATAATGTATTTGTTTTTCCAAAAAAAGTAATAGATAACTAGATAAAGCGAAAATTAAAATTTATGTTTTTTGTTTCTATTGCTACTATGATTATTGAAATATATTATAAAACATAAAAATTAGTTTTTCTCAAAATTAGACGCATATACAAGAAAATTGCAAATAACATTTTATGTTCCAAATATTTTTGCTAACATCTTTTATTTGAAACTTTTTTCGTAACTGATTACATTTTTGAAATAAATGGATTTTATTGTTTTGTGTGTCCAGTAAACTTCCTCTTCCGGTTTTTCAATTTCATTCAAAATCAACTCAGCTCTTCGTATTTTCATGAAACTTATAATTACCAAGTTTCGTTATCAAATCTTATCTCGTTCATGAGATATTGCACACTCGGACACACATCCATCCATCCATCCATCCATCCATCCACACACACAGACATCATTGAGAAAATGATCAAAACGGATTCAGTGGACCTCAAAACACGTATTTCCGCGAAAATCTCGTCAACGATTTTTGTCATGATTCCAATACTTCCTTATACTGCGTATAAGAAAGTAAAAATATATACGGCACAAAAAGGGTACCAAGCTTCAGGTAGAACGATTCTTTGATTAATTCTGAGTCGACAATTCTAATGCAAAAAATTTGTATGGCCTTTCGAAAAGTCATTAAACTATTAAATTTGCGTCTGGAATAAAACGAAATTTTAAAAATATTTTATGAAATATGTTTACTGTTTATATTTAAGAAGAATTGCTTAAAATTGTGTGGATGTGATTAATCATCTAATACTAATTAATTAACTTTTCGTCAGTAGTATTTTTTTAATATTTTGTACAAAAAGTTTTTGTTTGAAATAAAAATATAAAATAGTTTGTAAAATTCTGACGTTCGTCAGATTGATTTGCATAAAACAGTTGTTTGATTCGGTGTTACCAAAATTACATTTTTTTAAGTAGCCCGTGTGGCTTTAGGAAGAGTCCTACAATTTTTTTGAATTAAGATTATCAACTCGAAATTATATATATATATATATATATATATATATATATATATATATATATATATATATATATATATATATATATATATATATATATATATATATCCTGAGAACTCTTGTTCGATTCCTACTGCCGATAAAACATTATCACCAAATTAAATTTACCTCTGTGGCTCCTCCACCACTCACATCTTTGGGGGCCGTGATTTGACGCCTGGTAACCGCACTTCACGCGCAAAATATATCACTTTCCGAGATCTGCTTCTGCACCCAGTAATGGATAAAAGGCGTGATGATATATTTATTTATATTTCTTGTATCGTTTCTCCTTTGTTGCTCAGTATTCTCTTTATGGTACTATCCCATACATCCCTCGGTGTTCCACGATCTCTCTTCTCTTTGATTTTTGTCGTCCATAATCTCCGCACTGGCCTGTTATTATTCATTCTCTCCATATGTCCCCACCATTCTAACTGTCTTTGTTCGATGAATTCTAACTTGGGTTTGCTCTGTAGTTCTTCTCTAATGTATTGGTTACGTATTCTGTCTCTCATAGTTATTCCTTTTCACTCTGCGCAGATATTTTATCCACAACGCTTGTACTTTGCTTTCCATTATTTTTGTAAGCAGCCATGATTCGCATCCGTAGGTTAAGATTGATCTATATATGGTATTAAATATGGTCATTTTCGTCTTTATACTTATCTCTTTTTTACTAATGAAGCTATTTTTCATTGCATGAAATACTTTGGCTGTTTTTTCTATTCTGTCGTTTATGTCAGATCTTGTGTACCGTTTTCGTCAATAATAACTCCCAAATATTTAAACCTCCTAACTTGTTCTACACTGTTTTCATCAATGTACATATTCACATTCTGTTTTAATTTTATTTACATTTTTATTTATGGGATGGCTAGCTCAGTGGTATGAAGTTCCTGGTTCGATTCCCACAGGCGACAAATTTTCATAATTTGAAAAAGCTATCCCTGTGGCTCCTCCACCACTAACATGTTTGGGGGCCGTGATTTTACGACTAGTAACCGCATTTCACGCACAAAATATATCACTTACCGAGATCTGCTACAGCAGAGTGCCACACCCAGTAATGGGTAGAAGGCGTGATGATATATTTATTTTATTTTATTTTTATTTTCTCATTCCATAATTAGTCTTTCATTCCGTACATTTAGGTTATTTTGTAAGTTATTTTCGTTACCTGTCGTTACTACAAGATCGTCTGCGAAAGTGCATTCTGAAATTTCAATAGGTTGTAAGTTTCAAAATCCCACGTGAAGTGATTTTATTTTAGGTTGACGTTTTTTCAGTATTTCATCCATAAACAATATGAATAGAACTGGACTCATAAAGGTCGATTCACATTATACGTTCCGTTGCCGTTCCATACCTGTTCCGTTTCGTTTACATAAAATATTATAACATTTAAATCAATGTATGTACACACATCTTCCGTTTCGTTTACATACCATTTCCATACAGTTCCGCTCAATATTGTTGCAAACATATTTTTGACGGACAGGCTGAGACGTGTTGGAAACGGTATGGATAGTGAGAACATACATGCGTTTCAGTTCCATACAGGTGCAGAGATTAGACACTGTTTTATAGTAAAAACTTTTAAATATGAATGACGAGAAATTGATTGAATTGGTGAGGCAAAATACGGTCCTGTATAATAATAATAATAATAACCCTTTATTGAGGCGAAGTTCAGCAAACATGCTGTTTTTTCACTTAACCTCGGAAAATAATGCATATATTTAACAATATTAGAAATAAATTGCGTAATTAACTAAATACAAGAAGTAAGAAACAAAAATCAGCATGAAAGTAGATTAGTTACTGGGTGCCGAAGCAGATCTCGGTAAGTGATATATTTTGCGCGTGAAGTGCGGTTACCAAGCGTCAAATCACGGCCCCCAAAGATGTGAGTGGTGGAGGAGCCACAGAGGTAAATTTAATTTGGTGAAAATGTTTTATCGGCAGTAGGAATCGAACAAGAGTTCTCAGGATCCACAGGCCGACTTGATACCACTGAGTCATTATCATATATATATAAATACATAATATTTCATTATTATGTCTTTATTGTTCATATAGTATGATTTCAAAAATTCAAAATATAGTGATAACAACTATAAGGAGAAAATCTGGACGGCAATTTCCAAGGAACTTCGACATGCGGAAGTACTGAACAAATTTGATGTCGTCATTTACCAATTCTCTAAATAATGTAATATATTCGCCTTCAATATTTCTTTTCTTTAACATGTCATGTACCCAAAATCGTCGTTTTTTTTCTTTTTAAGTCAGCATCTTCATCTAATGCAAAAGCAACTAGGATAAGGTTTTCCTTAGACCACATTTTACTATTAATTTTATCTAAATGAAACTGAACACTAACGGAAAGTGTGGACAGACAAGAATTTTATTGACTGTATATGCAATGGGTATGGAACGGCAACGGAACGTCTAATGTGAATCGACCTTTACCCATCCTTGTCTAAGTCCATCTTTAGTTAAAAAGATTTCTGACTTCATGTTATTACTAATGACATATTCTACATAAAGCATGTCACCCATTTTCTAAATATGTATAATTTTTCTAAAGTAGTCAAGGAAGAAACCGTAGCAGAATTCCAATGCTAATCGCCCAATGGCAGAGTTTTCATGAGCATATCTGTATATTGTTGTGGATAATAAACAGTCAATTGTCCTATTTGACCGCCCGTACGTCTATTATCATTTTCTATACTTACACGGGGAAGTAAAATCCTTTCCTTTATTGAAACATCACGTCCATATTCTTTACGATCGTTATCAAAAATCTAAACGTCGTCCAATTAGTTCACGTACTTGATGTGTACATAAAAGATTTGATTGATTCTGTTTTCTATGTTCATCAGATCGAACGCCCGCATGTAACAAAATCTTTTACTGCTTACTGGTCACCAGTAATGGAATTGTCAGTTCTTAATAAATATTTTTATAGTTGTTGAGATACGTGGGAACTATTTTAATCATTCTTGTTGAGATTATGAAGATTAGATGCGGAGCATTGCTGTGGACATCGTAGTTGTTGTATTTAAGTGTGGATGATGAATAATTGATGAGGCAGTGACCATTTGTCTACATTTCACATTAAAGGGTAAACTTATAAAGATATTTAAGATAATTTACCTCTTAATATTATTATTAACTTTTTCATTATTTACTAAATCTTATTGATTAAAAAATACGGGTAGTATTAATAAAATTTAATGTGGTTACTAGAGTTAAATATTTGTTTTTACACCGTTGAGAAATTGTCTGGTAATGTACAAAACAGTCTGGTAAAGATTTTACCTGACTGTTTTGTATTTTACCTGACTGTTTTTGTTGTTATAATCTTGGATACGTAGTCTGCTATCAATACAATTCATAACAAAAAAAATCAACATTTTTAATTATTTATGATAATTATTGATTAAATTAAACGGTATCCAAAAAAAAAATAGTATATACGAGTATAATACGCCAGGAAAGTGTTTCTACATGACTCAATGGTTTAAAATACCACTGCGTCAAGTAAAATATCATTTTCATTACTTATTATGTAATATCCTATTTTTCTACAATCGTGCAAAAAGTTTGTCATTATGTACTCATTTTCAGATCAAAGTGAGATAATAATTATTTTCATAACAAGTTTGTAAAGTGGTTCTTTTGGAACGAGCAAAATTTTTTTCATCACGATCCGTAGGAGAGTGTTGAAATGCCTACGAGTTCCAAAAAGTCACTTCATACAATTGTTACGTACAATATTTTTTATAGGACCATTAAAAATCTCGTCAAAGAAATTTAATAATAATTTTTATTCGATTTTGTTAAAAACTGACGTTTTTTGGTTAGTGTCTGTGAAGTAGTCATGTTTGCTGTGCTTGCTAGAGAATACGAGTAGTTATGTTGCCGTCCGTAAAATACTCGGCCTAAAAAAGTACTTTTAGGTTGCTAAAATAATATTTGAATTAAAAAATTTCTTTTTTTTCCTCGATTCCTTATACCACAAAGAGATGTTTCTTAAAAATAAAAATTTCTTACTATCGAATAAAACATAGTGTTGGTATGACATGTAAACGAAAAAGCTTTTCGTATTCATAAGGTTGTCGAACCACGAGTAGGATTCGTCTCATCCGACAGTTTCCTACATTCATACGGAAAGGTGCATTTTTCAACTTTATGTTGTAAAATAACTATTTTGGCAGTTTTGACAGTTTGACATTCGCTTGAAACTGTTGACAATTTTTATGTATATATGGGTACAATGTATTTTTTACGCACTAGTGCGAAAATGCTATTTTTTATGCCATCTTTTTTTAACAATGACTCTTTTCTAATAGTAAAGAGTATGTAAAGTATGTTTTATGCAAGGTGGTATGAAAAACTTCTTATCCCACGCTGCTAACGGCAACCGCGCGATAATATAATTGCTACGAAACAAGCAACTACATAGTCTAAGTAATTTTTTTGTCATATGGATGACTTTGAAGTTCAGTGACAATGATAATTTTTAAAGTTAATTTTATGATAGAAAAATATGGGAGACGCTCGGATTCGAACCGGGGACCTTCAGCTTGCTAACCACTAGACCACATCCCTTGTGTGATCTAGTGGTTAAGATATCGGCCCGGCAAGTTGAAGGTCCCCGGTTCGAATCCGGGCGTCTCCCATATTTTTTTGTCATAAAATTAACTTTAAAAATTAGATAGTCTAAGATAATGTACAGAATAAATGATTTTTATGTTTGAAATGTCGTTAGTAAAATTAGTATAATTAGTGAAAATAAAACTTGATCGAAGGAAAAATATTATGTGGAACTCCTGTTAAAAGTGTCTTATATTGCATTACTGGTAACCATACAATAAAATGACATTTAGAACACTAATTGCATAAATATAAATAAAATAAATATATCATCACGCCTTCTATCCATTACTGTGTGTAGAACTATGCCGTAGTAGATCTCGGTGAGTGATATATTTTGTACGGCCCCCAAGGATGTTAGTGGAAGGAGAGCCCCAGGGGTAGATTTTTTTAATGTGTTGAAAATTGTTTGTCGGCTGTAGGAATCGAACCCGGGCTCACAAATTTACGTGCCGACTCAACATCGCCTATTAATAACATCTTCTGGAAGGATTTTTGCCTATTATCATTTTATTTCGTTGTGAATCAAATTTTCGATTTTTTTAATATCAAGTTATTTTGTAACCACATTTTATTTTTCTCCTTGACGATTTATTTTGAAATATGTATTATGATTCATGTTTTTTTTTTTTTATTAAATATATATTTTAGGAGCATTTCGGCATCTTTGGCCTCTAACGCTCCGGTACATTGGGTTTACATTTTGTATATCATTACATTTACAATATAATTATATTTTATTGAAAAGGTTGATTTGTTTGAAGTAATTAACAGTATTTATTGAGTTATTTGTGTTGTTTGCTAGGGCTTCTTTCAGTGTTTGGGGAATATTTTGTATTAGTCTCTGTGCGGCGTATTTGTTGCAATCTATCATGATGTGTTTAACTGTTATTGGTGTGTTGCATGTGTCGCATATTTTTGGTTGTGTTTTCTGTAGTAAGTGTTCATGTGTGACACGAGTGTGGCCTATTCTTAGTCTAGTCATAACTGTTTGTGTTTTCCGGTCTTCAGGTGTGTTCCATTCTTCTATTTTATCCCTCACTTCCCTCAGTTTGTTATTGGTTGTGTTTCGCCACGTGATTCATGTTTTGTTTTGTTGTTTACTTTTTTAACAAAAATATTGATATTGAAGTTTTCTGACGTTTGATTTACATAAATGTTTTATTAATTAATTCGATATTTCTTTGATGTTATTCTAATTCAAGTTCAATTCAAGATTACTCTTCATTTTATCTGAGAAGATTCTTTTGGAGATTTTCAGATTCTTAGTTGCTGTTGTTGCAAGGGTTTTCGAATTCTATTCTCAGGTTTTCAGACATTTTACTGCTGTTGGACAACGTGCTGTTGCTTCAAAAGAACTGATCATGGTAATATTTGCCGAACAATTTGGATATGAAGATCCCGTACTGTCCAATTAAATCTGAAGATGGTTATAAGTTGAACCGAGTTATTGAAACATTTATAAATTACCTTATTTTAATTTCACAAATTAGGGAAATTAAATGAAATAACCTCAGCTAAGAATGCAGTAAATGGCACCGCGGTTGAAATCCTATTTATTATTGGAAATGTAAGTCACGTTGACAGTTATGAATGCCAACACTTTATTATATGTCCAAGTATTTATGTTATATAGTAAATAGGAATTGTTGTACGAAGTTTAACTGTTTGTCACCATATTTGAACTTTTTTGATGATGCAGAACTTATTTTTGAATAGATATCTTCCATTAACATAAAATTTGTCAAATATGACAATAAGAGAAACTTTGAAAATAAAGTCTGTTCGATGAGAGCTCACAGTGTGATTGTATGGGACCTATTTTATTTTAATTCTGATTGACTGATTAAAACGTCAAATTGAAGACACGTTTACATACATAAAAACTTGTGACAGTGACAGTACAGTACTAATTTTATTATTTTACATTTTAATCAATGTTGATAGATAATATTTCAAAGCTTCATAAAAAGAATCAATAGAGTATTTTTTTTTAAAAGTAAGCCAATTGTACGAAATTTATTTGGAGGATAATACGAATTGTTACTTACAAATTTTTTGTGCTTTGTAAATTTTGACTTTTTGGTCAGCCACTGAGGATCAGAATAAAATGCATCCTATGCAACCACACGGTAATAATCTCTTACCAGACTGACTTTAATGCAACGGTATCAAACTACTTTCAATGTTTTTCGTAATGCGTAAACTTGTCCTCGTTTGACGTTTTGTTGGCCAATCAAGGTCAAAAACATCCTACGAGTATGTTGCGTTCTTATGTGGGACAGGGTATAATTTTTAATATAACGAAACTAACAGTTTCAATGACAGCTATTATCTGTCAAAATTCAGAAGAAATTGGGTACTTTCACTCGAACTCAGCAGCTAGATGACCATATCTCTTTTTTTTTATACCCAATAAATGACAACAGCTTGGCCAGCGATCTAGCGATATAAATCTTCGCTGGCGAATCTTCAAGAACTGTCAATTTTATAAAAACAATAGTTCAACATGTACAGTTTCATAAATATGAAAATAAAAATTATAAAATTTGTAAAACCGCAGAAATACATGAGCAGAATCATTCTGATAAGTTTGTTTAGTATATATTATTACGGTATTATGAAGATGTTTATGCCCGAGAGGTATAAACATCAAGTAATGTTCGAGGTACAAACTAGTTATATGTGTATTAAGGGCATAATCCAAAGATTATAGCTCTGAAGGAATATTTCAAGCTCGACGCGTAATGCAAAGCTTTAAATATTCCGATTGCTATAATTTTAATTATGCCCGTCGTACATACAACGTTTTACTTTATTATGGTCCTCGAAATTAAAGGATTCAGTCAGTAGGAATTCGTTATCGTAGATTGTTGGTGTTGCTATATTGTTTGTTTACGACTTTTTTAAAAATTTATTGTCAAATAAAAATGGAAGTACCACAGAAGTCAAAAGAGCTTTACGATAAACAATATGTATTTATTGTGTTGTCTAACATCTATCCATAACTCACGATTTTTATTTATTTGAATAGCTGTTGCTTGGCAACTTTATACCCTTCGGGGCTATAATAGCCAAATTACGCCTGCTTTTGAGGGCCAATAAACAAGTTTATGGTGGCAAAGGAAAATAAAATATTTTATCTACGATTGTGTAATAAATAATTTTTATCGCATTCATTTTGAGTAAGATAAGTACTTTACTAATACACTACTGCGTTTTTGGAAATATTAACGCAATAGTGCTTTAAAAAAGTACTTATCGCACTCAAAATGATAGTTACTATGGTTTTTTTAAATGTCAAATAATTATAAGAACTGTCAATTGAAAATTATTTTTAATTTTAATTTATTTGGTGGTTTTAGATAAAATCTTGTACGATAAATAAAATAAATAAATATATCATCACGCCTTCTACCCATTACTGAGTGTGGCACTCTATCGAAGCAGATCTCGGTAAGTAATATATATATATATATATATATATATATATATATATATATATATATATATATATATATATTGCGCGTGAAGTGCAGTTACCAACCGTCAAATCACGGCCCTCATAGATGTTAGTGGTGGGAGAGCGACAGGGGTAATTTTAAAATGGTGAAAATTGTTTGTCGCCTGTGGTAATCGAAGCAGGGTTCTCAGGACCCACAGGCCGACTTGATACCCACTGAGCTAGCTACCCCATCTTGTACGATATATGTGTGGTAATGCATCATTAAGATACTTGTGTGATAGCACAACAAGGCTGTTACCTACGTTCTTGTTGGACTGTTTTGCTCGTCGAATAAGTCTGTTCGAGCAAAAACGACAGAAAGTGAGTGGTGGAAAAACATTTGTTGAACTGAACCTGATTATGTCTGTCGAACTTATCAGTTCGAGCAAAACCGAAGTGTGTGGGGTAAACAGAGGACAGTTTGTGTAGTTAAAAAGGTTTTGCTTAATTTGTATTTCGCAACGAATTGTTTCTATATGGCAGATCCTCGCCAGATTAGTGGAAAGTTTTTATTGGAATTTATAGAACTGTATCATAGTATTCCGTGTTTATGGAAAATAAAATCTCGCGAGTAGAGTATTAAGAAAGACAAAGCATATGAACGGCTAAAAGGGTACAATAAGTATTGTAATCCATTCATAAATAATTAAACCAATTTCCAGGTTCCAGTTAATATGTGAAAACTTGCTACACTTAAAAACCATTCTTTCGCCCATTTTGTCCTTTTCCTTTGATTTTTTGATTTTATGGCAAATGCCGCCGCCATTGCACATAAATATATTGTCTTCATGTTTATTCAGTTGCTAAACAAAACCGAAGTGTGTGCGTTCGTCTTTTTTGCAGTTCATTGAATAAAACAGTTCAACAAGAACGTAGTGTGTGGGCCCCTTTCGTGCATGTTGTTAGAAGTTGTAAAGTGACAAGGGTTGCGTTTATTTGTTACAACAAACAAGCTTAAGATGCATTGGTTTAATCCCTGGATGAAATTAATATAAGTTAGTATATTGACACAAATGCTCATAGCTTTTTCAATTTTTTTTCAAATTTCTAGTCAGACAATGCGGTTGTTCACAAAAAAATACAAGTTTTTCACACTAATTGATAAAGAATAGCGGTTTCACTATGATACCACAACTGTAAAAAATTGTGTAGTCCCAAATAAACGAATATGAAGATATTTATATATATATATATATATATATATATCATCACGCCTTTTACCCATTACTGAGTGTGGCACTCTGCCGAAGCAGATCTCGATAAGTGATATATTTATGCGCGTGAAGTGCGGTTAACAGTTGTCAAATGACGGCCCCCAAAGATGTTAGTAGTGGGGGAGCCAAAATTGAGAGTTAAACTGCTATACATTTTGTCTTTAAGGTATGTTTAACGTTAAATTTTGTTAAAAATGTTGAAAATGAATTGTAGAATTTAGTAAATGTAAGTTACCTGGGTTTTTAGTTTTATTTAAATTTTAATGATAAAATTAGATTCGGGCCAACTGAATGTTTTAAACTATTTGTGACATTTAGTTTTTCATTTTCATAGTTATATTTAAGAAAACAAATAAAACGCGAAACAGGTATATAGGAATTATATATATTGTGCTTATATTTAATTCAAGATATTCATATAGTCTCTAACAGGCAGATTCATAAAACAGATTATCGCTAACACCAGTATTTGTCGAATTAGTAGACAAATAAATCACGATCAATATTTTATCATCACCGTCTACCGTCCGACTGAACCCATTAAAATCACCATACGATTTACAACCAGCCGCACGTGTCCGAAAAAACAAACCAAAACTCGAAATCAAGTCACCTTCGTTATAATATCAAACACTTTAGCCCGTCACACGAATAAATGAACATCAATTTATTTAAAATTCTCAATAGGGTGCCCTGGCGCACCATTTGTCTCCGCGACTCACTACGTTTACAGTGGACGGGTTAGTTCGGCTCGAGAGCGGTTTGGCACGCTGTGAGCTCGTGCTCGACACATGTAATTCATATGTAATTATGTATATTTCTGTATGTAAATGGTTGGTTTCGAGTATGACTTATTCATGTGTTGGAGACTGTATGGAGTAGAGTAGAGGATCTCTTAGCTAGAGACTGTCTTGCGGTGAATGTTCCTAGCGAACTGGGTTCACTTTGAGGTAACTTTAGTTAGTTTAAAGTTCTGATGATATTTTCACAGGACCATTTACTTGACTAATTTTGCAACTTTGGTGATTTATTAATAATTTACAATATTAAAGCGAATCATATACCTGATTGGATCTAAAGTTGACAACAGAACACTTTGTGTTAATGGAACAAAATATTATATATTGTTATTGTTATGGAGTAGGTGGTATCGAGTCGGCATGTGGATCCTGAGCACCCTGGTTCAATTCCCTCAGCCGACAAACATTTTCACCACATTCAAATTACCCCTGTGGTTCCCCCACTACTAATATCTTATCGGGCCGTGATTTGACGGCTGATAACCGCACTTCACGTGTATAAATATATCACTTACCGAGATCTGTTTCGGCAGAATGCCACACCCAGTAATGGGTAAAAGGCGTGATGATATATTTATTTATTTTATTATTAATGAAAATAACGATTCGAAAAGATATTGTTTTGAAGGTGGCTCATGCGTGAAGTGCGATTACCAATCACTTACCGAGATCTGCTACAGCAGATTTATTTATTTCATTTACAAATTTTCACAATTCTGGTACTATGTGACTGGCAGAGCTGGGCAGTAGCTAGCTACTTTTGTAGCTTAGCTACTAGCTTAGCTACGTTTACCTTAGCTGTAGCTATAGCTTAGCTAAATGTGAAAAAATATAGCAGTAGCTTGTAGCGAGCTATATTTTTTTCTATTAGCTTAAAAATATTGTTATAACAACTGGAGCTACTTTAAAAGCTACTTTTTGTAGCCCAAAGATACTTTTTGTAGCTTAAAGCTACCACTGTTCATTAAAAAATACATATTAATTTTTGTTTTGTATTTGAATTGTACCTTCTTTATTGTTTTCTATAACTGTAGGATAACAAGTTATTATATACGAATAGTTTAAAATCTATTAACATATTTTATTTTTCACTTGTTCTTAACCTATCCTACTTTTGTATTAAATATTAGATGAACTTAACATTGACTGCATAGGAGTCTTCTGTTAATGTGACTGTTAATTTATTCCGATATAAATAAGAATTATAGCATAACAAATTAACAGTACATTTTTCCATTTGCGATTTTTTATATTTATTAACAATCATTATAACAAAAGACTGATCAACTGATCTCATGACAATGGCAAATTTAATTAATTCACAATAATTGAAAAAAGTAGCTTTAAAATTTAACAGCTACTTTAATGAAAGCTTTTAACTGTAGCGTAGCTATATTTTACAAAATGTAGTTTATAGCTGTAGCTCAGCTACTTTTTTAAAGAATAGCTGTAGCTGTAGCTTTGCTACTTTTTTACTTTCTTATACAGAGTATAAGGAAGTATTGTAATCGTGAAAAAAATCGTTGACGAGATTTTCGCGGAAATACGTGTTTTGAGGTCCACTAAATCCGTTTTGATCATTTTCTCAATGATGTCTGTGTGTGTGGATGAATGGATGGATGGATGTGTGTCCCAGTGTGCAATATCTCATGAACGAGATAAGATTTGTTAACGAAACTTGGTAATTATAAGTTTAATGAAAATATGAAGAGCTGAGTTAATTTTGAATGAAATTGAATAGCCGGAAGCGGAAGTTTACTGGACACACAAAACAATAAATTCCATTTATTTCAAAAATTGAATCAATTACGAAAAAAAGTTTCAAATAAAAGATGTTAGCAAAAATATTTGGAACATAAAATGTTATTTGCAATTTTTCTGTATATGCGCCTAATTTTGAGAAAAACTAATTTTTATATTTAATAATATATTTCAACAATCATAGTAGCAATAGAAACAAAAAACATAAATTTTAATTTTCGCTTTATCTAGTTATCTATGTCTTCTTTCGGAAGGAAACTAAATTACATGTTTAATAACATATATTCTAAATATTATATATGCTGTGTATAAGAAAGTCGTGTGGTGCCCACACCAGATTTTTTTAAGTAGCTTGCCCAACTCTATTGTCCGGAATAATTTACTCTACAATTTTTATGTTATATTCATGCATTTTACAAACTTATTTTCGTAGCTGTTATTATAAAAAATTATATAATGACACCTCATTGATAGCTGTGAAGTATGGTTAGAAAGTAATATTTTTTATACTGGCAGCTTTGTACGAGAGCAAAATGCATAAAAATAAAATAGAAATAACAGAATAAATTCTGTTGATCACAGAATACCAAAATGGTGGTAATCTATAGAATAATAATGAAAAAATAAGGGTTGTCATTATCTCCTCGCTCAGTAACAAATAATGATCGTGTTACAGAATAGTTATTTTAATTACTGTACATATTTTTAAAGTTGAATCTGTTAACGATCGGTAAGTGAATGACAATTTAAATTTTTCATTGGTGTTTTACAGATATTCACAATTTCGGTAAGCTGAAACCAGAATAATTTACCTTGTCATTTTTGTTATGTTCATGCACTTTGTTTACTAATATACATAGCTATTAGCTGTTACTAAAAAAATAAATATATCATGACAGCTCACTGACAGTGCCATAAAAAGTATGTTTAAAAATAATATGTTTTTATACTGGTAGTTTTGTACTAGAGTGAAATGGACAAAAGTAAAATAGAAGCAACTGAATATATACATACATACATACATACATACATATCTTCACGCTATATCCCAACAAATGGGGTAGCACGAACCCTAAAAACACTCACAAAACATTCACTCATCACACCCATCAAACAACCAGCCATCACCAAACATTTTCATCCAAACACACCACCCTCACTTCAACCACATTTATAGATCACTCCATATAAACTCATTCTAATATTACACTCGAAAGCATCACACAACAAACCTTCAATCACATCATTCCTATTCTCTTACCATTCATTTTCCTTCCTCAACGTACATAACATATGCATAAAAAAAATCTCAAATTACTCACATTTACTACTCCCAACAACGAATCTAATAACGAAACTAACAACGAATCTACAAGATTAGAAAAGATGAAAGCGATAGTCTACACTTGTATATGAAAGAAAAGACCACACAATGCAGTCACAGAAAATGAGACAAAAAGATAAGAAAGGGAGGGAGCGTCGCCCTGCGCATGCCTTTGAAAGTGAATTTCACACAATTGCAGTTAAACACTCTACGTAATAACTGAAAACGAATTAAAAGATAAGAAAGGAAGGGAGTGTCACTCTACGTTTGTTTTTGGAAATGAATTCCACACAATTTCAGTTAAACACTCAATGTAAGATCAGAAAACGAATAAAAAAGATAAGAAACGAAGGGAGTGTCGTCCCTGAGCTTGTTTGAATATATAATGGTGATAATTTGCAGATTAATCATAAAAAGTAAGAATTCTCATTAATTTATCGATCATTAACAGATACGATCATTAACAGATACGATCTGACTCTTTAGGGCAAACATATAAAATTTAGATTAATGTTGTTTGCTAAGTGTAGATTCTTACTTATTTTTCATTTTAGATATATGTTTGCCCTAAACATATTAAACTCGTAACTTAATTTAATTGGTTGTTATACTTTATTTTAACATTTGACCTGAAGATGGCCATAACCTTGGCCGAAACGTTGTCAGTACATCTTCAATAAAATAACTACAACTTTAAGCCGTTTGTCCATTATTACCTTACCATTAACAGATAATGATCGAGTTACAGAATAGAGGGGAATATTTCGATAAATTTTTATTTCACTTGAACAAATTTAAGACAAAAACAATATGTGCAAAAAATGTGTACATTGATTCTTTTTGGAAAGAATAGAATGTTTTCAGGATGAGTTGTATGCGAGTGTTAAAATGCTTACGAGTTCCAAAAAGACACTTCTTTGCACGACCATTTAAAATTTTTAATATAAATTTTGACAGTTTTATTGATTTGTTTATTTGCTTACAAATTGTTGATAGTTTTTATGTATCTATGAATACGATGTACTTTTCACGCACTAGTGCAAAATATTTAGTACAATGAAATCATTTGTTACAATGACTAATTATTCGTCATTGTAACATGTATTTTTCATACTTTTTTCCTATATAGCAATAATTTACTGCATTTTAAAATTTTATTTAAAAAATGTATACCGTATGTTCCACGCCAATGTTGACATAGGCAGTTAAACATGTAAAATTAATTTTTTGTAATTAAAAGTGTCCGGCAAAACATTATGGGACCAAATTTTATGTTACATTACGACCAATATTCCTACATCTTATCTTAATATAGATTATTTAATTTTAATAGCGTAATTTAAAATAAAATAAATATATCATCACGCCTTCTACCCATTACTGGGTGTGGCAGTTTGGCGAAGCAAATCTCGGTAAGTGATATATTTTGCGCGTGAAGTGCGGTTACCAGTCATCAAATTACGGCCCCCAAAGATGGTAGTGGTGGAGGAGCCACAGGGGTAGTTTTTGAAATTAAGAAAATTGTTTGTCGCCTGTGGGAATCGAACCAGGGTTCCAGGATCCACAGGCCGACTTCATACCACTTGGATAGCAACCCCATAATTTGTATAAACATTAAATATTTTTTTTAAAGTTGATTTTATTATAATAATAAGAATTTAGGATAAACATATATAGTATATATTGAATAATGCCTACTAATAAAAAGAATTGTTAAATAGTATATTAAAGAATAAGTTTCATAAGGCAATCTGTTAACTCACGAGTCCATGTTTGAAAAACGAGCTGCTCTGCGGCGAGTTTTACAAAGGACTAGTGCGATAACATGCCTTTTGAAACGTGTTCTTTATACTATTTTTTCTATTGAGGTCAATTTATAATTGTGTTAGATTTAAAAAATGCGACTTGTCAAAAATATAATAAAAATAAAATAAATATAACATCACGCCTTCTACCCATGACTGGGCGTGGCACTCTGGAGAAGCAAATCTCGGTAAGTGATATATTTTGCGCGTGAAGTGCGGTTACCAGTTATCAAATCACGGCCCCCAAAGATGTTTGTGGTGGAGGAGCCACAGGGGTAGCTTTTGAAATTATGAAAATTGTTTGTCGCCTGTGGGAATCGAATCAGGGTTCTCAGGATCCACAGGCCGACTTCATACCACTGAGCTAGCCGCCCCATAAATATAAGTTAGTGTTTTTTTTTCATTTGTGTTGGTAGCGCTTTTCATAACAAAATCAATAATAAAAATATTTTTTTGTCCATTAATCAATGTTTTTTTCTGTATGTTGTGATTTTTGTATTATTATAGCATATTACAGGGTGATCAAAAGGAATTGTTATAGTTGGCAATACAATTTCCAGAGATCTTTTTATTCCACAGTTGGTACAACGTCAGATAAAGGCGGAAATGCTATTTGATATTTCTAATAAATACAAATAGGTTATGTCAGGAGTCTGACATAGAATAGAACTTTGACTTTTTAAATAATAGAAATACTTTAGAAATAAATGTAATAATAATTGTACTCAAATTTAAATTTTAAATGTCACTGTCAACATCAGGAAATGAATTTATGTATCAGGCTTACCAATTTTAAGTAGTTTTTTTTATTGCCAACTATAACAATTCCTTTTGATCACTCTGTATTTTACTAATATTTCGACACCGACAATTTACAATTTTGAGGTTATATGTCACTCATCTGTCAGAATCATACCACTACTACAAAATAAAAAGCGCCAAAAACAGTGCGCTTATAGATCTCCTTGACGACTTGTTTACGCACTGTTTATAGAGCTATAAGAACACCGAAATGGACAAAAGAATGTTTTACAACAGGTATATAACCGATTAAAAATATAGTGACATCACAAAGACGGAAGCGTTCTCAAATAAAATAAATAAATATATCATCACGCCTTCTACCCATTACTGGGTGTGGCACTCTGCTAAAGCAGATCTCGGTAAGTGATATATTTTGCGCGTGAAGTGCGGTTACCACTCGTCAAATCACGGCCCCCAAACATGTTAGTGGTGGAGGAGCCACAGGGATAGCTTTTTTCAAATTATGAAAATTTGTCGCCTGTGGGAATCGAACCAGGGACCTCAGGATCCACAGGCCGACTTCATACCACTGTACTAGCCATCCCATGAAGCGTTCTCATTGGCCACAAATATTTTCTCGCGGTAAATAAGAGACATATGCGGAGTAGAACGTAACTAAGTGTGACATCTCAGCAAAGTTTTATCAAACTGTACGTTGTTTGCTAGTATGTACATGTTCTACATGTTCTGTATTTATTACAATAATTTAATTTCTTTTGCCTGGGCTTTCAACTACTATAAATTATGATTTTCAACATAGTAAGATTATTTTGCAAGAATACAATCGTATATTATTTACTCTCTTTGAACGAAACAAGTTAAGCACCACCAGCCCTATGCAACTTCGTATATAAGCGCAGTTAGTAAACATCCAGTTTTATGTCATTCGCGCACATGACTTTCAAAGAGAGAGATAGCTATAAAGAGGCTGGCATTTACTCAACGCCATATGAACGCAGGTTACTTTTTTCAATCATTAGTGTTGTTTGGTGATAAATAGTTATAAACAATTAGTTTGCAATGGGTCGTAAGTGTTTTGCGCCCAATTGTACCAGCGGGTATGACTCAAATCATGAAAAAATATCTTTGTTTCGTGCTCCAAAAGAGCAGTTGGAAATTTGGAAGAAAGTAGTAATATGAGCAGATATATATATATATATATATATATATATATATATATATATATATATATATATATATATATATATATATATATATATATTATTGCATGTAAACAAAGAAAATGTATATCACATAAAAGAAGCGGAATTAACAAATGTTAAAAGTCGTGGTTTCTTAATCCACCCAAATATAAACATATTTAGATTATCCAAATATATTCAAGATAAATTAATATTATATATAAATAAACCTCATATATATGAAGAAACAGTGTATTCTGTAATTGAAAATTATGCATTCTCTTTCTCTTGTAGAGATCACAAGAAAGAAATAATATCTGTTTTTGTCCATGAATTTATTTTAATGCGCTTGAAGCAATATTTTAAACAGAATCAAAATCTTATCAAATCTCAGTGTATGGAAGATCGAAAAATCTAAATTAAGAAAGAATTGAAATATTCAGTTCGATCTGTTTTTATTATTATAAAATTATAAAATATATTGTATAAGTAAAAAATATTAATTAAGAAAAAAATTAAATATTCGGTTCTATCTATTTTCTTTATTATTTTTTAAATAAAATGTCCTATTTACATTATATAAATTTTACCATTTTGTATTTTAAAATTAAAATATTTATGCCAATTTTACACTTGTGTAACTTGTCATGGTGTAGTTAAATAGCAAAAATGTACTACTAGAAAAATGTGTTTATATATAGTTTTACGTATTTATATTTGTCAAGCTAAACCTGATATAATTATAGAAAAATGTGTCTTTAATTTTAAATAATTGCAAATAACATTTTTTAAAGTAATTAGTTCTAAAAGTAAAAAAAAAACATGAATAGACTCGTAAGATCCAATGTGTTCGCCAGACTCTTCTTCCTATCGCACTCACTTTTTTGTCGCTCTCTTTCTATTACATTTCTGTGGATGCTTTACCCGCAAGACTCGCCTGTCCTTCTGTATAATAGTACGTGAGCACCACTGATACGAACTTCGGAGATCACAACCCCAAGACAAAACTTCAAAAAATAATATCTCTTGTAATATAAGGAAATTTTAACCTGCATTTTAACTGATTGTCATAGTTTATCATGAAGTTTAATAAAAAAAAAAATTAAAAACAGGAATGGGAGCCTATTGTCTTTTAACAAAATAATAAATTTATGCTATAGTGATTTTTTAAATTAGTTTACAAAAAGTTGCCAAGTTACAGAAAAATGTCATAATTTTTGTCATGTGTCAAAATTTACTGTCCGGTTCTCATTAACATTTTTTAAAATGCTCCGAAAATTAAATCGTGTAACATGGAAATACTTTACATTTCGAGAATTCGCTGCAGATAATAAGACTGTTGGATTCATTGGTTTGGGAGCTATGGGTTCAAGATTGGTAGAGAAATTGATATCAAAAGGAACAAAAGTGATGGCATTCGACAAAAATAAGAGAAGAGCATCTGAAATGAAAAGGAGAGGTGCTGTGATCGTAGAATCTGCCGCAGAAATTGCTGCACAAAATGATATAATCTTTACATTATTACCTAATTTTACGGCAATGGTTAAAGTTTGTGATGGCCCGAAAGGGATCATGGATAGTGCGAAACCGGGCACGTTGCTTGTTGATTTGTCCAGTTTAGGTCCCGTTAATTCTATACAACTAGCAGATGTATTACAAGATAAAAAGATAGATTTGTTATCTGCTCCTATATCTGGTAGTACATATAGTACTGATGAAAATATTATATTTCTTGTTGGTGGTAATAAAAAATTTCTGGATAAAGTAGACCCTTTTTTTCAACAGATGGGTGATGCAAATAAGAAAAATGTTGTGTATATTGGCTCAGATGTTGGTGACGGTCAGGCAGCACGTATTTGTGGCATGTTACTTCTTGCTTGTACCATGGTTGGAACTTCGGAAGTCATGAATTTAGGTATTCGGCTTGGCTTGGATCCAGTTATTCTAAAAGATGCCTTAAGTTTGACAAGTGCTCGTTGCTGGGCTTGCCAGTTTTATAATCCTGTACCAAATGTTCTAAAGGATTCTCCTGCAAGTGATATGTATAAACCTGGCGAATCCGTACGTACGTTCGTGAAGGGTTTATCAGTAGCACAAGACCTTGCTGCAAAAATACATTCCCCTATTCCTCTTGGATCCCTCGCGTGTCAACTTTATAATGTGGCTTCTATACGTGGATATGAAAACAAAGATATATCAATTGTTTATAAATTATTTAAACAGACACTTATAAATGAACATTAACATTCAAGCTGAATACATACAAAAATAAGTATTAAATTTTTGTCGTTTAAGATTTATGTAATAATTATGTTTTGAGAATAATAAATTTTACATTTTTTACTTTTTTAGTTTCAATATTTATTGGAAATTTTATGTTAGTGATTGTATACCTTTATGCCTTTAATTTATTTCTGTTAATTAATTTTTTCTTTATTGGTGCGAGCGAAATGATTTGCCGAAACTTTATTATTTCCTGTTAATTAAACAAGTAATTTTTTCTTGTTATTTCTAACATTTTCGTTTTAAGTGAGTTCTTTAGGATCTAATTCTTATTAGTACACTGGTAGTGATTGAAGGTTTGTTGTGTGATAATGATTTCGAGTGTAATAAATGAATGAGTTTATATGGTTGAAGTGAGGCTTGTTTGTTTGGACGAAAATATTTGACGAAGGCTGATTGTTTAGATGAGTATGATGAGTGAATGTTTTATGAGTGATTTTAGGGTTCGTGCTACCCCATTTGTTGGAATATAGCGTGAAGATATGTATGTATGTAGTAATTATTAAATTCAGTAGCCATGTATCAAATATTTTTATGTGGACCCGTCTCTAAAATAATTTAAAAAAATAGTCGACGTAAGCCAGTAGTGAGTTTAGATGGCCTTATTTTTAATAATACTTATATAAAATATATTATTAAACAAACAACTTTTATATTTCAAATTTTCTATACTATAAATGATGATTTTTTTTAATTTCAAATTTAATTTAATCATCTGTCACAAATTTAACCTTAAAATTTTTTTAAATTTAAGTGATAATTAGATAATAAAGATTTGCAAAACAATAATAAATATGTATACTGGATTTATCACGAAAAGCGGGCTATAGGCGTTTATCATAGAAAAAAAATTCCGTGTGCATTGAGTCCCAAATTATTTAAGACAAAAATTCTTCAAATATAAGTTGTAGAGCTTAAAGGTAGGTATATATCTAGATCAATAAATTAAATAAATTTACTTTATTTTGTAACGGCAGAAATTAAATATGAATATTTACAGAATTTATTTATTTATTTATTTACAACCACTCAACAGGATAAAATTATCCCAATTACTGAGGGTTGGAAAATGAAAAAAAATACAAATAGAAACATTTTAAACATTACGACAAGATACAATAGAAAATAATTACTATAACAGTAATAGACAATAATTATAAGTGACACAGATACTTTAAATTTACATATTACATTTACAATTCACAACAGGTTAGAAATAGAAGGATATTACATTTGAAATACGAATAAGAGTTACAGAAAATATCAATGTTTACAAGATTCTCACACTGATTATATATAGAGCATAATCGTCGTATAGGAGATCTGAGCTCATAATTTGACTTAATAGTTGAAAGAAAGAATGTTTGTTTAGACCTAGAAGAAATTCTAGGAATATTTATTTTAATTAGGCCTAGGCTCGATACATCATCAATTTTATTACAAATTAGGTTATGTAAGTATAAACATGAGTGCATAGTACGTCTGCTGTCAACTATAAGTGAATTAATCAAAAGGTAAAAATAATTTTTTAGCACAAAATCTTACAAATTTCCGCTGGATCCATTCAATATCAGAGCTATGGTTCTTATAAATTGGATTCCATATGATTACACAGTACTCAAGTTTAGAACGAACAAAAGAAAAATATAAGGATTTAAGCGTCGATACGTTATGAAAGAATTGCGAGTTTCTTATAATAAATCCTAAATTCTTATACGAACTTTTGATAATATACTCGAGATGAGCAGTGAAAGAAAATTTTGAATCAAAAATGACGCCCAAATCCTTATAAATTCTAACTCTATCAAGACACATATCTTTCATTTTGTAACTATAAGGACAGGGATTTTGTTTCATCGAGTATGTCATGATTTTACACTTATTAACATTAAATGATAGAAGTGAAGATGAAGACCAAACTAATAGATTGTCAATAGCAGACTGAAGTTGTATTTGATCAGAATCTGAGTTGATAACTTTGAACAGTTTAAGATCATCGGCATATAATAAAGCATTGGAAGATTGTAAGCAATAAGTAATATCATTTACGAATAAGTTAAATAATAAAGGGCCTAAATTAGACCCTTGGGGTACACCCGAGAGCGGCGTAAATTGATGTGATTTAAAGTTATTATAATAAACATATTGCTTACGATCATTTAAGTATGATTGCATGAGTTGAATTAGCTCAGGAGAGAAGTTGAATTGATACTGAAGCTTATGCAATAATATGCTATGATTAACTGTGTCAAAAGCTTTGGCAATATCTGTGTAGATGACATCGATTTGTGTGTTACTATTAAGAGAAGAAACAATAAATTCAGAAAAATTTGTCAGATTAGTTGAGGTAGATCTTCCTTGCATGAAACCGTGTTGGTTCGGTGAAATTGCTTTACAAACATTACGATATATGTATCTGTACAAAATCTTTTCAAAACACTTTGCAATATTTGACAGAATGGAAATAGGCCTATAATTAGATATATTATGTAAATCACCAGATTTGAAAATGGGACAAACAGAAGAATTTTTTAGGGCAGTTGGGAAAATGTTTTGTCTTATAGACAAGTTAAATATAATATGTAACGGCTTAACAAATAAATCACGACATCCCTTCAAAATATAGGCTGGGAGATTATCAGGACCCGCAGTACAGGAGGTTTTCAAAGTGTTGATCGCAAAAATAATATCATCATTAGAAATGTTAGTAATGGCCACATAATTCGAAGATACAGATTTATTGTATATGTTTGAAAAATCAATAACATTATTTTCAGTGCTGTAAGCACTAGCGAAATAGTCGGCAAATCCTTGCACAATTGAAGAAGTGTCTGTTTATACGTTATTATCCCTGTACATATCTCCAGGTATACGAGAAGTTTTCCTTTTCTTATTTAAAAAAGACCAAAATAGTTTTGGGTTATGCGTTATATCATTTTCAGTATTTATCAGATAATTTTTATAGGCTTCTTTAATATCACGTTTCACCTTGGATCTAAAATATTTAAATGCAGTGTAATAACACTGATCACCAAAACGTTTAAAGAGAATCCTATTTTTGTCTTTCTGCTTTATATCTGAGATGATTTGTTTTGTGAACCAAGGAGGGTATTTCGATTTTTTTCTACGCATAAGTGGAACACAATTTTTAAATACATCATCTAGAATTGCATAAAATTTGACAAATGCGGCGTCAACATCATTAAAAGTTAGTAAAATATCCCAGTCTACATTTTGTAAGAGTGTATACATAAGTTTAAAATCTGCTAATCTAAAATTGTAACTTAAATCATTATTAACTATGGTATTCCGACCACATGATACATTTAGATTGACGGCCACAGATAAGGTAGGATGGTAGTTATCAACAGGAACTAATGGACATGTACTATTAGAGACAGAACAGACTATATTTGACAAAACAACATCGAGAAGACGTGAATCACAATTGAGAACAGTATTAAATTGAGTGGCATTGAAGTAATGACAGAAATTTTCAAATCTGGAGATACAGTTATTATTGTACCCATTATTGTAATGTTCTGTCAGTTTGTTCAAATTAAGGTCACCAAGAATAATAAAATCAGAATGCATCAATGAATGACAAGATTCAAGAGATTCATATAACATATCATGTTGTATAAAAGTTGTAGGTGGTGGAGAATATAGTACAACAATAAAGAGATCATTACCACAACCAATTTTGACACGTACACAAATAATATCAGCTAAAGAGTTTGGATTATGATCAATTTTGACTAGTGACGATTTATATTTAATATTAACAGCACACAAAACACCACCGCCACGAGCTTTGCCAGAGCGAATGTTATCACGATCATTTCTGTATACGACATAATTATTGGAATCAAACAATTCATTATTATGAACAGAATCTGTGAGCCAAGTTTCAGTAAGAGCAATTATATCATGATCCGAAAAAAATGAATTGGTATATATATCTAAAAGTTTAGAATTCAATCCTCGTACATTTTGATAATAAATATTCATAAGTAAAATGTAAACGTACCAGTTGTAGAATAATATTAGTTAAAACTCAAAAATAAGACACAACAAAATAGTAATTAACAGTGACAAGACTTGCAAGTTAATTGAGAAGAGTTCAATGAACTTGCTAAGAGAATAAACAAATCTAAGCAAGTAGATTTGTTGAATTCAAAATAAAAATAAAGTAACAAAAATTTGAGCTGCTCCATTTTAAATATAAGAAATTGTATTAAATATCTAAGGAGTATAACAATACTTAGTTTAATACATATACACGTAAAATGGATTCAAAATAGTGACAAAAACAAAACAAAAACATTGAGTTATTGATCGTTATTAACGAGATTTGCCTTTATAATATTTCCATTTGAATTGCAAGTATGTAATTAGATTTAACCACGGAACTAAAACAAAATAACAAACATATGTTTTAAATTTTTCTGTCAAAATTTTCCCTGAATAATGCCATATAATACTTTATAATTTTTCTTCAATTTGAATAATTTTCCATTTTTAGTAAATTTCTAAAAACAATGTAAATTTTATAGACAGATCAAAAACTTACTTTTGAACAATTCAATATTTCAATGTGTCCAAATATTTGACAGAATTCATTCGCGCATTTTGATTGAACTCTACGAGGGCAGGGTGAAAAGTCCCTGAGAAATGAAACAAGAAATGATTTATTTGGTCAAAACATATTTTATTTCCCAACATAATCTCCTTGTAGCTCGATACACTTCGTCCAACGTTTTTCTAATTTTTCGATCCGTTCCAAATAATACAATTTTGGCAATCCTTCAAAATAGACGTTTGTCTCAGCAATGACCTCATTATTGAAGCCAAATTTCTTTCCGCCGAGCCATTTCTTCAAGTTTGGAAATAGATAAAAATCGCAGGGGGCCAAATCTGGAGAATATGGTTTGATGATGAACCAATTCGGAGCGCAATTCATGCAATTATCCCATTGCGACTGCGGACCTGTGCGCCGGTGCGTTGTCCACAATCTCATATCAAAAAAATGTATACAAAATGTTCCGTACCCGTTCGGTTGAGATGCTCATAGCCTCAGCAGTCTCATGCACTTTAACTCGCCGATCGTCCAATATCATACCATGGATTTTATCGACGATTTCTGGCGTTGTAACCTCAGTTGGACGACTAGAACGTACGGCGTCCTTTGTGGTCATACTACCGAAAATCAGTAAACCACTTGTGAATCGTTCCAATCGATGGTGAGGAGTCCTCATAATGTTTAACAAGCGATGCTTTGGTTTGTGTAATGTTTTCTCCACGCAGGAAATACTGTTTAATGTTTTCAAAAATCTTCAAGGTTGCTTGCTTTCGATGGGTGTCAAAACAGAACGGAATGACATATCAGTCTGAAAATTGTAATACGTTCTAGATAAAGATGATACATCACAAATGTCACATGAGATTTGTGATTGTGGCGCCACCAGTTTTATTTTTCAGGGACTTTTCACCCTGCCCTCGTATTGAATTATACTTTTGTAAATTTTCATATTTAATTTTGGCGTTATAAAACACAGAATATAAATTTAGTTTTTTGATTTACTTGAAAAATTTTAGGCTATAGACTTGAATTTGAAGCATTTTTGTATAAAATAATTTGGGAAGCAGTGCGCACGGAAAAACTATTTTCCCGGGTTAAAAGCCCACTTTTCGTGATACACTCGGTACATGTTTTTTACTCCGGTTAACTGGTAAGTCAGTTTTGCTCATTATCATTGACAGAACTGATACAGAGATTCCTGCGCTCCTCATTAAATTGATAAGTTTTAATTACCAACAACACAGTATGAATTTTATCTATAAGTTTTTGCAGGACACTTCGTCGAGTTTATTATTTAATTCGTAGCTGACTTTTCGCGAATTATACCTGAGCGTGTTTGGAGATGACAGATGGCGAAAAATTCGAGAATTCGAAGCTTCGAAAAATTCGAAAATTCGTTAATTTGAAGGTTCAAAAATTCGAAAGTTCGAAGCTTCGAAGTTTTTCTGACGAAGTTCAAAACATTCGAATGTTCGAACGTTCAGAAATTCAAACTTCGGTGAAAATCAACGACTCTAATTTATAGTTTTGTAATTTTTATTTTTTTTATAATTTCCGCGGGGCTCCCAGTGTGTCGGGGCCCTAAGACAGCTTATGCTATAATCAGGGCCTGGACAGCTGCATTAGTAACCTTGTTACGTGATTTTTAATGCCATCTCTTGCTGTCCCAAATAAACTAAATCAATTTAAAATTAATAATAGGAATCATCTCAGACTAACCATACCTTAGACGGAGAACAACGGCGTTTGTTGTGAAGTAAAAAGAGTTAAAGTAAGTTGTGGGTGAGACGGATGCGCGGCAAAGAGCTAGTATCCCTTGGTGTTATGCGGGTTGCATTTTTGTTGATGACAGTTATTAGACACGAGCATTTTATTTATTTAAACACAAAAGTACGTATACAAAACACTTAATATGTCAAAAACTAACCTTTACTTTGATGTATAAACAGTAAGTAATTGAATATAAGAATAACTATACAAATGTTTGCAACTCGCATAACATCAAAGGATACTCGCTCCTTGCCGCGCACCCGTCTCACCAACAACTTACTTTAACTCTCTCTACTTCATAACACTGCATTGACTTGAATACGACAGACTTTGTCTAAGGTATGGTTAGTCTGAGGGAATCATAGTAGGTAAAATTTAAATGGCTGACTGTGAAACAAATTACATATTTAAATGTTTGACAAACGATGTTTTATATTTTGACAAGTAAAATGTGTAAATAATAAACATATCTGTCGTCATTATTGCAGTCTATATTTAATGGTGAGTAGATATCTTTTATAATGTTTTATTTAATTTTATACTATTTTATAATTTTAGGCGTCTGGTACCACATTGGAGTAGAAAAAAATTTTAAGAATGTTTTTTCATGTTTTACCAGGAAATAATTTATTACGAAAAGCATTGCTGGAAAACAATAATAGAAATGATTTAATTGATGTGCCTTATAGTAGTACTCTTAAGCACAATGTCGTATGTAGTCTTTATTTTCAAAATTAAAGTATCGATATACATCATCAAAAAAATTAAATATTGGGGCTGTTCCACATATTGACCAATGTAAGTAATTAATACAATATTGTGAAATTTGAAACTTTTACAATTATGAAAATAGTTTTTCAGTAAATATAAATTCATTTTCAACAATTCGGGATGAAAATATCTTATATCTATCAATAACAACAGTAACAACAAGAATACGGATACTAAAGAAAGTAGCGAAATGATAAATGAGAGTGTGCATAAGAAGGCGAAAATGTATATTATTCATATTTATTTGTATTGCATACTAGTACGTGTTTAATTAATATTTTAAATATGATTCAATAAAACTAGCTTTTTACTAATTGTTTGTTTTTGTTGTTTTGTAATATATTTTGATTTTAATAATTTTGAAATATTTTAGTCATTACGATCATGAGAATGGTAAATATGTATCCTATATTATCGGTATTTTTAATAATAATAACATGGGGCAACAAGAGATGTCACCAGTAACTGCGTAACAATCTTTTGTTATAGCTGTCCCTTCTTCTATGGTTACTTGTTCGGTGGCTATAATCCAGCACTGGTTACACTGTTAACCACAGATCATAATATACTACTATAGATAAGAAACTGCCATGTTACGTATTGGGAATGTATTTTGCGCCATCTGAGTAGTGGAAGTCTAACTAAAGACGTGTATATAGGCAACCCGATATGCATATTTACGCAGCTTGTAATTTTTATCATTATTTTATATTTATTTAAACTACATATAATAAAAATTCATAAATACAATATAAACATTTATTAAAATATCCTCGTGTGTACAATTTATTTATAATTTGAACTGTTTCAATCGCAGTTTTATCCAATCCTTGTGAACTTGAAAATTAATTATGACTTCCTCATCTAAATATTATTTATTATATGATCACTTACTTACCAGTAGCAGTGCGTTTTTTGCACAACAATTGATATTAGTTGATGACATTATTTATTTGAAATTATTTCACAAATAAAAATTAATTGGATATTTGACAGATTGAAAAATTTGAAATATATACAAATGACAACTATAGGAACAATCTAGTAGCCAATGCTTGCCGATATTGTAGTTACCTAAAATGAATATCTGCGCATAAAGCCTATTAGCGCCATTCCTTAGGTGGAAGCAGGGCCTGGACAGCTGTATTAGTTACTTTGTTACGCGATTTTTAATGCCATCTCTTGCTGCCCCAAATGAACTAAATCAATTTAAAATTAATAACGGGAATCATAGTAGGTAATATTTAAATGGTTGACATTGTTAAACAGATCACATATTTAAATGTTTGACAAACGGTGTTTTATATTTTGACAAATAAAATTTGAAAAAAACAAACATATCTGTCGTTATTATTGCAATCTATTTGGAATGGTAAGTTGGTATCTTTTATAATTTTATATTTTATTTTAAACTATTGTATAATTTTAGGAGTGTGTGATACCACATTGTAGTAGAAAAAAAATTATAAGAATGTGTTTTACCACGGAATAATTTATTATGGAAAACATTGCTGGATTTAATTGATGTACCTTATAGTAGTACTCTTAAGCACAATGTCGTATGTAGTCTTCATTTTCAAAATCAAATCAAACAAATTAAACACTGAGGCTGTTCCACATATTGACCAATGTACACATAAGTAATTAATATAATATTCTTTTATAGTAAATATAAATTCATTTTCACCAATTTGAGATGAAAATATCACATCCCTATCAATAAGAACAGTAATAGCAACATACAAGAATACGGATACTGAAGAAAGTAGCGAAATGATAAATGAGAATGTGCATAAGAAGGCGAAAAATATACATTATTCTTATTTATTTGTATTGCATACTAGTACGTGTTTAATATTTTAAATATTATTCAATAAAACAAATTTTTTGCTAATTGTTTGGTTTTTTTATTGTTTTATAATATATTTTTCATTACGATCACGAGAATGATAAATATGTATCCTATATTATCGGTATTTTTAATAATAATTACTTGGGGCAACAAGAGATGTCACCAGTAACTGCGTAACAATCTTTTGTTATAGCTGTCCCTTCTTCTATGGTTACTTGTTCAGTGGGTGGAAGTCTAACTATAAACACAGTCCCATGGTTACCTATATATCTTTCTGCTGCCTGCTGTTAACTAACAATAGGCATATTCCATTTGCCATTTGGATCAGATCTAACTTACATTTACTGAACCAGATCATTTATTTATTTCGTTGGATTACTTCGCTGACATTATTTCAGGTGCTAGAATTGCTGATTCTAATTTACTTTGAAGTAATTTACCCCAATAAGTGCAGGGCTCGAAATGGACCGGAGCTGACCGGAACGCTGTTCCGGTTCGTGAAATGGTCAGTTATATCGTTCCGTCTCGTAAAATTATGGACAATACCGTTCCGGTTCGTGACTTTTCAAAAAACGTAAATGAAATATTATAAAATTATATTTATTTTTAATTCCTAATAGAATTAATTTTGAAAGACGTTCTGAATCACATTTTTTTCAAATTTTTGTGGTTCATATTTTCGTATTTCAATTAAGGCGCCTAGTTAAATAAGCAGTCTCCTGCGCAGCTTTCTGAGACTGCGCTCTAAGGCTTTGTATGTTTCGTGCACTCTACGCCCTTCCATATTCTGTGCTGTTCTGCTGTATGATATGTGAGTAATACTAAATCAAAAATCATAATAAATACAAAAATTATATTTCATTCTTAATTACAATCATTTTAGGCTACAATAAAAGACGAAGCATGAATTTTATAAAACATTGGTTAAATAATTCATGGACCAAGAAAGATGAACAAAATATTGATTTATCATCAAATAAACGTCCATTATCACCACCGAAAAATTAAGTCATCCTGTTACCAAACAACAAGTAAAGTACCTAGCTGTTACTAATTCTAGCGAGGAATTTGATAAATCTATTATAATTACTTAAACTGATTCTGATCTTCCATCTTGTTGAACTGTGGGACAATCCAAGTTGTACTAAAGTAATAATAATTAGCTTATTATTTAAAAAAAAAAAGCTTTAGGGTGCGCCATCTGCAAAACTGTTCAAAATTTTGGTATAAACAGCGACAAAAACCTACGATTATCTAAAAATTGGCAAAATTGCTTAATTAAGTCTTGTTGAATATAAGTTGCGAGTGTTGCTTCAATCGGGGAGACGCTCCGGTGTCTCCACGCTGACTCTATGTTAGTAAGTCAGGCTGCTGATGTCCTTTCTATACCTTCACCAAGCGTTTTTGGCCCGGCAAGGCTGCTGATGGACTTTCATACCCTCACCAAGCGTTTTTGACTCTGCCAGGCTGCTGGTAAAACTTACCATACCAAATACACATTTCAATGAATTTCTGACTTGATAATATGAATCAGTTAAAGATTGCTATTGGTACTGGTCACAGGAACAATGCAATTTTACTTAAAATACTTATAGAAGCTGCTGCTATATTGAATGATGCATTTAAGTATGATTTAATACTAAAAGTTAGTCACAATGATATACAAATAAATTATCAGAACTGGAGAGTGAAAAATCCAGTTTGCGAGAAAAAAAAAATATATATATATAAACATAAGAAAAGCGATGCTCATAAAAAAGCAGCCCTAATGTTTATAACTATCGTAGGACCACCATTAATGTAGTTTCGACCAAAGAAATACGTTCGTTCTTAGTTACAAAAAGGTTATCAGTCGGTGGTGACACAACTAGGCAAAAAAGGGAAACTCAAGTTGACAATACGTATGAACATCTGTGGAAATTATTGTAACAAACATTACATTGCTTAATTTTTTTCTTCGCATGTTTATGTTTTTGTTTCATATAATAAAATTATAATATTGTTCATATTGTATGTAATTTTTATTGTGTATATAATATAATAAATATTTTAAATCGAGCGTTCCGTTTCGTAAAAATATCCATTTCGAGCCCTGAATAAGTGCATATGTTTGCTTAATTCAGTTCATTTAGTCATGTTGTCTAATTTATCTGAACTGATTTAAGTGAACCAAATGGCAAATGGAATACAGCTAATATTGTTAACATCGTTGTAAACAACCGATCTATATTGTCGCAGCGGTTCTAGATTTGAACATCATAATAAAGTCATTACAAAAAGTGACTCTAATTTCAGTAGATAACAGTTATCATGACTTCAATGTCTGAGTGAGTCATCATTATCACCATCATCACAGTCTTTTGTCTCCGCATCCACGGCCGTGTTGATAAAGTCATTACACGTACTTGTGCTAATGGGCGGGCAGCACCCATTGTTGTTTTTCGTCTGATTGTTTCATTGTTGGCACAGGCCGTGATAGCGTTAATTGTAGCCCAGCCCCACATAAATTGAATTTTATTAATGTAATTGTTGGTTGTGTTAAACGCTGTAGGTATTGTTCTGCGGATCTACCAAACGACTTGTTTATTAATACTGGGATGTTTATTTATTTTGTGAATCAACTGGCGTGGCAATGCTAATAATAATTATTCTAAGTAGGTAGATGCTCAATGTTGAATTTTTAATTATTATCTGCCTACTTTTGAATGGAGAAGAACATGTTTTAATTTATTCGGATGATGTAATTTATTCACATCTTCTTGTTGATTATTCTTATTTCTAGTTTTTTAATTACATAATAATAAACAAGAGACATTTTAATATTTATTTTAGTTTTGATTTATTATTTCTGTAACAGTGTTGACAGTCTAGCTTTGGCGTGTTGTATGATGGGTTGTGGTACTAGAAATCCGGATTTAATTCAGTCTTCCAGACCATAATAATTTTGAATTTACCTGCCTAAATTAAAATCTGGACTGTGATTTATGCATCAGAGAAGTAGTATATTAGCTGTATTCTTTTTGCAAAATTTTGCACAGTTCAATTGATAAGTTAGTTGAAATGTATCCCAAAAGAATAATACTTTACATATAAAAAATTTAAAATAAATATATCATCACACCTCTACCCATTAGTAAATGTTAGGCTCGTTGATTTCCACCGAAGTTCGAATTTCTGAACGTTCGAACATTCGAATGTTTTGAACTTCGTCAGAAAAACTTCGAAGCTTCGAAATTTCGAATTTTTTGAAGATTCGAATTTACGAATTTACGAATTTTTAAATTTTAGAATTTTTTTAAGCTTCGTATTTACGAATTTTCAAATTTTTCAAAGCTTCGAATTCTCGAATTTTGTGTCTCTGAATTAACGCCATCTGTCATTTCCAAACATGCTCACGCGTAATTCGCGAAAAGTCGGCCACGAATTAAATAATAAACTCGGCGAAGTGTCCTGCAAAAACTCTGCAAGTTCATACGTCTTAATTAAGACAGCTATTCTCTTACCGGTCATCTAAATGCTACGGACTTTTAGTAAAACGTTTTAAAATGAGAATAAAAATTAAACAAAAACGTCTTGATTAAAATGTTTTTGACAGTGTGGCGAAATTTTAAGTCTAAGGGTCAGTTTTTCAATCACCGGTTTACTCTCGATTAGCGTTAATCATGATTAAATAATAATGGTAACCATAGTTTCTATTATTATTTAATCATTAATCGGTGAATGAAAAACTGGCCCTAAATTGAATTAATTTAGCAAATAATAATTACTTATGAATTAATACAAAACTCTACAAATGAGTTTATTCTGAAAATAATTCATACCAATATGCCGTGTTCACATTAGGATCCAGATTCACTATTCTAATAATTCGAAAATTCCAAAATTCGGAATATTCAAAAATTCGAAAGTTCGAAGGTTTAATAAATCCGAACATTCGAATTCTCGAATATTCGAAAAATCAACAACCCTACTAGATTTAGTACTCAGCCGTACCTGATTTCGGTAACTGATACAATTGTGCGCGTGAAATGCAGTTATTAGCCGTCAAATCTCGACCCCCAAAGATGTTTCTGGTGAGAAAGTCACAGGGGTAATTTTAATGTGGTAAATTTTGTTTCTAAGTGATATTTTTAAATTAATAATTTATTAATATTATTTTAATATTTAGTACGACGCCCCTTTGTCGTCCACTATCATGTCTAAGCTACCACCTTGTTGCTCATCGTCATACCTAATATCAAAAGTATTGAAGCATCCTCATTGGCCACTTTTTATTCATGCGGAGTAGAATGTAACTAACTTCTTTGAACTGTCAACGAGATCTGTCATATTTGTTTACTTTGGTTAGATATTGTTTTTACTTGCTAGAAAAATATCTTCTCTGTAGCAAACATAACCCGAAATATCATAGAGAAGAGACGAGAAACCAAATATGATAAATATTATAAATGTTTGACAGTTGACATTTTTACTTTCTTATACACAGTACAAGGAAGTATTGGAATCGTGAAAAAAATCGTTTCGCGGAAATACGTGTTTTGAGGTCCTCTGAATCCGTTTTGATCATTTTCTCAATGATGTCTGTGTGTGTGTGTGTGAATGGGTGGATGTGTGTGTGTCCGAGTGTGCAATATCTCATGAACGAGATAAGATTTGTTAACGAAACTTGGTAATTATAAGTTTCATGAAAAAACGAAGAGCTGAGTTGATTTTGAATGAAATTAAAAAACCGGAAGAGGAAGTTCACTGGACACACAAAACAATAAATTCCATTTATTTCAAAAATGGAATCAGTTACAAAAAAAAGTTTCAAATAAAAGATGTTAGCAACAATATTTGGAACATAAAATGTTATTTGAAATTTTCCTGTATATGCGTCTAATTTTGGGAAAAACTAATTTTTATATTTAATAATAAATTTCAATAAACATAGTAGCAATAGAAACAAAAAACATAAATTTTAATTTTCGCTATATCTAGTTATCTATGTCGTTTTTCGGAAAAACAAATACATCATTAAAATGGTCAACTAATTTGTTAACTTTGCCTCAATTTATTCGACTTCGTATCTCACGGTTCTTGAGATACCAAGGGTTAGGCTCGAAAAAAGGACATGCTGTATATGCCTCATCAGTAAAGTTAGACATAAAGTAGTCAGCATTACTAAAAAATTATACGTAAACAAATTTGATATTTTATATGTTTCAAACAGATAGATGCTGAATTACTGAAAATCTAAATTACATGTTTAATTATTATATATTCTGAACATTAAATATGCTGTGTATAAGAAAGTGGTGTGGTGACCACATCAGATTTTTGTCTAACGTCATCGTTATTTCAAACTGTTTGTCGTTTATATTTATTAGAATAATTTATTTTCCATTTCTTGGACTTTCAATTACTATAAAATATTCAGATTATTTCTCAAGAAATAAATCATATATTATTGGTACTCTTTAGAGGAAACAAGTTAAGTATCACTGAAAGATACATGGATACAGAGTCTCCTCCGATGATGGCCTGATAAGCCGAATTCGATCAGAAATATTTTAAATAAATAAAATTTGTGAAACTTACACCAAGTGCTTTTGTACAATGTTTCATCAAATACCTACAGCTGAATCCATCAATTCTATTAATATACCGGGTGATCAAAAGGAATTGTTATAGTTGGCAATACAATTCCAAAGATCTTTTTATTCCACAGTTGGCACAACGTCAGATAAAGGCGGAAATGCTATTTGACATTTCTAATAAAAACAAATAGGTTATGTCAGGAATCTGACAGCTAATAGAATTTTGACTTTTTAAGTAATAGAAATACTTTAGAAATAAATGTAATAATAAATGTACTCAAATTTAAATTTTAAATGTCACTATCAACAACAGGAAATTAATTTATGTATCATGCTTACCAATTTCAAGTAGTTTTTTTTATTGCCAACTGTAACAATTCCTTTTGATCACTCTGTAGAATTCGTTTATTTCCGCAATAATAACCATCTCCCAAATACCCGCACTTACTAAAATACCTTCACTCAACAAAAACTCTTTCTATAGTTTCTCGGAAGCACCTGGTCGAAGCTCCGATCCATCGCTGGGTCCGAGGCTTGCCGGGCAGTCGTCCGTCATCCGCTCACATCGAGGCAAAAAGCCGCGCCGCCCATTGTTCGAGGATAAATAAATAAATAACGAGGCCCGCTCCTGCCACATATCAAATCGTTTTTAGCGACAAAGTCCACGTGCGATGCATACCATCTGATGCTGATGCTGACTCGCTTCTTGGCAGGAATCTGACGATGCGTGCTTTTTGTGGAAATGATGTTTTTGTGACTAGTTCTAGTTTTGATATGCAAATGAGGAGTAATTTATGGATTCGATGAAAGTATTTGGTGGAACGGGTTTTTGTTGGAGTTTGATTGAATGTTGGTAACCCTTTTGTTTTCTGGGGCTTTAAGGGTACGTCGAACTTTGGATGTTGTGGTCATTATGAAATTATTGATCATAGTTTAGTATAGTGCTTTAAAATTATTGGTGATATTGATAAATTTAATGTAAATCTACTACAGTGTGATCAAAAGGAATTGTTATAGTTGGCAATAAAAAAATACTTGAAATTGGTAAGCCTGATACATAAATTCATTTCCCGTTGTTGACAGTGATATTTGAAAATTTAAATTTAAATTTGAGTACATTTATTATTACATTTATTTCTAAAGTATTTCTATTACTTAAAAAGTCAAAATTCTGTTAGCTGTCGGAGTACTGACATAACCTATTTGTATTTATTAGAAATGTCAAATAGCATTTCCGCCTTTACCTGGCGTTATGCCAACTGTGGAAAAAAAGATCTCCAGAATTGTATTGCCAACTGTAACAATTCCTCTTGATCACTCTGTAGAAGTATATTAGTTAGAGAGTTATGGTGCAAAATGATGTCTCATTTATTCCAGTGACAGAAATGGATTTTTAATAGATTAAGTAATGATAAACATGAAAAAAAGATAATTAGATTTGGGAACGGGTCGCAACTATAGCTGGCGCCGATGTGAATGCGCAGATTTTAAGGGTAGTTGTTGACATATTTTTTACAGACTAATTTTCAGTTTAAATTATAGACTTTGGTATAATTAAGTAATAAAAATGGTAGACAGAAGTTTTGCCCGGTGATGCATGCGCGACAAAACCGGTCAAAGTAAGCAATTTTTATGGTGTCGTGTGACATATTACTATTTGTTCACGACGAATACATGACAAAAAAATTATTGACAGAAATTATTACTGGTTGCTCGTTGGTGACAGAAGCTCTGAACGTGGACTGGTGTAGGGATCAACAACCACCCTTAAAATCTGCGCATTCACACCGACGCCATCTAAAGTTACCACCCGTTCCCAAATCTAATTTTCTTTTTTTCATGTTTATCTTAACATAATCTATTAAAAAATCCATTTTTGTCACTGGAATAAATGAGACAACATTTTGCATCCTAGCTCTAACTATATGTACGTATTAGGTTATTCATTGAATCTGAGAATTCGCGTCATAAATACAATGACTGGTAACCACGAGCTTCGTTTTTGTCTATTTGGGTGTTTGTGATATATTAGTAAGAATTAGGAGGAAGAACCGCAAATGACTGAACCTCGTCTTTGATCCTAAGTAGTCAATAACGTAAAATAAAAATATGTGTAAGATAACGAAATAAAAATAGTGAAAAAAAGTCAAATGAAACCAGTGAGAATGTGTCTATTATGTTCTTTTTTCACTACTTTTAAATATTTTCACGTTTTCTAAAACATATAGTTGAAGAAATGTAACGTATGCTATATATTTTTTCTTTAAATATACGCAGAGAAATTAAAATTTCCCTAAACAATGAAGTGAATTGTCTGATTTGAGGAATACTTTCTACTTATATTAAATTTTGCACAATATATAGAGTGTTATGTAAAGGTACCGCCAACGCTTACATGGTAAAGAAGAAGGATTGAAGGAGTATCAAACATTTTTTGTATCTTCTTCTGAGGTTCCATTAACCCGTAAAAGATATATTAAATGGACCAATCGCACCTCATTGTTAAATTTCATTAAAAAGTTTGAATCAAGTAGTAAATGCTTTATTTTCAGTGCAACTGTCAATGTCAATTATGACTCCAATATGTCAAAGTTTGTCATAATTTTGAAAGAATGGACACAGTAAGATCATTGGAGCATCGTGCGGGATCATGTCTACATCAAAATTGATCGATTTGAATATCTGTTGTAATTTTGACATCAGGGAAATGAAGATAGCTCAGTGGAAAAAGCAAATAACAGATAGGAAGAAATGGAGAAAAATAGTGGAACAAGCAAGGAAGCATAAAGCTCTTTGAAGATATCATGAAAATGAGGGCTAATCCACCTTACTAATAGGATTTATGAGTTCTGTTTACAGAACAGCTGCAATTTCGAACGAAATGTTTCAGCTTATTATTATTATTATTTATAGGTGTGCGCGACGTGCGCCCGAACAGGGCTCCGGGCAGCCTATAACTTTATCAACCAGATTCTCAAAAATTTTTAGCTAATCTTGAATTTTAGATTAACTAATCTTATGCTAGTCCTATTTTAAAAGTTAATTCAATTCACTTTCCAAAAACTAAATGGTAAGAAGGTTGTATTAAAGTTTATTTAAACTTTTTTGGGAACATGGTTTAGCTTAATTTGACAAATCCAAAATTCAGGATTAGCTGGATTCTGAGAATTGGGCTGATACTAATATACGTCTCATTAAAATTTCATTCAATTCTTTTGCAAACTACACGAGAAATAAAACTGTAAAAACATCAAACGAAAAAATAATATTCCAGTCAACTAATGTGACGTGATATAGATAATTATTTTACTTCTTCGAATACCAGTTTAAATTTACTTATAAAAACATTACATAAATTTATAAATAATTCCTACGGCGTTTCTGTAAACTATTGTTGAATATAAATAAGTTTTTCATAAATCACAGATTTCATCATTATCCCATTTTCCTTTTCACGTTAACTAACTTCGAAGCATTGTCAATTATTAGTTAATTTATTGGCTTCCTTAATAACTAGAGCATGAGTTAATTCGTGGAGCATGCATATTACATATAAGTTATGCTATGTTGTGTCGCGTGTGAAAAACGTTGTGGTTGATGTCGGGAGACACATCCGCTGCGGAAAAACTGGAATTCGCGCAATTAACATCGCCGTGGCTCTGAGAATATGACGTCCAAGGCTGCTCGTACATCAACCAACTCGACAATAACAGTCAAAAACTTGATCGCGTCACATCCAGCCTATCAATTATATTAATGAACTCCGCGCAATGGTTTTTGTCCTCCCCGGTGAAATTTATCTTCGTAATCATTTGTCCACACCGCACGTCTTTTTACACATTACCGCTAGATGGAATTATTCATGCGGGTGGCTTTTTGTTTGAATCGTTACACTTGAAAACAGAAAAATAATTATCTGTAAATATTTATCAGATTTGTGGTAGTGATCATGCTTTCTATTCTCATCACTAATTTCACATTTGCAGTCCAATTTCGTAACGAGTTTTAGTCAGTGGCGTAACTAGAACTTTTGCCGCCCAGGGCGGTCTCCAATTTGCCGCCCTTTTTAAGTCAGTAAAAATGGTGGTATTTATAAATTTAAAAAAAATAAAATAAATATATCATGACGATTTTTACCCATTACTGGGTGTGGTACTCTGCCGAAGCAGATCTCGGTAAGTGATATAGTTATGTGCGTGAAGTGCGGTTACCAGCCGTCAAATAACGGCCCCAAAAGATGTTAGTGGTGGGGGAGCCACAGGGGTAATTTTAATTTGGTAAAAATTGTTTGTTGGCTATGGGAATCGAACCGGGATTCCCAGGATCCACAGGCCAACTCGAAACCACTGAGCCATTACCCCATAAAATTAATAAACATAAATAAATTATTGTAATTGAGACAAATTATAGGTAGGAAACTTTTTTACCATTGGATGACTTATTTAAATTAGGCAGTAATAAAGGAATTTTTAGAGATTATATTTTCAACCCTACATTGACTTGACGATGAAGAAAAATATTCGAAATCATATAGTAATTCATAATTCATAGAAATCGAATAGTAAACTTATGAAGTGAACAATATAAAAAATGCCGACCTAAAATATGTGCCGCCCGGTGCGGACCGCACCCACCGCCCACTCTTAGGTACGCCACTGGCTTTTAGTTAATCTTAAATTTTGGATTAGTCAAAGAGTTTCAAAAGAGTTAAAATAAAATTGAATCTAATCTCATTACCATTTAGATTTCGAAAAGTGAATTGGATTTAAAATTAGACTAGAATAAGATTAGTTAATCCAAAAATCAGGATTAGGTAAAACTTTTTTGAGAATTTTGAGATAAAGATTTTTCTACTTACAAATCTAAATTATTTATTTTCTATACAATATTGATTTTTTTCGCCATCTGGTGCTGATGCTGTCAAAATTTATCAAATGTTGAGCTTACCTAATTTTTATTTACACATCTTAGTTTTTGAAGATAAATGTTAATGAAAAACAGAAAATAAATTAGTATTAAATAAATATTAAAGAGAATTCAAATTGGAAAATTTGTATACTAGTCTTATTTTATATTTAAAATGGAACAAATTTGTAATATTTTTGTTGAAAATTCATAATGAATATCTCTGTCGACGCAGATCTCTGTATATTTTGCATGTGAAGTTCGGTTACCAGCCGTCAAAACTCATCTCTCTTAGACGTTATCTATCTGTTGAAAAAAGTATTAAAATTTATTGTAAATAAAAAAATAAATAAAATAAATAAATATATCATCACACCTTTTACCCATTACTGGGTTTGGCACTCTGCCGAAGCAGATCTCGATAAGTGCCTCCAAAAATGTTAGTGGTGGGGGAGCCACAGGGGTAATTTTAAATTAGTGAAAATGTTTTGCCGGCTGTGAGGTTCGAACCAGGGTTCTTCGGATCTACAGGCTGACTTAATACCACTAAGCCATTACTTCATATTTATTGTAAGTGTATAATTTCGATTTTTAATGACATTAATTTGATGCAATCTATTAGGATTCGTTAGCGCAATGTCACTTGATGTGGACAAAGATTGCCTTACAAAATCGTAAAAAAATTGATTTGTGCTACTAATTTACTTTCTGCTTTCTTGAATTTTAGAAAAAAATATGATTCCTGATGTAGAATTTTATTACTATTTTTTAAAATACTAGGACAGGGTGAAAACTCCCTGAAAAATAAAACAGATGGCGCCACAATCGCAAAGCTCATGTGACATTTATGATGTACCATCTTTAACTAGAACGCATTAAAATTTTCAGACTGATATGTCATTTATTTCTGTTTTGACACCCATCGAAAGCAAGCAACCTTGTAGATCTTTGAAAACTTGGAAAAAAGTGAATTTCGCGTCTTGATTAAACATTATTTCTTGCGTGGAAAAAACATTACGCAAACCAAACCATCGCTTGTTAAACATTATGAGGACTCCTCACCATCGATTGGAACGATTCAAAAGTGGTTTACTGATTTTCGTTGTGGTAGTATGACCACAAAGGACGCCGAACGTTCTGGTCGTACAATTGAGGTTACAACTCCAGAAATCGTCGATAAAATCCATGGTATGATATTGGACGATCGACGAGTTAAAGTGCACGAGCTGGTTGAGGCTATGAGCATCTCAACCGAACGGGTACGGAATATTTTGCATAAATTTTTGGATATGAGAAAGCAATGGAAAAATTGCATGTATTGCGCTACGAATTGGTTCGTCATCCACTATATTCTCCAGATTTGGCCCTCTGCGATTTTTATCTATTTACAAACTTGAAGAAATGGCTCGGCGAAAAGAGATTTAGCTCCAACGATGAGGTCATCGCTGAGACAAACGCCTATTTTGAAGTATTGCCAAAATCGTATTATTTGGAAGGGATCGGAAAATTAGAAAAACGTTGGACGAAGTGTATCGAGCTATGAGGAGATTATGTTGAGAAATAAAATATGTTTTGACCAAATAAATCATTTCTTATTTCGTTTTTCAGGGACTTTTCACCCTGCCCTCGTACTTCTGTTTTGTAAAATAATTTACATATTTTTGTTTAAGGAGAAACTAATATTTTATTAAATGAAATATTTTAATATGTACGAGTACATTAGTTAATAGTAAACAGTTAAAGTTTAAAGACAACTGATCTATGTATGTAGCTTTTGTTGGCATTCCTTTCTTATTTGCATTTTAATATCTATCTAGAGTCAGAGTCAAAGAAGGGTTTAATTAAAGACTGATCTTCTAACTAACCCAAGTAGGTCATGAAAAAATCCGTAGCTTGGATTTGTTTCGAAATCACATCCTATTGTGTGCAGTAATCCAGGGTATTCCCACTGTGCTAACCACTTGAGTCATACAAACAAAAGTCTTCCTTCTATCGAGTTAACAGCGGAATAAGTTCATAGTCTTTAATAATCAATACACAATCTTCAATAAAACAATATTCCTTTATAATTTATTCCATTTATCTACCTTTAAAGCCAACTAAACATTATTAGTAGTACTTTCCAACTAATTTAGTAGGTACAATATTCACTCCGTATCTATTTGCAAATGCAATTTAACGTCTCATCTCATTTGCCAGACAATTACCCTTCGCCTTCCTCCCTTCTCCCACTATCAGCGTGTTTGTTACACTATCGGATATTACCAATATGTGGTCGGTCGGCCGTGGATGTCGCGCTCACCGCGGGCCAATGCGAGCGCGGCGTGCGCCTCCCACCTGGCGCGACCCGCGGATTGGCTGTCGCGGTCGCGACACGGTTTAATGGCCGCGGACCGCGACATCGCACCACACCCATCCAGGAGGCTTTGAGTGTCGCACATTGAGACGAGGAGGAACTGGAGTCAGCTGGTGGATCTCAGCGTGCCGTGATATATCGAGGATACTACAAGAGTTTAGGTTTCGCCGGAGTAATTTTATTTATGAGAAAGTGATAACTGACCAGCCCCCGGATTGCGTTCTAAATAATTCTACAGTAGAAATGTAGTTAGACTCTATTCCACGTATGAATACAGTTATTTGCAATGTATTATTGAAAATATAATTCAAATTTTCTTTTCTGCAATGAAAATCTTTCATAGTTACATGTCTATCACTTTAGGTGTATTCCATTTGCCATTTTGGATCAGATCTAACTTACATTTACTGAACCAGATTACTTACTTATTTCACTGAATTACTTCGCTAACTTTATTTCCATTGCTAGAACTACTGATTCTAATTTACTTTGAAGTAATTCACTCTAACAAGTTCATAGTTTACTTAATTCAGTTCTTTTAGTCATGTTGCTTAATTTATCTGAAATGAATTAAGTGAACCAAGTGACAAATTGAATACAACAACCGATAAAAAACAAATGAAATTATAATCTTGTTTTGGTACACTTTTCCTGATTGACAGCTAATTTTATAATTTAAAGTTTAAAAATGTGTGATAATAATACTAGTGATGACAAAATTGTGTTTCAAATTAATACATCAAAATTTAGATTAGAACATCCGATGTGTTGCATTCAGTAAACTTAAGGTGCATTCTCGTTCTCAAATTATTAGTAATTATATTCTCTGAGTATAAGCTCGTGATATGATTAATATTCGCAGATATTGGCCGTGAAATCGACGCAGCATAATTTCACTCGCCCTTCGGACACGTGAAATCTGCAGCTCTGTTCCACTCGAGAATATCATCAGTGATAATCATATCACTTGTTATATTATCTATGAATACATACGCGTAAATTGTCAATTTTAATCAGCTACCAAAATGTTAAAATGATGGCAAGTATCTGCAAAATTATTTTGTAAATTTAAATTGGCTTTGTCTCACAGTAATTAGTGATACGATATTGTCACAAGGACTCACAAGCACATTTCAGCTGCATTCATACGTGGAATAGAGTCTAACATCATTTGTGTACTACCAGGCACAAAATGCACTAGTTATTTTATACTGTATTATTAGATAAATAATAATTTTTATTTGACAGGTTACAGTGATTCTGTTCCAAATAGAATTCTATATATCTCGATCCGGAGGCAAGCCTACCATATGTCTAAAGAGTCAAATGATTTTTGGAAGTCTATAATAAAGCACAAATTCAATTTCAAATTATATTCAGCTGCTGTTTATATGAGCTAGTTTATAGCTTGAAAGTTCCTAAAACCAGTCTGTTCTTCTGACTGAAAAAATTCATAAGCAATTGACATGAAAAATAAGCGACATTAAAGGTTGACATGTCTAATACCAAATTGCTTTAGAACTTTTACTTCAAATATTTGAGGAAATAAAAATTCGATTTGTAAAAACTAAACGTGGAATGGTATTTACTGAGATACGAGGGTCGTTCAATAAGTCCTTAGAAAAAAGTAGATATGCCTGTAGCCTCAACTATTTCGCGCACTTTGATTCGTCGGTCACTTAAAACCATATCGTGGATTTGGTCAATCATTTCGGGGGTAGACACTTCTACAGGGCGTCCGGAACGATGTTCATCTTTTGTGGATGTACGGCCACGTTTAAACTCATTCACCCAATTGTAAACAGTTGCAAACACAGGAGCAGATGTGCCATGAACTTCATCCAACTCAGCTTTAATTTCTTTCGGCGTTAAGCCTTTTAAATACAAATGTTTAATCACCGCTCGAAACTCACTTTTATCCATTATTATAAACTATCAAAAGTTTTTCACTACAATTGACAACAACAATGAAACTACGTGACGGCTAAAGCTAAAACTCTAACAGTTGACTAGTTAGGAATGCTGCTTACTGGAAAAAATTCATTTTCGATACTAAGAGCACCATCTCTTGGATTTTTTAAGGACTTATTGAACGACCCTCGTAATTTATTTTGAATGGAGTATTTGATTAAAATTTGATATTTATATTTGCCAGCACCAAAGTAAAAAGTTTGTCCTCTTGCAAATAATTATCTTTCCTATTTATCCGATATCAAACTGACAAAAGTTATATTTTTATAGATAATTTTTATATATGAAATGAATTATCTTATAGATATAGATAACTACTCGTATACACATATGCAAGTTTAGCTAGAATAGTCTCGGATTATGTTCGTTGTTTATACGTTTTAGTTTAATATATGTCCAGATTAACTTTTTAACAGATTTTATAAAATATAGAAAACTTCACCAACAGAAGATATTTTACCAAAGTAAATATTGTTTTTTATAATAGTACAAGATAATGAAAGTCAAGATAAAGACAGTACAACAAAAAAAAGTTAGTTTTTCAAAATAATATACGAAAGAAAATTTAACTATGTTATATATGTTACGTTTGTATATATGAGTGTTAAGTTATTGCTTAATTATTATATTAGATTTTGTTCAGTATAATAAAAAAATGTTTGCTACATTATACTTGAAATATCATGGAGATCAAAACTAATTTTTACCTTTTGCCCTTGAGTTTTAAACCAATGACACTAATTATTGGTGTATAACGACTCAATCTCTAGATCTAGAACAAGAATTCATCATCTTAAACACTTCACTAACTTCCTTTCCCCTCTTTTCAACAAGAAGATATTGCAACAATCTTCAACTAGTTTAATTAATTTTATAATAAAAATTCAACCTCCCTATCTATCATATACATATTATAAATTTCATAATATAATAGCTATTTGCGGACCTATTTATAGTATGTACAAATATATGCTTGCCGAGGTCTACGTTTCACAAGAGCTGCTATAATATAGAAAAAAGGGATACAATTGATCATTGTGACACGTGTTTTTCATATTATTTTTCCTACATCGTATTCATTTACTTTTATTTCAAAAAATAATAATAAAATTTCAAGGTGACAATGACAGAGTCAATTCACATTTGAAATTTAATTAATTTTGACATATATTGGCTAGGTTAGATATCAAATTCATAATGATCTAGGTTATTATAGGCGTATTCCATTTGCCATTTGGATCAGATCTAACTTACATTTACTGAACCAGATCACTTATTTATTTCACTGGATTACTTCGCTGACTTTAGTTTTAATACTAGAATTACTGATTCTAATTTACTTTGAAGTAATTCACCCCAATAAATGCATCAGTTTGCTTAATTCAGTTCATTTAGACATATTGTTTAATTTATCTGAACTGATTTAAGTGAACCAAATGGCAAATGGAATACAGCTATTATAAAACTAAATACCTTTAATTTTGATTAAAGAAGTATTTTGTAGAATGTCATTAATTAAAACAAAAGTCCAATAAGTTTACATGCGTACACTATAGTTACATCTCAAAATATTGCAATGTTAACGTAATTTTATTTAGTTTGGGATTATTATGAAATGAAATTATAAAAAATCTTGTATGTAATACATTAGTCGCAGATAATATATTATTATGGATCTCGTAGATATTTAACACTCGCTTGTGTTTCATACTTAAACCTATTTTTCCCAAAAAGAATCACTTTATGCACTTATTAGTTACGTCCGGCAGTACGGTGGGGTGGGTAGCGTTACGGAATTCGAATCCGGAGATCCCGAGTTCGATTCCCTCTCAAGCTAGAAATTATAATTACAACCACTCTGCGGCTTGGTGAGTTTGGACCCTGTACTGTAATTGGGATTCAATTCCTGTTGTACAGAGTAACATAAATAAATAAATAAGTAAATATGAAACGACCGTTGTTAGTAGTATTATTGTATAATAAAATATGAATTACGTAGATAGAAAGGCACATGTAAATGTTAACTTATTTTGACAGTTGCTGCCTTGAGTAGGTGGACGATAAATAACAGCTGTGTGATATAAGCTATTATGCGTAGGTATAGTTTTGGATATGCAATAACTTACTTTTCTTATTGATTTCAGAAATATATCTTTTTTAAACGTTTGCCACATTTTAACTATTATAGGTACTGCAATTTCTTATTAATTTCAGCAAACACTCTTAATTTATCAAATATCAAACGGTTTTTTTCCCTCTTAGTAGAAACTTCAAACGCCACACCAGGTAGAGAGACAAAGCCGAGGCATCGGGTGCTGGTCGTCTTCAGTCTTCAGTTTCGAACGTGCACTTCCTGAGGTAAACGTGCAGCGTGACTATCAGCGTGATCTGTGCGTGACACAAGACGCGATGTTTACATGCACTGGCTCTGCTTTTGCCCGCAGCCGTGTTTTCACTGTTCACTGTTCCTTTCTGTTTGAATGTTGGTCGTTTTGTATTGTCGTGTCGTGTGACCAAACGGTGAGATATCATCGTACATTGTAGATTGGAAGATGGGAACGGGATGCATAACGAAATTTCATGCTTACATAGGTGTTTGGTAAATTGCGTATCTTTAATCACGCGTGTTTGATTTTAAAAGGAGATATGGCTCTTGCAATTATTACGAAATCAATTCTATTGGGAACATATTAATACGTTGTTATTCAAAGCTATTTCTTTTGTTTACTATAAATATAATTTATTTATACAGATTCAGAGCTGGGCAGTAGCTAGCTACTTTTGTAGCTTAGCTACTAGCTTAGCTACATTTACCTTAGCTGTACCTGTAGCTTAGCTAACTGTGAAAAAATATAGCTGTAGCTTGTAGCTAGCTACTTTTTTTCTATTAGCTTAAAAATAATAACTGAAGCTACTTTTAAAGTTACTTTTTGTAGCTTAAAACTACTTTTTGTAGCTTAAAGCTACTTTTTAAGCAGAAGGTCAACAAAGTACGCATGCGTACAAGCTAAACCCACACAAAATAATAATTTGTTGCCGGCTTTAACTGGCTCTAATACGTAAAAATACATAGTAGATGCCAGATGGTATTTGTTATTTTTGATATTTGTGTACATAATAGTAAATTAACAGTCATTATAACAAAAGACTGATCATATGACAATGGCAAATTTAATTATTTCACAATAATTTAAAAAAGTAGCTTCAAAATTTTACAGCTACTTTAACGAAAGCTTTTAGCTGTAGCTTAGCTATATTTTCCAAAATATAGCTTATAGCTGTAGCTCAGCTACTTTTTTAAATAATAGCTGTAGCTGTAGCTTAGCTACTTTTTTTAAGTAGCTTGCCCAGCTCTGTACAGAGTGTTCCGAAAAATGTCCCCATAATGGTTTTTACATCAATACTAGAGAATTAAATTTCATATTAAATCAATTAACATAATACAGTATGTACGATTTTAACTACAAGAAGGTGTTGAAATGTGTTAGTATCTACTTTAATCTCGTGTTACGATAATTTTTTTATCATGCATATTTGCAGTTTTATACATTTTGAGGCCTAAATCGATCATATTTATTTTAACCCTGTCTCTTGAAATAATTTATTACTTGAAAATCAGAAACAATAATTTACATTATATTAATATTATTTAACGATTAAAATTTAGCTCACAGATACCGAAAAAGCGCATAAACTAAAAATAATTTATGAACTATAGATGTTGATTTTGACTTATTTAATTTAATTTTTTTTTAATAAAAGCACAACGGCCTTTATTAATATTTTTCCTAAAACCGAATTTGTCGGCAATTATTTTTTCTTATCGTATTATGGTTTAACAGAACTAAAAACAAAAGTGAAAAGGTGTCTATAACGGTCGCTGGTGATGTTTGCAATTAAGAAACAAATATTTCTAAAAAAAATTACAGCAGCATGAAATGCTGTTGCCAGAGAAAATTTATAAGTAAACAAAAAAAAATGTTTCCTAACAGGCAGATTCATAAAGCGGATTAGCGCTAACACCATTTTTTATTTCGTTTTTAACTATCTTTTCAATGTACGAAACAAGTTTACTTAAGTTAAAAAGAGAGTTAATTGGCATCAAATTTAGTTCATTTCTTGAATCTGTCATAATTTGAAACAGAGTTATAGTTATAGATAATATTAAAATCGGTGCTAGCGCTAATCCGTTTTATGAATCTGCCTGTAAATGTTTAAATTTTATGTTAAATAATAATAATTTCGATCTAATGACGTTAATAATTATTACTGCTTTGATGTTTGATAAGTGTGATTCAACAAAAAAATTGTTTCACATATTTTTTCGTATTACTACATAATCATTATTTTGTCCTTAGAGTAGAAAGTAGTCTATTGTTACACGCGTATGGAGATTGTTGATCGAGGAATAGCTGAGAGCAACAATCATGTAAGAGCGACAAAGACACTTTTTGCTCATGATGTACATCTTTTTTTTACAACCATTTAGATACCTTTGAAAACGAATTTTAAATCATTTTTGACAGTTTTCTGTTTTGAAATTCGCTTGAAAATGTTGATACTTTCATATATCCATTTTTACTTTATCGCTCGGCGAACGTCAAACGTTTGCACTCAACTGACAGTTGGAAATGACTACTTTCTGTTTAGTCGTAGAAAAAGATATTATTAATTTTGTGTTGTACTAACATATATTATTGTTTATTAATAACTTGAAAATGAGGTAGGTACATTATGTAGTACATAATACCCTAGTGCAGCAGTTCATAATTTTTTGGTCCGCTGACTTCCACAGTTCCGTGATAATCTAAGTGGATCTGTACGAAAGTAATTTTTATTTACGAATATTTTATATTACAGATCAATAACAATAAATGGATCTTATATATGACTGCTAGGGGAAGCGGGTTGGAAACGAGCACGGTACATTATCTCTGATAACGCCTTCAATATTGAACTAACATTAACCTATGTTCTTATGCAATAATCACATTTGTTATTAATTTCAAATTTGTTCTATTTTACTAGGAAATTATGAGCATATTTGAATTTCTGACAATGAAATGTAGGACAAGATACTTTTTATTTTCATTAAAATATTAAAATGAAATACGTTTTGTTTTTAACTTTTACGTTTTTAAATTTAAATTTTAAACATTATAATGTCATCCCTAGAAATCTTATTCTAATATCTGTAAAAAAAATCATAGTTATATATTATACAAGTGTTTTATTAGGTATATAAAACACGCAAGAAAAGTTTAAATACGAGACCAAAGATCTTTTTTTAAGTGTTTTATATACCAATAAAACAGAAGTGTATTACACAATTTTATCCACAACTCATAATTATAGGTACAAGAAGATTGGTCGTAACGTTTAACGTTGATTCAGTTATATATTAGAAGTATTCCATTTGCCATTTGGATCAGATCTAACTTACATTTACTGAACCAAATCATTTATTTATTTCCCTGCATTACTTCGCTTACTTTATTTCTAGTACTAAAATTACAGATTCTAATTTACTTTGAAGTAATTCACTCCAATAAATGCATCAGTTTACTTAATTCAGTCCATTTAGTCATGTGTCAAATTTATCTGAACTGATTTAAGTGAACCAAGTGGAAAATGGAATACAGCTATTGTTTCTCAAAATACGGTAGATCATGAAGTGGTTGCTAAGTAACAAGTTGTTTACAGTGTTTTATGAAATATAAAACACTAGTGTTTTATAAGCCATATAATTCAACTGAAATCAGTGTAATAATGTCTCTACTCTGAATTGGAGCAGAAATATTATTACACTGCTTCAAACGCCAGTCTTAAACCGAGGAAATAACTTTTTAGTACAATTCGTATATTTTGTAGATTTTTCATGATTGTACAAAAATTTAACAAACCGTAAAAGATTAGAGTCCAGATATCTAGTCTATTATGAGTTTAAGTTACATAGTTGTTGGTAATCTAGTGGGCAGATAGAGTCAACTAGATATTTTTGTGTATTCTAAACGTATCACATCAGATGCCCATGTTCCCTGTAAGGCATGGCAGGTATATTTGCGGACGATGGTATATGACTACGAGGTACGCACGTGCTATATGCTACACAAGCGAAGGAAGTTGATGTTCAAGTGTTCACCTTCGCTTGTCGGAGGTCACGTGCGCCAACGTGAGTCTTCAGCCGCGCGCTCTATTAGTGGAATATAAAACAAGTACTCCCACGCACTGCACGGAGATACCTATCATATGTATTTAGTCAAAATGTTTTAATAAAAGACTGTCTACAATATTTCCCTAGGTAATATTGCTAGTTGCTTACCTCTGAAACTTGCCCTATACTAACATTTTTGTAATTCGTGTTTTAACGACTGCCAAACGCATTTCATGCGCAAAAATATTTATCGTTGAAGTTCTGAAATGTAAAACAGGAGAACCAATTTCTCCTGAAGGCTGGAGTTATCGCTGCGCAGAGACAGAAAATATTTCAGAAAGAAATAGACGATCAGTTGCATACCTAGAACATTTGCCGATCAGGGCGGTCTCCAATTTGCCGCCCTTTCTTAGTCAACCAAATGGTGGTTTTTATAAATTAAAAAAATAAATATAAAATAAATATATCACCACGACTTATACCCATTACTGAGTGTGGCACTCTGTCGAAGCAGAACTCGGTAAGTGATATATTTATGTACGTGAAGTGCGGTTACCAGTAGTCAAATCACGGCCTCAAAAGATGTCAGTGATGGGGGAGCCACAAGAGTAATTTTAGTTTTGTGAAAATTGTTCATCGGCTGTGGGAATCGAACCTCAGGATCCACAGGTCAACTGAGCCATTACACCATTAAATTAATAAACATAAATAAATAATTGTGATTGAGACAAATTATAGGTGGGAAAATTTTTTACCATTGGATGGCATATTTAAATTAGGCAGTAATAATGAAATTTTTCGAGATAATATTTTCAACCCTACATTGACTTGACGATGAAGAAAAATATAGAAACCATATAGTTATTCATAATTCGTAGAAATCGAATAGTAAACTTATGAAGTGAACAAGTTGTTTTTTACAACGAAAATTAAATATAAAAAATGCTGCCCCAAAATAGGTACCGTCCAGTGAGGAAGACACCCACCGCTCTCTCCTACGTACGCCACTGTAGACAATACACTCGGCTGATACCATTAGGCAAAAAGAATTAGTTGTATTGTATTTGTGTTTTTTAATTTAATTATTTACAACTCAGAATTTAGGGTAAGTGGTGCAGTGGTACCGAATCGGGCTGTGGCTTTAAAAACCTGGATTCGATGTCCACAGTTGACAACAAATTTTCCCTCCACCGATACCTTTGAAGGTCGTGATTTAAGGCTGGTAACCGCAATTCACACGCACTATATATCACTTACCAAGATCTGCTACGGCAGAGTGCCACACCCAGTAATGGATAAAAGGCGTGACGATATATTTATATTTAGAAATTGGTATTACTGAATTTCACAAATTAGAAAAATTCGATTCACTCAGGCACAATTGTATTTTTGTTAGTAAGTAAGTAAAGACCCGAACGTTTTGATCTTCAGCAAAATTCGACCTTTAGATGTTTCGATAATGGCTTTTGGGTTTTTGTAATAAATAGATCGTTTATACATTTATTTGGACATTTCGGCTGTTAACACCATTATTTATTTGTTACTCTACACAACAGGAACTTAATCCCAATTAAAGTACAGGAGGCCTACGGCTTATAGTGGAATCCAAAGCACTCAGACACAATCGTATTTTTTTATATAAATTGAAGTCAGTGAGATCAGCATGAGTAAACATTGTTTCGTCTAGAGACTGTTGCAAAATATTACTAGTTTCGAAAAACATTAATATATGTCATTATCACGCTTTATACTATAAAGTAGGATAGTAAGAATTCTAGAATCGCTAGTTAAATATCTCGTCATAAGATTCAATGCATATTCAATTTAGTGACGTAGCCCTAAATGTCTAATAAAGGAGATTCAAAATTTTGAAAGAATAATCCCAGATTCCATCAAAACTAGATGTAAGACCTTGAATTTGTAGAGCGTGAATTCTGTGGCTTAGAAAAAATTTCAAATTTGATATTTTACCACCTTCTGATCTTCAAAATAACTGTACGAATTCTTTTATAAATTTGTATGTTAGATAAGTTCTATTCTTAGGAATAAATAAACAAGCTGCGTATATGCACGGAGATTTGTTTCTCAAATTTTTCGGTAATTTTCACATATTACAATTACAAACTATACTATAGCTATCTATGCAAGGTGTAACTAGAAGGCGTCACTTAATATTTAATATTTTTTATACAGTACTATTTAAAAACGCGCTCTGGGAAGTTTGTCGTTAGTATCGCTTATATGTACCTACAACTTGTAATGGAAAATATAATTATATATATTTCAATTTATTCAAATTAAAAACGAACATGAAATACACATTTAAATTTCTATTTCATTATACATATTATTAAATCATTTTGCTGATATACAGAATGTTCCAGATTTAAAAAACCTAACTTAAATCATGGATTAAACACCTACAAATAGGGTTAATTTGAGAAAATGTTCGTAAATATTTTATTCCAGATATATTTCTATTCTCTAAATGGAGCAGCGCTATTTTAAAATATAAATTTTATAACGAGATATCATATATTGTCTTATTAAGTTGTGACATTATAATTAAGTTAAATTAAAATTGAATGGTTATTTGCTGATTTCAACACATAATTTAGTTTGTAAAAATTTAACCAAATGTCTCATTCTTACAAAAATAGTGAAAATATGAACATTTTGAACAAATGTTGTGAAAAATATAGTTTCTGAAGTTTTCCGATATGTTACTTAAAATTATGTACGATTTCTTTGTTATTACGTAACTATTATTGCATTGGTTACGGGTGGAAAGGAGACAAATGCAGACCAAGTGCGTGTCTGTAAGCAAAGAAACACTAGTGCGGAAAGTAATTCATTACGCAACTGTAAACAAAAAGTTGTATTGAGAGCGATTCAAATTTCGCGCCGAGCGCGGAATTCATATTTTGGCCACAGGCGCTAATGGAAGAAGAAGATGCAGTGAGCCAGCGCTAGTAAATATGCAGTAGTATATTTTAACGTTTATAAACATAACCTTAAATTGCAGTATATCTAATCTGTATACAATTAATAAAAAGAACCGAACAAAGTAAAATTGTCAATATATGGTTTTATTTTAAAAGTAAGTGAAATACATAATATTGATTGTTTGTGTACATTATTAACACAATTGTTACAGGTGCTTATATTGACATAATATGAAGTGGAAACTTTTGTACTGTCTAAAGAAACATTGATTTCTTCCGTATCTGTTCATATTATTAATAGTAATATTATTGACAACAATTTCGGAGGCTTTAGAAGTACCAGCAGCAGATTGATTATCATTGTCGAAAATAGATTCATCATGATCTGGGGTTTCAATTATCTTTGGAGGTGTTTATGATAAAGAAGAATCACTCACTGTAATATTCCAATCTAGACGATTTTGAAGAAATCATCTTGAAGTTAGTGAAATATATTTAAATAACGTAGAACAATGTGCAAGCAATCAACAAACAAACCATAGCAACGCCGTAAAACATCGTTCTCGTGTAATATCATTAAAATTTTATAAATTTTGATAATATTTTAGTGATTTACTAAATCGCACAGTTGTAGGAAAAATGTTGTTTATAACTATTTAACATTAATTTTTTTTGAATTCATTGATACTTTTCATTTTTACCCAGACATCTGAGAATGTGAAAAATAGAAATATCTCTGGAATGAAGCATTTACAGACATTTGCTCATATGAACTTGTTACCTTATGTTAAGGTGTTTCATATGTAGATCTAGTTAGGCCAATTTAATCTGGAACACCTATATTTAGAAGATTAATAATTAAGTACTTACATGGCGGAAAGTAGTTTACTTTTTTACCGGGGATTCATATCCCATCCTAGAAATTTTGTCAACTAATATTGTATGTTCACGATTATATTCTTCTTTATAAATTAATTACTTGATTCACTTGACCTTCTGGATGGCAAAGCAATTTGAATATATATTTTTTAAGTGCAAACACATATTTTTCAATTATGCAGGTATTTAATGAAATCATAATTCCAACAAAAAATATCCATTTAAGTGACTAGACTGTTTCCGTATTTCCCAATCTTAGTTGAAATCACACAACCGTATAGCGATAACGAACAAAGAGTGAGTTTGAAGAGGAAGAAGAAGCATATTCCGGCTGTTCGGGTGTCCGGATGTCGTTGTATATGTAGAAACGTCCGAGTCGAGCACGAAACACCCGGGTCATAATGCCTTCCGTTCACCTTGGCACGTTTTCGTTATCTGCTAAAAAGGCCACAATCTCAGCAAGGAAACTAAACTTATACCCAACGCGTCAACGCTTTTACTTTCGAGGGACCATTACTTCACATTATCAAGTCTGATGTATTGAACTAGCATTTTTATATTTTTATAAATAAATTAAAATAAACAAATATATTATTACGCCTTTTATCCATTTTGGATGTGACAGTGTGCCGTGGCAGATCTCGGTAAGTGACATTAGTTTGTATCGTAAGCAGGCTAAGATAAAATTTATTAAAGAGCGTGTAAAATAGCGTATCTCTGTTTGATACACAAAATAAAGAAAACCGGCTCTCCATCATATTTATGTGACAAATTAGTACTTAAATTCTACAATTATTCTCTTCGTATGAAAGAATTATATATTGTGCCAACTTTGTAAAATTAAATTTAAGGGGGGACCCCACCCAGGCGAGTCAAAAAATAAGCGATTTTCACGATTTTTTTTCTGGTATTAAAAATGAAGCAATCTTTTCAGGGTTTTTTTGTATAATATTCAGCTATATTTCATCTTTACTTGACAATTTTTTTACGTAAAAATATCGTTCCGTTATTCCGTGGCACGGGTACACACGGGTCGCCTTCTCAAAACTGCTCCTCGCTGGCTGCATGCACCGGGAAGTCTTGAAACATCGCAGAACATTCCGATTTGAAAAACCCAAAACTATATAAATTTATCTAAGGTGAAGCATAGCGATTTTTTTAAATTCGAAAAATTACAAAAATGGCAGCGATATCAAAAAAAGTTTCATTTTTTATAAAAAAAATTCATCATTCAAATGTTCATAAAAAATCGAAAAATTGAAGTATCACAAAAATCCTATGCTTCACCATAGAGAATACATTTTTACGTATTGGACACAAAAAAGAGCGAAATCGGTTGGATAGATCCCGAGATTTTTCTGCAGCCAGATAAAAAACATGGTTTCGAGAAAAACGCGTTCAGATTACAGTGTAATTATATATGATAAAATTTGTCAATGTATCTTTGCAACGAAGTTATACATCGAAAAATCGTTTTACGACAACATTGTAGAGGCCCAAAGGATCGCAAAAATGCAAAAAAAAATCGATTTTTTGAAAGTTTCAGGGTGCGGTCCCCCCTTAAGAATTCTTTTTCTTATCTGGCGCCCACTTTATATAACACCGTTCCGCTTTCATTAAAATCGCTATCTCTGTGTACTTTTAAATATCATGTAAATAATATTATGTTCTAACCTGTAAATAATCCTAACCAAATGCTCTCGTATTTTGAAATCCACATTGTTAGTACAGTTTGTAAAGATTCTATTATAACTTTTCGCTGTTTGTTAATTTGTTCGTTCTTTGTATTTCGTTGACATTATTGTTATTTTTTTTTGTATTTAATGTATATAGTTGGGTGGTAGAGCAACCTTGACTGAACCCTGCCTTTGACTTGCGTCAATAAATATTATTATTATATATTTATGCACATAAAATCACGGTCCCCAAAGATGTGAGTGGAGGGGTAGCCACAGGGGTAATTTTGTTGTGGTAAAAATTGTTTGTTGGCTGTGGGAATCGAACCGAAGTTCTTAAATCGACAGGCCGACTTAATACCACTGAGCCACCTGTCCCATAATTTTATAAAATTATGTTGTTTATTTATTAAAAGTAATTATAATTAGAGTACTAAAGATTCACAACCTTTTAAGGATCAGTTTAGCTGATTACAGAGATAAAGTGACATAACTCATTTGTCAGATAAGCGAGTGAAAAAATATAGTATTAATAAATGTCAGATATTATAATTTCTGCAGTTTGTGCTATTCTTCCGATCAATTTCTTTACCTTAGACTTATTCCATTTGCCATTTAGATCAGATCGAATTTACATTTACTGAACCAGATCACTTATCTATTTTGCTGGATTGCTTCGCTGATTTTATTTTCAGTACTAGAATTACTGATTATAATTTACTTTGAAGTAATTCATCCAAATAAGTGCATCAGTTTGCTTAATTTAGTTCAATTTAGTCATTTGTCGAATTTATCTGAACTGATTTAAGTGAACTAAGTGGCAAATGGAATACAGCTTTAGTTAACAGATGAAGTTTGGCTCACTAGCATTAATCAACGAACTCTTGGATTTGACGTTTAAACTTATTTATTGCTTACAATATGATATATTTAATAATTGTCATATTTTATTTCTGTTTCTATCAAAATACTAAACAACAAAAATTTTAATTGCATATTGAGTGTCCGAAATACAAAACAAGTTCAAATTTTAAACCATATTTAGGTTTATGGGATGGCTAGCACAGTGGTATGAAGTCGGCCTGTGGATCCTGAGGTCCCTGGTTCGATTCCCACAGGCGACAAATTTTCATAATTTGAAAAAGCTATCCCTGTAGCTCCTCCACCACTAACATGTTTGGGGGCCGTGATTTGACGACTGGTAACCGCACTTCACGCGCAAAATATATCACTTACCGAGATCTGCTTTAGCAGAGTGCCACACCCAGCAATGGGTAGAAGGCGTGATGATATATTTATTTATTTATATTTAAGTTTATTTGAACATAATTTAATATTTGAACTTCTTTAGAAAAATTTATCTTAAAGTTTAGTTAATCTGTTAGAATGCATCCACGAATAATATTTATTAAATTTGGCAATTCGTGATGACTACGGGGTAAATGGTTCATTGGTATCGAGTCGGTGTGTGTAAATTACTCTTGTGGCTCCCTCTCCAATAACATCTTTGGAAACTGCGATTTGTTGGCTGGCAACTGCGCATCACGGGCCTAAATATATTACTTACCAAGATCTCCTATACATTGTTCTACGTATGAATGCAGCAATTAAAAAAATTATAAAGACAAAATGTGGAACTTAAGCTACATTCACAAATCGAAATTAGTTTTTGTTTTATGCTTTATGTTTTAGTGTGTTTTAGGTGCCATTCACAAATAGTTTTGCTTTTTTCGATTTTAGATAGTAGTGACATATATCATAAATTTTAGAAGATCGGTAATGCAGTAAATGCAACTGTCAGATGTGCTAAGTTACACATGCTGTCATATGTTGTTTGTTTACTTTCGTATTTTTTGGAAGAGCAAGGTAAATATTATCATAATAAGAAAGTAGGTATTAAAATCTTGTTTTTATTTTCATTCATTTTGACACTCGAATAAAAACAAACTTAGGTTATCGTCAATGCGAAGGATGATAGAAAGAGACAAGTATATATCACTACATCATTCTACTCTTCGTCCTATTGGTCTGTTCCTAAGTATAAAACGTAAAACTAAGACATAAGTTTGGAGTTTGCAAACTTTTGTGTTATAACCAAAACTAAAAACTGATTTGTGAATGGCTGCATAACATAACATGTCTACAAGGTTATTAAAACAAAAATGAAAAACATAAAACAAAAACTAATTTCGATTTGTGAACGTAGCTTTAGACAAGTGTTTAGAAATAATTTTTTCCCATTGTTTTTCTTATTTTAATCCAATGTAAATTTACAAAATAATTTTCTAGATATTTTCCATCATTTTAATGTTTTGGTAGCTAATTAAAATTGTTAACTTACGCGTTGCAAGATTTTGGGACGTGTAATATCGGTTACCGGACGACGCATAGCGGAGTTTGTAGTTCGACAATATTACCAGCCTCAATAATTAAACGAATAACTATTTTTTTCTATTTCGGTGTTCTTATAGCTCCATAAACGCGCTGTAAACACGTCGTTAAAAAGAGCTACATGCGCACTGTTTTTAGCGCTTTTAATTTTGTAAAAGTGGTATGAATGCTTTTAAATCTGACAGATGACTGACATAAAACCTCAAAATTATAAATTGTCGGTGTCGAAACATTATTAACAGAATATGCTATAAACAGACAAAATTCACAACTTTCACAATACAGAAAAGAATATTGATTAATTGGCAAAAATTTAAATTCCAGATCATTGTGTTTTGTAAAGCGTTACCAATATAACTAATAAAAAACACCAACTAGTATTTTTGACAAGTCGTAGTTTATTAAATCTAACAGAATTATAAAATTACCTCAATAGAAAAAAAATTATATAAAGAACACGCAGAGCGGCTCGTTTTTCAAATTTGGAGTCGTGTGTTAACAGTCCTTATGAAACTAGTTCTTTAATATGCTATTATTACTTGAAATAAATAAATAAATAGAAAACTAAGAACTAAATTATTTACTTTTTCTGTTTCCTAATATTATACTCCATTCCCTGTATGAAAACGATGACGTCATATGTGGACGATGTTATCATAGATACGTTGAAATATAGCTATATTTTTTTAATAATATTATTCGTACCTATGCGAATGACCCAACGTATGTCTTAATAAATTAAGACACACGTTTCATGTTTTTTCACGTTCTATCACATTTATTATTTTAATGAAAACGTATGACAGTTCTTACTAATACGAAAATTTACATTTACTTTGTTCACATTTGTTTATAAGATAAAAATAGAGACCTATGGTCAAGATTTTGTTATTTTCTCACCTGTCATTTCTAAGTTTGAGACATTTTTGATACATAAATACAGACTTAGAAATAAGAAATGGCTAGAAAAATTTTGGGTAGGTAATCTAATGCATAAATGCGTTTGTCATCTTCATGATTATTTTGCACTGGAGTTAGAGAATCGAGAATCTTTAATTAATTTAACTGTAGTAGGTACAAGAGGTAATGTGCATTGTATTTTGTATTTTCAAATATTTTTATTTATATATATAATAATACATATAAAAATGTATATTTCTTTGAGTTTTATTTTACAAAATTACATATTATAATAAGGTAGGTAAAATTTTTGTGCGTTAAGATAAATTTATATTTGATTTTTATTTAATATATGCAGAATTTGGTTTCATTATAAACAAATTAAATTTTATAAAATAATAAATATTTTAATTTCACATTTAAATTTTAGGTTATGTTTTAAAATGTCAATCCAATACCAATGTAAACGTTTTAAGCACAAAATCTTGAATCACATGGATATCGAATGTGACGTCATCGTTTTCATACAGGGAATGGAGTATAGATATATTTTCGAGGTTTTCTTAGATTTATTCATTATACAAATAAAGTATAGACAAAAAGCAATCTTCTTTCGATCAAAGCACTCGAGGATTAACTACCTGTCAGTTTATCTATAATTGAAATTAATTTTGAGTTGTGCACCGTAGCATATATAGATGTGAAGTACACGTGCATTCCTTCATTAATTTGATTTGCGCTGGAAACAAAGTGCATTTCAGCATCATCCCACACATCGCACAAACAACATAATCACATTTGCCGTGAAATAATAACAAAACAGTTGGAGCGACAACAATGCCCGAAAGGAGAACATTTCAAGCACATGAATATTCATAGTCCACTCTCACTGACTTGCACCTTACATCTTTCTTAGCACACGACACGCGTGCCACAGCCGTGGGCCACATGCGGTCTGCACTTGTATCTACCACGTTGCCAAAAGGTGTATAATAATTGAAAGCGCCCACGCCAGCTGCCCTGCCCATAGAGGGTTTTGGTGATTTATCTGCCGTGGCTGCGAGGTAATGACGGTGGTGATGATGCTACGTTTTTGTTTGGGTGGCTACGCTTTTGTTTAAACTTGTGAGGGTGTAAGCTTGATTGTAGTGTAGTGTAGGTTTTCTTTTGTTGGGTATTGTTGGCAAATTGATTTTGGAGGAATATTGATTGATATCTTCTTCTACACCTTCCACTATTTAATTGGTACTTTTCATACTTTACCGAGTGCCGGGGATTTAAAATTAGTTTCACTTCAAGTCAATATATTGTTTTATTTTAGGTGTTTACAATTTCTCAATACGAGCCATATCTTCTGCAGCTCTGACTTATATCTACAGAGTGATCAAAAGGGATTGTTACAGTTGGCAATAAAAAAAACTACTTGAAATTGGTAAGCCTGATACATAAATTCATTTCCTGTTGTTGAAAGTGACATTTAAAATTTAAATTTGAGTACATTTATTATTACATTTATTTCTAAAGTATTTCTGTTACTTAAAAAGTCAAAATTCTATTAGCTGTCAGACTTCTAACATAACCTATTTGTATTTATTAGAAATGTCAAATAGCATGTCCGCCTTTATCTGACGTTGTGCCAACTGTGGAATAAAAAGATCTCTGGAATTGTATTGCCAACTATAACAATTCCTATTGATCACCCTGTATTTGCATCAAAGTTTCTTAAAACTATTCATTATTGCCAATTTGTCTTCATTTTTTTTTATACCAAATACATTAACAGGCAGATTCATAAAGCGGATTAGCGCTAACACCATTTTTTATTTAATTTTTAACTCTCTTTTGAATGTACGGAACAAGTTTATTTTAACTTGAGTTAAAACGAAATTAGCACCAAATTTAGTTCATTTCTTTAATCTGTTTTAATTTGAAACAGAGTTATAGATAATATTAAAAACGGTGTTAGCGCTAATCCGTTTTGTGAATTTATCTGTAAAGGAATACGTTGTAAAGGATTAAAGAAGTCAAGTTTAGATCTAAAATTTAAATTTAAAAAATATTTTGCAAGTTGAAAGAGTTTAGATCTAAAATTTAGAAATTATTTTGTGTCTAATAACTATTTTAGGAGAAAATGTTGAGGTCCAAACTGTAATAATATATAATAATTATGACGACTTTCACTGTTGAGAAATTAGCAAATAGCCGATTATTTTATTATGAGTAATTTTAATAATATTTGACATTTTAATGTCGAAATTTGCCTAAGAGTTCTTTTTTAGCAATATAAGGAATCCTTATTTTGGAATACTCAATACTCCAAGTATAATATTGAAGAATGAATTGTAGGTGGTTCAACAATGAAATATGTTTTAGAATTTTACAGCTTGATTCTCAAAAACGTTTTAGCTACTCCTGATGAATTTTAGATTAGCTTGCCTTATTCTTATCTGATATTAAAAAGTTAATCCAAACACAATTTTAAATTATATAGCCCAATTCTCAAAAGAGTTTTAGCTAATTCTGAATTTTATATTAATCAAATTAAATTTAATATAATTTTGTTACAATTTGGTTTTCGGAAAATTATTTGAATTAACTTTTTAAAAACGTATTAAAATGAATGTACCTAATTCAAAATTCAGGATTAACTAAAGCTCTTTTTTTAATCAGACTGTAAAAGATAACATATTAAGGTTAATTAATTTTTTTGAGAATATAATTTATTTTAATATGTCTCAACTAAAATTCAGGTTTGGCTATTTTTGTTTAAATCTGGTTGTAAATGTCTAATTGCGTAGCTGTAAATTAAATTTTATACAGTTCTCATTTATTTGTATAGTTCTAAATTGAAATTTGTAATTTTAAAACTTTGTAATGATATTTGATTAAAAACAGCAAAGAAATATATCGTGTACATCAATTCCATTCCCAATTGTGGCGATCACAGGGCCATCTGTGAACAAAAAGAACTTGAATCGTAAATCAAATTAATGTAAAATTTTCTGAAGATTCAAAATCTGCAATAAAAAATGGGTGTTTCCATTAGATTACAAAGTTGCCCCCCGCCATTCTCTCTGGGGGCGGGGGTGGTGGTCGAGTTTGGTATCGTTGGATAGATTTTTGAAAAATATTTGACTCGTATTTTGTCGTTTTTCGATCCAATATGTATTTCGCAAGATATTTAACCGTCCCGGAACTTTTTCTCATCCTATATATGATCTACCATACTGCTGCTCGGTGATTTTGGACCCCGTACGGTAATTGCAATTAAGTTCCTCTTGTACACAGTAGTATTAATAAATAAATAATAAATATTAAATATCGAACAGTACATAATTAGCAGAAATATGATGAAACTTCTAATGTATATTATCCGTAATTCTATATCTAACATTTTTTTTCGTTTTTACTTTCTTATACGCAGTATAAGGAAGTATTGGAATCGTGAAAAAAATCGTTGACGAGATTTTCGCGGAAATACGTGTTTTGAGGTCCACTGAATCCGTTTTGATAATTTTCTCAATGATGTCTGTGGGGGTGTGTGTGTGTGTGTGTGTGTGTGTGTGTGTGTGTGTGTGTGTGTGTGTGTGTGTGTGTGTGGATGAATGGATGGATGGATGGATGTGTGTCCGTATGTGCAATATCTCATGAACGTGATAAGATTTGTTAACGAAACTTGGTAATTATAAGTGTCATGAAAATACGAAGAGCTGAGTTGATTTTGAATGAAATTGAAAAACCGGAAGAGGAAGTTTACTGGACACACAAAACAATAAATTCCATTTATTTCAAAAATGTGAATCAGTTACAAAAAAAAGTTTCAAATAAAAGATGTTAGCAAAAATATTTGGAACATAAAATGTTATTTGCAATTTTCCTGTATATGCGTCTAATTTTGAGAAAAACTAATTTATATATTTAATAATATATTTCAATAATCATAGTAGCAATAGAAACAAAAAACATAAATTATAATTTTTGCTTTATCTAGTTATCTATGTCTTCTTTCGGAAAGAAACTAAATTACATGTTTAATAACATATATTCTAAATATTATATATGATGTGTATAAGAAAGTCGTGTGGTGACCACACCAGATTTTTTCTATTTCAAATGTAGACTTGTAACGCAAGTTTTAAATTGTATTTATTTTAAAATCCTATCTTGTCTATCGTAGCGTGTAAGTCGGTAGCACTTAATTTTATTCTAAATTAAATTTCTCGTTTGACTTACTGACCACTTTCGATTCATTCATATTCATAATCCATCAATATTATGATACGGGTACTGTTACATAAATTTTTGTATTTAAAAAATTATCCCTTTATTAATTCTTATATTTAAAAACCATATTTCAATAAAAATGCAAATCCGTTCTGATACTTGTACATGCATCAAATAACAATTTTATATTAAACTAACAATTAATAATTCAAATCTATATTTCATCAAGTCCAAGTGATAAATTCCTTCGTTTTACACCCTTCTATTATAAAAATTAAAACAATCAAATCCTTCACTTACTCATCCGTCAAAACCTTATTACTTGCGCACGAAAACAACACACGAAAAGAGAAAAAAACTCTAGCGGTTATAATCTTCTTGGCTGGCGGGTTTTTTCTTTCCCTTAGGTTGGTGCACCTGCCCGCCCTCGCGAACTATTCGAAGTGGGTCATATATAACCCCCTCCTCCTTGAGGGGGATTATTAAACGGCTGGCCGACGATCATTTTGCCCCGGGCGCGAATCGAACCCGTATCGGAGGAGATCGAACAAGAGTTGAGATAAAAGGTACACTAGACTAGAGATGCGTGTATGGAAATTATAGTTAGTATTCGGTGTAAATTGGGTATTCGTTCTAGGGTTTGATTATAGTTTGGTTGAGTGATGGCTTTAATCAAATTGGAGGCTTGGAAGTTATTTTTATTGGAGACAATTATTGGTCAATGGGAAACATACGAGTATTATTAATATTTGTGTTACGTATATTATATTTTTGAAGATATTTAAATTGAAAATTATTATGTTAGTTTGAATTTATTACACATGAGATGCAATATGAACAATATAATAATAATAATATTAAGAAGTACAAAATTTTTCTTTGTCCACTTTAATATGACACTCATGGACGTCCACAGACATTTTTCCAGGGGGGGGCGGGTTGCAAAAAACTTTCAGATATACATAAATTTCTAAAATATATTTTTTTTACATAACATAAATATAAACAATAGACACACATAACAAATAGATAAAAAATATTTAAATTTGTGAAATAAATTACTAGTCTTCATCGTCTGGGTTGAATTGAAGAGGAAGGACAATTTTCTAATAACTCTTCCATAAATTGACACCATTTCTTCAATAAATTCCGATTTAGCAGTTTTACAGTTTTTATTTTCTAATATTTTGTGTCTGCGTATACTTAATAAACTTAGATTACTCAATTGTTACGATAGGAAACATGTCGCTAGCTGCTGGAAATTCAGTTTCAGCTTGAATTTATTATCTTTAAACTTATAATTTTATTTTTATTTTTATTTAATATATATATATATATAAATTTTGCATGCTTTATATCGACACAAATTAGATCTGAAAATGACTAAAACTGTCTCAAAACAAAATTAAACAAATGTTTGACGTTCAATTTGTCAAAACTGTCAAAATAAATTCTTCATTTATTAATTAATTTATTTTGACAAATAAAACGTCAAACATTTGTTTAATTTTTGTTTCAGTTTCATGCCTATCAATAGTTTTGAGGCAATTTTCGCCATTTTTAAATCTAATTTGTGTCGTTCCATAGAATGCAAAATTAATTTTGTTTATTGGTTCAGATGCAAAATTTTATGCCCTAAAACTTTTATTTCAATCTTTTTTGCTTAAAATATTTAGGGAAGCAGGAAATTACAAAATTATAGTTTTACATGTAAAAGTCCTATATTCGAGAGTCGTAGTCACCACTCTAGTTAATATCCAAAAGGGAGGGCGCCCCCCCTTGCCTCCTCCTGCGGACGCCCATGATGACACTGTTATTTTAACTTTTTCAATAATAAAGTATATATGTAAATATATCATCACGCCTTTTACCCATGACTGGGCGTGGCACTCTGCCGAAGCAGATCTCGGTAAGTGATATATTTTGCGCGTGAAATGCGGTTACCCGTCGTCAAATCACAGCCCCCAAAGACGTTAGTGGTGGAGGAGCCACAGGGATAGTTTTTGAAATTATAAAAATTGTTTGTCGCCTATGGGAATCGTACCAGGGTTCTCAGGATCCACAGGCCGACTTTATACCACTGAGCTAGCCACACTATTTCAAGAATGTTTACGTTATCATGGATACGTATTCTGGCAATATTACGAGACTCGAAATAGTATTTCTAATCCCATTGAATCATATTATTAGTTTTTCACAGCTATTAACAAAATTTCGTAAATTTATTCAAACTAAAATGAAACAAATTGACAAAATTATTTTTAAATAAAAATAAATATAAATATATCATCACGCCTTTTACCCATTACTGGATGTAGCACTCTGCCGGAGCAGATCTCGGTAAGTGATATATTTATGCGTGTGAAGTGCAGTTATCTGATGTCAAATCACCGCCCCCAAATATATTAGTGGAGGGGGAGCCACAGGGGTAATTTTAATGTGGTGAAAATTGTTTGTTGGTTGTGGCAATCGAACCGAGGTTCTCATCATACACAGCCCGACTTGATATCACTGAGCCAGCAACCCCATAAAAATTATTTTTAACTAGTAAAAATGCTATTTTTGGCCCTTGGACAATTTTTGATAGAATTTGTTTTTATGAACAGTTAGTTACAAATAAACATAAATATATCATCACGCCTTTTTACCTATTACTAGGTGTGGCACTCTACAGTGGCAGATTTCGGAAAGTGATATATTTATATGTCAAAAATGCGGTTATCAGTCGTACAATCACGAACACCAATGATGCTAGTGGTGGGGAAGCCACAAAGATAATTTTAATACGGTGAAAATTATTTGATGGATCCAATCCGGGTTCTAATATCCAGTTCGATTCGATACAACTATTAGTTGAATTGACAAAATAAAACTAGAATCAATTGACATTTTTCCCAAGCTATTAGTTTTGTTGTTTTTATCATATTTTTGTTGTAAATTCTCCTCTATTAAACTAGATCATTATCTTTTACTGATCGATAAATTAATAATAGCCCTTATCTTTTTGGATTACTCTATATCTATAGATTACAATTACTTCATAATAGATAATGATCGAGTTACAGAATAGTGGGGATTATTAAAAATTGTAAAGTATTACTATATCTCTTAGGAATCCTAGTCAATCTGATAATATTAAAATATGAACAACATTGCATACTGTGGCTCGGTGAGTGCGAACTCTGTACTGTAATTGGAATTAAGTTTCTGTTGTACAGAGTAGCATAAAAAAATAAATATTTTATCAATTTAATTTCAATTTACTATATTTTACAAAGAAATAAATAAAAGAATTCACTTTTATATGACGTCAAGTTAGTTCACTTTTTGACTGATGAATATCCCCCAGGGTCTTATTTGCTGTTTTATTGTTCATTGCTTCTACTGCACATCACATCTTAATAACTAAAATTAGTAATACTGATCTTCTGTCTTGCCACATAATATAATGTTCCAATTTTATCATTAGTACTAAAATAAATTTAAAAAAAAAACACTCGGTTTGTTTCACAAAAAATTCTTTATTGTACAATTTCAGCTGTTAAGCCATCATGAGAAGAATAATAATAATAAGTCATTATTCTTCTGATGATGGCTTAACAGCCGAAATTGTACAATAAAGAATTTTCTTTTATTTTGTGAAACAAACCGAGTGTTTTTTTTTTTTAAATTTATTCTACTATGTTTCACCTAGTGCCTACAGCTTCTGCAATAGAGTTTATTATTAGTACTAAAAGTCAAATATAAATGCTGAAGTTTTCAAAATGTGATGAATTTTTCAAGTTTTACGCAAAAGTAATATTTTTGTACCGACAGTTTCGCACGAAACAAAATACTTTCAAAATAGAAGTAACAAAATTAAGGACCATTTTCACCAACGACGGTTAAATATTTCATCTGTAGATTTATTTTAACCATAGAATATATTAGAGATATCTACAGATTTCAATTTCACCAAGTTTGATGAACGTTAACCGATTGCAAGTATAATCTAATTCATATAATTACCAGAATAAATTTAACGCACTGTTTGTTAACTGTTAGTTTAATATAAGTTAGTGAAAACGACTCTTAATGATTTTGGTTACAGAATATTGAAATGATGGTAATATATAGATTAATCATGAAAAATTAGAGATGTCATAATAGTAAAATCACTGATCCTGCCCATATTAGACTATTGTTCTTTGGTATATGTTCCAAATCTGTCTCAGATATATAAACATAAAATAATACTCATGCAGAATTCCAATCTAAGGTTCGTATATAATGTTCGTAAATATGACCATATTTCGAAATACCGTGACCTTGCTGATTTGGATGATATTGATATTCAAGTTAAAAGATCGTATCTCTGTCTCATTCAGACTTACTGCTACTCCCTCATATTTATCTGAAAAACTAGTTCACAAGAATTATAATTACACTTTACGTGGAAAAGATTTCTATGCTGTACATACTTTCAATAGGTCCAAATTTAAAAGTTCCTTTTCATATCTGACTCCATCACTTTACAATGACATTCCAAATTTTTTGAAATCTTTATCATTAAATTATTTTAAGACTCATATCAAAAATGTACTTTAAGATTAGAATATAATGTAAACTATGTTTCGCTATTGCACTAACATTACTATGACTATGTAGTTAAGGATAATTTGACTTGTATTTAGAATTTTGTATATTAACATATTATTTCTTCGTGATAAGTGCATAAGTTGATTTTGTTTAAATTTGTTGGCGTGTTTATTACAAACTCTGTATTATTAATCTTATTTTGTATGGTTAGGTGGAAGAACAGCTTTTACCTGATCCTCGCCATTGTATATTATTTTCCCAATAACTTTGTTTATTATATATAATTGTAAATGACTTAAAGTCAGGTGAATGTTAATTAAATTTGAAAAAATCAACTTGCCTCCGCCAGGATTTGAACCCGGACCTTCCACATGGGCCGCGAACGTCCTACCACTTAGACCACAGAGGTGTGTCTAAATGCTGGCACTGACAAGCGATTTTTTCTATGTGTCGAGTTTGTAAATATCACATGCGCGAAATTGGTTGCTTCGACAGTACACATGATACGAACGGATGACACAATGAAGCGAAACTTCAAATATTAAATAATTTAATATTATATTATTTTTATATATAATTGTAAATGACTTAAAGTCAGGTGAATGTTAATTAAATTTGAAAAAATCAACTTGCCTCCGCCAGGATTTGAACCCGGACCTTCCACATGGGCCGCGAACGTCCTACCACTAAGACCACAGAGGTGTGTCTAAATGCTGGCAACTGACAAGCGATTTTTTCTATGTGTCGAGTTTGTAAAAGAAAAAATCGCTTGTCAGTGCCAGCATTTAGACACACCTCTGTGGTCTAAGTGGTAGGACGTTCGCGGCCCATGTGGAAGGTCCGGGTTCAAATCCTGGCGGAGGCAAGTTGATTTTTTCAAATTTAATTAACATTCACCTGACTTTAAGTCATTTACAATTATATATAAAAATAATATAATATTAAATTATTTAATATTTGAAGTTTCGCTTCATTGTGTCATCCGTTCGTATCATGTGTACTGTCGAAGCAACCAATTTCGCGCATGTGATATTTACAAACTCGACACATAGAAAAAATCGCTTGTCAGTGCCAGCATTTAGACACACCTCTGTGGTCTAAGTGGTAGGACGTTCGCGGCCCATGTGGAAGGTCCGGGTTCAAATCCTGGCGGAGGCAAGTTGATTTTTTCAAATTTAATTAACTTTGTTTATTATTGATTGACTCATTATATGTTTAATATAGAATGTTATAGTTTGAATTCTCAAGTTTTCGAAGCACGCAGTCTTTCTTTCCGTGATACAATTTAAATGACAAAACCAAACCTCACCCATCGTGGTGTTGGCGGGTGTATCACACCCTCTCCTCGCGAGGGTGTGAAGTGTGCCGTGCTGGGGCACGCACATTGTAGTCTGGGCGGGCGGGGCGCTGCAAGTCACGCTGCTTGGGTCTGCCATTGTCCACCACGGCCACGCGGCCCACGCGCGTTACCCAGCAGAATCACAGCCGTGGACCTCTACCTGATCAATGATCCACAGACACTACAAATTGCTTATTGTTCAACTGTCACTTCAACTGTCGCAGAGTATAGGTTATGCTAGTGTTGGAATATTTACGTCATGCATAATCTATTCAAACTTATTAGTAGCGTAGCGTAACAGTAATGTTATACTTAATTCACTATTTCTATAGGCTGAATTATATTAGCTTATCGATACTACAGCAATTTTAATGCTCAACATGAATTTGAGAAAGACAACTTTTTTTGGATTGTGTAATTGAAACCTACACGCAAAAATATATCACTTATACAGATCTGTTACAGTAGAATGCCTCACCTATTAATTGGATACAAAAGAGTCATCATAAATTTATATTAAAATTTTTAATTAGTTCGTATAAACCAAATAAAGGAAGGCGACTAAAAATTGTAAATGCTCGAAAAGAATAAGAACAGTAATATTTTATATTTGGTAATAATTAAAATACATAATAATCGTTATTTTTATAAGAAGTGCCGCAAAAGGCTTGTTACGAGCAAGTGCAGAAATCTGCACGAGCAGGTAACCTTTTTCAGCACGTGTTATAAACAACATTTTTCCTACAACAGTGCGATTTAGAAAATCACTAAAATATTGTCAACATTTATAAAATCTTAATGATATTACACGAGAACGATGATTTACGGCGTTTCTATGGTTTGTTTGTTAATTCCTTGCACATTGTTCTACGTTATTTAAAAATATTTCACTAATTTCAAGACAATGTCTTCAAAATCGTTTATATTGGAATACTACAGTGAGTGATTCTTCTTTATCATAAACACTTCCAAAGATAATTGAAGCCCCAGATCATGCTATGTTGGATCTATTTTCGACAATGACAATCAACCTGCTGCTGGTACTTCTAAAGCCTCCGAAATTGTTCTCAATAATATTACTGTTAATAATATTACTGTTGTCAACGGCCATGGCTGCACTATTACGTATTCACTAGCGCAGGCTCACTGCATCTTCTTCTTCCATAAGCGTCTCTGGCCAAAATATGAATTACGCATTCGGCGCGAAATTTAAATCGCTCTCAATACAACTTTTTTTACAGTTACGTAATGAATTACTTTCCGCACTAGTGTTTCTTTGCTTACAGAAATGCGCTTGGTCTGCATTTGTCTACTTTCCATATGTAACCAAGGCAATAATAGTTACGTAATAACAAAGAAATCGCACAGTTGTAGGAAAAATCATTTTTCATACACAATAAGATTGTATTGAATAATTCAATATATTTAAAATGATACAAAAATCAGTTTATTATAAACATATAAAAGGAAATTTGTTTTTTACTTCTATTGCTCACTCTCAAATTACTTTAGAAACAACTGCTTTAATATTTTGTTTTGATTTAATTACTATCATATTATCAATTTTAAGTTAAAATCTTTTAAAAATGACATTTATTATTACCCAGTTAATTTAGATACCGAATTTTACTTTCTACAGTTTTCAAATAATTTTTGCATAACAATTATTTGTATATCTAAGTCAGGAAACAAGTATTTGGTACATGTAGAAATGAAGAGGCTGGCTATGTATAGAAGAAGTTGGAAAAGGCATTTAGGAGCTGCGACAAACAGATAACTATAATGATGTTGATGATATCGATGAATATACTTTTGACTTCTGATGCTGTTCTGAGAACACCAAACTCACAACGAAATGTACACAATATTTTTCCTACGATAGTATAGAAAGTATTCAATATTTAAAAAAATACAAAATAAAAATACTTGGTTGTTTCAAAGAAAATATTTATTTTTACACTTAATACGTATTTCGGCTTTTACACCATCATCAGAAGTGTAAGTGTAAAAGCCGAAATACGTATTAAGTGTACAAATAAATATTTTCTTTGAAACAACCAAGAGTTTTTATTTTGTATTTTTTTAAATATTATCAAACATGTTTCAAAAAGTGCCAACAGCTTACTCAATTAATTATAGAAAGTATTCACTCTCTGCTCTTATTTGCTTGCAGAAAATGATTATTTTTTGCACTCTATTATCAACAGAATAACATTATTGTTTTCTGTTGCCATAAACACAAAAATGACAGCGAGACACTGGAATACGCAACAACCTTTGATATTATTTGAGAAACTGAAATAAAAAGATCTAAAAAATAAAACATTTCTTGCAGTATAAAATATTAAATTACCTTAGAAAAAATAATATGTAATACACGTGTTGAAGGGCCATTGAAATACTAGCACTCGTGTTCCATCTTCCACACACGCTTTCCAATGATACCCGTCCAAAACTTGTATTACAATATAATATTATACCACTGCATTATGTACATTAGAAAACAGCAAAATTTGTTACTAATTTTTATTTAGAAACTCTTTTATATTTGTAAATATAATACTATTAGAAGCTGTTACCAAAGAGACAGTAATATGAAATTGAATGCAATAATTATTAACAGTGGCGTATCTAGGGGGGCGGAGGGTGCGGTCCGCACCGGGCGGGCACATATTTTGGGGCGACATTTTTTATATTTAGTTTTAGTTGTAAAAAACAACGTGTTCACAAGTTTACTATTCGATTTGTACGAATTATGAATTACGAATATTTTTCGAATATTTTTCTGCATCGTCAAGTCAATGTAGGGATGCAAATATTATCTCGAAAAATTCCTTTATTACTGCCTAATTTAAATATGCCATCCAATGGTAAAAATGTTCCCCATCTATAGTTTGTCTCAATTACAATTATTTATTTATCTTTATTAATTTAATGGGGTAATGGCTCAGTGGTTTCGAGTTTGCCTGTGGATCCTGAGAACCCCGATTCGATTCCCACAGCCGACAAATAATTTTTACTAAATTAAAATTACCCTTGTGGCTCCCCCACCACTAACATCTTTGGGGCCGTGATTTAACGGCTGGTAATCGCACTTCACGTACATAAATATATCACTTATCGAGATCTGCTTCGGCAGAGTGCCACATCCAGTAATGGGTAAAAGTCGTGATGATATATTTATTTTATATTTATTTTTTTAATTTATAAAAACCACCATTTAATTGACTTAGAAAGGGCAGCAAATTGGAGACCGCCCTGGCCGGCAAAAGTTCTAGTTATGCCACTGATTATTAAGCATTTTAGCAGTTTGAAAGTTTTAGCGGATGTTGCTAATAGAAGCGGCCGTTCCACCATCTTAACGGCCGTCACTAATAGCACCGGAAAATAAAATAGTATTAAATATTAACTACGTAAATAGAATCGCGATTGTAAATAGTATCTTCTTTCGACAGTAGCAAAAAAAGGCAAGTTATCATGCAGCTGCGGCTAAATCAAACTTCGGCAGTACGATATAGCAAAGTAGAACAACAAGAGTTATTTTCCTTCGAGGAAGGGCAAAAGGAGAACATAATTAATTCTTAACAAGCTCTTTTAAAATAAGGATTTTTTTTCTAAAACAGAACATCTAAAATAAATAAATGTATCATCACGCCTTTTACCCATTACTGAGTGTGGCACTCTGCCGAAGCGGATCTCGGTAAGTGATATATTTATGCGCATGAAGTGCGACTACCAGCCGTCAAGTCACAGCCCCCAAAGATAACCAGAGTTCTTTGGATCCACAGGCCGACTTGATACCACTGAGCCATTACCCATCTGATCAACATAAATCAAATTATTGATGGCAATACAATCTTTTATAGTTTTTCTGGATTAATTACTTTGCCTGGTTAAAAAATAAATAAACTGTAAGCTGAACTTAAGTAAAACAGGTGCAACGACATGGCTAATAATAATATAAATTTAAATATCCTAGTGGTAGTTTGAAGTTATATCTTAAAAATTATATGTAAACTGATAAATAGACTACATTTTAAATTTAAATTTCTTTATACTTTTATTAAAAGTCAATTTGGAAAACATCATGAAAACCATTTGTCATTTAAGTACATGCAAGATAAATAATGTTGTTTACAATTGATATATCAAGATAATATCTGAGCGGTAAAACACTGTTACAGTAATTGAAGACAATACCCTGTATTTCATTATAATTGTGAAGTTAAATGTTTCATTTAAAAGTGGCGATATCGGTTAATCAGATGTATCAAATTCAAATTTGTCCAACAAACAGAAATATCTCCATTTAAAGTGATGTGCATGTGCATACATAAATTAACAATAATAAGCAGGTAACTGCATAAATGAATGTAATTACAAACTTTGCAGCACACATTTCATCTGCTGATTAAATTTTACTTTGCCCACTACCTGGCAAAAATGTATATTTTTCCACTTGACTTTAACTGACTCGAATGAAAATGTATCCGAATTTGCATACTCGCTGTAAATGCATGACCATTATAAGTGACAATATGTGTTACTCGAAATTTTATCGGCGACTGATTTATGTGCCTTCGTTTTCGCAACTTTTATCGCAGTTGGCGTACGACTGTCTGTTCGCTGGTGACTGTTCATATTCGTCGTTCAATTATTTTCAGTTTTCCGACGACAAGTTACGAATATTACTGATATTAGTTAACTGTGTTTTAATTTAGACATTAAATTTAAAATCTAATATTCGAGTTATTTTCAATATGTTTGAATTATTTGTACCTGTTTAATTAATTAAAACTAATTTTGATATATTAATATACCTGTAATAAGTTGGATTTTTAGTAATGATTTAATTTGTTATATGAATTCAATTTCATAGAATAAAATTTTGTAAATGTAAAAATGGTGACTACCCCTTTAAACTAGTTCTGCTAGAATTCGTTAGGTGCAGAGTCATTGTGGGGAAATGACTATATTATAGAAAATTTGGAGACATTTTAGAAAAATGACTGTGTTAGAGACGATTTGGGAGACATTTTGAAAAAAATTACTATTTTTAGAGATAATTTAGGAGACATTTTTGAGAGACATTTTATTTATAAATGACGATTTGGCTAAAGTCATGATTGGTATTTGTTGTAATCTCCCTAGTTAATAATAAGAATGTATGTTGATAGTATTACTTTATTTAGTCTTCGACAATGATGTCACATTCTGTTGATGCCTTTTGCATCCCTTCAACGTTCTTAGAATTGTTATTGTCTAAAGATATTTTGATGATGTTTGCCCCCTTAAGAATGCTGAGCATCGTTATTTGTCTCACCCAGCTAAGGCTGAGACGTGAACAGAGAAGTCAGTCTGCTACCATCCGCGACTCGAACAAGTCTGTTACCATCCCTTGCTCGAAGGAGTCTGCTACCATCCGCGACTCGAATAAGTCTCTCAAACAAGTTGACTCTGTCAAAACTGTGTAAATAGTGTACAAAAGTTAGTAATAGTAGTTAATAAAACTATATTAAAGTAACACGATCTTGACTAGTGGGTTTGGCCCTTAGATTTCTGCTCTTATCCTCTTTCTCCGAATTAAAAATAAATATTAAAATACTAATTATTGTTGTTGCCAAACTACCAGGTTACAACATAATCAAAGAAATTTGGAAAATTTTGGGACAACTAACAACGAAGACTAACATATATGTAAAGAAACAAACATTAAAACAAAAATTTTACACGTTGTTTTCAAGTTTTCTTGAGGTTGGCTACCCTTAAAATCGGCGCATTCACATCGGCGCCATCTATAGCGCCACCCGTTCCCAAATCTAATTTTCTTTTTCTCATATTTATCATGACATAATCTATTTAAAAAACCATTTCTGTCACTGGAAAAAATGAGACATCATTTTGCACCCTATCTCTCTAACTATATTTACAACTTTCCACGGCCGAAAAATTAACATCGCGATAGTTCAGTGTATATCCAGCTTTACTGATGAGGATGAAGAAAATTGCACTATTGCACTATTAGTTATAAGTATGATGAAAATAATAATTATTAGAGGCTATATAATATGAATGCCAGACTTTAGGTTCGTGTATGTAAATGATAAATGATTTTACTCGCGGCCGTCGGTGTGATTGGTCACAATCCGTGAACAATAAATTATTACTCACGGCTATGAGTATTACATTATCTTTTAAGGTAGTACTAGTGTGATGGTGGCGCCATCAGTTGTCGAGTGGCGAAACTGACGCTCAAAAAAAGTGTTTTATACCTATTATGATTTGAATATATATGAATTGTTAACAGGTTGTTGGTCTAGTAAATTATAAAATACCATACCACCGTGTGGTGTTGCCATTATAAATTGGGATTCTTAATTTTTCGTTAAAAACAAGACTTTGCATGGCTATATATCCATTACTAAACGATAAAAAACTGTCTTCAAAAGATACAATATACATGGATAGATCTAGAACATCATACTAGTTTTTCAAATGAAATTGCCACATTTTAGAGGTACACAAACCAAATATGTGCGATTCTGAGTGATGATCGCCATAAGAACTCAACTTTACAAGCGAATATATTTGTTCACAGACGAATGTGTTTCAAATTTCAACAGGATGCATATGACTATCCAATGTTTACGTGTGCCAAATTTCATTCAGATCTGCAAATTTTTTTTTCACGCTATTACTACCTTAAGAAACGTACATGGACGTACGAGTATTACTTATTGATCGTAAAAAAGGAATTAAATTTTAAACTTCTTCAAATTTTTTCTGATTGATTATTAAATTTTGTTGTTCTTTGATGACTATAGATAACTGTACTATGATTAGAATTATTTCTTGTTGTGGAGCTAAGTAAATAATTGATAACATTTCTAATGCTATTTATAACGATTCTATCATACAAAAATAAAAATAATCTTTGGTAATTATGATTGACAGAATGATTTCAGTTGAATATTTCTCGATGGCATCTTGTATCTTTGGCCGACGGCAATTAATATCTGACTGTGCGAGCAGCTACGACGTACGTTACAAAGTAACACTGGATCTCCTCGCCTTAAGAAGGGCCTTAATTCGAGTTCCCCATAAATTATTGGCCAAGGAATGTTAAATTATCGGCCATAAACATTTTCGTTACATGTTACTTGCGATAGAGCATGAATCATATATCGAGACCGGGGCCGGCCATCGGACGGTTGTAGCTGCCGATCTCGGCAGACCGGGCCACTGTTCACTTCGATCTTCAGATGTGATTAACGAGCCCCGCGCAGAGCCGTAATCAGGGGGCAAAGTGCTTCCTACGCAAATTAGCTCACTGTGGTACACATAGTCTTATGATTGCTTGCTTACATCAACTTCATTTTAAGAATTATATTTTGCGTCTTTATAATTCTGATTTAAACTAAATTTATAGAGTTGTTTTGTAATGGTACAAATGAACAAGGATTTTATTTTGGTGAAATAATTGCTTTATAGTAACATAGTAAGACATTGTCAAAAAGATTTAAACCATTTGACATCGTCAAACGTTTCTAAATTATTTTGGAGAAAATGCTTCAAATAAAACGATATTGTAAAGATATATTTATCCACAACTCATATATTATAACAACATAATTACACTGATTTCAGTTGTATTATATGGTTCATAAAACACTAGTGTTTTATATTCCATAAACCACTGTAAACGACTTGTTACTTAGCAACCACTTCATGATCTACCGTATTTTGAGGAACTATATAATTGAATCAACGTTAAACGTTACGCCAATCTTCTTCGGCACCTATAATTATGAGTTGTGGATAAAATTTTGTATTACACTTGTGTTTTATTGGTATATAAAACACTTAAGAAAAATTCAACACTCGAAGCTTTTCTTGCGTGTTTTATATACTTAATAAAACACTTGTATAATAAATAACTATTTTTCGACGACTATTAAGTAATACATTTATAAAAAATGTACATTTCAAATGTACAAGATGGTTCGTTATTCAAAAGTGCACCATAATTAAAAAAGTGTCGTATTATAATGTACATTTCTTCAATACTATTTAAGCCAATCAGATTTCTGTTACTATAGTAACGACATTATTTAGCAGTTTTTACTTCAAGATTGCGCCTAATGTAGTAACGCAGCGCACTGAGTTGAATAATATTGGCATCTAGTGAGATTCAACGTAATTACTAAAGTTTACCGTTTATCATGTAACCTCAAAAAATTATAATTTTCCTAAAACTACGACCTAAAAGTACAAGTTCTTGTTGAATGGTTGTGGAAAAAGTATATTGCTCAACTCGCATGTTATGGCAATCATTTATTTAAGTTGATATAACACGCTCGTTGAATAATAAATAATGCTCTAGTAATTTGTTTAAGGAAGAAATTTCATACTTTGGATAAAAGATTCGGTGAAGAAACAAATTCTTTTTTTGGATTATAGCGTTATAGTCAGTTGCACCGCTTTCACTTAAATTTTAAGGATTTCTTAAATGAAAAATATCGAATCGAATGTTTGACAACAAGTTTCTTATTTGACAGTTCATTACGATATGATATTGTTTATTCTGGCAATTAGGTAACTAAAAAATCACTAAGTTTCGATTACGGTGATAGCCATTATGAAGTCCAATTAGATATAACTAGTAGTAAACTTCACGATAAATTTTTATATTTGTGTTTTCTTACTTCTCCCAGAAAGTTAATGTCTTGTTGAGAACTGAATTTCAGTTGTTATTTATTTTCCGATGCTTATATTTTAACAAAAATAATTTTTATTTTGTTTAAAAAATCATTTGTTAGATATTTAATTTTACAATTTTTTTAAAACTATTTTTTCAGTCAGGTATATAATACATAATTTCACGACCCAAAACACCATTTAAAAATTGGTGGCAAAAACATGACCAAGAAAGTTCGAAGATCATTTTCCAATAATTGTTTTAAATAGTTGTTCATTTTCACAGCATGATTACTTTATATTTTATGGCAACAGTCGTACTTTTCAAATAAAAATATTTTTTTTTAAAATGAAGTAGTATTATTTTTTGAATAAATCGAAAAGTAGAAAATTTAATGTTTTTTAGCAACTTGAACAATAATTTTAATAATTCCTCGAATTTAAACAATATTTACCAAAATTTGAAGAAAAACTTTCAGAACTCATGTTTAAATAATTAAAACAATTTTTGATTTAATTTCGTTACATATACAGACAAATTTTCAAAAGAGTTTTAGCTAATCCTATATTTTGGATTAGTGAAATGAAGCTAAACCATATTCTCAAAAATATCTAACAAAATCTTGTTACTATTTCGTTTTGGAAAATAATTTCTACTAAAATGTCGAACTAGATTAAGATTAGCTAATTCAAAATTCAGAATTAGCTAAATCTTATTTGAAAATCTAGTTGTAAAAATTTATATTTTAATGAAAGTAAATTGACGTAAAAATGAAAGTATACATTTTATTAACATCATTTAACTTTGTTTCAAAATCTAGTGTTTCTAGATAGGTTTCCTCCCCGTCCTTTTAGTCTTTGTACCAGCTATTTAATATTAAGAACTCTTCAATCTCCTCTAGTGCACTTAATATTTATATCTATAACTTAGTTTATTTCCATCTTCATCGCGATCAGAAATAACTGTCTAGTTATAATAAGTGATGCTCTCAGAATTACAGAGCGTGCCCACGCAAACAGCTACCGTGTAACTCCACAGCGAACCTGGGGCAACAGATTGCTGTTCTAACGCTCGTAATATCGCTCGTAATTACTGTCCCGTCGTAACAAACTCCAGTGCGGGGTAATTCACTAGCCGACGAAGAAGTTTCATGCTCCCCGAGATCTGTGATCAACGGCCATGGGGATTCTAGTTATTAATGTACCCACTATTACAATTTATTTTGTTTACGTTTATGAACCTAAAGGGTAAATTGTTAGAAATTAATGCAGGAAAAATATTGAATGAAATTATAAAGCAAATTAGAATTTTATTCAATTATTTAAGTTTTTTTGTCAATACATTTTCACAGCTTAGTGGAAGCATGTGGATTTGAAAATCCCAGTTCTATTTCGGCAGCCAGCAAACGATTTTCACTACATAAAATTATTTTTGTGGCTTCCCCTCCATTAATATTTTGATGGCCGTGATTTGACCACTTACTAAAATTTGGTACTACGGCAGAGTGCAACACCTACAATACTCTGTTTTTTTAACCAGGAGGAGTAAATGCACAAGTCAGATTTACACTATAGAAAGTCACCAAAGAAAGTTACTAGATTTTTTGTTCGCGCGAAATACAAAAATTTCTTACACATCTGCACTGATCTCATGGCATTTATTTTAAAATACAAATGACATTATAAACTTTAATTTGTCACTCCGTATATTATTAGTTCTTAAAAGAACTGATTTTTGTTAATGTCACAGAAATGCAAAAAACCAACAAGAAATCAGATAACCTCAAAATTTATGACAGCTCTAATAAATCAAATGTAAAATCTATGTACAGTGTAAACTGGACGAAGCACTAGCCAATCAGAAGCGTCAGTTTTAGCGATTAAAATTTAAATTACTCCTCCTGGTTAAAAAACAGAGTATAATAGATAAAAGGCGTGATAATATTTTTATGCACAATCGGGCCGGAAGCATGTATTTTAGCCTTAAAAAGCGGGTTTAAACACTTCTTTTTGGCCCATGGGCCAAAAAGAAATAATTCCTATGGATACATCAATAAAATGACAATTTTTGTTGATTGTGAATACTTGATTCTGCATAATGTCATTTTGGCATATAACCTATTTACATATTTTAATCTTTTGAACATATAATTAACTGTTATTTTGTTGTACACAAAATATTATATGTACCATGGAAGAAATTATCGAAATTAACTATTATTTCTATTTATTTTCACAAATGGGATGGCTAGCTCAGTGGTATGAAGTCGGCCTGTGGATCCTGAGGTCCCTGGTTCGATTCCCACAAGCGACAAATTTTCATAATTTGAAAAAGCTATCCCTGTGGCTCCTCCACCACTAACATGTTTGGGGGCCGTGATTTGACGACTGGTAACCGCACTTCGCGCGCAAAATATATCACTTACCGAGATCTGCTTCAGCAGAGTGCCACACCCAGTAATGGGTAGAAGGCGTGATGATATATTTATTTATTTATATTTATTTTCACAAACATACGATTATATTCGATTTCACAACAATTTATCGTCCAAATATGTTTTTAATATATTTCATGTGTCCACATAGCTATAGCCATATGGTGATAAATTTAAGTACCGTTCTTTACTGATAATTACGATTTAAAATTATCCGTTATCACGTTTTTATGGGGTAGGTGGTTCAGTAATATCGAGTCAGCCTGCGGATTTGAGAACCTCGGTTCGATTCCCACAGAAGATAAACAATTTTCACCACATTAAAATGACCCTTGTGGCTTCCCCTCTACTAACATCTTTGAGAGGCCATAATTTGATGGCTGATAACTGCACTTCACGCGCAATAAAATAACCACTTACCGAAATCTGCTACGGCAGAGTGCCAACTCAGTAATGGATTTTAATATGTATGGAGACCAACTATGTATTTATGATTCAAATGCAAGGATTCTATGATTTTTGCTGCTAACAATTTATTTTTCACCTGAAATAAATATAATTGAAAAAATATTAATAATGCTTGGGATACAGTGATCGAGTGCAAAATTAGGAAGAAGTTTGTCATCTATTTAATGGTGTCGATATACTCTTAAATAAAAAATAATGGCTTATTTGTTTTCGCAACGAATTATTAATATATCATGATTAGAATGACAGTCGTATATATATATATATATATATATATATATATATTTTGTTTCATCATCACTATTACATATATATATATATATATATATATATATATATATATATATATATATATATACATATATACATTATATATATATATACATATATATATATATATATATATATATATATATATATATATAGATATATATATATATATATATATATATATATATATATATATATATATATATATATGTATATATATATATATATATATATATATATATATATATATATATAATGTAATAGTGATGATGAAACAAAATATATATATATATATATACGACTGTCATTCTAATCATGACATATTAATAATTCGTTGCGAAAACAAATAAGCCATTATTTTTTATTTTATATATATTTATTGTTTCATCATCATCACAATTACATTATGTTATTTGGCGTAGCGTTTTAAAGGTTATAATTTGAACAAATAACTTTTATACCCCTCTACGAGGTCTGTTAAAGAAATACGCGGACTGTTTGAATTGCGCGGCTCCAGTTGGTTCCAGGAGAATCCGCTTGGTGTCGCTAGATTGCATATATCTTTATTTGTTGATTAGTTACGTGGTTTTTACTGAAATGCGATTTTGTTCGTTTGTTGGATTTCAAAATGAATGACCCGAAGAAGTAACATCAAATTTTGTGTTAAACTTGGAAAATCTGCGACTGAAACATTTGCTATGCTCAACACGGTTTACGGTGATGTTGTTATGAAGTGTACGGCATGTTTCAAGTGGTATGAACGAAGACGATGAGCGTTCTGGACGTCCTTCCAAGTCAACTGATGACCCACATGTCGACAAAATTAATACTCTGGTGCGGTCAAATCAACGTCTGACCATCAGGGAGCTTGCTGAAGAGTGTGGGATATCAGCCGGATTTTGTTACGAGAAATGTAGAGAAATGACAACTGGTTTTTCCACCACGACAACGCTCCAGCCCATTCAGCCCTCAGAACTCGTGAGTTTTTGGCCAAACACTCGACCACTGTTCTTCCCCCCCCCTACTCACCTGACCATGTTCCTTGTGACTTTTTCTTGTTCCTCAAACTCAAAAGACCCTTCACAGGAAGAATATTTGAGACGATTTCCGAGATTAAGGCAAATGCGACGAAGGAGCTGAAGGATATTACAAACGAAGCGTACCAGGACTGTTTCACCAAGTGGAAACACCGTTGGGATAAGTGTGTGCGCGTTGGGATGAGAGTACTTTGAAGGAGACCCGGACATGTAACTTCTAAATAAAGTGCATTTTGTTTTATGACGTTAGTCCGCGTATTTTTTGAACGGATCTCGTATATTTACTAATTATATTTCGTACTTGAACTTTTTTTTCAATAAAGTATTATTGATATTACGAACTTAGTTTTTCAATGTACTAACAGGATGGTTTTAATATGTTAGAGATACCTAAAATCGCCATCTTCATATATCCTAAAAGTATTATAATAATTCTGCAAATATTTATTTATGTGAAAATAATGCAATACAATTTCAAAATTTGGATTTAATTTCTTTAAAACAGTGAAAACGAAGATAATGGTAAAAAGTCAAATATTTACAAATTATACCTCAGTAAATGTTTATTTATAGGTAGAGATTCATGTTCAGGTGCCAATTTCAGAATCAATTATTTGGATGTTCTTAAATGATTATGAGCCTGCTTTGAATGTAGAAACTTATTCCATCGCAAAGTTATTAAAATTCTGAAGACAGATTTAAACACAAAAGTGACAGTAAATTCATTTTAATAAAAAAATGTGAGATGACAAAATAGTTAAGATAATTTTAAACTTGAAAGACATATGAGACAGCTGTGTTAAAACCTAAAATACATTGTAATTTTTTAGTAAATTTTACGACAGCTATAGACAATAAGTTGTGAAGATAAACGTCCGGCCATGCACATGATTTTACAATCTCTGTCCAATGAATTTTTCGTAAGGAACTTCTAGTGCTAACTTCATAAATATTAAAATAACATTTTTACGGTAAATTGTACAGCAACACAAAACTAATAAATAAATAAAATTAAAATGAAAAATTCACCATTTTTGTTCAACGAAATATTTATTTTAATTTTATAATTTTGTTGACAGTTCATCCAGAGCGGAAATTAAATAGTAAATAATTTTTATAATTTTGCCATCACTGAAAATATTAACTTAAATATTCTGGCACCATCGAGATATGAACATTGGATCATCTGAACTTCGCTCAAACGCTTTGTCGCTTACCGCCAGAATTTGAACTTGGGACGTATGAACTCTGTTCATATAATTTAACCATCTAAGCTACGGTGGCCCTGAGATTCAAATTTGATTTTATTTCAATTTTTCTTATGTGCCTCTTTATAATTTAATTTGATCAATTTACTTAGAAAATAATAATAAAATTAGAAAATTGAACTTTTTTTTAACTAATTAATTTTATACAATTTTTAAACTTTTGTACATAATAATACTTATTAACTTCAGATTACGTTTTCGACTGTTTATATTCTTAATATTTATAATATTAAAAATAGTACAGAATTAAACATTTTTCTTGCGTAAAAATATATACATACATACTTGCATACATTCATACATATCTTCACGCTATGTCCCAACAAATGAGGTAGCACGAACCCTAAAATCACTCATAAAACATTCACTCATCACACTCAACAAACAATCAACCCTCGTCAAACATTATCATCCAAACACACCACCCTCACTTTAATCACATTCATAGATCACTCCATATAAACTCATTCATTTATTACACTCGAAATCATTCATCACACAACAAACCTTCAATCACATCATTCCTATTCACTTATCATTCATCTTCTTTCTTCAACGTACATAACATATGCATAAAACATCTCAATTACTCACGCTTACTCCTAACAACGAATCTAATAACGAAACTAACAACGAATCTACAAAGATTAGAAAAGATGAAAACGATAGCCTGCACTTGTATATTAAAGAAAAGTCCATACAATGCAGTAACTGAAAATGAAACAAAAAATATAAGAAAGGAAGGAAGTGTCGCCCTGCGTTTGTTTTTGAAAGTGAATTTCACACAATTGCAGTTAAACACTCTACGTAAGAACTGAAAACGAATTAAAAGATAAGAAAGAAAGGGAGTGTCGCTCTAGGCTTATTTTTGAAAGTGAATTCCACACAATTACAGTTAAACACTCTAATGAAATTACTAAACAACAAAACAAAAATCAAAAATTGTGCGTAAAAATGCTAAAATAAATAATTCTAGTTCGAACAATGCAATGTAGGTACGAAATTAACTTAATGATTTAGTTGCTTTGTTTAGTTACATATTTAGATGGCGCATGATCCCAATAGAAATGTTTACGTATTTATAATGAAAGTATACGTCGCGTTCACAGTTTCTTGTACTGTTTGAATTTGTTAGCAATACGTTATATTTCTAAAGGAATTTAAGTCATTCTGTGTGAAATTTAAGTCTATTACTGTGAATTAGTTTCACGTACGTTTATGCTCATCGTAAAGGTTTTTTCATATAGGTTCGCTCATGGGAACTGAGCGTATTTGGCATGTGGTTTCTCTGCTAATTTCATACATTTATAAATCATTTATTTTTTATATTTTAATTTGATTGTTTTCTTACAGAAATTTAAAATAAAAATGCGGATATTTCGGATACAGAGATACAATTTATATTAATATATAAATAGCATATCTTTACACTCTGTCATAGCAAATCCCGATAAGTACACATGAAATCAGGTTATAATACGTAGTTAAAGCGATTATTTGAGCAATTGTTATTTATCACACAAGGACGAAAAATGCTATTTTTCGTGCGAATTAATTCTGTAAACCTATGAGTACGAAAGGCCTTTTTGTCCTCGTGTTATACATTATTTTTTATTCGATGTTAAGGAATTTTTATTTTTAAGCCACTTTTACTTTAAATATTATTTTAACGGCCAAAAAGTACTTTTCGTCCTAGCTCAAGAAGTATTTTGTGAACGGTAACATAATTGTCACCAAGCAACCACATCAAAGATTAATGTTAAGTGACCATGCGTCCAGCATTAGGCTAAATTGTCCAGCATTTGCATGACTTGGCCAGCATTTATAAGTGTCCGTCATGGTTATGGCCATCTTCAGGAGACCTATTCTAATTCTTAGCGACTGCTTGGCGACTAGTTTCAGTCACTAAGTCAATGACGTCACGGTGCAGTCAATATCATAGGGATTTTAGTTTCTTACGTTGGTATTAATTGGAACCACGGAGTATTTTGTGTTGGTACATATAATTTTTGACAGCGATTTGTTGATATATGTTTTTCGTTGTTAAACTAAAATATTTGTATGTTAATGCTTAAACTTGACATATCACAAATTGACAGAATTTTTTGTAATTTTCAAGCAATTAGTAATATTTTTAAAATAAATAATATAAATTTTAACAAAATTTCAAATAAACATTGTTACATTAAAAATTATTGTTAATGTGTAAAATACGATATTATTGCCCTAATTATCGGTAATGTACATCTGCAGCTGAATTTTGTACAATATTTGGTTCGATTCCCACAGGCGACAAATTTTCATAATTTGAAAAAGCTATCCCTGTGGCTCCTCCACCACTAACATGTTTGGGGGCCGTGATTTGACGACTGGTAACCGCACTTCACGCGCAAAATATATCACTTACCGAGATCTGCTTTAGCAGAGTACCACACCCAGTAATGGGTAGAAGGCGTGATGATATATTTATTTATTTATTTTATTTTGGCAGATCCTACTCGTATTTACATTTTATAATAATAATATACAGTGCACATAAAATATAAAACTTTTCAAAACTTCGAAACTAATCAACCTAAAAATACTAAGCGACTGACGCCATGACATTTCACAACAGCCTTGTACTAGTCGCCTGCATACGCGACTCCCTAAGCGACCAGTCGCCAACAATGACGTCAAGACTGTACTTTTTAACTATACCGACAGATGGCGCCAGTATCAAAGTCGCCAAATATAACGTCATACTGTCGCTAAATCCAGTCGCCAACGAATTGGAATAGATCTCCAGGTCGACAGTACAGAGTTGGTACATAACAAACATATAAAATTTAAAATGAACAATATTATTAAGGGTAGACAAGGAAAAATGAAAAAAAAATAGTTTGAATAAAACAAAAGTTAACGACTTTAAATTTCATGTCTGCCCACGAAGAGTCGGATTGCGAATTACTTCCATCCAATATTTTTGATTTATTCAAATTCACTACTACAATATTTTTAGAAAATTAGTTAGCATAACTGTTTAATTTTTAGAGTTGCTATCAGTTTCGCGGTTCTTATATGAGAATTGCAATCAATAATTATAAAAATAAAATAAAATAAATATATCATCACGCCTTCTACCCATTACTGGATGTGGCACTCTGCTGAAGCAGATCTCGGTAAGTGATATATTTTGCGCGTGAAGTGCGGTTACCAGTCGTCAAATCACGGCCCCCAAACATGTTAGTGGTGGAGGAGCCACAGGGATAGCTTTTTCAAATTATGAAAATTTGTCGCCTGTGGGAATCGAACCAGGGACCTCTGGATCCACAGGCCGACTTCATACCACTGAGCTAGCCATCCCATTATATTATATATAATTATAGTGGTCAAAATTAATTGTTACCAATACTGTTACTGTTATCATTATTACGATCTCATATCACGTTGGGTGTCTGGCAATAGCTGCAAATTGCATCAAGTATTTTTTTGTGATTTTAAATTATGAGTGATTATATTATATTACAAGCCCAACTCCGTAACAGTTCGGCCGGGTATCAATTTCAAACGTTATGCTTTACAAAAATGTGAAAATATACTAAAAATGTTTTATTCTTACAAAAAAACTATGTCTACGTTATTATATCAATCTTTAGTTGTCTATTACTGAAAAGATATTTTGCCTACAACTGTGCGATTACTTTGTTATTACGTAACTATTATTGCCTTGGTTACGTATGGAAAATAAACAAATGCAGACCAAGTGCGTTTCGGTAAGCAAAGAATTAGTCGTGCGGAAAATACTTTGTTACGCAACTGTCAAAAGAAAGTTGAGTTGAAAGCGATTTAAATTTTGCGCCGAGCGCGGAATACATATTTTGGCCACAGACGCTTACGGGAGAAGAAGATACGGTGAGCCAGCGCTAGTAAATATGCAGTAGTATATTTTGACGTTTATAATAAACATTATCTTAAATTGCAGTATATCCAATCTGTACACAACTAATAAAAAGACCAGAACAAAGTAAAATATATCGATAAATGGTTTTATTTTAAAAGTAAGTGAAATACATAATATTTATTGTTTGTGTATATAATTTACACAATTGTTACAGTTGCTTATATTGACATAATGTGAAGTGGAAACTTTTGTACTGTTTAAAGAAGCATTGATTTCTTCCGTGTCTGTTCATATTATTAACAGCAATATTATTGACAACAATTTCGGAGCGTTTAGATGTACCAGCAGCAGGTTGATTGTCATCAAGAATAAATCCAACAATTACGCTTATGGAAGAAGAAGATACGGTGAACCAGCAGCAGGTTGATTGTCATTGTCGAAAATAGATCAACCAGCATGATCTGGGGCTTCAATTATCTTTGGACGTGTTTATGATAAAGAAGAATCACTCACTGTGCTGAAAAAGGTTAAGTGCTCGTGCAGATTTCCGCACTCAGCTAATTTCTGCACTTGCACGTAACAAGCCTTTTTCGGCACTTGTTATAAAAATAACTATTCTTGGACTTTCAATGACTATAATAGATTTGTATACAATGTAGTGCTTTTTATCACTAGGCGTGAGATTGTTCGACAAGGCGCAGCCGAGATGAACAACATGCCGTGTGATGAAACGACACTTTTTACAACGACAACGACTTTGTCCAATTCAGATGTATAAGTTTAAATAATAATACCGGTATAATTTTATAAATTAATCTTATTAATCCGTTGCTGTGCAAAGACAAGTGTTGCTATGAAGAATCAAATGTTGCTATTTTCACAATTGGGTTTGTTTTCAATTAGCAAACATTAACTATCAGTTTAATAATTAATGAATCTGAAGTTTCTATACCATATGACATAGATGATACTATAAAATCAAAGGGTCTATACGAAGTAGCGTATAAAAACTTTTAAAATTGGTGTAAGCTAAAAATAGTGAAAAATTTCAGAAGATTTCTAAACGAAGCAGACGTTGAAATTTATTTGTTGTTGAAGGTATTTCATACAAAACTTTTATGTTGATGTTAGATAAAAAGTTTATTTTTATTTTCATGACAATTTGAATTGCTGGATTATGTTGGCAGGACGAATTATTACATATGTCTACTAAAGATGCTCAAGATTTAGATTTGAATACTAACGTCGAAGAAGCATCAATATTTCAAAATGTTAAATGAAAAAATTGTACCATCAGCTTTCACAATAAATAAATGATTTTCCTGATTATAGAATTTGTATCCTACTAATAAATTGCAAATGATACTTTTTATCACTAGTGATAAAATACTGCCACTTTTACTAGTAAAATAAACCACTTTTTATTACTATTTATAAAATGAACCACTTTTCATAACTAAAGTGGCATAGCAAAATTATTAGGAAAAAAATATTATTTTCTATATATTCAAATTATTTAAGAAAAAATCGTACATTGAATGAAACAAGTTAAATACCACTGAAAGATACAAAATTTTTAAAAATCGTATCTTTTGAATATAAGGAAATAAATTCGCGTTTTCACTGATTGTTATAGTTTATTATGTAGTTTCATAATTAAAAATATAATAATTAATATGGGGTAATGGCACAGTGGTAGCAAGTCGGCCTGTGGATCCAAAGAACCCTGGTTCGATCCCCAAAGCCGACAAAACATTTGCACCAATTTAAAATTACTCCTGTGGCTCCCCCACCACTAACATCTTTGGGGGCCGTGATTTGACGGCTGGTAACCGCACTTCACGCGCATAAATATATCACTTAGCGAGATCTGCTTCAGCAGAGTGCCACACCCAGTAATGGGTAAAAGGCGTGATGATATATTTATTTTTTATTTATTTATTTTATAATTAAAATAAAAAAATAGGTATAGGGGTCCATTCTGTACATAACTTCAAAAACAAATTAAGACAATTTCTTGTAGCAAAATGTTATTATAATGTGAATTAATCCCCTATATTCTATAATTAGATCATTATCTATTAATGATCGATAAGATAATGATAGCTTTTATTATTCTTGATTATGTTACAGATTATCACAATTTGATATTCTGTGACTAGAATATTTTACCGTGTTATTTTTATGCATTTTCCTTACTTACATACGTAGTTGTTATCATAAAAAATAATATAATAACAGCTCAATGACAGCTGCTGAAAAAGTATAGTTAGAAAGTATTATTTTTATACTGCCGGCTTTGTATAAGAAAAAAATGTCTGTAACCAAAATGAAATAACAGAATAAATGATTTTGAACGTCGAATGTCGAAATGGTGGTAAAATATAGAGTAATCATGAAAAATAAAGGTTGTCATTAACCTATGGACAGAGCTGTGCAGTAGCTAGCTACTTTTGTAGCTTAGCTACTAGCTTAGCTACATTTACCTTAGCTGTAGCTGTAGCTTAGCTAAATATGAAACAAAAATAGCTGTAGCTTGTAGCGAGCAACTTTTTTTTCTATTAGCTTAAAAATAACAACTGAAGCTACTTTTAAAGCTACTTTTTGTAGCTTAGAGCTACTTTTTGTAGCTTCAAGCTACTTTTTTAGCAAAAGGTCAAGAAAGTACGCATGCGTACAAGCTAAACCCACACAAAATAATTATTTGTTGCCGGTTCTAACTGGCTCTAATATGCAAAAATACACAGTAGGTGCCAGATGGTATAGAAGCGCAAGTGGAACTGGAATGTACAGTAAAGTGCAATATTTTCTATTAAGTAAAAATCAAATCAAGGTAAAAATAATAAAACTGAAGAATTGTTGCTTTCGGTATGTAATTATTATAATATTGTACCTGTATTATTATATATTATATTATATTATTATTATTATTAATATATAACTGCATTGGTTGAGAATGGTAACTATATTTGATTACTGTTCATTGTTCGAAGGCAATTTATTTGATTTATCTCTCGTATATATTTATAAGTAACTGATATTCTAGTTTGAAAATGTGCGAAATCATGTTTCCATTTATCAATATTTCAGACAAATTCAAATGTATGTTAATAATGTTAGTAAATGCGAAGAGTATGTTGAGTGTGAAAGACAATTTACAATATAGACATAAATAAATGAAAAACGTTAGTTTAGATTTTATAGTATGCACGGTAGGTATATCTAATTCGCCGTAAACCAGTAGCACAATGTAAAATTATTTATCAACGTGAAATTGCAGATGATGACCCGTTTTATCTTGACGCACTTGAACACCGCATAAAATACATAATTTAAGCCATTACCCTCTGCCGACGAACGTAAAACGAAAAGCGGGAAATAAGTATAAAAACTTCGTCATTATAGCCGAGCTACTGTATCCAACGCCATTATACTTATACACCAGAACCGTATCCCACTATTTTGTACATTCAGTCTCACTACATTATTTATTTCACTACAAAGCTATCTTCTTCTGACATTGCTTTTTAGAATCATATTTGACAAAAGAAGCAAGAATTTGGTTAAAGATGTTTGTGTTTTCGATATAACCTTGAGAGTTTGTCATTTGTGAATACAGTTGAGCGTTTCCAGCTACTGTTTTAGTCTTAATCTTTGTCTTTGTCGCTGCGCATAAACACAAAGTTTGCAGTCTTCATACTTTCGACAAAGTCTTTCGTCGCTGTTCTGTAAGAGAGAGTTAGCTGCGGTAATGCTATCTCTTGTTATGCTGTCAATTCTATGCCGTATTTATCATATGTCATTAGGTTTGTGTTGAAAATACGATAAATATAGACAATAGAATAAAAATAGTAACAATTTCAACTGTGAAAACAATAAAAGTTACTAGATTAATAGCAACAACAAAACTAACATGTTTAAAAGAAATTATTTGGGCGCTGTCATTTTAAAATTTATTTCTTTTCTTTGATTTTATAAGTATAATTGCAATTTAATCATATTTTAATAATATAAAAATAAATTTTGAAATTTATATTACTATATTTGAAATATTCTGGTTTGTTCACTACAAAAATGTCTCCATTTTTTCAAATTGTTTTGGAATTGTATAATTTAATTAAACTAGTGCTTAATTTTAATAATAATTACTATTCTGTATTAATAATTTTATATAATTTTTAAAGTATTCCAAATAGTTTTATACAATTATTTTCTCATTTAAGTGAACAAACCTTTACTGGAATATTGAATTTAGGTTATGTTTACGTTAAGAGCTGGAAATGGCTGGAATGTTTCCGACATAAACAGAAACAAAAAACCAAAAACAAAGACTAAAACAGAGACTATGTTAAGATGACGAAACGTAGTTTTAGGGTGTACACTTAATTTTACTAATTAGTGATTAATCATGCAAAACTGTAAACTTTTATTACAGACTAGTACTGGCAATCGGATCCTTATATTCGTAGTTTCAATTCCAGATTTATCCGGATATTCAAATATGGAATCTGAGATTATATAGATCCTTTTAAAGGAATTATAATTTGCAAATCAATTTAAAAGGAAGTAATAACGAAGTCAAACATAAATTATTTCCTTGATGATATGCCTTAAAAGTTGAGTAAATTTATATATAGCTGTTCTGCGCATGATTGTGTTAAAAATTTTAAATAGTAAACATCTATTTATCTCTTGAGAATACTGTATAGACCTGCAAATTTCAGTAACATTGTGTTATTTATTTTTAAAATTTTTGTTAAATTAATTCGTTTGACATGTATGCCTTGTGAATGAAGATAAAATGCAATGACATAAGGCGATATTCAAATTTATATTTTAAAATCGTTATCATCGATTTTATTTTATCTCCTTTTATCTAATGGATTTTTACAAAGTTTTTTATCACTTCACTATGGTTATAATATCTTAAGTTATTTTTATGTACAATCGGGCCGAAATTCATGTGTTTTAGTCATGAAACGCGAACTTTTTTTTTGCCCTAGGGCCATATTAAAATAATTTCCTATGGATACATAATAGTTATTTATGTATAAAGGGTGAAAACAGGAGGCACAAACCGTCGAGGGCTAATAATATGCTCAGGGTCAGAAACGCTAATTTCATCCGTGGTACAAGTACATACAACAAAACATTTTCACCAATTTAAAATTATCCCTATGGCTCCTCCACCACTAACATCTTTGGGGGCCGTGATTTGACAGTTGGTATATATATATATATATATATATATATATATATATATATATATATATATATATATATATATATATATATATATATATATATATATATATATATATATATATATATATCACTTACCGAGATCTGCATCAGCAGAGTGCCACACCCAGTAATGGGTAGAAGGCGTGATGATATATTTATTTATTTAGTTTATTTACAAAAGAACATTTAATTTTATATTCTAAAGTTCAAAACATATGTCAAAATGATATTTTGCAAAATTAATATTCAAAGTAATCAAAAATTGTTATTTTGTTTATATATCAATAGGAAATTATTTTATTATGGCTCTATGGTCAAAAACAAGTGTTTAAGCTAGCTTTTCATGGCTAGAACATATTAATTCCGAACTCAATTGTGCATAAATAAAATGACAATTTTTGTTTATTGTGAATACTTGATTTTACAATATGTCATTTTGACATTAATATACTTGTTTCTTTTCTTTTGAATTTAAAAAAAAAGAATAATTTTCATAATTTGAACTATGTTGCCATGCGATTTTTGTATTTATTTGACAGATAAATTTATGAGTGACTTAAGAGATTAAAATACTGACCCTAAGTGACTGACACTTATGTAATGAACTAATTCTTTCAACAATTAATTAAGTCTTTTTACTTGGTATTAAAACCACTATTCGGATACAAGCATCGATTTCACTATCCGCGAATACCGGGTATACGGATAGTTTTAGATCGAAATATTGAAGCTATAGTTTTGATGAATATTAACTACCAGACTGATGAATCTGTACGGACTGCCTATAGACAAGTACTATGCCGTATTGGTAAGAGACTGATGTTGGGTTGCATAAAAAAATAAAGAGCTCTTTAGTTAAAGAATTGTTTAACTAGCAACAGTATCAATAGCGATTTTCTGAAACTTATTTAATCGTTAGTTGGTAGAGAACCGATAAAACTGTCATGCAACCCAGCATAAGTCATACTTATAAGGATTATGTTCGAACTGATAAGACTTAATATTGAGAAAAACAGTTCATACTGATTAAAAAATAATAATAGTTCATTTTAATTATTTTGTTTCTATGTTAATTTAACCCCAACTAATTAAGGAACTAAAATAGTTGGAACAATAATTTCTATTGGAAGTGAAATATCTGGAGAATATATTTACCTAGAGATATATTTACGTGTATGGAAAATTAATACAGATGAAATTTTCACTAACAAACTGAAATTATCGAAGATGAAATTTCTAGGAATGAAATTATCGATGAAATCATAGAATAGTATACTATCAGGCAGAGCTGGGCAGTAACTAGCTATTTTTGTAGTTTAGCTAATAGCTTTGCTACGTTTACCTTAGCTGTAGCTGTAGTTTAGCTAAATGTGAAAAAATATAGCTATAGCTTGTAGCGAGCTATGTTTTTTTTCTATTAGTTTAAAAATATTGTTATAACAACTGAAGCTACTTTTAAAGCTACTTTTTGTAGCTCAAAGCTACCACTGTTCATTAAGAAATACCAATTTATTTTTGATTTGTATTTGAATTGTACCTTCTTTATTGTTTTCTGTAACTGTAGGATGACAAGTTCTTATATAGTTTAAAATCTATTAACATATTTTCTTAATCTATCCCACTTTTGTATTCAATATTAGATGAACTAAACATTGACTGTTTAGGAATCTTCTGTTAATATCACTGTTAATTTATTCCGATATAAATAAAAATTATAGCATCAAAAATTAACAGTGCATTTGTCCATTTGCGATTTTATGTACATAATAGTAAATTAACAGTTATTATAACAAAAGACTGATCAACTGACCATATGACAATGGAAAATTTAATTAATTCACAATAATTGACAAAAGTAGCTTTAAAATTTAACAGCTACTTTAACGAGGCTTTTAGCTGTAGCTTAGCTATATTTTACAAAATGTAGCTTATAGCTGTAGCTGAGCTACTTTTATAAAGAATAGCTGTAGCTGTAGCTTAGTTACTTTTTTAAAGTAGCTTACTCAGCTCTGCTATCAGGGTAATTGTAGTCCAGCGATTAAAACCGATAAAACTTGTGTCGTACGTTCAAATCTCTCCGACTTACCCTGGGTTGCAAGAAAAAAATAAAGAGCTCTTTAGTTAAAGAATTGTTTATCTAGCAACAGTATCAGTAGCGATTTTCTGAAACTCATTGAACCGTTAGTTGCCAATGAATCGATAAAACTTTGATGCAACCCATCATTAATCTTACATAAAAACGGTGGGATATGTGTGTTTCGGATTCTATTATAAGCTGGAATTAAATTTTTGCCGTGCAGAGCAACAAATAAAAATAAAACAAAATGAACATTTTCCCGTCCTATTCCTTCATCTATTCTTCGCATTTTCCAAGTTAATTCGATACGTCCCTGTTGTTTGCGAATGAAGCGAAGTCCCATCATGGTCAACAGTAGATAATTATCGTTGTTACGTTATAACTTGTTCGGAGTCCGTCATCTGATCTGCAATAACCGTGAACGCTGCTTTGAACGCCTTGCTCGCGGCTCTACAACACAAACAGCTCTTGTACAAAACGTAGAAGCCAGACCACGGTACCGCGGTACCTTCGATGTGCTCACGTTCACGTACGTCCGTGACAAACGCATGGAATTAACTCTGCACCCTACATGAATACACGACAGAGGTTTATAAAATAATGCTAGTATATTAACATATGCTGTTATGAGAATGTTTTGCAATAGGGACTTACAATTTTGACGTCACATGCAGCAGACCCCAAGCAGACCCCGCTCCACATAATTTTGTGTGAAACAACAAATTTGTAGAAAGAGCGAGGTGACACCATGCCCAGTCGAACAACTGCCTTCTCCTTTCAACACTACTCCCCCAATATTTGTTTGACGTTTCACATTTGGATCACGTGATAAACGTCAAACTGTAAAGCTATACCATGTTCGCTACATAACAAAGTAATAATAATAATAACAATAATGTTTATTTGTGTTTAGAGTGTTAATACACTTAATACAAAGTGATTGGCATAAATTATGACATTATATATTGAGATGTGTTAATTATTCATAGCAAATGCTCTTAATCTAAGTGCAGAGATAGTGAAGTTATATATTCGGTAGATGGTGTCTATGTCGTCGATTTGGGAAAAGAGTGTTGCCAGTGGGTTTCCAGTACCGGTGTTTGTGGTAGGAATATACTGCGATCTTATGGGGGCAATAATTGGACATCTATAAAAAAGATGATACAAGTTGTCAAATTCTAATATATTGCAGATCGAGCAGATTTCATTAGAGTCTACAGTGTGAAGCACTCCGCCAATATAAATCCTAGTTAACTTGCTATTTGTAGTACGGAGTTGGGAAATTAATTTTATTACTACATATGGCGTCTCTAATGTCATGTATTTTCTTTCGTGCTGGCAATGCTTGTAGATAGTGTTATATGTAGAATTTTGGGTTCTTTGTGCATCATCTTGTGAGTAAAGACAGTATTTATCAATGATGTTGTTTATTTCTGTAACAAAGCGGGTACTGAGCGTCGCGAGCGCGAATTATCAGATGTGAATAACGCGTTTCGCGGTTACTTTTAATAAACTAAATAAGAACGCACCATAAAACATAGATAACTTTATTTAACATGAATTACTATAATACGAGTTAATATATAATAAAATAAAACTAGAAACATTTATAATTAACTAAACGATAATAAAATGCGCGCGAAGCGCGAAAACGAATTCGACTTCGGTCACATCTTGACCGGCCGACAGAGCAAACCTGGCTTGACTGATGCTACATCTCAAAACTAGACGCTAAGTTTTCAGCGGGGGTATTTTGGGGATGCAACACATGGCCGAAGACTGCAGATGACCACACACATTCGTTGCCACAATAAGATTCTTCTCAGAATCTTATCGCACAAAACAAGAAAGCAAACTAACAGAATATCTGCAGTCAACTCAAAAACCACCTTGTTACATTTCTTGTCGCAATGCTATGAGGTCCTGGCTGTCCCATAGCGAGTCATAGTCAATTTCATGTAGAATTTCGGAAAATCTGGTACACCAATTATATTTTCTTTTCCTTTTGACATCAATATTCTTTGACTTTTATATATTGTAAAATGTTTGTTGTGGAAGCCTATTATCGGGTTCTTCTGTTGGCTTCCCAAATATAAATAAATAAATAAAATAAATAAATAAATATCTTGACATATCTATTATCTTGCATTAATAAAATCTTGTACCATAAATTGAGTATTCTTCTGATAACTTCTATTCCTACTCTGTGTTGGTTTGATTCTTGTCGAACAATATAACTAGCTCTGGTTAGGTTCCACCCCCAGAAGGATTTAAAAAACCACGGTACCGCGGTGGCTTCGATGTGCTCACGTTCACGTACGTCCGTGACAAATGCATGGAATTAACACTGCACCCTGCATGAATACACGGCAGAGGTTTATAAAATAATGCTAGTATAGACAATATTAACATATGCTGTTATGAGAATGTTTTGCAATAGGGACTTACAATTTTGACGTTACATGCAGCAGACCCGAAGCAGACCCCGCTCCACATAATTTTGTGTGAAACAACAAATTTGTAGAAAGAGCGAGGTGACACCATGCCGAGTCGAACAACTGCCTTCTCCTTTCAACACTACTCCCCGCAGATCCCAACATTTGTTTGACGTTTCATGTTTGGATCATGTTATAAACGTCAAACTGTAAAGCTATACCATGTTCGCTACATAACAAAGTATGAAATTCTATTTTACTCACAAGATGGTAACCGAAAAATTTGAATTGTATAAGTCCCTATTAAAGAAGAGGAACTTTGACATTTGGTTATTTCTTTGGATTCTTGCGTTATAGTTTGTACTGGTATAGCTATTTGTATATCGTGGGAGGAAAGTGTATTATTTCCTCCCGCGGGTGACGTTTAGTGCCCTCAGCTATGCTTCAGGCAGTAATCAAACATAGCAAAGGTAAAAATGATTTTTTTTGTGCCATTATTCTTTAATGTCTTTAAATACACATTTTAAAAATACGTATTTGCAATATCTAAATATCTACTTACTGTCTTCCTCGGGAGAAAATAGTCAGTCTACTTTCGATTAAGATAGTAGAAAAAATATTGTATCAAAGAAATAAATAATAATGGCCAAGACCAAGATTTCGTGACTATTGCCAAATGGCAACAAGTTTGAGAAAGATACTGGAGAATTATTTTCTAATTTATCTAACTCTCGAGTTATATTTAATTAGATTATTTTTTGACTTAGATGTTGAGGTCGATTAGTCCAACTTAAAAAAATTTGAACTGGGTTCATATCGATTGATTACTTATTAATGTATTCTAGGAAGTTATTTCCAAAATTTGATGGTGTATTTCTGTATCTGAAATGGAACTAAATCGATTTTTTTCACACATTTTACTTGACGCGTTGACAGTTTTAAATAATTATTTGATAACTACCTATCATTTGTCACAAACAAAAAAGCATCTACAGAGATTATTCCCGGGAATAATCACAAGAGCTTTATTCTCAGTATAATAATGACAGAATTGGTTAAAACGCAGACACGTGACATACAATGAAGCATTTCATTGGTTTTGAGAAACGTCAAAAAATAATCTCTGAAATTTATTTTAAATCACTTATAATAAGAATAAAACTTATCACTTTATATAAGTCTGTTATAGAAAATATATTTTTTTTATAATTGGCACTTACAATATTAAATACTTTCACCCTTTAATTTATAAATAAGATTATAATAGACGCAGTTTTATTTTGTTGATACAGATTTCTGGATAGCAATGATCATCATATGTAAGAAAAATGCTATTATTGATGTATATTGTACGAAGTGTTGACAAAAAGTTCGTACACAAATTTTTTTTGGGACAAGTTTTTTGAGGCTTCAGTGCAAGTTAGGTAACAATCGAGAGCGTATATATTTCTCTGTGCCGGTATAAGAAAGCAGATTTTTGCGCTGTCGATATGGAACGAGATATTTTAACCTAGCGAAACGACATTTCTCGTAAAACTCGGTAAAAGTAGGCAGAAAGTTCTTGGAATGTTAGAAACTGTGTAAGGGAGATTTTGCCAATATTCCGCCTCCTTTTACCGAGTTTCACGAGAAATTTGATTTTGTTTATTTGTTTGGATAGAAAATTTCGCTCTATTAACACTACCGGCCATGGTTGTCGAACGGCTAGCGTAGCAATTGCTTGACATTGCACGCCGTAATGTTATATTTACAACAAATAATATTACAGAAATAAAAAAAATCACTGTTCTTGTGACTATCAATAAGTTATTGTTTAAAGTTAAATCAGCAATGATATAAATAAAAACACGAACAACGTTGCGTGTATGGTTTATAAGAGGTAGCAACATTATAACAAAACGTCTGTAGCGAGTCCGACAAAATGATCGCAAGTAGTTAAGCGTTGAGTGTGTAGAGCTATAGGGAGTGCAGTAGAGAATGAATTCCCCGTTGGTAATAAATTGAGGTGCGCACACTGGGCGGCAAGACGGCGCGGTAAAAAGCACTCAATAAATTTATATTTCATACGTCGCTTGCGTTGCGTTCTGTTGCTACATTAATTATGAAGCTAGTAGTAGACTATCGATACATAAAACATTACGCACGGCTACCGAGCGACTGGACACTCGCACTCGCAGTAGCCGTGGCGAACAACACACTGTCAAGCCAGGATGCAAGAACGCACACACTACATGCCTGCAGAAAATTGTTCAACAACCAGATACGTAATAGAAATTATTTTTGAAAAAGCAATGAACGTTCGTCGGGATTTGAACCCAGAACCTTTCACTCGCATGGTAACTGCTCTAACCAATTGAGCTACAAATACTCGGCGAATACTCATGATTTATCGTGCAACCTTTACAGATACGTAATAGTTTATTACAATACAAGATCGGTAAGTACATTACCGAAGACGAGAAAAATTTAGAGGAACGAGACCCGTAGGGTTGAGTTTTTCTAATCTTTGAGTCCAGTTAGCAAGTACTTCATGATCGACTTTTTAAAATAAAAACTTATTTAATTATTTTAATCTTTAATATAACAATAAAATGACAGTTAAATAAGAACAGTTTATCAGAACGGTAATGTTATGAATTGAAAGAGTCCTGTTATGAACTGAAAGAGTACTGTTATGAACCGTAATAGGTTTGTTTTGCATTTTTTCCATGACTACAACTGTCAGTGCGGTGAATTGAACTTACCATGACAGATAATAGTGCGGAAAACAAGCTAAACTAGGTTGGTATTTTTTATAACGCAAAATACTTATTTACGTAACAAGACCTAAAAGTAATACCAAGTATAGAAACTCTCTGGTTATGTTACGTACAATATTTTTTTGTGACCATCAGTGACAACTTATTCATGATTTGATACATGAATAAAATATATTTGCACAAAATAAATAAATTGATCACTATGGAAAATTAATATTCTGATCTCTTGTAGTACTTTTTGATCTAGATCGATAAAGACGGATTTTTCGGTCTAAAAGTGATGAAAATATTCTAGGTGGATAATTTTAATTTAGAAATTATGAATGATATTGACTTCTAATGATGGTGTAAAATCCGAAATACGTATTAAGTGTAAAAATAAATGTTTTCTTTGAAACAACCAAGTGTTTTTATTTTGTATTTTTTTAAATATTAATGACATTTTGTTTATTAAGGTTGTGAACGAAATCTGTATGTTCGGATATTTAAATATCCGGTATACGGATTTTTCTTTAAGGAACGTCCGTTTAATCCAGATGAAACCGAAGCCTGAAATATAAATCCGGCTGTAACTGTTATCCAGCCGATTTAGATAAATTGAGAGTTAATAAAGGATTATCAGTACTTAATTGCTACTAATAGTGCAATAATGTTAGTTTTTTTTTTATATGATCATGAAAGAAAGGAGGCTTTTCTATTTTTCTCCTATTAGTGTATAAAGTACTATTTTTTGTACACATGCGGAAGGTAAATTTTTCATATCGTGCACATTACCGTATCCATGGATACATGAAAATTGTCAACGTTTTCAAGTAACTTGCAAACACCAAGTCTTGCTAACTGGTCCCATAAAAAATAATGTGTGTATGTCGAGCAGAAATCGTCTTTGCCCCTCTTGCATGGTTGCTGCTTTCGGCTGCGCGTCAACAATTATTATTAAGAATATGTTTACGCCCGAGGGGAATAAACATCAAATAATGTCCGTGGTGCATACAATATTTTCTGTCTTACTTGTATTTTTTAATAACCTTAATAATAAATAATGGATTATCTGACAACAATGAATAGAAGAAATGTTAGTTTTTGACAGTATTACCATAGTAACGTCACTTTCAATGCCCTAGGGCCTATTAAACCCATATAATGTCCTAGGCCATTATAAACTAAATAATATATTTTGTATCTATGATATTAATATATATCATCACGGCATCTACCCATTACTGGGTGTGGCACTCTGCCGAAGCAGATCTCGGTAAGTGATATATTTTGCGCGTGAAGTGCGGTTATCAGTCGTCAAATCACGGCCCCCAAACATGTTAGTGGTGGGGGAGCCACAGGGGTAATTTTAATTTGGTGAAAATTGTTTGTCGGCTGTGGGAATCGAACCGGAGTCCTCAGGATCCACAGGCCAACTCGAAACCACTGAGCCATTACCCCATTAAATTAGTACACATAAATAAATAATTGTAAGTGAGACAAACTATAGGTGGGGAACTTTTTTACCATTGGATGGCATATTTAAATTAGTCAGTAATAAAGGAATTTTTCGAGATAATATTTTCAACCCTACATTGACTTGACGTTGAAGAAAAATTTCCTTCGAGTAGTTGGTACAACGACAGGTAAAGGCGGAAATACTACTTGACGTGTCATTTTTATAATAAATACAAATAGGTTTAGTGATAGAAATACTTTAGATTATTGCTCTGTGAGTATTGTTAGAAAATCAAAGGATGTGTGTAAAGAAAACAACGATTTTTATTCATTTAAATTTTCAAATGTCACTGTCAACAACAGGATATAAATTTATGTATTAGTCTTACCTATTTGAAGTAGTTTTTTTTTATTGCTACGCTTACTTCTGATCACTCTGTATTTTTTTATAATAGATAAATAAAAAAGCAAGAATTTTTTCTTACATAGAGTTTATTTGAACGCCTCCGGGCTTATTTGAATACACAGCGTTAAAACCACAATTAATTCTCTCTTCATACGATAATGACAAAGGTGAAATATAGTGGTTGGTGCCAATAAATACCCGTGTCACTCGTTTACGGGATTTCAGCGACTTTTTCAGGTAGAGCTCAGCGCCGCTGCAGTGATATATTGGGTCAGTTTTTCATTCTCGCCACTTTACAGGCACAATGCACTTATTACCTTCGTATTTATAATTGTACATGGAGACATATACGACGACGAAACACCTTCCCATATTGATTATGAATGCGTGGATGTAACGTCTCTATTAAGACTTTGTTTCCGACAAAAAACTGAATTTTAATGGCTGTTAATGACTTTCAACGGATGTTATTTGATTTGTGTTATTCTTGTTATGCATTTTTAACAGCAGCTGCACTGTTAATTAGTTCTGCTTTGAAATATGGATTTGTCAACAGTTTTTGAAAAATACGGTAAGGTTTAGATTCATGTCTTGATAACAGAATCAAAATATATATCGTATGTCCAAACTAATTAGATAAATAAGCATTTAACATGGGAATCTGGTTTTTGCAACTCAAAAGTGTCCGATAATTATATAAATGGTACCAAATTACACACGGTAATAATGAATCTCGTTTTAATGCCCGAAATTTGATAAATTAATTGAAATAACAATTATTTTTTGTCACTATTTGAAATAAAATATTCACCGAATACATTTTTTATTCCATTTATTTCAAGCATATTCCCAAATAATAATTTAGAAATATTTTAAGCCTAGCTGAAAATTAGGTCAATGACTGGAAAGTAATTAATTAGTTTTTTACTGTAAGTTTTCTATTAATGACAAAATTTAAATACTGTAAGTGGAACTTTTATTGCACAATGGTTTCTATGGTTACATTAGGACTACAATAGTTATTTACCATACACCATGGACAGTAAGTAAATATTATAGATCAAGGTCCTGTTTATTTTGACAACAATTTGACGGCTATTAATTTTTAAACCTATTTTTCTTTTCCTTCTATTTGTGCATGTATTGTAAAAAATAGCTTACTAACCTCGAACTGTAAGTGATTTTTTTTAGGTCGTGAATGTTTAGGAAATTTCTACATTCTTGACCTAAAAACTGTCACTTACAATTCATGGTATGTAATATACTATTTTAACATGTTCATAAAGACAGAGGTGTTAGTAACTACAGGGTGATCAAAAGGGAATGTTACAGTTGGCGATAAAAAAAACTACTTGAAATTGGTAAGCCTGATACATAAATTCATTTCCTGTTGTTGACAGTGACATTTATAATTTAAATTTGCGTACATTTGTGATTACATTTATTTCTAAAGTATTTCAATTACTTAAAAGGTCAAAATTCTATTAGCTGTCAGACTCCCGACATAACCTATTTGTATTTATTACAAATGTCAAATAGTATTTCCGCCTTTACCTGGCGTTGTGCCAACTGTGGAATAAAAAGATCTCTGAAATAGTATTGCCAACTATAACAATCCCTTTTGATCACCCTGTAGTATCTCTTCGTTTCATATTCTAAATTAATATTATTTTAAGCTTCGCCGTTTACCCCGAGAATATAGATTACAACAGACTTTTTATACTCAATACTTGCTTCAGATATTTAAAGCAAATAATAGTTTGTGTATTTTGATACAAGAAAATTATCGTGATAATAAAAAAAAACATACATTGAACTGAAAGTATTTAATTTCATAAAAAAAGATAAAAACCTACCCTCAACGGAGAATCCATCGGCCCCTTGCATCTCCCCTGCATACCTGTACATTGACGTTCGAGTAAAAAAAAAACTAGAGTTTCGGATTTACAGTCGCATCATTCAAATAGTAGAACGTTTTTTAATCTTTTAGACAGTGACCCCCAAATTTAACAAATATATGTACTCTTTTTTTAATGGAATAATTAAAACTTAGAGCAGGAATACGAGTATAAAAAAAACGCACATTATATCAATATTTCTCTAGTATCCGTTGAAATTAAAATAATATATTAAATAACCCGTATCAGAAAAATAAATTAAAAAATTATTGTCCCTCGGTCGCTGAATCAGATGACGTTTTGTAATTCTTATCGGATTTTGAAAGTAATTTTTTCTGTTTCAGCATTAGAATAACATATTCTCGCACGCATATTGATACTAGAATGAGCTTCATTCGTAAACGATTTTTGGTGACATATTTTTACCAAAAATTGGTATAACTGCATTAAATACACAAAATATTTAGGGAACTGACAAAATAAAGAAACTCAATTTATATTAATATCTAGGCAACTGACAAAATCAATTCCTAATCACATTCACCAACCTAATTATTCTCTCAAAAAATTTTCTTACTGACAAATGTAAACTATTTTCATAAAGACATTATGCAAAGGAAGACCGAAACAGAGAAAATAGTATAAAACACTCGTTACAGAAGACAGTACTAGCACTCGTTTGTACGTCCACTAGCAACTGCGCGGCTCGTGTTTGAATAGGTTGCCTTCTGTAACTTGTATTTTAATATACTATTTCAGACGACCACTTATGAAAGTAACCATAACAACATTGTAATCTACTACGGAAAGTTCAACATAATGTACACCTCGTATGTTAGTATAACGTACACTTCTAACATATCAGGTGAAGTTCCACTGATTAACAACAGATGGCGTTGCGATGAAAAAAAAAATAAATGAAAAGAAAAGAATTTGTGTTATTATTTATATTGAAGTTTTAACAAATTTTTCAACGCATTTGCACAAATAAGTCTTATTTTTAAAATAAATAATTACTTATTTACTAATATTTTTGCATTATTTAATATTTTGACATTACGGTTAGTACAGTTAGTATCACAATACCTAACCTCAAACGTCGAACGTCAACGTTTACCTACAAAAACGCATCAGCTGTCAAAGTGCAACAACATTGCTGTTGTAGACTTTTTTTAGATAAATAGTGCACATAACTCGCTCGAAAGTGTGATAACTGTGCTCATGTACTTTAATCACTCGGCGCTGCGCTCCTCTTTTTTAAATTTGTACACTCGCACGTTATCTTACACTTTCGATGCTTGTTATGTAATATACTATTTTCTACAGTCATGTTGAAACGTCAAAGTATGATCATTTAAAATTAATGTAGAATGGGGTAAGAAATAACTCATTTTGGAACGATCATGATTATTTTATTCAATTTAAAATGCAATAATAGTAGATAATAGATGTCAAATATTGATTTTAATAAATAAAAGTCCTCAAAAATAATATGTAACATACAAATACATGTAGCAGCGGCCATTGCTAAACTTGTATGAATGAACTTTTATACTTGTTTTGCAATGAAAGTCTTACCACACTTGTGTATTATTACATTTAGTATACAATATGTAGTTTACCCTCTACTGTCCTCATTTGGTGGTTACATTGACGGCTGGATTACGCATTACAAATTTAAAAACATTAATAATATATTTGAGAGACGGTAAAACTTCTTGACAGTAACTTCCTTTTATAAATTCCATGTTAATTTGTTGTTTATTACTCTATACGTCTGCCAACAAAAAAGTTACCTTGCTACCTACTAAAGTGGGTAGTCGGTAGCTACAAAATCAGTAACATAACAGCATTCCATAGCGAACCGTTCACCGAACACTGATTACTCAGCCGTGATAAATAACCGGGGATCGATCGCGTAATCGATTCTCGCACCATATGATTATATGCAGTGGCGGCGATGATGGCGGTGGTGGCGGCCGGGACCTGGGGAACAAACATTCCGTTGTACGACACAAAGAGGACAACCTCTTTGGTTTTTGTTCAGCGGGTTTTCGTCCGAATTGTATTTTGGCGATAATGAGATTATTGAGTATTTGAATATTAGTCAAGTTAAAACTAAGATTTACATTTACTTCCTTGAACTATACATTAAACATGGGAAGTATTGTGATGGTGATTTTCAGCGATCTTCCCAATCTAGATGGTACTAAACTTAAAAAAAAAAAAACTTAGTTTTCAAAAGTCGATCTGACTCTAGGCAAGATGATGATATATTTATTTATTTTATTTTTATTTTATTTTTATTTATTAACGATGACGAGGTTATCAAAGATACGATGAAATATAGCTATCTTTTTTAATAATATTATTCGTACCTATGTATGTCTTTATAAGAAAAGACACATGTTTCATGTTTTTTTCACGTTCTACATTTATTATTTTAATGAAAACTTTTGACAGTTCTTACTAATACGAAAATTTATATTTACTTTGTTCACATTTGTTTATAAAATAAAATAAAAAGATTGGTCATGATATTGTTATTTTCTCGCCTGTCATTTCTAAGTTTGTACATTTTTGATACATAAATACAGATTGAGAAGTAAGAAATGGTTAGAAAAAATTTGAGTAATCAAATGCAGAAATGCGTGTGTCACCTTCATGATTATTTTGCGCTGGAGTTAGAGAATGGAGGATCTTTAATTAAGTTAACTGTAGTACAAGAGGTAATGTGCATTGTATTTTGTATTTTCATATATTATTTATATATATAATAAGAATGCATATAAAAATGTATATTCTTTTGAGTTTTATTTTACAAAATTACATATTTCAATAAGGTAGGTAATATTTTTCGTGAGTTAAGATAAATTTTATTTGGTTTCTTTTATAAAGTAATTAAATTTTATAAAGTAATAAATATTTTAATCTGACATTTAAATTTTAGGTTATGTTTTAAAAATGTCAATCCAATACCAATGTAAACGTTTTAAGTACAAAATCTTGATTAACATGGATACCGAATGTGACGTAATAGTTTTCATACAGGGAATGGAGTATACCAAATGTAACGTAATAGTTTTCATACAGGGAATGAAGAATAGCATAGCAGTTTATTGTTTATGAACGGAGATAGCTACATTTAGTATTTTGTTTTTATGAATAAAAAATAATTAAACTGACTTTGTTTTGACGAACGAAATATAAATTTTTTGCAACATTCGCTTTACTCTCATTTTATTATGTTTCTAATTTTATTCTTACTATTAAATTCATAACAGTAAAAATATGAGTTAATGTAAGCTTTAAAATGACTAAAAATTACAGTTATGGAATAAGTAACGGTAATTTGAAACAAAATTAAAATTTGGTGTGCAACATAAAAAATTTGTGCATCCCTACTATAGACAGATATAATTCTTACGCACTTAATTATTAACGTATAAAAAATAATTACATTTATTAACGACTAGAAACATAAAATGTTATATTAGAAAATATATTAAAGTCGTTAAGAGTCGTGCAAATCTACAAAAATACAAAAGGAAGGAAATTAAATATATTTTTTTTCTTTGAATTTTGTAGAAAGAAACTTACGAAGAAAATAATTTGTATATATTTGATAAAATATGAGTTTTAATATTAGATTCTAAAAACGCAATATATTTGTTTATAAACGCAGTGATAATTTTATTCAAATGTAAAAGGTTCGTAAATAACGTACATATAAAAATAATGTGCGTAAACGCGGCAACGCTTCGGATTTGAGAGCCGGGTTCGATTTTTACAATTGAAAAACTAATTTTCACAACATTTAAATTACCTTCTCCTTCACTATCATCTTAGGAGATGCGTTTGTTGACGGCTGGTTACCGTAATTTCTGAGCAAAAATTTATCTCTTACCGAGATTTGTTACGGGGCAGTGTCTCTCCCAATAATGGACAAAAAACGTGATGATATATTAATTTTATTTTTGTAAAAATCTTCATGAGATAATTTCATAGAGTTTGATAGAAAATGCAGTACTTATAATGAAGTATGAAGAAGCATTTCGGACGAAATCCTATGGGACAAAAGCTTGATGCGAGTATTTGTTTTTGTGCTGCGTTGAGCAGTGTCTACTGTCTAGGCCAGGTGATGACTTATGGTTATTACACACATTGCCTATCCCACGTTTCGCCGTATATAACACACGTGTAATAATCTACCGACGCTCCAGTGATTAGTCGGTAAGTGGGAGTGCCTTAATTACCGGCCACTGCTACTGTGTTACACCCTGCGACATACCATCACAGGCGATGTGATAGGGATTCGTTTGTGATAATGAAACATTCCGAGCTAATTATTGGGTACGAGATTCATAAAAGTCTCATGGTTTTCCTCTTATCATAAATAAATTGATTCGACATCCTGCTTCAGACCACGTCTCAGTCTGAGATTTAATTACGTCACTGGGAAAAGGCTACAAATACAGTGTAATCACTCTGTCATGGCTTCGATGGAAACTTGCTAAATAAATGATCTTGTTATGTACAAGGATTTTTTTTAATAATTCTACTCTTGTATAAAAACAAATCTATGTAAAAACGTTACTTTAGTCAGTTTGGCATCGAATAAAGTGGGAAGGGAACTGTTTGTATGTGGATAAACTGTTCATTACTTTGGAAATATAAATATATAATAAACAGTTAATCGTAGTCACAGGCGGACTTTGGGATTCAAACTTTTAGTTTAAATAATAGAAATATGTCATTTTATTTCCTTAAAATGTATATATATATATATATATATATATATATATATATATATATATATATATATATATATATACACCTGTCACTGTCATCTTGAATATTTAAAAAATCGGGGACTGCCTAAATATTATTAGAATGTATTATGAAGGGCACAGTACAAGACAAATATCTGAATACTTCACCAGAAACTATTAGACAAATTAAAATATTCATAATGACACTGACAGATGTAGGGATATTGGCAGTATTATGATACAAAATTTGGTCCCATAATTTATTGCAAGACACTGATTTTACATGTTAACTGCCTATGCCAATATTGGGAGCGGTGACATCATCCGAATGGGACTTTACCCGAACGGAAAAACAGCCGAACGGACATGAGCCGAATGGGACAACAGCCGACGGGACATTGCCCGAAACGACAAACTTCGAATGATGACGTCACACATGGTTCGTGTCTAAGAGTAGTTTCAGCTAGTGAAAGATAGATGGTACTTATAGACTATAGTGATTCACAAAATGTTTCTATTATGTCGAATGTTTTGACATATAAGTTAACCTAAAAATCTATAATAGGTAATAATTAAATATAACTGAACATTAACAACAAGTTTATTATTATTATCACTCAACTGTGATATAGATACACAATATTGCATCTTATTATCTTTAAATTAAGGTATGTCATTACTGAAATCGTAAAATATTTTAATTATTATTTAAATTGATATTTTAGATTATTTTGTGCAAAGGTCCAAAATAAAAGTTGGAAGTGGATGAAGATAATAAATGAATACATGAAAATGACAGTAATTCATCATGTAGTGAATTGTTCGATGTAATAAAATAATTTCTTGAACTCAGTAACATTGAAATTAATACCCAGAAAAAATATAATTTTTGTTTTGTCACTCGTAATAGTGCTAGTATAGTGTCAGTTACTAAAAAAGTATAATATTCATCTATTCGTAGACGATATTTTGATTTACTACAGTAACACCAGCCAAATTGAATTATTTAATGTGGTTAATGTTTAATTAAAACTGGTGGAGCAATCGATGAATAAAAACAAATTAAAAGTGAACACTAAAACAATGATTTTCTCAACCGATAACAAATATGTAGACATTACAAATAATAATAGTGTATCTGTTGTTATCGGTGTCAATAAACTTGAGGTAGTAGTTCAAATGAAGTATTTCAGACTAATACGAAAGTTGACAGAAAACTAAAGTTTAATATTCATATACAGATATAATATTAAATATTTATTATTTTGCTTACAGTTCATTAGATAAATAATGAAAGAAAACGAAGGAAGAGTTATATGACATCGATGGCAAATCTGTTCTTGTCACAAATGTCTATGAAATAAATTATTTTCTTATGAGAATAAATTAACATCATCAAGTTCAATATTGCATATATTTTGATCAATTTATAAGTAGTCTTTGCAAGTTTTGAGTACATTTTAGAAAGTATCTAAAAATAATCAAATATATGTGAACTGCGATTCTAAAGACAGAATATTTAAGTTGCAGTATACATTCGCACACATCATATTTCTTACAAAAAGGACCATGATAACTAATGTAGGTTACGAATGAATGAAATGAAAATATTTTTTATTACGTGTCAGTGAACTATTTATGGTATATAGACCAAAATTAATTTTTTAGTCTTACTGACTAATCTATTTTATGAATTTGCCTATTCTAATGGCCTGTTGCACCACCAAATCTTAAATTTTAAACATAGTTTAAATAAATATCGAATATATGACAGCAATATCAATTATTTCATGTGATATACAATTTCTGTTAGCTTTTATTAACGTAAAACAAGTTAAAAATTTAAATTTTGTTGGCAAATTGCATAATAAATGTCTTAAATCGCTATGATTATGAAAGTCCGACATAAACAAATATAAAGTTGTTTTATGTTAAATAAAAATAGAAGTTTAATGTTATTCCTTATTTACAATAAATAGGAACTATGAAAACCCGTGTTTTATGTTAAATAAAAATAGAAGTTTAATGTTATTCCTTATTTACAATAAATAGGAACTATGAAAACCCGATTAATGCAGACTAACTTTCTATCATCCAACTTTTCCGAATCATTTTATATCAATTTTAAATCGCGCATCAGTACGTATCCGTTCCGCTATATCCATACATTTTTGTGCTTAGCCAAGTTAACATTTTTGACAGAATAACAAGAAATCCTACGTATACGATAACAAATATTTCTTTAATGAATTTCAGGCCAAAATAGAAGTACTAAGTGACTAAGGATTTGATTGATTTTCGTTTCCTATTAGGTTGTTTATTCATTTATGTTATTCTGTAATGAAAACTTTATAATGTTGTAAAATAAACGCTTATTATAATTAAAAACTTATTTTGATTGTTTACTGCTTTTTATTTAATTTAATTACTACATTTCTGTTGATATTTGAGATAATAGTAATAATAATAATAATAATCTAAAGTATAAAAAGTAATAGTTAATTTTCGTGTACAAAACTTCAACATGTTTTTATGTCATCTAACTGTACCCTTTGCTTGAGTTTATTTGTGGTAGTATTTTGTGTTTTTCTTCAAATGTTGAATATCTTTTCCTTGCCACACAGCCCACAGCTTCTGTTATCTGCGTTGAACTCCGTTCTTCGGTACCAGAATTAAACCTGACAGTTATTGTTGTAATAGTTTCTTTTTACTTGGGCGTAATTAGATGTATACCGAGTTATCTGTCTTGAAGGTAGGAGATTAACAGGGCAAATCAGTTTTTTGCATGCTGTTGCTCGGTGTTCTACCCGACAGCAAAGATCGTGGTACTTACTTTCAATGCAAAATCGATAAAAGTATATAAATATATACATATATTATCTATAGTTCTTTTATTACACCCAGTATACTTATTATCTAGCATCAAATATTTGTTCACTTACATACTCTTATAAGTACTGACTTGAAGTGTATCTATGAAGAAAAAAATAAAGTGCTCTTTTAAAGAATTGTTTATCTAGCAACAGTATCAATAGTGATTTTCTGAAACTTATTGAATTCTTAATTACTAATGAACCGATAAAACTTTCATGTACCACAATATAAGTCTGTCTTATCTTAGGTAAGAAGAAATAAAAGTTATACCAACATACATATCAAATCTTTCTTTTTTCAATGATCAATAATTCATTTGTTGTAATTTTTGCATTAATAGAATGTGATGAGAGAGGAAACTAAGGCAAAGTTTCTAGCAGATTTATCTCTACATAAATTAGATTTTGGATTGGATACCTTACATTGTATTCGGAAAAACTTAAAATACGTAAAACGTAAAACCTTGCCACATTTTCAAATATTTAGGTGTAATATAACAATTTCATAAATTATATGAGTTTAAAACGAAACATTGTCTATTACTTAAGTTTTAACTGAAAAATATTTTTTTGATCTTAATCGCCACCTATAACCTCAAATAACTGACATTATTTTTATGTAATAAATTCTTTTAGCTTTATCATATATAAAACAAGCAAATTAAGCAAAGTCCTGATAAATTTTTCCGTATAAATTAAATGTCATCCGAAAAGCATACTACTCGCAATACACCATGTGACTTATCAAAAGTTGGAGGATCTTTTCTTAAATGAATAGATACGTTATTTAAGTGTATTGTTTTTAATAAATTATAATAAACTATATTGAAATAAATACCTTAATAACAGATTGGTATATGAGAAAATCTGCGTTTGTTTCATACATAATAATACTTATTCAAAATATAAAATTGGATTAATAAGTGCACTTTATGTTGGTAAATATTAATATAAATCGTGTGATAATTAGTGCCATGTCTAGCACCTTATATACTAAAAATTCAAGGACGCCACTTTTCCTGTTTAATTTTTATTCTAATTATGCTCAGATATTTATTGATGTACTTACTATAACAATGACTACAATATTAAAGATTATTATCTATCATATTTTCACATTTCGATATTCAATAAGAAAAAACTAGCTTATTTCCAGAATTGTTAATAATTTTTACGAAACATATTATAGAAATATGGAAAAATCAGTCATACAATATATTAATGAAATTAGTTTAATAGAGAAGTGTAGTAAAAAATCGTCCAAATAATTAATTTATGTATAGAGCTGTTTGATCATGCAATGAATCATTATTAAGATATTCTGATATAGTCTGAAGAAACAAATGTCCATTGAATTATGACAGTAAGATGAGCCGAATCTAATATGAGATTCGGATTCAGGCAGTGTGACACAAAAACTCTAAAAGTATCGTTTTCCTTGTTATATAAAATATTGGTATTAGTATTAATATGTATTATTTATTATTTGAACTCTTTTTAAAATTTCTTACTTTCCACGTTTCTGTGGCATATTCCTGATCGAGATACTACTTTCTTTTCGTGAATCAACTATTTCTGGAGCAAGTTAATATTGGAAGCATCCACTGAACAAACTCCTTATCAATTTTTATTGTCTCTACTGCTATAACCTGAGATGTCCAAATAATAAAATCACATTCCTTTCGTCCTGTTATGAATTTCATTTTGATGAAATGTTTGAGGTTAGAAATGAATTACTTTTATGTTGAAAATATTGTTTATTGAGAGATACGAGTAAATAATACATTCCAATATTTCAAATTATTCTATTCCACTAGTATGCTCTCGTAAAACTGATAAAATATTTTATAAAAAAGTACCCATGACTTTCAATATTATAATATAATGTAACACGAAACACAAAACTAGACATATATCAAACCACAAATTCTGAAATAATCATTTCATGTACATAGTGTAACATTTTAAAATATAACATGAATCATGACAGCTGTCAAAACGCCAGATCATTTTTGCGCTGAGTGTACACTAAAGCTTTCTTCAATAGATTAAAATGAGAATTTCGCAAAGTAGCTAAAACAAATTCAAATTTCAAAAAAATATTTTATATACGTATTCTCACCTAAATGAAAAAACAAGTAATACCGCATAATCTTAGAACATTCTACTTTTTGATATATAGATTAAAAAGAAAGTGAAACCTTTATAAAGGAAACAAATTTGAATTGAAATTGGGAAGATCAAGATATTAAAATTTCGAGTCCGATTTTCTCAAAAATGCTAAGAACGATTTTAATACAAAAATTCTGTATATTTAAGAATATGGTCGTCTATAACTCAGAATTTTTTATCTAATTTGAACTTGTAACTTTTGAGAAAAAACTAAAATTACCCGAAAAAGGCTGAATTTCAGTGTTTTTTCGCACATTTTATTTTTTTTCTCAAAAGTTACAAGTTCAAATTAAATAAAAAATTTCTGAGTTATAGAGGACCATATTCTTAAATATATAAAATGTTAGATATTTGAAAATTGCGATTGTCAAAAATATAAATTGATGTTTTTTATCATTCGTATTGGTAGCGCTTCTCCTAACACACACAATTGAAATATCCTATTTTTTGACCATTAATCAATATTATTTCTGTATTGTAAATGTTTTGAATTTTATCTGATTCTAACATATTCTGTTAGTAATATTTGAACACCGACAATTTACAATTTTGAGGTTGCATGTCATTCATCTGTCAGAGCATTCATACCACTTCTACAAAATAAAAAGCGCCAAAAACAGTGTGATTATAGATCTCCTTAGCAACGTGTTTACAGTGCGTTTATAGAGCTATAAGAACACCGAAATAGAAAAATAATATCATAGGTTGGATTCTGTAACTATTATAACTACAGCTTTATTCCATTTGCCACTTGGGTCATTTAAATCAGTTCAGATAAATTAGACAACATGACGAAATGAATTAAATTAAACAAACTGATGCATTTATTGGGGTGAATAATTTGAAAATAAATTCAAATGAGTAATCTAGTACTGGAAATGAAGTCAGTGAAGTAATCCAGCGAAATAAATAAGTGATTTGGTTCAGTAAATGTAAATTAGATCTGATCGAAATAGCAAATGGAATACGCCTTATGTCCGTTATGATTTCAACTTTATATGATTGAAACCATAGCAACAATGTTAAAATCTGTTGGAATTTATGTCAAAATTAACTATAGTTTCTATGGTTTCAATCATAACGAAAATAGTTACAGAATACGACCCTAATAGTGAAAATTATTTCAAATCGCACAAAATATTTCTATATGATAACTATGCCAACACAATAAATTGTATAATAGAAAAATTTCTTAGCTCGGTCATTAATCAGACTCATATTTACATTGGAAGCTGTAAAGTAAGTCTGCCAATGTAACTATTTGTCACTATCTCGTAGTCTTGTGGTATTTTCTAGTTCTTTAAATTTATTGAAATTATCCTTGAATAAGTAATTTGACAAATTGATGCCAAAATATCGCTTCGTTCTTTTAATATTTGCTTATTCGAAAGATTGGTTCGTAGTTGAGACTACTGGAGCAGTTAGCACTAGATATACGTAAATGTGTCCTTCATTATACATTGTTGGTATCTGGATGGAAGGAAATGGTCTCCATGGTTCACTTGACGATATTATAGTAGTCTTCGTCGTATTCCTAGTAATTGAGGATGACAGTCCAGTCAAAACACCATACTTCATATCGAACCATTTTCCACCGTCAATCCCAACAAACATTTCACGAGTTTTTCCTGCATCTACATAATGTAAAATATTTATTGAACAACTAATATTTTGCAGAGTGATAAATAAAATATGACATACCTTTCAACTAATTCATTTTTTTCCAGTTCTTTTTAATCCTTGACACTCCAGCTATCTTTTTAATTGAATAAATGAATGTTCTTAAATTTTGTTAAACTGAAATTGTGCCCCAGGAACATCATTTAAGGTTATCATTTTAAACACGAAAAAACAATAGCAGACTTGTAAATATATGCTTGAGTTATAGCAGTCTTGTTTGGAAAAATTTGGTTTTGTTTTTGCAATCACACATACCTGTAACGTTATTGTGAATTGATTTATTATAATTTCATTATTTATTAATTTACCTTTTGTTTCCCAGGCATTGTTTTTTCTTTTTACAAAATTACATATCACATTTTGATTCTGACAGCTACTTAAAACCACGTGACAACTGTCATACAGTAAACCATGGGCGTCGTATCTTTGCAATTTGCTACTCTCGGTTGAATATTTTAATTCTTTTTTACTCTGGTCATTAGCATGGTATGATAAAAATATGCTCTAGTTAGTCGTGATCTGTCATATCTCTTTTTTGTTCCCATTTTAAATGTATAACTCCCCATTAAAACTAGCATTAATAAAAGGATGTAACTTTTAAAAATTATATCATATATTTTATCTAGTTAAGGTACCTGTCATTTTCATATATTTATTTCTTATCTTCATCAACTTGCAACATTTTCTTTTGGGTATTAATTTCAATGTTACTGAGTTCAAGAAATTCTTTTATTATATCGAACAATTCACTACATGATGAATTACTGTCATTTTCATGTATTCATTTATTATCTTCATCCACTTCCAACTTTTATTTTGGACCTTTGCACAAAATAATCTAAAATATCAATTTTAATAATAATTAAAATATTTTACAATTTCAGTAATGACATACCTTAATTTAAAGATAATAAGATGCAATATTGTGTATCTATATCACAGTTGAGTGATAATAATAATAAACTTGTTGTTAATGTTCAGTTATATTTAATTATTACCTATTATAGATTTTTAGGTTAACTTATATGTCAAAACATTCGACATAATAGAAACATTTTGTGAATCACTATAGTCTATAAGTACCATCTATCTTTCACTAGCTGAACTACTCTTAGACACGAACCATGTGTGACGTCATCATTCGAAGTTTGTCGTTTCGGGCAATGTCCCGTCGGCTGTTGTCCCATTCAGCTCATGTCCGTTCGGCTGTTTTTCCGTTCGGGTAAAGTCCCAATCGGCTGATGTCCATACACCCCCAATATTTACGTGGGACACACGATATATATATATATATATATATATATATATATATATATATATATATAACAGGCGCGATGGCCGAGCGTGTTAATGCACATCTCTTAGCATACTGTGACGTCAACCGAACCAAGGTTCGTCAGTTCGAATCCGCCTGTCGACAAAGTATGATTTGTCGTTAAATAAATAATACAGTTACTTGTATTAATCATACTCGGGCGCTATAAGCTAGTCACTTATACATATGCCTTAAAACTAAGTAACATCGACTCAGAAAACCGGCAGTACGGCAGCGTAAAAACTGCGGCTCGGTGTGCCCGGTAGGCCCAGGCCCGACTCGGACTGTAGCGCCAGTAAAGAAGAAGAAGATATATATATATATATATATATATATATATATATATATATATATATATATATATATATATATATATATATATCGTGTGTCCCACGTAAATATTGGCATAGGCAGTTAACATGTAAAATCAGTGTCTTGCAATAAATTATGGGACCAAATTTTGTATCATAATACTGCCAATATCCCTACATCTGTCAGTGTCATTATATATATATATATATATATATATATATTTAAAGGGCCCGAAATAAATATTTTGCCTAGGGCCCCAAATATTTTAAATCCGCTTCTGATTCTAATCCAGTGGATAAAAGCGAGGTAAAACTTCCGTTTCTTAATTAATAAGCAAGAGGTGGTGCTTCAACTTACATCCAAAAATACGATTGTGTCTAAGTTGTTCAGATTCCATTATAAATTGTGGGTTTCCTGTAATTGGGATTAAGTTCCTGTTGTGCAGAGTAACAAATAAATAAATACGACTCGAATAATTTTCAGTAATTCTCGTTTATTGTTACCAAACAACCTTATTTCGTAAATAAAAATTTGTCCTCTAAAATTTAAACCTCTTTTACTCGGATTTAATTTTTTTTATGGATATATTATGGTCAACAATTTGAATCGGCTATTGACATTAGGAGTATTATTTTTGGTTCATCTCGGCTCACTTGAGAAAAACTAAATAAATTGTAGTTCTGAGCTGAATCGAACCGAGTAAACTCACATGCTTTTCTTACCGATACTGTACCATCCGCGATATAAACTCGAAATGATCTGAACCACTCAGTTCAATGGCAGTAGTAGTATTGTGAGAATGCTTTTAGGTTATGTGTATATGAAAGTATACTCTAAAATCGTAACTAAAACAACCTTAACTAATCTAAACTAAAATAAATGGCTCAAGTGATTTTAAGACTGACAAATTTAAAATAATTGGTATTGGACGCATAATTTACTCTTTCTATATATAAGATGTTTATTAAACTCAATTATCAACTGTGCTGAACAAAAATGTTGCAAGAAGAATACATCTATTGACTATTACACACTTTTAGACAGAAACCTGTTTTTCTTATAGAAGTCTGCAAATATCCGATATCCGAATATGACCCGATCAGATACGAAGTCGGATTTTAGATTGGATCAGATCTCGTATGGGATTTTGGATCAAATCATATATCAAATCGGATCAGATATAGAAATTTTTGAAAATACTGATCTCTAATTTCTTGTTCCGGGAATAAAGTAACTCATTTCCACTTCATTTATCTTCTTCCAAGAGAATATGATATTCAACTGGTGAAGACCACATAAATACCATATTCGGTAGGCAGTCCATACCTACTCAATAAGTGTTATTCTGCATTTCAGAAACAAATATTTATTTTTATTTAGTATTTCGTTATATTGGTTTCGTTTTCGCTCTCGCTTTTCAATTTTAAAACGGAAGTCAATCACATCGTAAACACAAGTTGTATTCCATTTGCCACTTGGTTCACTTAAATCAGTTCAGATAAATTAGACAACATGACCAAATGAACTGAATTAAGCAAACTGATGCATTTATTGAAGTGAATTACTTCAAAGTAAATTAGAATCAGTAATTCTAGTACTGGAAATAAATTCAGCAAAGTAATCCAGCGAAATAAATAAATGATCTGGTTCAGTAAATGTAAGTTAGATCTGATCCAAATGGCAAATGGAACACGCCTACAATAAAAGAAACAATTACCTAGCGAGATTGTATTTCACATTATAAATAATACTGGTAATCCGAGCTGATCTAAACCGTACATCGTCCAGTGCTAACTAACTATTACTAAATTTGCAGCCTCAAAACAGAATAAAATGCAGGGTGGTTCATTTAAAGTGTTATCAGGAAATATCTCGGAAACAATAAATTTTACGCAAAAATGACCTAGACGAAAAACAATCGTACAAAAGGGGGCCATAATAACGAAATATTGGTTTAGTCCTAGATGGCGCTGTTGTCGCTAAATCATGGTCAACTCAATTTTTTTAAATGAAAACCCCTATTTTTTATTAAAGAATCAGATTCCTCGTTAAAAAAAAAGAAGAATTTATTTAGTTCACTTTTTCGTCAGCATGATAGATGACGCTGTAATCGCGAAAATGATGTTGCTTTCGGACGTTCCTGTATTAGAGCTTATGCTTAATTTAATTAAAATCTAAAATAAAATGCAATTTAAATTTACTCCATATGATTTTAGACAGAATGTAAACAATCAGATGAACCATATTTTATAAAAATGGCAATTGAATGTAATGAGACTATTTGTGATTTTAGATGTGAGTGTTAGTAGATGCGCTTGCACGTATACAAACAAAAACTAACAAACTCACAAACAAACTCACACGCACACAAACTCAAATAATACACACACACATACACACACAGCCGCGCGCATAAGCTCTAATACAGGAACGTCCGAAAGCAACATCATTTTTCGCGATTACAGCGTCATCTATCATGCTGACGAAAAAGTGAACTAAATAAATTCTTCTTTTTTTTTAACGAGGAATCTGATTCTTTAATAAAAAAATAGGAGTTTTCATTTAAAAAAATTGAGTTGACCATGATTTAGCGACAACAGCGCCATCTAGGACTAAACCAATATTTCGTTATTATGGCCCCCTTTTGTACGATTGTTTTTCGTCTAGGTCATTTTTGCGTAAAATTTATAGTTTCCGAGATATTTCCTGATAACACTTTAAATGGACCACTCTGTATATTAATTTGATAGCAAAACAGATACCAATATTTGGTACCAAATGTTATCACCAGATGCCAGATATTATACTAGATATGTCAAATGCGAATTTTCCATTAAGCGAACGATTAAAATGGATGTACAATCATATTTTTTTATATATTAGTTTTTAGGCTCGTTATTAGAGTAGTGAACGCGAGTAATTTGGGATGTTTTGAGCATATGAAACGTAAATGAAAGATTAATAAAAGGTTTACTCGTATATCAGGGAATGGATAGATGTGGTTGAAGGTTTGTTGCGTGATTAATGATCCTAAAGCGATAAATAAATGAGGGAACTATGAATCTGGTTGGAGCGAGGGTGGTGTGTTAAGATGAGAGTGTTTGACGAGGACTGATTATTTGGTGAATCTAATGATTCTATGAATGATTCTAGGGTTTATGCTATCTCATTTGATGAGATATCGAATGAGAGATTAGTGAAACATGTATAGGTTGGTGAAATTAAGGGTGAAAGTTTCCGAGTATGAGGAACAAACGTGCTTGTATGAAAGGAATTATGAATGTGGATGAAGCTAAAGTGGTGTGTCAAGATAGAAACGTTTGGCGAAGATTAATTGCGGAATGAATCTGATGATTTCAGAAAAGCGCAGGATTTTTGATTTTAGTTTTGTTTAGTAATTTCATTAGAGTGTTTACCTGCAATTGTATGAAATTCACTTTCAAAAACAAGCGCAAAGACGACATTCCCTTCGTTTCTTATCTTTTTTATTCGTTTTCTGATCTTACATTGAGTGTTTAACTACAATTGTGTGGAATTCACTTTCAAAAACAAGCGTAGAGCGACACTCCCTTCCTTTCTTATCTTTTAATTCGTTTTCAGTTCTTATGTAGAGTGTTTAACTGCAATTGTGTGAAATTCACTTTCAAAAACAAGCGCAGGGCGACGCTCCCTCCCTTTCTTTTTCATTCATTTTCAGGCTATCGCTTTCATCTTTTCTAATCTTGTAGATTCGTTGTTAGTTTCGTTATTAGATTCGTTGTTAGGAGTAAACGTGAGTAATTTGAGATGTTTTACGCATATGATATGTACGTTGAAGAAAGAAAATTAATGATAAGTGAATAGGAATGATGTGATTGGAGGTTTGTTGTGTGATAATGATTTCAAGTGTAATAAATGAATGAGTTTATATGGAGTGATCTATGAATGTGGTTGAAGTGAGAGTGGTTTGTTTGGATGATAATGTTTGACGAGGGCTGATTGTTTGATGAGTGTGATGAGTGAATGTTTTATGAGTGATTTTAGGGTTCGTGCTACCCCATTTGTTGGGATATAGCGTGAAGATATGTATGTATGTATGTATGTATATATGTATGTATTTGATGGGATATAGCGTAATTTTATCTATGTACGATTGTCTATTATTATTGATACGTACATATTTACTTTTGAAATTACTTATTAGGTTTCATTGTTTATTTTATTATTAGTTACAGATATATCGAACAATTACCCGGATCTAATAATCGATTATCATGGAGTATCATTATAATTGGTTTAGTTTTTCTATTTTTTAATTTATTGTAAAGTAAAATGACAAGTAAAAAATGGTTCATTTCAAAATTAAGAAATACCTGTTTCTTTATTTTATTATTAGAAAACACACTGCAAAACTCTCCTTCACTCACTATTGATTAATCAAAAGCTGCACGTATCATTATAACATTTTTTTCTGCTTCTATATTACAAACTACAACCGTCATATCATTAAAAGCGACGATGCGTATTTCATATCACGTTAGTGAGAACAGCCAAGCGTCACAATCTATTGCAAAAACACGCAAGTATTTATTTATATCTCTTGTCCTGTAATATTGTCATAATAACGTGATCTATCGATGAAATATCACGGTAATACTATACGCAAGTGACACATGTTTTTGAAACGGTAGGAACATAATTATTATAGACATAATGATGATTTGTGTTATTGACAGCTGAACTGGTAATTATGATTTGTTTTCAGTGGAAATGATGAAATGAAATAGGATTGAACAACGATTCACACAAAAACGTATGTTACTGATGTTTGATTATCTTGTATCTTTAATTGCAATCATAGATATCCATATAGTCTAGACCAAGGACGTTGAAAGTAGGGGATATGGTATTCAAGTCAAGACTGTGAGGCTCGGCAGATTGACAGAGACAGAAGTATTATTTTCTGTACCGTGCTTAGCCTGCTATTGATTGACATGTGTCATAAAGAGATTTGAAATTTAAATAGACAGAACAGAATCATTCTCTCTAAAAGATTATACATTTTTACAAGGAAACTGAAATATAAACACTTTGTTACCATTTTATCCACAAAAAAATATGTCCAATTCCAAACAACACAAAAATTGAAACATAAATGACACTTCGTGGTTATGTTTACATAAAACAACGCTCCCTGACAACGTCTAAACGTCACTTTTCTTACATAAAAATTCAAAATATTTGAAAGAAGAAGAGATTTGGCTAAGCACGGTGCGGAAAAACTATTGTTGTCTCTTTCTCTTGCCCAAGCCTCACTTCAAACAATGCTACAGTATCGTCATGCCATATCTCCTCCTTTCAACGTCCTTGGTCTAGACTTAACTTTTTGCTACTATCTTTTGTTTATAGTGCATTCAAAAATTGTTTGATATTGTTAGGTCTAAGCGTGTATTGTTGTTTGTAATTTGTAATTTTTGATTATACGGCAGTACGGTAAAGTGGGTAGCGGTACGGCATTCGAATCTGGAGATCCCGAGTTCGAATCCCACTTATAGCTAAATATAGACGAACTACCACACTATGGCTCGGTGAAAATGGACCCTGTACTGTAATTGGGATTAAATTCCTGTTGTACAGAGTAGCGTAAATAAAAAATAAAATAAGAAAACTAAATTATCAATCGAAGATTACCTACAATTACTTGTTACAATTAAATTGTTTTACCCAACTTCATTACGTAATATCTATATTATAACACTAAAAAACGTTTCGTAGTGAGCTCTACAGGGCAATCAAAATTATTTCAGTTGGAAATAAAAAAATAACTTGAAATTGGTAAGATTGATGACATCAATTTATTTTCTGTTGTTGAGTATATTTACAATTTTTTATTAAAATTGTATTTACATTGATATATAATACTTTTATTAATATCGCATATTTTCGAAGTATTTCTAGTACTCAAAATATTATTATTTATTTGTATTTATTTTAAAAATGACACGCCAAATAGTATTTTCTTTATCTGGATTAGTGCAAATAAAATAAAAAGATCTCTAGAATTGAATTGCCATCTGTCACAGTTATTTCTGAATAAAACCGAGAAAGAAAGCTTGTACGCTATACGTATTGTAATGTATTGTACGTATTGTAATGATACATTACAATACTTATATTGTAAATAACTATTGTTTTTCACTTTAACATAATTTGTTGTTTATTGCTGTGATATGAAATATAAAAATAAATAATGTATGCACTAAGGGCGTTAAATAATTGATAATGCGACAATATCCGAGGCAGTGGCGTACCTAGAATTTTTGCTGCCCAGGGCGGTCTCCAATTTGCCGCCCTTTCTAAGTATCAAAAGGATGGTTTTTATAAATTAAAAAAATAAATGTAAAATAAATATATCAAGACTTTTACCCATTATTGGGTGTGGCACTCTGCCGAAACAGATCTCGGTAAGTGATATATTTATGTACGTTAAGTGCGATTACCAGCCGTCAAATCACGGCCCCAAAAGATGTTAGTGGTGGGGGAGCCACAGGAGTAATTTTAATTTGGTGAAAATTGTTTGTCGGCTGTGGGAATCGAATCGGGTTCCTCAGGAATCACAGGCCAACTTGAAACCATTGAGACATTACCCCATTGAAGTAATAAACATAAATAAATAATTGTAATTGAGATAAACTATAGGTGGGGAACTTTTTAACCATTGGATGGCATATTTAAATTAGGCAGTAATAAAGGAATTTTTCGAGATAATATTTTCAACCCTACATTGACTTGACGATGAAGAAAAATATTCGAAATCATATAGTAATTCATAATTCGGGAAATTAATTTGAGTATCACACAGTATGTTTTGGCACTGGACACAGTATACAGTTTGACTCACTAAAGTTAAAATTGAAAGCCGTAATAATAATAAAAAGTAATGATATTCTCCATTTAGGTTAATGTTCAAAGTGATGTTAGAGTGAACAAATAGAACAACAAGACTAAGAAATGTTCCTTGTATCCGTAGTTTTCAAAATTATAGACCCGTGTCGCCTAACTGCGTTTTAAACATCGGACAGTTGACCTACACCTACAAAAAAAAACATTTTCAAAATAACATGTATTATAACATAGTTTTAAACAGCCGTAAATTTTTAAATTTTGGGTTTGACGAAATTTTTAGTTTTAAAAAAGTTGTAGTTGCTTGGGTATATATTTAGGACAGGATACACTGTAAAATTTAAATCTTATTTAACTAACAGTTTATACAATTAGATTAAACACTTTTAAAATAATTAAATTATATAATATATCTTGCACATGGCGCGTTGAAGCAAATATTGTGGATATTAACAACTTCTAATTACAATAATTATCTGCAAAGGTTAAACACAAATTGTAGGTAAGAACAAATTATATTATGTAATTATATGAGTTAGAATTTCATCAGTTCTAAAAAGAAAGTATAGGTAATATTGCATTGTGCCACACTATAAATACTAAAAAAAAAATATCACAGATTCTATGAACAAGAATTTAATTCTAATAAATAATTTTGTTTTCCGTTTGGATGTGTTATAGCTATAATGACTACGTACCTATTTTATAAATTATCTACATAGTAAAAAAATTAATTAACTGCTTGTCTTATACTCGAATACAAGTAATTCTTGTCTTACAGTGTGTGTATGTGCGTGTGTGTCAACGATCTCGGAATCGGCTCTAAAGATTTTGACGAAACTTGATATTCTAATTTATTTCTAATAGCCTCAGAAAATGATCTAGGTAGGTCTCATCCTCTGGAAAATTTATGTAGTACATCATTTTGAAAGAAAATTGGAGAGAAAATTTATGAAAATTTAGTTCTTTACAATATAGAGCAATGTAATTTAACAAAGGAATTGACAGAAATCAAAATTTTACTATTTTCGAAATATGGGAGAAAATTTGATAGAAAATTGAGGACAAAAGTTTGTTTTATCTATTTCTTCAGAGGCGTACCTAGGGGGGGTACTTTTTATACTTAGTTTTAGTTGTAAGTTTACTATTCGATTTCTACAAATTATGAGTTACTATGTGATTTCGAATATTTTTCTTCATCGTCAAGTCAATGTAGGGTTGAAACTATTATCTCAAAAAATTCCTTTATTACTGCCTAATTTAAATATGCAATCCAATGGTAAAAAAGGTTCCCACCTATAGTTTGTCTCAATTACAATTATTTATTTATGTTTATTAATTTAATGGGGTAATGACTCAGTGGTTTCGAGTTGGCCTGTGGATCCTGAGGACCGCGGTTCGATTCTCACAGCCGACAAACAATTTTCACCAAATTAAAATTACTCCTGTGGCTCCCCCGCCATTAATATCTTTGGGGGCCGTGATTTGACGGCTGGTAACCGCATTTCACGTACATAAATGCTTCCGCAGAGTGCCACACCCAGTAATGGGTAAAAGTCGTGATGATATATTTATTTGATATTTATTTTTTTTAATTTATAAAAAACACCATTTGATTGACTTAGAAAGGGCGGCAAATTGGAGACCGATCTGGGCGGAAAAAGTTCTAGGTACGCCACTGTATTTCTTGATTTCTTATTTCTCATTTTAAATTCGCCATCTCTTGTTATTTCTCAAACGAAGCTCGGCCTTTTAGATATTTTTATTAGAGTAAGCAAAATATCAGAACTTTGTAGAAAACTATAATAAATAAATACATCATCACGCTTTCTACCCAATACTGGATGTAGCACTCTGCCGTAGCAGATCTCGGTAAGTGATATATTTTGTGTACAGATGTTATAGAGGAGGAGTCACAGGGGTAATTTTAATGTGGTGAAAATTGTTTGTCGGCTATGGGAATTGAAGGCAGATTCTCAAATTCACAGGGCCGACTCGTTACCACTTGATATTAGAACTGTCGACTGAAAAATAGGGTACATGTTACTTGCACTGTTGATATTAAAAGAAATATGCATTTTTTTGTAAGTGTTAAATATTAGTTACATTTTTTTAAATCATACATTATTTTTTTACGTACTAGAAAATTTATATAAGTATAGTTTTTTCTATTTGTTTCAGTTAGGATTGTTTATAAACTAATGAAAGTAAATATAAATAACGGTACTCAACAAGAAAGTTAAATTAAAGAAACTAAAATTAGAAGTATGACTATTTTAGTTTCATTTCTTAATTTTAGACAAATGCCAAAACTTCTGTGGAAGATTGCGTTAATAAAATCACAATTGATTAATTTTAGAATATATTGACGACCTTTTTTATACTCGTGTACTATAAATAAAAGTAGAATTAAACATTTTATTTTCCTGAAAAAGATAAAAATGGGGTTGGTGGCTTAGTGGTATCGAGTCGGCCTACGGATCATGAAAACTCTCGTTCGAATCCCGCAGCTGACAAACATTTTCACCACATTAAAATTACCCTTGTAGCTCTCCTACCACTAAGACATTTGGGGGTCGTTATTTGACGACTGGTAACTGTATTTCACGTGAATAAATATATCACTTACTGAGATCTGCTTTAGCAGGGTGCCACACCCAGTAATGAGTAAAAGGCATGATGATATATTTATATATATTTTTTATTTAAAAAGTTATAATATTTTGAAATAAATGTGATAATTTAGTTTAATAACTGCAATGTCAAATTAGGAATGGTATACATAAATAGTACATATTAAATTTAATTTCCTGGTTTAGTTGCTAAAAGTTTAATTTCATAATTTAGCTCATGCATAAACCAAGCATTCATGTTATACAGTCAATAAAATATAAATATAATCGTTTTTTGTAACAGTGTAACAATGTTGGCGTCTTTTGTCTATGTCTAAGATAAACATTGTCTTTTAGACCAGGTAATTACAGATGTGTTCGTCATCTAATAGGCTCGCATTTCTTTCTAAACACCCTTTACATGTCAAATTAACGTCTTTTAACGTCATAACCCGTCTTCGAAGTTTCGTCGGCCGTCAAAGACTCCGTTTACAGTCCGACACCCCAACATTAGTCCAATTATATTATTAAAAGGTGATTTTATTAGTTCGGGTTCAAAGCCCAATTCGGCTGTTATTTAAAGCGCATCAGCCGAAGAAGTAAAAGAGATGTAGAATGAGGTAAATTATATGTTTGCAATTTGTCCGCGTTTGAACCATTTAAGGTGCGGCGTTGAAGGCTGTTTGAATAGATTTAAGACGTTGTGGTTTAATTGATTTTAGTGTCAATAGATGGCCGTCTTTTAGACACGTTTATGTGATTCATGTTAGGCACAGTTTCAAGCGAAAAAATTGATCCATTGTGTACTTAGTTCTTACAGGCTATTGATTTTGCTTTGGTTTATAATGTGTCTTGATTTCAAATGGTTATTAACTAATATTATTTCGATTAATACTCTTTTCTGTCCAGTTTCAATTTACGAGGTGTGGCTATTAAATAATGAGACTGATGCTGCTACAGACGACATTAGAGCAACGAATTGTTGTGAAATTTCACATGAAACTTGGCAAAACTGCTACTGAAACTTAACTTATAATGTATTGAAAAAAGTACCCGAATTGTGGAAGGACAAGTCATGATTTCTCTATCAAAACAATGCGCTGGCTTATTCCGCAATGTCTGTCAAGAGATATCTACTAAAGTACAGCATCCCAGTGTTGGACCATCCGCCTTATTCGCCAGATCTTGCACCATGCGACTTCTATCTGTTTCCTAAGGTGAAATTTGCCTTAAAAGCAACAAGATTTGAACTTTGAAAGAGAAATCGGTACGCGTTCTAAAGGAACTGACAGAAGACGACTTCCAGCACTGTTTTCGAACACTGGAAGATTCGCGTGGAGCATTGTAGGGATAGAGGAGGGGTGTATATTTAAAGTGATAAATAGGTATGGAATCAAAATAAAACTTTCAAACAGTATCAGTCTCGTTATTTAATAGGCACACCTCGTATCGGTTGGCTCATGCCATGCAATTTGTGGCAAAACAATTAATGGCTTTTGCATCACGATAATGCACCTACACACACATCGTTGCTTGTTCGAGATTTTTTGGCCAAAAACAACACCTTAATCACGCCTCAGCCACCGTATTCAGCGGATTTGGCCCTCTGCGACGTTTTTCTGTTCCCAAAACTGAAAAGACCCATGAAGGGACGGCGTTTTGCCACGATTGAGGGGATAAAGACCGCATGTCTGCAAGAGCTTAAGGGCGTTCCATACTAAAAAAATATTTCATGTTTGCTCCTTACTTGTATACATTTCCCAAAATCATACAAGCATACTGGGTTGCAGAAAAAGAAAATAATTTTAGACAGGGAAAGCCATAAATCAAATAAAGGTCTTTTTATGACTGCTTAAACATGAAAGTTCTATTGAAACAGCAAATCTTTGTTCGTTTGAGATTCTCGGTCTTACTATGAGATGTCTTCTAAAAAATAAGTTCGACTGTTGAAGAACAGTTCAGATTTTTAATCGAAGTATATGTACTAAGTGGTCGTTATACCGTAAGTCCGGTTTCGGTTCGCAACAGCAATTTCCCATGTAAAATTTTCAATTATATTTTCTAGCTCTATTATGCGTTTTAGACAAAAATTATATTGATAAAAATTGTTCAGTATTGTAATCTCAACAAACCTAATTTTGCAAAAATAAAAATAAAAACAAAATTGAAATATATCAAGTTTTACGAAATTATAAAGAGATAAAACGTAATATTTTATTATTATCTTCATTCTAACAAAATTTGAACAAATTTATTTATCTAGAACTGGAAATAAAAGCATACAATTTTCAAGCGATTTTACACTGAGTACGGAGCGGCCTGAAGGCCATACCAAAAAGCGCATATCAGAAGTGCTTCGAGGATTGGAAAAAGCGCTAGCACAAGTGTATTATATCTGAAGGGGATTACTTTAAAGGGGACAAAATAATAAATATGGATTAATAAATAAATATTTTTCGAGAAAAATAAAAAGTCACCTTTTTTTAACAAACCTCGTATGTCGAAATCGTTCGGGAATCATGTATTTACCGAACGCCGTTCTAGGGACTTTTGTAATGCTAACATTGGTATTACCGGCTGTCAGTATTAGGGCGAGTTTGCGGGTTAGAAATTTTTACCAATTTAAGAGCTAATTTGTTCGTTGTAAACTCAAATGTAAGTAATCATAATTCAATTTGCAGATGATGTGTGCAACCATTATATATACAGGCTGTTCAATTTCGTTATACCATAGCAAAAAAAAATAAAAATTTTCTAAATGTATTACAAAACTATTATTTCATAAAAGGAGTCGAAAGATCCAGGGTTATTGGATAACAGGCTTAAAGAATTTAATTGCCGTTTTGACTATTGCATACTCCTAAATAATTTATTTTATCATAATTTTTTTAACATGTAACTTATTTAATTCTGTAATAACCACGTTGTGGTTAATTTTGCTGACCTGAGGATGAGCACAAACTCGTGCTCGAAACGTCGTCATCTGTAAATAAAATAAATAATTTTTATTAAATTCTTTAAGCCTGTTATCCAATAACCCTGGATCTTTCGACTCCTTTTATGAAATAAACTTTTACGGCTTAATATCAAAAATTTTAACACACAAAACTATTATGAAAAATTTATTTCGACCAGTGGTTCTCGAAATACTGGGTGCAACTTTCTTATTTTAAATGGATACCTATTTCTTTTATTTGCTTTTTATTCGATTCATTATTTTTTTCTTAATTCAACAACTGCAAAGTTCAGTATCCTCACATTACAACATTTTTGACAAAAATACATAAAATTGAGATTAAATCGCATAGGAATCAGCGTGCTATGACAGACACATTCAAATCCAGTTCGATTTCCACAATCGACAAACTGATTTTCACCACATTGAAGTTAAACCTGTAGCAATAGCTGGGCAAACTACTTAAAAAAATTAGTTAACTACAATTACCAATTACTTCTTTAAAAAAGTAGTTGAATTATTAATTTAGTAACTAGTTATTTTTAAAAGTAATTCAACTATTAACCACTTATAGTTAAAGTACTTTGTTTTAACTACTTACTTAAACTACTCATAAAATCATTTTGAATAGTACCTTAAATAATTATAAATATATAATTAGGTTATAAGCAAAACTAAATATGTATTACATGTATTCATAGAAAAATCTACATGTACTCGTAAGTAATGAAAAAAAAATGTTTTTATTTTAACCATAAATTTTTACAATGTTTAATCACACTTTCCAAAATTATTATTTGCTTTCCACATATGTAATTAGTTTCTGAAACATGTCGTCCGAAAATGCATGTTGGCGAGGTGCATTAACACATGAAGTAAATGAAAATAACCTCTCTACTGGTGCGGAGGACGTAATATGAATATTATAATAAAAAAATAATTCTTTTAAAAGTTTGTAATCTTCAAAAACTTCAAGCGTTTTCCTATTGTCGTCAAAAATTTCAGCAGTTCAAGTTCTATTTTATTTTTAAATGATATTTTCAAGCCTGTGTCAGATCCAGTTCCACATAGATTATTTTCTACTAAATTACCATCACCACTACGGCCAAAATAAAAAAAATATCATTATATATTTCCGGGCTGTAGTAGTTAATAACTTCCGAGTAGTTGAATTACTATAAAGTAGTTAACTACTTCAAAGTAGTTGGAAGCAGTAGTTTGGGTGAAACTACCAATTACTTTGTTTTAAAAATAATTAATTACAGCTACTAACTACATAAAAAGTAATTTAATTAGTAGTTAAACTACTTTGTAGTTAATTACTGCCCAGCTCTGCCTGTGGCTCCCTCTTCAATAACATTTTTGGAGGCTGTGATTTGACGAATTCGCAAAATATATCACAGTGCAACACGTGTATTTTTTTATATTTTCTTTATTTTAAAAACCTCTACTTAATGCGTTAACGTCATCATACACCACAATGAAGATAACACCAGTTTGTATAAGCGATCATAACACAGTGGAAAACACTTTCGACTTATATTTTTTAAATATATTTGAGTAATTAGGACTTCATTATAAGCTAGAGACCTCCTGTACTATATTTGAGATTAAGTTCCTGTTATACAGAGTAACAAATAAAAATATTAAAAAATGTTTAAAATATATTTAAATTCGAAGTAAGCACAGTAATTAAATAATAAATGGTTATATTTTTTCTAATATTACTTTTGCTAAAAGAGTTAATATATTACAATAATCTTGTCTTGAAATCTGTTCTCACCCTTTTCATAAATTTTGTTGTATTTTTTATCCTCAAATTATGTCTGTAACATACTAATTAAACAAATTATAACCTTATTCAGATGCAGTGTTAAATATACCCTTTTGTCTATGATTCCACTTGTCACAAATAAATCTTCTTCGTCGCTGTAGTGCCATTTCGTTGTACGTATTAATTAATTACCCAGAAAGCAGTAATTAAATCAGAAACAAAACCCTAACGGTACTAAGGCTTCCCTTGGCTGGACCTCGATCGCATTGCCATCTGCTGGCGTCGACAAAAACCGCTCGGCATTCGGCTAAAATATTTTTTAAACACATGTTGAGCATCGGAATTCGTTCTAAGGAATCCAAAGAGCCTGGACTGCCCATTGTGATAGCACAGACAGATAAATTATCGGAGACGCACACGTATGACAGAAGCCAGTGAGACAAAAACCGCTGTTTTAAATACATAACTAACTGTTTGTATTGAATATTCAACAGACGCGCTCCCATTATTTATTGGATCAAAGCTTGCTTTGTTTCCGATGGCTCCGGTTTTTTGATTGTTTGAGTTAATTGTTGGTGGTCCCTAATAATTACGAGCTGTGTCTCCGTGGTTACAAATGTATTGTTTAACGTTTGCAACAACTAATTTATGCATCAGGTGTGATAAAGTTTAAGGATCATGTATTAATATTGTTGCACCTGTTTTTTGGGGAATTTGATATTAAGACGCGTGCTGTTAAATTGTTTTTGTGGTATTGTTGAGGCAGGTGTTGGTGTAGGATCCTGAAACCATTAGCAGGAATTTTGTGATAATTGTTTTGGTGTTTTTTGGTGATTTAATTTTATGGTTGCTTCCAAATCTTGCGGAAATGAAATTATACAGCGGAATTTACCTTTTTCTCTTTTATTTTATCATCAACATATATGCGTAGTCGTAAATATCGATAATGTGTTGAAAATTCAGATTTAAAATATTTAAATATTAAGTTCACCACTATTGTTTACCTTTTACTTTATAATTATTCTAATTCCAATTGCAGTTACCTAATGTAAATTTTCTTTCAATTGTTTCTTTCATGAAGATAAATGATAAGTAAATAATTAATGAGTGAAAGATTGACAAATGATTGGATGAATGTGATTGAGGGTTTTTTTTTTATGTAAGGAATGATTTCGTGTGTGATAAATAAATGAGATTATATGGAGAGATCTATGAAAGTGGTTGAAGTGAGGGTGGTGTACTTGAATGATAATGTTTGACGGGGGTTGATTATTTGATTATGTTATGAGTGAATGTTTTATGAGTGGTTTTAGGGTTCGTGCTACCCCATTTGATGGGATATAGCGTGAAGATATGTATGTATGCATGTATGTATGTTTCTTTCATAACTCTTTTAAAATAAACATATAAGTGGCTACAAAAAATTATCAGTAATAATATAACAAGAGAGTGATAATAAATTGAAAATGATTTGAGAGATCTTTCGAAAACTTGTTGCCAGGCAATAGTCACGAAAGCCCGTAGAGCTTGAGTGCCTATTGACAAATGGCAACAAGTTTGAGAAAGATGCTGGAGAATTATTTTGTAATTTATCCAACACTCGAGCTATATTTAATTAGTTTATTTTTTGACTTAGCTGTTGAGGTCGATTCATCCAACTTAAAAGTTGACCTGGATCAATATCGATTGATTACTTATTAATGTATTAATGTAGTTATTTCCAAAATTTGCTGGTGTATTTCTGTATCTGAAATGGAACTAAATCGATTTTTTTCACACATTTTACTTGACGCGTTGGCAGTTTTAAACAATTATTTGACAATTACATATCATTTGTCAACAAAAACTCGCTTAGCTCAACGAATGGAATATGATGAACTTCTATTTAAAATAAAAACAATGTAGGGTTTTACTCAATTATTTTTTTAGTGGGAGCTAGAAATAATTTACGACCATATCTCGTGTCATAACCCATCACCAGAGCTGGGCAAGCTACTTAAAAAAAGTAGTTAAGCTACAGCTACAGCTATTCTTTAAAAAAGTAGCTAAGCTACAGCTATAAGCTATATTTTGTAAAATATAGCTAAGCTACAGCTAAAAGCTTTCGTTAAAGTAGCTGTTAAATTTTAAAGCTACTTTTTTAAATTATTGTGGAATAATTAAATTTGCCATTGTCATATGATCAGTCTTTTGTTATAATGACTGGTAATTTACTATTATGTACATAAATATCAAAAATAGCAAATAACATCTGGCACCTACTGTGTATTTTTGCGTTTTAGAGCCAGTTAGAACCGGCAAGAAATAATTATTTTGTGTGGGTTTAGCTTGTACGTATGCGTACTTTGTTGACCTTCTGCTTAAAAAGTATCTTGAAGCTATAAAAAGTATCTTTAAGCTACAAAAAGTAGCTTTAAAAGTAGCTTCAGTTGTTATTTTTAAGCTAATAGAAAAAAAAAGTAGCTAGCTACAAGCTACAGCTATATTTTTCACAGTTAGCTAAGCTACAGCTACAGCTAAGGTAAATGTAGCTAAGCTAGTAGCTAAGCTACAAAAGTAGCTAGCTACTGCCCAGCTCTGCCCATCACTTTACTATTTTTAGGTTGATTCAAGAATTACATAACGCACTTTTAAAATATTTTGTCCAAAAAGCTATTTAACTTTTTCTGTATCACATGGTAAATGGTTACTTAATTTTTTTTTTTGTCAATTATGTATGAAGAAAATTATGTATGTCAGACGATTTTTCTTTTGATTAGAGTGAAGATTGTCAAACATAAACAAAACTTTAATTATGTTACCATTAACTTGCTTGTAAAATTATATTTATACTAATGAGAAGTGATTGAAGGTTTATTGTGTGTAGTGAATGACTCCGAGAGTGATAAGTAAATGTCATTATATGGAGGGAACTATGAATGTAGTTGAAACGAGGATGGTGTGTTAGGATACGAATGGTTGACGAGGACTGATTATTTGATGATGTAACAAATCATGGTGGTCAAAATGAGAATTTATCTTGACCACTGATTGTCGACGGGCTGAAGTTGGATAATAAGTAATGAATGCTGCAAGTGCGAGTGGTAAATATTTTATTTAAACAACATAATAAAAACTAACATAAAATATCTATAATGAATTAATTAAACAACAAATAACAAATTAATAACATCATATTCTCGGGATAAACACCCTCGAATATTCTTCTACTCACAAATCATAACTACTATCTACGTACTAACATCTACTACTTTCGAACTGTCTGCTACATACTTCTACATTGTATACTATCATCGCTTAATTATTCTTAACTATGGCATTTATAGTAAATAAATGCTAGATCGCAATAATTTCGCTGAATGTGGCAAATGCCTCAAATGTTCGCGCGTGTTCCAAAAGGTGAATAACATGACATGTGTCTTAAAGATGCAATCTAATCAATAATTTTGCAAACGGTTTTTCTTACACATCCTGTCTGTTACAATGAATCTGATGAGTGAATAAGGGTTTGTGCTACACTATTTGATGGGATATAGTACAATGTTATGATGTATATATGTATGTATGTAAAATTCTAATCATTATTATAATTATGATAAAAATTCCGTCGTTACGTTTGTATAATTATGGATACCTATTGAAAACTCAGTATTTAATAGTTGGATTAAAGCTTGAAATTTAATTATTATATATTGAGTTTTAATATCCAAAGTTTAATTTTATTCGCTTGACCTGTCAAAAGTACAAAAGTCAAATCAAAATGTATGACATAATAAGAAACATTTAGAATGTTTGACCAAATTGTATGAAGTGTCGCCATAGTTTTATGTTTGTCATAAAAAAGTTTTATCAAATAGTAAAAACATTCAAAATCATTGTCTTTTAAATTTGAGACTTAAATTTATTTAAGTAAATCTATAAATTTCATGTCAAACAGTATAATTAATGTTGCTATTGTCTCATTATCTATATAACTTCTTAAATCATTGTAAAATTCTTCAAATATTCTTCCGATCTAACACAAGCACTCATTCATTTAACAATTTATTTTTATATAGCAAAATTATGAATGAATGAACCCGAGTCAATTTTGAGTATCCCTGGTGTAGCAGCATGTCCAACAAAACCTAAAACAAAACGTTTACTAAAACCGACAGTAAGCAAGAACAATTGTTCTCGGGATGCTACTGTTCTGATCACGATTTATGTTATTCTATCGACTGGTCGAGTCACTCAACGCATTCTTCTACCATTTCTTCCTTAGCTGCGATTGTTCGCGGGTGATGACTCCACTGGACGGTTGCAGCACAGTCGCGGTCAGATCTATGGTCGGCGGCTGCACTTGGCATTGTGTGTGTTACTTCTTCTTATTTATTGACGACCAATCGTTGCTACCGTGCTGCTGCTGCTGCTGCTGCAATGCTCGTTGTAAGACTTCGAACGGTTGGTTTGTGGTATGAAAGTATATTTTTGATATTTGTTTATACTTGGGTGGTCGCAACCTGAGTAATTTTTCAGTTTGAGGAAAGTTTGTATTAAGATTTAGTTCCTGAAACGTGCAACAGAAATCTTTTGTTCTCATAACGTTGGTTATAAGCTTCGGTATAAGTTTCAGTTTAACTTGAAAAATGTCTGCGTCTCAACACTTTAAAATTGCGGATGGAATTCTATGTAAATATGTAAATAATTTTTTTTACATACATTATGGGACCAGGAGACAAGACAAGAGTATTTTTAGTTTCTTTTCATAAATTTGTTGACAATTCATTTTGTGTCTCAAATCTCAATAGACGAGAAATATCCAATTCTCGTCTCCTCTTATTTATTCAATATTTGTTGAGAATAGTAATTAAATATGTTGCAATTATAACAAACATAAGAGTAATAATTTTTTTTAAAGATCCTTTGGGAAAGTTATATTTTCTTTCGACAAGTGGAAGAAGAAAGTTATACTTTTCATTCCTAGGAAAGAAAGTAAAACTTTCTTCCTTTTGGAAATAAAAGTAAAGCCATATTCATTGGCAACTGCGAAACAACGGTATGATTTGACAATCCTGATATTCAGGTGACATCTGCCAAGAGAATAATAAATCTTATGTAAATTTTTAATATGTTTCTCAAGAAAGTGTTATTCTTCCTTCAGGTACTTTATATACCTCACATTTGGATCATGAAATGAAACAATACCTTCGGGAAGAAATGTTTTACTCTCTTCCCTTAATCTACACATTACTATTATTGCTACAACAGAGTGTCACACACAGTAATGGGTTTTGTAATATGAATCTTGTTAATCATTTCTTATTTTGTCTGGAATATTCATATTAAAAATACGATTATTGTCGATAATTCACCTCATGTATAAGAGCGCCATATAGTAACGTCACTTTTATCAGTTTGACATCGAATAAATAGGGAATAAAATTGATGCAAGTTGATAAACTTTTATTTACCTTCATCAATAGGCATCTGCTTGATGCAGGTCCTAGAGATGGGAATTATAGTTCATTTGAGTGAACTAGTTCACTCGTTCTCGTTCACCAAAAAGATTAGTTCACTGAACTAGTTCATTAGTTCACTTTCGTTCACGAAATTTTTAGACTATGATGAACGGAAATCGTATTGTATTGTGATTCACGAGCGAGAACAAGTGAACTTGTAGGATCTGGTTCTAGTATAATTTGACAGCAGACAGCAGAAGCAGAGCGGTGATTATAGCAACGACCACGAACGAATGAAGTATGAGTCTCGTTCACTCGTTCACTTGTTCTCCGCTTTCCGCTTTCGTTCGACCTCATCTGCCGTGCCGCCGTGATGGTGAATCATATCCCAATAGTTCGCAGTGAACTAGTAGTCTCGTTCACTCGTTCACTTGTTCTCCGTTCTCCGCTTTCGTTTGACCTCATCGGCCGTGCCGCCGGCCGTGGTGGTGAAACATATCCGAACAGTTCGCAGTGAACTAGTTTTTAATAAGCTCACTAACTAGTTCGTGTCGTTCACTATAAGGAATAGTTCATAAGAATTAGTTCGTTCACGAACTACACACCTCTAGCAGGTCCTAAATGCTTTCTCCAACTTTTTCTATTCATAGGCATTTTAGTATTTCAGGTGATCTACCATCTTCTTCCTCCTTCCTTCCTCTTTTATCTTCTGTCCCTTCTATTACGTCCTTCATTATAGTATCCCTTGTCAACGCATGGTTCAACCATATTTTCTTTCTTTTCAAAATAGTCTCCTACTCTGTTCAACACTTGTTCTTTGCTAATTCTATCAGATCACATTCTCCTCTATATCCACATTTCCATGGCATCAATCCTTTTCCTATCTTTTTTTTAATTGTCCATGTCTCACACCCGTACCATATAACACTCCATACCAAATATTTCGCTATTCTTTTTCATAATTCCAGATACAAATTTCAGCTCAATATTCTACTTTTCTACTGAAACGCTTCTTTAGCTATTACCTTAGAAATAGTGAATATAAATGCCATAATTTTAATCAAATACACTCTATTTAGTAAATAATTTCAATAAATACCATTCCAGGTTTAGTTTCGGTAATGAAAAATTTGTCCGATTGAAATTTAAATATTTTGTGGTATTTTTCATAAAGTTGTTTAGATTTGATGGATAAAAATGTTAACCAACAAAATTTGCAACTGCAGATATAAGTACTGCAAAGCAAAATTAATTTATTTATATAAGAACAGGTATTATTATAAATAAAATAGCAATCTTTTTCTCACTGTTCTTAATAATACTGCAAGGAATAAAAACAAGGATAATTTATAGTAAAAGTTTATTTGAATAAAAAAAAATCAGATAACTATAGTAATTATTCAATCTAAATAACATAATAGTTAGTGATAACAGCGAAAAATTCTTTCCATAGTACGTAAGCACATAGTTCTGTAAAAAGTTTGTATTTTCCCGTGCAAGGTTGAAAAATGCATCTAGTTATTATTTATTGGTCATTTCTGCTGTAGCGTAATAAATACAAGATGAAAGATAACAATTAACATGATCTAAGACGGCAGATAGAATCGCAATGTCGTTACTGATACAAGGTTTATATGTCATTTCGTTTAATGTTTGTAAAAATAATAATTACAAATCTAGATAGCTGAGAAAAGTGCTGGGTTTGGCCTGTTAACATTTCCAGCTATTCAAAACGCATTCATGTATATGTTAATTGTTTTTTATTATTATAATTATTGTTTGTTGGTAATATATTGAGTAATTAATAATTTTTAGTTCCTGTTTAAAAGGAAATTAATTATTTTAATTTCCTTTGAGCAGTACATGCTCTATATTTTAAAAGGTAAATTACAAATAAAATATTGCGTTGATATTTAATATGTAACCTATTTTTTTTTCTTGTATTGATTTGGATTAAAAAACAGAATTAATAATTACGGTTGCACAGCTGTCATTTAAATATGAGTAAATATTACGCGTAAATAAAAATACTGAGAATTATTGGTAAAAAGTTTGTTTATATTACATAACAAGCATCGAAAGTGTAAGATAACGTGAGAGTACTCAAATTGAAAAACGAGGCGCGTAACGCCGAGTGATTTAAGTACACGAGCACAGTTATCACACTTTCGAGCGAGTTATGTACACTATTTTTCAGACGACCACAAAATATTTCTAAAAAAAGTTTACAAGAATGATGTTACACTTTGACAGCTGATGCGTTTTTGTAGGTAATCGTTGACGTTTGACGTTTGAGGTTAGGTATTGTGATACCAACTGTACTAACCGTAATGTCAAAATATTGAATAATGTAAAAATATTAGTAAATAAGTAATTATTTATTTTGAAAAATAAGATTTATTTGTGCAAATGTGTTGAACAATCTATTAAAACTTCAATTTAAATAATAATACAAATTCTTTTCATTAATTTTATTATTTTCTTTCATCGTAACGTCATCAGTTGTTAATCAGTGGAACTTCACCTAACATGTTAGAAGTGTACGTTATACTAACATACGAGTTATATGTTATGTTCAACTTTCCGTAGTAGTTTATGATGTTGTTATGGTTACTTTCATAAGTGGTCGTCTGAAAAACTTATTCAATAGTGTATCTTATAGTCATTAATGTTAATAAGCACGTGTTAGGTTTTATTTGAGAAGTCCTAGTTTAATCTCAGACGATATCATTAACTTTTTAGTAGATTACAACGACAAGTTGTATGCTGTCGCAACATATAAGTGAGAGTTTGTGGGTTTAAAACTCACTGACTCCAATTTACAATAAAATGTATAGCTGAGTTGTGGTTTAGATTCCGCTTTAAGCTATATTTTCCTAATAATGTAATAAATGGAATTAATATCCTTTTATGCGGTACCGACACATTTTTCTGTACTAATACCAGCCTTGGTACTTTCATCTGCAGGTGAATTTACCGAAAGTGTATTCCATCTGTCATTTGGATCAGATTTATTTATTTGACTTTTTATTGACCACTTTAGGTCAAGAGCGAAGTTCAGTCGAGGACTGTTCTTCCATTTAAGGTAATACTAGCGTGAAAACAAATTTCCAGATCCGAATGAAATTTGGCGAACGTAAACGTTGGATAGTCATACGCATCCTGTTAAAATATGAAACACATTCATCGTCTGTGAACAAATATATTCGCTTGTAAAGTTGAGTTCTTATACACGGGGCTTATGGCGATCATCACTCAGAATCGCACATATTTGGTTTGTGTACCTCTAAAATTTTGCAGTTTCATTTGAGAAACTAGTATGATGTTCTAGGACTATCCATGTATATTGAATCAGAAGGAGAAAGTTTTTTATCGTTTAGTAATGAATATATAGCCATGCAAAGTCTTGTTTTTAACGAAAAATTAAGAATCCCAATTTATAATGGGAACACCACACGGTGGTATGGTATTTGAAAATTCACTAGACCAACAACCTGTTAACAATTCATGATATTCAAACCATAATAGGTATAAAACACTTATTTTATTCAATTTTTATATTTTTTGAGCGTCAGTTTCGCCACTCGACAACCTATTGCGCCACCGTCACACTAGTACTACCTTAACCCTTACAATTATATCACAAACATCCATACTCTGAGCGAGATTCAAATCTGCGACCTACGGCGTACAATGTCTTACTGAAACAGATCACTTATTTATTTGACTGGTTTACTTTATTTCTAGTACTAGATTCACAATTCGGATTTAGCTTGAAATAATATATTCCAATAAGTGCATTAGTTTGTTAGGTTTAGTTAAGTTAATTATTAATTAGTCTGTAGTCTAATTAAACTGAACTGATTTAATGGCCTGTTTTTCCATCTTTGGATAAAGTGCCTGATAACTATCAATAGAATAATATCGCAGAAAATGGGCATACAGTATAATTTTTATCATTTGCGCTATGATTCCGATGTAATATTTGTTTTTATATTTATTCCGCTGATAGTTTTTAGGAACTTTATCCGGAGATGGAAAAACTAGCCCTTATGGCCAATTGTACCGTTAAAATTTAAATTTTAAATTTGATTTAAATAAATTAAAGCAAAACGAAGTTATGTGCCATATGAAATAATTGACACTGCTGTCAAACATTCGATTTACTTTTGTTTATTTGAATCAAGTTTAAGATTTAAATACTGGCGGTGCATCTGGCCATTAGTGAACTAATTGGCAAATGGAATACAGTGAATATTGACAGTAGTTGTTATGGAAATAATGTAAAACAAATACTTTATGATATGGTTGTCATGAAAACAAAGCAAATCAAATTCGATGTGTTTCATAAGGTAATTTACAGTCATTTTGACGTTCCATATCCATAGTTATCTTCGCTTAATTACAATTTTTAAAAAAACCGATAGCGCAAAAATGGTTACACCGCACTTGATCGTAAAGTGCTTTACAACAATATTTGAAAATTAAATATCTGAGTCTCATTTTTCTCGTCTTGTTATGAAGCTCCTACCGATTGTGTTTGTATTTTTTTTTTATTTGTAGGGTATACCAGCTAGAGATGGGAATTCTAGTTCATTTGAGTGAACTAGTTCATTCGTTCTCGTTCACCAAAAAGATTAGTTCACTGAACTAGTTCATTGGTTCACTTTCGTTCACGAATTTTTTAAGACTATAAAGAACGGATATCGTATTGTATTTTAATTCACGAGCGAGAACAAGTGAACTTTTAGGATCTGTTTCTAGTATAATTTGACAGCAAGTATGAAAGAAGAAAAATAAAAGACAAAATTGGTTTTTTAAAGTTGTGTTTTTAAATAAATAAAAAATCAAAGCAACGGCCACGAACGAACAAAGTATGAAGTAAGCTTAGTAAGCTCCTCTAGTAATTAGTCTCGTTCACTCGTTCACTCGTTCACTTGTTCTCCGCTCTCGGCTTTCGATTCGACCTCATCGGCCGTGCCGCCGTGCTGGTGAATCATATCCGAATAGTTCGCAGTGAACTAGTCTAATAAACTCACGAACTACTTCGTGTCGTTCACTATAAGGAATAGTTCATATGAACTAGTTCGTTCACGAACTACACACCTCTAATACCAGCGAGATTTGATCACACGATATTTTGCTTGTTAAATAGCAAACGCAAGATTTATTTTGATTTTATCTACTGGAGTACGATACGAATATACTATTGTACAGCCGTACATTGAGTAAATAAATAAATAAATAATCACCACTTTCGTTGTCTCAAATTATCCTAACTTATAGGTGCTATTACATATACTGTAGATAGTATCTGAGTAGTTCAGGTTCTACTGTAAGCTGGAAGCTTCCTATACTGTAATTGAGATTAATTTACTAAATTAGTAAATATCATCTGGCGAAATTTGATATCTTCACTTCTGAATCTAAGAACATCGGACATTATTATATAAAGTGCGCTTGGATATTTTAAAATCTTGTTAATAACTGACTGCTGTTTATACTCGCAGTAGAAAAACATTTGGAAAAAGTAAACATTTAAAGAAAATAAAGTAACAGCAATAAACAATATTCTGACATGTGAAAATTAGCGTAAAAGCGAGTGAAACCAGCATTAAAGCCATAAAGAATGTGTAAATATCACCGGTGGGTCAGAGCACGAACCTTCATCTCCAGCCCAATGCCTAAATTCATACGTGGAGCGTACGTGCGTACGTCTGATGATATTTTTTGTATGAATTCTTGCAGGCTATAAATATAAACACAGGTTATGGATAGAGGCGCGCGTGCCTGGGGTAATTGCCTGAATTCCAGGCCTAACCCTTGCCTGGTCGTCGCTCGTCGGTCCGTCGCAACTGATTCACGCAGACGACCTCAACTCTTCTCAACCAAGCGTTCGTGCTGCGTGTAATTGCAGATCCGCTCGAAATTACTCATTATTACGCAACTATTGGACATGGAATTAACTAATTTGTGTCTGCAGAAGTGCAGACATACCCCATGGGTGTTACCGACTGCTTGTCAAACTGTTCTTGAAACATGAAATTTGACTTGTTGCTCATATACATTTACCGAAATGTGATATTAATTTTATTAATTTTAAATGTACCTAATACTGAGTGATCAAAAGGAATTGTAACAGTTGGCAATAAAATTCCGGAGATCTTTTTATTCCACAGTTGGCGCAACGCCAGGTAAAGGCGGAAATACTATTTGACATTTCTAATAAATACAAATAGGTTATATCAGGAGTCTGACAGCTAATAGGATTTTGACTTTTTGGGTAATAGAAATACTTTAGAAATAAATGTAACAATAAATGTACTCAAATTTAAATTTAAATTTTCAAATGTCACTGTCAACAACAGGAAATATATTTATGTATCAGGCATACCAATTTCAAGTAGTTTTTTTTAATGCCAACTGTAACAATTCCTTTTGATCACTTGTATTATAAATTGGATAAGCCATTGCAACATTTTTAATTTCATTTTATTTTCATTTCAAATTCATGAAAAACATTTACTTACCAGTAGCAGCGCAGTTTTTTACACAACAATTGATATTAGTTGATGACATTATTTATATAAAATAATTCCACAAATAAAAATTAATTGGGCATTTGACAGATTAAAAAACTAGAAAAATATACAAGTGACAACCACAGGAACAATCTAGTAATCAATGATTGCCGATATTGTAGTTATCTAAAATGAATGTCTTCACATAAAGACTATTAGCGCCATTCATTAGGTGGATGTCTAACTATAAACACAGTCCCATGGTTACCTATATTACTTTCCGCTGCCTGGTTGTTACAAAGCAAGCACGTTCTTTTAAATTAAAATTTGTGCGATAAAAACTGCCTTCAACAAAATAATTTTAATTAATTAAATAAAATTGTAATATGCACAAAATATTAGCATTAATATTTTAATTATTTTTAGAATAATTGTATTGATACAAATTGTAATTTCGATACATTTTTATTTTCATAAAAATATGGAGATTTATCATATATAACACTATTATTAATTTAATCGCTACAAATTAAATGATCGGTATTATATTTAAATGCAAAGTTTATATTCCTAGTATTTTATTCAAGTGTTGAACACTCAATAAAATAGTGAACGTCTATTAAAAACAATAAATGCTGAGTAATAATATAACAACAGAGTGAGAATAAATTGAAAATAATTTGACAGATCTTTCGAAAACTTGATGCCTACGGGCTTTTGTGATTATTGCCAAATGGCAACAAGTTTGAGAAAGATATTTGAGAATATTTTCTAATTTATTGACCTATCGAGTTAGATTTTTTTTTCACTTAGCTGTTGAGGTCGATTCATCCAACTTAAAAGATTTTGAACTGGATCAATATCGATTGATTATTTATTAATGTATTCCTGGAAGTTATTTCCTAAATTTGTTGGTTCCTTTCTGTATCTGAAATGAAACTAAATCGATTTTTGTCATATTTCACATTTTACTTGACGCGTTTACAGTATGTTATTAAATAATTATTTGTCAACAAAAACAAAAGCTACAGAGATTATTTCCGGGAATAATCACAAGAGCTTTATTATGTGTATAATAATGACAGGATTGGTCAAAACGCTGACACGTAACATACAATAAAGCATTTTATTGGTTTTGAGAAACGTCAAAAAAAAAATATATACATACCATCACGCCTTCTACCCATTACTGGGTGTGGCACTTTGACGAAGCAGATCTCAGTATGTGATATATTTTACGCGTGAAGTGCGGTTACCAGTAGTCAAATCACGGCCCCCAAAGATGTTAGTGGTGGGGGAGCCGCAGGAGTAGTTTTGAAATGGTGAAAATTGTTTGTCGCCAGTGGGAATCGAACCAGGGTTCTCAGGTTCCACAGGCCGACTTGATACCACTGAGCACACGACAAAAACACTAAATGCTCAATAAAATACTAGATATTCAGCAAAAAATACTAAATGTTTAGTACAAACATCAGTACGACATCAAATGCTCATTACAAATATCAAATTTTCAGTAACGTAATAAAATTTACCACTAAATATAAGTTCCACTAAAATCAACAATAATGATTTGAGTATATGAAAAGTGCATTCAGTGAACTTAGTTATTGTTTAATAAAAGTGCGAACGAAGCGACTCTAAAAAGAAATTTCAATACTAAACTTCGCTTACCGAACATCTAATATTTAAAAAAATAATAATAATAAATAAATATATCATCACGCCTTTTACCCATTACTGTGTGTGGCACTCTGCCAAAGCAGATCTCGGTAAGTGATATATTTATGCGCGTGAAGTGCCGTTACCAGTCGTCAAATCACGGCTCCCAAAGACGTTAGTGGTGGGAGAGTCACAAGGGTAATTTTAAATTGGTGAAAATGTTTTGTCGGCTGTGGGGATCGAACCAGGGTTCTTTGGATCCACAGGCCGACTTGCTCCCACTGTGCCATTACCCCATTGAATCTAATATTTTTAATGGACGAAATTCTTAAATTACCATTTGTAAAATGTTTCCTGCAAAATATCTTAAAATACCAAGCAATTTAATCAAATCAAAATTTAATATATAGGGATTTCAAACAATATTTCTAAAACATTGCCTGTAATATTATTAAACAAATACTTTAGTAGGGAACCTGCAGGCTACAAGAATTTGGAATTACATGGACCTAGTTATTATGCTAATTAAATTTGGTGAGGTTTGAACTCGTTTATGATTCGTTACATGATTTTCTATTTTCATTAGCTACTCTGCAAAACAGGAACTTAATCCCAATTGCAGTACTTATAGTGGAATATTAATCATTCAGATACAATTATATTTTTTGATATGTTTAAGTTAGTGAAACTTGGAAGCAGAAATTCTTGCTCTAGACGCAGATTTTATTTCGGATTTATCTTCTGGACAACGGTGGTCAGATCCATTTTATTTTGCTGTAACAAAAACAGAATATTAGTAAGACAAAAATCCAATCAAAGTACTTGGTATCAGTTTCGTAACGCTAAAATTAATATTTTTTATAAGGATCAGTTATTTTTTGCAAGAGGCTTTGTAATTGGTCAATTTTTCGAGCCAATGAGTGTGGTAAATTGTAGGAAATATTACAAGTGTTAATAGGTACTGTGTTTCCTTGTGTGTGGTATTGGAATGTTGAAATACTCTGCATCTAATCGATAATTATTAACCTTATTCCACAAAATGAGAGTCTTTATTATTGTAATTTTTCACTTACGAAATAAACGTCCATTAATTTTAGCTGCTGTTCAGTAGTTATTAGGATAAATGTTTTGAAAGTTTTTTCTTTATCATATAAATAATTATTTTAAATAATAGGTTGTCGCCTTTGGCACTTCTACTTGTTGTTTTATAGAAGCAGATCATTGTTCTTAATACTTAATATAAACTGTGTTATTATTCATTGCTGAACAGTTTCTCTAAATTTGTATCACTTATATAATTACACTTGAACAATGTGTCAAATTTAGCGTGTTTGTAAAGAATGAAAGCGATTTTTTTGGATACTATCTGTTGCGCTTAATACAGTGCATTCAAATTTCAACAATACCATTTCGAGCTTCGTCATAGTAAAATAGAAATTTAAACAGGAATTTCAAAATTTGCTTTGTTAGAAAATTAAGTTTATAAAAGTAAATATAAAATTAACTTATTCGACTTGTTAATGAACGGATGAACTTATAATGAATGTAATAATCGTAGTTAATATTTAACAAGATAGCTAGCAATTTTAAGTGGTCTTTCTGGTTTTTTGGGGTTAAAGAAGGAGCTTTTAAATTATTTTTTATATTCAAATCAAAACTGTTTATAAAATAGCAATATTTTTATATACTTTAAGGATGGCTAGCTCAGTGGTATGAAGTCGGCCTGTGGATCCTGAGGTCCCTGGTTCGATTCTCATAGGCGACAAATTTTCATAATTTGAAAAAGCTATCCCTGTGGCTCCTCCACCACTAACATGTTTGGGGGCCGTAATTTGACGACTGGTAACCGCACTTCACGCGCAAAATATATCACTTACCGGGATCTGCTTCAGCAGAGTGCCACACCCAGTAATGGGTAGAAGGCGTGATGATATATTTATTTATATTTATTTTATAAGGAATATAAAAAAAAATCTCCATAATTTGCTTTGATAAGAGGAACAACGCGCGAGCACAAAAATGATCCAAAAAAAAGTGCTCTGCGGTGCCCACGATTGCTCCTCGTCGGTTCACCTTAAACAAAAAAACCAAACGGCATTTCAAAATACATACTTATATCTTCTTCGTCATCTACGGAAATGTTTAGAAAGCAAAAGTTACAAAAAATAGAGTTGTTCAAAATGTGTGTTCTGATCCTGAATTTTGAGAAACATAGCGAGTTTTAAAACACATTTTTCAAACAACTGTAATTGTTAAAAATGTTACTTTTTCGTAGAGGGCGAAGAAGGTATAAGTATATATTTATTTTCAAATGCTGTTTGACTTTTTTGTTTAAGGTGAACCAATGAGGAACAATCGTGGGCACCGCAGATCGCTTTCTTTATTTTTGTGCACGCGCGTAGGGCTCAATATCAAAGGTAATTATGAAGGATTTTTTTTATATTCCTTAAAGTATATATTAATGTCTATAAAAATTACTATTTAATAAATGGTTTTATTTTAGATTTAAAAAATAATTTAAAGCTTCTTTTTTAACCCCAAAACATCCAGAAAGACCCTTTACTAAGTGCTGAAACTTATGGTCATTCTTATTAATTAAATATCAAACGTTTCGGACTGTGTAATAGAGAATCCGAGTTCGTTTTTCACAGCCGATAACTGATATTTTCTTTATATTAAAATTACCCCTGTGCTTCTGCCTTTTTTGGACTAGAAAACTGGTAATCACATTTCATGCGCAAAAATATATCACTTACTTTTTCTACTGTAGAGAATACCACATTCAGAAATCATGAAAATTGCATGATGAAATTTGAAACAATATTTTCCCTACTTTAAATTAAGCATTTAAATTTGAGCAGGCTGTGTATTTGGCCATGTTGAACGTTGTTGATGATGTAGAGAGGTACACATGCAAGACCTCTGCAGCTCCAGAAGATCGTGAGTGGGCGTAAACCGGGTTAAGTCTTGCGGCGTGCCCGCCAGCTACTGGGCTTACCATGCCCATATCACCTGCACAAACACACGTACCTGCACATGGAAAAAAACATCCGTGCTTCCATACATTTTACAACTAAATATTCTAGAGACCTTAATAAATTATTTACGTCAATGTACCCTTTTTTAATTTATGTTAGATTTATAATGAAGTAATCTAATGCGAATGGTATCAGTGCCGTAAAAAATTAAGCATTTGCTAAAGCTAGTAATAATTTATTATAAAGTAAAGTAAGCAGCAAGGTAAAAGACGTAATGCAAGGGATATTAAACTTGTATATTTCTATTTTGCGTTACCTAAGACCAGGGCCTGGATAGCTGTATTAGTTACCCCGTTACGCGATATTTAATGCTATGTCCCAAATGAAATAAAACAAATTAAAATTAATAACGGGAATCATAGTAGGTAATATTTAAATGGTTGACATTGTTAACCAGATTCATGGGCGTCCGCAGGGGGGCAAGCAGGGGCGCTCGCCCCCCTGGGTTTTAACTAGGGCGGTGACCACGATTCTCGAACATAGGACTTTAACATGTAAAATTATAATTTTGTAATTTCCTGCTTCCCTAAATATTTTAAGCAAAAAAGCTTGTAATACAGTTTAGGGCATAAAATTCTGCATCTGAACCAATAAACAAATCTAATTTTACATACTTTGTAACAATACAAATTAGCTTTGAAAATGTCGAAAATTGCCTCAAAACCATCGATAGGCATGAAATTAAAACATAATTAAACAAATGTTTTACGTTTTATCTGTCAAAATAAATGAAATAATACAGAATTTATTTTGACAGTTTTGACAGATTTAACGTTAAACATTTGTTTAATTTTGTTTCAATTTCATAGCTATCGATAGTTTTGAGACAAGTATAGTCATTTTCAGATCTAATATGTGCTATTACAAAGCATGCAAAATTAATTTCGCATTTTATGCCCTAAAACTTTTATTTGAAGCTTTTTTCTTTTAAATAATTACGAAACAGGAAATTAAAACAATATGATTTTACATGTTAAAGTCCTATGTTCGAGAGTCGCGGTCACCATCCTGTATATGTATATATAATATAATATAAAATTAAATTATAAGTTTAAAGATAATAAATTCAAGCTGAAACTGAATTTTCAGGAATCTTGAGGCAGTAAAAACTGTATGTACATATTGTATAATATTTTATATGTTACTCATTTGTAAACAAAATTAATAGTTTTTTTATTATACAAGTGTTTTATTAGGTATATAAAATACACAAGAAATGTTTAGACACGAGACCGAAGATCGAGTGTTCCATTTTTCTTAATTATTTTATATACCAGTGAAACACAAGTGTAATACAAAATTGTATCCACAACTCATAATTATAGGTATCGAAGAAGATTGGTCTTAACGTTTAACGTTGATTCAGTTATATATATAGTTTCTCAAAATACGATAGATTATGAAGTGGTTGCTAAGTAACAAGTTGTTTACAGTGTTTTATGGAATATAAAACACTAGTGTTTTATAAGCCATATATAATTCAACTGAAATCAGTGTAATTATGCCTTTATAATATATGATTTGTGGATAAAAATTATAATTAAATCCTGTCAGTTACAACTATTGTGTGAAAAATTGTTTTAAATGATATCTCATAAGTATTAATGTGATAACGAGCAATGTTTGCTAAGCTGTAAAACTAACAGCTGACCTGTAAAACTTTACAAGTTAGTAGTACATAAAAATTCATTTTTAATAGTACATTACATAATAAGCATCGAAAGTGTAAGATAACGTGCGAGTATACAAACCGAGGCGCGCAGCGCGGAGTGATTTAAGAACATGTGCACAGTTATCACACTTTCGAGCGAGTTATGTACACTATTTTTCAGACGACCACAAAATATTTCTAAAAAAAGTCTACAAGAGCAATGTTATTGCACTTTGACAGCTGATGCGTTTTTGTAGGTAAGCGTTGACGTTTGACGTATTGTGATACCAACTGTACTAACCATAATGTCAAAATATTAAATAATGCTAGAATATTAGTAAATAAGTAATTATTAATTTAAAAAAATAAGATTTATCTGTGCAAATGTATTGAAGAATTTGTGAAAACTTCGATTTAAATAATAATACAAATACTTTTCATTTATTTTACTATTTTCTTTCATCGTAACGCCATCCGTTGTCAATCAGTGGAACTTCACCTGATATGTTAGAAGTGTACGTTATGCTAACATATCAGTGTATGCTATGTTCCGTAGTAGTTTATGATGTTGTTATGGTTACTTTCATAAGTGGTCATTTGAAAAGTAAATAAACGGTTTCTATAAATGATGTTTATAAATGAGTACCAAATAAATAAAATTAACAGTTATTTTAGTCAGCAGAACAAACTACTACGATAAACGCATAATTTCTGCACTTTTAAGAAAACAAAACTTTCTGTTATAAATCTCAGTTAAGTATCGTTCATCGTCCATCGGCCATCGTCCATCGTCCATACTTTCATCGTCTTAAACATCAACTTCAATTCACATCAACATTTCCAGATGTTAAACTTATAAACAAACCGAGAAAGAAATTAATTTCTATGTCTGTGCTCAGTGACAATTGACAATCTCACTTGCGTGTGTACCACAGTCGTTCGTTACACAAGTTCACAGACTCGTCACTGTCATGGCGATCTTAAGACGAACCTTGCTGATCGGTGAGACGTGGTGAGATCCGATGAGATCCTGAGACGTCTTCACCGCACACGACATCAAACGTGATGCGTGAGATCGAGATATTTAAATTAGCTTCAGTTGCAGTGTGTATCTGTCACTGTTGTAGTTTCCTACACAAAAACATATTTTCGTTTTGAACATATAAAATAAACAAATATATCATCACGCCTTTTATCCATTACTGGGTGTGGCACTCTGCCGAAGCAGATCCTGGTAAGTGATATATTTATGCGGTTACCAGCCGTCAAATCACGGACCTCAACGATGTTAGTGGAGGGGGAGCCACAGGGGTAATTTAAAATTGATGAAAATGTTTTATCGGCTGTGGAGATCGACCCAGGGTTCTTAGGATCAATAGGCCGACTTGATATCACTGAGTCATTACCCTATGAAGAATAATAATCGAAAATATTACCTATTCGTACATAGATCTCATGGTTTTTTGTTTTATGAATATGCTGTATATTTGTTCGTTGCAGAACTTTTAATGAATTTTTAGAGAACACAGATAATATATTTCCTGCTCTATCACTAATAATAATAATATATTTATTGCTTTAGAAAATACATTCTATACAATGAGTGTTGATAGTATATAACGAAGAGAAAATTAATACAGTAATATGATATTTGATACAATTTGATACAAATAATAAATATAATTGATAAATGTAATGCAATATAACAATAGTATGCTTGAGTATGAGTTTCAAGTGTTGCTTAAACGATATTAGAGATTCTATTAATCATTCAGGCAAAAGCTTCTTAATTTGAAAGCGTTAATTGTGTAATAGAATAAGTTATTGGCTTTAGTCACATTGAGGTCATCGAAAAGTTTGTATATATCTGACACAGTGTTGATATGAGCGATGTATGTATTCAGGTATATATTTCTCATTTCAATGTAGATTGGACATGTTATGAAGAAGTGGAACAAACTTTCAGTTTCATCTTTGTAGCAAATGGAGCAAGTGTTTAGACCATCTAGTTTATACTTTATATTTTTGTAAATAATCCTTAAATCTCTCTATCTCGCGACCCTAATCTGGGCAATGGCACGCTGTTTGAAAATGGATACCTTAAATGATAGATTGTTCGGAAAGAATAGAAGTATTTTTATGTATTTATAATGGTCATTATAAGAGGAGTTCATTAATTTTTCTAAATCTGTCAATTTTAGTTTGTTTTGATAAATATCTATAATTTCTTTTGTTTGTGTTTTGTTAATTTTTTGAGTTTCCTATATATTAGAGAAGTTTAAATCGAACAGGAGAGCTTTATTTGAGTAGTCCAGTATTCGGCCACGTTAGGTAGGTTTGTCAGTTGAAATAAACGATTATAAAGAATTTTCGGAAGTCTATCGTTCTCCATATTTAAGATTTTTCTCTTGTTTCTAGGCGCATGATATGATTGGGGGTATTTTTGCATTGATTGAGTCCCCAAATTTCACTTGCATAAAGTGCCGAAGCGTTTATTATAGAGTTTAAAAGTTTTAATTTTTCTGAGCAACCCGTATATTTGGCTCGTGCCAATATGGTTTTTGTCACAATTACTGCTTTTCTGTTATTTTCTACCACCGCAAGGTTGAATTTCGCGGAAGATGAGAACAACGTTCCTAAATAATTAAATTTATTTGGTTGCTCGATAATTGTATTATTTAATTTAAATGGATCTTTTAAATTTGGGGGTCTACCTTTATTAAAGAGAAGTACTTTGGTTTTTTCTGTGTTTACACTTAATTTATTAGTAGAGGAGTACTTTTCTAAAAATTTTAGTTTTCTGCGTACATCTACGGAAGAATGGCTAGAACAACTATATATCTACCACTATCACTTGAAGTTTTTTTGATATTTGACAATGAACAAATAAAATTGAGTCATCACTATATTTTTGTGCTAAGAAATTATTTTTGTAGTTCATTAGTTCATTTATTATTTAAAATTAATTTATCTCTTGTAACAAAGTAAGCTGGACGTAAGGTGAATAAGTTAACCCACATCTGTAATTCATCTCTACCGTCTGGTGGACACAGATGTCTCAAGTGTTTTGTCTGTGTAAATCTGACACAAAGGCATCGCCAATGATGCGAACACAAAAACTTGTTAGAATTTTAAGAATATTAACTAATAACTGTCACTATTAAGTTAATATCTTATATTAGAAAATAAAGTTTTCACATTTACATGAAAGAACATGTGGCCACGTGTGTCAAATTACACGAAGCCAAGCATTTATCTAAAGCGTCATATCAACAATGAGTTACCTCATATCGTTATACTATTTTACTCGTAAAAGCATTTTAATTTGATTCATGTGGCAGTACTGATTCACATTTTTTATATGTTAGAGACAAAGTATAAAATTCAGATAATGCAATTATTGCCTATACAAAGTGTAAAGTTCCAAATTAAAAAATTGTATTATTTATAGGGCATCCATCGAATCAATCAATTAATGTCATCGTTTAGGAGAATTGTAATTTCTTTATGTCTTCCTAGTTCATTATTGTTTAATAATACCATGGATAAAGGGACACTATTTAGTTCATAAAGCCCTAGGGTATTATATAATTTTAATAGTCCCTAGGATATTAAGAGTAATATTACTATAGTAATAATGTCAAAAATTAATATTTTTTTCTATTCAGTATTGCCAAGTAATCCATTATTTCTTCTTTAGGTTATTCAAAAATACTAGTAAGACATAAAATATTGCATGTACCACGGGCATTACTTGATGTTTATACCCCACGGGCTACTTATAAACCCTCAGGCCACAGGCCAGAGGCCTTGTAAGCATTACCTTTGAGGGGCATAAATATCTTCATAATACCCTAGGTACATAAATAGTTATGAAGTAGGTATTTTCAAATACATATTATTTCAAAAGTATTTTATTGTTTTGTTGTTAATAAATAAAGCACTACATTGTATTAATGAGGTAATTTTGTTCATTAGTAATGATTTAAAAAATAATTCTAAACTATTTTTGTAGCATTCGTCGACTACTACTCTAATGTATAGGAGGATTTAATATCTGAGTAATGTGGCAACTTTTCTATAATTTTAATGGAAAATTATACAATTCAAATTTTTCGGTTACCATCTAGTGAGTAAAACAGAATTTAATAATTTGTTATATAGCGAACATGGTATAGCTTTACAGTTTGATGTTTAACACGTGATCCAAATGTTAAACGTCAAACATCCCGTGTTGATTAAACAATAAATGTAGAGATCTGCGGGGAGAAGTAATGAAAGGAGAAAGCAGTTGATCGACTCGGCTATGGTGTCACCTCGCTATTTCTACAAATTTATTGTTTCACACAAAATTGTGTGGAGCGGGATCTGTTGCATCTACGTCAAAATTATAAGTCCCCATTGAAGTCGTGATGTAGCTACGCTGATCCTCCTGCATAAAAATAACGCACTACCCATGTTTTATTAGCATATTTTTAAACAAATAATTATCAATTGAAGAAATCAATTATTATTAGAAGACTATATATTTATTTGTCAACAACCTATTATTATTATAAGATATGGTACTGTTATTATTCCCAGATCCAGTCGATTACATAATTGCATTGAATGATCTTGATATTATTCTTATCTTCTTTTCTATAATCCTCTAGAATCTAGAATGTCATTAAATTTTTCTCCTAATTTGGTAAGTCATAATTTTGTTCTTTATTTATGATACATTAATGGATTTACTCCTATCTATGTATCTAGACATATCGTATATATGAAAATTGAACAACTATATATCAATACTAGTCGTATCCATTGAAAGATGTTATATATCGTTAGAAATGTAAACACTTACTTGACTGTAAATAACAGCAATAAATCTGCGTTTGTTTTTCGGCTCTACACGCGGTAAATACGAAGTCGACCCAGATCGACACGTCGATTTACAACAGCTGATGAATGTTTGAATGCCAATTTGATCGATTTCAATTTATTACCAATTCAAGAGTCAGCAGAAATGTATAATGCAAGTAGTCAGACATAAATATACTTAGTCGTTTGTGCTTATTTCATATGTCGGCATTTAGTTTGCGTGTGTCTTATGTTTCGTTTATTCGTTTGTCAGATGTTTATACGGGGTTAGTGGAAAATGTACAGGAATTCATTTGTAACTAATAATAAGCTGAGACATATATTATAGTGTAGTCTTTGAGGTTTGAATTGAAAGTAAAATTACAGATTTATAAACTTTATTGGTTTTATGCGAATATTTTCTGATTTATATGAGTATTAATCTGATCTTCATTTAGAAGACATAGTTCCCTTTTCTTGATATATTTTGCTATTTTATTGCTTTTATTATTTAAAAATAAATAAATATATCATCACGCCTTTTGCACATTACTGGATGTGGCACTCTTCCGAAGCAGATCTCTGTAAGTGATATATTTATGCGCGTGAAGTGCGGTTACCAGCCGTCAAATCACGGCCCCCAAAGATGTTAGTGGTTGGGGGATCACAGGGGTAATTTTAATTTTGGTGAAAATGTTTGTCGGCTGTGGAGATCGAACCAGGGTTCTCAGGATCCACAGGCCGACTTGATACCACTGAGCCATTACCCCATACATCTGTAATTTATGTTGCTAAATTTAAATGTTTCGATGCTTTTTACTACGCTGGGTATTTCAAAACTTGAGGAACAAAATTACATGGCAGATATTACGTGATATACTGATCTCGGATAAAAAAGATTTTTTTTAATTCGCAAAATTAAGTGCATTGTACCTAAAGTACGAACAAAAAATATAGAGACGTAATATATATATATGATATTAGTTTGTAAAAGAGTCAAAGTAAAATGAGATAATTAATTAAGCGTGTCATCAAGGACATTGTTATAACATAATTGTTATATTATTTTGTAAGAAAGTCAGAAGAAAGAGAATGAATTAAGTAGGTCAATGTTATTGTTGTAAGTTACCTATTATTATATTATTTAGTAAAAAGTCAAAGGAAAGTAATTCATTGAAGTAAGTTAATTGTAGTCTATGTAATAAATAAATAAATAAATAAATAAATATATCATCACGCCTTCTACCCATTACTGGGTGTGGCACTCTGCTGAAGCAGATCTCGGTAAGTGATATATTTTGCGCGTGAAGTACGGTTACCAGTCGTCAAATCACGGCCTCCAAACATGTTAGTGGTGGAGGAGCCACAGGGATAATGAGATAATATATTAAATAGGTCATATTGTTATAAGTCAATATTATACTATTTTGTAAAGAAAGTTAAGTAAATCATGTTATTGTAGTAAATCTAAAAAAAAAATAAGTCTTGCGGGGAATCGAACGCATGATCTACCGTGTGAATGACGTAATCGCTCTATACCAAAATAAGCGACGCGTTAGCTACAAATGTATTCAAATGGCTTCGCTTTTTACAATGAAATTTGTAGTTCTGGATGAGTCTGTATTATGGCGCTAATGTCGATTAACAGTTCATGAAAGATAAATTACAGTTTATGTCTTTACAATTTATTTAAATGTGAATAAATTTCTTTTAAAATTAATTGTATATTGTGAATTATAATTTTCATTATCCACAAACTAAATAGACATTAGCTCTGCCATAGTAGATCTGTATTTATGCACGTGAAATGCGGTTACCATCCTTCAAATCACGACTTCTAGATGTTAGTGGAAGAGAAGCCATAGGACTAATTTTAATGGGGCGAAAATTGTTTGTCGGCTGTTGAAATCTAATCTGGGTTTTCATATCCACTACTGAGCCACCTGCCACATAAACATAAATTTAATACAGAAATATACACTATAAATAAATTTATTTTCTGTATTTATCACAAAATTTTCATCATGGATGCATTATTAAAACCACCTTCAGCTCAACGTATACGGCGCAATACTTTCAGTATAAATTGCTACATGTTCGGCACTGTTCGCTATACTGTGGGTATGGGAAGTGAAAGCATGCAAAGTTCTTCTTGCCTCCACTTTTATAAAACAGGGTAAGATTGTAACAATTTGTATGGCATTGCATGGATTCGATTAGAAGTGTGGTATGTAATAGCAAATATATTTGTATATTTTTGTTTGCTTTTAAGTTTTAATATATTCAAGTTCTATGTAAATATTTGTAAATAAATATACATACATACAGACATACCGTTACGCTATATCCCATCAAATGGGGTAGCACAAACCCTAAAATCACTCATAAAATATTCACTCATTACATAAATCAAATAATCAGCTCTCATCAAACATTATCATCCAGAAACACCACCCTCACTTTAACCACATTCATAGATCACTCAATATAAACTCATTTATTTATTACACTCGAAATAATTTATCACACAACAAACCTTCAATCACATCTATCCAATAATTCCTATTCATTTATCATTCATCTTCTTTCTTCGATGTACATAACATATGCATAAAACATCTCAAATTACTCACGTTTACTCCTAACAATGAATCTAATAACGAATCTAACAACTAATCTTCAAAGATGAAAGCGATAGTCTGCACTTGTGTATGAAGGAAAAGTCCACACAATGCAGTAACTGAAAATAAAACAAAAAGATAAGAAAGGAAAGAAGTGTCGCCCTGCGCTTGTTTTTGAAGGTGAATTCCACACAATTGCAGTTAAAATCTCAATGTAAGATCAGAAAACGAATAAAAAGAATATATAATAGAAATATATTGTAAAATTAAAACAAAATTTACAAAAAAAAGGCAAACTTTGTTTACATGGAGAAAACGCTACTTATAATCACGCTCTCTTGTCGACTATAATTTATTGTTTAAAGTTGTTAAAATAAAAGATCATTAAAAATAACAAAATATGTACGGATGTATCCATGGAGAAAATTACGTTTTGTGGTTAAGATATTTATTTAGTATTCGAAAGTAATTCGGCATAGTACGAAAAAAAAAAACAAAAGAACACTAATACTAAAATCTTTGACTTGACGGCTGGTAACCACACTTCGTGTATATAAATATATCACTTACCGAGACCAGTTACGAGACACCCAATAATGGGTAAATAGCGTGATGATTTATTTATTTATTTTATTTATTAACACTTGATTGAAATAGTTATAAACAACATTTTTCCTACAACTGTGCGATTTAGTAAATCACTAAAATATTATTAAAATTTATAAAATTTTAATGATATTACATGAGAACGATGTTTTACGGCGTTGCTATGGTTTGTTTGTTGATTGCTTGCACATTGTTCTACGATATTTAAAAATATTTCACTAACGTCAAAATAATTTCTTCAAAATCATCTTGATTGGAATAGTACAGTGAGTGATTCTTCTTTATCATTAACACCTCCAAAGATAATTGAAGCTCCGGATCATACTATGTTGGATCTATTTTCGACAATGACAATCAACCTGCTGCTGGAACTTCTGAAGCTTCCGAAATTGTTACCAATAATATTACTGGTAATAATATGAACAGGTACGGAAGAAATCAATGTTTCTTTAGACACAAAAGTTTCCACTTTACATTATGTCAATATAAGCAACTGTAACAACTGTATTAATAATATACACAAACAATAAATATGAAGTATTTCACTTACTCTTTAAATAAAACCATTTATCGATATATTTTACTTTGTTCGGTTCTTTTTATTAGTTGTCTACAGATTAGATATACTGCAAATTAAGGTTACGTTTATAAACGTCAAAATATACTACTGCATATTTACTAGCGCTGGTTCACCGTATCTTCTTCTTCCATAAGCGTCTGTGGTCAAAATATGAATTCCGCGCTCGGCGCGAAATTTAAATCGCTGTCAATACAATTTTCTTTTGACAGTTCCGTAATGAAGCACTTTCCGCACTAGTGTTTCTTTGCTTTCGGAAACGCACTTGGTCTGCATTCATCTACTTTCCATACGTAACCAAGGCAATTATAGTTACGTAATAACAAAGAAATCGCACAGTTGTAGGAAAAGGTTATTTTTTCGTACAAATATTTTAACCGAAAAAACATTAATTACCGAATCAAATATTATTTATGAATCTATGGTAGCGAGAAAGTTATACATACATTTACATAAAACATCGAAAAAGGTCTACTCAACTTACTAAGATATTTTTGGTCAGTTGTAGATTCAGAAGTAGACATAATCGATGTCATTTTCATAATTGCGAAAATTAATTTCAAACTTCCAATACTAATCCTCGTCTAGATTTCTCTAGAGACTAGAGTAGTAGAATAATGTTTCACAAAAAAAGAAATGAGTTATCTCTAACTAAAGTTAAAAACTCTAAGCGTTCTCCATCTTCAAGTTGTAAGTTCTCAGTTTGAAGTAACAGTCCACAAAGTGTTATAACAAAGAGTGTATTCTGGGTTAATCTGTCATCTTGAGCTCCTTGCTCAGCATAAGCCCAGTTGCGAACTTGTGCGCCGCGTAATTCTAGTAGTGGCGAGACAATGGGTGTAATGAAAGAGGGGTTTACCGCCGGACAATGTGGCGGCGGCGACGGTGGTGGTGGCGGTAGAGACAGTGGCGGCGGTGAGGGGTAATTTCAAGACGCGCCGACCGGACTCGCACGGTGCACGGATGCCGATACTATCGCTCTGATTTTGCTCCCGGCGCTCTCAATCCAGAGGTATACTCTGTGTTTAAACCGATGCTTCTAATAACAGACTTGATGCTACTGAACAGAGACGCACTCGCGCTTTTATTCAATGTTTCATATATTTTTATTGCTGGGGAAAATAGCGTATCAGGCTGTGGAATGAGGTTGTCCAAGAATAGAGCTTTTTTTAAAATAAACCTCAATAATATGATAATTTTCATTTAATATTACTCGCATTACGAGCTTTGCGTGATATCTTATTTCTTCGTTTGATGTTTTATTTTTAGTTGTATTTCTCGTAGAGAATTAATAATTGTTTAACTAACCAAATTTTAATGTGAGAGTGTAAGGAGCGCGTTAAAATAGTTTTAGCGTGAATTTTTTTTTTGCATATCTGAATGAAATTTGGCGCAAGAAAACATTGGATAGTCATACGAATTCTGTTAAAATATGAAACACATTCATCGTCTGTGAACAAATATATTCGCTTGTAAAGTTGAGTTCTTATACACGGGGCTTATGGCGATCATCATTCAGAATTGCACATATTTGGTTTGTGTACCTCTAAAAATTTGCAGTTTCATTTGAAAAACTAGTATGCTGTTCTAGAACTATATTGTATCAGAAGAAGAAAGTTATTTATGGTTTAGTAATGGATATATAGCCATGCAATGCCTTGTTTTTAACGAAAAATTCAGAATCCCATTTTATAATGGCAACATCACACGGTGGTATGGTATTTGAAAATTCACTAGACCAACAACCTGTTAACCATTCATGATATTTAAATCATAATAGGTGTAAAACACTTATTTTATTCAATTTTTATATATTTTTTGAGCGTCAGTTTCGCCACTCGACAACCGATGGAGCCACTGTCATATTAAAACCACCTTAAATGTTGTGCCAATAATTTTACAGTACTCCAGTGTTTCTCAATCTATGTAACTCGCCTCCCTGGGGGCGGGGGCGGGGCGTGAAATATCTAGGAGCAGCGGATAAATAAAAGTGGATATCAAAAGAAATGCTGCAAAAGCTTTCAAATACAATAAAAGCATTTATTGCAAAAAAGATAACATAAAAACATAATACAGAGTGATCAAAATTAAGTGTTTTAGTTGGCAATAAAAAAATATACTTGAAATTGGTAAGATTGATACATAAATTTATTTCCTGTCGTTGACCTCGACATTTTATAATTTAAATTAATAAAAATCGTTGTTTCCCTAAGTAACAACCTTTTTTTTCTTAACATTACTCACAGGGTAATAATCTAAAGTATTTCTATCACGTGAAACACTAACTTCTGATCACTCTGTTTGTCGTAGTCGTAGCCGAGAGCAACAACCATCCAAAAGCGGCAAGGACACTTTCTACTCAAGATGCACACAAAATTTTTCTACATCCATTTAGAAACGCTTAAAAAAGTATTTTAAATTTTGTTGACTGTTTTTTTGTTTGGAAATATGGACGACAGTTGGAAAAGTTTATTTTCTGCCCGGTCGTAGAAAAAAATATATGCTGAAAATAAAATAATAAAATTGAAACAAATAATTTCATTTGAATTAAACCTAACAAACCGTAAATCTAAAAACTAATAGCTTTCTTGTCGTCGGCCTGTCTTTTGGAACAAGCTTTTCTCTTTCTATACCTATATTGGTTTTAAGTTAGATACTATAGAAAACCCGATTTGACAAACATAAAATGATGAAAATGTCAAAAGTGCTCGAAATGTTTTTGACTTCAATACAAAAAATTCTATGTCAACATCGGCTCAAAATTCAGGCAGTGCGATTCTTACAATATTTCATGTATACAAGAATTTCAGAAGGACAAAGAAGAGCTCAGAAACTGATACAAAAAAAATTCAGCGCATATGGGAAAAGGTTGAGAAACACTGCTCTACTCCATATATTTGACGTTTATTGGTTTGCAAAATGATGCAATGCACAAATGCAGAATTACCACCCTTTGAAAAAGTTTGGCAGAAAGCTTTCATTGATTTTCCAAAATTAACAATTGATTTTCACCACATACAAATTACTCCTGTGGCTCCCGTTTCACTAAAATCTTGGCGAATTTGACAGCTAGTAATATATCACTAATCCAGATCTGCTTTAGCAGAGAGTCACGTTTCACTGGCGTGATGGTATATTTATTTATTTATCCACAACTCATATATAATAATAATAATAATAATAATAATAATAATAATAATAATAATAATAATAATAATAATAATAATAATAATAATAATAATAATAATAATAATAATAATAATTTATTTGCTTTAAGAAAAATATCCTATACAAATAGATTGGTATAATAATTACAAAAAATAATAGTAATGACGTAATTACATATTTAGTACAAATGCACGAATTTTTATTGCACAGACTATAAAATTATATATATGAAACATTTTGTCTGGTGTCAGTTCGGCTAGAAGGACCATGTTGGAAGGCTCCTCGCTGTTTGGTGTCAGGTACTTAGATAGAAATTCTTGCCTTGGTGCGTTGTACAGCGGACATTGGAAAAGAAGGTGCGTTAGGTCATCTTGTTCATACCGGTTGCAGAGGGAGCACAGATCTTACTGACAGAATCTATGCAGAGTCCCATTTAAGTAAAGGTAGTCATATATAATAAAGACATTATTACACTGATTTCAGTTGAATTATATGGCTCATAAAACAATATTGTTTTATATTCCATAAAACCAAGGACGTTGAAAGGAGGGGATATGGCATGACGATACTGTAGCATTGTTTGAAGTGAGGCTTGGGCAAGGGAAAGAGACAACAATAGTTTTTCTGCACCGTGCTTAGCCAAATCTCTTCTTCTTTCAAATATTTTGAATTTTTATGTAAGAAAAGTGACGTTTATACCTTGTCAGGGAGCGTTGTTTTATGTAAACATAACCACGAAGTGTCATTTGTGTTTAAATTTTTGTGTTGTATGAAATTGGACATATTTTTTTGTGGATAAAATGGTAACAAAGTGTTTATAATTTCAGTTTCCTTGTAAAAATTTATAATCTTTTAGAGAGAATGATTCTGTTATGTCTATTTAAATTTCAAATCTCTTTATGACACATGTCAATCAATAGCAGACTAAGCACGGTACAGAAAATAATACTTCTGTCTCTGTCAATTTGCCGAGCCTCACAGTCTTGACTTGAATGCCATATCCCCTCCTTTCAACGTCCTTGCATAAAACACTGTAAGCAACTTGTTACTTAGCAACCACTTCATGTTCTACCGTATTTTGAGAAACTATATATAACTGAATCAACGTTAAACGTTACGACCACTCTTCTTCGATACCTATATTTATGAGTCGTGGATAAAATTTTGTATTACACTTGTGTTTTATTGGTATATAACGACGCAAGAATATTAAACACTCGACCTTTGGTCTAGTGTTTAAACTTTTCTTGCGTGTTTTATGTATCTAATATACACTTATATAATAAATAACTATTATTTTTATTGGCAATAAAAATAATGAATATGAAATATGTAAAAAGCAGACTAGTATTTCTGCAATTTTTTGGGCTATGTTTTTCGCAGCTTATGTATTAACTAACGCGCCAAGATGATAATAAACATGTTTATCTGAAAAAAAATTTACGCATTTATTTTTTAATTTCAGGCGATATGATGTTAATTTACCAATTTTCATAGTTTTTTTATCGGAAAACTTAACAAATTTATTAATTTATAATGCAAAAATTAGCAACAGTTGAATTTTGAGTTGTCAAATAAGCAGATTCATAAAAGAGATCACAAGTTATAGTTAGTGCTTCATACGTCCCAATTTGTTTGTATTTTCTCGCTGTACACTTGATGCTATAATTATCAGTTATTTTTGTGAATTAAAAACGAAGTTTAAATTGAAAATGAAACTGTTTGAATGGCTAATTTATTTTATAAATTTGCCTCTCTGCTAATAATTTATGTCTTAACATGACAGAATATAAGAAATTTGTATTATTAATTCTGTACTTCATCTATATTCATTCCTTCACTTTGATTCTATGAAAAATTCGTTCAGTTTTTTTTTTAGTCTAAACATTTTTTTTCACCTCTCTTGAGATAAACTTTTGTGGAAAATGGCCCTCGGTTCACTCGGTTACTCGATCGCTCTCCTTATTTTGTCTCTCAGACTCCTGCAGTTTTCTAGCGGTTTCAACTAATTTGTTTTACAGGAGAAGTTAGATTTGTAAATTACCGAGACCTTTAATTTTATTGCGTGAGATAATTTATTAGTGTACTAGTGCGTTTTTGCAAATACTAACGCACTAGTGCTGTAATAAAGTACTTATCGCACTCAAAATGATAGTTACCATGGTTCCACTTAAATTCTTTTTTAAATGTCAAATCAGGCAGCGGAAAGTTGTATAGGTAACCATGGGACTGTGTTTATAGTTAGACTTCCACCTAAGGAATGGCGCTGATAGTCTTTATGTGAAGACGTCCATTTTAGATAACTACTATATCGGCAATCATTGGTTACTAGATTGTTCCTGTAGTTGTCATTTGTACATATTTCAAATTTTTTAATCTGTCAATTAATTTTTATTTGTGAAATAATTTCATATAAATAATGTCATCAACTAATATCAATTGTTGTATAAAAAACTGCACTGCTACTGGCAAGTAAGTGATCATATAATATTTAGATGAGGGAGTCATAATATATTTTCAAGTTCACAAGAGTTGGATAAAACTGCGATTGAAACAGTTCAAATTATAAATAAATTGTATACAGGTGAATATTTTAATAAATATTTATATTGTAATAATGAATTTTTATTTTATGTAGTTTAAATAAATAAAAAATAATAATAAAAATAACAAGCTGCCTAAATATGCATATCGGGTTGCCTATATACATGACTTTAGTTAGACTTCCACTACTCAGATGGCGCAAAATACAGTCCCAGTGTGTAAAATGGCAGTTTCTTATCTATAGTAGTATATTATGATCTGTGAGTCAAATAATTATGAAAACTATCAATTCAAAATTATTTTTGTTTTAATTTTTATTTATTTCGTGGTTGTAGATACAATTATGTACGATATACGTGTGATAATGCAATATTAACTACCTACTTTAATTTTTCAACTGTCAAACGTGCCAATATTATTTTTGAGCAAAATGTTTTAAATAAAAGATGTAAAAAAGTACAGTCCTATTAATCTCTTATTATGAAACATTTTCCTTTAATAGTATATTAAAGAACTAGTTTCATAATGCAATCTGTTAAAGCACGAGTCCAAATTTGGACTCGTGCGTTAACAGGCCTTATGAAACGTGTTCTTTATACTATTTGTTCTATTGAGGTAATTTTATAATTCTGTTAGATTTTTTAAAACTGCGACTTGTCAAAAATATAAATTGGTGTTTTTTATCATTCGTGTTGGTAGAGCTTCTCATAACACAGACAATTGAAATATCATATTTTTTAACAATTAATCAATAATTTTTCTGTATTATGTATGTTTTCAATTTTATCTGATTCTAACATATTCTGTTAGTAATATTTCAACACCGACAATTTACAATTTTGAGGTTATGTCATTCATCTGTCAGATTTAAGAGCATTCATACCACTACTACAAAATGAAAAGCGCCAAAAACAGTGCGCTTATAGATCTCCTTAGCAATATGTTTACAGTGCATTTATAGAGCTACAAGAACATCGAAATAAAAAAAAATTACTTAAGAATACTTATCAAGAAAAACAAATTTTAATTACAAGGTAGTGTAATCAATAATTGAAAATAGGAATTAAAACTAATATATTTAAAAAAATTGAGTTCATTTTCACAGAATGTTCGTAATCTACCACTGTGCTAAAGAATATTTCTGTATTTCTTGTCTAATTTGTTCAAGTTTGTTTAGTTTTGGGCTGACTACTGTCCTGTGTGTTGTACGCACCGCGAACGGAGGCTGTGAGAGTCCGGCGGTGGCGGCAACGGCGACGGCGCGTATATGCAAATGAGGCGTTCCGGTGGTCAATGGATTGTTATAATTATATGCGAAATCGCCGGCGATCAATGGTCGTATCGGCCCGCCGATCAAACGTAATTTGTACATACGTGTTTTCGTACACCCATCTTCACTCAACTCAACTCACTCCCTTCTGTCTTCTCCGAAACTGCTCTTTAGATATTTTTCAAAATAGATCACAGGTTTTACTCCAAAGGATTTTTTTTGTTTTAGTTAGACACAGGTACGAGTACCTTCACAGGGTGATTCACGACTTTGAGCATTAATTTTAAGGGCATGTAGTATTTAATGTACTGAACAGGCAGCAGGAAGTTATATAGGTAACCATGGCACCGTGTTTATAGTCAGACTTCCACCTAAGGAATGGCGCTAATAGTCTTTATGTGAGGACAACCATTTTAGGTAACTACAATATCGGCAATCATTGATTACTAGATTGTTCCTGTAATTGTCATTTGTAAATATTTCAATTTTTTTTAATCTGTCAAATATCCAATTAATTTTTATTTGTAAAATTATTTCATATAAATAATGTCATCAACTAATATCAATTATTGTGTAAAAAAACTGCACTACTACTGGTAAGTAATTGATCATAAAATAAATAATATTGGAATGAGGAAGTCATAATATATTTTCAAGTTCACAAGAGTTGGATAAAACTGCGATTGAAACAGTTCAAATTATAAATAAATTGTATACAGCAGAATATTTTAATAAATATTTATATTGTAATAATGAGTTTTTATTTTATGTAGTTTAAATAATATAATATAAAATAATAATATAAATTACAAGCTGCCTAAATATGCTTATCGGGTTGCCTATACGTGACTTTAGTTAGACTTCCACTACTCAGATGGAGCAAAAAACCGGCCCAGTGCGTAACATGACAGTTTCTTATCTATAGTAGTATGTTATGATCTGTGGTACTGAAAACGAATCAGTGTCTTTTTTTGGAATCTCAAAAATAAGGGTAGTTTTCTAAATAGTACATTTTGGATACCACTGAAGTTACATAACAGAATATTGGTGAAACAATCTTCCAGCTATGCAGATGTACGAAAAGCAACAATACTTTACCCGACATTCACTAGCTCAGTGGCAAAGCATCCAGTCTCTTGGTTTTTCACATTTCTCTAATTGTATATTTAACCGATCATGAATTATTTTTCAAAAGTTGAATAAATTTTATCGAATTTATCTAAACTTATGGTCCAGAAGGAACTGTTGTGGCCATAGTAAATTTTTAATTTTTTCAACAGTACCTACATTGAAACAATGAGGATAAAATAGTTATTTTTATAACAAGTGCCGAAAAAGGCTTGTTACGTGCACGAGCATGTAACCTTTTTCGGCACGTGTTATAAACAACATTTTTCCTACAACTGTACGATTTAGTAAATCACTAAAATATTATTAAAATTTATAAAATTTTAACGATATTACATGAGAACGATGTTTTACGGCGTTGCTATGGTTTGTTTGTTGATTGCTTGCACATTGTTCTACGTTATTTAAAAATATTTCACTAACGTCAAGATAATTTCTTCAAAATCATCTTGATTGGAATAGTACTGTGAGTGATTCTTCTTTATCATTAACACCTCCAAAGATAATTGAAGCTCCGGATCATACTATGTTGGATCTATTTTCGACAATGACAATCAACCTGCTGCTGGTACTTCTAAAGCTTCCGAAATTGTTGTCAATAATATTACTGTTAATAATATGAACAGGTACGGAAGAAATCAATGTTTCTTTAGACACAAAAGTTTCCATTTTACATTATGTCAATATAAGCAACTGTAACAACTGTGTTATTAAATTTTTCTTTTGACAGTTACGTAATGAAGCACTTTCCGCACTTAGTGTTTCTTTGCTTTCGGAAACGCACTTGGTCGGCATTCATCTACTTTCCATACGTAACCAAGGCAATAATAGTTACGTAATAACAAAGAAATCGCACAGTTGTAGGAAAAAAAACTTTTTGTTTAGATATTTAGGTACTTACATTTTCTGAACAAAATACTTTTATAGTCTGTTTTTTAACCAGAAGGAGTAAATGCATAAGTCAGATTTACACTATAGAAAGTTACCAAAGAAAGTTACTAGATTTTTGTTTGGCGAAATACAAAAAATCCGTACACAACTGCACGGATTAAGTCTCATGGAATTTATTCTAAAATACAAATGACATAATAAACTCTAATTTGTCACTCCGTATATTATTAGTTCTTAAAAGAACTGATTTATGTTAATGTCACAGAAATGCAAAAAACCAACAAAAAAACAGATAACCTCAAAACTTATGACAGCTCTAATAAATCAAATGTAAAATCTATGTACATTGTAAACTGGACGAAGCACTAGCCAATCAGAAGCGTCAGTTTTAGCGGTTAAAATTTAATTTACTCCTCCTGGTTAAAAAACAGAGTATAGTAGTAATTAAATAAGTGAAATGAATTATCTACGAATAGTCTGATTAAAATTCAGAATTCATTCTCTATTGGGCTTCCAAATTATCAAGAGAGGCCACTGATCTCCATGTTTGAAAGGTACATGTTAGATTTATGTCTGGCTGATATCTTATGGCGGATACATGTTGTAATTTCTCAAAATTTTCTAATCAGGCTACAAAGGGTTTCGAAGCTCAATTCGAATATCTGTTTTGAACATTTTCGATAGGTGGCGCATGATGGAATGTCGAATTGAGCTTCGAAACCCTCAAAATCATTTATCTTTGTAGCATGATTAGGAAATTTTGAGATTGGAATATCTTATTTAAACAATTTCTAAATTGTTCATTTAACAAATAAGTGAGTTTCTGGTTTAAATATTCTTATCTGTCAATTCTAAATATATTTATGATAAGTAATAGTTTTTAAAATTCTCTAACTTTTGCACTCTGAAAGTCAAATTTTCATTTGAAAATTGTTATTAACAAATTAAATAGTGTTTCTTAGGAACCCAATAATATAAAATGAACATGGTTCGGGCCCATAATAAGGAATAGATGAGCTGGGAACTTCGAGCTATCGATGAGCAGTTCAAGCTCTAGAGAGGTCGTTTTTACATATATATAAATGTTGATAATTCGCAAAAGGGAGCTGATAGGATTTTGATCTTTGCGGATTTTGAATGTCCAGATGATACGGAAACTTTCTGCATTAGCCGTTTTTGTGGACATTTTCATCGCACCTTTTCTCCCTTCCTGATCACCGTGAGTACTAGCGTGAAAAAAAATTTTGCAGATCTGAATGAAGTTTGGCGCACGTAAACATTCATACGCATCCTGTTAAAATATGAAACACATGCATCGTCTGTGAACAAATATATTCGCTTGTAAAGTTGAGTTCTTATACACGGGGCTTATGGCGATCATCACTCAGAATCGCACATATTTGGTTTGTATACCTCTAAAATTTTGCAGTTACATTTTAAAAACTAGTATGATGTTCTAGAACTATCCATGTATATTGTATCAGAAGGAGAAAGTTTTTTATCGTTTAGTAATGGATATATAGCCATGCAAAGCCTTGTTTTTAACGAAAAATTAAGAATCCCAATTTATAATGGCAACACCACACGGTGGTATGGTATTTTAAAATTCACTGGACCAACAACCTATTAACAATTCATGATATTAAAATCATAATAGATATAAAATACTTATTTTATTCAATTTTTATATTTTTTTGAACGTCAGTTTCGCCACTCGACAATCGATGGCGCCACCGTCACACTAGTACTACCTTAACCATAAATTTACTGCAACCAAATGTTGTCCCGACGAGCCACCATTTTTCAGCTGGGCCGATATTTTAACTTCTACCCGGTCCTGTCGACACCTAACACAGTTAGTTACTGTGATTCTCTTGCCTTAAGTACAAATACGTTCCACAAATAAAAGCTCTAGTACAATATGAGAACATTGGTCTGTTAGGTGTAATTTCGCAATTAGTTTTCTGGGAGTCTTGCAGCAATTATCCGGGTGTTAATTGGCGTTTAGGAGCCGATGATCGCGGCCCAACCAGCACTGTTTGACCATGGCGGGAGCCGACGCTTTTTGCATCGCAAACAGACGCCTTAATAGGCCCGCGACTGATTACAAATGCTAATTTTTACAATTATCGCTCTCCGTACAGATGTCGATGCTAATTTTATTGAAGGTGGATGTCCCTTATAGCGATATTTCAATTTAACAATGCTATTTGAAATTTAAACTCATATTGTGCTGATTGCTGATGATACCCGATTGTCGATGTCAATAAAACATAATTTTAGTATATGAAAAAAGCATTTAGAACTTATATTTAAATAATTAAAACAATTATTGGTAAAATGTTTACGAATAAGAACAACATTGTGCATTGTGATGGCAGTGAATTGATTAAAACTTAATTACTGTTGAGCCATGCGTTGAAAATGTATACTCTAATGAAGCACATAAAGGACAGTAGACACCAGCATACGTTCATCAGGGCATCATATAATTTATCTAAATAAATAAATAAATATATCATCACGCCTTCTACTCATTACTGGGTGTGGCACTCTGCCAAAGCAGATCTCGGTAAGTGATATATTTTGCGCGTGAAGTGCGGTTACCAGTCGTCAAATCACGGCCCCTAAAGATGTTAGAGGTGGAGGAGCCACAGGGGTAGTTTTTGAAATTATGAAAATTGTTTGTCACCTGTGGGAATCGAACAAGGGTTCTCAGGATCCACAGGCCGACTTCATACCACTGAGCTAGCCACCCCATAAATAATTAATCATAATTTATCTACATTATCAATTTTAACATATTAGTTGAATTATATGATGTTCTTTCGAATAATAAATAATACTGATAGTAGATTACTTCAATATTTAATTAACCTAAGACAATACAAATATTTGCTGCATAATAATTTAAAAAAAATTATTACCACATCATTAATAATATTGAAAATTCATTCAAACTGTAGAACTGTTTCATGTCATGGAATGATAATTTTTTAATGAATGATAATACTTTGGGAAGTATAAATCTACAGGGATCTGAATGCCTTGTATTCGCTGCATTCTATTTTTGGTTGGCTCCGAATATAACTTGCTTCAGAAATGATTTTAAATCTTAACTTATTCATATTAAGGTAGTTCTAGAGTGAAAAACATTTTTATAGATCTGAACGAAACTCGGTGCACGTAAATATGGGATTGTCATACGCATCCTGCTAAAATATGAAACACATTCACCGTCTGTGAACAAATATATTGGGATGTAAAGTTGAGTTCTTATACACGGGGCTTTTGGTGATTGTCATTTAGAATCGCACATATTTGATTGGTGTACCTCTAAAAATTTGCAGTTTCATTTGAAAAACTAATATGATGTAGAACTATCCACGTATATATCGTTAAGTAATGGATATATAGACATGCAAAGTCTTGTTTTTAACGAAAAATTAAGGATCCCAATTTATAATGGCAACACCACACGGTAGTACGGTATTTGAAAATTCACTAGACCAACAACCTGTTAACAATTCATGATATTCAAATCATAATAGGTATAAAACACTTATTTTATTCAATTTTTATGTTTTTTTGAGCGTCAGTTACGCCACTCTACGACTCTCACACTAGAACTACCTTAATTTAACTGCGTCCGAGTGCTTCGAATTCTTTTAAAGTTTCTTTGTATTGTAATAATCAGTATTAAGTAAATACATGTGCATAATGCAAATATCTTTTGTAATGTGCCTTATAATACGTATTGTGTTCAAGTTCTCTGTATTTTTATTTTTTTTTTCAGACGACCACTTTTGAAAGTAACCATAACAACATCATAAACTACTACGGAAAGTTGAACATGACATACACTAATATATGTTAGTATAACGCACACTTCTAACATATCTGGTGAAGTTCCACTGATTGACAACAGATGGCGTTATGATGAAGGAAAATAATAAAATAAATGAAAAAATTTAAGTTTTGGCAGATTTTTCAACACAATTTGCACAGATAAATCTTATTTTTTAACATTAATAATTATTTATTTACTAATATTTTAGCATTATTTAATATTTTGACATTACGGTTAGTACAGTAAGTATCATTACACCTAATATCAAACGTCAAATGTCAACGCTAACCTTCAAAAACGCATCAGCTGTCAAAGTGTAATAACATTTCTCTTGTAAACTTTTTTTAGAAATATTTTGTGGTCGTCTGAAAAATAGTGTACATAACTCGCTCGAAAGTGTGATAACTATGCTTGTGTACTTAAATCAAACGCCGCTGCGAGTCTCGTTTTTCAATTTGTATACTCGCACGTTATCTTTCACTTTCGATGCTTGTTATGTAATATACTATGTACAACAGGAACTGAAATCCCAATTACAGTACAGGATCTGGACTCACCAAGCCCCAGTGTGCTAATTCATATATTGTTAGATCGAATGGAATTCGAACCCGGGATCTCCGGATTCGAAAGCCGAAACGCTACCCACACTATCGTACATATGTTATTTCTTCAATCGGTCCGGTCTTTATTTAGTTCATACAATGAAATGCTTAGAACCGTCTTCTTACGGAAATCTGACTATATTAACTTCCTATTATGCATCGTAACAAGATAAGTAGATTTAAATGTATAGTTTATTGTTGGATAGGTAAGGTAAGTGATAACTTTCTATCGACTCCTACAACATTTGGGTACAAAGTAAGACCGGATGTAGGTACCCAGTATATTCCTCCGCCATCCAAGATCCCCGGCCCGATAGGCGTGCATCTTGTATCTCAAGCGCGCACATCTCCGTGCGCCAACGTCAAGTAGCCTGTGGAGATCTCCGCGGAGATAGCACGCAAGCGGCGAGGGTATGACGGCTGTTATTACGCCGGTCTGCGCCCCAGGACAACTGGTGGCCGCAGCCGCTGATTTGATCCGCTTGGTCACCGGTCCCGCCTGGAGATGTGTTATCTCTGTATCTACCTGATGTAGACAAGTGTGGATCATTTCACGCACGGACCAGACACTGGGAATCAGTTTCGTTTAGGACGAAATCATGGCACTCGTGAAGTGATGGTGAATTGGTAATTGGTAATGTGCAGTAAGTGAAAACTAAATCATATATAATTCGGAATGCAGAGGAATACACCAAAAATTATACTAAATTTATAAAATTCTTAATATATCTTGACAAAGGAATTGAAGACTTGGAAACTGTGTTGGTGGTATCTACAACCTAAACTTAAGATTCCAATTTATTAAAATTCAATCAACAACAAATTAACACAATTAGTTTTCCACGACCTTGTAAGAAATTTCCTTATATCTTAAAAAGAGATACTTTTCATTACTAGGGAAAAAGGTTTTTTTTTTCCCTAGGTAAGGAAAGTAAAATGATGTCTATAACAACTGGAAAATAATGATGTGATTGAACACTAGTGATATCCAGATAACATCTGTCAAGAAAATAAATTTTATCTAAATTTTTAATTTATTTGTGAAAATTTTACCTCCTAGCAGAGTAGTGAAAAAATTATATGTAAACCTCATGGTCAAAAAGAAAATTTAATTTGTCTTCTCAAGTGACTTATGTCTCTTGCCTTCTTCATTACATTATTAATACTAGCAAAGCTTTACTAAATATTCTCTTCATGTTCTGAATAGTTGTTGAATTAATTTGCACCAAAAATTCTTATCCCGGCATATCACTTTCCCTGCATCAATATTTATAATTTCTTTTATAAATTTAATTTCTCCCTTTCAGAAAATTTCGTCCATTTCTTCTTAGATCATTTAAGCAATCTCTAAACTTTAATTTCACCTACATGCATTTGTTTCACTAGTCTTTCGCTCGATCTCGTACGTTCTATATAACCAAACCATTTCAATTGAAACACATCTTAAAAATTAATAGTTTCTAATATATCAGAAATTCATACATGATTTGTTTGATTACAAATTAAATTAAATAGCATGAAGAAACTTAATAATGCAAATTAAGAAAGAAAACATCGTAACCGAATACGCAAAAAACTTTGATATTTTTCCATTCAAAACACTTTGTTTGCTTGCAAAATGAGGCAATTCGTAATTGATTAATAAACTAGAAAACTGGTAATAAAATATAATTCAATGTGAAATAAATAACTAGAAAATAACTCGCATAAATTCACACCTTTCATAAGATGTAGAAGTGCTGCAATACGAGGTGTGGCTCTTAAGAGTCGTATTTACAGGCGGCATTTGACTTCAAAAAGTGTTTCAGCACTTACGCTTTTTCTCAGAATCTACAAAACATATTGACTTCATTCAAAAACTATGGTCAAGTTCAAGAATAGATCTAAGATCGTACTGTGTTAGATTTTTGTTCTTTGCCCTAGTTTTAAGAAAAACAATAGTTATTATCCGCAAAAAAATGCATTTTTTAATGGTCATTTTTAATATAATACAAATTGAAAATAATAATTTCAACACAATACAATCCTAGATTACATCTTGAAGTATCTGGAAACATTTTTCAAAGTATGATAATAAGTTATTTACGAAAAAATCTATAGCAAGAGCTAAACCTCTGCAAATGAGTATTTCAAGAAGAAACGTACATCGTTCACTAGCGCTCTCATAGCGGTGAATGCTGTCACTACTGCATATCTACTGTGTCATCTATAGTTTGCAGTCGAAAATATACAAAGCTTCGACCACACAATGTAGACAAAACATTGGGACACATCGTAAAGTGGGGAAAGGGTATATAACTGAGTCAAAAACCAGATATACCGGACGAAGAATAAAAACAGGAAATGGATATATTTTTGAAAAAACTTTAAAAAATAAAGATGAAATAAAATCTATAGAACGAAGTACTTTATTACAAGCAGGATAAAGAACGCAGGAAGATTTTAACTCCTTCCAATTTTGGAACTATATGTAAAAGAAGAGAAGACACAAGTTGCCAGAAACTTGTAGAAAGACTGCTATATAAATTAGATTTGGCAGATATACCATCCCTTTGTCATGGTAAAAATAATTAAATGATTGCTTTGGACTGCGTACAATCAAAGGAAAGTTTGAGAATAAACCCATGTGGATTATTTATTCGTGAAAATATAAGTTAAGCAGATTAATAAAACGGATTAGAGCTAACACCGTTTTTAATATTATCTATAACTCTGTTTCAAATTAAAACAGGTTCAAGAAATGAATTAAATTTGATGCTAATTATTACTCTCTTTAACTCAAGTTAATAAACTTGTTTCATACATTGAAAAGAGGTTTAAAAACGAAATAAAAAATGTTATTAGCGCTAATCCGCTTTATGAATCTGCCTGTTAGAAGCTACGCCTGATGTAGACAAAGAAATAATTATTGAAGTTAAATGCCCTATATCGGTATTTTTATTTTATTTATTTATTTATTTATTTATTTATGTTACTCTGTACAACAGGAATTGAATCCCAATTACAGTACAGGGCCGGACTCACCGAGCCGAAGAGTGGTTGTAATTATAATTTCTAGCTTGAGTGGGAATCGAACTCGGGATCTCCGGATTCGAATTCCGTAACGCTACCCACCCCACCGTACTGCCGGTATATAAAATGGATCCCGAGGAAGCAATAAAATCGAAGAAAATCACATTTTGGAAATATAATTCAACAACAGATTCATATGAAATTAATAAGAAACACAATTGGTTTTATCAAGTACAACGGCAGCTTGAAATGAGTAATAGAAATAAATGTATATTCGGTGTATGGACTGGCTTTGAAAATAATCCAATAAAAATAGAACATATACAAAGAGGTAACGATTTTTTTAATACGATGCTGTCTAAATTGGATTTTTAAAATTTTAATTGTGTACTTCTAGAGCTTGTAGACCTTCGCCATTCAAGGAACTTACCAATTAGAGAACCTGAATATATAAAGACTGCAATAGAAAAACGAAAATCTGCAAAGATTTTGAAATGTGCAAAAAAATTATTTTAGAGATTACTATTTATCTATATAGGCCGTTTGATCGTTTCCAAATTTATTTATTTATTTATGTTTGTTTTATGCTGTCAATTTGACACAATATTATTTCATTTGATTTGTTTAATCAGGGCTATTACTTGTATTAAACATGTACAACTTTACTTTGTTGTTTATATACAAATATTTTACTTAGAATACATCCTTTGTATGTTTCGTTCAATTTATTTAAATAATTCGAGTAAATGTCCCAATACATATTTATACCTACATCCGATCCCAGCCGATTCCCGAGAATTCTTCGTTGACCGTCACTGCAAACTTTACTTTGCCCATGTACGAAGCCCCGCCCGGATAGCGCACATGGCTAAACCCCTCTCATGCCGACCCTGGAGAGCACCACTAGCACAAAGTGTAAATACGACTCTTAAATAATGAGACTGACGCTGCTACAGACGAAGTACGCATGCGCCAAACACCAGCTACCATCAGCTTCTTAGCGTGAAGCTTTCTCTTTCGAATGCAGTACCTCTCGCTTCTGTAAGCAAATCCGTATAGAGTTGTTTTTTTTGTTTCGCCGAAAAAATGTTAAGTACAACATTAAAGCAACGAATTGTTGTGAAATTTCACATGAAACTTGACAAAACTGCTACTGAGACTTATAATTTATTGAAAAAAGTACCCGAATTGTGGAAGGACAATTCATGGTTTCTCCATCAAAACAATGCGCTGGCTTATTCCGTAATGTCTGTCAAGAGATTTCTAGCCAAGTACAGCATCCCAGTGTTGGACCATCCGCCTCATTCGCCAGATCTTGCACCGTGCGACTTCTATCTGTTTCCTAAGGTGAAATTTTCCTTAATAGCAACAAGATTTGAGCTTTGAAAGAGAAATCGGCACGCGTTTTGAAGGAGCTGACAGAAGAAGACTTCCAGCACTGTTTCAAACAATGGAAGATTCGCATGGAGCATTGTAGGGATAGAGGACGGGTGTATATTGAAAGTGATAATAAATAAATAGGTATGGAATCAAAATAAAATGTTAAAACAGCATCAGTCTCGTTATTTAATAGCCACACCTCGTACTTAGTATATCCCTAGATCTGGTCTTGATTTGAATCATATCAGATTTATTAATGGAAATTTAAATAAAATAAATATGTAGTCATGCCTTTTACCCATTACTGGATGTGGCAATTCTACCGAAACAGATCTCGGTAAGTGATATATTTTTGCGCGTGAGGTACGGTTATCAGCCGTCAAATGACGGCCCGCAAAGATATTAGTGGTGGGGGAGCCAAAGGGATTATTTTAATGTAGTGAAAATGTTTAACGGTTGGGGAAATCGAACCAGGGTTCTCAGGAACCACAGGCCGACTCAATACCAAAATTAATTAATGGATATTTGATTTAAATAAATAGAAGCAAAGCAAAATTACATATCGTAGGTCTCAATTGGTATTACTGTCAAACATAAGTTTAAGATTTAACTTTTGGCATTGCAATTGGCCATATGAATAAAACACACTGAACGATATATAAACACAGCATTAAATATTCAATACTAAAAAAATATTAGTGACATATTTAATTGCGTTGATCAAACCATCTTTCTATCTATCCCAATTAAGAATATATTTCGGTAGAAAAACCCTTGCAGGTTTGAAATCGCGTTGGCTGTATGATCACGTAGTCTTGGAGCAGCAACAGAGCGCGGTAAAAAACAAAACAGTCTCGACATCAGTTAGTATCCGGAGCACGATCCGTGCATGCAGCGCATTTAGGCATGCTGATGGTTGGTGACTGCGAGACCACAAGCCTTTTGCGTCCACTTGCACCCTCCATCCCCCAACCCTGCACCTGTAGCATCCTGAAACATCCCTCAGATATGATGTTTTGTTTTTTCAGGGATATCTGTCGCACGGAGTGATTTATATGGCCTAGTCGTTGGTAAACAGTAATCGGGTTTCATTAGATGTTTCCAAAATATTCTCGTATTAACAGAAAGTTACTAAAAATTTACATTCGGTTTTAGATCAGAGATTGCCTCTATTAATCATGAAAATATTTTGCATCTTTTTCTTATGATTTTGTCATTGTATTTATTTTAGTTCATTTTCCTATACTTAAAGAGCTTTAGTTGGAAAATTAAGCTCTTTGGCAGTTCTAAATATGTATTACACATAAAAGGGGAACGCAATTTGATATATCAGGGGGTAGGCAAACTATTGAAAAAGATGATCCAAATACATATAAGTAGCACAATGGTTTAATTTTTTTTTGCGAACCATAAATATATTATTAGTACGTATAGTGCTGGTTCCACACTTCTCGCCTTGTGTACTTGTATAAGTTTCTACAAGTATTCAAGTGCAAGTACCAATACCAGTCCGACCTTCCAAATTACTCACGTACGAGTATACTTGCAATGGTGCAACGTCGCCAATGTTTGTGACTATTTGTCACACAGTTATTTATTTCCCACGAATTTTAAATCAGTAAACAGCAGCATAAACATGCACAACCCCTTCCGTCTTCACTGAGCTGACCGGGGTTCGACAAGAGCTACCCAGGATCATCTCCCGGGAACCGCTCGTGCTGGCAGTGTAATACTATTTGATGTAATACTTGAACGTTACTTAGTATTACTATAGGCAATACATCATTTTTCTAGTTTTTATTTAAAAAACAAAAGTGAAAACATCCATGGTTATACTCGAAAAGAAAATTATTAATGAAAAAAATGTTATACCCCATAAAATCTTTGATGAAATATGATTTAAATATAATAAAATTATTTCCTAATAAAAATATGTATACTATATGTTTTCAGTGACACAACCTATTTGACAGCCTTTAAAATAACTTGTGACGTCACAAGCAGAATTCAGAACTTTGAAAATCATATCATAGAAGTAATAACCGCGTTTTCATTGACATTTCCATGAAGTTTCATTATAATAAAAAAAACGGTGGAGGAGCCTATTAATAACGTAATATAAATGAAATCAAGATATTTGTGAAAGGAATCATAACATATCTCAGTAAGCGCGTAGTGCGCTAACCAGCCGTCAAGTCACGATCTCCAAAGATGTTAGTGGAGGGGAAGCCACGGAGGTAATTTTAATGTGGTGAAAATATTTGTTGGCTGTGGGAATTGTACCAGACTTCCCAGGATCCACAGACCGACCCGATACCACTGATTCATCAACCCGATATATTAAATTTTAATAAATGAAAATATGATATTCTCTCTTTAAATATTTCTGAAAAGCGAGATACTATTTGCCGACCTCTGCCCCTAGTTAAATCGAAAATTAGTCAATGTTTAGTGACTAATTTGTTAGTTCTAAAACCTAAAGTTCAAGACATTCTCGATCTTCCACTTCACCGTATTACTGTTCCCGTCTCGCTGAAATTCTAATCCCTCTCCTAATGGCGGTGGACCTCCATATGCATATATGCGGGTGTAATTTCAGCGGCGGCTCGTGTGTAAGGGGCACAGAGGAGCGCGGTTGCGGCGGCGTGAACTAATGTTTAATTTAGTAGCGCGAGCCGGCTGCTGTGTCGACTGATTTGCGTTGCAGATCAGCTCGACGCTACTACTTGCGAGCTAACTGAGCTAAGGAACCGTGAGGAGCCGAGAGAAGTTGCGGTCGCCGCTGGAGTTACGTGCGGTTGCACCGCGACGAAACATGGCAGTTGCGGACATCGAGGTCGCGGTGGTTCCTTCTGTGGGAGATGTGACAAGTTGGTGAGGAAACTACTAGTAGGATCAACAGGAAATTATAGTCTCTTGTAGGAAGTTAAGAGTTCTGGTGGGTTGAAGAAAGTACAAGGATCATCGAATTTTTAATCATGCCACATTTGTAGGAGATAATTATGTCTATTCAAAAATTGCCAAGTATAACAATTGTTAAGGTAGTTCTAGCGTGAAAATTTGAATCTGAATGAAACTTGGCGCACGTAAACATGGGATAGTTATACGCATCCTGTTAAAATACGAAACCCATTCATCGTCTGTGAACAAATATATTCTCTTGTAAAGTTGAGTTCTTATACACGGGGCTTATGGCGATCATCACTCAGAATCGCACATATTTGGTTTGTGTACCTCTAAAATTTTGCAGTTTCATTTGAAAAACTAATAGGATGTTCTAGAACTATTCACGTATTTTGTATCAAAAGGAATAAAATTTGTATCGTTTTGTAATTAGTATATAGCCATGCAAAGCCTTGTTTTTAACGAAAAATTAAGGATCCTAATTTATAATGGCAACACTACACGGTGGTATGGTATTTGAAAATTCATTAGACCAACAACCTATTAACAATTCATGATATTCAAATCATAATAGGTATCAAACACTTATTTTATTCAATTTTTATATTTTTTGAGCATAAATTTCGCCACTCGACAACAGATGGCGCCACCGTCACACTAGTACTACCTTAAGGTAAATTTGATCTTACAATACAAGGTAAATGTAATTTTATTTCTAATATTACCTACCTGTAAAAATTCTGGATTCTAATGGTAACGTATCTATTTCTTACTTCCTGTATACAATAAACGAATACGATTAATACAAGCTGCTGCTATGAAAAAGACATAAATTTGTTCAGAAACAAATTTTTCACAACACAATACCAAACCTAAACAACATGAATCAATAAATCACATAATCAACAGCTAGGTACATAACCGAGAGTTTCACAGCATCCTATGAAGACAGGGCTAGACTACGGCCACGTCGCATTCACAAACATCGATTAGCATAAAAGTGAGGACTGAGGCCACTAAACGATGATTTACCGGCGCGCAGCTATCAAAACACTCGAGGTGGTACACAAATAATCCACTCCAGCATTGTGTCACTTTGTTCTCGCTTGTCTCTCGGCTCTACGTTCCCGTGTTTGTGCGTATGTTTGTGTTTTGTGTGAATGAACAACTTGTGCGAGATGCTCAGGGCTGCACAAAATAGTTTAGGAGGATCTATCAGCATCGTTGAAAAAAGACCTTATTACTCGTAATTCGGTTAAAAAGTGAATTAGAAATTAGATTTTTTGTACAAACGTTGCATTCTCGATTACAATTTTGTATTAATTCTATTTTTTTTATATTGGTTCAAATAAATTTGTCTCGAGAAATCCAAGAGAGTTATGAATAATGTGACTAACACACTTTAAAAAAATATAATAGTTATTTACGATATAAGTATCGAAAATGTATCATCATATTACGAAACAAAATAGGAAAATTGTCCAACGAGTTCCGTATTAATATATTACGATACGAATATCGTACAACATTTAATCTACTATCGTAAATTGTATTAAAAAATATAATAAAATCAAATATTTTGACGTTTCATAAATAAAAACATTAACGCAATTACAAAAAAAAATTACCCAGCGGTATCTCAATTTTTCTCTTTATAATTTAATTTGATAATTTATTTTGATTTCTCTATAACTTTTTACATACATGCATTCACACATATCTTCACGCTATAATCCAACAAATGGGGTAGCACAAACCCTAAAATCACTCATAAAATATTCACTCATTACATTCATCAAATAATCAGCCCTCGTCAAAAATTATCATCCAAACACACCACCCTCACTTAAAACCACATTCATAGATCATTCCATATAAACTAATTCATTTATTACACTCGAAATCATTTATCACACAACAAACCTTCAATCACATCTATCCTAACGTTCCTATTCACTTATCATTCATCTTCTTTCTTCGACGTACATAACATATGCATAAAACATCTCAAATTACTCTCGTTTACTCCTAACAATGAATCTAATAACGAATCTAACAACGAATCTAGAAAGATTAGAAAAGATGAAAACCATAGCCTGCTCTTGTATATGAAAGAAAAGTCCACACAATACAGTAACTGAAAATGAAACAAAAAGATAAGAAATGAAGGGAGTGTCGCCCTGCGCTTGTTTTTGAAAGTGAATTCCACACAATTGCAGTTAAACACTCTACTTAAGAACTAAAAACGAATTAAAAGATAAGAAAGGACGGGAGTGTCGCTCTACGCTTGTTTTTGATCTGAATTCCACACAATTGCAGGTAAACACTCTAATGAAATTACTATTTAACTACTATTATTTCAACATCGGATGTCGAGAAATATATATTCGTACATATCTTGTTTTTGCTTCTAATAAATAAATAAGAATTAGTCCAAGTGCTCGCGCTGAATCTATTTGTTTATTTTTATTACAAAATTTATATGTTTCACATGATAACATGTTACATGTGTATTATAAAGAAGTGTAGTTATCCTAATCGGATCGGGTACCTCCTTAACAGAAAAAATGTTAATCAAAAAGTGCAAAAAGTGGGTATTTTATACCCATAGTTTTTATATAATTAAAAGTAACGTAGATAGTTTATGGTGTTTTGTGCATCCCTGCCATTATTGTATCTCGGAAAGAGGGGTACTTATTACCATGCACTAAACGCACGTTTGGTTGACCCTGTCGCCGGTTCTCGCGACCATCTCTCAACTGTTTTATATTTAAATCCAATGCTAATCGGTGCAAGTAAAGGGTGCGGGTCCACAGTTCCACACACAGAGGTGTGAAGTGTGTGCGATGCTCATTGTTGTGTTGTATTCTGTGTTGTTGTGTCCTTTATCTCACACGCTCGCTCTCGCTCTAAACATACATACATCACTTACCCATTGTTGTTGCCAACACCAACTAAATGCTGGAAGCGAGAAATAAATAAATATATCATCGGGGTATTTAATCCAACGAGGGGTATTTGAATACAACTAAAGATTTTAAATTATACTAAATCGCAGTCTTGTAAAGAAACGTTTATTTAGGTATATAGACCATGTTAGACGAGAAGATTAATTGCGTCACTAAATTTGCTTGTGCTGCAGATCTTACACGTTTTGTTTATGTTATTTATATTTCCAAAATACATCAAGAAAATAACAACGTACAGATTATTATAAATGTCACGCCATTATTCTCCTAATCAAGAAATGGCAAGTAAATATATCTCCTTTTTTATGAAAAATAAATATAAATATACGAGAGCAGGGTGAAAAGTCCCTGAAAAATAAAACAGATGGCGCCACAATCGCAAATCTCATGTGACATTTGTGATGTACCATCTTTAACTAGAACGCATTAAAATTTTCAGACTAATATGTCATTCAGTTCTGTTTTGACACCCATCAAAAGCAAACAACCTTGAAGATTTTTGAAAACATGGAAAAAAGTGAATTTCGCGTCTTGATTATTATTTCTTGCGTGGAAAACACATTACGCAAACCAAAGCATCGCTTGTTAAACATTATGGGGACTCCTCACCATCGATTGGAACGATTCACAAGTGGTTTACTGATATTCGTTGTGGTAGTACGACCACAACGGACGCCGAACGTTCTGGTCGTCCAATTGAGGTTACAACACCAGAAATCGTCGATAAAATCCATGGTATGATATTGGATGATCGGCGAGTTAAAGTGCACGAGTTTGCTGAGGCTATGAGATAGCTATCTGCCAGATGGGTGCCGCATTTGCTCTCTGTTGACAACAAGCGCGACCGTGTGACAAGTTCAAAGAAGTGTTTGGCGATGTTCAAGCGCAATAAGAAGGACTTTTTTCTCCAGATTTGCCCCCCTGCGATTTTTATCTATTTCCAAACTTGAAGAAATGGCTCGGCGGAAAGAGATTTGGGTCGAACGATGAGGTCATCGCTGAGAAAAACGCCTATTTTGAAGGATTGCCAAAATCGTATTATTTGGAAGGGATCGAAATATTAGAAAAACGTTGGGCGGAGTGTTTCGAGCTACAAGAAAATTATGTTGACAAATAAAATATGTTTTGACCAAATAAATCATTTCTTGTTTCATTTTTCAGGGACTTTTCACCCTGCTCCCATATCATCACACCTTCTACTCATTACTGGGTGTGGCACTCTGCCGTAGCAGATCTCAGTAAGTGATATATTTTGCGCGTGAAGTGCGGTTACCAGCCGTCAAATTACGGCTCTCAACGATATTAGTGGTGGGAGAACCACAGGGATAGGTATGGGGTAAAAATAGATTGTCGACTGTGGAAATCGAACTCGGGTTCTTAAATCTTCAGGCTGACTCGATACCACTGATCCACCTACCCCATACATATCAAATTTAGGGCCAGTTTTTTAATCATCAAGTAATGTTAATCATGATTAAATAATAATGGAAACTATCGTCTCCATTATTTAATCATGATCGAAAGTAAACCGGCGATTGAAAAACTAACCCTTAATCGATTAAATTTGTAGCACACATAATGATTGATCAAATAACTGTAACTAGATTGGAAATACAGGTCCTAAATATTATAAAGCATTACATAAACTAAACATTAAATATAAATAACAAAAAAAAAGTAACTTAAACAAATTTGATTCGATATAGAATTATTATCCGATTTGAAACTAACTTCAGCACGTTTTGCAAATGTTAAACGCAAAGAATCATATCTGTGGCCCACTTTTCACTATCAGTGGATATTATGTTTAGAAGTATAAAGAAATCACACTTTTATATTGAAACAAAGATAGTTATTTTTATAACATGTGCCGAAATAGGCTTGTTACGTGCAAGTGCAGAATTTAAATCTGCACGAGCACTTAATCTTTTTCGGCACGTGTTATAAACAACATTTTTTTCTACAACTGTGCGATTTAGAAAATCACTAAAATATTATCAGAATTTATAAAATTTTAATGATATTACACGAGAACGATATATTACGGCGTTGCTATGTTTGTTGATTGCTTGCACATTGTTCTACGTTATTTAAAAATATTTCACTAATTTCAAGATAATTTCTTCAAAATCGTCTAGCTTGGAATACTACAGTGAATGATTCTTCTTTATCATATACAGCTCCAAAGGTAATTGTTGGATCTATTCTTGACAAAGACAATCAACCTGCTGCCGGTACTTCTAAAACCTGCGAAATTGTTGTCAATAATAATATTACAGGTACGGAAGAAATCAATGTTTCTTTAGACAGTACAACAATTTCCACTTCACATTATGTCAATATAAGTAACTGTAACAACTATGTTAATAATATACACAAACAATCAATATTCTGTATTTCACTTACTAATGTGATGTGTACAGATTAGATATACAGCAATTTAGGGTTATGTTTATAAACGTCAAAATATTTCTTCTTCTTTCATAAGCGTATGTGCCTAAAATATGAAATTCCGTTGTTGGCGAGAAATTTAAATCGCTCTCACTTATATTTTCTTTCGACAATTACGTAAAGTACAAATTACTTTCGGCACTAGTGTTTCTTTTCTTACAGAAACTCACTTGGTCTGCGTTTGTCTACTTTCCATACGTAACCAAGGCAATAATAGTTACGTAATAACAAAGAAATCGCACAGTTGTAGGAAAAAGTTATTTGGTCTGAATCAGTAATGCAATGTAGCTACATTTGCAGTTGAGTTGAAAACCAGAACGCAGAATATTTTTTTCTTTTTTATATATTGTCTCTTCAATTTAATTAAAATACCTGTGTGATAACAATGTAAGTATATTTATGCGATAGATTTGCTATGTGCGTTTTAAATCATTCAAAACGGAAAACGAAAAGATAATTGTATCTAAATTTTATATCTGCATTTCCTTGATTCATTACCTTGAAGTTATCTCAAAATTACATACAAATAAAACAATCTAAAAAAGGCTCAGTATCGTCCAAACACTCAAACGATCAAAATGCGTCTCATAATTTTGTTAAATATCCTCGTTTTGGCAGTACACCTTAACCAGTGTGTGTACGTATCAATAAGAACATACCAAAATAGTTTGTTTTTCCACACATGGCTCACAAGATCAGAAGTGATCCAACCAGATCGATTTGAAAACATGGATATCTACAGCATGTATTTTCATCCAACTGAACCGTACGAGCGGCCACATCAGACAATTAAAACGATCAGATTTATGCTTAAATTGGAGATGTTACACATTGCGAATTTTTCGTTAAGTGAGTTACCAATGTTAGTCAAACTACCAAAGCTTCTAAAATTGGCTGTGATACAAAATGAACTAACAGAACTGAAGAATAACTCATTTGAAGAACTACCACTTACTGATTTATTTTTGAGTGGAAATAAAATTCAACTTATTGAAGACGGGACATTTCAAGAAAACTTGCATAATTTGTATTTAAACTGCAATAATCTTAGTGAATTATCTTCTAAGTGGTTTGTATCTCCAGAAAAATTAGAAGTTTTAAATATACTTGGGAATTTTATTACTCATTTAAAAGAAGATACATTAAAAAGTTTTGTTGGTTTAAAAGCACTGGATTTGTCGTTTAACAAAATGATCACTTTGGGAACTGGATCACTTAGCGGCCCAAAATCAATGGAATTCTTGTCACTTGCGTTCAACAACTTAACCACAATTTCAAAGAACGTTTTTGATGCATCCAACAATACGATTCAGTTTTTGGATATAACTTACAATCGTCTGACGTTTTTAAAGATGGAATTTTTGGATAAACTAAATTTAGAAAGATTTGAAATTCGTGGAAATCCTTGGCAATGCCCTTGTTATAATAAAATCGAACAATGGATGACCAAAAAAGGGATCATGTTATCAGAGTTGAAATTTCTTTTGTTTGATGTGCCTGAAGTGAAATGTATTGTTGCTCAATCGTTTTCTAAGTTTTGTATTGAATTGTACGATGATGAATTGTATAGATTGTATTCTTCACATTTGACATATAATTTTACGAGAGCCAATAGGTGTGTAGATTGTGATAAGTATATACTTTTCGTTTTTCCAGAAATGAAAGATGTTTTTCAGTTACCGCCTTCCAAATATTTCAATTTGGGAAATTACTAAATCATAGAGAAATGTGAAATAATATAAACAACTTTTTTAATGTTTAATGTGAATTGTATAGATTGTATTCTTCACATTTGACATATAATTTTACGAGAGCCAATAGGTGTGTAGATTGTGATAAGTATATACTTTTCGTTTTTCCAGAAATGAAAGATGTTTTTCAGTTACCGCCTTCCAAATATTTCAATTTGGGAAATTACTAAATCATAGAGAAATGTGAAATAATATAAACAACTTTTTTAATGTTTAATGTTTAATAAATATTTCTTTATTATCACATACGGATGTAATAAATTTTTGATAATGTTGATAATAAATATATCATGCATACACACAGCGAAATAATTTTAAAAACCTGTTTTATTGCTACTTTTTTCAGTAACCACTAATGATATTGTCATTATATTTTATTTAAAAAAATATTTACTCTCTATCAATAAATAAACATAGTTAAACCTAACATAATAATAAAATAATTACTTAAAATTTGAAATTTATCATTTGTTCAGCATAAGCTGTGAAATCATATTGCATAATAATTTTGTACAGTCTACGATTTTAAATATTATTTAAAATTTTTGATACTCAAATGTCAATGTCAAGATGTCAAATATTGAGACGATAAATAACAATGTAATAGTGATGCTGTTTTGTCTGGTCTATTGATTATTTTATATTTGTATGCTCCATGACACAAGAAATAATGGTTAATAGCGTGCTTTTAATTTTCATATAAAAAGTTATGTTAATATGATTATAATACATTTTTCACGATCAGATGTAAAAGTAGTTTTTATGGCATCAAAATCGTAAAAGAAATAATGTATTTTAGCCCCTATGCGCCATTACTAAGAGGACGGGACTAAAATAAGTATTTTCTTCCGTTGCTAATAACAGCGGAAGAAAAAGTGTATTTTAGTGATTATTTTTTGACGTTTCTCAAAACCAATGAAACGCTTCATTGTATGTCACGTGTCTGCGTTTTAACCAATCCTTTCATTATTATACTGAGAATAAACCTCTTGTGATTATTCCCGGGAATTATCTCTGTAGATGCTTTTTTGTTTGTGACAAATGATAGGTAGTTGTCAAATAATTATTTAAAACTGTCAACGCGTCAAGTAAAATGTGTGAAAAAAATCGATTTAGTTGTATTTTAGATATAGAAATACACTAACAAATTTTGGAAACAACTTCCAAGAATACATTAATAAGTAATCAATTGATATGAACCCAGTTCAAAATCTTTTAGGCTGGATGTATCGACCTCAACAGCTAAGTCAAAAAATAATCTAATTAAATATAACTCGAGAGTTGGATAAATTAGAAAATAATACTCCAGTATCTTTCTCAAACTTGTTGCCATTTGGCAATAGCCACTCAAGCCCTACGGGCTTTCGAGACTATTGTCTGGCAACAAGTTTTCGAAAGATCTGTCAAATTATTTTCAATTTATTCTCACTCTCTTGTTATATTATTACTGAAAATATTTTACTGCTGTTGCTAATGGAAGTAAAAATAAAATAAATATCAATCGTTAATTTTTTTGTTTATTTTATTTTTTATATTATTCGTAAGAGCAAGTATTCATTTTAAATGCAGGGGTCGTGAAATAAATAGCAGATTTATCTTGTAAGAGAAGAAGAAAAAACACGCACTTCTCTTCTTTTGTATAGAATATATTATTTTTTTCATCTATTTAATAATTCTTTCATTATGTATCTAACTCTAAATATATAAAGCTGCCCATATTACACTAGTGTAAAATAAAGTTCTTATTCCGCGGCCTATTTCCAACCAATAGCAATTAAATATTTTCTCATATTGCCAAGAAATTTGTCGTTTGTTTGTCTTGTTGGCCCGCGATCACTGTGCCACCTACAAAATGAACTATTTTTTTGGGACGAGATTTGAAAAGAACGGTTTTTTTCAAATCTTGTTGGGCTGCGATCACTGCGCCACCTACAAAATGAACTATTTTTTTGGGACGAGATTTGAAAAGAACGGTTCTTTTTAAAGCTTGTTGGGCTGCGATCACTGCGCCACCTACAAAATGAACTATTTTTTTCTGACGAGATTTGAAAAGAACGGTTCTTTTTAAATCTCGTTCCAAAAAAAATAGTTCATTTTGTAGGTGGCACAGTGATCGCAACCCAAACAGCTGTTTTTACGTCACAAAAGTCATATTGTCACGTGAGTGCCCGCATCCTATTGTCTAAGTATGTACCGGTGACTATAAATGATTAACATGGTTTTTTCTTTTTCTATATCTATATACATATTTTAAATGTTATGTTGATATACCTGCTTGTCATATTCAAACATGTCAAATAAAATATAATTGTAATTTGATTACTTCTCATTGTCAAAAATTATTTCATCTTGATTTATATCAAATTCAAATATAATATAATTGTAATTTGATTAACTATCATTGTCAAACTTTATTTCACCTATATTTATAAAAAAGGTTATTTAGAGTAACACCAAATTGGAAAAACTTAACCTAAAAATATTAATCAAGAGATGTCATGTTGATAGCGAGGGAGGCTTGCCAACTAAACAGGGTAGCAACTCAACATTTTTTGTAAATCAATTGTCACCCGGTATTTCATTTAAAAGTAGAGCATATTATTATTTAACTGCCCCTCTATACCTATTCGATTTCTAATAATAACAGTAACATTTTTCTCTGATATCTCCTAGTAATATTATATGAAAAACTAAAAACTATTTGCTTGTAAATATTATAATTAATTATTTATTAGTGTTTGTGTTTACTATTACAGATAAATGAATGTTTGAAAATTCAAGAATATTAAATGCATGCGAGCAGTGGCGTACCTAGAACTTTTGCCGCCCAGGGCTGTCTCCAATTTGCCGCCCTTTCTAAGTCAATCAAATTGTGGTTTTTATAAATGAAACAAATAAATATAAAATAAATATATCAACACGACTTTTACCCATTACTGGGTGTGGCCAAAGCAGATCTCGGTAAGTGATCTATTTATGTGCGTGAAGTGCGGTTACCAGCCGTCAAATCCTAGCCCTCAAATCCCAGCCCTCAAAGATGTTAGCGGTAGGGGAGCGACAGGGGTAATTTTAATTTTGTGAAAATTGTTTGTCGGCTGTGGGAATCGAACCGGGGTTCTCGGGATCCACAGGCCAACTCAAAACCACTGAGCCATTACCCCATTAAATTAATAAACATAAATAAATAATTGTAATTGAGACGAACTATAGGTGGGGAACTTTTTTACCAACGGATAGCATATGTAAATTAGGCTCTAATAAACAAATTTTTCGAGATAATATTTTCAACCCTACATTGACTTGACGAAAAAGAAAAATATTCGAAATCATATAGTAATTCATAATTCGTAGAAATCGAATAGTAAACTTATGAAGTGAACAAGTTGTTTTTTACAACTAAAACTAAATATAAACAATTCCGCCCCAAAATATGTGGCGCCTAGTGCGGACCGCAACCACCGACCCCCCCTCCCCCTAGATACGCCACTGCATGCGAGTATATTTCGAAATGTTTTCATATGATTGCACAATGCCTTGCGTTATTCAGTGCCCCATTTAGCACAAATTATAAATCAGAACCATAATTCAAGTAGCTCGTACGTTTCGAGTTCGATAAATCATGAGATCAACACTGAACGTTTAGAATCAACATTCCATCTTGCTTGTAAATAATTATTAGAATATTTCTACTGGATTTGATATCTCAATTTCAAATGCCGAATGACACATTAATATTCTCTCGCAGTGATTAATATTAAATTTCAATTTGTTGGACCATAGATGGGTGGCGTATCGCGGGCGCGATCTGCGGAATTCATGGTCTAGGAGTTGACGCGGAGACGTAATTCATAAATTCTGAGTTATTTATTTCTGGGCCGTGCGCTGTTCTTGAATGGGAAATGAAGTAATTTCCTATAATGATTTATTAGTTCGTGTGAGAGTGTAATAATCTAGCGTGCTATGTTAATGACGCTACGCCACTGTTTCCGTTCCGCTACGGGTCTACTTCCTGTTTGCGACACGCTTCAGCTTTCAGCTCATAGATGGCGCCACTGGTATTGATCGCGGCTGCTACAAAAACAAAATTTTTCATATGATTTTTTATTATCATTTCTAAAATTACTCCCTAAATAATTACAAATATAAATAATAATTTAAAATCTCGAAAATAATATTCTAAATTATAAAATCAATAATAAATTCCTAACTGTGTTTGTAAACGGAAGTTATCACAGATTTTCGAATTTGAAATGGTATTTCCATTTCTTAAATTGTTATATTTAAAAACACACATATTACTAAAACAATTATTATATTTTAGACAATTGTAGGAAGAATCCAAAAAGAAAAAAACACTGGCCAATTATATGTAACTCGTTAATTTAAATTATTTATAAATTTGAATTATTTTCCATTGTTTTACACCAATATATGCCAAAAAGCTTCACTTGTGTGATTTATCGTTTGCATTATAATGCTAAAAAGGACATAATATTTACTGTTCTGGCTCCTCGGTTAGAACATTCGTCTGACAAGCGGAAATTGACAAGTTCAAACACCACTCACATGAACTTATACACAAAATACGACGAAGTGATTTAGATTTTTTATAAGTTGTAACTTCTTTTTACTGGATTAATTAATTTTAATTTACGGCAACGCGTCTATCTGTGGATTTGAGATCACGAGATCACGACAAATTGCTTCACACCACATTAAAAATTATCCCTGTAGCTCTCCCTCCACTTTGCTTTGGAGTCTGTGATTTGGCGACTGGTAACCACACTTCTTCACGCCTAAAAATATATCATTTACCGAGATCTGTTATATTATATATATTTCCACACCCAGTAATAGGTAAAAAGCGTGATGATATATTTATTTATTATTTATATTATTTATTGTTATGCAAAATAGAATATAGAGAGTATATTATTATTCAACTAGTGTGAAATTGGCGACACGAGCCCTAGGCGAGATGTACAAAAATAAAATAAATATATCATCACACCTTTGATGAATTTTGTACAACAGTTTTTATCAAAAACAGTGCTACCAAGTTCAATTGTTTTTGGGAATATTTTTTTGTAAAGTTGTCAAGTTGTCAAGTTATCTAGTTGTAAAAAAGCTAAATATAAATCTTTAGCTGTCCTTGTTCATAGCTAATGTAAAATGATTGTAATAATTTAATTTTTTTCTAATAAAATAAATACATTAAACTGCAAAACAATTCTTTATTAAAAATTAATGATATTTAGTTTAATAACAAAACATAGATAATTATTAATTTGAACTCGAACCAAACTAATAAATGTTAAAATTAATTAAATTTCAAATATTTAATTAATCTGTAATTTTATTATTATTATTATTATATAAAATAAATAAATAAATATATCATCACGCCTTCTACCTATTATTGGGTGTGGCACTCTGCCGAAGTAGATCTCGGTAAGTGATATATTTTTGCGTGTGAAGTGCGGTTACCAGTCGTCAAATCACGGCCCCCAAAGATGTTAGTGGTGGAGGAGCCACAGGGGTAGCTTTTGAAATTATGAAAATTGTTTGTCGCCTGTGGGAATCGAACCAGGGTTCTCAGGATTCACAGGCCGACTTCATACAACTGAGCTAGCCACCCCATAATATATGTATATATATATATATATATATATATATATATATATATATATATATATATATATATATATATAACTCGTTAATTATATAATTATAATATATATATATATATATATATATATATATATATATATATATATATATATATATATATATATTAGAGCTTATGCGCGCGGCTGTGTGTGTGTGTGTATTATTTGAGTTTGTGTGCGTGTGAGTTTGTTTGTGAGTTTGTTAGTTTTTGTTTGTGTGCGTGCAAGCGCATCCACTAATACGCACATCTAAAATCACAAATAGTCTCATTACATTCAATTGCCATTTTTATAAAATATGGTTCAACTGATTGTTTTCATTCTGTCTAAAATCATATGGTGTAAATTTAAATTGCATTTTATTTTATATTTTAATTAAATTAAGCATAAGCTCTAATACAGGAACGTCCGAAAGCAACATCATTTTTCGCGATTACAGCGTCATCTATCATGCTGACGAAAAAGTGAACTAAATAAATTCTTCTTTTTTTTAACGAGGAATCTGATTCTTTAATAAAAAATAGGGGTTTTCATTTAAAAAAATTTAGTTGACCATGTTTAGCGACAACAGCGCCATCTAGGACAAAACCAATATTTCGTTATTATGGCCCCCTTTTGTACGGTTGTTTTTCGTCTAGGTCATTTTTGCGTAAAATTTATAGTTTCCGAGATATTTCCTGATAACACTTTAAATGGACCAGCCTGTATATATATATATATATATATATATATATATATATATATATATATATATATATATATATATATATATATATATATATATATATATATAATCACGTCTTTTTCCCATTACTGGGTGTAGCACTCTGCCGAAGCAGATCTCGGTAAGCGATATATTTATTTACGTGAAGTACGGTTACCAGCCGTCAAATCACGGCCCTCAAAGATGTTAGTGGTGGGGGAGACACAGGGGTAATTTTAAATTCGTGAAAATTTTTTGTCGGCTGCGGCGATCGAACCAGGGTTCTTTGGATCCACAGGCCGACTTGGTACCACTGTGCCATGTATAATTTATACTAATAAGTAATAGCCATTATACGCGAGTTTATTACTATATTTTTTTCTATAACTAGTCAATTGCATATATACTTCTAGGTCTAGATAATTTTAACGAAAATACTAATTATAAGAGATAATATGACGCGAATTTTTATTTTTATTATTCTATACAACAGGAACTTATTCCCAGGAAGAAGAAGAAATATGCAGTGATATATTTTGACGTTTATAAACATAACCTTAAACTGCAGTATATCTAATCTGTACACATCACATTGAGCAGACAAGAACTCAAGTATATCATTATTAAATATGATAATTAATAAAAATAACCGAACAAAGTTAAATATATCGATAAATGATTCTATTTAAAGAGTAAGTGAAATACATAATATTGATTGTTTGCGAATATTAATAATATGTTGTTACAGTTGCTTATATTGACATAATTTTAAGTGGAAACTGTTAACTGTCTAAAGAATCATTGATTTTTTCCGTACCTATTCACAGTATCAGCAGCAGATTGATTGTCATTGTCAAAAATAGATTCAACATAGCTTGACATGGAGCTTCAATTATCTTTGGAGGTGTATATGATAAAGAAGAATCACTCAGTGTACTATTTCATTCTAGATGATTTTGAAGAAATTATCTTGTAGTTAGTGAAATATTTTTAAATAACGTAGAACAATGTGCAACGCTGTAAAACATCGTTCTCGTGTAATATCATTAAAATTTTATAAATTCTGATAATATTTTAGTCATTTTCTAAATGTAGGAAAAATGTTGTTTATAACACGTGCCGGAAAAGGTTAAGTGCTCGTGTAGATTAAATTCTGCACTTGCACGTAACAAGCCTTTTTCGGCACTTGTTATAAAAATAACTATTTTAGCTTGAGTGGAATTCAAGCCTGAGATCTTCAGATTCAAATGCCATAAAGCTAACCAACACAAACTACACCACTGTACTACCGAACTCAAATATCAAAATTATATTGCGTTATTATAGCAACCTCGAAATGTTTGTCAATAATTTCTTATACACAGCCGTCGCTGCGTTGTCATAGCAACGTCGTTGTGTTTGGTCACGGCCGTGAATAATGAACTACATTATCTATCAAGAAACGCACATATAATGAATGTATTACTAAATGGCCGTAGAAGAAAATATCATCACGTCCCTTTATCATTTTTGTAAGTCTGAGGAATTTACTTTCAGAACAAGCGCAGGTCGACGCTCCCTTTCTTTCTTAACTTCTATATTCATTGTTAGTGGAATGGGCGTACGTCTAATTAAAGATTAAATAAACAGGTGTGTTACTTCCCTTTATGGGATATAGTGTGATATTATGTATGTATATATGTATTTTATCAATTAGTTGGTGTGACACTCTGCTGTAACATATTTAAATGATTAATACATTTTTCCTAAAACTATTATGAACAGCTTATATTTATGACTTTAGTTAATAACGTAGAATTGATTATTATTAAGGAACAACCAAATAAAGATTTTACTGTGTGTTGTCGTAGGAGACGCGCTCTTAAAAAATTAAATTTAAAATATTTAAACTCATTTTTGACTAAAATATGACAATTTGTGAAGAAATCATATACACAAAGAAATTTTTTTATTTATTTACTACGGTTGTGTCGTATATACGAAGTATGACTATTAAATAACAAGACTGATGCTGCTACAGACGTATGCGCCAAACACCAGCGACCGTCAGCTTTTTACCGTGAAGCTTTCTCTTTCGAATGCAGCACCTCTCGCTTCTGTAAACATATCCGTATAGCCGTAGCATTCGTTTAATTAAAGTTATTTTTTTTGTTTCGCTGAAAAAATGTTAAGTGCAAATTGTTGTGAAATTTCACATGAAACTTGGCAAAACTGCTACTGAAACTTATAATTTATTGAAAAAAGTACCCGAATTGTGGAAGGAAAAGTCATGGTTTCTCCATCAAAACAATGCGCTGGCTCATTCCGCAATGTCTGTCAAGAGATTTCTAGCCAATTACAGCATCCCAGTGTTGGACCATCCGCCTTATTCGCCAGATTTTGCACTGTGCGACTTCTATCTGTATCCTAAGGTGAAATATGCCTTAATAGCAACAAGATTTGAGCTTTAAAAGAGAAATCGGCACGCGTTCTGAAGGAGCTGACAGAAGAAGACTTTCAGTACTGTTTCGAACAATGGAAGATTCGCATGGAGCATTGTAGGGATAGAGGAGGGGTGTATATTTAAAGTGATAATAAGTAAGTAGGTATGTAATCAAAATGTATGTTAAAACAGCATCAGTCTCGTTATTTAATAGCCACACCTCGTATTGTCATGGTTACAAATAAAACATGAATTGATTGAATGTAGGTTGAACTAACCGAATATAGTTATTTTCAATTAAAAAATACCTATTTTGATAATTTAAGCCGAAGGAAAATTTATGTGTGTATCACAAGCCTAAAGTGTTTTTGTTTCTCTTTAATTATTGCAGCCCTCGCTTTCGGCTCGCGCTGCGATTACCGTGCGCGAGTAATAAAGAATCACTTTACGATCTTAATACACAAATAAAAATTGCGTGTGCAATACGATCACAACCTTCAAATCATGGCCTCCTAAAAAAAATTTTGTATGAGAGGATGTTACAGCGATAATTTTAATTATGTGAAAATTATCTGTGAGAATCGAATTCGAATCTATATTTGAATAAAATAAATAAATATGTATTTTACAAGTTTGATTTTTCTGATAAACAAAATTTTGCAAAAGCTTACTAAATAGAGTAAACAATTTTTAATTGCTGTTCATTAAATAATTAAGAAATTTGAGATTAAAGTATAATAATAACACATCTCCAGATATGAGTATAATTACCAATATCTCTGTTTATATCCGTAAAATAACAGGTTGGTAATGATTGTTCGCTAGCGGAAAAAGTTAGCACGAAGTAAAATTGGCTAATTATGTCCAGCATGACGTGTGTGGTGATAATTCACTGGCGCACGGGCGTAAATCATCAACGGGGAGTTGGCTCGCTTAACGCTAGTGCAAAGTTAGTGCTAAGTGTGTGTTCCACGGCAGTTGTAGTTACGTGATGCAGACTTTATGCTCTGAATTCCAGTGTAATTTGTACAGTTTCCACTTTCTCATGGTCTCATATATCATGTGTTGATACCAGTGGCGTAGGAGGTATCGAGGACACTAATGAAAGGTTTTATGGATCACTGATAAATTGTTATGAATAAGACACACTCACTAAAATAGAACGTAGAAACATACTTGCTTTTTTCTTGCTCAATTTTCTATTGAATCGTACCATTAAAAGGTGAATCATGCGCATAATTGGGTCTGAAATTGACATCTGAACAATTGATTTTTTTTAAACAAGATATTATTATTATAAAAATGGCGATATTTGATCTCAGAAACCTTTATTTCAACTTGACTATGACGAATGCCATTGATTGTTGCCGACATCATATGAATATTACTCTCTATAATTTTTTGTTATTGATAGTTTCAATCCTATAACTTTTCATAAAATGAAATTTTGTCACAGGACCCCTCCAATAACACTGTTCTTTAAGAAGAATATTACTATTTACACTAGTTTACTGAGCATACTGATTAAATCAATTATTATTTTAGACAAACAATCAAAAATACCATTTTTTATTAGTATTTCTATAAGAAAATTCTGAAAATCTAATAAATATTAGTTTTATATTGATAAAAAAATTATAAAGATTATTTTTTGACGTTTCTCAAAACCAATGAAATGCTTCATTGTATGGCACGTGTCTGCGTTTTAACCAATCGTGTCATTATTTTACTGAGAATAGAGCTCTTGTGATTATTCCCGGGAATTATCTCTGTATAATATAGATGCTTTTTTGTTTGTGACAAATGATAGGTAGTTGTCAAATAATTATTTAAAATTGTCAACGCATCAAGTAAAATGTGTGAGCAAATTCGATTTAGTTGTATTTTAGATACGATATACACCAACAAATTTAAGTCATAAAATAATCTAATTAAATATAACTCGAGAGTTGGATAAATTAGAAAATAATTCTCCAGTATCTTTCTCTTTCTTGTTGCCATTTGGCAATAGCCACTCAAGCCCTACTGGCTTTCGTGACTATTGCCTAGCAACAAGTTTTCGAAAGATCTGTCAAATTATTTTCAATTTATTCTCACTCTCTTCTTATATTATTACTGAGAAAAATTGGGATGCCACCAGAACCTGAGACCTATAAACTCCGGACATATGCTTGGTGGTCCTGAGATCCAAATCTGATTTTGTTCCAAATTTTTTCTGTACTTTTGTTATGTGTCATAAGCAGCCTCGATCCCATGACACTTTTACATAATGGAAGACTTGACACGAGTGTCGCTGCAGTGAAATTATTATTTAAGGAGAATATGTACCATTTGAAGTTTAATTTATATTTTAAGCAAATATTTAACAATGGATGAAATTAGTAATTAAATTTAAATTAATAAATATTCTTTTTAAATAATAGTGTCACTACAGGCGATTCTCGTGTCAAACCTTTCAGTATATGAAAGTCATGGGATCGAGCCTGCCAATGACACATAAAAATTGAGAGAAAAATTGGAATCACATGGCGACAGTAGCTCAGTTGGTTTAAAGCAGATGACCGGAATTCATAGGTCCAGGGTTCAACTTCTTGCGGAATCTCAATTGTTTTCTTTATAATTCAATTTGATTTCATCAATTGTTAAGTATTTACTAAAAATACTAATTAAATCTCATTAACTTCAGTTTATTTATTTATTTATTTATTTATTTATTTAAGCTCTCAACAGGACAGAGTCCCAATTATAGAGGGCATATAAGAAAATAATACAATTTAAACAATTTAAACACGTTACCACAATGGGCCTTTCAAGACTATTACTTCTACGTAATAAAATAATTATACCCAAATTTTTTATTTTTTAAAAAAAACTTGTATTAAGCATGATAAAAATATTAAAACTTTCGAAACAAATTAATATGACGTAGTTGCATCTTAGCTTAAAGAGAGACAGATAAGACAGAGATAAATAACACGTAACTTGTCGTTGTCAGTAGAATCCTCAGACAAAACATAACTAGACGGATAACATCGGCGTTTGTTGTGAATCAGAAAGGGATAGAATAATTGGTTGGTAAGGCGGGTGCGCGGCAAGGAGCAACTTGCATAACATTAAAGTGTACTCGCTCCTTGCCGCGCATCCGGCGGACCCAAAAGTTACTCCATTCCTCTCTGCTTCACAACACTGCATTGACTTGAATACGGCATAATTCGTCTAGTATTATACGTCATTGGTAGAATCGTAGAATGCTGAATGCTTATTTCTTCTTAGTCTTCTTGAGCACCGACAAACGTTTCAGACAAAGCTCTGTGATTGGCTTAATGCAACTACGTCATTGCAATATGGCAGTGCGAACGTTTTAAATTATTCAACTTTAACTTTCATATTTCAGCAATAAAGATATCATTTATGGTATGATTTTATATTGTATTAAATATGATGTACGGTCAAGAATTTATTTTAATAAATATATTAGACAAAGATCATACAAAAATTAAGACATAAGTAAACTACTACAACTACACTTATTCTATACCTAATAATTTGTTTTTAAACTGCTATAGTCGACAATATAGCTGCAATAATTTGGATTATACCATGAACTGTTGTTTCTTGTACTAAAATTGTAATTAATTTCAGACTGAGCAGTAAATAAATAAATATATAAGTAAAATGACAGTATAAAATATATGTAGAACAAGCAGGCAGTGATCGTCCAGTTCTGTGGAGGTATCGCGGTATTCAAGTGCGTGCGTCTCGTCCACATGTAGCCAATCAGTTTTTGCTGGGTATTTTTTCCCTAATAAAAGCCGTCAGTCATAGCAGCTACCGCTCCAAATACGTCGCGAGCAGAGATTTATCATCCACGTTTATCAATTTTTACCGCTGATTATGGCATTAGAGCGCATGCGTTCCTTCGAGCCATACTTCATACCATGACGGCTGATGGCGATTTTCGCGTGTTATGGGGCGCTTTCAACCCATAAACAAAGACAAATAGAACTCTTTCTGTATACCACTATCCCCGTCTGACTCTCGCGTGATGCGTGGCAGCCATTCGTGCGAATGCGCCAATGTTTTATTATTCTTTTTTGTTTCGTTATGGTTACGTGATTTTTTTCTTTTTGTTTCGTGTAGTAATTGGTGAGATAATGATAGTGTGTCACTGCTGTAAACGCAAATGAAATTGCTTAATTAGTTGCTGTGCATTGGTTTATAAGGTAATGATAGACGCACTGTGTACCTTGTTAAAGATGAGAGTTTCTCGCGAGCCGCGAAAATTTACATTGTTACTTTTTATTTTTTATTTTTTATTTTTTCTGGCTTCTTTGGCGGACTAACTACTCAGGTCATATGCCGCCATTACGCCCTGATCTGCGTTTTAGTTGTTATTGTCAACAGCAACGCGAGTTTTTCTCTGGACGGTCACCCATCCAAATACTACCCGCGCGCAACGTTGCTTAACTCGCGTTATCGCTTAGATCAGTACCAACGAGCGCAGCCATGGCCGTTGACAAACTTTTTATTTATTACTGAACTTATTTTTTTTAAATATCTGTAATACAAAATATACAAATCATCATGCATTTTCACTCAGTTCTATTTGTTTAGAAATTTTGGTAAATAGCAAATTTTTATAGGTGTTGAATCGGCGTGAGGATTCTGAGAACCCTGGTTCTGTTCCCGCAACCGACAAACATTTTCACCACATTAAAATTACTTCTTCTCCTTCTATGGAGTGGCTAGCTCAGTGGTATGAAGTCGGCCTGTGTATTCTGAGAACTCTGGTTCGATTCCCACAGGCGACAAACAATTTTCATAATTTCAAAAGCTACCCCTGTGGCTCCTCCACCACTAACATCTTTAGGGGCCGTGATTTGACGTCTGGTAACCGCACTTCACGCGCAAAATATATCAATTACCGAAATCTGCTTCGGCAGAGTGCCACACCCAGTAATGGGTAAAAGGCGTGATGATATATTTATTTATTTATTTTTAAAATTACTTCTCTCACCACTAACATCTTTGGGGGCTGTGATTTGACGACTGATAACCGCACTTCTTGAGCATAAATATATCACTTACCGAGAACTGCTATGCCACACTCAGTAATGGGTAAAAGGCGTGATGATATATTTATTTATTTTATTTTATTTATAGTTTCACCGTGGTGGAGATCATAACCAATACTCTCTATTTTTATTTTCTGTTTAGCGTAACGATATATGTTATGGATATAGTACTTTTAAAACACAATTTTTTTTTTGCCGATTGATATTAAAAGCAGGCTTTTGTTGACAATTAACAGGTTGTGAAGTGCTACTTTTACAGCCTAGGCTATAAAAGTGTTGTTGTGGAAAACAACAAAATTCCTATTTATGATTTAATTTAATAAATATAATTACAAAAGCATACCGTTTCTTTAATATCGTTCGGAGTTAGCATTTTTTTGTCGCATTCCATTATATATTGTATATTTCATTAGTATATAGTGATTGACAACATTCTTAACAAGTAAAATGACATTTATGAAATTATAAACTTCAAATTTGTTTTTACTTATGGCTACCGATTAACAAATGCTTATCAACATGATGGATACGATGACGCCGGTGATAACATTACAAATGATGAAAATAATCACAAAATTAATATTAATTTTAAACAATTGGCAAAATAGTCAACTCGGCAAAAAAGCAGAATTATTGCTTAGGCTAGATCCATAGCCACGGCATTAAATATGCAATTTTTTTGCTTAATATATTATCTTTATAATAGTATATTATTTTATAAGGAGGTAAAGTGATATTATTGTGGCAAATCTGTAGTTATTAATGGACGAACGCTGCCGACTACAGAAGATGCACAAAAAGCCTCACTTTAGCTATACAATTGTTTCTTCAAACGCCTGAATATTTACTCAGTTTTTTTTTTTGCTTGCAAGGGACAAAAAATAATTTTTTTGCCGCTGGTGAACTAATGAAACTTCTTGATTTTAACGAGTGTCAGATAAAGTATTTATCAGAAAAGAATTATTTTTTTTTTCAGTTTCTTAAATTTCATCTTTTTCTGACGTTTGAAGAAAAATATCTTTTATTTGTCGACGATTTCCACATACAAAAACAAATATATTATGCCTTTTACCCATTAATGGATGTGGCACTGCCGTAGCAGATTTCGATAAATTCTACAAATTAAAGCATGATTGTATAAATGATAAATGATTATTAAATTCGTTTCGTACTAAATTTGAATCATGGAGATAAATAATAGATAGAAAATTAATGTTAATATTATAAATTTAAATATGACACTTAGGTTATTTCGTAAAATAAATTATTGATAAAAAATATTCCAGAGCTTGCGGCCCGCGATTTGTGATTGGTGAAATAATGAAACTCAATGACATAAAAGTCAATATGTTATGCGGAATTTTTTATTCAATTTATTGAAATATATTATGAGGTCTCTGATAAACAGATCAGTTAATTTTACGCCTGAAGTGATAATTTGGTTCATTGATTAATTTGCATAATTCCAAACTGTATTTGCTAATAAACTAATAAAGTAATTAGATACATGCAGTAATAAAATGATAATTTTCATTTGATATTTCTCATTATACCAACTATAATGTTCATTTATAATAATAATGAAGGGGATTTCTTCTATTTTGTATTTTATTGTTAATCTACACAACCATTTTTCCTTGAACCACTGGTTAAAACTTATATATCGAATGTCTATAAAACGAATGACATGGTTTTTTAAATGATACCTATATAAAGTGTTCAATTTTGTTGTGCCACCATTGCTATCTCGTGTACTATAAGAGCTACAAGGTTGGTTAAATTATCAAAGAAAGACCATTTTCTAAGTCTATTAAAAAAAAAATTCGACCAGTGGTTCTCAAAATACGGTGAGCAACTTTCTTATTTTAAATGGGAACCTATTTTTTTTTATTTGCTTATTCGATACAGTATTTTTTTCTGAATTCAACGACTACAAAGTTCAATAAAAAATAAATAAATAAATATATCATCGCACCGTCTACCCATTGTGTGGCACTCTGCCGAAGCAGATCTCGGTAAGTGATATATTTTGCGCGTGAAGTGCAGTTTCGTCGTCAAATCACGGCCCCCAAAGATGTTAGTGGTGGAGGAGCCACAGGGGTAGCTTTTTGAAATTATGAAAATTGTTTGTCTCCTGTGGGAATCGAACCAGGGTTGTCAGGATCCACAGGCCGACTTCATACCACTGAGCTAGCCACCACAAAGTTCAATGCCCTCACATTACAAAATTTTTGACAAAAATGTATATTAAATTGACATTAATTTAATTCAAATCGCATAGAATCAGCTGTGACAGAACCAAATGAAAAAATCTTATTATTTTTCTTTGTTTGATTCATTATTATACGTCAATACAATTATTTTGTGATAAAATAAATAAATACATTTTATTAGTCATTTGCTTCTATCATATGGGGTGGCTAGCTCAGTGGTATGAAGTCGGCCTGTAGATCCTGAGAACCCTGGTTGGATCACAGGCGACAAACAATTTTCATAATTTCAAAAACTACCCCTGTGGCTCCTCCACCACTAACATCTTTGGAGGCCGTGATTTGACGACTGGTAACCGCACTTCACGCGCAAAATATATCACTTACCGAGATCTGCTTCGGCAGAGTCCACACCCAGTAATGGGTAGAAGGCGTGATGATATATTTATTTATTTATTTTATAGAACGCTGTTTCCTATGCGATTTTAATTAAATTAATGTAAATTTTTGTCAAAAATTTTATAATGTGAGAATACAGAACTTTGTAGTCATTGAATTCAGCAAAAAATAATGAATAGTACAAGCAAATAAAAAAACAGGTTCTCATTTAAATTAAGAAAGTTGGACCCCGTACTTTGAGAACCACTGGACGAAACAAATATTTGTTAATAGTTTTGTAATAAATTTACAAAATGGCATTTCTTTGCTAATTTAACCAATCTTACAGCTCTTATAGTTCTCAAGATAGCAATGGTAACACAACTAAATTGAATACCCTGTATATTTTAAGTTTTATGTTGGTATACCTGATTATCAAATTCAAATATGTCAAATAAAATATAATTGTAATTTAATTAATTATCTGTCACTGTCAAACCTTATTTCATCATTATTTCGAATCTAGATTATTTGAAGAGCAAAAAGTCTTACAGGCAGATTCACAAAACGGATTAGCGCTAACACCGTTTTTAATATTATCTATAACTCTGTTTCAAATTAAAACAGATTAAAGAAATGAACTAAATTTGATGCTAATTAACTGTCTTTTTAACTCAAGTTAAAATAAACTTGTTTCGTACATTGAAAAGAGAGTTAAAAATGGAGTAAAAAATGGCGTTAGCGCTAATCCGCTTTATGAATCTGCCTGCTAGGAGTTATGTGATTTTGTTGCCGTTCATCTCGAAACTGATTAAAGAGAATTTGTCTAGTTTAGCAAATCAGCTCCTCCATTGTAAACTACCAATTCAGATATTTTACCTCTCAAAAACATCTCTTCTCTATCATCATAACATCTTCATCTCCAAATATCTCCTCAGTTCCCACCCTAAAAAATTGCACGTGTCCAAATTCGGCAACCGTAACCAACTTGCCTGGGAAAAATTCCCGTTATACAACTCTCCATTGAAGGGGGTGTAATAGGCACTGTGAAACCAAACCGTTCCGTTTTCGACGCGACAGACAATTACCTGTGACACCTTGGCCTCAAAACTGCACCGATCTTCATTCATTCGGCACGTTCAGGTCTCCCGACTTCCACGACCAGCCGGTGCGAATGTTGCCAAGTGTCGCTAGATATCTTAGGAATGCTTCTTAGAAGATGGTTGTTAGAAGAGGTTGTTTTAAGAAGATTGGCAATGTTTAACGGCTTAAGGACGATGGATGTCTTAAGACGTGTTTGTTTTTGTAAATGTTTGTATCTAATTGGATTTTGAGAATTTGTTTGGTTTACAGGATTATAGAGATAGTTTTGTATTTAGGTATTTAGAAGATTTACGTTTGGTTAATAGCATGTTTAAAGAAATTTAGACAGTAATTTTGAAGAATTGTATAATGGTATTCTGGAAAATTAAATTGCTATATTGCAGTTTAATATATTATGCTATTTCTATATTTACTGTATAAAATAATAAAAAGTGGTCAATATATTATTCTCAGAGCTGGACAGTAATTAGCTACTAGCTTAGCTACGTTTACCTTAGCTGTAGCTTTAGCTTAGCTAAATGTGAAAAAATATAGCTCTAGCTTGTAGCGAGCTATGTTTTTTTTCTATTAGCTTAAAAATATTGTTATTACAACTGAAGCTACTTTTAATGCTACTTTTTGTAGTTTAAAGCTACTTTTTGTAGCTCAAAGCTTCTTTTTGTAGCTTAAAGCTACCACTGTTCATTAAGAAATAACTATTAATTTTTGTTTTGTATTTGAATTGTACCTTCTTTATTGTTTTCTATAACTGTACGATAACAAGTTATTATATACGAGTAGTTTAAAATCTATTAACATATTTCATTTTTCACTTGTTCTTAACCTATCCTACTTTTGTATTAAATATTAGATGAACTAAACATTGACTGTTTAGGAGTCTTCTGTTATTGTGACTGTTAATTTATTACGATATAAATAAGAATTATAGCATAACAAATTAACAGTACATATCTCCATTTGCGATATTTAATATTTATTAACAGTCATTGTAACAAAAGACTGATCAACTGATCATATAACAATAGCAAATTTAATAATTCACAATAATTGAAAAAAGTAGCTTTAAAATTGAGCAGGTACTTTAATGAAAGCTTTTAGCTGTAGCTTAGCTATATTTTACAAAATGTAGCTTATAGCTGTAGTTCAGCGACTTTTTAAAAGAATAGCTGTAGCTGTAGCTGTAGCTTAGCTACTTTTTTTAAGTAGCTTGCCCAGCTCTGGTTATTCTCTAAGAAAAATCACAGTTTGTATAAAAAGCGACATTATCTATAATTTGGAATTCTTATCTGATTAACAGCAATTGAACAAATGAAAACCAAATTGAAAGCAAATAAAAGGAATTCTTTGTTATATTATGCGCTTTTAAGATTAAAATTGTAAGGAAAGTTGAAATAAAAGTATTTACACAAAAAAGAAAAGATTCTATTTATAATATGAGTTAACTTGAAAATAAACCAGCTTTTCATTTGTTTATAGCAACTGCTATTAATTATCAGGTTAAAAAAATTACAATAATTTGTGCATTTTTAAAACTACCCAAAATGTTCTTGATTCAAAATTAGGCACCACATTAAATTGAATTGAAAATAAAATAATAAACAATATTTATTAAAAAAAAGTATATGTCCAAAATAAATAAAGAGAATATGAAACGCACAATATACTATAAAAAGTCTAACCATTGCCACTGAGCTATATTTTTTAAAATAAAATATGTTTCATTCACGAAATAGATACAAAATAAATGGGAAAATATATTGTTATTTACAGATTGCCACAAGCAATAAAAGAAATAACTTGATAGATCTATCAATAAAAAATTATTTATTGCATTTTTCATACCAGTCTGTAAAAAACTACAAATCAGTAATTTTTTGCACCTGTTTCGTGAATAAAACATATATGATAAAAAAATTAGACTTATTAGTTGCAGTTGTTGATTATAAACATGTTTTGTTGTGTAAATTATATATATATCAATAAATATATTCCATTTGTCACATAGATCACTTAAATCAGTTCAGATAAATTTGGCACATTATTAAATAAATTGAATTAAGCAAACTGATGCACTTATTGGGATAAATTACTTCAAAGGAAATTAGAATCTGTAATTCTAGTATTGAAAATAAAGTCAGTGAAGTAATTCAGCGAAATAAATAAGTGATCTGGTTCAGTAAGTTAGATCTGATCTAAATAGCAAATGGAATGCTCCAAATGTAACACAAATAAAGTAGATTTTCGGTAAAGCTATTGTGTCAATAATAAACCGACCGGAATATGCGCCGAGCTCCTGTCAAGTTTTTATAATATTATAAATTTATTAAACTAAAATAAGTTTTTATAAAGTTTTTATAACGTCAATACTGTTTATTTAATCAATTAATTACTTACCAACGAAATAAATTGGGAAATTTTATGTGAAAGGGTAAGATAGTTCACATTTTGGCAGAACTGGGCAAGCTACTTAAAAAAAGTAGCTAAGCTACAGCTAATCTTTAAAAAAGTAGATAAGCTACAGCTTTAAGCTATATTTTGTAAAATATAGCTAAGCTACAGCTAAAAGCTTTCGTTAAAGTAGCTGTTAAATTTTTGAGCTACTTTTTTAAATTATTGTGAAATAATTAAATTTGCCATTGGCATATGATCAGTCTTTTGTTATAATTACTGTTAATTTACTATTATGTACATAAATATCAAAAATAGCAAATACCATCTGGCACCTACTGTGTATTTTTGCGTTTTAGAGCCAGTTAGAACCAGCAACAAATAATTATTTTGTGTGGGTTTAGCTTGTACGCATGCGTACTTTGTTGACCTTCTGCTTAAAAAGTAGCTTTAAGCTACAAAAAGTAGCTTTAAGCTACAAAAAGTAGCCTTAAGCTACAAAAAGTAGCTTTAAAAGTAGCTTCAGTTGTTATTTTTAAGCTAATAGAAAAAAAAAGTAGCTAGCTACAAACTACAGCTATATTTTTTCACAGTTAGCTAAGCTACAGCTACAGCTAAGGTAAATGTAGCTAAGCTAGTAGTTAAGCTACAAAAGTAGCTAGCTACTGCCCAGCTCTGCATTTTGGTCAGAGAACAGGGGCAGTGGGTTTAAATATTTTATACAGATGCAAGCGACAAAATATTTGGCAGAAATTTTATGATGAACATATTACTTATAAAAGAAAACGAAATAAACAAAATATTATATTACGTTGACAGTGCAAGGTTTTTGAGATCTTATGAATAATAACAAACATATTTTATTAGCGTAAATTTTAAAAAGATGTTTGAGATGAGCAGGAAGTAATTGTAATGGTACATATAATTTTTGAAAATTTAAAAAAATTCTGTCTAATCTTTTTAAGTTATTGAATGGGCTTTGTAGATGAAACTTCAAAAATTGGCCCCTCGGTTTTCTGTAAATCGCCGGCCCTGTCGGGAGATACTCGTATACCACTGTGTCTATATTTTCTCGTATATTCAAGTTTACCTCTAGATTTCATCGCTAAAAAAAATAATTCGGCAATTTTCTTTGACCGTCGATCGTATTAAAATTTGGCAACAGGTAACATTATTTAAATGGAATAACGACAGTTGAACATTTTCTGGCTAATACCGCGTGATGCGTAAGTTAGTGTTAACGGTTAATGTGAAGTATTTCTGGTAACGTGAAAGGGATGAAGACACAGCACACTATCACTGTGCAGTGTAACCCGGTTTGGGGTTACACAGATACGGGGTCATGGTCATGATGAAAGGGTCGCGCAGACTCTCGGCTCCAGGGGAGTGTACTACATTCACCTCACATGCAAATGTGAGCAAGGATGTACAAACTGTCATTGAAACTATTCTAAAGATGATGAAGATGAATTTGTGAGTACTAAAATGATCTTATAACGTGTTATGTAAACGAACCGTATTTATTTATTTATTTCTACTAATCTGCACAACAGGAACTTAATATCAATTACAGTACATAATCCGGACTCGCCGAGCCGAAGTATGGTAGTTCATATATTTTTAGCTTGAGTGGGATTCGAACTCTGGATCTTCGGAATCGAATGTCGTAATGCTAATCACACAACCATATTGCAAGTGTAGTGTAATCTGCATTTGAAATTAAATTTATATTTAAATTTTAAACATTATTATAATCATGTTGAGAACGTGTCTCTTTTGTTCACTCGTTCGTTAAAACAATATCAGTTGAATCAAAATGTACGACGGAATAAAAAAGTTTCTATTTATAGTACAAGTAGATATTAAATTGTATGATTTGATGCCACATTTTTCTGTTTTTCTAACACAAGTTCATAAAATGATACAATCATTGACAGTGTGGCATTTGCTTTCCGTAGGTATATGTCTTGTCAAATTCAATTAATGTAACCGAAATTTTGATCTATTTATAATAAAATATAAGAATTTACTAGGAAATATTCTAAATCTAAAGGTATTTTTTTTCAAATATAGACATTATCCCAAATTATTTAGGAGAACTATTGAACAAACAATTTCTGGGAAACAGTAAATTTTGTATACCCCTATATAAGTAAACACTGTCCTTTCTCCACCCCCTGACCCCGTTACGGTTAGGGATCTTTCATTGCGTTCAGGTGTCGCCTTGTCTCCTAGCTTCACACAATATAACACTGAACTAAACACTCTCGCTGATACAAGAACAACACAACATCAGAAACAAGGCCCAGGAGTTTGGATCAGAACAATATACACGCAGGACACAGAACATTACATACCTATATATATACCTACATCAAACATCAAATCTATGCCATGTGTATTTGTTGTAGTACAGCACAAACAACAATTTGGTACCATGGTAACTAACTCTAAACACAAATAACATTTAACTCATACATTAGAACATATTGATAATGCGCTTCATTGGATATAAGTTGGCATCTGATCACTTGGTCTAATTTTTTTAAACAAATTTGATTATAATTATAAATACTAGCTACATATTTATGTAACAAGTACATAATGCGGTACTTTACTAGATGAGTCGTAGTTTATGGCCGAGTAATAAAGTAGCGAGTCAGGCTGATAAATAAGGCGAGTTCCAGTGGCGTATCTAGAACTTTTGCCGCCCAGAGCGGTCTCCAATTTGCCGCCCTTTCTAAGTAAATATATCATCACGACTTTTACCCATTACTGGGTGTGGCACTCTGTCGAAGCAGATCTCGGTAAGTGCGCGTGAAGTGCGGTTACCAGTGGTCAAATCACGGCCCCCAAAGATGTTAATGGTAGGAGATCCACGGGAGTAATGTTAATTTGGTGAAAATTGTTTGTCGACTGTGGGAATCGAACCGGGGTCCTCAGGATCCACAGGACAACTCGAAACCAGTGAACCATTGCCTCGTTGGATGGCATATTTAAATTAGGCAGTAATGAAGGAATTTTTCGAGATAATATTTTCAACTTGACGATGAAGAAAAATATTCGAAATCATATAGTAATTCATAATTTGTAGAAATCGAATAGTAAACTTATGAAGTGAAGAAGTGGTTTTTTACAACTAAAATAAATACAAAAAATGCCGCCCCGAAATATGTGCCACCCGGTGCGGATCGCTAACACCCCCCACCCCAGGTACGCCACTGGCGAGTCCTATAAGCTCTGATATACAAGTTGCATACAAAGCTTTATTTTCGACTGCCTTGGAGTCGATTTATTTTCTTAAAATTGTTAATAAAAATCTTAGTTGTTCTCAACTGTTAATTTTGTTAAAAGAAATTGGAAAGATATGATCATAATGTCCCAAATTTAGAAGAGTCCTAAAAAAGTAAAATAATTTGCATTAAATGCAAAGGAATTAATTAATTAATTATAGTTTATATTTTTTGACTTTGACAGAAGCCCAATTTAGTTTTATAGTGCAGTAAAGTGCTATTTTATGGACAACAGTATTATAAATCAAGTAGTTATGATGCTGTTGAATATAAAATAAATTTTGTATTGTACATACTCGTATTTTTGAAGTTATGGGTTGAAAGTATTATAATAATTTTGAAAATTATGTGTAAATGATTCTAACTCCACTATAAACTGTTGACGTCTTTCAACCATAATGGCGAGTTATACAATTGTCGTCACGTCGGAGGGAGATGGAAAAGAACCAAAAGAAAGAGACATCTCGCACTAGTGAGAGAGTTAGTGGACCGACCACGACTAACCAGAGCATACTTTTAACATACAATGCAGATTAAATGCCATATTAAAAATATGCTCTAATTGATCATGGTCTGTCAACTAGTTCTCTCACTAATACGAGATATCTCTTTTTGTTATATTCCGTTCTATCTCTGCCCGGCATGACGTAAGAATTTTAAATGTATAACTCGCTATTGCGATTAATTTCCAGTAATGTAGCATTTCAAATAAATTAATATTACACAACAGTGTACACTACTCATACTTAATATTTAACAAGCATAATAAAAAGATGGGGTAGCTAGTCGGCCTATGGATCCTAAGAACCTGGTTCGATTCCCACAGGCGACAAACAACTTTTACCATTTCTAAACTACCCCTATGTATCTCCCACCACTAACATCTTTGGGGGCCGTGATTTGACGACTGGTAACCGCACTTCACGCGCAAAATATATTACTTACCGAGATCTGCTTCGGCAGAGTGCCACACCCAGTAATGGGTAGAAGGCATGATATACTTTTTTAATAATTTTTTTTATAAAAAAAATATTACAATTAAAGTTACCCAACTTTATTTTCATTCCATTCGTCCATTCATAAAACAAAATAAGATTATGTTAAATTAGTTAAATTTAATTTCAAATGCAGATTGAAATAAAATTAATAAATAAATATATCATAACGCCTTCTACACATTACTGGGTGTCGCACTCTGCCGAAGCAGATCTCGGTAAGTGATATATTTATGCGCGTGAATTGCGGTTAGCAGCCATCAAATTACGGGACCGGAAGATGGAGGGGAAGCCACAGGGGTAATTTTAATGTGGTGAAAATTGTTTGGCGCCTTTGGAAATCGAACCGAGGTTCTCAAATCCACAGGCCGACTCGATACCACTGAGCCACCTACCCCATAAAATGATGTTAGTGTCTATTTTGTTTTATGATTTGCCTTGTCAGTTTTTTCTTTTTGACATTTTAATTTCATTTTTGATATTTTCCATAAACCTGACAGTTATGTGGCAGTTTACATTTACATCATTTTGTGTCAACCGGATTGATGTCAATGTTGATACTGATTGAAAATAAATGAAATATATTTGTGTTGGTATGTTGGTTGAGAAAGAAATATAGTGAAAAATAATATAGATCAGTTCGGTTCCAGAGGACGAAGTTGGCGGAATTTCGGGAGAAAAGCATGCAGTTATTGGACATAAAATTCAGTTGAAAGTCTGGAAATAAATTGAAAGGAAACGGTCGGCTGACCCGCGTCTCTGCGGCATTTGACAAATCGTTTGAAATATCAAGCCCAGCCATGAAAACTCTGCAAACCAAGCTATTTTTATTGCTTTACGAAAACTCGCATAACAAATGCTATCGATTCCGCACGACACAATAACAAATAAATCAATATTAACAGCTATGATACACATCCCATCTGAAACGAACGATTACATCTAACATTCATGTCATATTTGAAGCAACTTCATATTACAATTGTGACAATAAATATTTATTTTTTTAATACGGTTTATCGAAAATAAAATAAAAGATTTAAATAGTTTCGTAAATTAATGAGTACATTGCTATAATAATAATAATAATAATAAACTTTATTTGTCATCAAGGAGAACCTTATACAAATAGATTGACAAACACACATTACTAAAGCTTAAGTGACAAATTGTAAATTATTCCAAAGAGAAAAAACTAAAATTATAATAATTATAATCCCAAGTAATATTACAGTGTTATAGTACTATAAAGCGATAAAATCTGTAAATGACAAATAATAATATCGCAAGTAAAATAAACAAAAAAATAAACAAAAAAATAAACAAAAAAAAAACGCCTTACTTATATAATAATAATATCCTCGATAATAACTAAATGTAATAATAAAGTATATAGTAACTATATATTTTCATCTTTGCACACCAAGACCATACACAAAAGGTAAATTATATGTTTAAACAAAAACTGCGAATCCTAAGAGCGCCGACTACATAGTAGAAAATATTATTTAATTTTGATTCATTTAAGTTTACAAACATGTTAAAGAAATTAATTTCATTAATGTCCTGGAGATATTCTTCCAAGTATGTTTGCCGAAGTGGTGAATAGATGGGACACACAATTAGAAAATGAAAGAGATTTTCAAAAGCTTGACAGTTGCAAATCATACAATTGACATTTGCCTGTAATTGGTACTTTATATTGTTTATAATTAAACTTAAACTATGTTTATTGCTTAATCTTAATTGCGCTATTAATCTTTTGTTGCCAAAAGAAACATTCATATTTAGGTAATTATTATTTCCCGGAAACCCCGCAATATCCTTGTAGAGATCATTAAATTTTGTGTTAGATATCAAAACGCTATCCTTTTGATTCGTGTTCCTAGCTAGCTGCGATATTAAATCTTTTATTTCTTTTTTGTCTATGTGCTGTTTTTGCCAAATATTGTCGAAATTCAAATCTGAAGTTAATGCTCTCAGTTGCGTGACCCAATTATATACCGGATAATTATTAGTGCTCTGATCCAAATAAATTAGTCTTTTATAAATTATTTTTGTAATACGTTTATCATCCATCAATAATACCCTTGCCCACCAATGTAAAGCACGTTTTGTTATTTCTAGTTTTATATGATTAATTCCTGTTTCTTTTCTAAGTAGAGGTCCTGGCGTTGTTCTTGAACAGAGTAGCATACGTTTAATGAATTTGAGTTGACAACTTTCTAATTTCTCTTGATATCTCAAACCCCATATTTCTACTGCGAACAAAGTCGTGGCTTTAATAATTGTATCTAACAACTTCCTTTTTTCAGACCAACCGTTAGACTTTCCTTTCACTAAGATATCTTTAACGCTATGAATGGCCACAGCTGATTTCTTTATAGCATTATTTGTAGCTTCCAAAAATTTACTCGAACTAGTAAAAGTAATGCCAAGGTAGCAAAATTGTTTCTCTACTTTAATAGTTTGTAACCCATATTTAAAAATCGGTATATGACTACTCAATCTACCTTTATGAAAAGGCAGGATTTTAGTTTTTTCTGGATTAACTTGAATATTATTTTCAGTATTTTTTAAGGTAACAGAGCTTTTTTTGCACGTCGACTGGAGAGCTGCATAACAGTACTACGTCATCAGCATACGCGAGAAATAAAAGATCCTTAAAGCCATCAATGTTCAACCCCATAGCGCCCTGTTTACGAAGAGAATCCTCTAGATCGTTTATATACAGAGAAAACAAAGTTGGAGATAAAATCTCGCCTTGCATAACCCCCTCTGTCAGATCTACATAGCTTGTTGCATCTGAACTAGAATTTTTGGAAGTTATTTTGGCGTTACCGTACAAATTCTGCAAAATCCGTATTACTTTAAAACTCTATCCCGCACCATACAATTTATGCCAAAGTATGTTATGGTTCAAGGAGTCAAAAGCCAATGAAAATGGCGTAGACGCAGCCTTTGGGTAGCCTTAATTGTAAATGAATGGTTGAGGATAAACAAAAGATGCATTCCACTGTGCTACGGTTTTTTCGGAAGCCCATTTGATTTTCAGAGAGAATATCGTTTTTTTCTAGAAAATTATTCAGACGAAGCGAAATAATTTTGGTAAACAACTTGCAAATGGCATTAATTAATGCAATACCCCGATAGTTTGCAGAATTAATGAGTACATTGCTAATTATAATCCTTGACATAGAATTTTCGACAAGGACTTCTTTTACAATTGTAGTATCTTGCCAAATATTTCTAAATCTAAATTATAGATGTTCTGAATCGGTCTTATAAAAGATAGCTAAGAAATGCATAAACCAAGAATAGAAATCTTGGTGAAACAGTTGTAAAAAGAAATAACAACTTTTACTAGAATGGTCTGCTTAAAAGAGATATCTGTCATAAGTGATTTCACTGATATCAAAATAATATTTTTATTATAAACTTTTAGCTCAAAGCTATTCAATTAACAATTACAATTATAAATTAATGGAAGCGTCTTAAAACTTGCTGTCTAAATAATAAATAAATTAGTGAGCTGAGAAATAACATCTATAGAGAATTTTGAAAATTAACATAAAAGCAAAAATCATCTAGAATATTAGTTATTATCACCTCCATATTTATTAAATATTGTAGTTTTATAAAATTCTAGTTTATAGTTTAAGTCAGAGGGTTGATAGTTACATGGGAATTCAATTTATCATGTAGTGGTATATGTGATTACCTAAATTAATTAAGTGATAATAAACAACAATAATTGGCTTTAATTTTAACTGCAATTGTGTGAAATTCACTTTCAAAAACAAGCGTAGGGCGATACTCCCTCCGTTTCTTATCTTTTTGTTTCATTTTCAGTTACTGCAATGTGTGGACTTTTCTTTCATATACAAGTGCAGGCTTTCGCTTTCATCTTTTCTAATTTTTTGTAGATTCGTTGTTAGTTTCGTTATTAGATTCGTTGTGAGGAGTAAGCGTGAGTAATCTACGATGTTTTATGCATATGTTTTGTACGTTGAAGAAAGAAGATGAATGATAAGTGAATAGGATGAATGTGATTGAAGATTTTTTGTGTGATAAATGATTTCTAGTGTAATAAATGAATGAGTTTATATGGAATGATCTATGAATGTGGTTGAAGTGAGGGTGGTGTGTTTGGATGATAATGTTTGACGAGGGCTGATTATTTGATGAATGTAATGAGTGAATATCATTTATGAGTGATTTTAGGGTTCATGCTACCCCATTTGTTGGGATATAGCGTGAATATATATATGTATATATATATATATATATATATATATATATATATATATATATATATATATATATATATATATATATATATATATATATATGTGTGTGTGTGTGTGTGTATGTATGAATATAATTTTAGTGATGTATTTTTGTTAAGATAATTATCTTGAATTAGATATTATATTGCATGAAGAATAAAGTAAAATAATAGATAAATAAAATAAAATAAATATATCATCACGCCTTCTACCCATTACTGGGTGTGGCACTCCGCCGGAGCAGATCTCGGTAAGTGATATATTTTGCGCGTGAAATGCGGTTACCAGCAATCAAATCACGGCCCCCAAAGATGTTAGTGGTGGAGGAGCCACAGGGGTAGTTTTAGAAATTATGAAGATGTTAGATAATGCGCTGCATTTATTTATCAAGAATTTAAAATCCATCAAATTAAAATCAAATGGTCTAATTTGACACATTAAAAAAAATAGCGAATCTTATTTATCTGAATATTGTAGGTATTTTTTAAAATACTATAAAAATAAGGTAATTTAGTTGGTATTATTTAATTAAATAAATTAAAATGTATTTTGAAAATTGAAATTCTGCAGTATTAAAATTTTGTATTATTTAGTTCAGTTAGGTAAAAACAGATTGTATTAGTGGTAATTGCTAAATCAAAACTAACAGAGGAGTACGTTTCTTCTTTATAATTAATTTGTTCTGTGATTAAACTATTGTCGCTGCCAAAAAGAAAATTCTACGTGACTATAGAAGATAGAGACAGAATGATATATCTATTGCATTATTTACTTGCAATTACTGTCTTAATTTTGCCAGTATGAACGGTAGCATTCCTAGTGTCACATCAGACCTCCAACTAAAGAATTACAATACTGAAGTCCCCAATTTTTTGACTGATTGTAACTGACAGCCGTTTGGTTTTGGCGAGTAATTTGAGTGAACTTTTTTAACTTTTAGTTTCTGTTGTATGAGGGCAGGGTGAAAAGTCCCTGAAAAATAAAACAGATGGTGCCACAATCGCAAATCTCATGTGACATTTGTGATGTACCATCTTTAACTAGAACGCATTAAAATTTTCAGACTGATATGTCATTCACTTCTGTTTTGACACCCATCGAAAGCAAGCAACCTTGAAGATTTTTGAAAACATGGAAAAAAGTGAATTTCGAGTCTTGATTAAACATTATTTCTTGCGTGGATTCACAAGTGGTTTACTGATTTTCGTTGTGGTAGTATGACCAGAAAGGACTCCGAACGTTCTGGGCGTCCAATTGAGGTTACAACGCCAGAAATCGGCGATAAAATCCATGGTATGATATTGGACGATCGGCGAGTTAAAGTGCACGAGTTTGCTGAGGCTATGAGCATCTCAACCGAACGGTACGAAACATTTTGCAAAAATTTTTGGATATGAGAAAGCTATCTGCCAGATGGGTGCCGCATTTGCTCTCTGTTGACAACAAGCGCGTCCGTAGTCGCAATGGCAAAATTGTATGAATTGCGCTACGAATTGGTTCGTCATCCACCATATTCTCCAGATTTGGCCCTCTGCGATTTTTATCTATTTCCAAAAGTGAATAAATGGCTTGGCGGAAAGAGATTTGGCTCCAACGATGAGGTCATCGCTGAGACAAACGCCTATTTTGAAGGATTGCCAAAATCGTATTGTTTGGAAGGGATCGACAAATTAGAAAAACGTTGGACGAAGTGTATCGAGCTACAAGGAGATTATGTTGAGAAATAAAATATGTTTTGACCAAATAAATCATTTCTTGTTTCATTTTTCAGGGACTTTTCACCCTGCCCTCGTAATAATACTTATATTTTTATGAATTAATCAAATTATAAGTTAGTTTTATTTACATATCATAGCGTTAATAAAAAGCTACTGTGCGAATGATAATTATTTTTAGAGCACTTTTGAGTACTGAATGAAATACTAATAAAAAAATTCTATGTTGTAACTAACCTCAAATCTACATAACACAAAGCAGAAATATACAATCTACAACTACAACAAAAAACATTGAGGTTAAGTGGATGGGTCTGTAACTAACTGAACATTTCGTCAATAGATTTGTTATTATTATTATTAAATAGGCACAAAAGTTCATTTTCACTCAATATGCTAAAGATAAAAATTAAAATTCTAAATTTTAGTTCATCAGTAGGTGTCATCAAAATGTCGGTAAAATAAACGCGACTTGTAATTCTTCGGTCCTCACGCTTGATGTATCGCCAGGGTTATATGATATGAGGGAAACAATTGTAAGTGATAAATATAATTACAAATTAGGTTGCTGTAAAAACAGCTCATGTCTTAAAATTCTGATTGTAACTTTTCATTATACCTACATTTTTCAAACAAATCAACTCGAAAACGACAAACTCCTTCAATAATTTGGGTAGTTACTTAGCAAACCTCGTGCAAAATGCATCAAAATAACAAGTTAATAGTTTGATGAGGCTGTATAGTGAAGGCGAGCATGATGTACGTGAAGTGATGTGAGATTTACGACAGTGGAAGTGCTAACACGCGGAACATTCACGCTAAGAGCACGACGCGGCGACCAGGACAGCGCGGCGGCGTGCGTTCTGCCAGAACAACCTACAAGCGAGACGCTACACTAAATTTTAGGTATTTTACTTTAGAGTTTTCGTACCCGTACGAGTTCATCAAAATTTCACCGGCCGCCAGTGCCGTGCAGAAATTCTTATAAAATATACCCGTCATATTCTTGCAAACATTTCCCTTTCAACTTATTAACGGTATGGACAACTTGTTTAAAGTAAATTAATTAATTTTGTTAGCAGTAATATATGCGTCTTTTAGATCATTAAGTCTGAAAATCTGCTAATAATTAATTAACAAAGTTAATTTTCTAATTAATCTAATAGTCCGTGAGAAATAAATTTTGCTGCAAAACTGCGATTTAGCAATATGCATATATTTTCTAGTTTATTAATATTAAAGAGTCATGAATGAACCTGATGATTTAAGACAAGTGCAGGATTCTTGATTTTAGTTTTGTTGCTTAGTAATGGGCCTTTCAAGACTTTTTTGAATTTTTTATATATTAATCTACGTAATAAAATAATTATACCCAAATTTTTTATTTTTTTTTTAAACTTGTATTAAGCATGATAAAAATATTTAAACTTTCGAAACAAATGAATATGACGTAGTTGCATCTTACCTTAAAGAGAGACAGATAAGACAGAGATAAATAACACGTAACTTGTCGTTCTCAATAGAATCCTCAGACAAAACATAATTAGACGGATAACATCGGCGTTTGTTGTGAGTTAGAAAGGGATAGAATAACTGGTGAGTGAGGTGGGTGCGCGGTAAGGAGCAACTTGCATAACATCAAAGTGTACTCGCTCCTTGCCGCGCATTCGGCGGACCATCAAGTTATTCCATTCCTCTCTGCTTCACAACACTGCATTGACTTGAATACGGCATAATTCGTCTAGTATTATACGTCATTGGTAGAATCGTAGAATGCTGAATGCTTATGTCTTCTTGAGCACCGACAAACGTTTCAGACAAAGCAACTACGTCATTGCAATATGGCAGTGCGAACGTTTTAAATTATTCAACTTTAACTTTCATATTTCAGCAATAAAGATATCATTTATGATATGATTTTATATTGTATTAAATATGATGTACGGTCAAGAATTTATTTTAATAAATATTAAAAAGCTCTACCACTTGAATCCCCCATTAAAGTGTTTGCCTGCAATTGTGTCAAATTCATGTTCAAAAACAAGCGTAGAGCATCATTCCCTTCCATTCTTATATTTTTGATTCGTCTTCAGTTCTTATATAGAATGTTTAACTATAATTGTATGAAATTCATTTTCAAAACAAGTGCAGGAAAACATCCTATTCCTTTCTTATATTTTCTTTTATTTTTAGTTCTTAGAGTGACTAACTGCATTGTGTGAAATTTTCTTTCTAATACAAGCGCAGACTATCGCTCTCTTCTTTTCTAATCTTTGTAGATTCGTTGTTAGATTCGTTGTCAGAGGAGTAAGCGAGACTAATTTGAGACGTTTTGCGCTTATGTAACGTAAGTCGAAGGAAGCTGAATAGAAAATGAGTAGGAATGATTAGATGGATGTGATTGAAGGTTTTTTGTGTGATGAATGATATCTAGTGTGATGAGTAAATGAGCTTATATGGAGGGATCTATAAATGTGATTGAAGCGATTTTTTTAAACTTCAACTTCAAACTTTAAACTTACTAAACAGTAAAATACAAATGATACTAATATTAAAACAAACATATTCATCAAATATATATGGGGTGGCTAGCTCAGTGGTATGAAGTCGGCCTGTGGATCCTGAGAACCCTGGTTCGATTCCCACAGGCGACAAACAATTTTCATAATTTCAAAAACTATCTCTGTGGCTCCTCCACCACTAACATCTTTGAGGGCCGTGATTTGACGACTGGTAACCGCACTTACCGAGATCTGCTTCGGCAGAGTGCCATACCCAGTAATGGGTAGAAGGCGTGATGATATATTTATTTATTTATTTATATTCATCAAATCACGGCGATGCCGACGGCCGAATTATATTCTCAATAATTACTTGGTTATTAACAGGGTTGCCAATCAAAACGAAACTTCAACCGAAAGCGAAATGAACCGGCTCTTTTTCTTGAACCGCGAACCAGAATCTCACTAAATACGTAGAACCGGTATATTGAAACTAATCGAAAGTATAATCTAGTTCGAACCGATGGAATTACATATATACATGGAATGGTTTAAGTGTGATATAAAAATTATTTATGTATTCCATTTATTTAATTTCTTTAAGTAACTTATAGAATAATTAATAAGTTTGAAAATTAAATATAAACTGTAAACAAAATGAAATTGAAATTTATATTTTCTTTTAATAGGTATGTATATGTATAAATATGTATCAGTAATTTTAAATAGAAAATTACTAATAATATATGTTTGGATAAAATATAACTAAAAATAATTGAACCGAGCCATCAAACTGAACCTATCATATGAACCGGTTCATGAACGATTTTTACATTTTATTACTTCAAACCGGCATAAATACCGAACTAGGAACATATGACAACTGCAAACCGAAGCCGAACCGATTTTTTCAGAGGTTTACAGCCCTGAATATTAATAATTCATGAAAAAGTACCTAACTAATTAGTTTGTGTTCCCGTTAACATAATTAGCTATATAATAAAAATCTAGGTTTAGAGAATTCTGATTCATGTTTGCAGTTGCAGATCTTGGTAGATAACATATTTTAACAGTTGTGCAATGTCAATGAAGTTAATAAAATGTAAAAGAATTTAATAAGTACGAGTAACATTTGCTTCGTTAAAGTGATGTTTTTTTTTAGTTTAGACTATGATTAAGATCGTTTCATCAATTTTAATTAATGTGGGTGGCTAGCTCAGTGGTATGAAGTCGGCCCGTGGATCCTGAGAACCCTGGTTCGATTCCCACAGGCGATAAACAATTTTCATAATTTCAAAAGCTACCCCTGTGGCTCCTCCACCACTATCATCTTTGGGGGCCGTGATTTGACGACTGGTAACCGCATTTCAGGCGCAAAATATATCACTTACCGAGATCTGCTTCGGCAGAGTGCCACACTCAGTAATGGGTAGAAGGCGTGATGATATATTTATTTATTTATTATAATTAATTTGGCTATTTAATTTTCAGATGAAGTTGCAGTTTGCAGATTTAAAAAATATTGTATTGTAATGTGAGTTATTATAATTTGTGCAGTAATTTCTATGCATTGTAAGTTATCTATTAGACGAGTTATCAGCCATTTTATTCCGGCCGTAATAAACGTACCGTAAATTAGCTAGTAATTTAGTAAAAAGTTGAAGTAATTAGGGCTGCAAAGCGAATGTCGTCGGCGCTACTGAAAAGAAACTCTGAAACTAAATAACTAACAGGCTAGTGATACCGTTTCGGACATGGTCTAATTAAATTTTAACGCGCGCGCTGCGCTTTTCCGCCGCCACTCGGACGATTTTAAACGCTTTAATAAACACCAAAACATTTTTACAATCGCATTTGCATGTTTCAGACACTCGGACACCGTAATGATATATTGTGCAGCGTGTAACAATTAAATTAATTACACACGAATTTATTCAATTGGATTTCATTATAAAGTTTTCACACACAATGCCTCCGCCGCGCGATATATTTTATTCGGTTATCAATATGCGATATACGACTGGAAAATTGCCCATTCGTGAGATCATACGTTTGCAATAAATAAATACACGCAACGTGTACGTACATAATAAACATATTGTAAATCTACTTGTATACCCATTATACATATATACCAAAACGATAAATATATTATCACATAAATAAATTATTATAATTTACGACTAATTTTATTGTTATATTTATAATAACAAATACTGTTTCCTAGTATTTATTCCTAAATTATTTATGCATTATTTTATTTATGACCACTTCATTTTAATAATACACAAATTAAAAACGCATGTGTTATGCTCAACATAATGTAATACAAATATTACAAAAACTAATCAAAATATAATTCTAGCACAATGGAAAGTCGTCTTCTTTAACGAAAATCTGCTTAGAAAATGATACATTTTTCAACTATTTTAATAATCATGTAAAAAATTTAAAAAAGTGAAAAATGTAAATAGTAAAAGCTCATTGATTTAATTTTGACATGTATCAAACTAATTTATTTCTTTGTAAAATCAAATATTAATATGCAAAAACATATGTGTACAATTATTGAAAGCATCAAAAAACTATTGCTTTCATTTCATCAATAACTATTTCCTGTATCGCGTTTACGAAATGAATTTTGTGCAATAGTTTTTATCAAAAACAGTGCTACCAAGTTCAATTGTTTTTGGAAATATTTGTTTGTAAAGTTATCAAGTTGTCAAGTTCTCTAGTTGTAAAAAAGCTAAATATAAAACTTTAGCTGTCCTTGTTCAGCTAATGTAAAATGATTGTAATAATTTATTTTTTTTCTAATAAAATAAATACATTAAACTGCAAAACAATTCTTTATTAAAAATTAATGATATTTAGTTTAATAACAAAACATAGATAATTATTAATTTGAACTCGAACCAAACTAATAAATGTTAAAATTAATTAAATTTCAAATATTTAATTAATCTGTAATTTTATTATTATTATTATTATATAAAATAAATAAATAAATATATCATCACGCCTTCTACCCATTATTGGGTGTGGCACTCTGCCGAAGTAGATCTCGGTAAGTGATATATTTTTGCGCGTGAAGTGCGGTTACCAGTCGTCAAATCACGGCTCCCAAAGATGTTAGTGGTGAAGGAGCCACAGGGGTAGCTTTTGAAATTATGAAAATTGTTTGTCGCCTGTGGGAATCGAACCAGGGTTCTCAGGATTCACAGGCCGACTTCATACAACTGAGCTAGCCACCCCATAATATATGTATATATAAATATATATATATATATATATATATATATATATATATATATATATATATATATATATATATATATATTAGAGCTTATGCGCGCGGCTGTGTGTGTGTGTGTATTATTTGAGTTTGTGTGCGTGTGAGTTTGTTTGTGAGTTTGTTTGTGAGTTTGTTAGTTTTTGTTTGTGTGCGTGCAAGCGCATCCACTAACACTAAAATCACAAATAGTCTCATTACATTCAATTGCCATTTTTATAAAACATGGTTCATCTGATTCTATCTAAAATCATATGGTGTAAATTTAAATTGCATTTTATTTTAGATTTTAATTAAATTAAGCATAAGCTCTGATACAGGAACGTCCGAAAACAACATCATTTTTCGCGATTACAGCGTCATCTATCATGCTGACGAAAAAGTGAACTAAATAAATTCTTCTTTTTTTAACGAGGAATCTGATTCTATAATAAAAAATAGGGGTTTTCATTTAAAAAAATTGAGTTGACCATGATTTAGCGACAATAACGCCATCTAGGACAAAACCAATATTTCGTTATTATGGCCCCCTTTTGTACGATTGTTTTTCGTCTAGGTCATTTTTGCGTAAAATTTATAGTTTCCGAGATATTTCCTGATAACACGTAAATGGACCAGCCTGTATATATATATAATCACGTCTTTTACCCATTACTGGGTGTGGCACTATGCCGAAGCAGATCTCGGTAAGTGATATATTTATGCGCGTAAGTGTGGTTATTAACCGTCAAATCACGGCCGCCAAAGATGTTACTGGTGGGGAAATCACAATGGTAATTTTAAATTGGTGAAAATGTTTTGTTGGCTGTGGAGATCGAACCAGGGATCTTAGGATCCACAGGCCGACATGATACCGCAGAGCCATTACCCCATTATTATTATTATAATAAATTACAATTTTGACAAAAAGGTAAAATTAATGTGACAAAGGAAAAATAGTATGAAAAATAGGGGCTTCAGTGACCAAATTTAATAATTGTACTTTGCGTAAGCGTCATGCTAATACATATTTTTCAATATACTATCTAAATAATATTATTTGTGGTATTAGAAAATTAAGTATAACTAATTTGATAAACTTTTACCATGTCAAACGCACTCAAACCTTTCAGTTCATTTTCCGCAATTTTAAGCGTATTTTAAATATCTTTTATTTACAATTTATAAATTAAATTAATATTTAATCCTGCACTAATAAATTAATTCATTATAACATTTATTATATCCAAGTAACATGATGTGTAACGTGTTTACAATTTTTTAATTATTATTTATAATTTTTTATCAAGATGCACTTTAATATTTTCCCATAAAAAAAATTGCAGGTACCTAATAATAAAATAATAAAATAACATAATAAATTTGGAGTTATATAAATTCAAAGTCCCCGCGTTAGTTCGGCGCTTTGCTCAAAGATGGCAGCACGAGTTCTAACGCGCTGAATAAACGAACATCAACCAAGGCTGCCGCGTTTTCTAACAAGTTATAATATAAATTTTCGTTTTACACTTAAATAAACAATAATTATATTTAACTAAAACATGAAATTATATGTTTAATTAAGTTGTAATTAGAAAATAAGTGTTGTATTTCGCAAATTTGGCTATTGAATCAAGACGGCTGTTTGTTTCACTGTTGCATGATGTGTAAAGTTATGCGTGACATTTTTGCACTTTTCGTGCAACGAATGTGAGACCCGCCATGGCTGACGCGATGATAACATCGCCAGAGAAAGAAATAACCTGAACGAATAGTTTTTTCTTTGAACGATTTTTTCTTTTCTTTTATCTGCAGTTAATCGATAGTTATGATAAGAGGTTTTGTTTGACGCTTGCTATTCACTGCTCGACAGGTAGAGAAAAATGAACATTTTCAAGAATATATATCTGACACTGATCTACCGAGTTATATGTAGCCTATATAACTTAGCTTTTTCTCTAAAAAAACCTGCATAATTTTTCACTTCACACCTTTTCTTATTAAAAATAGAACGATTTAATTTAAGAATAATGTTGTAAGTAAAAACTGTAAATGTTCATTTCTAATTAAAAAATTAAACACACGCTCACACACAACTATAATTTAAACAAATTATTATTTTATTTAGTTATCCAATTATTTTATGATTGTTAATATTTTTCATTGTTTATTTACTTGTTACTCTGCACAACAGGAACTTAATTAACAAGCGACCTACGGCCGAATCCGAATCATACAGATACTTTTTGTCTTTTAATATAAATTGAAGTACTCGAGATTTGAATGCATTACTTCTTATACCTTAAAATGCAAGTTTTATCTGGGTTTTATGTACTGGGCAACGATTGCCTGTTTATTATTAACTTACCGAGGTATAAAGCACAGAATCGTTGCAACGTTATTTTGTAAATTACAGAATTATTTAATTGTCTTCAAATGAGTTTTGAAATTAATTTCAAATGCACGTAAATATCTCTCATCGCGGCGTTTTATCCAACTCTAGGTTTAACAAATTGCGAACTAAACAGATCGGCACGATTGTGGTTGTGGAATCCTTTCAATACTTCATTATTTCAAGAAATTAATACTTAAATAGATTTTTATTTTTAGATATAGATAATCAAACCCCTGGTTCGATCCCCACAGCCGACAAAACATTTTCACCAATTTAAAATTACCTCTGTGGCTCCCTCACCACTAACATCTTTGGAGGCCGTGATTTGTCGGCTGGTAACCGCACTTCACGCGCATAAATATATCACTTACCGAGATCTGCTTTGGCAGAGTGCTACACCCAGTAATAGGTAAAAGGCGTGATGATATATTTATTTTTTTTTATTTGTAATCAGAATTTACTAATTTATAATTATTATATATTATTTATATTATTTATTATGTGGTAATTAGCTTAGTGGTATCAAGTCGGCCTGTGGCTCCTGAGAACCCTGGTTCGATTCCCACAGGCGACAAACAATTTTCACCATTTTAAAAATTACCCTTGTGGCTCCCCTACCACTAACATCTTTGGGGGCCGTGATTTGTCGGCCGGTAACCGCACTTCACGCGCATAAATATCTCACTTACCGTGATCTGCTTCGGCAGAGTGCCACATCCAGTAATGGGTAAAAGGCGTGATGATATATTTATTTATGGGATGGCTAGCTCAGTGGTATGAAGTCGGCCTGTGGATCCTGAAGTCCCTGGTTCGATTCTCACAGGCGACAAATTTTCATAATTTGAAAAGGCTATCCCTGTGGCTCCTCCACCACTAACATGTTTGGGGGCCGTGATTTGACGACTGGTAACCGCACTTCACGCACAAAATATATCACTTACCGAGATCTGCTTCAGCAGAGTGCCACACCCAGTAATGGGTAGAAGGCGTGATGATATATATATATATTTATTTATTTTTATTTATAATCAGAATTTACTAATTTATAATTATTATATATTATTTATTATGGGGTAATTAGCTTAGTGGTATCAAGTCGACCTGTGGCTGCTGAGAACCCTGGTTCGATTCCCACAGGTGACAAACAATTTTCATCATTTTAAAAATTACCCCTGTGGCTCCCCTACCACTAACATCTTTGGGGGCCGGGATATGATGGCGAGTAACCGCACTTCACGCGCAAAATATATCACTTACCGAGATCTGCTTCGGCAGAGTGCCACATCCAGTAATAGGTAGAAGGCGTGATGATATATATTTATTTATAATTAGTATTTTAAGAAAATACTTAACAAATGATGAAACCAAATTGAATTAAAAAGAGATAAATTAGGATACCGCTAGGATGTGAACCTGGGTCCTATGAACTCTTAAACCTACAAAGCTACAGTCGCCATGTAGTTCGAAACTGATTGTATTCTAATTTTTCGCTCTATTTTGTTATGTATCAAAGGCACCCTCGATCCTACGACTTTTTGATATACTTACTGAAAGGTTTGACATGAGAGTTGTCTGCAGTAACACTCTTATTTGCCAATTGAAATTTAATTAGTAACTCGAAAATCCTGGTGGTATCACAATATTTTATTTTCCAATTTAAGAATATTCGTTTAGATTTATTTTGTTTCTACTGTAATTAATATCTAAGTAAAAAAATATTAATTATTTTATTTTTTCAAACTTTTACTTTTACGCAAAACTTATCTTTACGACAAAAAAATATGGAATAACTCGTATACAATTATAATATTTTTCTAGACTATACATATTTAATATTTTTAAAAACCAAATTAATAAATAAATTGTATATTATAAAATCGAATATTTCTTATAAGAAAACATTAGTTATGATAGAATTTTCAAAACTTTCTAGTTTGTATGTATGTAAAATTGCGATAAAATGATGCTGTTATCGCTATTCTAACTAAATTAGGTTAAAAAAAAATCTGAAATTTCAAAATAAAAAACAATAATAAGTAAATGCTACAGAAATATCATTGAACATTTACGAGTAACAAATTACCCGTTGGCTATACTAATGCTGGGTTGCATGAAAGTTTTATCGGTTCACTAGCAACTAACGGTTCTATAAATTTCAGAAGATCGCTATTTATACTGTTGTTAGATAAACAATTGTTTAACTAAAGAGCTCTATTTTTTTTCTTCCAACCCAGCATAAGTGTAATATACCTAGGTAACAGCTTTTTTAATTTGTTTTGCAGTTTCAATTTGTGATAATATTTATTCATACTTATACGCAGTCATCGTATTATAGCGCCTTCAAGTGATATGATGAGGGTGAACAACAAAGAAATAATTTTTATGATTAGATTCTGAAAAGTTTTTACGCGGACTGGGACTTACATGTAAAAACAAGTGAAAATGTCTGTTATTCAGCTGTAGTAGGTTCATTGTGAATGAGTCTGTGATGCTAACGTGTGTTTGCAGAGTGTGCGCATCCTAGTGAACGAGTAGAAGTTGCAGTAAATCAAAGCATTTTTATGTGCGCTTTATAAATATTAATTCAGTTTTAGTGCAGATTCTGAGTTAGCCATGTTTCATTTTAATTGTTGCCTGTTAAGCATCTGGCTAATTGAGTTATGCGCTGCTGTAAATGTTGCTTAGTCTTTTATTCTTTTGTTTTATGCACACGGCCTAAACTGTAGTCACAGCCAACTTGTGCGTAACGCCATAAAGAGCTGTTTCTGTTCTTGTGAAAAGCCGTAACGGAAAAATTATGTTTTTATTTTGTTTTTCACGGAAATGCTATATGAGAATTTACGGTTAACTTTTGAGTTATGGTGGTTTTACAGGAAATATTTTTGGTTAATTTTCTTGCGATTAAAATAATGCTTAATTTAATGCAGTTGTTATAGTGAATCTGTTAGATTTTATTGTTTGTTTTTGTAATTACTCATTTATTTGCATTTTAATTTAGATATTAAAATAAATTTGCATCATTATGATCTATTTTTCTTCATATAATATAAACAAAGAATCGTAAAACATAAAACCATGCATAAGTACACCTATTTTACCATTCAATTTAATTTAACAACACTTTAAGTATAGTATACCTACATATTTTAATAATCAGTATGTAAACCATTTGTAAAAATATATCGTAAGATGTTCGATTCGTCAGTGAATGTAAAAGTGAGCCCGTGCCGCCGGTGTCGGAGTGTCGGAGTTCGAACCCCGTCGGGAGTCACGTTGCCGTCGGCGAGCGCCTTGGCTCGGCACGGCGGCCGATCGATCGCGCTATCTGTATGCGAGATCGCCGCCACCGTTGCCGCCGCCAGCCCCGAGCCAGGGAAACAAAACCACGGTGACAGATTCAATTGTTTGAATGCACGAAACAATTTTTAAGCGCGGCCAACTTCTCTATTATAAATCTACCCCAGGACGAGCGCGAGGCGAGGCGAGGCGAGGCGCGGCGATCCCGTGCAGGGAATGTTTTGGACGGCATACATATGTATTAGCCAGCAAGTGCTAAAGCCCCATTGTATTGCAAATTCCATGTTAATTTTGCGGCCGGCCGCGCGACGCTCCAACCCTCAACAGGTGACTGGAGCTGCAGCCACCGGACTTTTTTTCATTCTGTCCTTTTAGTCACCAAAATATCATTGTCTCATTTCTCCGTTGAGTCTATTCCTTAGTTCATATTTTCTGATCGGTTTCAACACTACTAAGAGGAAAACTTGTACGTATAGAATACGAAAAATAAAAGAGATTCCTGGTGTGTAAGAAATAGATGCTTATTCATATTTTAGAAGAGGGTTGTAAGATGTTCCGTGTTGTTTTGTATATCTGCGTGGCATCGAATTGTGTGATGATGTGTTTGGCTACGTCCAGGTTGTAGATGTACGCGATGCGTGTGCAGGCAGTGTGTGTCGATGTGTTGCCTAGCTACCGTGTGCCCCCAAGTGTAAACACTTCCCCTGCGGCGGGCCAGTGGTGGGGGTTGGTTGGCCGGGGGGCGGGGCGAGCGCGTTCGCAGTCCAGTCACGCGCGCCGTGCAGCCGTGACGTCAGGCGGCCCGGACAAGTAAAGCGCGGCCAATGGCGCGCGCACCTCTCACTGTGCCGGGGATGGGCAGGAGCGGGGAGTGAGGGACGCGGGGCTTCACCGCGCCAGCACGGGCACGCAGGGCCGCCGGCCCGCTAGTCTAGTGCATGCTGAACTGAGTTGCGGTACGCCGTCCACGGCATGCATAACGCATGAGACTTGTGTTTGTGTTCTTGCGTTCCGTTCGACGATCCACACGACACATCACCTACCTGCCGCACACACGTTCAACAGTCAGTCAGTCAGTCAGTGTGTTCAGTGCCAAGTGACATATACACGAAGGACTATAGAATAGAAGAACGGTGGTTGTTGCTGTGTGTTTTACATGTACGAGTATCACCGCCTACCTAGATAGGGTCTCGTGAACTTAGTAAACAGTGAACTTCAGCTAGTGAAGGGTGGACTATTTTGCGACGAAGTGACAGTGCACCGGCACAACGACGGCTTGGCGCCCTCACCAGGGCATGGCGGCCACCACGTACCTGCCGGCAAGTAGTGCGGTGTCGGCGGACCTGGACGGCAGCGTCGTGGGCATGAATATCGTGGGTGGCTACCATTCCTCAGCGTCACCGCGCTCAGCGGCTGACGCGGGCGAGATGAAATACCTGCCAGCCCAGCACCATCATCACCACCACCAGCACCACCATGTCGCGTCGTCGCCATCGCCCAACGGGCACGCGGCCGTATCACTATCGGCCGCGAACCCCTGGGTGTCACTACAACCCGGCGGCGACCCGTGGGCCGCCAGCATGGCTGGCATGCACCACGCACACCATCACCACCCGCACCAGGACGTGAAGCCGCTGGCGCCGCAGCCCGACGTCATGCACCACCGTCAGCAGCAGCAGCAGGGCATGGGCAGCCCGCACGCGTGGCACGCACCCGTCAGCTCAGCACATTACAACCCCGGGGGTGCAGGTTCACCGCTACACCAATACCACGCCGCCATGAATGGCATGTTGGCACACCATGGACACCAGGCCGCGCCGCACCTGCAGCACCCCGCCGCTGCCGTGCTACACCGGGACATGCAGTCGCCGCACCATGTGCCGCACGGTGACCGCGACGTGTCCGGCGGCGAGGAAGACACCCCCACGTCCGACGACCTGGAGGCCTTCGCTAAACAATTTAAACAACGTCGCATCAAATTGGGTTTTACACAGGCGGACGTTGGTCTTGCACTTGGCACTCTGTACGGCAATGTATTTTCACAAACAACCATCTGCCGGTTCGAAGCGCTACAGTTGAGTTTTAAGAACATGTGTAAATTGAAGCCTCTGCTACAGAAGTGGCTGGAGGAGGCGGACTCGACGACGGGGTCGCCGACGTCTATTGATAAGATCGCGGCACAAGGAAGGAAGAGGAAAAAGCGCACTAGTATCGAGGTGTCGGTGAAGGGTGCATTGGAGCAGCATTTCCATAAGCAACCGAAGCCGTCGGCACAGGAGATCACGTCGCTGGCGGATAGTCTGCAGCTGGAGAAAGAAGTGGTGCGTGTGTGGTTCTGTAACCGGCGCCAGAAGGAGAAGCGTATGACGCCGCCGAACACACTGGGCGGTGAGATGATGGACGGAATGCCGGGCGGCGGACACATGCACCCGGGTTACGGGCACCACGACATGCACGGCTCGCCGATGGGTCAGCACTCGCACTCGCACAGTCCGCCTATGTTGTCGCCGCAGGCTCTCGGCGCGCACCAGCTCGCGGCGCACTAGCATCCGGCGCCCTGGGCCTCAGCCGCCTTGATGCTGCACACCGACAACGGGTGAAACTGCGGCCCAGGTCTGCCCGTGCCCGTCAGTGCTAAACTAAACCTTCCTGTACATTTGCTGTAAATACCACAAGTGATCTGCGTGTGATGGATGCAAGAGATGCGAGCGAGTGTTTAACAAACAGACTCTAATAATGCCAGAGATATGTGTAACATATAACCAGATTCATAAACTATATGCAACTTGTAAATATTATTAAAAATGCCACAACATGGACTATTTCCAAGTAGACAAGTCGTGATTTATATAAAATAACACAACTACAAACAAATATGAAAAAAGTTGATAAAAGCACTACAACGGACGTTTTTAAGACAGATAAATAAATGAATAAAACAGATACAAAATAAGTTTATAATGTATAGAATGTCGTATATATTTAAATAAAAATGCATAAAATGATGAGAGACTGGATTTAGTTTCGTCGTCTGTTCGTTCTAATTTGAGTGTCGGTCCGGGATCCCGTGTGTCGAGCAGCGACGGCCCGAGAACGAGACGAGCCAGTGATGATGACGATGAGCCGACGCCGACGCCGCCAGTCCGTATCCGTCGATGACAAACGAAAGTGCAACCAACAATCTTTTTGTTTTGAACAATCCGTACTGTTCAACCATTTTCTTTCCACGTTTTGGTCATTAGATTGATATGTGTATATATTTATTATTATTATATTAATATTAATTATATATCGTTGTACGGTGTGACAAAATTAAATCGAAAATGTTTTTAAAATAACCAGCGCCTCTTGTTCTATTGATCAATCACCTACCTGTCTCCACGCCACGTTCATTTTCAGTGATTTTCCGTTCTGTTTGTTTCTTTGAGGGTAGCGGTTTAAAAAATAGTGCGATCGAAACACATCTGGAATCTCGGTGAGTTGCCATTTATTTATCTATTTACAGTAACCATTCGTAGGCCACACATAAGTGCATGAACAAACAGATTCTCTACCCCACACAACACACACCCGTACACAGCTGTCAGAATTCTATTTACCCACCACAAACAAACACACGATCTACCGCTCTCAGAGTCGCTCAACCAAATCACACACAAAAACTATAAAATCATAAAATCGCTGTTTATCAAATTAAAAATCAAAAGTCTGGCATTTCAAACGTACAAAAAACACGGAGAATCATTTTAGCTCGTAACTTGTCTATCACGCATTCATTTTCTGAGAAATATTTTTGATATGAAACTCTTCCTTTCGGCTGTCGGAGTGTCGGCTCGACCAGTTCTCGATATTACCGCGGGCCACAGGCCATATTCACAATCCGAAGCTAAAGTTAGTGTTGTGTGTAGTCGCTCGGCCGCCGCCTGCTCATGTAAACGTGATAGCATCCTCCATTGTTCTAAAACAATTGTTTATAACACAGTAGCCATAGTTACAATCAGTGAAAGAATGAACCCCGATTCGATCGCTTCTTTGTTTAAATAGTCCGTCGCCTACTCCGTTTAAGTGGTCAATAAATTGTAGCGAGCTTGATAATCTATTGTTCGGTGGTTACAGAGGAAAATTTCGCGCAATATTTTTACCTATATATTCTTTATAAGTTTGTTGTTAAATTTTGTTGCTGGATATTTAATAATACTGATAAGACCTTTAGACAATAGAAAGAGTATATTTTGTTCACTTATTAGACCTAAGAGCATTGTATTCCTATCTAGATACAATACTTGTAACATCTTTTGTGATATGTAATGATAAGTTACTGTTGTATTTTTGTCAATATTAATATAAACATTTGTACAATATAATGTACTAATAAAATATAAAAATAAATAAAACCAGATTGAAAATAAATACAGTATTTACAAGTTAATTTATATACTTTTCGAAATTCAATTACTCTACGTTTACATATGGGTTATTATAGCTCAAAGGCCCGCTCAATAAAAAATATATTAATCTAACAATCATGCCGGCAATTACTTCGAAATCAGAGCTGAACTGCCCTTATGGCATTATTAACACAGATTGAACACCCGGTATTACTAAACCCTTATGATGAGTTTTTTATATTCAGTATTAACACAAAAAGTACACGCCAATCAAATTATTTCATTCATATTTTTATAATTTGCACAAACAATATTTTCATTAACCATTATTCATTTTAAAGCGGACATGTTATTACAAAGTACCATCGCTTGCTTATTGGGAAAAACACTAAATAATTTATATTACTAATTACAGTTAATGAAAAATAAATAAACTATTTTAATTATTCGAAAACTTAAAAAAAAAACAAATATCTTAAAATCAGTGCATCGAATAGTGTATGGGTTAAGTATAGTTAATAAGCTGTCAAATTACGGATTTAATAATCGTAACAAAACAGGGTCAATTACTGTGGGTCTTTTCCTGAACACGAAAATCCCTAACCGGTGATGCTCACCTGTTCCGTTAACACGTGTCAGTACAAAAGTGTGAGAGAGACAACTATATGCCCTAGGTAAAGTCAACGAAATGTTATACTCTTCAATATTTATTCAACATATCTGACATGTTAATTGTGATAATAATTATGTAACGAAAACCACCTTCAACGTATGATATAGTGTTTTCAAATATCTCGCATATTTCTCTCTGTTCAAGAGTATCAAATTATTGTAGACAAGAATATTCCGAATATAGTGATAGAATAGTTAATTAACTGTAACATTGATTTGAAACATTTTTCACAACTTAAAATGTTTGGTAAATCTTCAAGATAATTAATGTCAATAGGTATTTAATATATTAATAAAATGGTCTGAAATAAAAAATTAAAATTTTTGGAGATCATTTAAATTGAGTGAATTGTAACTGATAAATCAGTAGATAGGTAAATAAAGTAAAATAAATCTATTAATAAAAAGTCGTATAATAATTAAAAAGTCAAAGTTTTTATTTATTTTAATTAAGAAATGTTTGAAATTGTAGTCAGACAGAAAGATTTTTAATAAATTTGAGTTAATTATTTAAGTGCGTTAAATGTTTTAATTTGAGAAAAATAAAATGTTCGTAGTAGTAATCAAGTGGTGAATTAAAAAGGTGATTAGGTGTTAAAACGTTTAATTAAATATAATTATTCAAATTCGTTTATAAACATATCATTTCAGTAAATCAGTTTCTCCATATTTTACATTAATCACGATTCATTTTAATTATAGCCAGATTTGCATTTTACCATTTTATTTGACGGCTTCAAACTTTAGATAATGAAAACGTAAACTACTGCAGAGTAGAAATAATAATAATCACGAGAAATGAGACTGATATATAATTTTGTTTTATTGGTTAATAAGGCAACTGGACTAAAAACTGAACTAGATTATATTTATACCGGTATATTATTAATTCATGTCCATTTTATAACAACTTGAAACTCGCTCGCTGTAGACAGAAAGTTAGAAACTGCAGATATGTATCGGAATATCGAAATGTTCCAGCGACGTGACTAAATTTTCATTTAAAACTTGCATAAAATTATTAATAAGCACGGTATAATACCTGCATTTAAAAACCAATCAAATTAATTTTCGTGCTATGTTTATTTATTAAAATTATATCAAACCCTTTTTATTATTTTTAGGTTAGGATTATTGTTGTAACAATCCTTCGCGTAATATAAATTATACTAAAGATTTTAATTTGAAAATATGTAAAAAATAAAATAAAAATGGTGAATTATGCTTATTTTTAATTAAAATAATCTGTTGTACCATGTACAGGAAAATTTTATAAAATAATTAGATGTATTTAAAAATTAATTCAGATTTGAAAATTTTACTAATACCCCTGTTCTTGCAATTTCTGTATAATTAATAATTATAAATCTATATTTTTTATTTTTAAATCACATATTTACAATTCAGAATTATACTTTTTTAGAATCGCATTTAAATTGATATTTCATGTATTGAAGGTTGGAAGTATGCAGATAAATAATTAATTAAGTTTGAAATTTTAATTTTTACTTTGACTAATGAAGGATTATAGCCATAATCAATCTGATTAATTTCACATCATGCAGATATAAAATATAATATTAATTTAATCATAAAAATAGCGAGAAAGTGAGTTCATCGCATTTCATTTTAATCAAATTATTTTAATTTATTTATATTGCATTTTTAAAACCAATAAAACAAAAATTGCTGTAACAAATCTGACGGGACAAACAAAGACAAATTTATATTCTTTATTTCGCAGTGTTTTATTGCAAACTATAAAATGTAGCTTCAAATAAATTGAAGTAAATTCTGAGTGACACGCAAACCTACCCCCTGCAACTAAAGTAAATATTCAACCACAAACGTAGCGCAATGTTAACGTAACCAACCGCAGTCTATTCTGAAGCAAATGGCGTTTTAATATCTGGTTTACATATGTAAATATGACAAAAATCAAACACGGGAGTAGTTGTCGTGATTGACATTAGAATGAGGATTGGGAATTGATTCAATTGAGGCTCATTGTTGTACCCTCTTTGCAAACACAATTTTATTAATGTATTGACTTTATATTTTTATAAAATCGTTTACAGTAAATATTTAAATTATGTTTTGTTATTTCTACCACTAATACAATAAATAACAATAACAACTTTTGATTGACATCAGCTGCATTTATTTGTTTGTATAATATTTTTTAAATTATTGTGGTTGAAAGTATAGTAGTAAAAGGGTTAAACTGTTGTTTAAGAGGTTTTGATTGAATTCCAAACTATTAGATTACATTTATTAAGGGATACAAATCATATATGTGGTCTTTGGTTTATCTTCTGTCTTCTTGTAATATGTATTTGTGGATCTATGATTTGACAATAATTAGTAACTCCACTTTACTGTAAAAATATGGCATGCTTTAAGGTAGTACTAGCGTGAAAATTTTGCAGATCTGAATGAAATTTGACACACGTAAACGTTGGGTAGTCATACGCATCCTGTTAAAATATGAAACACATTCATCGTCTGTGAACAAATATATTCGCTTGTAAAGTTGAGTTCTTATACACGGGGCTTATGGCGATCATCACTCAGAATCGAACATATTTGGTTTGTGTACCTCTAAAATTTTGCAGTTTCATTTGAAAAACTAGTATGATGTTCTAGAACTATCCATGTATATTGTATCAGAAGGAGAAAGTTTTTGATCGTTTAGTAATGGATATACAGCCATTCAAAGCCTTGTTTTTAACGAAAAATTCAGAATCCCAATTTATAATGGCAACACCACACGGTGGTATGGTATTTGAAAATTCACTAGACCAACAACCTATTAACAATTCATGATATTCAAATCATAATACGTATAAAACACTTATTTTATTCAATTTTTAAATTTTTTGGAGCGTCAGTTTCGCCACTCGACAACCGATGGCGCCACCGTCACACTAGTACCTTAAGATCTGTTAATGCAGGTTATCCACATCCATCACTTAGAAATAAAAATAAATATAATCTCGTCTTTCAGTCTTTTACCAATTACATGGTAAGTGGTATATTTAGGGCGTCAAGAAATGAGTAATTAAAATTGAGTTCGTAATATTTAAAATAAAGAAGGCAATAAAACTTTAAAAGAACTAGAAAAACCTACACTATTAAAAGAACCTATGAACTACAGACTTAAATTTGTACTTAAAAGTTAAACGATAAATGAAATTAATATTAAAACTATGAAGACAATACAGAATTATATTCTATATAAATTAATCAAAAGTAAACACAAAATTAAAGAAAAAACAAAGAAATACAAGTGACAGAAATGGTAAGCTTGTGAAGAACAACTAAAAGTGTACATACCTTTGTCTCAAGTTTGACATATCGTGATCAACGCCATCTCTTAGTAGTTAAATATCCCAATATATATTTTTTAAATTATAAGTAATTATGGTTTAGAAGGTAGAAACTCTCTTCACAAGTTTAAACTTCGTTAACTTCAACTGATATCCAAAAATATGATTGTGTCTGAGTGATTCGGATTCTATATACGCTGTAGGTCCCCTGTACTGTAATTAAAATTGGTTTTCAGTTGTGCAAATAAATAAACAAATATTGTAGTCCATTATATGAAGTCGGCCTGTGGATCCTGAGAATCCTGGTTCGATTCCCACAGGCGACAAACAATTTTCATAATTTCAAAAACTACCCCAGTGGCTCCTCCACCATTAACATCTTTGGGCCGTGATTTGACGACTGGTAACTGCACTTCACGCGCAAAATATATCACTTACCGAGATCTGCTTCGGCAGAATGCCACACCCAGTAATGGGTAGAAGGCGTGATGATATATTTATATTTATTTATTTGTAGTCCATTATCTCTATTTACTTAAATTGATTAACTTTTGCCTAAACAAATTACATGTAGTAATAATATTGTTTTAATATTTAACAGTAATATTTAATTAAAAATATTGTTTTAAAAAGCTATTGTGTAGTGGAGAATAACAAAACAATAACAGTCTCCTGTGGTCTATGAATCAATTTGACTGCGTTGCTATGGATACATCTCAATAAACAAACAGTGCTTGTATTCTCCACACCTTGACGCAATGTTAGCACAACAGAACGTAGCCATAACGTACAGACATGTGATAAACTACGCGCTTTGACGGCCTACAAATTAAACTTCAAGACAAATTAGTTTTGCGGGAAAACTTTAAACATGATGATAAAACAATGGTGTTCTGTCAGAACACTACACTAAATATTATTGTTGGACGATAAGTTTCTTTATACAAGGTTTAATTTTAATTTTACCAAAATAATGTAGGTAATTAAATAAATATATCATCACGCCTTCTACCCATTACTGGGTGTGGCACTCTGCTGAAGCAGATCTCGGTAAGTGATATATTTTGAGCGTGTAGTGCGGTTACCAGCCGTCAAATCACGTTAGTGGTGAGGGAGCCACAGGGGTAATTTTCAAATTGGTGAAAATGTTCGTCGGCTGTGGGGATCGAACCAGGGTTCTTAGGATCCGTAGGCCGACTTGATACCACTGAGCCATTACCCCATAAATAAATATATTATCACGCCTGTTGCCCATTACTGGGTGTGGTACTCTGCCGTAGCAAATCTTTGTAAATTATATACTTATTCGGATGCGGTTACCAGTCGTCAAATCACGGCCCCCAAAGATGTTAGTGGGGAGGAGCCACAGGGGTAGTTTTTGAATTTATGAAAATTGTTAGGTATTTAATATACTTAAATATAAATATAATAAATATATCATCACGCCTTTTACCCATTACTGGGTGTGCCATTGTGCCGAAGCAGATCTCGGTAAGTGATATATTTATGCGCGTCAAGTGCGATTACCAGCCGTCAAATCACGGCCTCCAAAGATGTTAGTGGTGGGGGAGCCACAGGGGTAATTTTTAAATTGATGAAAATGTTCGTCGACTGTGGAGATCGAACCAGAGTTCTTAGAATCCGTAGGCCGACTTGATACCACTGAGCCATTACCCCATAAATAAATATATCATCACGTCTGTTGCACATTACTGTGTGTGGTGCTCTGCCGTAGCAAATCTTTGTAAATTATATATTTATTCGGATGCGGTTACCAGCTGGCAAATCACGGTGCCCAAAAATATTAGTGGTGAGGGTGCTACAGAGAGTAAAGTTAATGAGGTTTGTTGGTTGCGGACATCGAACTCGAGGTTCTAAAATCCACAATCCGACGCATGCGACTGAGCTATCTATCTCATAATTCTGCATTCGAATCGGAAGTTCTCGAGTTCGAATCTCATTCAAGTTAAAAATATCTTAACTGCCAAACTACTGTTCGGTGAGTCCGAACCCTGTACTACGAGTAGGTATAATTGAAATTAAGTTCCTGTTGTACAGAGTAGCACAAATAAATAAATAAATAAATAAATAAATATGAGTATTTTTTACGTTTCTCAAAACCAATAAAATGCTTCATTGTATGTCACGTGTCTGCGTCTTAGCCAATCCTGTTATTATTATATTGATAATAAAGCTCTTGTGATTATTCCCGGGAATAATCTCTGTAGCTTTTGTTTTTGTTGACAAATGATATGTAGTTGTCAAATAATTATTTAAAACTGTCAACGCGTGTGAAAAAAATCGTTTTAGTTCCATTTCAATACAGAAATACACCAACAAATTTTGGAAATAACTTCCAAGAATACATTAATAAGTAATCAATCGATATTGATCCAGTTCAAAATCCTTTAAGTTGGATGAATCGACCTCAACAGCTAAGTCAAAAAAAATTGTAATTAAATATAACTCGAGAGTTGGATAAATTAGACAATAATTCTCCAGTATCTTTCTCAAACTTGTTGCCATTTGGCAATAGCCACTCAAGCCTACAGGTTTTCGTGACTATTGCCTGGCAACAAGTTTTCGAAAGATCTGTCAAATTATTTTCAATTTATTCTCACTCTCTTGTTATATTATTACTGAGTAGGTATCTTTAGTATCAAGAGTAATTAGTAGGTATCAGTTGACTTATGACTACAACTATGATTTTGGTTAAATGAAATGAAAATTGTCCAATTGGCAAGTAGGGCAATTTAACCATTTTTTTTCTCTCAAATTAATTAAATGGTCATGAAATATGGTCAAAAAATTGGTTTTAGTTTTCAAATAATTTCTAAACAATGGGATATTGTGAAATGTTTTATTATCTAACTAGTAGCGAAGGAAAATTACATTGTCGAGAAATTAAATAAATATATAATTTTTTAAACGGAACTAATACATAGTTAAAAATAATAGTAAAAAAGATAAATTTATTCAATCATGAGACAGCATTGTGTAAATATTAGGGATGTTGATTTTATCCGGATATTCGAATATTTATATGACGAATATTCGGTTTTGGCTATCCGAATATCTGAATATCCGAGTAACCGAATATTCGAATATACGAAGAGTTCTAATATCGGAATAGTCAATAATAATGAACGAATAGTTCGAATTGCCGAAAGTTCTTAATAAATACTTTAGATTTTTAATTTAGCTGCAACATTTTAGCACATTCTAATAAACAAACGAAATCAAAAATCTAAACAGTAAACACTTTAACAACAAAATAATGAGTATTTCCTATTGTCATCAATTAATAAATGCAAATAGTTATCCAAATAAAATAATTATGGATCAGTTTTTTTCATTTTACTCACGTAATATATAATTTAAAATTATGGGTAATTAGAAGTGGGCGAATATTAAATTTCTCGAAATCGTATATGAATCTCGAATTTTCGAATATCCGAATATCCAAATAGTCGATTATCCGAATACCCGAATATCCGGATATTCGGATCCGAATATTCGAATATGCGGATACGAATATGGAGACAAACGAATATCCGAACTATTCGGATACGAATATTCGGTTGACCGAATATTCGTTCGGCAATTTTTTACAAAATTGACATCCCTAGTAAATATACATAATGAAAATGTAGTTGCAATAAAAATAAAATTGTGTACTAGCAATGAAAGATTTAGTGAATATAATTGATTATCATAATAATAATTTAACTATTTATATATACTTGGGAATAAATAATTTGAAATTTTATTTTTTATGTACCAACACAGAATAAATATGAAACGTGAAATCTGATAATTATCTGCAAAATATAATTCATTCATATCGCGAAGAAGGTATCATTTAATAGTGATCGTATTACAAATGCAGATGAAATAAAAACCATGAGTGTTATCAATGAAATCAGCAAGCATCAAATGTCAACCATAACCGTAAACCACTAAACCACCACGTTAAAAATGCAGCGCCCAACGCAACAAATGAGGCATGGGGAATGAGTAGGTACGTCAATTGCTTATTAGATTTACATTAGTTCACTCGAACTGTTATTTTATATTGAAACAGCCTGCCATTATGCTCTGACGCTAAGGGTACCTTTAATTTATTATAATACAATTTGTCTGCTTAAAAAGGGGGTGGCTATGCTAATATGTATTTGTTTGGAAAGTAGTATTGATAGTATTTTGAATAGCTTCAAAATATGTCATTCCACACATGGCACTTACAAACTTGAAAAAAGAAATTGTTATCCTGTAAATGAATTGAATAATTATATAATTCATGATAAAATAAAAACTGGAATATTATATTTAAAAATAATTACTGTCACTGTCACTTACATTGTAAAGTTGAATTAATGACCTTACTTGTATCGTCTCGATTTCTAAATCTATAATAGAAAATAATTACTATTTTTATTCAATTACATACTTGTGAGAAATGCAACTATGAGTATAACTAATAATGGAAGATTAGGGTATACATATTTTGTTATAACTTGAAAATATTATTAACCAGTATTTACAAACATTGCTATTGATGGCCAGTTGCACAACTAAAATTTAAGTTTTAACTTGGTTTAAATAAACAAAAGCAAATTGAATATTTGTCAACGATATAAACTATTCCATAATTATATATAATTTAACTTTTCTTTTATTTATTTAAACAAAGTTTAATATTTCTCGTTTTGACAGTATACTTGATCATTTTAATGATTGTTTCATTCAATGTTTTACCATTAAAACAAATATTGTGCAAATGTATTTAAATTTAAGGTCTGTTTCGTACTTCTGGAATAAAGTGAGAGATAACTCAATATTTAGACAAGTGAAAAATAATTGTTAACGATAGTTAATAATAATTTTTGCCATTTCTGCAGTGAAGTCGGTGTGATATTCTTTCACTTATCTGATAGATTAGTTACCTATCACTTTATTCCAGCAGTAAAAAGTGCCATGAAAAAACAAAATTAAATATTTTTTTGGATAATTTGATAGTTCTTAAATTAGATTGAAAGTGTCGACAGTTATATTTGTTATCGGCAGAGTATAAAATCCAGGCAATGTGCAAAATTCTAAATGAAAAAAAAATGGTATTATTTAATCACTTATTTTTTGTATTATAACGCATTCTTGGTGAATCATGTTTTGCTTGTACGAACACTAAGCCCGTGGAACTTATGCTCCACACACACACACACACACACCCCCCCAGACACACACACACACAAGAAGTTATATTTGATCTTAATTCAAATGATTTCGAATTTAATATACTCGTATTTATTTAAACATTGAACGTGCTCTTAGTAAAGCTCGCTTCTCTCGCATTTTGTAAAAATAAACTCAATATCTGAAAAACGTACTGTTCACTCATGCAAAACCTTTATACTTATTTTTGGCAAAATTGTATGAATACTATATACACTTTGCCGCTGACATCTTTAACAAGTTACTGTAGTCGAGCGGCTAGCGTACTAGTTGCTCTATATTGCACGCCGTAAGTCGCAGGTTCCAATCTCGCCCAGGGTATGGAGGTATGTGATGTATGTGTAAGGGTTAGATGGAAGAACAGCTCTTGGACGAACCTCGCCCTTAGACCTAAGTGGTTAATACAGTCAAATAAATAAATAAATAAATATGATCTCACTTTCTACTCTAGATCGGAAAATACCTACTTTCCGCAGTAAATCCCTGCTTTCCATACATTAATGGTGGGATTGTGTGTAAATCAATTAGCTTTAGAAATCCATTTACCTATAAATGAAGAAAAAAATCGCAATAAAACTTATGACTTTATGAAATGTTTTCTACTTATCAACAAATATTGATGGGATTTTGTTCATTATTTATAGATTTATGAATCTATAAACACATATAGCCCAATTCTCAAAATAATTTTAATTAGAATATAGCTAATCCTGAATTTTAGATTTGTCAAATTAAGCTAAACCATATTCTCAAAAAAGTTGAAATAAACTTTAATATAATCTACTTACCATTTAGTTTTCGGTAAATTAATTGAAATAACTTTTTCTTACAACTGTGCGATTTCTTTGTTATTACGTAACTATTATTGCCTTGGTTACGTATGGAATGGATAGTAGATGAATCCTGACCAAGTGTGTTTCTGTAAGCAGCAGCAGGTTGATTGTAATTGTCGAAAATAGATCCAACATAGCATGATCTGGGGCTTCAATTATCTTTGGAGGTGTTTATGATAAAGAAGAATCACTCGCTGTACTATTCCAATCTAGACGATTTTGAAGAAATTGTCTTGAAATTAGTGAAATATTTTTAAATAATGTAGAACAATGTGCAAACAAACCATGGCAACGCTGTAAAACATCGTTCTCGTGTAATATCATTAAGATTTTATAAATTTTGGCAATATTTTCGTGATTTTCTAAAACGCACAGTTGTACGGTAAGCCTCGTGCGTTAAATTCTGCACTTGCACGTAACAAGCCATTTTCGGCACTTGTTATAAAAATAACTATTTCAAATTGGACTAGCATAAAATTAGCTAATCCAAAATTCAGAATTAGCTAAAACTTTTTTGAAAATCTGGTTCATAGATTTATCACAGAATTCCACTATAAATAAAAATAAGTAAATATATCATCACGCCATTTACCCATTGCTGGGTGTGGTACTCTGCATTAGTAGACTTCGGTAAGTGATATATTTATACGCGTGAAGTGCGGTTACCAGTCGTCAAATCAGAGCCTCCAAGGATGTAAAATAAATAATTTCAGAAAAGCCTATTTCCCGATATGATCGTAGTGTAATAAATTATTAAACTATAATTTTTTGCTGAATCAACTTCTAAAAATCCAACTGCACTGCAGGTACTGTCCTCAGCATCTGACAATATACCCGTTTGTATCTCCCTGTGCTGGCTGTAGTGTGCGATGCGATATCAGAGTGAAATCGCACGGCTACCGAATACCTGCGCCGTGTAGTATTGTCCGGTATCCGCCGCTTGCCGCTGACCGCGCCGGCCACTGTCCACACCGCCGTCCGTTGATCGGAATCTGTGTTCTCGGACTCGAGACTCGAGTGTGTAGTCGTAGTCGGTGGATACCGTTATGCCCTTTGGTTACGTGTAATCGATTGTGGAGTTTTTGGAAAATTGTTGAGCTCTTGCTGCGGTTTTTGAGAATTCACTACGAGTTTTACCTAACTATGCAATCATATGGCAGTTGTAGCTAAACCGTGGTAAAACTTAGTTTATTAATTACAAGTAAGACGTCGTGTTTTCATATCTTGCTAACTTCAACTTATTTCCCAAATATGCGATTGTGTCTAAGTAGTTCGGATTCCACTATAAGCTTTAGGTTCACTTATTGTTGTAATTAAATTCCTGTTGTGTAGAGTAACAAAATAAATAAATGTAAAATAGAAAAAATTTGACTTCTGTTTGTTTTCGATTATATTGTAAGTTGTGGACCTTCTCTATTGTAATTTGAATTAAGATTTCATTGTGTTGAGTAGCAAACAGAACTGGGCAAGCTACTTAAAAAAAGTAGCTAAGCTACAGCTACAGCTATGCTTTAAAAAAGTAGCTGAGCTACAGCTATAAGCTACATTTTGTAAAAAATAGCTAAGCTACAGCTAAAAGCTTTCATTAAAGTAGCTGTTAAATTTTAAAGCTGCTTTTTCAATTATTGTGAATTATTAAATTTGACATTGTTATATGATCAGTTGATCAGTCTTTTGTTATAATGACTATTAATAAATATAAAAAGTCGCCTATGGAGAAATGTACCTACTGTTAATTTGTTATGCTATAATCCTTATTTATATTGGAATAAATTAACAACCACATTAACAGAAGACTCCTAAACAGTTAATGTTTAGTTCAACTAATATTTAATACAAAACCAGTATAGGTTAAGAACAAGTGAAAAATAAATTATGTTAATAGATTTAACACTATATAATAACTTGTTATCCTACAGTTATAGAAAACAATAAAGAAGGTACAATTCAAATACAAAACAAAAATTAATAGGTATTTCTTAATGAACAGTCGTAGCTTTAAGCTACAAAAAGTAGCTTTGTGCTACAAAAAGTGGCTTTAAGCTACAAAAAGTAGCTTTAAAAGTAGCTTCAGTTGTGTATACAATATTGTTAAGCTAATAAAAATAACATAGCTCGCTACAAGCTACAGCTATATTTTTCCACATTTAGCTAAGCTACAGCTACAGCTAAGGTAAACGTAGCTAAGCTAGTAGCTAAGCTACAAAAGTAGCTAGCTACTGCCCAGCTTTGGTAGCAAATACAATAAAATGAAAAACTTTGGATCATTTAATTAATATTATTTATACTTGACATTGCTGAAGTCAAATTTTATTAAAGACAAGGATTTGAATTTTGTACCCTTGAGCTCTTTTTAAATATTCTTGCCAGCTGAATTGTGGCATCCATGTAAATCAAAGCAGTTGTCCCGTGCAAACGAGGAAATTTTTCTGAGAAACATTTTAGAATAAAAAGTCAAAAAAGTTTCGTGAATATCTGTCAGTTACTTTTTTGATATGAAATGAGTGAACTACTATGCCATAACCATGAAGTTAGTTACATTCCACAAAATCTTTCTCCCGATAGAGCCGCCGCTATAATTTTCAAGAAACTTTCTTTATTTATTATTCTTTCTAAAAAGTTTCTCAGAAAACTTTCCTCGTGTGCACGGGGTACGATGTTATTCGAAATCATATCTGTCAATATTGTTTATTTTGTTGTCTGTGACACAACGAAATAGAGAGTTAAAATTTCATTAATATCAGGTTTAAATTAGATAGAAACCGTAGTTCAGTTGGCAAGCGCATTTGATTGAAGTTCAAAGGTACAAAGTTCAAATTCTGGTGGTACATTACCTATTCCAATTTTTCTCTATATAATAATATTTGAATAGGGTCTACGTTCTCTATGGGATAATGGCTCAGTGGTATTAAGTCGGCCTGTGAATCCTAAGAACCGTGATTCGATCCCCACAGCCGACAAAACATTTTCACCAATTTAAAACTACCCCTGTGGCTTCCCCACCACTAACATCTTTGGGGGCCGTGATTTGACGACTGGTAACCGCATTTCACGCGCATAAATATATCACTTACCGAGATCTGCTTCGGCAGAGTGCCACACCCAGTAATGGGTAAAAGGCGTAATGATATATTTATTTATATTTTTATATCAGATAGAAATTATGTTTGTATGTAGTATGTAGTTTACAACAGATACTCGTACTAATAGAAGTTTCAATATGAGCGTATGGTAATTGAAGGACCTAAACTAAATTCTTAAATAGAATGTTTCACAGTTTACTACTAATTTAGCTGTAATTTATAATAATAACCATAATAAATCCATTTTGTTTGACAAAGTTCAGGTTTAAACTACTAGTAATTAACCTTTAGAAACAGTAATAATTATAGTTTGAGATTAATCAACAGATTGAAATATCAAATAACAAAATTAATGAACATTTTACCTAACACCATAAATATATGTGTATTTGTAAACTATGCAAATTTAAATTAAAGCAATAATATTTTTAACAAAACATTTTTGAGGTAATGAATTATAATGGTGTTAACTTCCTTTAAATAATATAGTCTTTGTTTTACAATACGCGTACAGTGTGATGCGAGAACTAAAGTAGATATCAAAGTATTGCAAGTTAGAAATATGTGAGGTACATTTACGTAAAAAGCCTATATCCGGCTTTCTGACAATCGTGGCCGAACGATAACATATAAAATTTAGATGTGTCCACAACAAAAACACATTAAACCTAATCGACGTTTACAATTATAATATTGGTATACTTACAACTCAGTAAATTGAAATCAAAATATTGAATTAAATGCTATCTTATGAATTTACATATGTGCAAAAGTTCTACTTTCCTAATAGTGTTTTGTTAATTTTCAATATTTTTCAATGCAAATTATTAAAGAAATTGACATATTATATTTTGCATACAGGTCATTTCTCTAAAGTATTTTCTAATCAAAATTAATATTATTCATTAATAAAGTCTCAAATATTATTATTATTTATGGAATGGCTAGCTCAGTGGTATGAAGTCGGCCTGTGGATCCTGAGAACCCTGGTTCGATTCCCACAGGCGTCAAACAATTTTCATAATATCAAAAACTACCCCTGTGGCTCCTCCACCACTAACATCTTTGGGGGCCGTGATTTGACGACTGGTAACCGCACTTCACGCGCAAAAATATATCACTTACCGAGATCTGCTTCGGCAGAATGCCTCACCCAGTAATGAGTAGAAGGCGTGATGATATATTTATTTATATTATTACAATTTTTGCTAATTTATACATTTAACGCAAAATCATCTTCTCTGATAGAATCGACCTAGTTAGTTATACCTTTTATGTTCAATAATATTAGAGCATTATTGGACAATGTGTTTTCATTAGATTTGTTATTATCATTTAGCTATTATGTGAATGAATACACATCTCTTACTTTCGTTAGTTTCAGGGAAATTGTTATTGATTTAGCCTCGTGTGTTGAGTAATAGTTAGTAGTGGATTTTAGCTTAGAATATTTTTCGAAGTGAGTTAAGGACTGCATGTTGGCGTTAAAACAATTTAAATTTGATCATTTTGGTACTACTAAGGTATAAAGATTTTTAACACCTACATGTAACAATATTTCAGATATTTGCAATTATAATAAATATATATCGTCACAGTAATAGAATAAATCAAAAATAGCATTTTAATATATACTGTAGTTGCATATTTCTATCAGTAAATACTATCTCAATTACTACTAGAAATACAGATTTTTTATACTACTGAATTAATATAAGAGGTACAAAGTGATTTAGGCAGATTTTACTTATTACTTTCTATTTTCCGATAGTTGGTAATAATTATCATGTTTCAAATTAAACGTACTATATAGTTATGCATATTTAAAAAATAAGTAAAATTTGATTTTAAACCATTATAAAAAAGTCGTGCTGTACATTAAGGGTTTACTCTCGATTAATGTTAATCATGATTAAATAATAATGGTAAGCATAGTTTCCATTATTATTTAATCATGGTTAAAATAAATCGGTGAATGGTAAAACTGGCCCTTGGAAAATATAAAATAGTTCATACTTAAAATATGGTATTTTGAACACAACGTATGCGGTGTAATGAATCAATTGTTAAAATACTATATTTATTATTTTAATTAAATTGTATAACAATTAAATTTTGCTAAAATAAATGATTCGTACTGTGTTTAATATTGTTTATAATGCAAAATAGTGCGCAATACAATACAATAATTGTTAAAACATTATCAAATTGTTTATTATAACAAAATATATTGGATAAAAATCATAGTTCAATTTATATTAACTGTGGTTTTTTATGTACTGTTTTTGTTTATTAAACGAATAAATTTATTGGGAACTTTGTTAAGAGATTGAAATATTGACTCTGAAAATTATAATAATGCTACTAATCAATTGTTTCAGGGTACCTCCTATTACTATTACTCCGTAATTTAATTTTGACCAGTTGTAAATACTTGTGCCGCAATGGTATCAATTCGGCCTGTGGATTTGAAAACTCGAGTTCGATTCCTACAGCCGACAAACAATTTTCAGCACATTAAAACTACTCCTGTGGTTCCCTCACCACTAACATCTTTGAAGGCCGTTATATGACGGCTGGTAACCGCATTTCACGCGCATAATTATATCACTACCGAGATCTGCTATGGCACATTTTTATTTTATTTGTACGTACATTTGAAATATAGGGTAGCTAGCACAATGGTATCAAGTCGGTCTGTGGATCCTGAGAATCCTGGTTCAATTCCCAAGGGCGACAAACAATTTTCACCATTTTAAAAAAATTATCCTTGTGGCTCTCCCACCACAAACAGCTTTGGAAGCCGTTATTTGACAGCTGGTAACCTCACTTCACGCATAAAATTTATCACTAAGCGAGATTTGCTTCGGCAGAGTGCCGAGTATTTTATTATTTTATACTTTTGAAATATAGTGTTTTGTTTTTAATTCGGTAGGTAGCTATTAGCCGGCCAAAAACCGGAAATAACACGTGAAGTTTGTCTATTCAATTTTATATCTTACATATTTTTATATAAAAACATTTATAAGAAAAATTTGTTAGTTCAAGTATACGCGAACATTTCGAAACTGGTCATCTATCATCAAGTCATGATACCTCAAGTACTGTTATTGGATATTAAAGATGTTTTACATAAGTATGTCCCAAAAATAACGAAACTTTTAATTAAAATCATAGAACACGTAGCGCAATCTATTGAACATACACATTGTTAGAAAGATACATCTTTCCTCTTTCGAACGCACACAACTTCATGCAATCAGGTGACAGTTTAAAAATTTACGCGCATTTTAATGACAGTAGTTTTTGTGTTTCAGTTGTAAAAATACAATGGAACAACGAGCAAATATTAAATTTTGTGTTAAACTTGGAAAAAAAATTGCTGAGACTTACGAATTGATGAAAAAAGTTTATGGTGATGATTGTTTTTTATCTCGTTCACAAGTTTATAAGTGGTTTGCAAAATTTAAAAATGGTCGTGAAAAAATTGCGTTTTCAGAAGTCAAGAATGAAGACAATGTGGTTTTCTTTCTACGACTCACAAGGCATTGTCCACAAGGAGTTTGTCCCAGAGGGTCAAACTGTTACTAGCGAATACTATTTACAAGTTCTAAATCGTTTGTGGTCAAGAATAGTTCGTGTTAGACCTGAATATTCAAAAGGAAAACAGCTCTTTTTATTGCACGATAATGCACCACCTCATAAGACTAAAAAAGTCAACAAATTTTTGATGAAAAAACATATTTGTGTCATCGACCACCCTCCGTATTCGCCTGATCTATCACCATGTGACTATTATCTTTTCCCAAAACTGAAAATTGCCATGAAAGGAGCGTTTTATGATGATATTCCGGCCATTTAAGCAACTTCGACACAGGTGTTAAAGAACGTTCCTTTAGATGACATAAAAAAATCTATGCATGCTCTAGTTGATCGTTCTAAAAAGTGTATTGATTCAAATGGAATCTATTTTGAATAAATATTAAGTTTCAAACATAATACAATAAATAAAATAAATAAATAAATAAATATATCATCACGCCTTCTACCCATTACTGGGTGTGGCACTCTGCCGAAGCAGATCTCGGTAAGTGATATATTTTGCGCATGAAGTGCGGTTACCAGTCGTCAAATCACGGCCCCCAAAGATGTTAGTGGAGGGGGAGCCACAGGAGTAGTATTAATGTGGTGAAAATGTTTGTCACCAGTGGGAATCGAACCAAGGTTCTCAGGATCCACAGGCCGACACGATAACCACTGTGCCACCTACTCCATAATACAATGCGTGTTTTATTCTATATCTAAAGAGTTTCGTTATTTTTGGGACATACTGTGTATACATTGGGAATATTTTTACATTATGAAATATGTTTTGATGTATACACTGGTACGAACTACAATTAAATTCAAGAAATGAATTATGCATGTTATTAATTACCAACGTGTGTGTTCATTTTATAAAGTTACTTGTTACCCGTTAGAAAAAAATGTAAACATCTGTCCATCAAGCTGTAACTTTTACTTCCAATTCTTGTGTCATTTGTAATTTATACTTGTGTCATAAAAGAAAGAATCTTAATAATAAAATGTAAATGAAATAGAAATCCATATGCTACATCAATAAAATATTTTCAATTCTTGAACGATCAGCTGTTTGACGTAGCAGCAGCGGTAGCGGCAGCGGCAGCGGCAGCAGCAGCAACTTTTCTCTTACAATTAGTGTGAAACAATAGCGGCGACAATGAACTCAACAATGGTCCAGTGTCTCAGACACACGAAGGCACGGACCGTTCGGCCATTGTTATTCAAAAGCAAAGGCAGCGTAACATTTCACGCTCTGTGACACCGTCGGCCATTTTCCCCGCGCCGCGATAGCGCGGGCCGCTATCAGCGCGAGGCGGCACACGATGAGCACTTTGCTAGCACACAGCCAGAGCGGAAGTCATTTTTGTTCCCGTGCTGCGCTGTTATTATTGAGGTTAAAACAATGGGGGAGATATCTGGTTTGCCGGTGATTAAGCCCTGGTTATCTACTCGCGGTAATGGTTTTTACTTGTGCGTTATTCATTTGTCCGTTTTCCCCCATGAGGAGTTGCGCGATGACAACGGTACCCGATGGAAATTTTTCAATTCGCCATTAGCTACTTTCATGTTACACATTACACTGCTTTTACTTCTGATTGCAGATAAATTATTCATCTTTTATCTACTTACCAAAGTTATTTCATTACGTTCCGTCTCTATCCTTCAAATTAAATATTTGTTTATTTATTTATGTTCGTTATTTATAGCGTAAATTTCATGATTAATTGCTCCATGACAACACATGTTTCATTTTTCTTTTCTAATATAAATTGTCATTGTTCACACTTTTTCTTATTAAAAGTAGAATTATTTAAATTATAAATTTATTTTTATGGGGTACCGAGCTGGCCTGTTAATATGAGAACTCAGGTTCGATTCCCACAGCCCACAAACAATTTACATATAACTAAAACTATCCCTGTAGCTGCCCTCCAGTTACATCCTTGGGGGGTCAGGATTTGACAGCTGATACTCGCACTTCACGTGTAATAGTTATTTTTATATAAAAGGCTTGTTACGTACAAATGCAGATGTCTGCACGAGTACGTAACCTTTTTCGTCACGTGTTATAAACATTTTTCCTACAACTGTGCGATTTAAAAAATCACTAAAATATTGTCAAAATTTATAAAATCTTAATGATATGACACGAGAACGATGTTTTACGGCGTTGCTATGGTTTGTTTGTTGATTGCTTGCACATTGTTCTACGTTATTTAAAAATATTTCACTAATTTCAAGACAATTTCTTCAAAATCGTCTAGAATGGAATACCACAGTGAGTGATTCTTCTTTATCATAAACACCTCCAAAGACAATTGAAGCCCCAGATCATGCTGTTGGATCTATTTTCGACAATGATAATCAACCTGCTGCTGGTACTTCTAAAGCCTCCGAAATTGTCAATAATATTACTGTTAATAATATAAACAGGTACGGAAGAAATCAATGTTTCTTTAGACAGTACAAAAGTTTTCACTTCACATTATGTCAATATAAGCAACTGTAACAACTGTGTTAATAATATACACAAACAATAAATTTTATGTATTTCACTTACTCTTAAAATAAAACCATTTATCGATATATTTAACTTTGTTCGATTCTTTTTATTAATTGTGTACAGATAAGATACTGCAATTTAAGGTTATGTTTATAAACGTCAAAATATACTACTGAATATTTACTAGCGCTAGCTCACTGCATCGTCTTCTGCCATAAGCGTCTGTGTCCAAAATATGAATTCCGCGCTCGGCGCGAAATTTAAATCGCTCTCAATACAACTTTTTTTAAAGTTGCGTAATTAATTACTTTCCGCACTAGTGTTTCTTTGCTTACAGAAACGCACTTGGTCTGCATTTGTTTCCTCTCCACCCGTAGCCAAGACAATAATAGTTACGTAATAATAAAGAAATCGCACAGTTGTAGGAAAAATTCATTACAATGGAATAAAAAATAGTGTTTGACACATGGACATAAAAGATTTTAGTACTCATGCGGTCGCCTACATTCGTACAAAAAACTGCATTTTTCGTCCTCCGTAAATAACTATTGCGTATAAAATAATAAAATAATAAAAATTTTCACTGATAAGGAATTTTGACTGATACTGCACCAATTCCATTTTATAATTCTTATTTCTGAGTAGTCAAAATTCCAAGTTAAATATTAAGGAGTGAATTCTACATGATGCAACATTTAGTATTTGAGAGTCTCTGGGTGCAACCGGGCATAAATAAGTTTGTTGTTGTATTTTTAAACGAATAAATTTTAATGTTATACATAAAGAAAGAAATTCCACAACGCCAGTGACAAGGTGAGAAGTAAATAAATGAGCATCCATACTTCCACGACAGTAAAACTGATTATAATATGCTAGCAATGTGTGCAAAGATGCGCGGTAATAATGAAACTATTTACAATCTATTAAATATCTTTTTAGAGCTTGGTATAAACCAGTATTTTGAGCGGTTGTGGACGCAAAAAAAGGAATGATCTGATGATACAACAGCAACAACGTCCCGTATCCGAGACGAGACGGAGACGGGTTCATTAATCAAACATAATTACGCCTTAATCGCATCAGTTCCACTTTATTAAGCTCACACACAGCAAAACATTTTTAGTTACTTTGATTTAATCCACTCGGCGTTGGACACTAAGCTTGCTCAGCACGATTTGTTCACACATTTCGAAGATGTTACATTGCTTCTTAAATTGCAACCCCTTTCATTTAACTAATTAAATTCTTATAATTAAATAATTATTTGGGTCTCATTATGTATTTTTTTCAAAATATCGACAATTTCACAGCCCTGAACTTTGGGTTTATCTAGTAAATCACACAAAAAATATACATTTATTGTTTCATAAGTTCAAACAAGACAGAAAGTTTGATCTTATCTTGTTTTTGATAAAGATCAAGACGAGACTATTGTATTTCTTGACAAGAATTTTTAATCTAATTATAAATATATACAAAATTTATTTTTCTTACAACTGTGCGATTTCTGTAACTATTATTGCCTTGGTTACGGATGGAACGGAAACAAATGAAGACCAAGTGCGTTTCTGTAAGCGAAGAAATACTAGTGCGGAAGTAATTTTTGATTTGCGCAACTGTCAAAAGGAAGTTGTATTGAGAGCGATTTAAATTTCGCGCCGAGCGCGGACTTAATATTTTGGACACAAACGCTTATGTAAGAAGAAGATGCGGCGAGGCAGCGCTAGTAAATATGCAGTAGTATATTTTGACTTTTATAAACATAACATTAAATTGCAGTATATAAATTTCAGTACTCTCACATTACAAAATTAAAATCTCATAGGAATCAGCGTGCTATGATAGAAACAAATGACTAATAAAATTTATTTTTCCTACAACAGTGTGATTTCTTTGTTATTACGTAACTATTATTGCCTTGGCTACGTATGGAAAGTAGATGTATGCAGACCAAGTGCGTTTCTGTAAGAAACACTAGTGCGGAAAGTAATTCATAACGCAACTGTAAAAAAAGTTGTATTGAGAGCGATTTAAATTTCGCGCCGAGTGCGTAATTCATATTTTGGCCACAGACGCTTATGGAAGAAGAAGATGCGGTGAGGCAGCGCTAGTAAATATGCAATAGTATATTTTGACGTTTATAAGCATAACCTTAAATTGCAATATATCTAATCAGTACACAATTAATAAAAAGAATCGGACAAAGTAAAATATATCGATAAATGGTTTTATTTTAAGAGTAAGTGAAATACATAATATTTATTTTTTGTGTATATTATTAACATAGTTGTTACAGTTGCCTATATTGGCATAATGTGAAGTAGAAACTTTTGTACTGTCTAAAGAAACATTGTTTCTTCCGTACCTGTTCATATTATTAACAGTAATATTATTGACAGCAATTTCAGAGGCTTTAGAAGTACCAGCAGCAGGTTGATTGTCATTGTCGAAAATAGATCCAACATAGCAAGATCTGGAACTTCAATTATCTTTGGAGATGTTTATGATAAAGAAGAATCACTCACTATACTATTCCAACCTAGACGATTTTGAAGAAATTATCTTGAAATTAGTGAAATATTTTTAAATTACGTAGAACAATGTGCAACCACCAAGCAACGCTGTAAAACATCGTTCTCGTGTAAATATAAATAAAATTTTATAAATTGTGATAATATTTTAGTGATTTTCTAAATCGCACAGTTGTAGGAAAAATGTTGTTTATAACACATACCGAAAAAGGTTACGTGAACGTGCAGATTTCCGGACTCGGTAAGCCTCGTGCGTTAAATTCTGCACTTGCACGTAACAAGCCTTTTTCGGCACTTCGGCACACTAACTATTTATGAAAACAGTTATTATAAATAGTTATTTGTTTCATTAGGACTAAAAATATAAGTTTTCAGCTTGAATTTCTAATATAAATCGTACCTTATTACTTGTCTACTAAAGTACGAGTATACTCTTCTCCCTAATTACATCAAAATGTCATTATATAGCTATTAAGATCTGCAATTGCAGATTGAATCGGATGCAGGTTTGAAAATAGATATATTTTATTCAAATTATTAGCAGTATAATTTTTTATTTTTTTTTTTTAAGTAAATATTAGCAATTGATAAAATTGATGGACGCGTGAGTAAACTGTTAGTAGGCAGTACACCGTTTGATCGAGTATCAAAAGAACCGAGATTCGAATGCCGGTACCGACCAAAATTTTCTGTTTAAAATAATTTCAATATGGATACAGAATATACAAGCAATTGTAGCTTAGTAGATAAAATCGAGTAAAACATTGTGTTTCAAGGAAAAAAGCGTTATCTGAGTGATTCGGTTTCCACTATAAGTTACTGTAACTGGCATTAAATTCTGTTGTTTAAAGTAAAAAGTAATAATATGGGAACAGTTATTTAATTCATCCGACCTTGTACCTTATTTTAGTTTACCTACAAGATCTTAATAGAGCTCCTGATTGCACTAAATTTGGGAGCATCTATATTTAATTCCTTTCCAATCTTTTTTCTAACTTTGGAATGTGAAATTAGCACTAAAGTGTGGTAAACCGTGCAGAATCCTCATCGTTGGAAGTATTTTTCACAGGAACTATTTATATTATTATAAAGAAGCGAGTTGTCTTTCACACAACGAGGTTTCCCACCGCCAACTACGACCGTGTCGCTCGAAAATCGCTCGCAAAAAACTGTACTCGCAAGCCTCATCCTCGCCTCGCCTCGCTAATTAATGCAGTCATGAGAATGGATCCGTCGGTCTATCGCGCCGTGATTTTATGTTCCGGTGACTTGCTGGAAAAAACTCTAGAAATTGGGCACCACAACTTCCGGTCCAACCGAGAAATTAGTGCAAACTTCTTTATTCTTTTTTAGAAAACGAAAATTGACAAAACTGTCTCACACTCGGTTTGAAAATTACTACTTGGTTTCTAGACCACACTTCAAATCAGAAATATGAATTGCAGACTATGAATTCGTAGAAAATAACTAAACAATATACTATAACGCCGTAGAACAAATATTATCTTGGATCTGGAGTTGCGCAATGGCAAGACCGAACTCGCATAGCTGTAGATTTCGTGATTATTGATTGTACTAGTGGTTGGTTGCTAAACGAGCAATGTATACATGTGTTATTTGACTGCATAAATTTAATTCTTTCAATACATTTTAAAATATACATATCCCCCATCAAAAACGTTTCTATTGTTGTCGTTACCAAACGTTCCTAAATAATTTTTGGATAAAATACTTTAAATATAATATTTTATACTCATGTTTTTTTGTCAAATAAAATAAAACAAATAAATACATATATCATCGTGCCTTTTACCCATTATTGGGTGGGGCACTCTGCCGGGGTAGATCTCGGTTAGTGATATATTTATGCGCGTGAAGAGCGGTTACCAGCCGTCAAATCACGGCTCCCGTAGATGTTAGTGGAGGGGGAGCCATGAGAGTAATTTTAATGTGGTGAAAATTGTTTATCGGCTGTTGGAATCGAACCGAGGTTCTCAGGATCCACAGGCCAACTCGATACCAATGAGCTAGTTACCCCGTAATAGTAACAATTATTTATTTCAATGAAATATGGCTATTAGTTGCAACCTTCAGAGTTATGATACAAAAATATTTTTTTCAATTAGATATGCAAGTACAGATCTGTTGCAGACAATATATATATATATATATATATATATATATATATATATATATATATACAGGATGTTGACCTCGCCTCTCGAACATAGGACTTTAATAAGTAAAATCATATTGTTTTAATTTCCTGCTTCCCTAATTATTTAAAAGAAAAAAGCTTCAAATAAAATTTTTAGGGCATGAAATTCTAAATTAATTTTACATGCTTTGTAACGGCACAAATTAAATCTGAAAATGACTAAAATTGTTTCAAAACTATCGATAGCTATAAAATTGAAACAAATGTTTAACGTTCAATCTGTCAAAAATGTCGAAATAAATTAAATAATAAATAAAGGATTTATTTTGACAGACAAAACGTCAAATATTTGTTTAATTTTGGCTATCGATAGTTTTGAGGCAATTTTCGGCATTTTTAAATATAATTTGTGTCGTTACAAAGCATGCAAAATTAATTTTGTTTATTGGTAATTTCATGCCCTAACACTTCAAGTTTCTTTGCTTAAAATATTTAGGAAAGTAGGAAATTATAAAATTATAATTTTACTTGTTGTTTGAGAGTCGTGGTCACCACCCTAGTTAATAACCAGGGGAGGGCGTGCGCCCCTTCTTGCCCCCCCCCTTGCGGACGCCCATGGTAACTGACAATAATCGCAAAGTACCAAAAATATAAAATCACGACAGCGTTAGAGCGTATTTGTATAGACCTGCACATGCTAAATTCCCTTTATGATACAAACTTCGCACTAGTTATGCGCATGCGAAAAGTATTTAGTATTTAAAGTATTTAAATTACTTTAAATACTTTTTTTTTACTTTAAATACTTTTGCATGAAAAAAAGTACTTTAAGTACAGTATTGAATACTAATTTTCAAAAGTATTTTAAGTAAAATATTTTAAGTATATGATGTACTTAAAGTACTACTTCCAGTACTTTTACTTTAAGTAGTTCCCAGCTCTGCTGTCAATATACATAGTTTACTGCTGAACTATTTTGTCTTATTATCTGCATTAATTATTTTTTTTGGTATTATTGATTTGGACTTGAAAATACATCTGATATAAGAAATGATGGAAGTAAAAAATATTTTTTGTGGTAGATTCTCAGGGTGGTGCGTGATTCCTCAAGCATCATTAATTCACAATTAGGCAGAATATCTTCAACTAGCGCAGGATTGAAACCACATCGCTCCGATTTCTGACAGCTACAATAGTCGGATAATAACACATTGTCAAAATTTATGGAATAGTTGAAATAATGTTGGCTCGTTTTAGGGAATTTTCCCCTGGTAGCACGTTGCGTTTAATATTCGATTTTTGTCTAGACGGCCGGTATGCAAACATGCCGTGCGCTCTAGCACGAAACATTGGAAACAATGACGCTTTTTTTTGTTTTTCGCTTAGGGGCGGCGCTCGATTTGAATTTCTCGTGAGAGACACGAAGATGAATATCGGCGCGGCCACGCCGCCTATTACCTATTTTAACTACTTTGTGGAATTGACAAAAAGCGCACAATAATAGGACACAAACTGTATAATTTCTAGTTTTGCCTCTTGCAAATTGCCGAAAAGGAATGATGTTGTTCATCAAAACTTATTTACAGTATTTTAGAATAATTATAAATAAATTGATATACGCCATGTCAAATATCTTACAACATTATTTTTTTTACCCATTTCAATATGACACTATTATTTCAAATTTTTCAATAGTTTTTTTTTTTTTTTATTCATAAATTACATTGAATTTATACAAGAATTAAAACTAGTCATGAGACTAACTATTAATTTTTTTCTAATCTAAAACTATAAAGTTTATAAGCTACAGTTCATACATTGATGACCAGTAGTACATTTTGTTGGCTTTGAAGCACTACTCACGTTACCACTTAATTATACATCAATGCACTAACTCGTAGGGTTTTTTTCTCTTCAGCCTTCTAGTTAGTCCTTCGTTGTCCACTAGAATACTGGCTTCAGAGTTGGTGTGGTTGGATATCCGGATTTCATGTTTAGCTGCAAATCTTTTGATTTCGCTTTTGACGTCGTTCACACCTAAATCTCGGTGGATGTCGTTGTTGCGTATGTACCACGGAGCATTCACTATGTTGCGTAGCACTTTATTCTGAAACGTTTGTATCCTGTTTATATGACACTGGCTAGCACACCCCCAGAGTTGGATGCCGTATAGCCATACTGGCTTTAGAATCTGATTATATATTACTATTTTATTATGTACGGACAGTTGTGAATTTCGTCCTATCAGCCAGTATAGCTTCCTGTATTTTAAACCTAATTCTTCTCTTTTCTTTTTTACATGCTCTTTCCAGCGTAGTTTGGCATCTAGCGTCATACCTAGATATTTAGCGGTGTTCTCATATGGAATATCATTATCATTGATCTTGATTATCGGTTGTTGTCTTATTTTTTTGTTCGTAAAGTTTATGTTTATAGATTTCATCTCATTCAGTTTTATTCTCCATTGCTTTGTCCAGCTGTTGATTTCGTTGCATGCTTCTTGTATTTTTTCTGATGAATTTTCAATTTCTGTGTCAACTGCTAGTATTGCTGTGTCATCAGCAAACGTAGCAGTGGTAACGTTATCAAGTTGAGGTAGGTCGTATGTGTAAAGTAGGTATAGGATGGGTCCAAGGACACTACCTTGCGGCACCCCTGCTTCTATTTCTTTTAGGTCAGAATATTCATCTTCTTGTTTTATTCTAAATAGCCTGTTAGTTAGGTATGATCTCAGGAGTTCTACATATTGTTTAGGTAGCAATTTATTTAATTTATGTATGAGTCCTTTGTGCCACACTTTATCAAAGGCCTGCGCCACGTCAAGGAATATAGCGGAACACACCTGTTTATCTTCTAGAGCTTTTTCTATAACATTCGTGATACGATGTACCTGGTCTATGGTTGAATGTTTTTGTCTGAACCCGAACTGATGATTGGGAATAATGTTTTTTTTTTTTCAATAGTAAAATAACGTTATTTCAGGAATGTTTACATTGCCATGGTTACTTTATCGTGTTTTAATCTTAAGCTACATTCACAAATCGAAATTAGTTTTTGTTTTATGTTTTCCATTTATTAATAACCTTGTAGTCATGTTACCTTATGCAGCCATTCACAAAGCCATTCACAAATCAGTATTTAGTTTTGGTTTTAACACAAAAGTTTGCAAACTCCAAACTTATGTTTTAGTTTTACATTTTATACATAAGAATAGACCAATAGGACGATGCGTAGAATGATATAGTGATATATACTTGTCTCTTTCTATCATCCTTCACATTGACAATAAACTAAATTTGTTTTTATTCAAGTGTCAAAATGAATGAAAATAAAAAGATTTTAAGTGTAGTTTTGCTAATCAAATCATCTAAAATAGTTTAATAACAAATTAATACCTACCTTCTTATTACAATAATATTTACCTTGCTCTTCCAAAAAATACGAAAGTAAACAAACTTATGACAGCACGTGTAACTTAGCATATCTGGCAGTTGCATTTACTGTATTACCGATCTTCTGAGTATAACCGAGTTTTTAAAATTTATGATAGATATCACTACTAACTAAAACCGACAAAAGCAAAACTATTTGTGAATGCCACCTAAAAACACACTAAAACATAAAGCATAAAACAAAAACTAATTTCGATTTGTGAATGTAGCTTTAAGCTACATTCACAAATCGAAATTAGTTTTTGTTTTATGTTTTTCATTTTTGTTTTAATAACCTTGTAGACATGTTATCTTATGCAGCCATTCACAATTCAGTATTTAGTTTTGGTTTTAACACAAAAGTTTGCAAACTCCAAACTTATGTTTTAGTTTTACATTTTATACTTAGGAATAGACCAATAGGACGAAGCGTAGAATGATGTAGTGATATATACTTATCTCTTTCTATCATCCTTCGCATTGATGATAACCTAAGTTTGTTTTTATTCGAGTGTCAAAAACAAAGAGCATATGGCAGCATGTGTAACTTAGCACATCTGACAGTTACTTTTACTGTATTACCGATCTTCTAAAATTTATGATAGATGTCACTACTAACTAAAATCGCCAAAAGCAAAACTATTTGTGAATGGCACCTAAAAACACACTAAAACATAAAGCATAAAACAAAAACTAATTTCGATTTGTGAATGTAGCTTTAGCTCAAAAAATTGCAATTTCACTACAGTTGTCATGGTGCTAAAAAGAATTTTATCAATTTGTTTCACTTTAATTACAACGAATCTGCAATATTTTCTGTGGATAAATTTTTTTTATATATTTCGAGTCTCGTAATATTACCAGACTCCGCTATTCCTTTATTACCCTAACCGAAAATTTATATATTTAGTTTTAATGAAACAAATAACATTATCTTGCAAGACATATGTTATTCATTTTGTTTTCATCATTTATATTTTCAATATTTATCAAGAATGCAACAAACACAAATTCTGTTTGTACTTATATTGTATTAGTTTCAAAAATAACATCTTTAACCTACATTTTTGTGAATGACGTAAACCTACGTTTAGAAACATATGCAGATTTATTTATTTATTTGTTCCTTAATATCAATTACAGTATTCGTATAATGGAACTCGAATCATATTTTTTATATAAGTTGGTCATTGACATTTGAAACCTACGATCTTTTGATTGAGACGAAAATTTTATTTTGGTTTTATTCATAGCGACTATCTCTACTGTTTATGTATTTATTTATTTATATTACTCTGCATAACAAGAACTAAATCCCAATTACAGTACTGGGCCCAGACTCACCGAGCCGCAGTGTGATCAATTTGTTGAATATTTTTTTTTGGTGTGACCTAACCTCAATCCCATTTCAGCCCATCACCACGCTTCATGTTTAATCTTTCCAAAATCTATAATGATCAAAGAATATAATAATTATTGTTCTTTCATGATTGATGTTGACGAATTCAAACGTCACTGATTTGAATTTATATCAAAAAATAAAACTGTGTCTTTATTGTTCGGATTCCAGGAATCACTGTAATTAATTTTTTGTTGTGTGGTGTAATAAATAATAAATAAAATCATTTTTGTTGTTTCGTACATAATACCTATTAAATAACAAATATATAAAGTAAGCACTTTATTTAGAATCCAGCTATTCTTCGATAATAATAAGGAAATGTTTTACTGCTCAAACAGTTCATAAGAAGAAGTAACAGGATAAATTATAGAAAAAAGGTAGTATAAACTATATACGATATGTACATATAAAAATTAAGGATACTAGAATAATACAAGTTATTGGCAACTATCCGAAACGGCTCAAAAATTTGATGATTTTATTGTAAATATAATGGTGGTTAAGAGAGTTAAAAAAGATATCTACTGATAATCCGACAGAAAGTAAATTGTCTGGCGCTTGATCGAACGGAAATCACTTTTTATTTGTCCTTAATTTATAAAATGAACCTAATCTAAGAAAACATGTAAAATATATATAAAATAAAAAAATCCTACAGTACAGTACGAAATTTGAATCCGGAGATCTCGAGTTTGAATTCTACTCAAGCAAAAATTAAATGAATTATCACACTTCGGTTCGGTGAGTCCGAGCCCTGTTCTTCAGTTTCTGTTGTACAGAATAGTATAAATAAACAAATAAATATATCATAATTCCTTTTGCCCATTACTGGGTGTGGCTTTCTGCCATAGCAGATCTTAGTATAAGTGATATATTTTTTCGCGTGAAGTGCGGTTACCAGCCTTTAAATCTTGTTCCCCAATCATGATCATGAGAGGAAGCCACACGAATAATATTAATGTGGTATAAAGTTGGTTGGCTGCGGGAATCAAACTCCGATTCTCAAATTCACAAACTGATATGTTGTCACACTGTCTCACTTCAGTTGACTAGAATCTCATTTTTTGTTTCAAATTTAAATAATACTAAAAACGCAGATATCTAACATTTACTAAATTCTACAATTAATTTTTAACATTTTTAACTAAATTTAACATTAAATATACCTTAGACACAAAATGAATACCGGAATAATTAGTAATTTTTTGTTACAAAAAAAACTAATTCTACATACAAATGGACTATCATGATTTTTATCTTGTAGGCAGCTTGAAGAATGGAATAAAAGTTACTTATTATTTAAAACAAACTTTATTATTATACAGTTTTTGAATAAAACGAAAAAGTTTTAGTTAATATAGAAATGTTTACTTCCTGTTCCAATGGCTGTCATTCCAAGATATATGTATTGATCGACTACAAATTTTATTTGTGTATTAACAACACACTAGTACATGTCTCATTAAAATTTGATTTAATTCTCTTACTCACGAGAAATAAAACTGCAAAATAAAACATCAAACGAAAAAATAAGATAAATTAAATACTAATATTTCTGCTTATACCTGATTTAAAAGCAATAAAAGAAATGTTTTCACAATTCAAAAGACAGTTCTTTATAGAAACAAAACATGTTACTATTTAGCTGTTGCCCACGGTATCTAGGTTATTCATTAGTCTAATTTGACATATTTAGATCAGATTCTGATGTAGGTACAATATAGTTTATATATTTGCCGCGCTCGTCGATTGCGTTATATCAATCATTTTAATTCTTGGTCATGAAGTAAAATCATTTAAAAGAAACAAATTCTGCAATATCATGCATTTAGTCTTGACATATTTTTCAGCAAAACATCTTATTTCATAACGCTAAGCAATGGCAGACATAACAAACATAACATAAAAAGGAAGGCAAACCATGTACACTTCACGCAACAAACTTTCCTACTAAACATTGTCTAAGTCTCACTTTATTCAGCTTGCGATTACACAGAGTGTACATGCTCATATCCTCGGTGAGCAATCATTTTGCAACTAATGTGAATTGTGTAACATAAACGCCGCGTTTCAGTTGCTCTTCAAGGAAACATTGCTTACTTCACGTCAGTTATTTGTCGGAGATATTCGAGTATAATCAGAGATAAGTCGTAACAATTAGAGTAATTTTATTAATTAATGTTGTCACTGAGCTATGCGCTGCAATTTTACAATTTATATAATGTGTAGTTTACTTTCTATACAATCGCAAGACGACAAATTTTTATACGGAGCAGGAGCGGACTCAGCAAGATTTAATTAACAGAATTATATTTATATAGCTCTATGAGCTAGTTGCCTAGAAATTTATTTGACTGGACTAAATACAAATGAAGTGAATGTAAATCCAGACATAATCGTAGTCCAGTGGATAAAAGCGAGGTAAAACTTACGTTTCTTAATTTCGATGAATACTTACCTATATCCAAAAAAATACGATTATGTCTGAGGTTCTCTGTACTGTAATTGGAAGTGAGTTTCTTTTATCCCATATCCCATATGTACCCAGATTGATTTTATAAGAGGAAAAACAAATTCTTATTTATAATATTACGAAAAAACGTTGAGAGAAGAAAATTTGTTGCTTGATTTAAAACACATATTTCAGTTATTAAAACTTTCAATTAATGCAAGGTTCTTTTATTATAACATTTTTTCGTATTTTGTTTTCTTAATTATAAAGTTATTACAATGAATCAAATCTTATTTTAGTTAGCTTTGAAATATTGACAAATGATTATTAATTCTAACTACAGATTAAAAAAACAATAATAGCGACAATCAACATTTTTGTTTAAACTTCTGTACATCCATGTTTGACACATAAATACCAAAAAACTTTTCACTAAATTTTTAATTTTGTAGCGGTAATTTTTACTCCTCAAACAATAACACTGTATTAAAAATATTTGTTGTTCTAACGTTAACATTTCTTTAACAAACTCTCCTTATTTTGAACAATATCTTCTTACATTATGTTAATAAAAATTACTTTTAACATTTAAACATTTATAAGTAATGTAAACATGAAATTTTAACAAAATTAAAATTGATAATTGTTCGGGTCCGTATTTTAACCTTCTAACAATGTCCCTAATGCCTGTTTTACACTGAGCAAGCGCAACCTGCAATTGCAACTTGCAAGATTTACGTTCAACTAGTTGCACCAAAATGTTGCAGAGTTATTTTTTTCACTTTGCATTGAGCAACTTGCAACTGCAATATAATATGAATTTATTTACAAATTTTTGTCGTTACTAACTTCATATTATATCAGCTTCACCTCTTATATCACTTGTATTATTAACATTTGTTTCATATGTTATATTGCATTGATATAAAAATTTATTCTTATAAGTATTTGCACAATTATTTGCAATGCAGTAAATCATTTTAATATCTTTAACCCAACTTTATCGTTTTTGACATTTATAATAAGTTGGTAGCATTCTAACAAACTTAAATTTACTAGAAATAACTAACAGTGGCCTTGCAAGTCTTGCAAATATTAGAACATGTTCTAATTCGTGCAAGAGGTTGATGCAAGATTGCTTCTTGCACTTGCACTTGCAATTTCTGTATTACACTCGTTCAAGATTGCTTCAACTAGTTGAAAGTTGCAGATGCACTTGCAATATTGCTCAGTGTAAAACAGGCATTATATGTAAATCTATCTGTCAGGTAACCAAAATATATTGCATTGAAATCATATTTCTAATTATGAAAATGATATTAACTATATGGGGTAGGTGGTTTGGTGGTATCGAGTCGGCCTGTGAATCCTGAGAACCCTGGTTCGATTGCCACAGCCGACAAACATTTTCACCATATTAAAATTATCCCTGTGGCTTCTCCACCACCATCATCTTTGGGGGCTGTGATTTGATGGCTGATAACCGCACTTCACGCGTATAAATATATCACTTACCAAGATCTGCTTCGGCAGAGTGCCACACCCAGTAATGCGTAAAAGGCGTGATTATATATTTATATTTATTTAATTTATATCAACTATGTTTTGATGTGCTACATTTTGTTTGTTAGGAGATTGAAATATCTACGCTTGTCATTGTTTAATTTCGTGACATAATTTTGCACATTTTTCTGCAGACTCCACCACTGCCCCACACAGTGCACAACTTTGCATTCTGCACATGCCACACATACACTCATTAGTTTATCTCCAATCACAGCTGAAGCTGAAGCAGTGTCGTTCCTCTGGGTCATCTCACTGGCACTGCACTTCCTTCCTGCTCGGTCAGCGGCTACAGAGGCACAAAGGGCTGCTGAGGGCGCGCGGTAATGTCATCATCACAGTGCTGCACACCCTGCCCTGCACACGGTAATCGAGTTCCAGATAACGAAGTGGATGCAGGAATGGGGCTTTGTGAAGAAAACAACTATTCTTTAAGGTATAATTTGGTTTAATGTTACGTGAATTTGTAAGATTTTTTTTGTAGCTTCTTGTCGGATACTTAGGTCATATGCCGCTTGTAGGAATTTGTTTGTCGAGTTGGTAGATTGTAATTTATGGAAGAAATTGCATCTTTAGTTTAGTGCAGTCTCTCATAATAGATACTTTTAAAATAATGAAAACAATGAGTTATGAAAGCTTTTTCCATATATTAGATACTTTTAAATTATCTGGATTGAATGGTACTGAAGAACATTTGATATGACTTGATTTAAAAAAAATAAAATATCGTTATATACCATGGGCTCTATTCTTGTACTCAAGCGAACAAATTCGTATACGAATTATGATTGAAACCATAGCAACAATGTTAAAATCTTCCAATTTATGTGAAAATTTAATATAATTTCTATGGTTTCAGTCATAATTCGTAAGCGAATTTATTCGCATGAGTTCAAGAATACGAGTCCTTGAGCCACCTAAGAATGCAGCATTTCGAAGTATAGAACATATTTAACTTTGGTTGTAATTGGCTAACGAAACGACAAAACGGAGACAAGTTGCACAGTACGAAAAACATTGACAGTAGTTTGGCATCGCTACACCAGTTTTAAGATTTCCATTAATACATATTAAATGCGAGGTACCTACTTAATCTTTTGTGTTTAATGGCCAGGTGCACCAACAAAACCTAAATTTTAAACTTAGTTTAAATAAATAAAAGCATATTGAATATTTAACAGGAATATAAATTATTCCATATGATATGTAACTTCGATTTGCTTTTATTAATTTAAACCAAATTAAAATTTTTAGTTTTTTTGGTACAACTGGCCATAAATAATGTTATTATTATTATTTGATATTTAATGCTAGAAATCTATTAAAAAATAGTTATGCATTAAAAATCGTCAAAATAATTCAAATATGTTCACGAACAGTTATATTTTGTGCTACAGTTTCTCTCTGACATATGATATTAATAAAATGTTGTCATATAAAACTGACAACACAACTTAATTTTCTCATATTAAAAATAATATATATCACTGTAAAATCTACTGCATTCTTAGGTGGAACAAAGTATATGTACATATTTTGTTAGTCAAAAGTTTAATAATAATAGGTAATATTTTTTTTATACTACCATTAAATAAAACATTTATTATATGTTCGTTTCTTGATACATCGTGTAGTTTATTACACATGGCTGTGAATAATATTTTTGGACACACAGGTTATAGTCAATCACATCGCAGTTGCTATGATAACGCAGCGACAACCGTGCGTAAAAATATATTATTCATAAACACAACTAATGTTTAGTATTCACATCATATAATCTGGCATAATTATTTTCGTCAAAGTGCTACGGCAGAGTGTCATACCCAATAATGGGTAAAAGGTGTAATAATATATTTATCTGGACCTAAAATCGTAATTTCCATTTGATTAGTCGTAGAAAAAGTATAATATCGAACTAGCGTGTAATTACTCATTTGGATAAATTACGCCAATGATTTGTGGCTCGTATAGCAAACGTCATCCTTCATAAGCAATAGCTATCATTACACTCGCGTGGAATAATATACTAGTTTTAATTTCTATGAATTAGAAAACCAAACTTTAGTATTTATTATTCCAAATATAATTTAAATGGAAACATTCACGCCAAACTAATAGTGCTAGTGTGACAACCTCAGAGACAATAATTTTATCTCTTCCATATTTTTGACGTTGTCGAGTTGAAAAAACAACAACTTGCTTTGGCATAGTGTCTAGTTGCGTACATTGTCAATTTCAAAATATGTGGACTGGTACATTGCGTCGTTTAGATAGGTTTAGCTTGAAAGCTTTCATGTCTTATTATCACAAGAATGCAGGACTTTAGATAGAATAATCAAATAACAAAGTAAAAAAGCAGAAATAATTGATTGTAATAACTTAAAAACAAATCAATGATCCTCGTACAAAGTTAAAACATAGTCAACATAGTCAACATGACAACTCAATTCATGATTTAGTTATTTTGCAAGTAATTTAGTTTAGTAATATTAGATGAACTAGTAGTAAATACAGAGTTTATAGCGGATAATGATCAGTAGAGTACACAGGCTACAGAACAGTACAGAACAGACCATAACAGACAACAGCAAGACACAGACAGTGATTTGAAGCGCTCGAAGCGAGGTGCACAAGAGCGTGCAATCAGTGTTCGTTTCCCAACAGTTCTCTTAATTAAGATAGTTTCTTCGGTTTCACTCGCATAGTCGCATACACTGTACCATTCACTGCATCAACCTTACAGCGCAGCGCAAAAATGTTGTTAAGGACACGCAGTTTCCTCGCAATAATCACTCGTTTCATTTATATTCATTCGAGTATTTCGTAGAAAAATTCACTAACATATCATTTGTTTCAGTAGTTTGTTGTAAACTTTGCGCTTAGGTAAATATATCATTAAATGTTGGATTCATTCTATTGAATATCTGCGTGCGGTAAGAGCATATCAAATGGCAATGATGTGGCCAAATTCATTTTCGGAAATAGTTCAGAGCCGTAATTAGTTACTTTCGAGACCCATATCCTCTTTAACCGAATATAACTGCTTTACTTCTGTAGATTCTGAGAACTCTGGCTCGATTCCCACAGGCGACAAATAATAATTATAATTTAAAAAACTATCCCTGTGGCTTCTCCACCACTAACATATTTGTGGGCCGTGATTTGACGACTGGTAACCGCACTTCACGCTCAAAATATATCACTTACCGAGATCTGCTTCGGCAGAGTGCCACACCCAGTAATGTGGTAAGTGGTTGTCTGAATTTATTCAGGTTGGTTTACATCTCTTGATTTACATTTCTTATGAAATGCATATCTTTTTTTTAAATGTGATAACTCAGTCAAAAATGACTCTTTTTGGACAATTTTTTTTGGTTTCCTAGACAAAAATGAACGCTCTATGCAATGGCGTCATTCGCAAATTTTTCTCATGGGGTCATCGCCCCGTATCCATCTTTGAAATTGGTCAATTTTTACGATTTTGACATTACTTGGAGGAATTTCACACCCTTTGTTTACACTAAAATGAAAACAAATACCCTTAAATGAAACTACAATTTTCAAGCTTCATTTCACTAAATTTTTATGGGCCTAGACCCTTCCTACGCAAAGTTATCACCGTTTGAAAATGATCAATTGTTTCAGCTTTTCCCCTTTTGACGCGGAGTGTAATAATACCAAATCATACGTTTATTAGCAGCTAATATACGTCATATTATACTTAAAACTCATTTTTAAACATAAATAAACCCAAAGAAATAAGAAATTCGCCGGGATTATTTTTGTCCAGGTTTTCGACCCAAATACCCCTATGTGCGTCGTGCAGATATTATTTTTATACAACTTAGAAACGCTTGAAAAATAAGTTATAATTTTTGAAACGATAATTTATTTGTTTAGAAAAATTCACTTTTCACACATGTGTGGAAACTAGTAGGTAGTACTTTCTACATGAGTAGTCGGTAAATGTCTATTTACCATAGGTATATAAAATAAATGCAGAAAAGCCTACTTTCTATCATATTCGTATAAAAATTATATTGCGACAATAACAAATTTAAAAATCTTCAAAATATTCATCCGTCGGGTTACGACTGTCCGTAGGTAAAGTAAATAAATTAATAATTTATATTTATAAAATAACCAAGTACGTGTTTTGCTAAAACATATTAAACTAAATTAACCTAGTTAATTCGTTTCCAAATTAGCAACAATAGTGTATAGAAGGTAAGAAGTTAATTTTATCGGTAGCTGCGCATATCGTTCGAATTCGGTCGCGTCCGCCAGTGTTCGGGCTAGACGCCGCCCACGCCCGCCATCTCGCGGTGCAGTGGCTAATCTGCTGCAGCCAACCCCCGCCGAGGGAGCCGACATCGACAATCGCGTATCGCGGCTCTCGTACACCGTCGTGTCATTGTTTCAGCGGCGTCGCTCCAACCATTACCGTTCGCGTTTACGTGCAACGTGTCTGTTCGCTCGCTCGCTACGTTCGCCTCTGTTTGGTTACGAGGATTTTTTGTTTTTAGTTTAGTTTAATTTTGTTTTGTTTTAATGTAATTATACGTACGTTTTGTTGGTTTGTTTCATTTGACTAGCGTTTGTTTTTTACGGATTGTTGTTCTTTTGTTTTGATTTAATCTACGGTGAAATGGACTGCTCTTTCGCCTGATTCTTGTTGGAATAATTTTATGCTAATTTGATTTCATATTTTTATTATCTATTTTGATTTACATTAACTATTAAGTTATTGTCTTTATTAATTTTTATTCAAAACACAATGCTTCAACAATTTATGTTTAAGAATATCTAACAAATTCATTAATTATTATGGTTACTCGTACTCATTTCTTGATTGAAATTATGAAGTACAAAATATTAAAATTGAATTAATTTATTTGTTATTGCATTTTAGTAACGTGATTAATTAATTCATTACAATTTTTTTTCTCGCCGACTAAAAATGTTCACTTCAATTTTGCAAATTTTAAAAGAATTCCTTTTGCTCAATCAAAAGGAATCAAGACATCGAAATGTATATGTCTTCAACGTTTTAGACCCTTTTTTACCATCCTGTATATTTAGGGCTAGTTTCTTAATATCAAGATAAATTAACAGATAATTCATATATCAGACTACAATAATTATTGTAACATAAAAACAAAATTTTTTTACAACCAATGTCGACAATATGTCATTTTTAAATACGTTCTAGTGTCAAAAAGACGTTGTTATTGCATGCGGTGCAAATTTTTTTTTTGCACATTGTTATCTGCAAAAATAGTTATTTTTACAAAAATAGTAATTAAAAAGTTGTTACGAAACAAACTTAACTATATAACCTGCAAAATAAATATTTTTGACGTTTGTAATGTTATTAATTAGATTAGCATAATTAGTTAACACTCGACTGAAGAAAAAATTATTTATGCAACTAGTGTTCTTATCTTTATTCCACTCACGGATTTGCAACACTAGCTTAGGACTCCTGCTGCAAGCTTCCCACTCGTACAATAAAGTAGCACTTTTAACACTAGTTGCATAAATAATTACTTTTAAATATCGTTCTCATTTCCAAATTCTCAAAAATTTATTTTTTATCCGATTACTGTAGTAATGTTTATAATATTTTTAACATAAATTGTTTGTCACTTTATTCCAACAATAATAAATGACATTTTTATAAATGTACCTATAAGTAGATTTAGATATATTTTTAAATTTGATAAAGAATAAAAGAATACAAATACTTAAAAGAAGAATATATATCATCACGCCTTTTACCTGTTATTGGGTTACCAGTCGTCAAATCAAGGCCCTCAAAGATGTTAGTGATGGAGAAGCCACAGGGGTAGTATTAATGTGGTGAAAATTGTTTATCGCTTGTGGTTCTCAAATCCACAGTGACTTTATACCACTGAGCCACCTACCCCACACAAATACTTATAAATATTTATCATTATCAGCAACAATGTTTTTCCAATACAGAACTGTATAGATTAAGAAAAAATGCGACAAAGAAATGATTCACAATCGTAAAACGTTAATATTTCCGTATTTGTTTGTGTACATTTGTCGTAAAGTAGTTAATTGAAGAATGCCATAAGGAGAATAATTTAACATTGTGGTTATTTTCATTGAAAAGCGTGTCTTTATACGGTTTCATTATGTCCACATGTCTCGAGCACTTGTATTTCTAAATTTATGTCCGAAGCGGGACAGGTGTTTGGGTCCCAAACTTCATTTGTGGCCGCGGACTAGTATTAAATTTTAATTAATGACCGTGCAACCAAACTACAGTGTTCGCTGTTCCTTGATAGTAAAATACGGGTTTTAAAAATGCGTATATCTGCCGGAACCGTCGATATGGATCTTGCTTTATGTACAACCCTCGGGATGATTAATATAAGGAACTCTACCCTGTTATATACTTTATTATTAGCTACGTCATTTTTGAAACCATATAATAACGCTACAAACGAAACACGTTGTTGAGATCTTGAAAATATAAATGACTAAATCAAAATGTGGAAATACTTCATTGGTGGATTTAGGAGGAAAGTCCAGGGGTCTGTTTACCCAGAAATAAAAATCTGTTATTTTTGTTGTTGTAAATTTTACACTATACACAAATCTATAATGATACAGAATATTAATAGATGCATATTTGGTAACCAGTGAATTTTAATATATTAGGCGTGTTTCTTTGGATTGTGATTGTGATTTTCTAAATCATGATTCCTTTGATCGTGATTGCGTTGAATCATGATTAAATATGATACTGAAGAAAACATCGAACAAGAATAATGATTCAAATCCAACCCGATCGACGCGATCCTATAGTATGAACGTTAAAATAACTGCAAATGTCAAATACACAAACTAACCTATTTTAAAATTTCATAAATGAGTGTCCATGTAAGCCATTTAAAAATTCTTCCAGAAGCAGCCAATTTCCCTTAATTCCACAAATAGAGCACATAAATTTATCATCAGACGCCATTTTTAAACCTTCGATGTGAATCAGTCAACATGAATCATAGAAAAAGCATGATTCGGAAGGGTAGGGGGATTGTCGTTTCGTGATCACAAAATGAAAGAGTAGGGATAACGAATAACGAACGAAAAAATATGATTCTTCATGATCATGTTAAGGTTGATCACTTTGATTACGGATCACAGTCCAAAGAAACACGCCTATTATTTCAATTGCTTTTACGCTGTCTAGTGACATACTCAGTTGAGGACTCTTTTTCGTTGAAAACATATTTACATTCTACATTGACAGAGGAAAGATTAGCGGGACTAGCTTTATTGTATGTTCATCGTGATACAGGGGTGAAAGTAGATTTATTTTATTTTATATATAGAATTGATCAAAGTAATTAATAACCCTAAGAGGAATATCTTTGGAGGCTATTATCATCCGTACATTCAGTGTCAAGAGTTGGTTTTACAAAAAAAGACGGATTATTTGAATTTATGAAAAAATAAAACGCTGTGTAATTCTTTCCATTTATAAAAATAGTATGTCAAAAGAATAATAATAAATATATATTATTAATAAATTTGCATAAATGCGTATATTGTACATGTTTCGGCGACCAAGTGTTGTCATTGAGACTGTATATATTACTTTCACGTCAAAATAGAGCTACGCCATTCGTTATATACCTGAATGGGTGGTTAAAGCGCATTCCAGCCAGGGTGTTACTTTGGATTGTCGCGTTCTGTATGCTATACTTATTTTAATAATATTAAAAAATTATATATTTCAGATAGGTTCAGGTACAATACTTTCGAATATTTATAATATTTTCCATACTGCTCTGTTAAAATTATGACCTTTTTTTCTTTTCTTGTCATTTCGTCTCACAAGTTCGCTAATCGTCTTTATCCTAACCACGATTTAATATATGGCTGGTATTAAACATCGTCATCGGAAGACCAATAGTTGAAATAAATATTAATAGTAAATAAAAATAAATATAAATATATCATCACGCCTTCTACCCAATGCTGGGTGTGGCACTCTGCTAAAGCAGATCTCGGTAAGTGATATATTTTTGCGCGTGAAGTGCGGTTACCAGTCGTCAAATCACGGCCCCCAAACATGTTAGTGGTGGAGGAGCTATTAATAGTAAAATGTACGAAACTGTAAATACAGAGCGCAAATCAGTTATGCAAACTTCGGAATTGAACTCGTTCAGATTTCATGTTACCATTACCAAAAATTTTAAAATGATGTCGCACTTGTAAAGTTTTCTTACCGGTACTCCGTACCGGCTCTATTTTTCTTACCGATACGGCGTACCGGATCGTACCGGTCTACTTTCACCACTGTCGTGATATAACTCCAGACCTCTTGAAACTTATAATTGTAAATTAAAGCCTAAGTTTTATAAAACATGTCAATTTTTTTGCATGCGTCCAAATTTAGAAAACTCTCCTGCTGCTCGTTCTCTAAACTTGGACGCGTACAATACAAATCTTATAAAATGAGTTATTTATATTATTTTTTCTATTTTACGTCTTTTATAATTTAAATTTATTTTAAAATTTGCGTTATTTTACCGATTCAATTTAGGGAAATTAATATTGTTCAAAAAAACGCGATCATTTTCGAATTTTGAATTTAATTTTAATATTTTTGTTAGACTTTGTGTATATATCATGGAAGATGAATCAATTGCACTTCGCCAGAGCTAAGTAAAGTAGTTGAAAACAGAATAGATAAAAAATTTAACTTAAATATTTACCTCAACCTTACGGTTGCAAAATTAATCTTAACATGGAAATTTAACTTCACATAAGACTTGAGAATGATTCTATACAGAATCGAAACGTCGTATTTCTAATAAAGACTTCACCAAAGCCAGTAATCCATATTATTTAACAAAATTATCCTTTCGGCTTATCAAACATTTACCATATTTACAAAGAGATTTCGATTTTTTTTTAAATTTTGACAGTTACAGTATGCCGTCCGGTACTACCATCTAGGCATGTCGATTTAAAATCGATTAATCGAATAATCGATTTTTTCGTGTGAAATAATCGATTTTTTTAGATCGATCTGAAACACTGAATCAATTCAATGAATCGATTCATAAATCCCTTGAATCGAACCGATTCACGTTATAATAATAAAAAAGTGGTAATTGCCAATATGACTTCAAAACAACGAATCCTATAATAATAAAAAAGCATCATCAACAAATTTCTTTGTATGATTCAATAAGGCCGATTGCCAATAAATATTTTTGTATTGTCGGAACATCCGTCCCATGTGAGCGGCTTTTTTCTGTTGCAGGAAATAATGCACCCGACGAAAGAAGTTGCCTAGATCCAGAACGATTAGATAAATTAATCTTTTTAAAATTACTTGACTTATAATATTGAGAAATATAATAATTTATTTATTTAATTCAATGAACAAATATAATTTATTTATTTTTTCTTGATTGTAAATTTGCTTAATAAATGTCAAAAAAGTCGATTTACGATTCTATTAATCGAGAATCAATCTTTTAATGCTCGATTTAATCGAGAATCGATTTTAGTGCGTTCGATTCGTATCGAATCGAAGATCGATTTTTTTGGAATGAATCGACATGCCTACTACCATCCGTCTAAAACAAAATATTGTGTATTGCAATCAATGCTCTTTTGATACGCAACTGGATTTCATAATGACTTAGTAACACGTAAAACAGAAAAATAATTTCCTATTGTTAAATCCATGCAGAATACCATTACGAATTATTCAGATGTAGATGCTTGTAGTTTTTATATCTAATGATAAATTAATTTTTATGTTTCATGTACGTGTGAATTTTTTCTTAAATTTATATTTATTTTATATTTGTTTGGATTTTTGAGTCCCTTCCCTTAAAAAATAATCCTAGAGCCGCGCCTGAAATACTGCACCGTATAGTTGATTATCCTGTACTATATTTTATTTTACTATAATTAGCAGCTATTAGTTGTCAAAACACTCATTGATATTAGTGCAGTGGAATGTTGATTGTAAATACTAACTATCTGAAATATTAATGGCTAGATGTAGTTACTATAATCTTTTCAATTACACGCACATATTAGGTGCGAGTATTACAATTTTAACGTTTGTTTTATGTGTGATTACAGTTTAGATTCCTGACTCGTCTTCAGGATTGTACGAGTGTCCCAGATTCGATGACTATCAACTATAAATAGTTGTATTCCATTTGCCACTTGGATCACTTTTGTACATTTGTTCAAATAAAGAAATGAAATGAACAAAAAAGGTGGATTATTCAAAGATGAATCTGAATTAACAAATCTAATAGTGGGAGTTTATTTAGCGAAATAATCAAATTTAATGAAAAATAAGTGATCTATTTCAGTACACGTAAGTTAGATGAATGACTTGAATATTTAAAAATATTTGTACATTTTATGTATCTATACCAATTATACTAAATTATTTGCAAAAGATACATCTTGCTTTTTATTTTATAATTGTAGTTCTAACAATATGAATTGTAGATTACTTTAATATATTTCATAAATATTATGCCAGTTAGTTTGAAGAATTAATTCAATTTGATACCAGAAACACAGATATCATTGAAGATCTATTTTGTTAGGCGTTTATTATTATATTTTATTGGTAGAGATAATTTGGAATTATAATTCAAATTTTTAAAGTTGTTACATCAAAACACTGATATCTACGATTAATTTTTTTTTAAATGATGAACAATAATTAATTACTGAACATCGTAGCTACGTGAATAAAACTGAGATAAAACTTGCGTTGATGATTTTACGAGTATTCGAGACTTCGATTGTTCGGATTTATTGAACCTTCGAATTTTGATTCGAACTGTGGAATATTTCGAATTTAGATTCGAACTTTGGAATATATCGAATTTTCGAGTTATTCTAATTTTTGTATTTTCAAATTTTTCGAATATTCGAATTTTCGAATTAATTGAAATATTTTAACAGCTCGATGACAAGTTAGTCAGACTGGAAAACTGAGCATCGATGGTTCAATTCTCATCTTAGTCATTCTACTGCCAAATCTTAGCCTCATCACAATTTTTACTAGGGACGTGGTAGATATTATTTTATAGAGACTTCAATTCATTAACCATATTATGAGATAAAAAAGCATGGCATATTAGTAAAACAACTTCAATGCATTTGTTGTACATAAATTTATGTATTATTATTTATTTATAAATAATATAAATTATATTTAAGAGAGCAGATGTCTTAATTAAGATGCCTAACTTTGCAGAGTTTATGGGACGGCTAGCTCAGTGGTATGAAGTCGGCCTGTGGATTCTGAGGTCCCTGGTTCGATTCCCACAGGCGACAAATTTTCATAATTTGAAAAAGCTATCCCTGTGGCTCCTCCACCACTAACATGTTTGGGGGCCGTGATTTGACGACTGGTAACCGCACTTCACGCGCAAAATATATCACTTACCGAGATCTGCTTCAGCAGAGTGCCACACCCAGCAATGGGTAGAAGGCGTTTATTTATTATTTATTTAACTTTGCAGAGTTTTAGCAGGATACTTCGCCGAATTTATTATTTAATTCGTGGCCGACTTTTCGCGAATTATGCGTGAGCGTGTTTGGAGATGACAGATGGCGTTAATTCAGTAGCAAAAAATTCTAAAATTCGAAGCTTCGAAAATTTTCTGACGAAGTTCAAAACATTCGAATGTTCGAACAATCAGAAATTCAAACTTCGGTGGAAATCGCCTAATTGCGAGAAATATACGGAAATTTTAGATGCCGGATATATAAAGTTACTGTAAATTCCTTCGAATTCAAGAACAAAATAAAGTAATAATTCTGCGTGTGATACAGGCAGTAAGCCGTAAGCAAAACCTATTTCCTGTTAATTAGTTCTTTGTCCGTCTTCTAACAATTCCACGGAACTGTTTCACCTCTTGCACATAACATCCTCGCTGTAGACGTCCCGTAGCCGGGACGCGTGCATCCGAACCGTGTCCGAGCACACACGCTGCTTATCGCTAGATCTAAATAAGCGCGCCGGACAGTGTATAACTAATTGCAGTTTTATAACACGGTAAAAGTGCACGCGCGATGACGGACGAAGATAGCGAGGCCTTTGGCTAGTGAAGCAGGCTTTAGAGTGTCGTTTGTTCTTCGCTAATTATCCGCTGATTTTTTGGTAGTTTTTTAGGTTTCTTTGGAAGGAGCACAGAAGGCGATGGCTTAAGGCTGATTACCGATAAATGGAGGTTTAGTGGTTTTGTTATTATGGGGATTGTTGTCTAGAAATGACAAACTTTTTACTAGTATTAATTTAATTATAATTTGCTGGATGAAGAAGAAGAAGAGTAAAATTATCCTTATAGCTCCCTCACCATTAACATTTTCAAGAGCTGTTATTTCTAGACTTGTCGCGCATAATATATTTTAGTGATTTTGTTTTGCTTCGGCTCAGTGCCACACCCAGTAATGAGTAGAAGGCGTGATGATATATTTATTTATTTATGTTTACCGAAATCAGGCATGATGATACATTTATTTTTCACACTTCCGAGAGTAATGATCTACTTTATTCTTCCTTTTCGAGGACTAAAGTCTTACTTTTAATTACGGAGAGATTAAATTTGATATTTAATCCCGCCGAGATAAAATTGACAGGTAAACAAGCATTACAGTAGCAACAAGTATATTATAAACCTCAAAATATTTCATTTTGTTTATGTTGCCTAATTTACCTAAAATGAAATATAATGCTATCATTGTGAATTATATGTAAAATGTCAAGTCAATATCAAAATTAATCATCAATTTAAAATGTATGGTCGGATGTGCATAAAATAGTGTATATACCACTGAAGTGCATTTAATTCCTCTTCGTATGCGGCTCATGAAATAAACTTCACCCTAAAGATTAAATTATGTACTTTAGTCCCTTTGTATATAATATACTATTATTTATGAAGAAGATAGTTTTATTAGAGAACTAGCTATTACCCGCGACTTCGTTCGCGTGGTCTACAATTTAATGCGAGTACCCGGTACTCAAAGAAAGAAAGTGTTTGTGTTTAATTTTGTTTATTGAAGTGCTTTTGGATACACAATATTTTTTTTTCTCTTTGGGACGTACACGAATAAATCAGAAGGTTTTCCGACGCGTGAACATGCCACATACAGCTGTCCATGTAAAAAGCAAGGATTTTCCAAATTTAGTCCACACACTTGTAGCGATTGTCCCTGTGCTTTGTTGATGGGCATAGGACTGAAGCTTTATTATACTTATATGTTAAGATTGGTTCTCGTCTGTGCCTATACCAAATTTAAATCGAATAAGTGCAGTACTTTTCAGGATAGCTAGCGGCCATTTTGTTTCAAGCTGGCAGATTGAAGCTTTATTATATCTATATGTTACAATTGAATCTCGACTATGCCTATACCAAATTTTAATCGAATCAGTGCAGTAATTTTCAGGATTGCTAGCGACCATTTAGTTTCAAGATGGCGGACTGGATTTGTGCTAAGACAAATCTTCGCGGGCGTGCGCACAACAATTTACCAAAGTTGCATCGCAATCGGGTGAATGATATAGGAACGCATACGAAACAAACAAAGAAACAAACATTAATTTATATGTATAAGATAAAGAATTAAAAAAACTATATATATATTGTAAAGACATGTTTGTTTTTCAAATAAAAAAAATCATAGGATACTGGATATGAAAAAAGAAACGTGATACTTGCGATTTTGAAAATAATTTACTTGTTCAAAGGATGTAGACAGAGAAAAAAGTTTTAAATAAGATTTGTACGTACCACAGTTCTATTTACTTTAGGTAACAATTTGATTTGAAAGTACAAGTATAGTCAATCGGGTTAGAAGTTGAAAAATTTAAAATAAACAGATATCAATAATTTGATCATTTTTATTTTGTAATAATAAATTTCAAGTACATATTTATATTTATTAATATATAAATAACAGCAATTTATAACAAAAATAAAAATATATATATATATATATATATATATATATATATATATATATATATATATATATTATATTATGGGATGGCTAGCTCAGTGGTATGAAGTCGGCCTGTGAATCCTGAGGTCCTTGGTTCGATTCCCACAGGCGTCAAATTTTCATAATTTGAAAAAGCTATCCCTGTGGCTCCTCCACCACTAACATGTTTGGGGGTCGTGATCTGACGACTGGTAACCGCACTTCATACGCTAAAATATATCACTTACCGAGATCTGCTTCAGCAGAGTGCCACACCCAGTAAGGAGTGATCATATATTTATTTATATTTATTTATATTTATTTAAAGTAAGAAAAATAGAAAAAAAATATGTACAAACACTCGTTTAAGTTCCACAAATATATGTATTTATTTTATTTATATTCCAAAATTTTATAACAATGGAAGACCACTGTTGAAATCTCGAAAATTATTACAACTTTGACTAGAGTTTAATTAGATAAAAGTTGTATTATTAGAAAACCACTTTAAAACCTCTAAGTTTGGTTTAGTTGAATGTGTAGTATACATATACAGGATGTTTCACGAAAACTATGTCATAGGTAAATAACATGGGAAAAATATTTAAATGAATGTTTAGTGTATTACATTCTGCTTCTAAATTAGTCGAGATATTACATTTTCCTTATTTAGTTACTGTTGTTAAAATCAAGTTTAAAATATGTATATGACCGTTAAACGTTATACATTTGTTCCAGTTTCACTAAATAGAATTGTGTTAATTGATTTGAATGCAGAATTTAATTGTCTACAACTTTTATTTGAAACATTTTCCTGTAAAATAATCTTGGAAGTAATGGTAGTAGAAAACTTATTCCCAATTGCCATGCCTATGGCGTCCTGCATGGATGTCATCCTTTCGGTTACTCCATCACTCAGTTTCTTGATCGTGCGCTCTTTTTTTTTTCGTCCTACAGTTTTCAATTGATTTCCAAATAAGTATTCAATCTATCAGTAGTATTTTATTGTATTAAATCTTAAATTAAATTTCGTGCACTGAGAAGTTGCTGAGCTTCTCAACTCGTGTCTTTCCCCTTGCATGACCATACCTCCTATGATTTGTATTTGTCATTTGTTCGTCATGGTTCGTTCCGGCGACAACAGCGAGCACCGAGCAGGTGTCATGGCAGCCGGCAGCGCGATGCTCATTTGTCGCATTTTGACGGTCTTGGCCGTCGCGATCTGATAACCAGATAAGTCGTCGCGCAGCACATGTCGCCCATTCGCCGGCTTTTGTTTCACGGTCGTGATCTTCACTTGTCCAGTGCTCCGCGCAACCGTGCAGGGGTTCGTCAATTGCAAACACTGATGCCGTAGATAATGTGACGTGCAAAAGTTATGGTGATATGCTGTAACAGACGAAGTGATGTTTTTTCCTTTATGATTTATGTTTGTTTTTATGATGTGTTGACTAAATTTTTACTTATACAGGGGGTACTACAGTAATTACAACTGGAATGCACGCAAGTTTTTATTTATATGCTGCTGAAATCATTTTATTACTATATTTTTAAGGTAAACATTTATCAACTGACATAATCAGCTATTATTTACAATTCGGGCGAGGCTTATCCCTTCTATTTTGCAACTCGATTTTTATCTATTACCGATCGATAAAGTAACGACAATCCTACTTTTTTGATACGTGACTAAAATCTTTTATTTATAGAAAAAACCAAAAAACACTTGATGTAAGTTTTGCAAGTTTATTGAAATTCTTTGTCGATTTCGACTTTTTAGGTCATCTTCTGAAGATGGCATAAGAAGCCGAAATCATAAACCCTCGGAATGTTTTTGTAATTAAAATAAATATATCATCACGCCTTTTATCTATTATGGATCCTGAGAACCCTGGTTCGATTCCCACAGGCGACAAACAATTTTCATAATTTCAAAAGCTACCCCTGTGGCTCCTCCACCACTAACATCTTTGGGGGCCGCGATTTGACGGCTGGTAACCGCACTTCACGCGCAAAATATATCACTTACCGAGATCTGCTTCGGCAGAGTGCCACACCCGGTAATGGGTAGAAGGCGTGATGATATAGTTATTTATTTTATTTATTTTTATCTAATACTGGGTATGGCACTCTGCTTAGTAGATCTCGGTAAGTGATATATTTATACGCGTGATGTGCGGTTACCAGCTGTCAAATCACGGTCCCCGAAGATGTTAGTGATGGAGGAGCTACAGGCGTGATGATATTTTTATTAATTTTATTTATTTTTATCTATTACTGGGTATGGCACTCTGCTTAGCAGATCTCGGTAAGTGATATATTTATTCGCGTGATGTGTGATCACCAGCTGTCAAATCACGGTCCCCAAAGATGTTAGTGGTGGGGGAGCCACAGGGGTAATTTCAATTTGTTGAAAATGTTTGTCGGCTGTGGAGATCGAACAAGAGTTCTCAGGATCCACAGGCCGATTCGATATCACTGAGCCACCTACCCCATAATTTTTGTAATTATTTAGATTAAATGATCATTTCAGTAGATAATATCAATAAGCAAAGTGCCTGATAATAACATCAAAATGGCAGGATCAATTATTCGTGTCTGTGGGCATCTGTAAACTTATGACAATCAAATAAAAATAATGATACAGTTATAGAATATACCGATTATTCCCGGATTTAAATCCTGGCGTTGATCAGAAAACTTGTATATTTTTTACCCCCTACTTTCGAGACAACATGAGAAATTTGCTATAAAATGGAAAACAGGAAATGCCATTATATTTGAGGAAACAAGAATTTCTGAATATTTGCAAATTAGTTAAAAACCTCCTATTGTATTTGTTACCAATAATTTACCAATAATTTAAATAATTTCTTTTAAGAAAAGATAGAGAAAATGAGACGGTGATACTTGATTATTAATTTGTTGATTAAGTTTAAGACGAGAAATGTATATAGAGCAGTGGCGTACCTAGAACTTCTGCCGCCCAGGGCGGTCTCCAATTTGCCGCCCTTTGTAAGTCAATCAAATGGTGGTTTTCATAAATTAAAAAAATAAATATATCATCACGACTTTTACCCATTACTGGGTGTGGCACTCTGTCGAAGCAGATATCGGTAAATGATATATTTATGTACGTGAAGTGCGGGGGAGCCACAGGGGTAATTTTAATTTAGTGAAAATTGTTTGTCGGCTGTGGGAAACGAACCGGGGTCCTCGGGATCCACAGGCCAACTCGAGATCACTGAGCCATTACCCCATTAAATTAATAAACATAAATAAATAATTGTAATAGAGACAAACTATAGTTGGGGAACTTATATACCATTGGATGGCATATTTAAATTAGGCAGTAATAAAGGAATTTTTCGAGTATATATTTTCAACCCTACATTGGCTTGACGATGAAGATAAATATTCGAAATCATATAGTAATTCATAATTCGTAGAAATCGAATAGTAAACTTATGAAGTAAACTAGTTGTTTTTTACAACTAAAACTAAATATAAAAAATGCCGCACCCACCGCAACCCCCCTAGGTACGCCACTGATATAGAGACATATTCGAAACGAGAAGAACTCTCAAATTTTCGAAACGAGAATTGGATATTTCTCATCTCATCTTATCTCGCTACATTATTATAGACTTTATAATCTCTATTTTATGTCATAGTTACGCCTACCTTCGGCATTCTTCATGGCACATTTCTAATGACTGCCATTAATTTTTTTATAATGAACATAGATTTACTATTTAAAAAACTATCTGAAACCAGAAATTATTTGCATTATATGTAAGAAGTATAAATAATATTTTATGGCCATGTTAGACTAATAATAATAGAATTATTTTTTGGATTATGTTTAATTAGATATCTTGAACTTCGTTGGAAAGATACTTTCGAATCATCCTATAAGAGCTTCTAAAATGAGTTAATAGATACTTAATAGTAGTAATATAGATTGTCGTAAAAATGGTTGATTGTTGATGTGAATTTTTGTACAAAGTCCTTGGTGGATTTTTCAAGATTAAATTAACTTTCAAACATTAAAGTCACACATGTATGGCTACTGAATTAATTGGTTTAATTAATTGGTATTAGTAAATTAGCAATTTTATGCGATTTATCTGTTTTACAATATTGCTTGACTACGAGTATATAGCTGGTACATATACTTCATTAGTTCCAGCGATTAATGAAAATATATTCTACTCCATATATTTCAATTTGTTTACATGTTCATACACACACTTAAAAGTAATCAACAGTTGCAAATAAATTTGAAAACATTGCTATTAAACTTCTCCTTGATTAATTCACTCGCGGTACTGGAATTTTAAATAAGAATGTGCTTCTGGAGACGGGAGTTGCAGATTGGAAAAGCAAATATAAGTGTGTTTTGTTTACCTATATTTATTTATATATTTGTTACTTGGCACAACAAGAACATAAACTTATTTATAATATTGAGTTTGTCGGCTGTGGGAATGGAACCCGGGTTCTCAAATCCACAGGTCGAGTCACGTGTGCATGAATTAGATATTTTGGATATTATGGAACTTTTATTAATTAAAATCGATATTTGATATATGTCATCCGTATTTTGAATTAAATCAAATAAACTAGCTGTTTCCTAAATTGTTGTCATGCAAACAACAACATAAGAATGAGGCAAGTATTATGACAAGTGCGACATGATTTCTAACAGCATACAGTATCGTTTAAGATATATTACTTACACTCATTTCAAAACGACTTTTTTGTACAACTGTTTTTGTCAAAAACAGTGCTATAAAGTTCAACTGTTTTTGAGAGATATTTTTTTAATGAAGTTGTCAAATTATCTAGTTGTAAAAATGTTTAATACAAATCTGTCAGTGTTCCTGTCATTGCTCAGCTTATGTAAAATTATTGCAATTAATTTTTTTTTAATAATATATCATCACATCTTTTATCGAATATTAGGTATAATACACTGCCGTAACAGATTTCGGTAAGTGATACATTTTACGCGGTTACCATCCCTCATAGCACGCCCCCAAGGATATCCATTGAGGGGATAGTAATAAAATAATTACATTATACTGCGAAGCGCTGCTTTATTAACAATTAAAGGTATTTATTTTTATAACATATCCTAGATAATTATTAATTTGCACTCTAACCATATGAATATAAATTAAATTTAAAATATTTACTGAATCTGTCAGTATTACCATCTTGAAATTTATTATTATTATTTTTAATAATAACTTTGAAATAAAAGTAAATATAATAGAGAAAAAATAGTATGCAAAAACACATGCTATAATGATCAATTATAACACATATTTCTTCAAAATTCCTGCTCTACTGAATACTCTCTGAAAGTGCATATATTTTTATATTTATTATTTTTTTATTATTTCGATGCGCAATCAGAAATAGTTCTTTTTGCCGTTAGTAAATAAATAAATAAATAAATATATATATATATATATATATATATATATATATATATATATATAAAATCACGTCTTTTACCCAGTACTGAGTGTGGCACTCTGCCGAAGCAGATCTCTGTAAGTGATATATTTATGCACGTGAAGTGCGGTTACAAGCCATCAAATCACGGCCCCCAAAGATGTTAGTGGTGGAGAAGTCACAGGGGTAATTTTAAATTGGTGAAAATGTTTTGTCGTCTGTGGGGATCGAACCAGGGATCTTTGGATCCACAGGCCGACTTGATACCACTGAGCCATTACCCCATTTGCCTTTAGTGATTTATTTATTTTCATTGAAAAACAAAACACCATTAAAGTCACCTCCTAACATGGTATTTCTTTGATAATTTAATCGTATTTATATCTCTTATGGTACTCGTGATCTCAGTAGTAAGATAAAATTAAAATACATCCACACACATTTTCAATATTTATGAAGAAAACAACATATTCCGTTTGTTTTAGTGTTTCCATAATTTAAGAAATGTTGTTCCTATCAAACCATTTTACAAACTAATTAAAAAGCAAATATTGTGAATAAAAATTAATATCAACACGAAATATAAGTGACTGTAATACTTGTTATTCTTTTGGTTATCTGTGTAAAATATGTCTATTTCTCTACAAATTTCCGATTTGTTTTGATAGAATTCCAAGGTAAAAAATCGCCTTACGATCAAGAAACTAATTGCATAGTAGCCTGTCTGAAGTCTGTCAAACATTCAGGGTATGGAACAAAAACTTGCCAATTAAATTAATCCAAGCCTTTAGTAATCCAAGGACACATTAATTAAAAATTATACACAGTAGCAGTGAACCAAAATAAATTAAAACTATTATAATCACCTGGCAATTACTTCTCTCACAGTCAAAGTGTGAGAAAGTCCCCAGATCTCCTTATGCAACCAACAGAAACAACAAAACAGTGAAACAGAAGAAACATTTGAAGGCGCACACATCCGGTGACATTTATTTCGGCGTGGAAGTGTCCGCGTTGCCTGCATTGTTTCCATGGGCGTCGACAGAACTTTTTCGAAGTAGGTGCACACGTTACAACTACTTTAATTTTGAGGGCCCTTTTAGTTCCTTTTTGTGAAGAGGACAATATATAATTAAAATCTGCATTGTTTCGTGAAAACCTTCTTGAACAAGAACTGACGAGTGAAACGATCGCAGCCAATGGAAAATTATATATTTTGCTTTATTATTATAGCCTATAAAATGTATTCTCAACTGACTATTTATATTTTCAATAAGAATAGCTCATGCAAACAATAACGTACAGTTTATTTTAAATTTAGTGATAAATTAGCAGAAATGGAGGAAGATATACAAATACAACATGTGTATGATAAGGAAGGAAATATATTTACTTACCATTTCATGATTATTGTAATTTGTTTGTTGTTGCGTTGAGATGATTTCAAAAATAACGTATATATCTTCACGCTATATCCCAACAAATGGGGTAGGACGAACCCTAAAATCACTCATAAAACATTCACTCATCACACTCATCAAACAATCAGTCTTCGTCAAACATTATCATCCAAAAACACCACCCTTCCTTCAACCACCTTCATAGATCATTCATTTATTACACTCGAAATCATTTATCACATAACAAACCTTCAAACATATCATTCCTATTCACTTATCATTCAATTTCTTTCTTCGACGTTCATAATATATGCTCAAATTACTTACGCTTACTCCTAACAACGAATCTAATAACGAAACTAACAAAGAATCTACAAAGATTAGAAAAGATGAAAGCGATAGCCTGCACTTGTATATGAAAGAAAAGTCCACACAATGCAGTAACTGAAAATGAAACAAAAAGATAAGAAAGGGAGAGAGCATCGCCCTGCGCTTGTTTTTGAAAGTGAATTTCACGCAATTGGAGTTAAACATTCAATGTAAGATCAGAAAATAAATAAAAAGATAAGAAACGAAGGGAGTGTCGTCCCTGCGCTTGTTTTTGAAAGTGAATTTCACACAATTGCAGGTAAACACTCTAATGAAATTACTAAACAACAAAACTAAAAACAAAAATCCTGTACTTTTCTGAATCATCATATTTATTCCGCAATTAATCTTCGCCAAACGTTCCTATCCTGACACATCACTTTAGCTTCATCCACATTCATAATTCCTTTCATACAAGCACGTTTGTTCCTCATACTCGGAAACTTTCGTTCACGCAACAATCCTTCAATCATATTCATCCATTTATTCATAGGTCCCCCCTCAATTTCACCAACATATATCTGTTTCACCAATCTCTCATTCTACATACGTTCTACATGCCCAAACCATCTCAACTGACTTATACCTACTTTTATAACTACATTCTTCTCAATTTCACACTCATCATACACCAATGTATTCCAGACACGATCTCTTCTAGTATAACCACACACACCCCGCAAATACCTCATTTCCACAGTAGTTATACGACGTTCATGTAATTGCCAAATTATTTCTAGATGTAGTTTAAGAGAGAAACGATTCATTATTAAAAGTGTAAACTAAGTGAGATTGAAAAATTAAAATGTTGTGCTGTATAATAACTTGTTCTCAAATAGTTCCTGTAAAGAAATCTAAGCTTTTGCAAGTATAAAAGGAAGATAGTGAGAAGATTGAATCAAAATTGTATTAATCATCAATAGTTATCTGCTTGACGCTGGTCCTATATGCCTACTCCAAATTCTTTTACTCTCTTCATTTCTACATAACTTCTTCCTTCTTTCAGGTGTTCTACCATCTTCCTCCTCCTTCTGCCTCTGTTACTTTTTCCTTCTACTGTCCCTTCTATAACGTTCTTTATTAGTGTCCCTTCTCAACGTATGGCCTAACCACATTATCTTCCTTTTCAAAATAGTCTCACACAGTGTCCTTTTTTCTTCTACTCTTTCCGACACTTGTTTGTTACTACCTCACTTAATCACTTAATACCAAGCATTCTTCATCATATCTACATTTCCATGACATCAAACCTTTTCCAATCTTTTTTTTTTAACTATCTATATTTCACATCCGTACAATATAATACGCCATACAAAACATTTCGACATTTTCACATAATATATTTTCTGAAAGAAAATTGAAAACTTTTCTTTTGTCTAATGTCAGTTTTTTTTATTTTTGACGAAAAAAAGAATTAAAAAAAATATATGAAAAAAGTGGCATTAGATAAAAATAGAAGTATTGGCCAATATTTTTGTTGTTTTAAGTTAATTTTAAAAGAAAAATTATTTTTTTTGGGTTTGGACGACTACTAGTCAAACTGTTTAGTTGGTTATTTACTGGGGTAGCTAGCTCAGTGGTATCAAATCGGCCTGTGGGTCCTGAGAACCCTGGTTCGATACCCACAGGCGACAAACAATTTTCACCATTTTAAAATTACCCCTGTGGCTCCCCCACCACTAACAGCTTTGGGGGCCATGATTGGACAGCACTTCGCGCGCAAATTATATCACTTACCGAGATCTGCTTCGGCAGAGTGTCACACCCAGTAATGGGTAGAAGGCGTGATGATATATTTATTTATTTATTTTATTTTTATTTACTGCTAAATAATGAATAGAAAAATTATGTTGTTTTCGAAGAAAAGCGCCACAACAAATACTCCACTTAGTTTATTGAAGGAATAAATGTAAAACTTTACTTATAATTTGTAATGCCACAATGCAAGCCAGCTAATATTACAATTAAATCAAATCAAATATTATTAATAAAAATAATATATTATTTAACGAGCATATAATGTAGACAGGCGCGATGGCCGAGCGTGTTAATGTACATCTCCTAACATGCTGACGTCATCCGACCAGTGGGTCGTCAGTTCGAATCCGCCTGTCGACAATGTGTGATTTGTCGTTAAATATAAAAATACAGTTACATGTATTATCACGCTTGGGCGCTATGAGCTAGTCACTTATACACCTGAAATAATGTAACATCGACTATGAAAACCAGCAGTACGGCAGTGTAAAATCTGCGGCTCGGTGTGCCTGGTCTCTATGTTCCACTGAGGAATGATGGGAAAACAGTATATAATGTAGTGATTACAAAACTCGCCTTTGGCATATTGCAAACTTCATCCTCGTGTAACATAATCATTATATGTGAATTAATTTATAACTATTTAAGTACTTGTAACAAAAATAGTAAAACGTAACCTTACTTATATCTGTCAAGGATCAACAAACGATAAACTACTTGTTCGAAACATGAGAAAATACTTGATTGCTATTGACTGGAAATAAACTATGGAATATGAACTATCGTATTACTCTAGTGTAATATGAGTCAAATACATAATGAAGGTATTATTTAATAGCATAAATAAATATACATAACCACGTTAAGTCGCACCTTACTGGTGGCGCCCATGATTGTTGGCTTCTCGCTTCTCGCTGATTAGAATGCGCGGATCGTCGAGGGGACAGGAAACGAGACGTGCCAGTTAAACCCGCCGAATCAACACTTCCGCCGTTGGACAGGTATGTTGTATGTTGCTTGTTTCTTGTGGTGTAGAGCCGAGCACCTGGCACAAGAAACTGAAAGCCGACGAGTGATAAAGATGATGATAAGACGACCGTGAAATGTGAAATGAATTACCGACAAGACAAAAACAAATATATATTATTAGTGACAAGGCCTAAGTGTACACATGTCGTGAAACTATTCATTTTGTAATGCGTGCAACTATTTGGGGAAGTAAATTATGAATAATTTACTGAAAATTTCTACAAGTGTATTATACTGAAGTAATAAGCCAGTCAATAGGTATTTTTCTGAAAGAGAAGAGTTGTTAATTGGCAAATTTGTATAACTGAGTGTTTGAAACAATATAATAATTTTGCTAGCCTGAAATGGCGCTACCTTTGACGTTACCTACATTTTGTTAAATATTTAGTTTTTACATTTGTATACTATATCACAATGATTTTCAATCAGTTCTTCGTGACTAGCATATTTGCGAATTTTAGTTTTTATGCAACTGTCAGAAAATGTTACATTTACATACGTGATTCTCTCCACGAAATTCATCTTTTTTGTATAATACTATTTGATTTGCTATGAGCGATGACCATTAAAACAGTTTAACGGCCGTTGTTATTGTTAACGTCCGATAAAACTGCTGGAATAGTTGTAACCTATTTTCCACTTGATTCATTTTTATTTGTTCTTCTAAAATCATTTGACTAACCAGCAGTACGATAGTGTGGGTAACGTTACGGAATTTGAATCTAGAGATCTAGAGTTTGAATGCCACTCATGTTAAAAATATATGAACTACCACACCACGCTTCGGTGAATCTGAGCCCTGTATTGTAATTGAAATTAATTTTCTATTGTGTAAATAGAGTAGCATAAATAAATAAATAAAATTAATGATAATCTTAAAAGGTAAATTACTTCAAGTTGTACTTTAATCAGTAATTTTAGTGGATTTATTGGATGTCCAACAAATAATTCAGTAAAATAAGTGATCTGTTTCAAAAAATATGTATTAGAACTGATCCAAATGACAAATGAGATATGGTTATTATTGGTAATAAATTACAAATAATGTTAGTTATGGTATCCTATCTATAGGTATAATAATATTTTATATACCCAGCAACAAACGTGCGTAATTTATTTCTGAGGGTGATGTTTATAAATAATCATCTACGGGATTAAATGCACTTTAGTCCTGTGCAATATACACTATTCTTGGCACATCCAGCCATACATTTTGAATTAATGATTAATTTTGATATTGACTTTACATTTCACAATGACAGCATTACACAAATTGTTAGCTAACTTAGTTAATTATTGTTTACTTGTAATGCGGGATTAAAAGTAACATTTTAGTCCTTGAAAATGAAGAATAAAGAAGGTCATTTGCTCCTGGAAGTGCGAAAAAATATTTTTCATTTAAAATTTGTAACAAATTTTGCAGTTTTTTAAATTAAATAATGCAGTTGTTGCATAAAAAATATCGTATGCACTCGTAAATCAGATTATAGTTTGCTTCGACTGACAAGTTCATCCTTCGTTAAACCAAACATTTATTTCTCACGGTCTAGATATACAAATAAACATTTTTTAAATTTACTATCGTTCTATTTTTATTTGTTGTCCAGATACGAATTATTAGAAATTATAGTAATTTTCATAATTTCGAAAGCTACCCCTGTGGCTCCTCCACCACTAACATCTTTGGGGGCCGTGATTTGATGACTGGTAACCGCACTTCACGCGCAAAATATATCACTTACCGAGATCTGCTTCGGCAGAGTACCACACCCAGTAATGGGTAGATGGCGTGATCATATATTTATATTTATTTATAGTAATTTAATTTCATGGGATGGCTAGCTCAGTGGTATGAAGTCAGCCTGTGGATCCTAAGGTCCCTGGTTCGATTCCCACAGGCGACAAATTTTCATAATTTGAAAAAGCTATCCCTGTGGCTCCTCCACCACTAACATGTTTGGGGGCCGTGGTTTGACGACTGGTAACCGCACTTCACGCGCAAAATATATCACTTACCGAGATCTTCTTCGGCAGAGTGCCACACCCAGTAATGGGTAGATGGCGTGATCATATATTTATATTTATTTATAGTAATTCAATTTCATGGGATGGCTAGCTCAGTGGTATGAAGTCGGCCTGTGGATCCTAAGGTCCCTGGTTCGATTCCCACAGGCGACAAATTTTCATAATTTGAAAAAGCTACCCCTGTGGCTCCTCCACCACTAACATCTTTGGGGGCCGTGATTTGATGACTGGTAACCGCACTTCACGCGCAAAATATATCACTTACCGAGAACTGCTTCGGCAGAGTGCCACACCCAGTAATGGGTAGATGGCGTGATCATATATTTATATTTATTTATAGTAATTCAATTTCAATAGATACTTGCGAAATCTTGGTATATTGTGAGATTGGGATATGGGTGTGATTCCTCGAATTAGTTGGCATCATTGTATAACCTATTTTAAAAAAATATATAATTAGCAACAAAGTAATTAAAAAAAATGAAATTATTTACTGAAATGATTGTGAAATATTGAGGGCCAGGAGTATAAAGGAATTTCAAATTTCTATAATCATATTTATAGGAAAATTATTTAAACTTAATTAAAATACGAACTTTCTGTATATTTCTGATTCTATGTCTTATTATTTTCACAAGAAAAAGAGGATCCCGTAAATGATAATTGTTAAATTTTGAGGTTCGCGATGAACTAAAAGGTTAGGAGATATTCATTATCATTTTACAATAATAATTAAAGTGTGTGATACGAAACAGAAAGTGGAACCAGGTATGTGACTTCTTCATTCGGTGCATTTTAAGTACATTCAGGTTCAGTTGTCCACTGTCCACATATCTAAAGTTAAATGTTAATTGAGGCCAAACGTTACTTACTTTTGGTCTCACATGTATACCACCACGCACACACACATATATGACTCTCTTGTACTATTAACAACAAAAACATTCGGCAAAGTGAAGCTGAGTGTGAGTGATTGCGTCTTGTCTTCGGCGATCTTCGAATGTTTTGCCGTAATGAAACAGCCTAGAGTCAATTACCGGCGTGGATAGAGTCCGAAGAACAGATGCGTGGGCGAACATTACTGCATGCCGCCTATAAATGATGCGATAAACGTTTATTACTACTGAATAGATTGGTTGGTTAGGTTATGTGCACTTAAATATCTTATTAAGAGCGGAGCGAAACAAAGTTTTTCCCAGAACCCCAAGAATTAAATGTTTTACCTTCGTTTACTGGTAGCTTTCATTGCGCGCTAACGAAGGTTAGGAGATAATATAGATTAGCATAGAATTCTAAGTGAGGTGCTAAACGGATTTACCCGGAATTATCGAGCCACTCACGACTGAAACAAATTTATTTATTTATACATAAATTACTACTACAAAAAAAAACCTGCATGTCTATTTATGTTTTACTTATGGAAGAGTACTCATGGTATAAAGAAGCATGTTTTCTATGTCAAACATATTACATAAAATTTATATTTCAAGTTATTAGTATTGAGAGCGAGATTAAGAGCTATATCTAATACATTTAATTAGTCATTAAATTTTATTGTTATTAAACATTGGGTGGTCATCAGTATCAGTAATTTGTACGATTGACTAGAATCTAATACTAAAGGTTTATCCAGAAGCGGATTTAAAATATTTCGGGCCCTAGGCAAAATATTTATTTCGGACCCTTTAAACCGCGTCTCTCGAACATTGAGATTTAACATGCACAATCATAATTTTGTAATTCCCTGCCTCCCTAATTATTTGAAGCAAGAAAGCTTCAAATAGATGTTTTAGGACATAAAATTCTGCATCTAATCCAATAAACAAAATTAATTTTACATGCTTCCTAACATTTGTTTAATTTTGTTTCAATTCCATGACTATCGATAGTTTTGAGGCTATTTTCGATATTTCCAGATCTAATTTGTGCCGTTAAGAAGCATGCAAAATTGTTTGTTGGATTAGATGTAGAATTTTATGTCTTAAAACTTTTATTAAATACTGTCTTGCTTAAAATAATTAGGGAAGCAAATTATAAAATTATGATTTTACATATTAAATACCCATGTTCGAAAATCGCGGTCACCACTCTGTATATATATATATATATATATATATCCATTATAAGGGAATAAAATTATGTATTTCTATTATTTAAACTAAAAGCTTGAATCCGGGCCCTAAAATTTTTGAGCTCTAGGCTATTGCCTCTTTAGCCTAGGCCAAAGTCCGCATATGGGTCTATCTACACTATGCAATTGAATTTTAGAAATAAATGACCAACTTTAATTCCTTAGGTGCGAAATTATAGTGTGGCTGTATTTGATTTAAATTCTGATTGGCTAATCATAATAACAAAATGAAGACGTGTTTACATAAAAATGTGACGTTGACAGTAATTGATTTGTCGTATTATATCAAGCGTACTTCAATTTAGTCGTACGTGTGAAATAGAAAAATCGATCGATTTATTTATGAAAGTAAATAGATCAATGGATGAAATATAACGTATTATGTTTCGTCGATATTTGGTGAAGTTTTAGTTACTTTTCCAGAGCCATCTATACAGTATTTGACATTCCAAGCTATATTTGCTGTTTCATAGAATCTGTGTGTTATAATGTTTCCAAATGTTCTCAAGCTTTACGTTTTTATGAAATAACACGATTTCAGTGATTATTTTTTTACCAATAAAATGCTTCATTATGTGTCACGTGCCTGCGTCTTAACCAATCCTGTCATTATTATACTGAGAATAAAGGTCTTGTGATTATTCCCGGGAATAATCTCTGTAGATTTAGTTTCATTACAGATACAGAAAAATACCAACAAATTTTGGAAATAACTTCCAAGAATATATTAATAAGTAATCAATCGTTATTGATCAAATTCAAAATCCTTTAATTTAGAAGAATCGATCTTAACAGCTAAGTCAATAAATAATCTAATTAAATATAACTCGAGAGTTCAATAAATTAGAAAATAATTCTCCAGTATCTTTCTCAAACTTGTTGCCATTTGGTGATAACCACTCAAGCCCTACGGGCTTTCGTAATTATTGCCTGGCAACAAGTTTTCGAAAGATCTGTCAAATTATTTTCAATTTATTTTCACTCTCTTGTTATATTATTATTGAGTAATTTCTAAAAGAAGATTCGAAAATCTAAATAGTATAACATTTTTGTTGATGGTAGCCTTTGGCCGACTAGCTACTTTAATGTTGGTCGATTAAATTAAGAAAGAGGTCCTAAACACAAAATGAAAGAATACTAAATTTTAATTTATATATTAAAACTATGGCTAATTAAATATTTTACCAAATATATTAATTAACTAATTAACTACTCTCGATTGAAAGTTTTATTGGAACAAATAATATAATTTAGTAATAAAATGTTTGTTTAAATTAGTATCTTACTAAAAGCCAGTTACTAAAATATATGAATTTTTAATTTGCTAACGTTTTAAATAAAAAATCAACACTATTTTTATTTAGAAAGTAAAATTTAAATAACTTGCATATAAGAGTCTGTGATCAATATAGCACAGTAACTGTGCTATGTTGATCAACTGTTGATAGGGCGCTAAACCGATAACAAAGAGATCCCGGGCTCAAATTTAGATTTGACACTTAGGTGTCGACAAAAATTTTCTCTCCAAATTTGCTTAAAGTACTAATAAAACTAACAGTTTATTTTTAAACTAAATTCACAAATTTGAGAATTTTATAGTTGAGAAGGAATGGTTAGCTTCTGAGGCGAGCGTTATTTAAATTTATTTATTTATGTTACTCTGTGAGAACTAAATCCCAATTACAGTATAGAGCCCAGATTCACCGAGCCGCAGTGTAGTAGTTCATATAACTAGAGTGGGATTCGAACAGAATCTCCGGATTCTAATTTCGTACCATCGTACTGCCAGATTAAATTTTATTATTAACTATCAATAATTAGATCTCAGCAGACTGGAAAAAAATTATACTCACTGTAACTGTTGTGCAGCAAAAAATCGAAACAATAATACTAATAACAATAATAATATTAATAATAAAGTAGAAATTAGGATAAATATGTCTCCACTGGATTAAAATAATGAAGGCGAGAGAGTTCTTGGGGAATTCAATTGTTTAACGCATTAAAAAATTCATAATATTTAAAAAATACAAAAAAAAAACACTTGGTTGTTTCAAAGAAAATATTGATTTTTACACTTAATACGTATTTCGGCTTTTACACCATCATCAAAAGTGACGAAAAATTCAAAAACAATCTATTTATATACGAGGGCAGGGTGAAAAGTTCCTGAAAAATTAAACAAGAAATGATTTATTTGGTCAAAACATATTTTATTTCTCAACATAATCTCCTTATAGCTCGATACACTTCGTCCAACGATTTTATAATTTTTCGATCCCTTCCAAATAATACGATTTTGGCAATCCTTCAAAATAGGCGTTTGTCTCAGCGATGACCTCATCGTTGGAGCCAAATCTCTTTCCGCCGAACCATTTCTTCAAGTTTGGAAATAGATAAAAATCTGGAGAATATGGTGGATGACGAACCAATTCGTAGCGCAATTCATGCAATTTTGCCATTGCGACTACGGCCCTGTTTGCCGGTGCAGAGAGCAAATGCGGCATCCATCTTGCAGATAGCTTTCTCATATCCAAAAATGTATGCAAAATGTTCCGTACCCGTTCGGTTGAGATGCTCATAGCCTCAGCAAGTTCTTGCACTTTAACTCGCCGATCGTCCAATATCATACCATGAATTTTATCGACGATTTCTGGCGTTGTAACCTCAATTGGACGACCAGAACCTTCGACGCCCTTTGTGGTCATACTACCACAACGAAAATCAGTAAACCACTTGTGAATCGTTCCAATCGATGATGAGGAGTACCCATAATGTTTAACAAGCGATGCTTTGGTTTGCGTAATGTTTTTTCCACGCAAGAAATAATGTTTAATCAAGACGCGAAATTAATTTTTAATTAATCTTCAAGGTTGCTTGCTTTCGATGGGTGTCAAAACAGAACTGAATGACATATCAGTTTGAAAATTTCAATGCGTTCTAGTTAAAGATTGTACATAACAAATGTCACATGAGATTTGCGATTGTGGCGCCATCTGTTTTATTTTTCAGGGACTTTTCATCCTGCTCTCGTAGTACTTAATATATTTTTAAAAATGGAGAAAAACCACAGAACAGGAAAAACTACAAGGGAGCAATATTAATCCTACGTACATTTTTCGAAACTGATGAAGCCTTGCGAACTAATAAAAATACTCAAGAGAATCCAAAACAATTTTATGAATTATTGACCGCAGGTTTAAATTCACTTGGAGGACCAGAAAGATCAAGAAAGATCAATCTCGTCTAGCTTCTCTTCATAATCGATATAATTTACGAAACTTTTCTTCCGGTATTGAAAAAGGATCAGTTATGCGGGTGTAAATACGTAGATAGAAACAGTTTAACACATTTGGGAACATGTCATTAGAAGATTTTGAGAGACTGCCATTAAAGGATTAAATAGAATTTAGTAATGGAGAATGAATGAGATATAGTTGTTCGTTCATAATATTTTTATTCTCCTTCAAGGCTTTGTTTATTTCAATCGCTTCCAAACAATTCATCTTTAATCCTTTCTTGACTACATGTAAGAACCGTAGAGATTCTATTGTTATACAGTGATCATTTTCTATAAGATGTTTTGCGACATTAGAATCGGTTTTTCCTAATCTCCAAGAACTAACATGTTCTTTAAATCTGATATTAAAACTACGGCCTGTCTGTCCGATGTAAATATAATCGCAATCTTTACATTTAATTTCATATATGCCACTATTATTCATATATTTATTTTATATTTTACAGGTGCTGTCCAAAGCCTTCATCATCTAAGATGCTACAGCTGAAGAAATCTAGAATTTAAAACATTAAAGAATAACCCATTAATGTACCGAAAAGGTGATAATAAATAAAAACTGTATTTAAAATAATGAAGTCGTTTTATTGCAATTTAATAGTGTGTTCTTCTTCCTGATCTATAACTATGACAACCTAATTTGTTCCCTGGTTCGTATTATGCATATTTAGAATTTCATGGCTAGGTTTATCTTCTGGTAGTTTTTATAAACCAATAAAGAATTTATGAGCGCTAATATATGGTAAGACAGCAGTTTTGTCATTTAGTTTTTCAATGTTTGTTTTAATTTTATTGTATTTATAATCTTTATTTGAAATTCTGAACAGTCTGTGTCGGCTGTTGATCTTACTACTACGTTACCGTAACTTACGAATTAGCGTATTTAAATTACAAAAATGTAAACATATTTTGCATAATATAAATTAATCATACGTGTTTCTACATATTTATTTTCATTCCAAGAGCAAGGTTTGTTTAAGTGAAATTGTTATTAATTTTAGAGCAATCTCAAGGACAATGAATAATTCTTACTGATTTACACATATTAAATTAATAATAATAATTTATTTTACTTGTCATCACTATTTTATTTTCATTCATGTTAAAATGAAGTCTATTCAATCTTCATAAAGGTGAGTTCCGGTAAGTAATAAATTAATATTTTAAATACTAACTGAATATTTTCATAAAATAAAGTGAGTACAAATTGTACATTAGTGTTAATAACTTTTTAAATATTAGTTTAATTAAATATTTTAAATGTTTTTAGTACAATCATGTGCAAAAATAGATTCTTACACGAATAAAATAATAAAAATAGTATTATTTAAAAATATATACGGTGTGTTTAGATTTAAAAGCACGGCATTGGAATCTCGAGAACTACATCTTAATGATATGTTTGATTTTCTAAAAAAATACATAGAGCATATGATAATATAAAGAAAAACTAATTATTGACAGATTTTTTTCGTTTTGAAATAATTTTTGAACAATCATTTTTGTGATATGACATAAACTTATATTATTTAAATGGAATCAATAGTCAAAGTAATATCATTATAAAGAAACACATTAAAATTAATAATATTCATGGGATTAAATTATTTAAAAGTATTTAAATTTACAAATATGAATAAAATAGTAATATATAAGTATTTATACTTACCGTAATAGCTATTTAAGTAAACAATACATAATGCAAGGCTTTATCGGACGTAGGGATAGGTGATTCAGTGGTATCGAGTCGGACTGTGGATTGGAGAACTGGGGTTCAACTCCCACAGTCGACAAACAATTTTAATCACAAAATTACTCTTACGGCTCCCCATCCACTAACATCTCTGGGAGGGTCATGATTTTACAGCTGGTAACCGCACACGCATAAATATATCACTTACCAAGATCTACTAAATGACTCACATCCTATAGGGTGGAAGGTGTGATGCTCTATTTATTTAAATAAATAAATATATCATCACGCCTTCTACCCATTACTGGGTGTGGCACTCTGCCGAAGCCGATCTCGGTAAGTGATATATTTTGCGCGTGAAGTGCGGTTACCAGTCGTTAAATCACGGCCTCCAAAGATGTTAGTGGTGGGGGAGCCACAGGGGTAGTTTTTGAAATTATGAAAATTGTTTGTCGCCTGTGGGAATCGAACCAGGGTTCTCAGGATCCACAGGCCGACTTCATACCACTGAGCCGTAGTTTATGGCCGAGGAAGCTTAGCGAAGGAGACTGATAAATAAGGCAATTCCTATAAAGTTCAAATATGTACGAGTTGCATACAAATTTTTTTGTTCGACTAAATTGGTGGCGATTTATTTTCTTAAAATATGTTAATGTGAAAATCATAATTGTATTTCAAAGCGTGCTTTGTTCTTGTTCATGTTTCACATTACTTTTTTATAATCATTAAACTGTCAAATTGGTCAAAAAACAATGGAAAATGTGTCCATAATATCTCAAAACTTAGAAGAATCCCAAACGAAATAAAAGGAACTGTATTGTATTCAAAAGGAATTAATTCAGTATAAAATATATTTTGATTTAACAGGAGATCAAATTTGTGTTTTTATCGAACTAGTCCATTAAACAGTGGTGTAGTCGAATATAAAATATATTATCAACATATGTGAAAGATTTAATAATTATGATTCAATTTTATGCAGGATGATTGAGAAAATAAAAACAAATGGCAATTTTCTTTATTATTAACTTTATTATTTGTTTTATTTTCATTTATTTACTATCTAATCAACCAATACTTGGAATTCATAAACGCATAGTTCTAGAAATGGTGTATGGACCAATATATCCAAGTTTGATATGCAAAGTAGACATAATCAGAAGTACATAAAATGGCACTTATATTTATATTATTTTATCAAATAACTTGGAGAGGTGAAGACAGCTACATGCTACTGAAGCATCACTTTTTTTAAAAAATAAACAGAACTCACCGAAATAATAGAATTTAATTTGTTTTAATTAACCGAAAAAACTTGTTTTAAATAATTTGAAGTAATTAACATGTCTAAAGTAGTGACTAATTATATTTAAAATATTGAACTTCTGGTATTACACCACTAGTGAGTTCATGAACTCGTTCACAGATTTTCATGTAAAACTTTATAATTATCTCGCTGAAAAAAGTAATTATCTCTAAAACGGACATTGATTAAGTATACATCAATACATAAGCTTCGTGTTAGCGCTGCCTTCATCACATGTACGTTTAAAAAAGTAATTAATTATTTTTTGAGCTGGTCTATTAATTTTACTATATCTTCGGGTAAACGAGAACAAAAAGATGTTAAAATCACGTGATGGGTAATAGTATATTATGTACCATGAACTGTAAGTGACAGTTATAGGTCTAGAATGTAGTTTGGCAAATCGAAGCACGTAGGCGATTTCCAAAACAAAAAATCATTTACAGTTCGAGGTTAGTAAGATATTTTTTACAATACCTGCACAAATAGAAGAAACGAAAAATAGGTTTTAAAATTAACATCTGTCAATATAAACAGGACTTTTATTTATAATATTTACTCGGTCTGTGGATCCTGAGAACCCTGGTTCGATTCCCACAGGCGACAAACAATAAAATAAATAAATATATCATCACGCCTTCTACCCAATACTGGGTGTGGCACTCCGCCGCAGCAGATCTCGGTAAGTGATATATTTTGCGACAAACGATTTTCATAATTTCAAAAACTACCCCTGTGGCTCCTCCACCACTAACATCTTTGAGGGCCGTGATTTGACAACTGGTAACCGCACTTCACGCGCAAAATATATCACCTACTGAGATCTGCTGCGGCAGAGTGCCACACCCAGTAATGAGTAGAAGGCGTGATGATATATTTATTTATTTATTTATATTTACTCATTGTCCACAGTGGATGGTAAATATTATATTCTTGATGTAACCATGGAAACAACTGTGCAATAAAAGTTCCACTTACTGTGTTCTTTTGTCATTAATGGGTAACAGTAACTACAGGTGTTGTAAAAAAAAATTTAACTTATTTTAGATAAAATAGTTGTTTTTGTATTAAGTGCGCGAAATGAGTATTTTTTTGTTGCGAATGAAAATGTCACACGAATTTCGCCCACGATATACAAACAACATTTTTTCTACAACCGTCAAAAAATATGAATAAAAATCTATTTTCAAAATCGTGAAAAAACGTTTATCAAAACACTGAAAAAAAGTTTGAGTGGTTGTCAAGATAATATAGGCCGTATTTATTTGGGATTTTTAAAGTAACCTGGTAGGTTACTTGGCACACTTTAAGTAACCTGGAACTAACCTTAAACTGACCCTACTGCCCCAACTATTTTAGCGGATTGGTAGATTCAACCCGTTTACTATCTCTTTCTAATCAACTTGTGTTCCTTGTTATTCGTGGCGGCATCGTGATTTGTAATAGTATAGAGAGGTTAGGAGTTATTTTTATGAAAAACGTAAGTAATTTATAATAATATTTTGAAAAAATATACTAAACTATTATTTATGCAAATGATGGAAGAGCAATATGCATTATGTGCTTCTTGCAATATAAGTCACAGAGGATAATATTACGACACGTAATTGCGACTCCGAAATTCATTATTTTGATAGTGCTGATGACAAAATTATAAAAAAAAACAGACCCTGACGTTATTTGCATTTTGACTACATATAAAAAATATTAAGATGTCTCAAAACATCCAATTAAAAGCGCAATTTAACACACAAACAAAACTAAGCAGATGTCGCTCCGAACATGCATTCAGATTTTAAATTTACCGCCAGTGTTTACAACTGACACTAGATGCATCATCAGTAACACGAGTTAGTTCTAGGTCAGTTCAGGGTTGAATCAAAATTTCCCAAACAAATACGGCCATAGTCATTTTTTCACGTGTGAAAACACACAAATTTTGTGTATCTATAACGATGTAAAAATGTCGCGTTTTTTTCGCAGTTGTAGAAAATAGCTATTTACATAATAAGTGCACGAAGACATACTTTGCAAATGAGCGCAATTTTAAAGCACGAGCGAAGCGAGTGCTTTAATTTGCGCGAATGGTGCAAATGACGTCTTCGTGCATGAGTTTTGTACAATGCTTTTTGTAACGAGCAAAAATTATATAACCGATAGTAAGAAAAGTTATTAAATTTGAAGCGTGAATTTATATTGACAGTTTAGTATGGCATGAATTAATATTTGTTATTTGAAAACAAATTGTTTATTTTTTCTCGCAACGCTTATTAAAACATGTTTGATTCATGACGTTATAAGCTAATGTCTCTATTTCTTTTATAAATTCCTTAAAATGTGTGGGTATAAGTATAATTATTATTTTAATAATCAAAATTTAGAATAATAAAAAATGGGTGTATTTTCAATAACTTTGCGCACTAGTAAGCAAAATCAAACTTTCCATCGGTTTCCAAGGTAATGTAAACCTTATTTTGAATGATACGAGCACAAGAATCTAATTTTTCATATCATGGCGTCGGTGCTATAATTGAAATAAATGTAAACTATTTCTTATAATTCAATTAAGGTAATTTATGAACTGTACAGACGATAGTTTTTGTTGCGGTGGATAATTGTCGTACAAACATTATTACCCGCGAATAATAAACCTCGTATGAGAAACTCATAATAATGAAGCATTAATATTCACATAATTTTCTTCGTAATAATTAAATATAGTCTGAGGTGTGAAATGCTAATACAGAACGCGAGTATTAATTATCATTTTATGAAGAAGGATTTTTATAATTATTTATCCTGTTGACATTTTAATAGGTTTATATATCGCGCTGTTTATTGATGTGTGTCAAGACTGAATGTGAGTGTTGAGTATTCTTTGCTTCAAGCATTGAGTGCCTGCCTTCAATTCTGGAAATTGTGTGGGCTTTCAGTTATGTACTCATATATTCGTATTGTTATATTGTTTCTATGAGGTAAGAACTATTTGGAATTGATACACAATTAGCAATGTTCAATGATAATTGAACAAAATATTTTCGTACATGACCAGTACTTTTGGACACAATTAATATTTGTTTAATATATAGGAAACAAGAAATATTTTGACACCGAATTTAGGACCAGTTACATAGTTAAATTTTAAACTTAAATTCTGCCACATTAGAAATTTGATAATATTGGCAGTTCAGTATAACTATGTTCAGCTGGGGGATAGTTTTGAAATCATTCAATAGAAGTTGATAGTTTCAATTAAGGGACTCGAATGTTTCACAAAATATAATCGATTCCATAAGTAAATAGATAAATTAAAGTTGCAACGAATATTAGGTACCTATTCGGTATTCTGCCTATTCGACAGCAGTTCTAGTATTCGGCGTAATATCCAATATATTAGTTTGCTATTCGGCTGAATATCCAATAGTTTGCTGCAACAGCTAATACTCGAAGTGCAGTATCAAAAAAAAACAAAAACAACGTATTATTAATTACATACTTGGGTATTTTTATTTAATTATTTATTCAATAATACACAATATATATTACTAATATGTTTTTAATTAAAAAGAAAATGAATGTCAATTAATAATTTTAATAATGAGTGCTTAATTAATCATGGTAATTAAGATTAAAAAAAAAAACGAATAGAGATAATAAGATTTTACGTATTCGATGGAAGCAGTCTAAGTTACCTGCTGCTGCGAAAAATCGCTTTGAATAAATTTTGCTCCCTGGAACAGAAAGATACAGTCTGACAAATTTTGATAAATAATTCGGGAATAGGATTTTATTGACTGTCTGCCCACCAAATATAAGGATTATTATTTTTTTTTCATTTGAACTAAAAATCAGCAAAGTAAAATAAAAAATAAATAAATATATCATCACTCCTTTTACCCATTACTGGGTATGGCACTCTGCCGAAGCAGATCTCGGTAAGTGATATATTTTGCGCGTGAAGTATGGTTACTAGTCGTCAAATCACGGCCCCCAAAGATGTTAGTGGTGGAGGAGCCACATGGGTAGTTAATTATGAAAATTATTAGCAAAGTATTCGCCGAATATTCGATTATTCGGCACTCGGTTCTACTTTATATTCAGTATTCGGTATTCTGCAGATTAACTATTCGTTGCATCTCTAAAATAAATATATCATCACGATTTTGACCCATCACTAGGTGTGGCATTCTATAGTACCAGATCACAGTAAATGCTATATTTAAATGCGTTAAGTGTGGTTTATCTACTGTCAAATTACTGCTCTCAAGGATGTTAGTACAGAGGGAGCCACAAAGGTAAATTTATTGTGGTGAATATTGTTTGCCGGTTGTGGGAATTGAACCCGGGTTTTCTAATCTGCAAACCGGCGCGATACCATTGATCCACCTACCCCAGTTCATATGACAATGTTGTTTTTATTTATTTAAAGCAGGGTAAAAATATAACTTTTGGCGCATATATAAAAACATCACTTGTGTTATTTGACATCGGATAAACAGGGAAAAAAACTAGTTGCAAATGAATAAACTTTAATTTACCTCCACTACCTTGAAAATCGTGAATATAAATGCCATACTTTTAATAAATTACTCCATACGATAAACTAACTAAATAAATTAATTCTAGTTTTGTTTTACTAGGTCAAATTTTATTTTTCTACTCGAAATTGAGTATTTAGAGGTAAAATGAATTAAGCATTCGGCAAAAAATTCGTCATCTTTATTATCGCATTTTTTTCCTCGTAAATAAAATTTGTTTGATAAAAACTAAACAGATAAAATTGAAAGATTAATGCCAAAAATAAAGCAACAATAAATTATGTATGACTGAAAGTGAAAAAAGCTTAACAATTTATTATAGAAGAAATAGTGAATGTTAAAGCAAAAAGCAGATATGTAAGCAGGTATATATTTTTGTCTGAAGATTATAGATAATTTAGTTTTTATTATGTATAATTAATATTGAAGTAAAATAAGTTATTTCTTTCTAATAATTTTAATTTGTAAACGATGATAGACAGAGAGAAAAGTTGTAAAATTTAAAATTACTTTTATGCTGGAAAATTAATATATTTTTGAAGTAAACGAGCTTAATAACAACTGGTAAGTCCAAGAATTATATAAAATGAGTGGCATGATCACATTTATATTTATTTCTTTATTTATATCAATTAATAACTTATGTATGGGATGGCTAGCTCAGTGGTTTGAAGTCGGCCTGTGGATCCTGAGGTCCCTGGTTCGATTCCCACAGGCGACAAATTTTCATAATTTGAAAAAGCTATCCTTGTGGCTCCTCCACCACTAACATGTTTGGAGGCCGTGATTTGACGACTGGTAACCGCACTTCACGCGCAAAATATATCACTTACCGAGATCTGCTTCAGCAGAGTGCCACACCCAGTAATGGGTAGAAGGCGTGATGATATATTTATTTATTTTATTTAATAACTTATGTTTTTTATTAGCCACCTGTTTTTCTCGTTTTTAACTCATGGGAGCCAATTCCAATCTGCTGAAATTTTCCATATGAATTCCTTGAAGAGCATGACGAAACAACTGGGCAGCGTGAGTTAGGAAGTGGTCTTGTCCTGGTGCACGGAAGGAGCGCCCGGTTGACAAACATGTTTTCGCAACAAGTCGAAACAATAACACATAACACGGCACGGTACGGCGAAGTGGTCTGCCTTGATACGCTGTGGCCGCCCACTGGCTCGGGCTGGGCGATCGGAACTGCAGGTCCCCTTCACAACACATAGTGCTGGAAACAAACAAACTAGACAACTGATCAAATATAAACAACTAGTTCATCTGAATTAAATAATAAAGTAAATGAAGATTATATTTTCAAAATATACATATTTTTTTTAATGTAGTTTTAGAGAAAAGAGTGTTGGTATTTTGGAATTTCGAAGAAATATATTTGCCAATTTATTTCGAATTATCTGGAATATGTTTTTGTATGAAGAGTGAGATTTTGATATTACGATGGTTTAGTAATGTCAAAGTAAAGATAAGGATAAGAAATTACGTGGACGATCTACTTGTAAGAATAAATTGTTGGGAATGATTCGCGATTTGTTTGTGTGAACGAAATGCCCTCAACGAATTTGTGTGAAAGTAATTATGAATGCGGATGAAACGAAAGTGGTATGTCAGGATAGGAACGGTTAGAATAGATTAAATGCAAGATGAATCTAATGAATAAATGTAAAAGTAAATATTTCAAGGATTATGTACGAGGGCAGGGTGAAAAGTCCCTGAGAAATAAAACAGTTGGCGCCACAATTGTAAATCTCATGTGATATTTGTGATGTACCATCTTGAACTAGAACGCATTAAAATTTTCAGACTGATATGTCATTCAGTTCTGTTTTGACACCCATCGAAAGCAAGCAACCATGAAGATTTTTGAAATCATGGAAAAGAGTGAATTTCGCGTCTTGATTAAACATTATTTCTTGCGTGGAAAAAACATAACGCAAACCAAAGCATCGCTTGTTAAACATTATGGGGACTCCTCACCATCGATTGGAACGATTCACAAGTGGTTTACTGATTTTCGTTGTGGTAGTATAACCACAAAGGACGCCGAACGTTCTTGTCGTCCAATTGAGGTTACAACGCCAGAAATCGTCGATAAAATCCATGGTATGATATTGGACGATCGGCGAGTTAAAGTGCACGAGCTGGCTGAGGCTATGAGCATCTCAACCGAACGAGTACGGCACATTTTGCATAAATTTTCGGATATGAGAAAGCTATCTGCCAGATGGGTGCCGCATTTGCTCTCTGTCGACAACAAGCGCGACCGTGTGACAAGTTCAAAGGAGTGTTTGGCGATGTTCAAGGGCAATAAGAAGGACTTTTTCCTCCAGATTTGGCCCTCTGAGATTTTTATCTATTTCCAAACTTGAAGAAATGGCTCGGCGCAAAGAGATTTGGCTTCAACGATGAGGTCGTCGCTGATACAAACGCCTTTTTTGAAGGATTGCCAAAATCATATTATTTGGAAGGGATTGAAAAATTAGAAAAACGTTGGACGAAGTGTATCGAGCTACAAGGAGATTATGTTGCGAAATAAAATATGTTTTGACCAAATAAATCATTTCTTGTTTAATTTTTCAGGGACTTCTTACTCTGCACTCGTATCTATCACAAAACAAACAATGATCAAATTTATATGAAAATGGCATGCAAGTAAGTGGTAATTATCCATTTCTCAAACATAAATAATGAAAATACATTTGATTCTTCTCCTTAAAAAAGTAAGTTTTGTTAAATAAAAAATGTTTGTTTTAAAAAATGATAGTAACTGTTAAATCACAGCTCTCAAAGCAGAACCGGCATTGAGAAGAAGTGCCAGTAATAGACCATATTACTTTCTATAGCGCCTCTGCCGGCAAATTTATGAATTGAAAAAAGCGTGCCAGGGTGACAACCTTTTTTTCTATTTTTTCTAATTATGTTAGCAATACTAATGTTTGTGGCGCCATGTGACTCGTACGGTGAATGCGCATGTGCGCATAAATTGTGACAGTTTTATTGCCGCCAGTTTGAAGTTGACATGAAATCTCTAATTTGAAATGTTGGTCTGTTTATTATTCTTGGGAAAGAAATGAAAAGATATTTTTTTATTAATTAATGAATTCAAATTACAATCCGGGACGCAACAATTGTAACCAGAGATGCTCGAATGAGTGTGTTTAATGGTGTTTTAGTGCCTACATTGATGTATGGTAGTGAATGTTGGGTGTGGATGAAGAAACATGAACGTCGTATAACTACTGTGGAAATGAGGTATTTGCGGGGTGTGTGTGGTTATACTAGAAGAGATCGTGTCCGGAATACATTGGTGTATGATGAGTGTGAAATTGAGAAGAATGTAGTTAGAAAAGTAGGTATAAGTCAGTTGAGATGGTTTGGGCATGTTGAACGTATGTCGAATGAGAGATTGGTGAAACAGGTATATGTTGGTGAAATTGAGGGTGAAAGATTGCTTGGACGACCTATGAATAAATGGATGAATATGATTGAAGGATTGTTGCGCGAACGAAAGTTTCCGAGTATGAGGAACAAACGTGCTTGTATGAAAGGAATTATGAATGTGGATGAAGCTAAAGTGGTGTGTCAGGATTGAAACGTTTGGCGAAGATTAATTGCGGAATGAATCTGATGATTTCAGAAAAGCGCAGGATTTTAGATTTTAGTTTTGTTGTTTAGTAATTTCATTAGAGTGTTTACCTGCAATTGTGTGAAATTCATTTTCAAAAACATGCGCAGGGACGACACTTCCTTCATTTCTTATCTTTTTATTCGTTTTCTGATCTTACATTGAGTGTTTAACTGCAATTGTGTGGAATTCACTTTCAAAAACAAGCGCAGAGCGACACTCCCTTCCTTTCTTATCTTTTAATTCGTTTTCAGTTCTTCCGTAGAGTGTTTAAACTGCAATTGTGTGAAATGCACTTTCAGAAACAAGCGCAGGGCGACGCTCCCTCCCTTTCTTATCTTTTTGTTTCATCTTCAGTTACTGCATTGTATGAACTTTTCTTTCATATACAAGCGCAGGCTATCGCTTTCATCTTTTCTAATCTTGTAGATTCGTTGTTAGTTTCGTTATTAGATTCGTTGTTAGGAGTAAATGTGAGTAATTTGACATGTTCTATGCATATGTTATGTACGTTGAAGAAAGAAAATGAATGATAAGTGAATAGGAATGATGTGATTGAAGGTTTGTTGTGTGATAATGATTTCGAGTGTAATAAATGAATGAGTTTATATGGAGTGATCTATGAATGTGGTTGAAGAGAGGGTTTTGTGTTTGGATGATAATGTTTGAAGAGGGCTGATTGTTTGATGAGTGTGATGAGTGAATGTTTTATGGGTGATTTTAGGGTTCGTGCTACCCCATTTGTTGGGATATAGCGTGAAGATATGTATGTATGTATGTATCCTCAGTATTGTTAATTTGTTATGTATTAAATTTAATTGTCCTAGTTTCAAATATATTCGTAAATGTTATAAGCAGATTATTTTTAATATTTTGGTTATTTACTTTATGATGTATAGAAGGGATTTTTGGAAACCACAGTATCGTGTAAAAATCAATGAGCATTGTGTCAAGTTTCCAGTCGCTGTATGCTACTCGTATGTGCGAATATGTAATTGAACAAATAATAATGACCAGTGTCCCTGCAGCCTGTAGCTGGAATCCTTTGAACGGCTGTTAAAGGGTTAAATCATGATTTACCGTACTATAAAACGCGTGAAATTGCACGGAATGCCAAAGTTTTACTGCCGTCTTTTTACACGGCATCTTCTGTGAAGCGCATTTCCTTTTTGCTCGCTACTCGCTGCTGGTGCGTTTAACGATTGCCATTGGCTTCAGACTTTGCAGGAGAACACCAATACCAACATATACACATTGCTCAGTACAGTATGTGCTGTGAATTGTGACTCCTGGAAAGAATGAAAGAAATTAAAAACGAGAAAAACTTTGCGGCTACTGACATAAAACTCCTGACTATCTGCAAATCATAATAATGCAATTTACTACAAAGCTAACAGGTAGGTATTGCAAATTATTACTTCAGTCCAGATGGGTGCACATTTTAACATGGATTTTATGTTCAATATCTAATTAATTATTAAAATTACGTTTTATTACTATATACATAATTAATTAATTATTAATTGCCTCTTTCAAAGCATAATACGGTCTTTTGGTTGAAGTTAGCATCAGATTTGTAAATCATAAAACAAGGTCATTTTTCAAAGGATTCTAATACACTTATATCATTTTTAAATTCTCAGTGTTTTGATTCGCAAAATCACAAACATGTTGCAGAAACACACTTTAAATATGAATAAGAGAATAATGTATTGTGGCAAAATCTTTTATTTTTGTACCAACTAAATTACAGAAAAATTACACTTAAACCACATTCCCCCAAAGATATTAGTGGAAGGGCAGTTATAGGAATAATTTTCAATATGAGGAACTTCAGTTTGTCGGCTGAGTGAATAGAATTCAGGTTTGCAAATCCACGGTCTGATGCGTTATTATATTCATTTGCTACTTATACAATCTAAATTAAAGGACACAGATATTTTTGTTTAATTTGAAATGAATTTAAGATATTCACTTGTGAAGTGTTATCCCTGAAATACGACTGAGGATTTATTAAGTTTCTTTTAATTATTTAAGCTTTAGCTTGCAATAAAACAGTCAAAGCTTTAGTAATAATGCGATACATTACAATAAATATAAACCTTTCATCGTTTTAAGAAATGGTTTCAATTTATAGTTATCTATTATACAAGTGTTTTATTAGGTATATAAAACACGCAAGAAAAATTTAAACACGAGACAGAAGGTCGAGTGTTTAATATTCTTAAGTATTTTATATACTAATAAAACACAAATGTAATACAAAATTTTATCCACAACTCATAATTATAGTTGTTGATTCAGTTATATAGTTTCTTAAAATACGATAGATCATGAAGTGGTTGCTAAGTAACAAGTTGTTTACAGTGTTTTATGTAATATAAAACACTAGTGTTTTATATTACATAACATTTGATTTCATCAGTTGTTATTTACTTTAAAAATACTAATTAAATATTAAATATTTCGACTGGTGTAACAGCTTTACTTTTTCGACATCTGTGGATATCGGAAAATTATAATTGTTTTTTTTTCTGTGAAAAGTGTGATAATCAATCATTGGATCAAATCATTTATCGGATATGGGAAAAAAGTTTTTCACTACTGTAGCCGTTTTTAAATACCTACTTTACAATAAAAAGTTTCAAACTAAAGATATAAAAAAATAAATTATTCATCTAACTCGGTCTAAATATTTCATTTTACTTGTTAAATTACTATCAAAATCAAGTTTATAAAATGTTTTATATTTGTTTGCTTTTGTTCCAGTTCCATTACTATATAAGTAAATAATGTCAGTTTTTCACGACATTCAATATTAATTTTGACAATGAAATAAGTGAAATGAAATATATTAAATGATTTAAATGCACTTAATTCTTTATAGCTCTTTTTTTAACCTTTTCTTGTAAATAATCAAAAAGCAATGGTAGCAGTAAACACTCTGTATCTTAGTAAAGAATGAGTAAAAATAATAATTTTTAAGTGGTAAATTAATTTTTAATTTACTTTATCGTTTAGTTAGGATTGGCGAGTGATAATAATGTGATGAAGAAAACAAAATGATTAAAATGGGCGTGACGCGTGAATAAATGTTGAATAAATGGTGGAAGTTGATAAGAAGGGTTGTAGGTTAAAGGTAGTTGTATTGTGCGTGTATATGAAAATCATTAAGTGAATTGAGTTGTGTCAGTAATTAAAAAGCGTTAAAGATAATTAGAGCGCAGATTATTATTTATCTTTAACAAATCAAGTTGCGTTGAAGTCAGAGGCATAATTGAAACCTTTTTAAAGAAAGTTAGTTCGAAATAACAGTGTTCGGACTGATGTACCAAGATTTAGGACTGTTAAGAAATCGTATGGGAGATTAGTGTCATTGAATTTATATATTTTTTTAGATTTTTGTGTTTCAATGTTTTACAAAACAATAACATTTTGTTTATTACTGCGCAGTGACGTACCTGGAACTTTTGCCGCCAAGAGTGGTCTCCAGTTTGCCGCCCTTTCTAAGTCAATCTAATGGTGGTTTTTATAAATTAAAAAAAATAAATATAATATAAATACATCATCACGAGTTTTACCCATTACTGGATGTGGCACTCTGCCGAAGCAGATCTCGGTAAGTGATATATTTATGTACGTGAAGTGCAGTTACCAGCCGTCAAATCACGCCCCCCAAAGATGTTAGTGGTGGGAGAGCCACTGGGGTAATTTTAATTTGGTGAAAATTGTTTGTCGGCTGTGGGAATCGAACCGGGGCCCTTAGGATCCACAGACCAACTCGAAACCACTGACCCATTACCCCATTAAATAAATAATTGTAATTGAGACAAACTATAGGGGGGAACTTTTTTACCATTGAATGGCATATTTAAATTAGGCAGTAATAACGGAATTTTTCGAGATAATATTTTGAACTCTACATTGACTTGACGATGAAGAAAAATATTCGAAATCATATAGTAATTCATAATTCGTAGAAATTGAATAGTAAACTTATGAAGTGAACAAGTTGTTTTTTACAACTAAAACTAAATATGAAAAATGCCGCCCCCAACATATGTGCAGCCCCCCACCCCCCTAATTACGCCATTGTTACTGCGTTGTCTTAGTTTCACAATTGATATTATTCTTAACCTATTTGACATATAACGCATAGTAATGGGTTATATAGACAACCAGGCCAATTATATAACATAGCTAAGTATAGCATTTTTTTTAATCTCTGATTAACAATGGTACTTAATTGCTAGGCAGGTTACTATCGAAAAATCATGTTAGCAGTTGATATACTCAACAATTTTGCTACAGAACAGACATGTATATATTTCTGCCAGTAAAATTTGGTTAATATCTTTTAAATTAGTAACACGAAATATTTGAAGATACAGAGAAAACTGTTTTATTTATCTTTAACAGTAGTTATAGATAGGCAAATACAGAATATATGCTTGCATGGTAAACAATTCATACGTGTTTGCGTGTTCTGTGTTCATATGTACGTGCGTGTGCGTGTGTGTGTGCTTGCCAACGCAGTGCACTGTGGGTGAAAAAATCGTTGGTGTTTTGCGACAGGAAAAAAGTATTAAGTAATGTTTGCTTTTATCAAGTGATCTTGAAACGTAAGAATATACGAATGCAGTTTTATGACGCTCGTCGCTCGCTTGTTTCTTGCACAGCCACCTGTTCTACCTGGACAAACAAACGAACCAACTTACAACATTTTTTTCTTTATTTACCACACACCTGAAAAATCTGCCTTCCTCACATGGCTAATGAAATTGAACAAAGTTTCAAGCTCGGCGATATGAATTGTGGTAGTTGCGTAGAGTGTATTTAGCCGATAAAAGCAAACATAAATAAAGTGTGGTCCGCCTACTTGCAAACGCATTGACAAAACTACTAATAGGCTGTTGTGAAATACGATATTCCAGGAGTCCATTGAAGTCGACGTGTATATTTATGTGACGTTGTGTGGTGTGCTCGTGTGTGTGGCGAGGCGTCCTTGTGAGATTTGTTAAAGTCAGTTGTGAAGTGCGTAGACGTGAGTCCGTCAATTGAAACTAACTCTACGTCTACACATGCAGCACCTACTCTCTTTTTCTTCCCGTCTTTCCGCGCGCTCTAAATGTCTAATGTTGCTACTAGCTATGAGGAAAACATACTTGACGCGATCAAACTTCTTCTCAAATATGAAGAAGCGTCTTGAAGAGATGAATTATGAACCAAAAGGATCCTGGTTGGACTGTGAGCTGTTCAAATATAAAAAGGTACAAATTTACCAAAAAAAAATCTTACAATTTTTGTATACCTTACATTACCATTTGTGGGCGATTTGGTGAAAAGTAAAAAATAACGTGTGCGTAAATCTATAATTACACAAGACTAGAACTATGGGATGCTAAATTCTAATAATTGAGTTAAATAAGAATTACATAAACATTTCTTCTTCATTCTGTTTCAACCCACTTTTGAGGTGCTATCAGAGGAAGAGCTTGCAATATTATTACAAAAGTTATTATACTAGGGCAGGGTGAAAAGTCCCGGAAAAATAAAACAGATGGCGCCACAATCGCAAATCTCATGTGACATTTGTGATGTACCATCTTTAACTAGAACGCATTAAAATTTTAAGACTGATATATCATTCAGTTCTGTTTTGACACCCATCAGCAAGCAACCTTGAAGATTTTTGAAAACATGGAAAAAAGTTAATTTTGCGTCTTGATTAAACATTATTTCTTGCGTGGAAAAAGCATTACGCAAACCAAAGCATCGCTTGTTAACCATTATGGGGACTCCTCACCATCGATTGGAACGATTCACAAGTGGTTTACTAATTTTCGTTGTGGTAGTATAACCACAAAGGACGCCGAACGTTCTGTTCGTCCAATTGAGGTTACAACGCCAGAAATCGTCTATAAAATCCATGGTATAATATTCGACGATCAGCGAGTTAAAGTGCACGAGAGTGCTGGGGCTATGAGCATCTCAACCGAACGGATACGGAACATTTTGCATAAATTTTTGGATATGAGAAAGCTATCTGCCAGATGGGTGCCGAATTTGCTCTCTGTTGACAACAAGCGCGACCGTGTGACAAGTTCAAAGGAGTGTTTGGAGTGCTACGAATTGGTTCGTCATCCACCGTATTATCCAGATTTGGCCCCCTGCGATTTTTATCTATTTCCAAACTTGAAGAAATGGCTTGGCGGAAAGAGATTTGGCTCCAACGATGAGATCATCGCTGAGACAAACGCCTATTTTGAAGGATTGCCAAAATCGTATTATTTGGAAGGGATCGAAAAATTAGAAAAACGTTGGACGAAATGTATCGAGCTACAAGGAGATTATGTTGAGAAATAAAATATGTTTTGACCAAATAAATCATTTCTTGTTTCATTTTTCAGGGAATTTTCTCCCTACCCTCGTATGTTTCACAAAATAATGTATTAATGGTATTATAAAATGAAATTAGTTTAAATCGGATAAGGTACCTCTAGCAGAGAAAATGTTAAATGAAGACTGATAACAATAACATTTTAATTCAGTCTTAAAAATAGAGAAACTCGTATACAATAATTTCGTCCGATTAGTTTGGGGAAATATAAGTGTTTGACGTACTGGTCATAGAACAAACAGTTTTTTTTCGGTATTCGCAAAATGAAAAGTGGATTTATAATGAAGAAAGGTAAGAGGTAACGCAGTCCAAGTAATGTAAGAAGTAACGCAAGCGAACTTATACATACAATTTATTATCATTAACTAAACTTCGACATGTCTTGTTTGAACTTCGGCACTAATGTGTCAATTGTATAACATTTGATAATTAAATTCTTTCAACGATTTATTGTGGAGAGATTTATGAATTTCTACTATTTGTATAACTTTGCGATCCATATTTATGTAACACCAATCTTACACACATACCCTTTCAGACCTGACAGATAACAATTGATAGTATTGATCACGATTACTAAAATATCAGATTACCATCTCTCAGGGTACACAAAAATTCTTACTTCTGATTAGTCTAAGGTACAGTCACAGACAAAAGATATACTTCTAACTAAATGTACTTCAAATGAACAAACTTATTTTTAAATGAAATTTGTAGTTATGGACGATCCTGTATTACAGCTTTAATGTCGGTTATTAGTTCATGAAAGATAAATTTGGGCTTCTGTATTTACAATTTATTTCCAATTGTCAATTAGTTCCTTTTAAAATGGATTCTGTATTGTAAAATTATAATTCTATATTTATTTGCGCCATAATTCAATGCCCATGAACTAAATCTACATTATCGCTGCAATACTGACTCGTCCAGAATTATAATTTTTATTGTTAAAAATGCTGCCATTTGAAAATATTTAGTTAGACGTTTTGTCTGTGATACAGTACTTTAGGTAACGCAAAGCAGAAATATAAAAGGTTGTTTAGCTCTTTCTTTGCGTCTTTTACCTTGCTGCTTACTTTGCTTTATTATAAATCATTATTAAATCCTGTACACGGTCAAGTTTTTGCGTTACCAATACTATTCGCGTTACTTCTTATGTTACTTCATTATAAATCCAGTTAAAGGACGGTTTATCTTAAGTAAACATTTTTAGCATCAGTTATATTATAAATACTATATTATATATTATAAATACTACAATAGAGAACTTATGCAATACAACATCATATACGAGGCCTATCTCACATCAGTTAACCCGAATCTCATTTTTTCGTTTGATGTTTTATTTTGCAGTTTTATTTCTCATGTAATATGCAAGAAAATTACATGAAATTTTAATGAGACATATACTAATATGGTGTTAATACGCCGACAAAATTTGAAGTCCATCGATAAATAAATCTTGGAATGACAGCCATTGGAACAGGAAGTAAGCATTTCTAGATAACCTAAAACTTTTTCGTTTTATTCAAAACCTGTATAATAATAAAGTTTGTTTTAAATAAAAAGTAACTTTTTTTTCATTCTTTAAGCCGTCTACAAGATAAAAAACATGATAGTCCATTTGTATGTAGAATTAGTTTTTTTGGAAAAAAAATTGCTAGTTATGCTCTTATAAATTTTATTAAAAATGTTGAAAATTAAGTGTTGAATTTAGTAAATATCAAATAACTGCGTTTTTAGTGTTATTTAAATTTTAAACAAAAAATAAGATTCGGGTCAACTGATGTGAGGCAAGGCTCGTATGTAATTGTAAAATTGTACTCTTCAAGAACCATGTTCTTAATTTTGTAAATTTAAAATTATTTCTTTTTTGTTATCGTCAGTATCTCATAATATGTATGTACCATTTTTTCCCGAACTCTAAAATCATTTTGTAAGTATATTATTTTATATTTTACTTTTATGCATCTTGTATTTCTTTCTTAAATATTTACTTCGATTTGTATGAACAATAATAATAATTTCAGTATTAACGAATAATGTTACTTCATATTTTCATGACTTTTGAGTAGTACAATTACAAAATTTCAATTAAAATTTAGCTAAAAATTAAGACTTAAAATTCTAAATACTTACTAAATGTATACATCAATTAATCAGGCATTAATTCTATAAAAACTTGTTTGTACGAATGATTTAATTTCTCTATTTGTCACTTAATATTAATTGAAATAATATTTATAACATAAACGATTACAAAATCACAAGCAAAATGTATGTCCCACAGTTTACATTTCCCATAGAGACGGACGAAATCAGCACACAAAATTTAGAAATGCAATTAAAACTCAATATTTCAACATTAATTAAAATATTTCACTTCACATAAAAAACCCTTGGCATGAATTTACGTGGCAACAGCAACGGTGTCGGGACAGTAATTAGAAACTGATTAGTATTTCTTCCAGATTTCTAAGCCAACTGTGTTTTATTACTCGCGCTAAATTACGGGCGCTTGGCCGGTAATTAGAGCCGGGATAATTAGATTACGATTGATATGTGTTCGTGGAGAAAGTTCGCCGGTGTAAGAAAACTACGCGATATATATGTATCCCTTATCCGGTGCTGGAGCCTCGTCGTCATTCGTCGATTGCAGATCGTCGATCGTCTCCTGTCTGCCAGTGTCTCGGTGGAAGTTGCGCACTCAACTGTTTCCTTTTTCAGTTGTTTTCTACTGTTTTTTGTTTGAGTTTGATCATGGGAATCTAGTGATCATGTTGTAATCTTGAGGAAGACGACAGTAAAATTTTTGCCGACTGATGACAGGAAGTAGAACTGGATTATTTTTTTCTCTTCGAGAAATTTTTCACACTTTGATTTCAAACTTGACAGAAAGAAAAAAGAATAACATTAAACAGCAAAAGAGTTTTGTTGGTGACTGTCCTTAGTAGAAAAATAAAAGTATAACTGTATTTCAGGCTATATATAAAAAGTTTGCTTAATCCGACGTTGGATTTTGACTTATATCTTGTACCACGAAAGAATGCAAGAGAAAGATACTTATAAAAATATATCTTCACTAAATTACTATGATAGAAGTCCTATAGGTATGAATTTACAAAATAATTTTGTAGATATTGTCTTAATTTTAATGTTTTGATAACTAATTAAAATTGAGCCTCTGCTGGTATACGAGTCGAGACGAAACTTAAGAGATAGTCACGACTTTTTCTTGGTTTCATCTCAGTCTCAAACTCTACTTGATTCTCTAAGTCTTTTCCTTCCTTGGTCTCAAATCTCAACGAAATTCGAATTTTCAAATTAAAATTTTATTATGGGGTGGCTAGCTCAGTGGTACGAAGTCGGCCTGTAGATCCTGAGAACCCTGGTTCGATTCCCAGAGGCGACAAACAATTTTCATAATTTCAAAAAACTACCGCCGTGGCTCCTCCACCACTAACATCTTTGGAGGCCGTGATTTGACGACTGGTAACCGCACTCCACGCGGAAAATATATCACTTACCGAGATCTGCTTCGGCAGAGTGCCACACCCAGTAATGGATAGAAGATGTAATGATATATTTATTTATTTTATTTTATTTTAAAATTTTATAATAAAATATAATAATTTGTAGAGTTGCAACGAATATAGGTACCTATTCGGTATTCGTCCTATTCGGCAAAAAAATTAGTTTACTATTCAACCGAATACCGAATAATTTGAAGTAACATCTAACACTCGAACTGCAGAAACTAATTTAGTTATTTAATTAGAAATTTAAAAAACAATATATAATAAATTACATACTTAGTTATATTTTTTAATTGTTTACTCAATAATAAACAATATACACTAGAAATAGGTTTTCAAATAAAAGACAATGAATATGTATTAATAATTTTAATAATGAATGATTAACTAATCATCGTAATTTTGAAATTCAAAGCGACAAATTATGATACGATTTTTTTGCATTCGAGGGACGTAATGTATTGCTTTTCCCACGACCATATTACTTGTTTCTGAGAATAGATTTTTATTTGCTGCCTGCCCACCACGTATAAGGGTTGTTTTGTCGTATCATGACATATGTTCAGATTTTAAAAACGTATCGAGTTCTCTTGAAATTAAGTATTTTCGTTTGTACTAATATTAGAAAACAAAAAACAAAACGATATAAACTATTATTGTATTTATAAAAATATTCACGCGATTATTCTTTTTTATATTTATCTTATTTGAAATATTTACAAGGAAGTATAATTACAAATATTATTGCTACTGCGATTTGAATGACGTAATAAACAAATTGTCTCAAACTTAACAATTTGAAAGCAGGAATGGAAAATCACAAAAAATTTCAATTGCTTGGATTACTAAGCTTTATTATGACTAACAATTTTAGTTAGGTAAAATAATACGACGTTTCGGAACTTAGGATTGGTTTTATTTTCAAGTCAAAAAAAAAGTGAAAATCATAGATGTATCTCAAAGTGTGAGTTGTTCTTGTTAACAATATTTTTTTATAATCATTAAAGTGTCAAATTTTTCAACAAAAAAAATGGAAAAATAAGTTCATAATGTCTCAAAACTTAGAAGAATTCCAAACGAAGTAAAAGAAATTGTATTATATAAATAAAATAAATATAAATATATCATCACGCCTTCTACCCATTACTGGGTGTGGCACTCTGCCGAAGCAGATCTCAGTAAGTGATATATTTTGCGCGTGAAGTGCGGTTACCAGTCGTCAAATCACGGATCTCAAAGATGTTAGTGGTGGAGGAGCCAGAAATTATGAAAATTGTTTGTCGCCTGTGAGAATCGAACCAGGATTCTCAGGATCCACAGGCCGACTTCATACCACTGAGCTAGCCACCCCATAAAAACTTTTAAATATGCAAACAAAAAAATTCAACTATATATTGGAAAGCGTAAAATTTTGAATTTACGTTATAAATCTTGTAAATTAAAAAAATTATCACTCAAAAGTAAACATATGGTTGTAACACTACCAGAGTAACAGATAGATTGATACAAAGTCGTTCGACATTAACTTTTAAAAATCTTATTTTTTATTGAATTTTCAAACAGAAAGGTAAAACAAAAGTTGTTAAAAATCCATTAAGATTCTCGAGACTCGATACTATTAATCTCGTCACGGTCTCAAGCTAGATAACGAGACATAATTGGTAGTAGCGAATATTGCGGCAATACTACCTACGCGTAATCATTCAGAATTACATTTAAATTTTACTGCATTCTTCTGTGGAACGAGGTATAGACCTTGAAAACAAAATATTCACATATGTGGGAGGTTTCGGCTTCAAATTCCGATAGAGACAAGTTGAGTTCTCAATTCAATGAAAGTTTACTTACTCGACGGTTTCATTACGTTACTATTCAATTATTCAGTTTTAGTAAAAAGTGTGTACCTAGTAGTCAAAGTACTCGAAAATATACATGGTCAGAACTTCAACCGAATCAAAATGCAGACCACTTATTTTCAAAATATATATTAATGTAAAATAAAAAATATGAAAATAATTTTATAAATTGAAAACAAATGAAAAGTATTTATTTGTTGTTTATTGTAATGATACGAAATGTGTACACAATTCCATAATGCTGGAATTATGATTTATAACTCCAGTTCACTTAACGCCACAGTTGATTAATACTTTAATACTTTAATCATAATTATTTTAAATTAAAACTAATATGGGGTAATGGCACATTGGTAGCAAGTCGGCCTGAGGATCCAAAAAACCCTGGTTCGATCCCCACAACCGACAAAATATTTTCACCAATTTAAAATTACCTCTGTGGCTCCACCACCACTAACGTCTTTGAGAGCCGTGATTTGACGGCTAGTAACCGCACTTCACGCGTATAAATATATTACCGAGATCTGCTTCGGCAGAGTGCCACACCCTGTAATGGATAAAAGGCGTGATGATATATTTATTTATTTTATTTTTAAAACTAATTTTACATATTCTAGTGTAAAATAAAATCATGTATACACCACCGACGTTACAAGATGATAATGCACCGAGGGTGATGATATCCAGCACGAGGGCCTCTGACTCGAGGGATGAACGTCGCTCGAGGTTCTAACCTTAGGCCCTTTGTGCATAAATTACTATTACGTACAATAACCTTGCTATTTAATGTAATGACAATTAATTATTTGTTGTAATAATTATGGCTCACTAGCATTACACAACTAAAGAAATGATTGCTATATTTTTTAACTGTATATTTGAAAGATAATGTATATCGAACACCTCCAACAACTCTGGAAAATTTAGAAATGAAAGTAGAGGAAATATTAGAGAAATTCAAGAAATTACCTGCAAATGACGGAATTTTTTGTTGTGTAAAAGAATATATATATATATAGAATTAAGAAAAAATTAAATCCGTGAACCAAGCTAGTGGTCAAGGTTGAATCCAACCTTGACCACTCTCTTGGTTCACAAGTCGTGTAATCTTGGTTTTTTCCTTGCTTCGTCTACTGATGACGAGAACTTAGTTCTCGAAATACGTATTTAGATTTATCTTTATATTTATTAAGGCTTAGGGGTTTAATTTTTTCATAGTTATATCTTAGCCTTAGATTTTTACTTTTCACTTTATATATATATATATATATATATATATATATATATATATATATATATATATATATATATATATATATATATATATATAAAATAACGACAGCCATATTGAGAATTTGTAGGTTTTCATATTTACTGTTTTTGTTTTATTATGTAAGTTTTCAGCAAATCAAATTATTTTCATAGCTTGCTGTTTTCTTTTGAATGGATTTTTATTAATATATACTTTGAAAATAGACGACCGCTATTTCGAAATGGTTTAAATAAAACAATAATATTTTCATATCGCTGTGAAGCTAATTTTATGTACATTCTAAAAAATATATAAAAATGCCGATTCCTAATGCTAGTTTTAAAGTTTACCATTTCTGATAAAATCGGAAGTGATACAAAATTCTTATTACAATCATTATATGTGCCGCTTTATCTAGTTTGATTTTGCTTATTAACATTTTTATCTTTCAACATAAACGAAATATTGTTGGTGCCAGACTTTCAACGATTATTCTGTATATTGCTGATTTCAATAAAAAAATACGTCCGAATTACACTATTTTCTGCGTACGTTCCCTCCACTGTAATTGGAATCAATTTCCTGTTGGGCAGTATATTAAATATAGTATATTACATAACAAGTATCGAAAGTGTAAGATAACGTGCGAGTGTACAAATTGAAAAACGAGGCGCGTAGCGCCGAGTGTTTTAAGTATACAAACATAGTTATCACACTTTAGAGCGAATTATATACACCATTTTTCAGACGACCACAAAATATTTCTAAAAACAGTTTACAAGAGCAATGTTGTTACACTTTGACAGCTGATGCGTTTTTGAAGGAAAGCGTTGACGTTTGACGTATGAGGTTAGGTGTGGTGATACCAACTGTACTAACTGTAACGACAAAATATTAAATAATGCTAAAATATTAGTAAATAAGTAATTATTAATTTCAAAAAATAAGATTTATCTATGCAAATGTGTTAAAAAACCTGGTAAAACTTCGATTTAATTAATAATACAAATTCTTTTCATTTATTTTATTATTTTCTTTCATCGTAAAGCCATCTGTTGTTCATCAGTGGAACTTCACCTGATATGTTAGAAGTGTGCGTTATAAAAATATCAATGTATGTTATGGTTACTTTCATAAATGGTCATCTGAAAAATATACTTTATAAATAGGTACATGAGAAGCAAATAAAATAAAACGACTACTAGCTTAGATATAACTAGCAAATTTACAAGAAATCGTGGGCCAGTGATAAACCTGAATTAAAATTTGCGATTCAAGCATGAAGTCGTGCAAAAAAATGTTGCTGATTTCAACTTATATCCAAAACAATTTGGATTCTATAATAAGCTGTAGGCTCCTTTTAGTGTAATTGGGATTCAATTCCTATTGCGCAGAAAATAAAATATCGAGTGAATATAAATGATTTTTAGTGATACCTATATAATTTAAGTTTTATATTGGTATACCTGATGGTTGAATTCAAATATGGCAAACAAAATATAATTGTAATTTGATTATCTGTCATTGTCGAACTTTATTTCACCTTTATTTATAAAAATGCATATTTACAGTAACACCAAATTGAGAAAACTTTAAACTTAAAAATTAATCAAGAGATGTCATGTTGACAGTGACAAGCCTTGCCAACTTTATAGGTTCAATTTTTTTTGTCAATCAATTATAGTCAGCCGATATAAAAAAATGCAATAATGCTCCGTTTTAAAAAATACTTAAACACAAGTTTAACTGTAGTTTGTACTGTTATGCAAATTGTGTAAGAAATGTGAAAAGGAAAACAGACAAGAAATAAAAAAGTTGTTTTTGTGGTAGTTTGTGTAATGGCCATGAAAACCTGCAAATATGTGAAAATAATGTCAACAAGTTGAACAAGGTGTCAACCAATGTGGGCCCAGCATACCTAGCAGTAAGTGTGAAAATAGTGTTTAATTATTTAGTAAACATCGGAACATACGGGTAAATATGAATATAAAACATGTGTATTAGTTGTACCCGCACATTATTGTAAATATCCATGGTTACCATCTGATTGGCATCCGTTTTATTTTTATGCACTGAGATTGAAGATTACGTTAGCGAATTTCAAGTTGGCAACAGAGAGAATAAGTTGACACGTATTTAGTTGTATGATTGAAGCTCTTAAAAGGCGACCTCAATCTTTTAATCAAGACCCCCTATGCTTCAATCCTGCTACAGTTTTCGCGACTACACTAACTAAAGCTGCACACAGACAAAGCTCCTTCGAAAATACTTCTATCGCAATCGTATCTATCAGGGCTACAAACCGCTGAAAAAATCGGTTTTATATCGGTTTGCGGTTCATTATACCGTCCAACAGTTGAATTTTTATCCTGTTTAAAGTAATTACATTTTAAAGTGATTCCTAATTCGGCTCACATGATCCGTTCTATCGAACGGCTTGGTTCAAAATAATTACATTTTTTTGTTCATAACCCCCGATTTTAATTTTCCAAGTTAAATTTACTGTATATTTACATATATTTACGTTTTTTAAATACCTTTGTGAATATTTAGAAAGCATCGGTTCAAACCGGTTCACATGTACGGTTTGGTTCCTTTTTACTAACTGTTTCATATACGGTTCGGTTCAAGGAAAAGAGCCAGATAGGATCGGTATCGGTTTAAGATTAACTTTAAAGCTTGAAAAAATCTTATTTCAATCCATGATCCTTTAGGTGTACATTCAGGAAGAATTCATGTTTCAAGTATCTTCAGATTTTCTATTCAGTTCCGAAATAGTATATTGTAAAAATATCAAATCAAATCAAAGTTGTTCAAATAACAACTATGGCTTGTAATATCGGAAATCCGGATTAATAGTTTACTAGTAAATGGAGGAAAATAATCTAAAATTTTTATCGGTAATTCACCAATCTTTTACCTTAAACATAGTAAATTACATGTATCAATAAGAGATCTAAGCTTAGGTAAAATTTGATTTTTTTTAATATCTACCGGCTATCTGCCTCAAAGGTTAGTACATAGGATATTAACATGTGAAATCAGTTTCTTGCTTGCCATTGCTCGGTGTTTTACCGGATACCAAAGATTTTAGTATCAATCGAAAAATATCATTTTTCTGAATCCAACGATACAAAATACCGTTACCATTTAGTAGTAATTTGACCCCGTAAATTAATTTTTAAATTTGGAAAATTCAGTGATTTATTTTCGATAAAAATTTAGTAAATCAGTGTATTTTCAAAATCTGAAAATTAATTAACGGGGTCAAATTACTACTAAATTGAAATGTATTTTACATCGTTGGATTCAAAAAAATTATATCTTTCGGTTGATGCTAAAATTTTTGTTATCCGGTAGAACACCGAGCAACAGCAAGCAAAAAACTGATTTTCCATGTTAATCTCCTATGTATACCTTTAAGACAGACACCCGGTATATACTTATTTTTTAAAATGTGTTATACCATTTTATAATTTATGTTTTTAATAGTTTTATTTTGCATATATTTTTTATAATACCCAGTTTTGATTAAATTTTTTTCCAAAATATAGATAATGGGGGATTCAAGTGGTAGAGGTTTTTAATATATATTTATTAAAATAAGTTCTTCACCGTACATCATATTTAATACAATATAAAATCATACCATAAATGATATCTTTATTGCTGAAATATGAAAGTTAAAGTTAAATAATTTAAAACGCTCATTGCAATTACGTAGTTGCATTAAGCCAATCATAGAGCTTTGTCTGAAACGTTTGTCGGTGCTCAATTTTACTGAGAGGAAGACGAAGAAGAAATAAGCATTCAGCATTCTACGATTCTACAAATGACGTATAATACTAGACGAATTGTGCCGTATTCAAGTCAATGCAAACGCCGTTGTTATCCGTCTAGTTATGTTTTGTCTGAGGATTCTACTGACAACGACACACGTTACGTGAAGTTACGTGTTATTTATCTCTGTCTTATCTGTCTCTCTTTAAGTTAAGATGCAACTACGTCACATTCGTTTGTTTCGAAAGTTTAAATATTTTTATCGTGCTTAATACAAGTTTTTTTTAAAAATAAAAATTTTGGGTATAATAATTTTATTACGTAGATTAATATATAAAAAATTCAAAAAAGTCTTGAAAGGCCCATTGAAAAAGTCGCTAAATTGGCAAATCCTAATATAACTTTTTGATACAATTAGGCACATGCTTCACCTTAATTCTCTGCACCATAAAATACAAACTAAAAATAAAACACAATAGTAAAATTAGTGAATAAATAAATAAACATGACAGAAATCCCATTATTTATCATAAAAAACATCAAACAATAGTAAAATGTATGTCATCTTTTCAGCTATGTTTGGGATTTGATTCTGCACCGCTATGACAAATGTTGTAGTCAAGCATTGTCATAAAAATGCTTGTCACTTCAACTAAGCGCGCAAACATAGATATTAATTACAATATCAATAAAAAATCCGTAAAAAAAACGTACTCACTATAAAACTAAGTCCCGTTAGACAGAAGACATCTACAGCCCATCCACAAACAAACCACTGCATCTTCCAATAAATCTCAAAATTCACCGTTCGCTAAATTCAGTAACGCACCGTTAGCATAGCACTTAGCAGCCTCTAATTAAGTAGGACTCTAGCTTATAAATCACGGCATCCGCCATCATGGTTGGAAATCCAGAAAAATAATGGCGACGATTTTTCATAGCTTGTGTGTGAGTGTGTGTGTGTTGACCTTGTGACAGCCTTGACCTGTGACCTCTGGCGCTTTCTCTAATATATTCCCGGGTCGCAGTGTTTGACATATCGCAGAGACGTAGAGAGTTGTGATGTCCACGCTTCTAACACTTACGGTACTCAGGTTTCGTGTTTGGGACTCCGGCTGTGGGTGACATTCTGTTAGAGATGTTTAGCCTGAAGCTAAATACAGACGAGCATACTTACACACTAGAAACCTTTTTCATATTTGTTATCGGACTTTTACGTGATATAAATATAATCTAATACTGGAAAGCTGTATGCTACGTAGAATAGTACACAATAAAATTGAAATTTGTAAAATTTTGTCTGAGTTTTTTTTTCCGTGTACTATTTTTAGTATAATAGAGTATGGGTTTTCTGGAAATTAGTGAACTAAGTTTATTTAACTCAACTGTCAACTAGTTTCACCTCCGCATGAGTCTTCATCAGGCGCTACAAAGAAGAAAATATATAATACAAAATTATTACATACATTACATATTCCAGTTTTTAAATTAAATAACTTATGTAAGTCATAATTTTAATAGAAATAATGTGTACACTTGAAAGATACACCTATGTAATAATTTTGTATTATATTAAAAATATTATTTTCAGACGACCACATATGAAAGTAACCATAACAACATCATAAACTAATACGGAAATTTTGTAAATAACTTACATTGATATGTTATTTTAACGCACATTTGTAACATATCAGGTGAAATTTTACTGATTGACAACAGATGGCGTTACGATGAAAGAATATAATAAAATAAATGAAAATAATTTGTATTATTATTTATATGTTTTGGCAGATTTTTCAACACATTTGCACAAATAAATCTAATTTTTAAAAATTAATAATTACTTATTTACTAATATTTTAGCATTATTTAATATTTTATCATTACGGTTAGTACAGTTGGTATCACAATACCTAACCTCAAACGTCAAACGTCAATGCTTACCTACAAAAACGTATCAGCTGTCAAAGTGTAACAACATTGCCCTTATAAACTGTATTTAGAAATATTTTGTGGTCGTCTGAAAAATGATGTGTGATAACTGTGCTCGTGTACTTAAATCACTACACGCCTCGATTTTCAATTTGTACACTCGCACGTTATCTTACACTTTCGATGCTTATTATCTAATATACTATTTCAGACGACCACTTATGAAAGTAACCATAACAACATTGTAAACTACTACGGAAAGTTTGTAAATAACATACACTGATATGTGATTATAACGCACATTTGTAACATATCAGGTGAATTTATTGACAACAGATGGCGTTACGATGAAAGAAAATAATAAAATAAATTAAAAGAGTTTCTATTATTACTTAAATCGAAGTTTTAGCATAGTTTTCAACACATTTGCACAAATAAATCTTATTTTTTTAAAATTAATAATTACTTATTTGCCAATATTTTAGCATTGTGTAATATTTTGACATTACGGTTAGTACAGTTGGTATCACCACACCTAACCTCAAACGTCAAACATCAACTCTTTCCTTCAAAAACACATCAGCTGTTAAAGTGTAACAACATTGCTCTTGTAAACTTTTTTTAGAAACATTTTGTGGTCGTTTGGTAAATAGTGTACATAACTCGCTTGAAAGTGTGATAACTGTGCTCGTACGTTATTTTATACTTTCGATGCTTGTTATGTAATTTACTATTCTTTTTTTAACTGCTGATAAAAATACGGAGTCAAAAATAGTTGAGAGATTAAACAAAATAAGTTTGGCAATTTTCAGAAAAAAAATCTTATTTTACTGTTGTAAAATTTCATTTTATTTGCTATGTTTTACAATCACAATCGGAAATATATAAAATATAAAAATAAATAAATATATCATTACGCCTTCTACCCATTACTGGGTGTGGCACTCTGCCAAAGCAGATCTCGGTAAGTGATATATTTATGCGCGTGAAGTGCGGTTACCAGCCGTCAAATCACGGCCTCCAAAGATGTTAGTGGTGGAGGAGCCACAGGGGTAATTTTAAATTGGTGAAAATGTTTTGTCGGCTGTAGGGATCGAACCAGGGTTCTTTGGATCCACAGGCTGACACGATAACCATATATATATATATATATATATATATATATATATATATATATATATATATATACATATATTTATAATTGAAATAGAGGAAATGTTATTTTAAGCATATTCTTAAAAGTTTACTTAAAGTTTTGCTAATCAAATAATTACGTATAATAACTTCAATATTACTTGATCCATTATCGCTCTTTGCTTAGATGATAGGTGTTAACTTATCTGGGCAAATTAATAAGCTGAGCGATGGTCTGGATTGGAGTTGACATTTGCAACTCATTCCTTACAAGCATCTTTATTTTACTTTATTTTATCTTTATTTGTTACTCTGTACTACAGACACTGAACTCCCTAGTTCATGAAATTCAATGATTGGAATTTTGTCGATAATCTAATTGTATCAATAAGTAACATTTTTAAAGTCGAAAAGTGTAAATGAATAGTTTAGTAGGTACCATTTAATAGTAACCTAATTTTTTACAGGAATCTAGAGAAATGTGTAAAAGCGCTTATATTTTTTGTGATATGAGAATTTTCAAAGGTGATTAAAGTTGAGTGAAGGGTTAAACGTATATATTTCGATTGCGTGGGTATAACAGTGAAATATTTTATCCCCCGGCGGTGTAAATGAAACCTTCAGAGAGAGAAAAGAATTTTTGTCAAAGAAATATCAGCGAATATTTCGAAACAGAGCAGAAATATAATAATAGTTATCATTAAGTGCATTCCAACCTCTTTTGCACAGTGCCTGCATTTTGTCATTGCTCGTGGCGAACACGAACGAATTATGAAAATTGTAGAGATATCACACGAATCTCCGTGCTTCGGAGTTACAGCGCAGATGTCACGCGACGAACAACGAAGATGAGGGCTCCGTAAGAGTATTGCAGAGTTCTGTGGTCTTCCCTGAAATTATCTTACGCATTGTTGACTTCAAAACGTGCACCAATATCACAAATTACCTATTTTTCTCTTTCAATTATACACTTTTTTCTTTCAACTTTTGGATCACGATCATACCTTCTATTATGCACTTGGATCAAATTGCGGTTATGTAAAGATCTTTAATAGACAGGTTCATAAACTAGATCAATTTTAGTCTCTATTTTATTATTTGTCTAATTCATATATGGTGTAAAATAAGTAAGGAATATTGATATATTCTCCTGAACTATACATTTAATTTAAATCATTTAAAAAAAAGCGTTTTGGCGGCTTTATGATTGCGGATATTTTGGCAAAATGAGATATTTTTTATCGATAGTAATTTTTTCACAGTAAAGGGGATGGCATTGTTTTTAAAAATGGCATGCAATAATTTTTTTATTCCATTCGAAGGAGTAAATTTTTCTTTGTACAAACATATTAAGAAATAATAATTTTTTATTTGAAATAAATTGAGAAAAATCGTGTTGAATAAATGCAATTTTACTGATATTTACCGGATGTGGATTTATGTTGATAAAATAAAAAATTATAGAGACGGCTGTTATTCTCGAGAATGACAGCCTCTCTATGGTTTTTGTTCACAAGGTCCCAGATTCAAATCCTGACAGTATCTGAATTTTCTTAGTAGTAATATAACAAGAGAGTGAAAATAAATTGAAAATAATTTGACAGAGCTTTCGAAAACTTGTTGCCAGGCTATAGTCACGAAAGCCCGTATGACTTGAGTGGCTATTGCCAAATGGCAACAAGTTTGAGAAAAATACTGCAGAATTATTTTGTAATTTATCCAACTCTCGAGTTATATTTAATTAGATTATTTTTTGACTTAGCTGTTGAGGTCAATTCATCCAACTTAAAAGATTTTGAACTGGGTCCATTTCGATTTATTACTTGTTAATATATTCTTGGAAGTTATTGCCAAAATTTGTTGGTGTATTTCTGTATCTAAAATAATAATAATAATAATACATCCCTTTTATTTGGCGACAGTTCAGCCGAGGCTGTTCTACCACTTAACCTTTACAGCATTATACAAAAATGTTTACATACAAGCATTTAGTAGACCAAAATTAGTATAAACAATAGTACATATAAAAATGAAATATACAACAAAATATGTTAGGTACTGCTCAAATGAAGCGAACGTATAGATAGGAATTATTGTTTTGCAATTATGATATTCTTTAAATTTGTGGAGAATGAATAAGACTTTAGTAGTTTGAGATCATCGTTAACTTGATTGTAAATCTGCGGACAATTGTAACTAAAGCAATGTTTAAATAGTGCACTTTTGTGTGCGGGAATATGCAAGGCTAATTTATTTCTCAATATTTTATTACGATGTTTATTTCGGAATGATATTTTATCAGCTAGGTAAGATGGAGTATTAGTCGTAATAATACGATGGATTAAACATGTAAGATGATGCAATCGACGATTTTTCATGTTCAACCAACCTAAGTGTTGTAACTTAGAGCTCCGCAAAATGGAACTAAATCGAATTTTTCCACAAACTGTCAAACAATTATTTGACAACTACCTATCATTTGTCACAAACAAAAAGCACCTAAGAGATTATTTCCGCGAATAATCACAAGAGCTTTATTCTCCTACAGGCTTTCGTGACTATTGCCAAATGAGAACAAGTTTGAGAAAGATCCTGGAGAATTATTTTCTAATTTATCGAACTTTCGAGTTATATTTAGTCAGATTATTTGAGAGATCGATTCATCCAACTTAAAAGATTTTGAACTGGGTCCATATCGATTGATTACTTATTAATGTATTCTTGGAAGTCATTTCCAAAATTTGTTGAAGTATTTTTGTATCTAAAATAGAAGTAAATCGATTTTTTCCACAAATTTTACTTCACGCGTTTACACTTTTAAACAATTATTTGACAACTACCTATCATTTGTCACAAACAAAAGCACCTACAGAGATTATTCCCGCGAATAATCACAAGAGCTTTATTCTCAGTATAATAATGACAATATTGGTTAAAACGCAGACACGTGACTTACAATAAAGCATTTCATTTGTTCTGAGGAACGTCAAAAAATAATCTTTATAATTTAATTTGCCCATATTTTTAAAAATTTATTTATACTATTCTGTACAATGGGAACTTAATTCTCATTACTGTACAGTGTCCCGATTTAGTGCGCCGTAGTATGGTAGTTCATATATTTTAAGCTTGAGCGGGAATCGAACTCGAGATCTTCGGATTCGAATGCTGTAACGCCAACCAATCACCGTACTGCTAAACATTTAAATATAACCTTATTCAATTTAGTGAATACGTAACTCTAATATCAATTAACACTAATAAAGAACTCTACGTTTAATCCTCTTATAGCAATTGCAGAACAAAATAATAATCTTGGCTCAGTTGGACAATATCGAATCGAATGTATGATTACAATGCTTATTGCTTAATTTGATCGTTCGTTTGGATTGAATATTGTTCATTTAAATATTTCTGTCACTAAATAAAATCCAACCATTCGACGGCTTTATGAACAGCCTTCTAGTTAATATTTGCTTTTTTTATTGGTTAAAATTGATCTGGATCATAATGTTTGCGTTTATATTGCAGTAGGAAAGCAAATACACCAAAGTTCTTTTTGCAACATTTACAAATGAAACAGATTGGTTGAATTTAGCATATAGGTACAAGTAAATTAGTGTTCGAATACATATAAATTTAAAACCAATTAAAATTTCTTGAGGACAGTGTACTTGGTGCCCAATCATTAGCGGAGCAAGCTGGTAGTAAAGTTCATAGTCCGCTATCTAGTGGCATTTCTCCGCAATCTACACCTACAAAATCGCTCATTTTATTCCTTTACACCGGCTAATGAGAATTCTTTTTATCTTTGCAGCAAGTTTAATATTTCCCAGACGCACCTTAGCTGTCGTATTTTATTGAAAACTTACGAGAGCAGAAAATAAAGCTATTAACTGTTTCAAAATTATCGATACAGTTTTGTTTCTCATGCTGGTTACCATGCTCACGGCACGCATAAACATGACAGTTTACATAGGCGACGTGGACATTTTAATGTCATTATTTACTTTACGGATGCCGCTGCTACATTCTTGACCGGCGTTTTATGACCACATCGGCCTCATGTTTTTAGGATGGTTTATACCTTTTCACATCGCAAGTGACACTTTATTACTCGCTCTTGCGAATTACATAATTACAAAAAAATTTAAGTGTTCTGTGCTTTATCAGACGTTTCATTTACTTGGTCAAGGTGCCTTCAACATCATTTCATAGAACTGTGGAGAGCATTTTGATGTATTCTATGATTAATATTTTCATCAATCATATTTCAAAAATAAACTAAGCAAAGTAAACAAGTACTCACTTATCGAACATCTTAGATTTAATTGCGTACTATGCCCGGTTGTACCGTTTCACTGAAATATTGCTTGAAAGCAATGGGCCTAAATGTCGAATTAGGCACTTGTCCTAGAGACCGCCTCTGCTCTAATAACCATGGATATATCTTCCATTATTTTTTTTATTATTCTATTTGTTAACTCGCATATTATCTGTTAACGTTCGATATAATAATGAATAATGTTCCATGAGTACTCTGTAGCAGAATTTTACAAAAACAAAATAGTTACTTATAACTCTACTTACTAGCATATTATTGTTTATTAATACCTTGAATACGAGGTATTGTATATACTATAGAGTGATCAAAAGGAATAGTTGCAGTTGTCAAAACAATTACGGAGATCTTTTTATTCCACAGTTGGCACAACAACAGGTAAAGGCGGAAATACTATTTGACATATCTAATAAATACAAATAGGTTATGTCAGGAGTCTGACAACTAATATGATTTTAGGTTCGTTTAACGTACTAAGTAAAACAAGCAAACTGGAAGTAAGAATCATTGAACGGTTTTGCTAGGCTAGCATTTGCTCGTTTTGCTCGCGAGCAAAACAAGCGAGAAATTTCTCGCTCGAAATGCTAGACCTTCAAATATTTTTGCGGGAATTTCAAATTGTAAGTTTATAACTTGAAACATCGAAACTATTTTATTAGTTGACAGACAATAATTAATTTACATTTATGAAAAATGGAAAACGAATATGTTCACCTTTTCCTAGATGATGGAATTAATCTATATCAAGCTATTATCGGTAGGATTACCATTATTATCAAGGGCTATAAAATAGCCGTCATCATCTTTAGTGAATGGCTGAAAATTTTTAGCACAAATTTCAATCTGTCAAAATTCAAAACGCATAAAAAGTACATACAACGTGCGCACTCATATTATTTATTATTAGCCGAACACATTTCACGATGTCTTGTTCGGTACAACTTTGTCTTAAAAATGTAGCAAAACGAGCAAACCGTTCAGTGGACCAAGCAATAAATCGATTTTTGCTTACTTAGCAATTGCTTGTTTTGCTGGGCTTATTGAACGCACCTTTTGACTTTTAATAAGGGAAGGGTGAGGAAAACAAAAATTTTATTTATGGATATTTAAAAAAAAATATAACTAAAAACGAATAAGAACTAAATGTACTCAAATTTAATTTTTAATTTTCAAATGTCATTGTCAACAACAGGAAATGAATTTATATATCAGGCTCACCAATTTTCAGTAGATATTTTTATTGCCAACTGTAACAATTCCTTTTGATCACCCTGTACATAATACCCTAGAGTCATTATGAGTTGCTATGGTAATATTGATAACAAACCTATATAAAACAAATGTTATGTATCCGTTTATCCTACCTATAGTTTATTTACGTTAGCGCGAGATAATTTGAAAATAACTGGCAAACAGAGACATGTCCGTTCTATTGACTGGATGGGGATAATTTTCAAACTAAATATACACATTACAAAATCAAGAAATGTTATACGGTTTTCTTCCTTGTTAATAATAAATTCATAAATATACATGTGTCTTTCTCTTTATACCTTTTATAATAAAACCATTTAATTTTACGCACCATATGACAAAATTATAAAATGTGATGTATTAATCCAGCTCTCGCTAACGTGAATGAACTATAGATACCGCATACACAGACTACTTCGCAAATTTATTTAAAACTCTCTTTTCCATTAATGTACAAATAGTAGTAAGGTGAAAAGTATTGTATATACCACGGGCATTACTCTATGTTTATACTCCTTTGGGCAACTTACAAAGCCTTGGGCCAGAGGCCCTCGGATGGGCATAAACATCTTCATTGGTACTTAAATAACTATTATGCTAAACTCCATTAAATAATTGCAAATCGAAGTAAAATATTATTTTTAGAAAAATAAATAAATATATCCTCACGCCGTTTACCCATTAATGGGTGTGGCACTCTACCGAAGCAGATCTCGGTAAGTGATATATTTTTGTGCGTGAAGTGCGGTTACCAGCCGTCAAATCACGGCCTCCAAAGATATTAGTGGAGGGGAAGCCATAGGAGTACTTTTAATGTGGTGAAAATTATTTGTCGGCTATGGGAATCGAACCAGAGTTCTCAGGATCCACAGGCCGACTCGATACCATTGAGCCATCTACCCCATATTATTTTTAGAAGTAGTTTATATTTGATTTTTTATTGTCATTTATTTAAAAACTAAGTTTTTTTAGGGTAAATGGGTATTAAAGAGAAGATAAGTAAATGTTGAGATAAATTTCTTACAAGTTCTTTTTAAAATATGATCTACAAAATAATTTTGAAATTACAATTACTCGTGAAAGCTTACTATTTAGTAGGATTAGTTTCTCAAAGCTCATACATAATATGGTTAAGTTTATGTACTCATTGTATGAAACGTTTGAATCAGATTTAATATAATAATCAAAGTCCAATTCCAGAGCAGTGTTTTCATTGAGGATAATTTGGATATCTAAAGCGGTAGTATTTAATAGGATTATTGAAATTTTGTTATATTTCATTTCTTTTTATTCTTATATCACTATTACCTACTAAGGAATTATAGGCCTAAATAACAAGTACTCAAACACAATATAACCAAGGATCCATGTCCGCTTGCCTCCGCGGACATTGAAACAGGATTCATATTCGTACAACAATCGATTTTTTTTCCAATTTGGTACGCGAGTTCTTTTATGTAGTGGAAGTATCCAAATCTTAAGTTCATCAATTAACTTCTTCTTTTCCTTTCTCTTGTACCCTAAGGTGACGGATTATTAATTAATTAAGTACTTAATTTTGAATATTGCGGAAATTAATTTTTCACCTAACGTTAGCAATATATGTATACAGTGTGTCACAATTTAAATGTGTTTTATATAAAAAAATATTTTCCTGTAAAATTTATTGGGAAGCAATGCGCATCAAAAAACTGATATCACATATTAAAAGCCGATGTTCGGGTTTTGGATGGACACACTGTATATATTTTTTAATTGAAATTTCTAGATCATAATGTATAACGTAAACTTGTAAGTTAAATTTGATTTAAATCTGTAAAAAAATGCAGAAATGCATAAATTCAATATTTGTTTCGTCTAAAGAAGTTGGCCATACTTAAAGAAAATTGAAATACCTTGATTATTTACAGATAGAACTTGACTTGTAAAAATAATTGGATCAAATCGGTTGAAATCTGCAGGAGTTTGATAGACAAAAAAGCAAGCGCCCAACGACCGAGTGAACGACATACGAGGGCAGGGTGAAAAGTCCATGAAAAATAAAACAAATAGCGCCATAATCGCATATCTCATGATATACCATCTTTACGGCACTATAACAATAAGTCGCTAGAAAATGTCTGGTCGCCAATAATGATATCACACGTACCTAAGTTACATTTAATTCCACAATGTGGCTACACTATCGGTAGCGATGATAAATGACGTCAAGCCAATCGCTACAGATGGTTGCTAAGAATTAGAATCGGTCTTCTAGTGTAAACGAGGGCAGGATGAAAAGTCCCTGAAAAATAAAACAGATGGCGCCACAATCGCAAATCTCATGTGACATTTGTGATGTACCATCTTTAAGTAGAACGTATTAAAATTTTCAGACTGATATGGCATTCAGTTCTGTTTTGACACCCATCGAAAGCAAGCAACCTTGAAGATTTTTGAAAACATGGAAAAAAGTGAATTTCGCGTCTTGATTAAACATTACGCAAACCAAAGCATCGCTTGTTAAACATTATGGGGACTCCTCATTGGAACGATTCACAAGTGGTTTACTGATTTTTGTTGTGGTAGTATGACCACAAAGGACGCCGAACGTTCTAGTCGTCCAATTGAGGTTACAAAGCCAGAAATCGTCGATAAAATCCATGCTATGATATTGGACGATCGGCGAGTTAAAGTGCACGAGGTTGCTGAGGCTATAAGCATCTCAACCGAACGGGTACGGAACATTTTGCATACATTTTTGTATATGAGAAAGCTATCAGCCAGATGGGTGCCGCATTTGCTCTCTGTTGGCAACAAGCGCAACCGTGTCGCAATGGTAAAATTGCATGAATTGCGCTACGAATAAGGTTCGTCATCCACCATATTCTCCAGATATAGCCCCCTGCGATTTTTATCTATTTCTAAACTTGAAGAAATGGCTCGGCGGAAAGAGATTTGGCTCCAACGATGAGGTCATCGCTGAGACAAACGCCTATTTTGAAGGATTGCCAAAATCGTATCATTTGGAAGGGATCGTACAATTAGAAAAACGTTGGACGAAGTGTATCGAGCTACAAGGAGATTATGTTGAGAAAAATTGACCAAATAAATCATTTCTTGTTTCATTTCTCAGGGACTTTTCACCCTGCCCTCGTACATACACTCGTACCTCCACATAAACCAAAGTCGGATTTGTAATTTTTTTTCTATCTTACAGGCACCGAACCGTTCATTTTAGCTCATCTCTTTGTGAGTCAAGAAGCTAAAAAGTCAATCCTCTATTACTGAATAACTTAAATAAAATTAACAATATCGAATCGATATGAACTGTCAGACGAGTTAATAAATGTTACTGTCAATAATTCGATTAGATATTTTTCACTTCGTAGCAACGTCATTAATTTAGTTGGTACTTCATAGAGAGCCTTGAAATTGGATGCATACGTAGTTCAATAAGTAAAAACACAGTAGTAGTAAAACTATGTATGAGTAATGAAGTCTTCATAAATCTCACACACGCTCATAAACATTCACTGACATCCAAACAGAAGCTACCCAACAGAAAGATTCAAATCCTCCTCGCTCACAGAGGCAGAGCGCGCAAAGAGCAACCAACACTGAGTGTCCATCGTGGCATTTGATTCATCCGCAGACAAAGTGCTCCGCGTCTTAAAGAAGATGTACTCTAAACTCGACCCATTCATGGTTTGTTACGATCCCCTTGCTTCTTACCCGCCACACCAGCTCATGCATATGTATGCGCTGGCTACTTGCATACGCCATGCGAGCCAAGCTCTGCGCATGCGTCCACCGTGCTTCATAACGTATTCATGTATTCACTAATACGCGATATTGATTTCATTATGGTAATCCGTGATCATTATCTTGACACTTGGCTGCGTTCGTCTTTATTCTTCTCGCGGTGTGATTGTTGTAATGGACGCTAAACGGACAACAGAATTATCGTGTGCGTGCTTGTTGTTCGTTGCTGGACGTGGACGTGGACGTGGTCGGCGAATAGTGGAGCTAGGAGCTGGATGAAAGAGGTTCATGTTGGAGTAATGCGTTGATGACAGATAATTATATGATGTGACAATTATTTTCGACATGATCAACAGGTCTCTCCTTGGATACTTGCATATGAATGTGTTCCATCTTCCATCTTGCTATACCTGTTTGTGGATAGCTATTTGCATCTTTGTCAGTTTGTCACTGAGAATTTACATGTATATACAAAGGAATCGAAATAAATATAGAATTATTTGAGGTTTGTTTGTTTTTTCAACCTCTATTATGTAATATATTCATTATACGTGCATTTTTTGATAGATAATACGGTTTATTACTCACGGAATATGATCGAATTGGTCAGACATGTTTGGTTATACAAGGAACAACGTTTTTTTAACACGACAGTTCTCGAATTGTTGATGTCAATTATATATGCACTAAGTGTATATGTTTAGCCAATGTTTCTGCATTTCATTATAAACAAAAAAAATTGTCAAATTTGTCATTGATTAATAGTTATTTTTATAACAAGTTCCGAAAAAGGCTTGTTACGTCCAAGTGCAGAATTTTAATATTCAAGACGAACGAGAATTCGCTCCAAAGAGACGTGTAATCTATAATGCATAAAATTGTTATTTTTATAACAAGTGCCGAAAAAGGACGCCGAACGTTCGGGTCGTTCAATTGAGGTTACAACGCCAGAAATCGTCGATAAAATCCATGGTATGATATTGGACGATCGGCAAGATAAAGTGCACGAGTTTGCCGAGGCTATGAGCATCTCAACCGAACGGGTACGGAACATTTTGCATAAATTTTTGGATATTAGAAAGCTATCTGCCAGATGGGTTCCGCATTTGCTCTCTGTTGACAACAAGCACGATCGTGTGACAAGTTCAAAATTGCATGAATTGTGCAACGAATTGGTTCGTCATCCACCATATTCTCCTGATTTGGCCCCCTGCGATTTTTATCTATTTCCAAACTTGAAGAAATGACTCGGCGGAAAAAGATTTGGCTCCAACGATGAGGCCATCGCTGAGACAAACGCCTATTTTGAAGGATTGCCAAAATCGTATTATTTGGAAGAGATCGAAAAATTAGAAAAACGTTGGACGAAGTGTATCGAGCTACAAGGAGATTATGTTGAGAACTAAAATATGTTTTGACCAAATAAATCATTTCTTGATTCCAGGGACTTTTCATCCCGTCCTCGTATATGTAATATATTTTGCATGTGAAGTCAAATCACGGCCTCCAAAAATTTTATTGAACGGTAAATTTTAATATGGTGTAAAGTTTGTCAGCTGCGGGAACTGAACTCGTGTTCACAAATCCACAATCCAACGTGTTGCCACTAAGCTATCTACCTTATAGCCAAGATATATGACTTCTAATATTTATTTTCGTCAAACTTATCTAGACCGAAAAGTACAATTTTTAATGAATAATAGCGACCATTATACGCTAGCTGATTATTATTACGTATATCAAATTTTTAGCTTTCTTTAGTATTTAACATCCTTATAAGTAAATTATTTGGGATACTGAGTTTGTAAATAATATCACATAGTTATTAAAAATTGATTTATTTCTCGTAGATTCGATTCTTAAAATGGGTTGCTTGAAATTGAATTATTCTAATCTCTAGAGTAAATAACTAAAACGCCAACGTAGTATTATAGTAAAATTAATAAAGTACGCACTTATCAAATGTCAAAATGTTTGACAGGTACACACATCAAAGTAATTTAATTGCAAATACATGCATCGAACTATTAATAATTTAATAATAATAATATATACTTGTACTATTAATAATTAACTATTAACGTTTAATTGCCTATATGTAATAAAATAATTAATTGATGTTATTTAGAAATTTAAAACAGAAAGGTAACATATAAATAACTACGAATTAGATTCTAAATTCAAGTGTACTACTGACGATGACCAAAGATAATATATATCCTACTATATAAACATACTGTAACCACGTTGCTAAGGAGATCTTATAAGCGCACTGTTTTTGGCGCTTTTTATTTTGTAAGAGTGGTATGAATGCTCTTAAATCTGACAGATGAATGACACATAACCTCAAAATTGTAAATTGTTGGTTTTGAAATATTTCTAACAGAATATGTTAGAATCAGACAAAATTCAAAACATTCACAATACAGAATAAAATATTGATTAATTGTCAAAAACTATGATATTTCAATTGCCTGTATTATGAGAAACGCTACCAACACGAATGATAAAAAACACCAACTTATATTTTTGACAAGTCGCAGTTTTTAAAAATCTAACAGAATTATAAAATTACCTCAATAGAAAAAATAGTATAAAGAATATGTTTCATGCGGCCTGTTAACGCACTCGTCCTTTGTAAAACTCGCCGCGGAGCGGCTTGTTTTCCAAATTTGGACTCGTGCGTTAACAGATTGCCTTATGAGACTTGTTCTTTAATATACTATTATAACACTGCAATTTTTTTCCTCTCTAGAGACTGAAAATTAATTTTCCTCTCTGTTTTATTTCTTTATTTATTTATATTTTTTTTCTGTGGCTTCTTTGGCGGACCAACTACTTAGGTCATATGCCGCCATTCCACCCTGATCTGTGTTTTAGGTATTATGGTCAACAGCAACGCGGGTTTTCTCTGGGCGGTCACCCATCCAAGTACTACCCGCGCGCAACGTTACTTAACTCGCGTTATCGCTTAGATCAGTTCCAACGAGTGCAGCCATGGCCGTTGACAACTTATTTATTTATTTATTTACTTATTTATTTATTTATTTATTCATTTATTTATTTATTCATTTATTTATTTACATACAGGCAATTTTGCGAGAAGAAATTTAAGTTTTCTAAACGTGGAGTGAAAAAATAAATTATTTACGATTAATGCTAACATTTTTCATGTTATACGTAAATGGAAATCACAAATGAAAAAGTTCTACATACGCTTATGTTAGGATTGCCAAGATTTAACTGACTAGTACTACGTACTGTATCATTTTTGACACATTCTACATAAGAATAGAGTAGTAATTCGGTTCTTTTCCAGTTTTAGACATACAGTACATTTTAAATGTGATTTTTATGTCATTTTAAAATTCATTTCATTTTAATTTACGTATAGGTTAATAGCAAGTAGAAGAAGTGGAATACAACGTTACACAAGCGTAATATGAATACGACAAAGAAGAAGATGTAAGATGTATTTACTTTTCATTCCTTAATGGGAAAAGAAGTGAAGTGAAGATCACCACATTGAAAATAAACAGTTTAAGCTCATATAACATTAATTTATTGTGACGTAGTTTGTGTGATTATAATGTAAGGAAGTAATTTTGTGAAAATGTAGAATTAGAATGAGCGAATTAGATGCAGTCGCCGTCCCGAAATGATGTCCGTTCGTTTGTTTGGTTGTTGTGTGGGCCTCGTCTAGAGTGAGGTCTGCGTGTGTGCGAACGCTCTATTATAGAATTTAGTAAGCTGTGGAATTAGAGAACGCTGACTTTATTGTAGGTGGGAGTCGTGAATGTATTAATTAATTGGACTAATCTGGTTTAAAAATAAAGCAGAATTAGACTTCCTTACTCTCATTCATTTAATTATTTAACGACCCCGAAATAGACACATTTTATACACAATTTTGTTTAAGGTAATTAATTTACTCATCACGCTTTTTCTCATTTCTTACGGCCTTTTGTTCTGAATTCAGTATGCTACAGAGTGATCAAAAGGAATTGTTACAGTTGGTAATAAAAAAAACTACTTGAAATTGGTAAGCCTGATACATAAATTAATTTCCTGTTGTTCACAGTGACATTTAAAATTTAAATTTGAGTACATTTATTTTTACATTTATTTCTAAAGTATTTCTATTACTTAAAAAGTCAAAATTCTATTAGCTGTCAGATTCCTGACATAATCTATTTGTATTTATTAGAAATGTCAAATAGCATTTCTGCCTTTATCTGACGTTGTGCTAACTGTGGAATAAAAAGATCTCTGGAATTGTATTGCCAACTATAACAATTCCTTTTGATCATCCTGTATTTGACACACGACTATCAATTGCAACTTTAGTTAAATCATTAATTAGCAATTAAATTATACAAATTTTGTATGCAGATATCAAAAAAGTTTTGCGACTACAAAAAACGTACGGTAAATTGAAAGAAACGTATAATACTCTCTACTTTCAAATTGATTCAATCATTTGTCAACATTTATTTTTCGAGAGTCATACCTCAAGAGGTTTAGTTTTTATTGGACAAATTTTTATTTACGAGAAAGTGGTTACCATAACAACTGACGATAACAATTGATTTGAAAAATCTCAACACTAATGGCCAGTTTCACCAAGTAATGTTAAATTTTAAACTTGCTTTAAAAGATAAAAGCAAATTACATGTCAAATGAAATATTTGACATTTTTGTCATACATTCGATTTGCTTTTGTCGGTGAAACCGGCTATGAGTGCGAATATTTTATTTAATATTAGATTGTTCTACTTTTATTTTATTTCAAAGTAACTAAAATTGAGTGAAGAAAAACAAAATTTCGTATGAGAAAATTCAGAGATGCAGAGATTTTGTCTAATATTAAATTGTTTGCATCATTTTACCTCATAGCAACCACGTTGTAAAATAAATAAATAAATATATCATCACGCCTTCTACCCATTACTGGATGTGGCACTCTGCCGAAGCAGATCTCGGTAAGTGATATATTTTGCAGTTACCAGTCGTCAAATCACGGCCCCCAAACATGTTAGTGGTGGAGGAGCCACAGGGATAGCTTTTTCAAATTATGAAAATTTGTACGTTATAAACATTTCACTTAGTACTTACAGTTATTATTTATGACACACGACACATAATAAAATATAGAGCAAAACCTGGAATAACATCAGATTTGAATCCAGAGCGACTGTTGCTTAGTTGGTTTAAAACATAGGACCAGAGTTCGTAGGTCCCAGATTCAAATTTTAGCGGTATGTCTTTATAATTCAATTTGATTTCATCTATTGTTTATAAGTATTTACTTAAAATACTATTAAATTAATATTTTTTGTTTGTTTATGTGAATGTTAGCATTATTTGACATAAGACAAACAATTGTAATTGCTAATTAGATAGCTGTGAACGCAGCTTTATATAAACTAAGTAGATATGCATTTATAAATAAGAGAACGATAACAGATACGAATCTCTGAAAAATGAAACAAGAAATGATTTATTTGGTCAAAACATTTTTTATTTCTCAACATAATCTCCTTGTAGCTCGATACACTTCGTCCCACGTTTTTCTAATTTTTCGATCCCTTCCAAATAATACGATTTTGGCAATCCTTCAAAAATAGGCGTTTGTCTCAGCGATGACCTCATTGTTGGAGCCAAATCTCTTTCCGCCGAGCCATTTCTTTAATTTTGGAAGTAGATAAAAATCGCAGAGGGCCAAACCTGGCGCAAAAAGTCCTTCTTATTGCGCTTAAACATCGCCAAACACTCCTTTGAACTTGTCACACGGTCGCGCTTGTTGTCAACAGAGAGCAAATGCGGCACCCATCTGGCAGGTAGCTTTCTTATATCCAAAAATTTATGCAAAATGTTCTGTACCCGTTCGGTTGAGATGCTCATAGCCTCAGCCAGCTCGTGCACTTTAACTCGCCGATCGTCCAATACCATGGATTTTATCGACGATTTCTGGCGTTGTAACCTCAATTGGACGATCAGAACATTCGGCGTCCTTTGTGGTCTTACTACCACAACGAAAATCAGTAAACCACTTGTGAATCGTTCCAATCGATGGTGAGGAGTCCCCAAAATGTTTAACAAGCGATGCTTTGGTTTGTGTAATGTTTTTTCCACGCAAGGAATAATGTTTAATCAAGACGCGAAATTCACTTTTTTCCATTATTTTCAAAAATCTTCAAGGTTGCTTGCTTTCGATGGGTGTCAAAACAGAACTGAATGACATATCAGTCTGAAAATTTTAATGCGTTCTAGTTAAAGATGGTACATCACAAACGTCACATGAGATTTGCGATTGTGGCGTCATCTGTTTTATTTTTCAGGGACTTTTCACCCTGCCCTCGTATATAATAGTAGAAAGGTAAATTGAGCATTAGGTACATATTAAGATTCAGTAAATGCATCTACATTTTATAATTTTGAAAAATTCATAAACACATAATTGTTAATTTTGATAAAATGAAGTCTAAATTTATACAGCTTAAGTTCAAATTTAAGCTTATTCCTTTCAAGGTTGATTTCATGTTTACAATAGTCATTTACGAAAAGTCGGTACATATTTCAAGCAATTTGGAATTTCGATGAATTATTTCTTTGTTTAGTTAACTTAATTTTTTCTGCTGTTGAAAACTTACCCAAAAAGTAAAGTAGACGACACTTCCAAATAAAGCAAACCATCTTCCATGGCGCTGCAACGAAATTACCTTTCTAACAATAGTGAAACAATTGCAACAACGGAACAATCACAATCAAACTACAAGTTGCAGTTCTACCCCTTTCGCTGAAGCGTGCAGTCATTCACTCATTCATTCAGCAGCATCAGCGCTCTGCTGTAGTTACTGTAGCTGTTGATTCAGTTAACACCGTTCGAACGAGACGCAAATAACTCTTTTTAGCGGATGCGTCCATGCATGCCGAATGCACTGTGGCGCGCTAATGCGCTGCTAAACACGAACGCACCCTCTGTCACCCACTCGGGTGCTCGCAGAGCACAATGGACGCTATTGTTACGGTAATATGTCAACAACTGTTGACTGCTAAGATATGGTTAATAAGTTAAGGGTTGTTGGCCAAATTAAGGGGATACACTTTGGTGATTTTGTGACGCCGGAGGGTTTTAATATATTTAGTACAGTGATATCTCTTATAACGGACAACACTTTCACTGAGAGGACCTCTTTACTGAGCGGAATTTTTTCTTGACAGCAGAAAAAGTTTTTTCGTTAACCTATTTGTTGAATAGATGAGAACTTGATAACTAATCTATTTTGAGAAAATAATTATTATTTGTAAGTACATGTTGTTAATTCCATGAAGAACTAAAGGAATCACTACGAAGGCAGGGTGAAAAGTCCCTGAAAAATAAAACAGATGGCGCCACAATCGCAAATCTCATGTGGCATTTGTGATGTACCATCTTTAACTAGAACGCATTAAAATTTTCAGACTGATATGTCATTCAGTTCTATTTTGACACCCATCGAAAGCAAGCAACCTTGAAGATTTTAGAAAACATGGAAAAAAGTGAATTTCGCGTCTTGATTAAACATTATTTCTTGCGTAGAAAAAACATTACGCAAACCAAAGCATCGCTTGCTAAACATTATGGGGACTCCTCACCATCCATTGGAATGATTCACAAGTGGTTTACTGATTTTCGTTGTGGTAGTATGACCATAAAGGACGCCGGACGTTCTGGTCGTCCAATTGAGGTTATATCTCCAGTAATCGTCGATAAAATCCATGGTATGATATTGGACGATCGGCGAGTTAAAGTGCACGAGTTGCAGAGGCTGTGAGCATCTCAACCAAACGGGTACGGAATATCTTGCGTAAGTTTTTGGATATGAGAAAGCTATCTGCCAGATAGGTGCCGCATTTGCTCTCTGTTGACAACAAGCGCGGCCGTGTGATAAGTTCAAAGGAGTGTTTGGCGATGTTCAAGCGCAATAAGAAGGACAATATTATCCAGATTTGGCCCTCTGCGATTTTTATCTATTTCCTCTATGAAGAAATGGCTCGGCGGAAAGAGGTTTGACTCCAACTATGAGGTCATCGCTGAGACAAACGCCTATTTTGAAGGATTGCCAAAATCATATTATGTGGAAGGGATCGAAAAATTAGAAAAACGTTGGACGAAGTGTATCGAGCTACAAGGAGATTATGTTCAGAATACAAATAAATCATTTCTTGCTTCATTTTTCAGGGACTTTTCACCCTGCCCTCGTATTATCTGAACAAAAATAATGCGGCATCATAAAAACTTTAATTTCAGTAAAATGTCTTTCTACCTCCGTAGAATTTGGTGGCCTCGGATCATCATTTCAACTTCATTTGAATTTTACTCTCTTTATTTTTTGTTATATAACAAATTTAATAAGTTCATAATCCTTTCTTATATTTTCTAACTGCAATTGTGTGGAATTTTCTTTCAAATACAAGCGCAGGTTATCGCTCTGTTCTTTTCTAATCTTTGTAGATTCATTGTTAGATTCGATGTTAGAGAAGTGAGCGAGAGTAATTTGAGATATTTAGAGCATATGAAACGTACGCCGAAGAAAAATAAATGAAAAGTATATAGGAGTGATTAGATGGATGAGATTGAAGTTTTGTTGTATGACGAATAAACTTGTATGGAAGGAACTATGAATGCGATTGGCAGTGGTGTGTTAGGATGAAGTGAATGTTATTTGAATGATTCTACAGTTCGTGCTACCCCATTTGATGCGATATAGTGAGATGTTATGTATGTAAATATGTTTGTTTGTACAACTTTTTATTAATTGCAGGTTGAATCTGATGATTTAAGATAAACGCAGGATTCTTGATTTTAGTTTTATTGTTTGGTTATTACGTTAGAGAGAATAAAAACTCTATGTTTAAATTACGATATAAACTTTTATTATTTCTGAATAGTAACTCTACCTAGGTGTAGGACGTCATCAAAATGGTCGCCAAATAACATTTAACAGATTTATTCAATCTTTATAAATTTATTACCGCAATACTGAGTACTTTTCAGTGAAACAATAAAAATACTGGTCTAATAATGAAAGAAAATAATAAAATAAATAACACGAATTTGTATTATTATTTAAATCTAAATTTTGGCAGATTTTTCAACACATTTGCACAGATAAATCTTATTTTTTTAAATTAATAATTACTTATTTACTAATATTTTTGCATTATTCAATATTTTGACATTACGGTTAGTACAGTTGGTATTACAATATCTAACCTCAAACGTCAAACGTCAACTTTTACCTTCAAAGACGCATCAGCTGTCAATGTGTAACAACATTGCTCTTGTAAACTTTTTTTAGACATATTTTGTGGTCGTATGAAAAATAGTGCACATAACTCGCTCGAAAGTGTGATAACTGTGCTCGTGTACTTAAATGTAATATACTATTGATTACAATACATTGATTTTACTGTTGATGGTAATAAGCCTCATATTATATAAGTAATTAATTAATTTCAATATTATATTCGTGTTCGATGCTCACAGCCGGAGAATTGATTTTTATTACATTAAAAAATTGCCTATATGAATATTCATCCATGAACATTCTGAGAGACGACTGGTAATGCCAACTTCAGGTGTATCCAATGAAGGCGTAGCGATATATTTATTTTAATTTTAATAATACAATAAAACAATAATATTCGCGTTTTTTGTGTTTTTTTTTTCTTAATAAAATTCTGATAACAACTCAAAATTGGAAAAGAAGATTCCTATTGAATGTGTCGTAACCACAGAAGACAAGAATAAAGCATAAAGCAAGTAGTCATTGTACGATTAGTACATCTGATCCCTTACTAAGTCGTAAACCATCTACTCTTGGTTCAAACACACTCGCAAACACATCGTGCACGCCAGCGCAGCAATAACATTACCTCGCCGCATTTAATGCACCATTTAACGAGTTGCCAACTAATACTGAATTTCATGAATGCCAATAAAAACGTAATTTTACACCGGCGAATGTACCTTCCCATAAACACATACGCAAACTACGTTCGGGGATATTCGGACCTAGTCGTTAGTACTCGGAAGATGGTTGAAGATTCTGTGATAGGTTATGGGTTAATTAATTTGATTTTGATGACCCTGATAGTAAATGTATGAACATAAAAATTTACGGAGTTGTTATTGACTATGAACTGGACATTCAATACCGAAAGGACGACATTACCTTGGATAATGGTTAGGTATAGTAAAACGTCGATTATCCCTGGTATTTGAAGAACACTCGAACCCAGATAATTTATAAACATGGTTAATCTGAATTAATTTTTACTGAGTTTATACAAAAATATGCATAACAACATAAGATATTAAAAATTTGACTATATATGTATAAAAATTAGTCAAATTTTTTCTACGATCGTGAGAAAAGTGACATATTATTTACTTATTTTCGCAGGTCCCTAATTATGACACAGGCAAAAGGAAATAATGTTGCCTATACGAGGTGTGGCTATTAAATAAGACGAAGTACGCATGCGCCAACACAAGCGACCGTCAGGTTTTTAGAGTGAAGCTTTCTCTTTCGAATGCAGTACCTCTCGCTTCTGTAAACAAATCCGTATAGCCGTAGCATTCGTTCTAATTAGAGTTGTTTTTTGTTTCGCCGAAAAAATGTTAAGTGCAACATTAGAGCAATGAGTTGTTGTAAAATTTCACATGAAACTTGGCAAAACTGCTACTGAAACTTATAATTTATAGAAAAAAGTACCGAACTTGTGGAAGGACAAGTCATGGTTTCTCCATCAAAACAATGCGCTGGCTCATTCCGCAACGTCTGTCAAGATTTCTAGCCAAGTACAGCATCCCAGTGTTGGACCATCCGCGTTATTCGCCAGATCTTGCACCGTGAGACTTCTATCTGTTTCCTAAGGTGAAATTTGCCTTAATAGCAACAAGATTTGAGCTTTGAAAGAGAAATCGGCACGCGTTCTGAAGGAGCTGACAGAAGAAGGCTTCCAGCACTGTTTCGAACAATGGAAGATTCGCATGGAGCATTGTAGAGATAGAGGAGGGGTGTATATTGAAAATGATAATAAGTAAATAGGTATGGAATCAAAACAAAATGTTAAAACAGCATCAGTCTCGTTATTTAATAGCCAAACCTGGTATATGCTATTCGTATAGTGTTTTTGCTAATCCTGAATTTTAGTTATTCAAATTATGCTAAACCATATTGTAAAACATTATTAGACCTAATTTAAAGGTAAACCACTACTTACTTACATACACATAATTGTAAAGAGAAATCACATAACTAATAAATAACTAATATCTTTGGGGGCCGTCATTTGACGACTGATAATCGAACTTCACGCGCAAAATATATCAATTACCGAGATCTGCTTCGGCAGAGTGCCACACCCAGTAATGGGTAGAAGGCGTGATGATATATTTATTTATTTATTTTGTAAAGAGAAATATTTGATTTAGAATCTTGTTCAGTAAAAATGTATAAGATGTTTCATTTAAAAAACCAGAGTTAAAAATATTTCCGGAAAATTATCAATCAGACATGGGAAAATATAATTTGCACTATTTTATAGACCAGGAGACCGATTCTAATTCGTAGCAACCATCTGTAGCGATTGGCTTGACGTCATTTATCATCGCTACCGATAGTGTAGCCACATTGTGGAATTAAATGTAACTTAGGTACGTGTGATATCATTATTGGCGACCAGACATTTTCTAGCGACTTATTGTTATAGTGCCGTATTTTTGAAAAGTTTGGCTACTTTGAAATCGTACTTGCAAAACATTAAAATAATACATACGATTTCAACTAACCAAATGCACTTGTTGCAAATTAGAATCGATCTCCTGATTCTGTTAGACTAGTCTTACTTTTAACATTTTCTTGTATCTTTAATATTTCAGCAGAAATACGAGTAAGTTGGACAATGAAAAATCAACGACCCTGTATAGATTAGTCGTAATAACATTTTCATTGCTTCATTTCCTTTCGACATTTAGAATATGCCATGTTTTATTACTTTATTAAATAGTAATTTATATGATTAAGAAACGTTTATTCGGCGGAAAGTAAAATGAATCAAGCGATAACTATCAATTAGGATCAGTAAATTTTGAACAGTGTATTTACTTACTTTTATGCTGTATAACAGGAAATTACTCCAAATTACAGTGCAGTAGATCTACCGCATTTAGTTGAAATTGATGTACTCGAACGCACTGGTGTTTGTAAATTATTATTATTATATATATATATATATATATAAAAACGAATGTTTGTTTGTTTGTTTGTCCTATTCCTATATCATTCATCTGATTGCGATGCAACTTTGGTAAGTTGTACGCACGCCCGCGAAAGTTTCTGACTTAGCACAAGTCCAATCCCCCATCTTGAAACAAAATGGCCGCTAGCTGTCTTTAAAAGTACTGCACTGATTTGATTAAAATTTGGTATAGGCATAGACGGGAACAAATATTAACATATAGGTATAATAAAGCTTCATTCCGCCATCTTGAAACAAAATGGCCTCAAGCTATCCTGAAAAGTACTGCACTGATTCGATTCAAATTTGGTATAGGCAAAGAGGACAACCAATATTAACATATAGCTATAATAAAGCTTCAGTCCGCCATGTTGAAACAAAATGGCCTCTAGCTATCTTGAAAAGTACTGCATTGATTAGATTCAAATTTAGTATAGGCATAGACGGGAACCAATCTTAATATATATGTATAATAAAGCTTCAGTCCTATACCATGTGAATTCAAACGTTTGCAGTGTCCGCCACAGGGACAATCGCTACAAGTGTGTGGACTAAATTTGGAAAATCCATGCTTCTCACATGGACAGATGTATGTGGCATGCTCACGCGTCGGAAAACATTCTAATTTACCTATTCGTGTTTGGGACAAACAGAAAAACAAAAAATATTGTGTATCCAAATGTACTTCAATAAACAGAATTAAACACAAACACTTTCTTTCTTTGAGTTGCAATGCAACGCATGCCGGGTACTCGCATTAAATTGTAGACCACGCGAACAAAGTCGCGGGTAATAGCTAGTATTTAATAAAGCGTGTTAACCATCTACTCACAATTGTCTATAATTTGGGAAAAGTTCCTAACAAATATTGGCAAATTCGATATTGGTAAAATTCTCTTCACAATTTTCTTTGCCGAAGGGATAGAAATTATGATCAAGTTGCTGGTGTGACGGCGGCTGCGGTGGCGGTGGCGGCGGCTGGTCGACATCCCGTAAATCAGCATCGGAATTGGGATATTTTATTTATTGCGGTTGGTCGCCTGTCGACGTTGGTACTCCTTAATAAACTTGTAACTGTGCGGCCGCTGTACGCTGTATAATTTATCTGCTCTGCGGCTGTGCTGCGTTGCGTTGCGCTGTGCCATGTTGTGCTGTGTTGTGCCATGGTGGTGCTGTGGTGCTGTGCGCCAGGCCGAGCCCTTTTGCTCACGGCCAACGACGTGGAGTACAAATCTGTCGGCTGCCTCCTAGGTAGTCGAGCTCGGGGTAGCATTGACTTCAAATATAAGGATGGAACGATCAACTAGTACTAGTGATACAGATGAGAAAGGGTAAAAAGGAAAGAAGGATTGCATTCTTCAGTGTAATTGTGATAGTAAAAAATTTTAGTATGGAACAATTTTTTTTATATAATTTTACAGTAAACGTACGTTATTTCAGGAATAATTACGTTACCATGGATACGTCATCATTTTTTGGTCCTAGGATCGTAAATAGCAATTTTTACTACAATTGCCATGATGATAATAATAAATTTGTGAATTTATTCCATTGTAATTTGAATAAATCTGCGAAATTTTCTAAATATGTTTCAATCGGATTAAAAATATTCGTAATATTGCCAAACTTCGCTACACATCGTCCAGAAACTTTTATACTCGACCCGAAAACTTGTATTTTCAGTCCTAATGTCCTAAACAAATAACTGTATCACGCATTTTATTCATTATTGGGTGGCATCCTGCTGTAGCAGTTCTCGTTAAAGTGCGGTAATTTTTAATATGGAGTAAAGTTTATCGGCGCGGGAATTGAACTCGGGTTCTCAAATCCACATTCCAATATACTTCCACTTAGCTATATATCTCATTTTGGTAACAAATTATTTTCAGGTAATATAAAATAAACTGAGGTACTATAAGAGCAAAATTAATATTTTTTAAAAGTCACTTATTTGAGGAAATATTCATAGTTTAAACAAAATATGATCTTAAGTAAAGACTATGAATAATGTTACATATTATTTACATTGATATGTATGTAAAATGGCGTGGAAAGAAGTTCGCTTCGAAAATGAATCCATCGTGACAATAGGCGCATCTAATTTGACATTTGGATCAAATTTTACTTGTACTTATTGAAACAAATCGCTTATTTGTTATTTTGTTTGACTGCTTTTGCATACTTTACCTCCGCTTCCCATCATCATTAATAGTTATCTGCTTGATGCAGTTTATAAATGCCTTCTCCAACAGCTTCTACACACAGCTTTCAACATAACTTCTTCCTTCTTTCAGGTCGTCTCCCATCTTCTTCTTCCTCATTCCTCTTTTACCTTCTCCTTCTACTGACGCTTCTGTTACGTCCTTCATTAGATTATCCGTTCTCAAGGCATGACCCAACTAATTTCTTTTCCTTTTAAAAATAGTCTCATACAGAGTCCTTTTTCTCCTTCTCTTTTCAATACTTGTTTTCTGTTAACTCTATTAGACCACTTAATACCAAGCATTCTCCTCCATATCCTCATTTCTATGTCTAGATTTACTAATTTTGACTAAGCATAAAATAATCCATTTCTTTATGTGATTTTGTATATTTAATTCTGTAAACCACGTTGTTTGATTTATCTGAACTGATTTAAAAACTAGTAATACAATTTTCAAATAGAATACAATTATTAAAATGACCTACGAGTGAAATATGACTATTTTTATAACGAGAATGTACCAAATTTTCTATTCGTCTTTAGTTTAGAGATCGTGTCTAGGACCCGTGGGAAATGAATACATTTTGTATCTTTTTCTTAATAATTTACTAATAAAAGTGTGTGTATGTTTATTTTTTATTATTATTGCGTCAATTTTACAGAAACTTCATTATTAAAAGAAGGATTTTGAATTAAGCCCCATCTGCCAGTACATTAGTTTAGATAGTGTTACAGCATTTTAATCCGAAAATCCAGAATTTGACTACCATATTGAGGCCTGGTGAGTTCGGACCACCGAACAAGTAGCCAGTGCGGACCCTGTACGGTAATTGGAATTAAATTCCTGTTGTGCAGAGTAGTACAAATAAATAATACAAATAGAAGAATTGATTGATCTTGTTTTAATGAATCTATTTGGGAAGTACAGTACAAGGAAAAAGAAAGAAAATGTATTGCGATAAAAATGTGAATTATCTTGATATTCCACATGATAAATATAAAAAAAATATAGCATCATGCGGTTACCAGTCGTCAAATCACAGCCCCCAAAGATGTTAGTGATGGAGGAGCCACAGGGGTAGTTTTTGAAATTATGATCGTTTGTCGCCTGTGGGAATGGAACCAGGGTTCTCAGGATCCACATGGCGACTTCATATCACTGAGCTAGCCACCCCATGATATTCCACATAAATAACATATTTTCCAAATTTTTATTGTAAAGTTAGTAGGTAAAAACTAATTGTGATTTAATAATTTTGTAGAAAATATCTGACAAAAATTTGATAAAAGAGTTCGAAGGTACCTATCTACATATATATGTCGACCGGTTCTAGTTTATATCAAGCTGATGTATTTATGGTCAATAACACCCTCAATTAGAGATGGGAATTCTAGTTCATTTGAGTGAACTAGTTCATTCGTTCTCGTTCACCAAAAAGATTAGTTCATTGAACTAGTTCATTAGTTCACTTTCGTTCACGAAATTTTTAAGACTATGATGAACGGAAATCGTATTGTATTGTGATTCACGAGCGAGAACAAGTGAACTTTTAGGATCTGGATCTAGTATAATTTGACAGCAGACAACAGAAGCAGAGCGGTAATCATAGCAACGACCACGAACGAATGAAGTATGAGTCTCGTTCGCTCGTTCATTCGATCAGTTGTTCGCTGCTCTCCGCTTTCGTTCGACCACATCGGCCGTGCCGCCGTGCTGGTGAATCATATTCCAATAGTTCGCAATGAACTAGTAGTCTCGTTCACTCGTTCACTTGTTCGCCGCTCTCCGCTTTCGTTCGACCTCATCGGCCGTGCCGCCGCGCCGTGGTGGTGAATCATATCCGAATAGTTCGCAGTGAACTAGTCTTTAATAAACGAACTAGTTCGTGTCGTTCACTATAAGGAATAGTTCATATGAACTAGTTCGTTCACGAACTACACACCTCTACCCTCAATAGTTAAATTTTAAACTAGTTTCAATAATAAAAACAATGCGAAATTCATGAAATTTGCACTAATAGACATTGCTGTCAAATATTCAATTTGCTTGTATTTATTGAAACTAACATAAAGGAGTAATGTGCAAATATACTCATATGTTAAATGAATAATATAATAAAATATGATTTTGTTTGGTAAGCGATCCAGTGCGTATAAGTCATTGGTGGTCGAGGACTGTTTGTTTCGTTATGTTGCAATCCTGCAGGTCCGCTGATTGGGAGTGTATGTTGAATTTGTACAAAAGTTGATTTGTGGACCGGTCCGGGCGTCCATAATAGTTTTGCTGAATATATTTCGTGTTGCCGTGTTGCGCTTTCAATAACTGAACAGCGCTGTTCATAAAAGTTTTCGTGTTGCGAGTAATGATCCATTATCAGGACAAAATACTTGTACACTAAAAACAACAAATTATTTATAGTTATTGATGCGCTATCTTCGGACGTGTTCTCAGATTGTGTTTGAAAATACGGTAATCGGCAGCTATAACATTAAGTTAGGATATCATCGCTGGTGTAGCTTCTTCATTACGCGTGTGCGTGAATGTGCGCGTGAGTGCGTGATGCGATCAGTGGTTGCACATTGTGCGACACACGCACCGACAATTAGCATAACAGGGTTCGCGTCTTGCGCGCAGGATAATTTCGCAATCAATTCTCGATAACGGCGTCTCCCGTTGCCCGAAACACGGTCTGGCTGCTGTGGTTGTGTGGTGTTTTATGCCTCGACACTTGGACAGGGTTGTTCTGTTGATGGCGATAGCGATGGTGACGCTGAGTATCGGCGCCACCATCAATAGCAGAGGTTTCACTTGGAATCTTGCGTCAATGAGGACCTACCTCTAAACAGTTGCGATCCCTAACTTACCCGTACAAGGTCCACGTTTCCGTTTTATTATAGTTATTTTTATAACGAGTGCCGAAAAAGGCTCGTTACGTGTAAGTGCAGGATTTAATTCACGAGGCTTGCCGAGTGCGGAAATCTGCACGAGCATGTAACCTTTTTCGGCACGTGTTATAAACAACATTTTTCCTGCAATTGTGCGATTTAGTAAATCACTAAAATATTATCAAAATTTTTAAAATTTGAATGATATTACACGAGAACGATGTTTTACGGCGTTGCTATGGTTTGTTTGTTGATTACTTGCCCATTGTTCTACGTTATTTAAAAATATTTCCCTAATTACAAGATAATTTCTTCAAAATCGTCTAGATTGGAATAGTACAATGAGTGATTCTTCTTTATCATAAACATTTCCAAAGATAATTGAAGCTCCGGATCATGCTATGTTGCATCTGTTTTCGACAATGACAATCAATCTGCTGCTGGTACTTCTAAAGCCTCCGAAATTGTTGTCAATAATATTGCTGTTAATAATATGAACAGGTACGGAAGAAATCAATGTTTCTTTAGACAGTACAAATGTTTCCACTTTACATTATGTCAATATAACATAAGCAACTGTAACAACTGTGTTAATAATATACACAAACAATAAATATTATGTATTTCTCTTACTCTTAAAATAAAACCATTTATCGATATATTTTACTTTGTTCGGTTCTTTTTATTAATTGTGTACAGATTAGATATACTGGAATTTAAGGTCATGTTTATAAACGTCAAAATACACTACTGCATATTTACTACCGTTGGTTAACCGTATCTTCTTCTTCCATAAGCGTCTGTGGCCAAAATATGAATTCCACGCTCGGGGCGAAATTTAAATCGCTCTCAACACAACTTTCTTTTGACAGTTGCGCAACAAAGCACTTTCCGCACTAGTGTTTTTTTGCTTACAGAAACGCACTTGGTCTGCATTTATCTACTTTCCATACGTAACCAAGGCAACAATAGTTACGTAATAACAAAGAAATCGCACAGTTGTAGGAAAAATGTATTACATAATTATTTACGCAATTAAACAGTGATACATTTAACAATTTAGGGATCGGAAAAGACTCTGGTCGTATTTTCCGAGATAAATTCATAAGTAATCACGGATTTTCCAGTCTAAAATGAGATTAGTAACAACCATGAGTGCCCACACGGAGGGTGGGACATCTCCTTTGATACCTGTGTTTAGTTTTTTATTATTTATTTTTTCATAAAATCAGTTTTTATTTTCTTATTTTGAATGCTATACATTTTGTATAAATTTCACTTGTGCAAATAAAAAGTATTTGTTTCTTTTTCTTTGTATATACAATAAGTTTATAATTATTTAATATTTATTTATTTGATGATTTACTTTACGCAATTCTTTTATTCATTTTTGACAATTTATTATTTATTGTACAATTAAAAATAATTTAAAAATATATTTCAGAATGTCTAGTTAGCTATTGCGATCCATTTTGGGCAATCGAAAGAAATCTTTTATCTTGATTTTCAAAGTATTATTAAGTATACATATTATGAGAGTGAAGAGATAGTTCTTAAATTTGGTTTTGTGGTAACAATAATATTATTTTACTGAGCTTGGTATATACTGAGTGTATAAAGAACCGATACTGATATTATTATAAATAAATAAAAATTATAATAAATATATCATCACGCCTTTTATCCATTACTGGGTGTGGCACTCTGCCGAAGCAGATCTCGGTAAGTGATACATTTATGCGTGTGAAGTGCGGTTACCAGCCGTCAAGTGACGGCCCCCAAAGATGTTAGTGGTGGAGATGTCACAGGGGTAATTTTAAATTGGTGAAAATGTTTTGTCGTCTGTGGGGATCGAACCAGGGTTCTTGGGATCCACAGGCCGACTTGATACCACTAAGCCATTATTAAATAAATTATTATTATTATTATAAATATGACCTCCAACTATTAAAATGCAGCAATTCATAGAAATATAAGATCTCAAATCCATTTTTCTTCTTGATTTTCTCCATCAATAGCAGTTACAATTTCTGTGTCTGTTTTAGTATATTTTTCAAATTTAGTAACTGTTGGCGTTTCTTTCACCGTCAGAAGTATTTTGTTTTTGCAGGACATGTTTCTCCTCTATTCTTCATGGTCCTCTACCTCTTTTATTATCCCTGCATATTCCGCTCCTTTCTTCAAATCATCTAGCCACTTGCTTCTTCTTCTGCCTTTCGTTTCTCTTCAGCTGCAACCAGTCCTACCGAAACATTTCTTATCAAATAATATCTCTTCATAAAATGACCCAACATATATTTATTTGTTTTAATATTATTTTAAATAAAAATTTAAATATATTGTTAATTGCAGAAAATATTTATAGCAGAATTTTGAATGTGATTTACAAAAAAAATGCATACAGTTCGTTAAAACATCACCTTGACATCAGGTATTGGTTATACGCAAAGTAAAGCACCATCAAATGATTTCTAAATTTAAATCTTTAATGAGTCAACTCTTTTAATCTTCATAATTCGTAAGATATCCCATGAGGTAGATATCTCAGTGGCAATGTGTCGAACAGTGGATTTGAGAATCTACGAGGTTTGACTATTAAATAACGAGACTGCTGAAAAAGAGTTTTATTTAAAAAAATATTCTATAATCGAATACTTCCCTTCAATGTACTCTCCTCTCCTCACCACACACCGTTCCAATCGTTTTTTCCATTGGTTAAAGCAATGCTGAAAGTCTTCTTTTGTAAGAGCATTTAGGAGCTCCGCCGATTTTCGCTTCACCTCTTCCAACGACTCGAACCGGGTTCCTTTTAAGGCAGACTTGATCTTCGGAAACAGAAAAAAGTCACAGGGTGCTAAATCAGACGAGTACGGCGTGCCTCTAGCGGCTAAATAATGCTTCACAGACAGCGCGTTATGGGTAGGTGCGTTGTCCTGGTGCAAAATCCACGACTTGTTTTGCCACAACCCCGGCCGTTTATTTTGACAGTTTCTTTATCGGCGTTTACAGTCTCAGTAATCATCCGAATGCTCATACGACGGTCTCCGCGCACAATTTCATTGATTTTGGTCACTGTTTGCGAAGTTGAAACAGAAACAGGTCGACCTGGACGTTGGTCATCTTCGGTGCTCTCTTGGTCTTCAGAAAACCGTTTATACCATTGGAAAACGCGCACACGAGATATAGAATTCTCACCATAGGCCTCTTTCAATAACTTATAACACTCAGTCGCAGTTTTTTTTAATTTAACGAGAAATTTAATATTGATCCGTTGCTCTTCTTTTTCGTCACACATTGTTATCGGCACGAGAAAAACACGTTCGTTTTTAACCTCTATAGAAAAAATACTACTACAGCGACAAAAACGTGTTTTCGTACCGGAATAGTAGACACTTCCAGCTATCCAACGCTACATTCGTTTCCTCCCTTACCTCTCTTCCTGCGCTCGCAGTCTCGTTATTTAATAGCCAGATCTCGTATGTTCGTTTCTCACAGACGACAAACTAACTATCATCACATTAAAATTACCCCTATGGTCCACCTATCACCTATCAAGATCTGCTACGGCAGTAGTGAGTAAATGTTATTTAATTTATTTTTATTCGCAAATTACTAATGATGATCAAAAATGAAAAAAAAATTCCTCTTTTGCTTATATTAATCAATTGTGATCTAAACAGATGAGTTATATACAAAATAAGCTATTTATATTTCGATTGATGTTCAATAGTTTATTAGTCTTTGTTTCGATCACATGGTTCTCAAGAAATCTGTACCCTATTGACTGATTTAATTTTGCGAAAATTCATCGAGAAGATTATTTGCTGGATCTCAATTAAATCATTATATTGGCTCGCTCTGACAGTGACCGCTACATGCAGATATAAGTTAGTGTTTATAGGCCCATGTGTGCGAGTAGGTACACGCATGTAAGATAGCTATAAGTTAGCGTGGCGAGCGCGACAGTTAGTGGCTTAGTGCACACAGCATACACCCACACTGGTCTAACAAATCACGCGTTTAACAGAGTCATCTAAAATAATGTTGAAGACATGAAACATAACCCGACACGACTGCGGCGTGAACACACCGTGTCCGTGTCTGCTAGACATGCGCAGCGGTCCTCAAACAGGAGATGACTCCCACAAGAATCTTATTGTGAGAGGTTCTTCATTTGAAGGTGTGTCTTTAAAAGAAGAGAGTTTATTTGCTATTCTGCACAACAGGAACTTTATCCCAATTACAGTTCATAGGGACTTACAGTTATTGTAAAAACCAAAATAAAACTTGGTTCGTGGTTCGTATTCTATTATTTATTTATTTATTTGTTACTCTGCACAACAGGAAGTAAATCCCAATTACAGTACAGGGGGCCTACAGCTTATAGTGGAATCCGAACCACTCAGACACAATCGTATTTTTGGATATAAGTAGAAGTCCGTGAGATTTGAACGCACGACCTCTTGCTTACTAATTAAGAAACGCAAGTTTTATCTCGCTTTTATCCACTGAGCTACGATTGCCTGTTATAAGCTGTAGGTCTCTTAAACTGATGGTAATTGGGATTAAGTTCCTATTATGCGGAGTAACCACTGAACTGTAAACTATCTTAAACTCGTATATCCTATCTGTTTACGAAGACTCAACTTGAAGACCTATTGAATAGAAATGACTTGTTCCTATCGGGTACCTTCGTGGGGACAAACTTGGCCGAATTAGTCTTATACTGACAAATACGCTATATTATGTCGTATCTGATACATCTTTGTTTTGAATTTTACTGCTGACTGTTATAAACAATTTTGTATTCTAATATTTTAAACTTATAAATCTTATTTAAAAAAAATATATGTAAAATTTGCACCATTATCATAAATAAATTAAATAAATATATCATCGCACCTTCTACCCATTACTGGATGTGGCACTCTGCCGAAGCAGATCTCGGTAAGTGATATATTTTGCGCGTGAAGTACGGGTACCAGTCGTCAAATCACGGCCTCCGAAGATGTTAGTAGTGCAGAAGCCACAGGGATAGTTTTTGAGATTATGAAAATTGTTTGTCGCCTGTGGGAATCAAACCAGGGTTCTCAGGATCCACAGGCCGACTTCATACCACTGAGCTAGCCATTATCATGAAATGAAATAATGTCTGAATCGTGCCGAATACCATTCGAACACTCGTAAAATGTACTGATTGCCCCCGCTATGATTCAATTGGTCTTCATTTTTGTAATACAAGCGCTAGTTCCAAGTAGTATACATTTCAGTGGGAGTAACAAATAAACAAGTTGCCATATAGGTCGTTTAATTTTCAAACCGTTGTTCGGAAAACGCAAGTTGTATCCACTAAACTAAGTTATTGCCTGATCAAAATCAATGTTGAACTATTAGTAGATGGGTCCATTTGGTGCTTTCTAGGTAAACAATTTAAATCGGACAACGAAAATAACAAACGAAATATGTTGTGATTGATAACTTATTGGCAACCCTTATTTTGAAATTACTTTATACTCTATAGATTAACAACATTTCGTTATTTTTAATCAAAATTCTGTCAATGAATTTTGCAGACGACCGAAGCTACAAGTAAAAAAATATATTAACGATGATCTCGAAGCTATCAAAGCTGTCATTATATTCATTGTATATGTAAATAAAATGCATGAAAATATCATAAAAACGCCAAGGAAAAGATCAAGTCATAAAATACCGAAATTTTGCTGATTATTAATATATATTGAAATATATAAGTCTATGATTGTAATTAATATATTGACCGATTTTTAGATAATGATCAAGAGACAGAATATCGAAATTTATAATTTGGTGAAGTTTCAACTATTTATTCCAAGTATTACATACAGATCATCTAATTCGCCTAGAATTAAACATCTATTTGCCAGTTAGATCAGATCTAACTTACACTTACAGAAACAGTATAGAATACAACTTACAATAAAGAAGGTAATAGAATTAAAATTAATTAATATTATGCTAACAGAACTAATTTATAAAAAAAGAATTATATATTTTTAATTTATACCTAAAAGTTAAAAGATAAAAAAAAAACTAATACTAAAACTACTACTGACGACAACACAGAATTTTTTTATATGAATTAATAATATTAATAATAACAATAATAGCAAACACTACTAGCAAACATGAAATAAAAAAATAAACAAAGAGATGATAGTGACAGCAATGGTAACCTTAAGGCAAGGGCGGATTCAGGAATTGTCCAATAGGAGGGCCATGACTTTTTTTTGATCAAACAATAAGTCGCATGCGAAATGGATTCAACGACATGTACATACGAACAGAAGCAAATATATTTCTTTAGAAACAAACATTTTCGCTTGTTAAACAAATATATACATAACTCTTGTATCGTTTATTTACACATTGCGTACTTAGACAATTAGGGTACAACGTCGGGTTTTGGACTTCGCGAATCTATCTAAGATTCTTTCAGGATTCAGCGGAATGTCTGTATGCAAATGCATCAACGAGAGTCCCACGAGACGGTCTTGGGTCATGTGGCTCCTGAGACACGATTTCAGCCGACACAGGGCTGAAAAACTACGCTCTGCTGAAGCCACACTAATTGGCAGACTTAAGAAATTTTGCGCAAATTGTGTATAAAAATGATAACAAAATAAAATAAAATAATTTCATTTTTACAATCGAATTTCAGTTTCACTCAGTTCTGTCAGAATCATAAATTTATCACTAATTACATTTTTTCCTATAGTTCAAGGTTTGTCGAATATAATCATGAAACTTATAGAAAATCCCGACTACAAAAAATTACCCAAGGGGAGGCCATGGCCTCCATGCCCCCCCCCGTGGATCCGCCCTTGCCTTAAGGACACCAACTGAAAGTGTACCATTATCTCGAGTTTGACACATCGTGATCACCGCTATCTTTTAGTAGTTGAATATCCCAATACAAATTAAAAATTTGCTATGTATTCTGTAATTTTTGAATCTCCTTTAACTAAAAATAAATAAATAAATATATCATCACGCCTTCTACCCATTACTGGGTGTGGCACTCTGCTAAAGCAGATCTCGGTAAGTGATATATTTTGCGCGTGAAGTGCGGTTACCAGTCGTCAAATCACGGCCCCCAAACATGTTAGTGGTGGAGGAGCCACAGGGATAGCTTTTTCAAATTATGAAAATTTATCGCCTGTGGGAATCGAACCAGGGACCTCAGGATCCACAGGCCGACTTCATACCACTGTGCTAGCCATCCCATAAAAAACTAGGAATTCTAAATAAACATAGGATAGATCCAAAACTTTTATATCGTTCAGTATAGTATCTTCAAGTTCTTGACTGTGAACCTATTGATATCCACTGTAGAATGGTATCAATATTGATGTGCAGTGATTGATAAAGGCGAGATAAATGAGCATCGGTCAGGTGGAGCAGCATGCTCTAACCTGGCTATTTGTAGGCGCCTAACATATGTATTGTAGGCATGATCCGTAGAACGTTACGTGTCCATGTAGTACGTCCAATGCTCAATGTTTCGATGTGTGGGCAGACAGACGTTTCCAACAGACACCCAGCCTCATATCCAGAGGCGTACGTCACACAATTGTGATATTACATTCGTAATATCTTCATAGGTACATTGGTGAAGTGAAGAATGGTTGATTTAATTAAATGCCTTTCAACCTAAAGGTAACCATTCTTCCTATGTTGTAAAATTGAAGAAATGTCACGAGATAATTTATTTGTAAAAGTTAATTAAAAGTTAGTTGAGTTACGTTTTTTTACATTGCCTTGAAAAGGTAGATTTATTTTTTAAATTATTTTTTATCTACAAGTAATTGCTAATAGTTCTCGCAACAGTAGCAATTATATCTTTTAATAAGAAGTAGTAAGACATAAATTTTAAATTTAAACATGAATTTCTTCAATGTACTTCTACTGGATCGTAAAATTTTTATTTTACAACTTTTCTGCGAACAACCAATACAATAAATGCAGTGTACAAAGTATCAAAGTAAAGTATAATTGCAGACTGATTCATTTTTAAAATCTGTTCAGTTCCCCCTGAGGCAACTGACAGTCACGTTATCACAAATCAATTTATCAACTGTCTTTTATTTTAAAACATCACAGGCCCGCTGGATCTATTGAATGGTTCATAAACGAAGTTCAATTATGTTGAATCTACAGATCAGCGAATCCAAACAGCGATAAGAATCGCGCACACACGTAGCGAGGAACGTGCATTGTGTTAAGTTTAATGGAAAATAGATCAAAAGTGCATTGGGCAGAGGTGGTGCCAGGAGATAAATCCGACTGATAACCTTTCACATCTGTGCGCACTTTGCTGCTTACGTCACGCCCCATCGCGCCAGAAATTCGAATCGCGCAACGTGGGCTTCTTGCCCCACAAAATGTAGGTAACTATTATCAGTTCGACTCCTTCAAAAGTTACTATGTTGGTAAGGTTATTTACAAATAACTTTTTCTACGATCAGTAAAAAAAGTATGCTTTCCGAATCACATTTGTTGACAGTAAGTAAACAATTGGAGACTATGGTTCATTGCAGATTGTTGCTATTAGCAACGGGATTCTTTGCTGATCGTTACTATTGGCACCGGTCTACCAACTATTTTTTAGATCTCAAAGTTTGTTTTTTTTTCGTTTTTGTTCTGTTAAAAATTGATTAATCTCTCGTTAAAAGTATCTTTCTCTCGATACGTTCATGCTACAATCTCTAGTTTGGGCCCGTAAACAATTATTTTCAACCCTTAGTATATAAATAACTTTGTATTTTATAACTCTCTTAGAGAGTTGCACCAACAAAATTTTTTTTTTAAACTTGGTTTATATTAATACAAGCAAATCGAATTTATATGTCATATGGAATCATTCATATTACTGTGAAACATTCGATATGCATTTATTTACTTAAATTAAGTTTAAAATTTAAATATTGTTGGTATAACTTTATACCTTTGATTAAAAGTGACAATATCTATGTCGATGATTAATGTTTTCATCTTTTTTTTTGTTAAATTATATATGATGACATCACATCATTCAATTTGATGAAGAAAATTAGATGTATCAGACAATAATTATTTTCAATAATAATATTACAAGAGAGTGAGAATAAATTGAAAATAAATTGACAGATCTTCCGAAAACTTGTTGCCAGGCTATAGCCACGAAAGCCCGTAGGGCTTGAGTGGCTATTACCAAATGGCAACAAGTTTGAGAAAGATACTGGAGAATTATTTTCTAATTTATCAAACTCTCGAGTTATATTTAATTAGATTATTTTTTGACTTAGCTGTTGAGGTCGATTCACCCGACTTAAAAGATTTTGAACTGGGTCCATTTCGATTGATTACTTATTAATGTATTCTTGGAAGTTGTTTCCAAAATTTGTTGGTGTATTTCTGTATCTAAAATACAACTAAATCAATTATTTCACACATTTTACTTGACGTGTTGACAGTTTTAAATAAATATTTAACAACTACCTATCATTTGTCACAAACAAAAAAGCATCTACAGGGATAATTCCCGGGAATAATCACAAGAGCTTTATTCTCAGTATAATAATGACAGGATTGGTTAAAACGCAGACACGTGACATACAATGAAGCATTTCATTGGTTTCGAGAAACGTCAAAAAATAATCAATACAATAATTTTAAAAATTATAATTTTTTTTTTTAATTGGCCAGGAACTAGATTAATATATTTTTGTACTCATAAATGTTATCAAATTAATTTACTCTTTTTTAATAATACAATAAGCATTTAAAAATAATCTAGAAATTTAAAGAAATTATATTCGGAAAATAATGTGTAATTAGCATGCGAGAAAGTTATTATTTGTTAAATGATCATTTAAAAAAATTGCATTCTAGTTATTGCAATCGAAATTTTGATTCTGAAAATTAGCATGTTGGAAAATGGTCATTCGGGAAAATAGTTATTCTGGAAATTAGCAATTTGTGTAAATGCATTCATGTAATTTGCGTTCGTGAAATTGGCATTGGAAAAATTGTTATTCTTTAAAATTTTCTTTCGGTTATTCAGGCCATTACATTTCTTTCAAGTTATCATTCGTTAAAATTGCATTCGAAGAAAATGGATGATAACCTCGCAGCATGCATGCTCAAGGTAAAAAATCTAATTAATTTGTTTTATGTTGAATTTTTGATTCCCTTTCAATAATATAAATCATCAATGATTCACTGAAATCTGTGTAATCATTTTCCTTTTTTATTGAATTGTATTACATTATAGCTATTATGAATATTTAATGTAGTGGTTATAATTGATTAGGGAAATTATTAATGAATTCCATTCAATCGGTCTGTCTGGATGCACAATAAAAGTTTTCGAAAGATCTGTCAAATTATTTTCAATTTATTCTCACTCTCTTGTTATATTATTACTGAAAATTGTTTGTCTATAATATTGAATGATGAAAAATTATAATTCGAGAAAACGGTTATTCTGGAAGTAAATGTGCATTAATAGATTTTGTGTATGGAAAAAAATTAAACAAGTAAATATACGGTAATTCCTTCGGGAAATCTAAATTTGGAAAAATAATCAATCGGTAAATACAAGAAATTATCTTACGAGAAAAAGATATTTGGAAAAATTATTATTCGGGAAAATGGAAATTCTAGAAAAATGCATTTAGGAAATAATCATGCGGAGAAATTATAATTCCGGAAAAAAATATTTGAGAAATTGCATTCAGGGAAATGATCGAGAGCAATGGAATTTTATACGTAAATAACGAATAGGTTTTCATTCTTTAAAACATTGTGCAAATCTCCAAATAAAATGCATTTTTATTTATGAAGACTACAGATGAAGAGAACATAATACGCGTACAAGTAGGTTTTGTGTAGGAGCTTGTCCAGTGTTATAGAAAAATGCATCTTGGCTGAAATATGAAATAATCGCGGGCCGCGTTGTGTGTCGGGCGCGACTAGTGCCCCCCGCTGGCCGCGTGACGGACGATCGTGGTGCCCTGTGCAGACTGCGGAATGCGACACGAACAGCCACTGGTGCTGCCAGTGATTTGTACCAAACTGTTTTTGTTTTCATTGTCTTCTCGATATATTAATACATACGTTCTACAACAATACCAATATGATTTAGTAGGAAGAAAAAAGAGTATTATTTACGAATCTTCTATAAAAAAAAGTAATTTATTAGGTACGTCTTTTATTTAATTCTGAGGGCTACTCTGCAGTTGAAGGAATAGATGACATAAAGTAAAATGTGGTTAGCAAGCTTCACAAAGGATCAAGAGAAGTAAGTAGAGAGTGAGTTACATATCAGGGTCTTTATTTTATAAGAAAATAGAATGAAAACGCTTAGAAATGTGTGACAACCTAGCAACTTATTCAGTAGATTATTTTTTACGTTTCTTAAAACCAATGAAATGCTTCATTGTATGTCACGTGTCTGCGTTTTAACCAATCCTATCATTATTATACTGAGAATAAAGCTCTTGCGATTATTCCCGGGAATAATCCCTGTAGATGCTTTTGTTTGTGGCAAATGATAGGTAGTTGTCAAATAATTATTTAAAACTGTCAACGCGTGAAGTAAAATCTGTGGAAAAAATCGATTTAGTTCCATTTTACACCAATAAATTTTGGAAACTAATTCCAAGAATACATTAATAAGTAATCAATTGATATCGACCCAGTTTAAAATCTTTTAAGTTGGATGAATGAATAACTAAATATAACTCGGGAGTTCGGTAAATTAGAAAATAATTCTCCAGGATCTTTCTCAAACTTGTTGCCAAATGGAAACACCTCGTATTTAGCTAAACTTGCTTCACTGGCACATCATACTTTAAACAAAACACTACCACTTCATTTATTCCTAAATGACATATGAATATCCAATATCTGGATTCAGCACTGACTACGATTAGGTATGGTCTACTATTTTGTAACCAGAAAGCGAGAGGAAATAAAATGAAGTGTGTAGATTGCTGTAGCGAACTATACAATTTATACAAAAAGGTACATTCAAAAGGTAACATTATAAATTGATCGTCGAAACACAATTTCATTGCAACCCAAAACCTAAATAAAACTATAGTGTGAACATAAGGTAAGCGCGATAGTCCCCTAGCCTAGAATTTTCTCAATTTCCCAAATAAACTAACCACAGAAAATATATAAAAATGATGGGGTTGGCTTACAAGTATCGCCGGCATCAGGTATATGTTGGTGTTTCCCCGCTATCGGCGATCCGCAGGTAATTCCGCCGGTTTCACATAAAAAACGGAATACTAATGCGTTGCCGACTGCAGGGAGGTGAAATTATGGAAATCATCTCCGGGCTGGGAGAAGGGCACGCGACAATCATCCATTTGTGTAATCGTGCACGCTTTCGGCACTCTTTGGGATCCGAATAAATTATTTCTAGGTATTCGGGCATCCGAAGCCCCCGGACAAATGTAAATACAGCGCACAAGTGCACGATGAGGTACGAACGTGACGACAAATTTTTAGGGAATGGGGAAAATCGTAAGGGTTACTGTAAAATTCTATCACATGATAAAAGGTTATTTTAAATACTGAATGTTTGTATTGTTATCGGATTACTAACAAATAACATGACATCAATATCAATAGGTATAAATCATTATAGATTGTCCTAGTCTAATTCTTAGTAGATATAACCACTGTCATCCATGCAAGAATTTGTGCGTTCAAATATCGCTTCAATTTATGTCAAAAATATATGACTGCGATTGAGGGATCAGTGGTTCAGATTTTATTATAAGCTATAGGTCTCCTGTAATGTAAGTCGGATTCAGTTCGTATTGTGCAGAATAGTAATTAAATCTATCTTAACAAGATATTATATTTTATTGGTGTTTTTATTTAACAATATTATTTATAATTATTAAACTGTCAAATTATCAAAAAGTGTATGTATAAAAAATAAATAAATATATCATCACGCCTTCTACCCATTACTGGATGTGGCACTCTGCCGATGCAGATCTCTGTAAATGATATATTTTACACGTGAAGTGCGGTTACTAGTCGTCAAATCACGGCCCCCAAAGATGTTAGTGGTGGAGGAGCCACAGGGGTAGCTTTTTAAAATTATGAAAATTGTTTGTGTATGTGTGAATTCATAATGTCTCAAGGCTTAGAAAAATCCCAAAAGAAGAAACAAATAGAACTAAATGCAAAAAAAGAGAAAATAATAAATTAATGAACTAGATTTAATGGGGTGGCTAGCTCAGTGGTATGAAGTCGGCCTATGGATCCTGAGAACCCTGATTCGATTCCCACAGGCGACAATTTTCATCATTTCAAAAACTACCCCTGTGGCTCCTCCACCACTAACATCTTTGGGGGCCGTGATTTGACGACTGGTAACCGCACTTCACGTGTAAAATATATCACTTACCGAGATCTGCTTCGGCAGAATGCCACACTCAGTAATGGGTAGAAGGCGTGATGATATATTTATTTATATTTATAGATTTAATGGTTACTTTGACTTTTATTATTTGATATTGATATTCGTTCAGTTTTGCTATTATACGTATTATACTAGATCAATAAAGTGTTACTTTATTGATACTAAACAATTTTACAAATCATGTAGTTATGGTTCAATCAAACATGAACATATTAACATAATTTCCTTTTTTAAAAAATGTTTCACTTTCCGAAAACTAATAAGATTATATTAAAGTTTTTTTTTTTTTTGGGAATATGATTTAGCTTAATTGGACAAATCCAAAATTCGGGATTAGGTAGATTCTAGCTAAAACTCTTTTGCGAATTGGTTTATTTATAATCTTGTGATAAAATGTATTTGAATTTGCTACTTAAATGTATTTTAAATTAGTCACCAAATCTTACAAATGTGCTAAAGAAAAAAATATGTCGAAAAATAGTGTATGAGATGGTTGAGAATAAAGACCCATGTTTATTTCTTTATCCGTTTATTTCATTTAATTAGTACGAGAAAACTACATACATACATATATACATATCTTCACGCTATATCCTAACAAATGGGGTAGCACGAACCCTAATATCACTCATAAAACATTCACTCATCACACTCATCAAACAATCAGAAAACTTAGCATACTAATAACATATTTGGAATTATAGGATAACACATCTTTTGTCTCACCGTTTTGTTCGATTTTATATATGTCCATTATTTTATTGTATCTAATAAATTATATAAATCCATGAGCAAAATTTATATTGTATTTAAAACATTGTTTTTAAGACAAAAAAAAGTGAAATTAAATTTCAAGACAACATAACAAAAAGAAAGGGTTACTTTATTTATTATATTACTAAGGAGGAAAAGATATGGACATGCCATGTACTATTTCTAATTTTTTGTTTCTCTTAGCTTTTGCAAAAATATTTCGGTTTAGGCGAAAAGTAATCCACACAGTACCTATTAGAAAACCAAAGAGAAAAACAGTTTAATATGGTGTGAGTAAAAGGCTTTAATAGAAATAGCAAGGAATACCAAGTATAAAAATAAAGCGTTATCGCGATGTCAGTACCGCAATAACAAAATGAAAATTCCATAACCGCATTTAACAAACACGGAAAAGCATTCAGGACAAAATAGCAGTTATATTCGTTGTCACCTTCACACCGAGTGCAAACCATTTACGTTCCACACAAAACAAGCGACACGCTGCACAAAAAACAGCCAACTACGATCCGGGGGCCAGGGGGTGGCAACAGAAGGCGCGTGCTGTGCAAGAGTAGCCGCCGCCGTCGAGCGCATTCCCTCAAAAGCAAAAATTTGAATTTGAATAGCGCTTAAACGTGCGGTAAACCTGCATCTCCGCAATTGTGTGCGTGCGTGCACACATATGTATACCTGCAGGGTGTGGTTGTGTGTGAACTTGTGAATATGCAACAGAAACCGAACAGATTTTGCTTTGTACGGCACTCAGCATTTCAGGATCAACAAATTTTCTGTTCGATTGAGTCGTCTTACCTTTTGATTCATGGCATTCCATTTGCCACTTTCAATATGAATTAGGTATAATCAATTTTGTTCGTAGGTAAACTGAAATAATTTATATGGGTATAAGTTTTAAATTTACGTAAACATAACATTTTGACATTTTAACAACTGTATACTTTGCTTTTTTTCATGAATTTTAAATTTATTAATTACTGATGCTGCTGGGACTTTAAATTGTTGTGCTTTTGATGTGTTTCCTCGGAATTACGAGATAAGAGCACAGACATAATATATGCAGACGTCTAACTAAATGTATTTCAAAAGGCAGCATTTTTATCGATGAAATTTGTAGTTGTGGGTGAGTTTGTACTTATTTATTTGTTACTCTGCACAGCAGGAACTTAATTCCAATTACAGTACAGGGGATCTACAGTTTATAGTGAAATCCGAACCACTCAGACACAATCGTATTTTTTTTGATATAAGTAGAAATCAGCGAGATTTGAACGCACGACCTCTTGCTTGTTATTTAAGAAACGCAAGTTTTACTTCGCTTTTATCCAATGGGCTACAATATTTTAGGTAAGTAGCACTAATGTTGTTTTAGTTCATGATTATTGAATTAGAGCAATAATAGTTAAGGAATTATAATTTTACAATACACAATTCATTTTAGAAGAAATTAATTCACAATTCAAAATAAATTGTAATTACTACTTTATCGCTCATGAACCGACATTAGCACAGGTATACAGAATCGTGTAAAACTACAAATTTCATTGATAAAAAGTGCTACCATTTGAATACATTTAATTAGACGACTGTTTATATTTGTCTGTGGCAAGAGCAACTAAATTTTAATATTCAAGACCAACGAGAATGCGGTCCAAACAGACGTGTAATCTATAATGCATAAAAATATATTTTCCTACAACTGTGCGATTTCTTTGTTATTACGTAACTATTATTGCCTTGGTTACGTATGGAAAGTAGACAAATGCAGACCAAGTGCGTTTCTGTAAGCAAAGAAACACTAGTGCGGAAAGTAATTCATTACGCAACTGTAAAAAAAGTTGTATTGAGAGCGGTTTAAATTTCGCGCCGAGCGCGGAATTCATATTTTGGACCCAGAAGCTTATGGAAGAAGAAGATGCACTGAGCCAGCGCTAGTAAATATGCAGTAGTATATTTTGACGTTTATAAGCATAACCTTAAATTGCAGTATATCTAATCTGTACACAATTAATAAAAACAATCGCACAAAGTAAAATATATCGATAAATGGTTTTATTTTAAGAGTAAGTGAAATACATAATATTTATTGTTTGTGTATATTGTTGTTACAGTTGCTTATATTGACATAATGTGAAGTGGAAACTTTTGTACTGTCTAAAGAAACATTGATTTCTTCCGTACCTGCTCATATTATTAACAGTAATATTATTGACAACAATTTCAGCGGCTTTAGAAGTACCAGCAGCAGATTGATTGTCATTGTCGAAAATAAATCCAACATAGCATGATCTGGGGCTTCAATTATCTTTGGAAGTGTTTATGATAAAGAAGAATCACTCAGTGTAGTATTCCAATCTAGACGATTTTTAAGAAATTGTCTTGAAATTAGTGAAATATTTTTAAATAACGTAGAACAATGTGCAAGCAATCAACAAACAAACCATAGCAACGCCGTAAGTGAATATCAAGTTTTTATATATTTTGACAATATTTTAGTGATTTTCTAAATCGCACAGTTGTAGAAAAAATGTTATTTATAACACGTGTCGAAAAATATTACGTGCTCGTGCAGATTTCTGCACTTGTTATAAAAATTATTATTACCGTAGCAAATATTGGGAAGTGATATATTTTGCACGGCAAATGCAGTTACTAGGCTCTAAATCACGGCCTCCAAAGATGTTAGGAGAGGGGAAGCCACAGGGACAATTTGACATTAGTGACATATTTCAAAAGATTAATAAACCATCTAAATTTCTAAATTTACTTCTGAAAATTTTAATTTCTGATAGTTAAAAAATGTAAGTCTACGTCGTGAGAAAGTGTCATTCTTTTCTCTGGTGCTTTATATCCCCCACCTTCAGCTCTGTGTCACTTTCTTCCCTACATATAACTATTGTCACTAGTAAATATAATATTTAAATAGATTTGAGGATACGAGTTCGATTCCCACTGCCGACAAACATTTTCACCATATTAAAATGACTTCTATGAATAACATCTTTGGGGGCCGTGATTTGACAGCTGGTAACCGCACTTCACACGCATAAATATGTCACTTATCGAGATTTGCTACAACAGAGTGCCACACCCATTAATGGGTAAAAGGTGTGATGATATATTTATATTTATAATTTACAATAATAGCTGTCAATTAAAAAGAATTATCCTTTGCAACTGACCAAAACAAGGTGGTAATAGCTGTATTCCATTTGCCACTTGGTTCCCTTAAATCAGTTCAGATAAATTCGACACATGACTAAATCAATTGAATTAAGCAAACTGATGCACTTATTGGAGTGAATTACTTCAAAGTAAATTAGAATCTGTAATTCTAGTACTGGAAATAAAGTCAGCGAAGTAATGCAGCAAAATAAATAAGTGATATGGTTCAGTAAATGTAAGTTAGATCGGATACAAATGGCAAATGGAATACGCCTAAATTCATTTCTTTTTTATCATCGCTATAATATACATGTAACTAAGGAAGTAGAGAGTATAGGATTAAATTCGTCTGAATTTGATTTAACTACTACCAAATAATATTTTCCTAAAATTTTAAAAACGAGAACATATTCTTTTTAAAGAGATGTTATAGAAACCCTATAGATAAACCAAGTTTAAAATATAAGTTTTATTTGTGCTATAAATATATGTATAATAAATATTTTTAAATAATATAAATTGAGAAAAAAGTATTATTCTGTTAATTCTACTCGTACAAATCAACATGTTGCGGAAAGATGTAAGAAATGTAACCCCTAAAATTTGCGAGATAAAATTATAAGATATTTATTTAGTTGGTTCCTAATGTTATTTATCTTACTTTCACTGAAGTTGAAGTATAGCTCCCCGTCTAAGTTGGGTAAAAATCCAGAAAAAATAACAAAACCAAACGTGATACTACCTTCCACCATGCATGTGTGTCTCGGCCAGGGTGCCAGGTCGATCCGTTAGTTACACTCTCAGTTAAATCGCATTTTTTCTAAATCTGACAATACACTTTTTTATAGATAAACGTCAAAGCCTAACAGTTCTTCTATATGCCATGCCAGAATAAGATCGCAGTTCAGCAACACGAAAGGGTCCGCAGAACTGCATACCTCGACCGTGTTCAGCATACAATGGACGCAGTAACCTTTTGGTGGAACATGTATTGTGACAATAGAACAGATTCTCCCTGTGTGATTTTTTACCCAAAAAAATAAGAAAAAACTTTAAACATCGTATCAGATTGTCGTACGTGTGTCTGCTGGAGTTTTTATTATTAAAAGTGAAATACTTTGCTAATGGTTTTGGGGTCTTTTATACATTTTTGTGGCTGGAATTGACTCAAAAAGTTAACATTTTTAATATAATTTTTATAGCCCTTCATTTTTAAGCAGAATCTTATAATTTTAATTCATTTTTTTTGTGTATGACGCATTTATTTTTCTAATTGTATTCTTATGAATTAAACTAAACAAACAAAAGACATAATAAAAATAATAAATGGAGCACTTAATATGAAAAACTATAATATTATGTTAATTAAATAAAACCTGGCTACCGTTAAGTTAATCAAGAAATTATAATTGCTTGTTTACTTCGTTACTTGTTTACTTGTTATTTGTTACTAAGTTACTTATTTATAATTACATTTTGTTTATTTATTATTTGAACTTTTTCCTGACGAAACTACACTTGTCCAGAACGATGAAATTTAAAGAATAACTAAGTTCTGTAATTTATTGAAAATAAAATTACAGAACTTAAATAATAGCCGTTTCAACTATTAATTTTTTGTAAAGTTTTGCTTTCATTTTAAGGATTATTCATTTTTCAACGTACATAAATTGATTTACTTAAGGAAGTACTAGTGTGACGATGGCGCCATCGGTTGTCGAGTGGCGAAACTGACGCTCAAAAAAATATAAAAATTGAATAAAATAAGTGTTTTATACCTATTATGATTTGAATATCATGAATTGTTAACAGGTTGTTGGTCTAGTGAATTTTCAAATATCATACCACCGTGTGGTGTTGCAATTATAAATTGGGATTCTTAATTTTTCGTTAAAAACAAGGCTTTGCATGGCTATATATCCATTACTAAACGATAAAAAACTTTCTCATTCTGATACAATATACATGGATAGTTCTAGAACATCATACTAGTTTTTCAAATAAAACTGCAAAATTTTAGAGGTACACAAACCAAATATGTGCGATTCTGAGTGATGATCGCCATAAGCCCCGTGTATAAGAACTCAACGTTACACGCGAATATATTTGTTCACAGACGATGAATGTGTTTCATATTTTAACAGGATGCGTATGACTATCCAATGTTTACGTGCGCAAAATTTCATTCAGATCTGCAAAAAAAATTTTCACGCTAATACTACCTTAATGGAGTAGGCTCATTGGTATCGAATCGGCCTGTAGATCTAAGAGCCCGGGTTCGATTCCCGCAGTCGACAAATAATTTTAACCACATTACAATTATTCCTATAGCTTCCCCTTCACTAATATAGTTGGGGATCGTAATTGACGGCTAGTAACCGCACTACACGTACAAAATATATCACTTAACGAGATCTGCTAAGGCAGAGTGCCACACTCAATAATGGATAGAAGACGTGATGATATATTTGTTTAATTTTTTACAAACGGACTTATAATATATTTACTTATTTATTCTGAAGCGGAATAAAGTTTACTCGTAATATACAAGGTCATAAATGTTTAACTTGTGCAAAAGTATCCAGAAACTATATCCATTGTAGAAAAAAATGCTTGAAATAAAAGTTATAGATAATAGATTTCTAAGTAATGGTAGCCCAATGGACAAAAGAATAAAACAAAGATAAAACTTGTTAAGTTAAGTTAAAATTTCGCTGACTTCAAATTATGTCAAAAAAATACGATTGTATTTGATTCGTTCCAATTTCGCCTGTATTGTAATTATTATTAAGTTCATGTTGTGCAGATTAATATATAAATAAATATTTAAATTCTGTTATATTTGCAGTATATTAAAGAGTTATGGGGATCGAGGCTACCTTTGACATAAAACAAAAAAGAAAGAAAAATTGGAATAAAATCTGATTTATATTATATGGCGACCGTAGTTTAGTTGATTAAAGTATATGATTGGAGTTCATAGATCCCAGGTTCAAATCCTGAGGGTATCCTAAATTTTCTCTTTATAAATCAATTTGATTTCATCAATTGTTAAGTAATTACTTAAAAAAATTATAATTAAATTTCAATTGGTAAATATTCTTCTTAAATAATCATGACACTGCAAATGACTCTCGTGCCAAGTCTTTCAGTATATGAAAGAATGAAATCCAGGCTGACTTTGACACAACAAAAATTGAAATAAATTCAAATTTTATTACATGGCGACCGTAGTTTAAAATTCAAAATTCAAATCCTGAAGGTGTCCCAATTTTTCTCTTTATAATTCAATTTGATTTTATCAATTGCTAAATATTGACTAAAAAATTTTAGTCGATAAATATTGTTCTTAAATAACTCTCGTTTATGAAAGAGTCATAGGATTGGAAGCTGTCTTTACCATATTACAAAATAAAGAGAAAAACTGGAATAAAGTCAGATTTAAATCCTCAGTGACCGTAGCTTAGTTGGTTTAAAGCATAGGATCGAAATTCATAGGTCCCAAGTTCAAATCCTGGCAATATACCAATTTTTCTCTCTATATTTCAATTAGTTATTATGAAGTTGGAGTAAATTATTAACCAATGTGTAATGTTAAATTTGATGGATAAATTATGTTTATGGGGTGGCTAGCTCAGTGGTATGAAGTCGGCCTGTGGATCCTGAGAACCCTGGTTCAATTCCCACAGGCGACAAACAATTTTCATAATTTAAAAAACTACCCCTGTGGCTCCCTCACCACTAACATCTTTGGGGGCCGTGATTTGACGACTGGTAACCGCACTTCACGCGCAAAATATATCACTTACCGAGATCTGCTTCGGCAGAGTGCCACACCCAGTAATGGCGTGATGATATATTTATTTATTATAATTATTTTTAGTAAAAATTGGACGTAGTATATTATTTGACAGACTTGTTGTTCCGTTTTCATCATAGTCTATTAATCCAACAATTAATTAATAATGAGTTGACATGATTTTACAGGTTATATTAATTAGATTATAATAGATTTAATGATCTGTAAAAATAACTGTATGATAATATTAAATCTACAGTATAAATTAATTACCCGTGGTTGATGAAAAAGGCCCTTTGATGCAAAATTGACCACTTAACTACGTCTTTTGACTGGAGTGTTTTTATGTAAAATAAATATTAAATTTGAAAAAATCAACTTGCCTCCGCCAGGATTTGAACCCGGACCTTCCACTTGGGCCGCGAACGTCCTACCAATGGGGGATTCAAGTGGTAGAGCTTTTTAATATATATTTATTAAAATAAATTCTTGACCGTACATCATATTTAATACAATATAAAATCATACCTTTATTGCTGAAATATGAAAGTTAAAGTTGAATAATTCAAATCGCTCATCTGTATTTCGCACTGCCATATTGCAATTACGTAGTTGCATTAAGCCAATCACAGAACTTTGTCTGAAACGTTTGTCGGTGCTCAATTTTACTGAGAGGAAGACGAAGAAGAAATAAGCATTCAGTATTCTACGATTCTACCAATGACGTATAATACTAGACGAATTATGCCGTATTCAAGTCAATGCAGTATCGTGAAGCAGAAAGAGATTGAATAACTTTTGGGTCCGCCGGGTGCGCGGCAAGGAGCGAGTAAACTTTGATGTTATGCAAGTTGCTCCTTGCCGCGCACCCGCCTCACCGACCAGTTATTCTATCCCTTTCTGCTTTACAACAAACGCCGTTGTTATCCGTCTAGTTATGTTTTGTCTCAGGATTCTATAACAACGACACACGTTACGTGAAGTTACGTGTTATTTATCTCTGTCTTATCTGTATCTCTTTAAGCTAAGATGCAACTACGTCATATTCGTTTGTTTCGAAAGTTTAAATATTTTTATCATGCTTAATACAAGTTTAAAAAAAAATAAAAAATTTGGGTATAATAATTTTATTACGTTGATTAATATATAAAAAATTCAAAAAAGTCTTGAAAGGCCCATTAGACCACAGAGGTGTGTCTAATTGCTGGTACTGACAAGCGATTTTTTTCTATGCGTCGATTGTTCGTAAATGCGGAGACAAGTTGATTTTTTCAAATTTAATTAACATTCAACGAATTTGTTATTTACAATTACAATTAAACATAAAATAAATATTGTTATTTAAAATAATAATCTAAATTTTGCATCTAATTATTTATATATATATATATGGGATGGCTAGCTCAGTGGTATGAAGTCGGCCTGTGGATCCTGAGGTCCATGGTTCGATTCCCACAGGCGACAAATTTTCATAATTTGAAAAAAGCTATTCCTGTGGCTCCTCCACCACTAACATATTTGGGGGCCGTGATTTGACGACTGGTAACCGCACTTCATGCGCAAAATATATCACTTACCGAGATCTGCTTCAGCAGAGTGCCACACCCAGTAATGGGTAGAAGGCGTGATGATATATTTATTTATTTTATTATTTATTTATATTATTTTACTTTTTAAAATTACAAACCTACATCACTAACAGTACCTTTCTCAAACAAGTAAAGATCATATTTCATTTCGTACGAGACCATTTTAAACAGTTGCAGCTTGGCGATTTATTGAAATTTCAACACCGTTATAATAACGCAACAAAAGCATGAAACCCGGAATCGAAATTCGATATTTTTGGGGTTTTTGTACAATATTTGATGTCATTTAGCGGGCGGATCCACGCTTACCCTAATCTGTAAGTTTTGTGGAAGTTCCATGTAATTTTTTCAACCCCCTGTATATGCAGCTGTTGCGATTTCATTCAATATTTTGTTGTCCCTAATTTAGATTCGCTAATTTATCTCTCTTTGACATCTGCGCGTGTTGGTTCTTTTTGGGAAATTTAGAATTTTATGGTTGTAAACTTGGTTGGTAGACACTTTCTTTCACCTTTGACCTGAAGATTAAAAGATTGTTTAGTTTTTGAATGAAAGTTTATGGTTGTAAATGATTAAAAAAGAAACGCCTTGATATATTGTATTGCTACGCAAATAAATTTCAGTTTGAATGAAATTTTACAGATCGATTTAAATGCCAAAAATGATTTGATGACACCTGCAATATTACAAATTACAGGTTTATCAACATCTCGGCTCATGAATAAATTTTTAATTTAAATGGAGATTATTTTATATGTTAATGATAATAGTGCATCGTATTTTTAATAATTTCCTTTTCTGCGCATTTAGCTTAAAATATTTTATTTGTATTTTAAGATAATTCTCTTTCACACATTATTATAAGTTCCATTTCATAGTTTTTTATACACATCTATATTTTCTCCCATAATTTATATTCTTATCTTACTTAAAAAATAGGCATAATTTTTATTTAAATTTGAAATCAAATAATTTGTGTACACAGTGAAAATAGATACATTTATATAAAATAAAATAAATATATCATCACGCTTTTTACCCATTACTGGGCGTGGCACTCTGCCGAAGCGGATCTCGGTAAGTGATATATTTATGTGCATGAAGTGCGGTTATCAGCCGACAAATCACGGCCCTCAAAGATGTTAGTGATGGGGGAGCCACAGGAGTATTTTTAAATTGGTGAAAATGTCTTGTCGGCTGTGGGGATCGAATCAGAGTTCTTAGGATCCACATGCCGACTTGACATCACTGAGCCATTACCCTAAATTTATTTATTTATATATGTTGATAATTTATTGATTTGTAGAAATTGAATATTATAATCGAAATTTAATAATGTACTCATAATTGGACATGATATCTGCTATAGGGACTACAATTCAAAATTTTCGGTTGCCTAGTGAGTAAACCAGAATTTAATAATTTGTTATGTAGCGAACATTAGGCGTATTCCATTTGCCATTTGGATCAGATCTAACTTACATTTACTGAATCAGATCACTTATTTATTTCGTTGGATTATTTCACTGACTTTATTTCCAGTACTAGAATTACTAATTCTAATTTATTTTGAAGTAATTCATCCCAATAAATGCATCAGCTTGTTTAATTCAGTTCATTTAGTCACGTTATCTATTTTATCTCAACTGATTTAAGTGAACCAAGTGGCAAATGGAATACAGCTGTGGTATAGCTTTACAGTTTGACGTTTATCACGTGATCCAAACGTTAACGTCAAACATATATTTGGATCTGCGGGGAGCAGTGCTGAAAGGAGAAAGTAGTTGTTCGATTCGCTCTTTCTACGTATGTGTTGTTTCACACAAAATTGTGTGGTGGGGGGGGGGGGGGTTATGCTTCGGGTCTGCTGCATGTGACGTCAAAATTGTAAGTCTCTATTGCAGATCTACATATTATAAAAATTATCTTAATTTTGCAACTACTTGATATATTTTTTGTGTGATATTTAGATTATTCTTGATTTTCTGTAATTATTATATCTTGCGTAAAATTTTTGTAAATTATTGTCACATAATATTTTATCAACTGCTTTTATTAGATATTTTATAGACGAGTGTAGTTTATTCAGCTAAAAAAATCAAACTCGGGTTCTTATTTCTTCTGCAGGAAATATTTTTCGCGCCTCCATCCAGAAACACTAGTTTTGCATAACTCAAAATCGTAGAGAAATAGCCTGTTTCCGGCCTAGGCCGGCAAAATCTAGGGACTTTGGTAATGTTAGCATTGGCACCAACTGGCTATTAGTGTCAATTTTATGTGTTGAGTGCTTGGCGGTTAGAGATTTTTACCAATTTTAGAACTAATTTGGCATTGCAAACTTAGATGTAAATAATTATAATTGAATTTGCAGTAAGAAAACAAATGAGTTGTTTATATTTATTTAACTCTCATACCCTGGTTTACGAATGTCCTGATTTATTGTATTGTTACTCTGCACAACAGGAACTTAATCCCAATTACAGTACAGGGGACCTACAGCTTATAGTGGAATCCGAACCACTCAGACACAATCGTATTTTTTTTTTATATAAGTAGAAGTCAGTGAGATTTGAACGCACGATCTCTTGCTTGCTAATTAAGAAACGCAAGTTTTACCTCGCTCTTATCCACTGAGCTATGATTGCCTGATGTTGTCAACTTAAATAATGCTTGTTATTTCATGAATAAAGTAATAATTTTGATTTAATCGCCTCGAAAAATCTAGTGTATCGGTTCGACTTGTCAAAGTATGCTCGCACTCGTAAAAGTACAGTTTCTAGCCTTGTGATACAAATGACTATTCTGAATAGAAATAATAATTGTAAAATCAGTTTGCAATAGATCCCTGTATCTCTTCAACCACATGATATCGCTATAGCATTCATATTCGACTATTCTGTAATTGTTAGATATTCAAAGAATAATTAAACTTTTATTGTAATATTACTGTTTACTGTAAATACAATTACTGACTAATTTTATGAGTGCAATATAAACATGAAAACTATTTGAACCTTAAACACCTTTCGTATAAACCCTTCATAAACAACACTCATCTTCCATCTCTGATATACTCGTATTTTGTTAATCTTCACCTCGGTTGTAAACTCAACAAATAGTTTCAGGTTTAACGGTTCAGCTAATGAACGTCGGCCGGCTCCGCGGCGCTAACAAGGTTGGAATCCCAGGGCACTGGGCACTGGAGCAGAAGACGCTCTCGCTGCACGAGAGACTCGGAGTAACACAGAGCACACTGGGCTGGATGAGATGCCGCAGGGGGTCGATCCTAAACTCTCGATTTTACTGTCGAAACGGAACGTTACTTTTGACCCAATAACCCATAAAGGGATTCTTCAGGTATAGTGAAGAGCTGTTAGCTGGTTAGATGAGAACTGGCGTGGAGAGATCCAGTGGCGGCCAAGATGGTTTTCTCACTGGGTGCACTATCTCTCATTTTATAATATTACTTGTTTTGACAATACCATTAAAAAAGTTTTTATCTGGAATTTATCATATGAGGGAACCAATAGAATTACGAATTGAAAATGAACCAATGAAATGAAAGCTATTTTGATAATTTTCCACTAGTGAAATCATCATTTTTCACTATAATTAAATCTCCTTGTTTACCAATAAAATAAAGCTATTTTCATAAACGTCAATTGACAAAAATCTATCGAAATGGCAAATTTTGTAAATTATTTTTGCTGGTTAAATTTTCAGTAATAATATAACAAGAGAGTGACAATAAATTGAAAATAATTTGACTTGTTGCCATTTAACAATAGCCACTCAAGCCCTACGGACTTCCGTGACTTGCCTGGCAACAAGTTTGAGAAAGATACTGAAGAATTATTTTCTAATTTATCGAACTCTCGAGTTATATTTAATTAGATTATTTTTTGACTTAGCTATTGAGGTCGATTCATGAAATTTAAAAGATTTTTAACTGAATTCATATCGATTGATTACTTATTAATGTATTCTTGAAAGTTGTCATCAAAATTTGTAGGTGTATTTCTGTACCTGAAATGGAACTAAATAGATTTTTTTCACACATTTTACTTGACGCGTTGACAGTTTTAAATAATTATTTGACAACTACATATCATTTATCACAAACAAAAAAGCATCTACAGAGATTATTCCCGGGCATAATCACAAGAGCTTTATTCTCAGTATAATAATGACAGGGTTGTATGTCTCATACAATGAAGCATTTCATTAGTTTTGAGAAACGTCAAAAAATAATCTCCCAAAATATCACTCGTAATATGATAATTGTCAGATAATATCTTGCCTTTTTTTTAAGTCGTTGTTACGGAAATAGGAAATATAGCGAATGCAGCGCACTCACTGTATTTCTATTTCAATAACAACTCATAATTCATGTCAAAATATTATCGGCAATTATCATATCCCTTGTTATATTAATTATGGTAATTCCTCTTGACCTGTTTTCAACCAATCATAATGCGAATCATTTGAAAATTTAACCATTAGCACATTTTTATTCTGATAAAATTCCGCTACTGGAGTAAAATTCCGTCACAAAATAAATGCTGTTAATTCAACACAAAATTATTTTATTTGTTTTACTGTTTCATGCAATATTATTTTATTTATCTTGGGAAATAATCTTACCAAATAGCACGCGACTTCTAAAATTTTCTCTAGAGAAATTTTAGTTTTTATGCTCTCAATTTTATTGTTTGTAGCAATATCACTCGAGCAAACTGACGTTAGGTTTGCTCTCGTGCTTGTTGCCAGGCAAAATAATTTCATGCAGAACAAAAATTTATCAATAAAATCTGGAAATCTTGTGCTATTAGTACTTGCGATAAATTTTATTTTAGGGGGACGTGTTTGGTTCCATTTGACGAAAGTTTGTACAAAATGTTCACTTTGTAGCAAAATTTTGTTATTTTGCGTTTTGAATTTGTTTCCATTGTCCTTTAATAAAAAAAAATTGTCTATAGTATTAATATTACACGGCAATACTAAATCGATAGTAGTAATTTCAGAACCTTCAAAAGTATTTCAATTAAACTATTTTTTAAAATTATTCTCAAACAAAATTAACTCGGCATGTTCCTCCTTATTCGATATAAATAAATTGCGATACCAAAAATGGAGAGATTTTATGTGTCAAATTGTTTGAGTCGATTTACCTCAAAGTTCGAGTGAATAAAAAAAAGCTGAAATACTTTTGCGAATGGGGTATTTTATTAAAATTATGACATTTATTTTCATCGTTTCCAAGGTAATGGATGTAGATCAATACAAGTTTATCCACTTGCAAACAGTTATCTTTCCTCTTTATCTGATGTCAAACTGACAAATATGATGTTTCTAAGTATATGGAGCTTTTTTATACATGAGAAGAATTATTGTATGTTTTTAGATAAGAATGAATTTTATAAGTGATTTTATTGTCATGGGGTAATGGCTCAGTGGTATCAAGTCATCCTCTGATTCAAAGAACCCAGGTTTGATCCTCACAGCCGACAAAACATTTTAACCAATTTAAAATTACCCCTGTGGCTCTCCCACTACTAACATCTTTGTGGTGCCGTGATTCGACGGCTGGTAACCGTACTTCATGCGCATAAATATATCACTTACCGAGATCGCTTCGGCAGAGTGCCACACCTACTAATGGGTAAAAGGCGTGATGATATATTTATTTATTGTCATGCATTATATTCATATTAACATTTAAAATTTAAACAAATAATAGACAGACCATTTGCTTTACCAATCTGATGTAAAAATAACATTGTATGTACATTTTATTTTGAAATATATTACTTATTATAAAACAAGGGTTATTTTGTATACAATTCTAATATATATACAGGTCTGAATTAAAATTTGTAGTTATAATTTTGATATTGTGAAGCTCTAAATTTGATTTATTCAATAATTGTATATATTGCACTGTAAATTTGATGCCAAATGACACATAACTAAAGTAAAAAGTTATTATAAATAAAAAAGTGGATCTGCATATATTGGGTTAATTGCGTATGCATCAGAATTTCCAAAAAAAATTGACCCAATACCTTTTCATATGATAATAATAACTAATTTTTTAATGGCTTTCTATATATTAAAAAAAATCAAAAATCATTCAACATAAAGAAAGAATAAATGCGCAATTTCACGTGAAATTTGAATTACCTATATATTAGGTAAGAAAGAAAGAGTTTTTTTGTAAATTAATGACAGACTTTAAAAACGAAAAAAATATAATTTGAGTAATATACTCGTACTAAATAAAATGAGTTAATATTCTATGATTTTTCAACAAATGCTTGAAGATAGTACCTGCACAAGATCAGATACAGAAATAGGTATTTGCAAAAAAATGTGGAATTTCAAAAGAAATACAAGCATTCTTTCTTATTAGATTTTGTCCGATTTTGAATTCGTAGAAAAGAAACTATATGCGTTTGTGTCTCAGTTTATCTCTTGTGTCTTTTAATAGTGCCCCTATGACGGGCGCCACTGGCCGGCATCCGTGTCCACGCGGCAACTTCCAAAATCAAACGAAGGCCGTACATTGCGTCGCATCGGTGACAGATTTACGAGTGAAAATATCGAAAATTTCTAACGAAAACACACGGACACACACACAGGCGAACGCTTATCGCCATGTTAAAAGGTTAAAGTTGGTTGTCACATTAGCAGGTGGATATCACTGGGTATATGTGTGTGTGTGAGTGCGTGTGATATATGCACGGCTGTCTCGGATCCCGTGTTCGGAGATACGTCGCGTGAAATTCTTCCAACAACTTTTCATTTTGTTGAGATTTTATGTTGTTTTTTATTTTTGTAGATTTCGTCTGTTTGATGTTTTAAAAATCACCGCTAGATAACTGTTTGACATGAAATCTTGTAGCGTATTTGTTAGGTTGTTTTTTGTTTATTGAGTGAGTAATATCGTGAATTTGGAAAGTGAATTAACTTTACAAGAAACACCGCAATTTTAACATAGTTGCTTTTTATCTTCCTTGTGTTTAGAATGTTAGATACTGTTAAAGACGCGTCAGTGTCTAACAAGCAAAGAATAAAGAACACGAGCCAAATCGTCTAGTGAGGGAACTTCCTAGAAACAAGTTTTATAAATAAAATTTCAAATAAAAACAATCAAATTTGTAGACTATTCTATGTATAAGCAATTTTGATATTTGCGGAAATAGATAATAGATAATTGAAGCCTCAGATCATGCTATGTTGGATCTGTTTTCGACAATGAAAATCAACCTGCTGCTGGTATTTCTAAAACCTTCGAAATTGTTGTTAATAATATTACTGTTAATAATATGAACAGGTACGGAAGAAATCAATGTTTCTTGAGACAGTACAAAAGTTTCCACTTCACATTATGTCAATATAAGCAACTGTAACAACTGTGTTAATATTATACACAAACAATAAATATTATGTATTTTACTTACTCTTAAAATAAAATCACTTATCGATATATTTTACTTTATTCGGTTCTTTTTATTAATTGTGTATAGATTAGATATACTGCAATTTAAAGTTATGTTTATAAACGTTAAAATATAATACTGCATATTTACTAGCGCTGGCTCACCGCATCTTCGTCTTCAATAACCGTCTGTGGCCAAAATATGAATTCCGTACTCGGCACGAAATTTAAATTGCTCTCAAAACAACTTTCTTTTGACAGTTGCGTAAAACACAAATAGCTTTCCGCACTACTATTTTTTCGTTTACAGAAACGCACTTGGTCTGCATTTGTCTCCTTTCCACCCGTAACTAAGGCAATAATAATTACATAATAACAAAGAAATCGCACAGTTGTAAGAAAAGATATTTTGTTTCTATACACATAATTTTGGAAGTAGATAAGATTTCGGAGCATACAAAAATCTAGGATTAATGCCATTCTAAAATATATTATTAAATCATCTATAGTAGACTAAATGACACATATAAAGTAACGATTAAGTTTCTGTTGTGTAAATTACCATTTTTTTATCAACTTCCAGTCGGAAAATAAAATATTCTTCCCTCCTTTGAGAGAAGAAAGTAATACTTTTCATTTCTAGAGAAGAATAGTAGATTGTTTAACAAGTAAAGTGGTAGTTTTCTAGCGAGTGTAAAAATTTAATGAACGAGAGTAAAGAATGCATTAATTTTACACGAGCTTGAAAACCCACTCTTCTTACGCGTTGAATATGCTATTTTTTTGGTAAAGTAAAGTAAAGGAAAAGTTGAAATTAAAATAATTTAAGATAAATTTCAACTTTTTCAATTAATACAAATTTTCTCTTTGTAAATAAATAAAAATAAACAAATATATCATTACACCTTTTACCTATTACTGGGTGTGACCCTCTGCCTAAGTAGATCTCGGTAAATGATATATTTATGCGCGTGAAGTGCGGTTACCAGCCGTCAAACCACGGCCCCCTAAGATACAGAGGTGATTTTAAATCGGTAAAAATGTTTTGTCGGCTGTGGGGATCGAACTAGGGTTCTTAGGATCAACAGGCCGACTTGATACCACTGAGCCATTACCCCATTTTCTCTTTGTAAAAACATAAAAGCATCAATAGTAAACAAACAAAATAATTGCCTAAAATGGGTATAGTATTGCTAACAAGTAAAATCGCATGTTACTATATTGATTCGTAACTAAAAAATGTTATTATTTTCCATTAAGTACACAAAAAAGTTTTTTTTATCAAGAAAGGAAAATAAAATCATAGCTATAGCAATTGGAAAGCGAGATTATGTTTTGACATTAGTGATATCCAGATGACATTTATCAAAAGAATCTAAATTTCTAATTTATTTCTGAAAAAATTACTTTCTAATAGGGTAGTGAAAAATACTTTGTGAAGAAAGTATCAGACATGCCTCACTTTCTTCTCTTGATATATAAATAACTATTGCTTATTGTTGATTTCATTACTATTTTATTTAATACATACATACATACAGACAAACACACATACCATCACGCTATATTCCATCAAGTGGGGTAGCACGAACTATTTAAACATTCCTTGACCATTTATTCATTAGATTCATCATGCAATTAATCTCAATCATGCATTACTATCCTAGTACATCACTTTCGTTTTATCCACATTCCTAAATCCTTTCTTATAATTTCGTTTATATTTCTCACTCGGAGACTTTCATTCATGCAACACATTTGTAATCATATCTTTATATTTATTCTTAGATTGATGCAAAATTTTCTTAATTTAAACACGATGTATTTCACATAGCCATGAAAAAAACATGTATCATTAAAAAAATATATATTTTTCGACCTAAATTTCTTCAACACTTATACACTTATACCATATCTTCTCTAATTATCCTATATAGTCTAAAAAAAAATTCTTGGCCAAGTCAACAGTAATTGTTCAACAGCTTCTTTAAGTGCTTCATCAAAAGCAAATAGTTTTGTCTTGAGATATTTTTTTAACTTTTTAAATATAAAGAAGTTTGATGGCTCTAAATTAGGGCTATATGATTAAGGGCCAGTTTTTCAATTAAATCAGTTCAGATAAATTAGACGACATGACTAAATGAACTGAATTAAGGGTACTGATTCACTTATTGGGGTGAGTTACTTCAAAGCAAATTAGAATAAGTAATTCTAGTACTTGAAATAAACTCAGTGAAGTAATTAAGTAAAATAAATAAGTGATCTGGGTCAGTAAATGTAAGCTAGATCCGATTCAAATGGCAAATGGAATACGCCTTTTGATTCAATTATAATAGAAACCATAATTATTTAATCATGATTAACATTAATCGAGAGTAAACTGATAATTGAAAAACTGTCCTTAACTCTATAAATTCACAGTCATTGATAAATTGCTGAACTTCATTTGCTTTTTGAACCCAAGAATAATCATTTCATCAACAAATAAACCTTCACAAATCTTTATAAATAAAATAAATAAATAAATATATCATCACGCCTTCTACCCATTACTGAGTGTGGCACTCTGCCGAAGCAGATCTCGGTAAGTGATATATTTTGCGCGTGAAATGCAGTTATCAACCGTCAAATCACGGTTCTCAAAGATGTTAGTGGTGAGGGAGCCATAGGGGTAGTTTTTAAAATGGTGAAAGTTGTTTGTCGCTTGTGGGAATCGAACCAGGGTTCTCAGTATACACACGCCGACTTGATACCACTGAGTTAGCTACCCCTTTATAAATAAAAATAAATAAATATTTATAAATATATCTATATAACTTCGCACATTTACTTGCAAATGTCGCAGATATGTTACATTAATTTGTTTGACATCATTGCTTTTTTGTTTCATGGCTAGATAGATAACATAAAAATACGCTCTCGTAGTAACAATTCGAAATGTTGAAAAGGAAACGTTCGTACGTGTCACATTTTTTAAGAGAAAATAATAGTTGAACAAGCAGGCATAGATGTTTGTTGATATAGTTATTTAGTTGAGTGTTCGATAGGTACAGTATGTTACATTTGGTGCAAATTTCACATTAGCATTCAGCGAAACACAGCGCACGTGTGGTCTTGTCTAAACGTACGCGCTTACATCCGAAAACAAGCAATGTCACAGTACATGCACATAAACAGTGTCGCCGAAGCCGGAGCCAGAGCCGAAGCTGTCGCCATGGCAACAAACAAGCAAGCAAACACAACACAAACAAGCATCACAGAAACACAACACAACGTAACGCAGAGGTGTTCAAACGGCACGCACAGAACACGGCGGCGAGTAGAGCACGCCGAATCAACCATGGTGCAGTACGGTCCGAAGGGTGCCTTTGTTCTAGATGCCCCTGTGCCCTCGGAGCGGCCCCAGGTCACACACATGCCGTACGTGTACCTACAATTCAATGGGAGACACATATGCCATGATAATAGTTGTCGTGATCTACACTAAATCTGTATCTGTACGCAAACGTTGATTCGAAAAATGGGTCATATCATGACATGTCTAAATTTGTATGAAAAAATGTTAAAATTTCATGTTACCCTTAATGTTATTTCTGCAAATTATATTTTTATATATGGTGTACACAGAAATGTGGAACATAGTTTAACACAGAATTTTAAATGTGTTTGGAATTTAGCTCTCCTGTACATTTTAGAGTAGAAATACAAGAATAAAAAATTGTTTAGAATTAAATTTTATGTTTAAATTTATTATATTAGTATATAGCACTATATTGGGAAAGTATAATGCTATATTTTTCTTAAAACCAGATAGCCATGAAAATGAAAAACAAATTAAACAATGTTTTTTGAGAGTTCAGTCAAGAATTTCTTATTGAGCTGAATTGTAAGAATGAGATTTTGATTTATTTGTTTTTATTTTCATAGCTATCTGATTTTTGAAAAAATTTCACATTTTATATTGCAAATATCTAGAACTACAGACATGCTAGTATAACAAATTTAAAAATTAATTTTTTTTAAACAATTTATTATTCTTGTTATTTTACTCTAAAATGTACAGGAGAGAAAATTTTCGCACATTTTAAAAATGCAATGTTATACTCGTATGTCACCCATTTCTGTTCATACCCTGTATAATTATGTAAACTTCGGGTCAACTGTTTGTTAGGATACATATACATATGTATTATTCAAAATACAAGATAAGTGTTGTTAAGATTATTTTTGCTTTTTCAACATAAACTTCAAGAAAATAGCAACGTAGTATTAGGGTTTTTATATTTAAATTTAAACTAATGAAGTACAAGTTTTCGCGCTGGATTCATGCAGGGGCGAATCACGAATTTTTTTCGAGGAAGGAGCCTCAAATATTAAATAATGAATACAATTTATAATAAGTATTTATGATAAAATAAATAAACAGAAGCAATACAAATATAAGTTTAAGAAATAAAAGCTACATTTAAATATCTCGTAATTGCATTGTTTTTGAAATTAGCAATTAAAAATGATTTTTCTGTAACCGGCAAAAAAGTGCCTACTTTCCTCATCAATTTTAGTATGGAAAGTAGGTTTTTACAAAAACAGTCAAGTAAAGTACGTATCCAAGACTATAACGAAAATAACAGTCTGGTACAGTACAAAACAGTCTGGTAAAGATTTTATCTGACTGTTATTTTTGTTGTAACCTTGGATATGTAGTCTGCTGTCAGTACAATTCATATAAAAAAATTGAAACATTTTGAATTATTAATAATTAAATATTGATTAAATTAAATTATTGATAAAATTAAACTGTTTCAGAACAAATAGTATACATAATAGGTCAGGAAAGTGTTTTTACTTGATTTAGCGAATTCAAACAACCGCTTCGTTAAATAAAGTATCACTTACCTGACTTATTATGTAATATACTATTATAACTTCCACGTTGTTTGGAATTATATCACGATAAATACACAATAAAGCTAGTCCCGACAACCTTTCTTCCGTCATCGTAGAATGTAAATAAATTTTCAACAATCTTAATGTCCAAAAAAAGAGCTCAACTGAGCATTTTGTCAATAGAAGTCCTAATAGCAATTAAGATAATATTTAATATTTGGATAATATTTACTGGTTTCCAAATATGCATCTATAAAGATCTATTTATCTTCTGTAAACTTTCATATAATTATAAATTTGCGTATTGTGTAAAATTTACCAAAAAACACATTTATAATTCGAGGATTGTTCGAGCCCCATGACCACCCCCTAAATTCACCACTAGATCCATATATAGTAATAAATGCTTTCTTTTTATTTAGATAAATCTAATAAATATACTAACAAATAGATATATGTAATCTATATCTAATTTTCAAAAAAAAATAGTTTATCTCGCATTATTTACAGTTAAACTAAAATTTATACATATCTTATGTCAGTTGTATCAGCAAAACTAATAAATAAATAAAAGCAAATCGAAGTTACATGCCATATGGAATAATGAATATTGCAGTCAAACATTCGATAGGCTTTTATTTATTTAAACCAAGTTTATGGGATGGCTAGCACAGTGGTATGAAGTCGACCTGTGGATCCTGAGGTCCCTGGTTTGATTCCCACACGTGACAAATTTTCATAATTTAAAAAAGCTATCCCTGTGGCTCCTCCACCACTAACATGTTTGGGGGCCGTGATTTGACGACTGGTAACCGCACTTCACGCGCAAAATATATCACTTACCGAGATCTGCTTTAGCAGAGTGCCACACCCAGGAACGGGTAGAAGGCGTGATGATATATTTATTTATTTATTTATTTAAAATTTAAGTTTTGTTGTTGCAACTGGCCAGTAATGTTGCATTAAATTTTGAAATTGAGTTAAAATAAATTAAGTTAAACCGAAATTCAAGATTAATGAAATTTTTATTGACTTTCACTTAATAATATTATAAAAACACTAGTAATCATTAACTGGAATTCGGTCTTTGGGAAGAAACGATTTACTACGTTAGATAAAAATTTATCCAATAAAACTTGCATAAAAATTTATCGTTCCGCTAGTTTTAATTGAAGCATTTTACTATTTTAGCAGTAGAAATTATAGCTACTCGTTAAAACCACGTTGACTCCAGAGATTTATTTCTTCAAGTTAAATAAAACTGTAAATGTCACCGTAGCTAAATAAAAATTTGTCAATATTTAATATATATATATTTGCTCGTATTTCTACAGACAGGTGGTAAAATTACAACTTAATTTCTAAGTTTTTCTTAAATACATTCAAATCAAATATTTACAGAAGCGAATTAGTTGAGGGTAAAATTTTCATGTAATGAACAATAAAAATATAAGTAACAATAGTGAATCTGGCCTAAGTAAACTAATAAACTAACCAATTAAGGGTTATATGGGATGGCTAGCTCAGTGGTATGAAGTCGGCCTGTGGATTCTGAGAACCCTGGTTCGATTCCCACAGGCGACAAACATAATTTTAAAAAGCTACCCCTGTGGCTCCTCCACCACTAACATCTTTGGGGGCCATGATTTGACAACTGGTAGCCGCACTTCACGCGCAAAATATATCACTTACCGAGATCTGCTTCGGCAGAGTGCCACACCCAGTAATGGGTAGAAGGCGTGATGCTATATTTATTATTTTATTTGTTTATATTAAGGGTTATCTTCCGAAGACAGTGTATGTCCAAAACTTATACAGTTCCAGAAAGATAAAACATTATCCATTTTGTACATGTCATTGTCTTTCTCATCCACCGCCTAAATAAATATGGAAATGAAACTAGCTCATCTTAACAATACTCCAGTTGGACGCAGCTCAAACTCACAATGGCCACGAAATTGGTTGTGCGTAAAATATTTGTACGGAGATTATTGCAAGATTCAATTTAGGCTTAACTGAATCGGGTGGATTAGTTGGTCGTGGTATTCGTGGTAAATTTTATGGAAACCCGCCATATGTGCTGAGTTTAGGTTGGCTAGAATCGCATAGATTGGCTCGGGGTGTGATTCATTCATTTGACGTAAAATTTACTGCATTATGGTGTGTTAGTGTTTGAAATTAAATTTTCGACAAGAAAGCTTTGCTCCATATGTTACCGCCACACATGAAGTGAACGCTTTTACAGAAAATTTAACTTGATCAATAACCAAGTTTTCCATAAAGAATAATTATTATCTAGAACCTCACATTACAAATTTTCTGGAAAAAATGCATATTAAATATAATAATAAAAATATTTAGGATCCAAAATTATATGTATAAATAAAATAAGACTTCAGAGATCCAAAAATTATTTATGTATTTTTTAAAATTGGACTTTTCAAGTTTCAATGAAACTCATCATCAGCTAAAAAATATAAAATATAAATAAACAAAATAATAGACAAATAAGTAATATCAAATACCATTAACAATACAATATAACAGAAATTAATGGTATTTTATATTACTTATTTGTATATTATTTTGTTTATTTGTATTTTATATTTTTTAGCTGATAATGAGTTTCGTTTGAAACTTGCAACGTCCAATTTAAAAAAAATATATAAATAATTTTTGGATCTCTGAAGCCTAATTTTATTTATACATATTAAATATACATTAATTTAATAAATTGTACAGGAATCCGCGTGCTATGAAAGAAACAAATGAAAAACTCATAATATTTTTGTTTGTTTTATTAATTATTAAATGTGAATATTAATATTTTGTGAAAAAATAAGTGCGCGAAAACATACTTTGTACATAAGCGCAATTTTAATGTACGAGCGAAGCGAGTGCATTAATTTGCGCGAGTGATGCAAATGACGTCTTTGTGCACGAGTTTTGTACAATGTTTTTTGTAACGAGCTAAAATTATGTAATCGACAATGAGAAAATATATTAAATTGGATGCGTGAATTTATATTGACAGTTTAGAAAAAAAAATATAAAAGAAATATATCATCACGCCTTCTGCTCATTACTAGGTATGGCACTCTGCCGAAGTAGATCTCGGTAAGTGATATATTTTGCGCGTGAAGTGCGGTTACCAGCCGTCAAATCACGGCCCCCAAAGATGTTATTGGTGAGGGAGCCACAGGGGAAGTTTAGAAATGGTGAAAATTGTTTGTTGCCTGTGGGAATCGAACCAGGGTTCTCAGGATCCACAGTTTAGTATACCATGAATTGATATTTGCTATTTGAAAACAAATTGTTTATTTTTTCTCATAAAGCTTGTCAAAATATGTCTGATTGATGGCGTTACAAGTTAATATCTCTATTTCTTTTATAAATTTCTTAAAATGTGTGTACATAAATACAATTAGCGTTTTAATAGTCCAAATTTAGAATTATAAAAATGGGAGTTTTTTTCCAATTACTTTGCGCACTAGTGCGCAACATCAAACTTTGAATCAGTTTCCAGGGTAATGTAAATGTAATTTTGAATGATGCGAGTACAAAAAATAAATTTTCATATTTATTTGTTTCTTTCATAGCTCGTTAATTCCTAGGCGATTTAAATTAAATTAAAGTAAAGTCAAGTTAATATGCATTTTTCTTAAAAATTTTGTAATATAAAGGTACCGAACTTTATAATCAATGAATTAAGAATAAAATTCCCTTCCAAACAAAAAATAAAAAAAGTATGTTCTCATTTAAAATAAGAAAGTTGCATCCCGTACTTTGAGAACCCCTGTTCGAAAGACATTTTTGTTTACTTGCTAATTTAACCAACCTTGTAGCTTTTATAGTTCCCGATATAGCAATGATTGCACACTTAAATCAAACACCCAGTATAGAAATTAACGTACTATTTACGATATTAATTAATTGGTTTTACGAATATCTCGCTATGTAATTGCACAACTAATTTATATATATATATATATATATATATATATATATATATATATATATATATATATATATATCATCACGCCTTCTACCCATTTCTGGGTGTGGCACTCTGCTAAAGCAGATCTCGGTAAGTGATATATTTTGCGCGTGAAGTGCGGTTACCAGTCGTCAAATCACGGCCCCCAAACATGTTAGTGGTGGAGGAGCCACAGGGATAGCTTTTTCAAATTATGAAAATTTGTCGCCTGTGGGAATCGAACCAGGGACCTCAGGATCCACAGGCCGACTTCATACCACTGTGCTAGCCATCCCATTCAATTTGGTACAAGTTGAAAACTAGGTGGGTAAGATCATTTTCTCAATAGTATCGATTAGAGTTTATAGAGGGATGTAAAGATCATTTGTTCCAATGATCGTACTATACCTTATAAGATTATTTAATTAACTTTGACCAGAAGGCACTTTTGCAAAATTATGTAAATATCCATATCTATGTACTTAACATAGCTTTGACAGCTTGCGCTAGCACAAAATGCTAAATATTTGAGAAGTCCATGTTTACACTTACTAATTATTGAGGTTATGTTTGTGTGTCATATTTTTTTTATATATGTATACAGTGTGTTTATCCAAAACGCGAACATAGGCTTATAACATGTGATATCAGTTTTTTGGTGCGCATTGCTTCCCAATTAATTTTACAGAAAAATACTTCAAATAAAAGTTGTACAGAATACAATTATAAATTTTTTGATATAAAATACGTTTCATTTGTGTATTTCATCAAAGCGCAAAAATTAATGAAATATTTGTAACATTCGTCAAATAAAGTTATCCATGCAAAAATTAAAACAATTATCTACTCTCAAAAATTTTGACGTTAACATTAAGTCAGAGACAAAGAAGGTAAAAAACGTAAAAAATGAACCTTCTTTGTCTGTGACTCAATGTTAACGTCAAAATTTTTAACAGTAGATAATTGTTTTAATTTTTTCATGGATAACTTTATTTTTACGAATATTACAAATATTTCATTAATTTTTGCGCTTTGATGAAATACACAAATGAAACGTATTTTATATCAAAAAATTTATAATTGTATTCTTTACAACTTTTATTTGAAGTATTTTCCTGTAAAATTAATTGGGAAACAATGCGCACCAAAAAACTGATATCACATGTTATTTGCCTCTGTTCGGGTTTTGAATGAACACACTGTATATATGTACAATAAATAAACTTGGTAAAAATATAATCTTACATTTGCAAAATGAAAAAAAATCTGAATACATAACCAAATTCCAAGAATTTAAAATGTCTTAATTTAGTGCTGTCATCTACGATAAGCTTTGCCTAGCATCTCCCATTAATTTGCTATTTAAAATATTTTTGTTTTATTTTGTTTATCAATTCTATGAATTCATGGATTGGTTTTAGGATGTTTTAAAACTGTGAGTTCAGTCCAAAATAATAGAACTTTTTAAAGAAACATCTTCCTGAATTTTGTTTTCATAAACATGATAAAACAGTATACACAAATGGAATAGAATATCCGAAATATCTTGTATTGTATTGGAATCGTTATTGTTATGGATTTAGTAAAACAAGCTAGTACAGTAGTACAATACTTGAAATAGTGATTTGATGGACATTTAAATGAAAAGATCCATTTCTCGTTTCGTTATATCCTGGAGCATTTTGCTGGCAAATGTCAGTATTATATTTTCACAAAAACTGAAAAGTCGCTCTGTGCTTCGATATGTCGCATGTCATACGGATGATGGGCCGGTAACGTGGGTTCAATCCGTTTCTCTTTTGTTCCGCTTTTCGAGAGCTGCGGCTGCGACTGCGGCGACTTGGATCGCTGTCACCGCTAGGTGCCATCCGCTGACATTTCGAGCCGCGCCACACCGCCACACCGCGTAATCCGAGTGACGCAACAATGCCCAAGCCCCAGACCGAGACGAGATGTCTCCGAGCCCGTGGGCTGTAGAGAAGAGCAGGCTGTGTTTTTGTGTTGTGTGATCGCGATGCACAGATGCGGTTTGACGTGGAAGGTACAGTGGAGAGTGGATGTCATCTGGACTAGATGCAGATACACTGAAGTGCGAGCAACATCTCCTTTTGAGAACTATTCAAATATGATTTTTGACACTTTTACTTAATTTTTCACCTCGTATATGAAAGGAATTACAAATTTTGTTTGTGGAGCTCTTGTTTATACAAAAAATAATACGACATATATATAAAAAAATTTTTTTTAAAAGTATCGACTCTCATGTGATTACAATATTTTTTTATGTTTATTACATTATTAAAAATTAGGTTAGCGAAATCTAGGAATCACTACCTTGTTCTATTCACACAAGAACAAAATTTTTCTAGTATCAAATGAAATTATCGTAAAAAAAAATAGAGATATTTCTTTATAAATTCGCGAACTTCTCCAGATCCTTTCACGAGTTCTCGGTTAAGAATCGCTGGTTTAGGTTAGTGGTGCACAATCTGTGAGTTGCGAATATGTAATTCTCGTATTTAATAATGATAAAATTTAAGTATTTTTATCCATGACCTTCAGTACATGTTTATATTACTATTTTTAAAATAAAGATTCAATTATTCCTGTGTCTGAAATTGTATCTATTAAAATACATAAAAATACTAAATTACTATTTCTTTATTTTAATTATTATTATTTTTATATTTATATGTACCTACTTAAATAAAAAAATAATCGTCTAGGAAAAGGGTCGCAAGTATTGGTGATAGATGTCGACACTTAATATCGAAATCGGTATCGATACTACATCAAGTATATAAAAAAGTATCTATACTTTAAAGTATGTGTATTGAAAAAATACAAAAAATATTTTTCTTACTATTTAGAATTTAGATACATATTGTGAAATTACTTGGAAATGAAATAACTTAATTTTTATATGAAATAAGTGAAATGCACAAATGTATTTAAAACTCGAAGCTAGGAAATGATCACTTTTCGTAGTGGTAAAATGTGAGGGAATTCGATAATGAAAAAATATCGGAACAATGGTATTGAGTACGAACATCCCTAGTTGCACAAGTATAAAAAGATACGCATCATTGCCTCTAAGCATACACTTTAAATGTCATTAGATTTAATAGTAAAGTATATTATTAAAGGTAAATACAATGCATAAATAAAAAATTTGAAAAATAATGTTTAAACTTAACCTAAGGTCCGTATTTATGAACGCTCCTTAGGAGTTCCTTAACTTAAGGTTTCCTTAGTTACCATTCCTTAACCAAATTCGTATCTATGAACCTCCCTTAGTTGTTTTCTTAAGGAATCCCTTAGGACTTCCTTAAATTTGACACTTCTTTCCTTAAGGTTTCCTTAGTTACCATTCCTTAACCAAATTCGTCTTTATGAACCTTCCTTAGTTGTTTTTCTAAGGAATCCCTTAGGAATTCCTTAAATTTGACACTTCTATCCTTCCTTAACGTCAAGGTAGGTTTCTATCAACCTTAGCAGTTAATTTTATAACATTATAGAGAATAACAGCGACGATTTTTTACACATTTTGCAATATATGGCTGAAATTTCTCAGAGAGTACCTAAAAGAGCATTTATTGCTCAACATTTTTAATAAAATTATTAAATTTATTTGTAAAATTTTGGTATATAAAATAGTTAAGTTTAAATTTACATTCCACATATTCGAAAATTGGTGTTACAATCAAAAATGTATTACAAAATCACATATATATATATATATATATATATATATATATATATATATATATACTGTTATATAAGGTTCTGGATAACAGTCTTTAAGACTGGTTACAGAATCTTAAAATATATTGAAATAAATAAAATAAATAAATAAATAAATATTGCATACTCGCCAAAACACAAATTCAAATTTCTTTCGTACATCAAAACAATAAAATATTTCAAAATTTAAGTAATTTATTAAGGGGAATTCAAATAATAAAAAAAAATTTAAAATATTTTTGAATTCTATTTTCTTAATTTCTAATTCAATTTCGGCCTGTTCACGCCTTAGAACTTTTTCCTTATAAATTTCTTTAGCAGCTTCGACTTTCACTTAGCTTCTTCCTCCAATAGCATGGAAATTTTCTCACCTTCTTTAATTTGGCATTCTATCCATTTAACCCCATATATCTATTTCTTTTTTTAGACTAACTACTGCACTTTCTTTATTTTCTGGTATTATTTCACCTTCCACATTTCATTCAATATTAGTAGTAGTATTTTCTTTAAAAATATTAAAAGGAAAAACAAATAAATTAAAATTATTATATACAACATTTTATTATAGGATTCGACATTTTATCTTTTAAAATATAAAATTCACTTTGTCCTGCCTCGCTTAGACTGACCATATCGCTATCTAATACACCTTCTATTATTATCTATTAACAAGGTCTGTAATATCAGTAGATATTTCTTTTGGTGCTGGTCCTCCAGCTTTACGTAAAAAGTATTTTTTGACAAATGCATTGTCTTTTTTGCGCTCAGATTTTAAATTGTCCCACAATTTCCTAAAATGGTTTTCTGTTCGTTAAAATTAAATATAAATTCGTGCGATATATTTGTTGTATAATATATTATTACTATTTATTGAGTACTTACAGCTTGATATTCTGGAATAGAATTAAATTTGGTGGTAATTTAAATCCATGCTTTATTTTTATTTTGAATGGTACCATTGTCTGTCTTTTTATTTTCTATATTATTTTATATAATTCTTTTAAATATTATTTTTCTAGTAAACTGAAAGATGATGTTTGTTTTCTATTTTTATCTTCCATTTATAGAATATAATGACAGTGATAATGCGTAAAAATAGTTTGACAGATACTGTCAGGTATAGGAAAATTTCCATAGCAACACAATTCATAATTCTTATTGGTTGTTCTTATGACGTTTTCTATAAAGGACACCTTTATCGTACCTTAATAAAGGTTTCCTTTAATAAAGTAAAGGAAGGTTTATAAAATACTATATCAGTTAAGGAAACCTTAACCTTAAGGAGTTCTTAAGGAATCCTTATTAAAGGTACACTTAAGCGTAAGTAAAGGAACTCCTAAGGAGCGTTCATAAATACGGGCCTTAATCTCATAGATATAGTTAATCACTCATAACATGTCTTAAAAATTGTATTGGACATGTTCTTCAAACTTGAAAGAAAAGTAGATCTCACTTTCACAGTAATCTACAAAATGTTTTTCTTTATTGAACTTGACTAATTTCGTAATATTATTACTTATATTTCGTTTTATATGTAATTTCATTCGAACGAACTAGATAATTATTTATATATTTGCTAATTTAGCTATAAAAAAATTACCTACCTAAGTATAGCAAATTTATTTGAGTTAAACCTATAAAAAATAAAGTGACGCATTTTCGTATAAAGCATCGAGTTCCACTGTTATAACGTTTCTTTCTTGGGTACTTGGGTGGCTATTGACTTACTAAGAAATCCACAAAACTTAATACAATTTTAAAGATTGCAACGACTGATATTTGGTATTATCGAACCATGCATTCTTCACTCAATAATAGCTTAAAAAAATACAATGACATCGCTTAAAGGGTAGCGAATAGACCCTAAGAACCTCTCTAATACCTCTTTCCATTTTCATCAACAATACTAAAACCAGAAGTAGGTATTATCGCAATTATTTCAGACAAAAACAATCTATTCAAAAATATTCTCAAATTTTATAATAATTTGTCACAAGTCCGCATGGTTCCCAACTAAAAATCCCTAACACATACACCGGTGCACGTATGGCACAATGGCCATGTGGTCCACTACACAAACACAAGAATAAGATGGATGAGATCTACCGTCTGATGCAACGCAACAATGCACCCCTTGCCCCGTCACAACCCTGCTTACCTTTACTTGTGTCTGTGTGTGTGATCATCACCCCTTGATGCGATGGGAGCTGTGTCTGTAGATGTGGAGATGTACCACTTGGAAATGTGTCTTCATTCGGTACTTTCATTTTTTGGGGCTTTCTGTTTTAATTTGTAATTTCATTTTACCTGTTAGTTCAATGTGTGTTGAAAATAATGAATTATTTCGTCATTGTTACGTTGGCTGAATGATATAGAATAAGCTTATTTAATTATTTATTTTAGATTTTTTTGAATGTATTGTGTACGATCCCATTTAGCTAAAACGCAGGTATCTTACATTTACTAAATTCTGTAATTAATTTTCAATTTTCAAAATTAATTATTAATTCAAATAAACATTATTATTATACAATTTATGAATAAAACGAATAAAACTGCAAATATAAAACAACAAAGAAAAAAATCTGGTGCGGGCACCACACGACTTTCTTATACACAGCATATTTAATATTTAGAATATTTTTCAATGCAATTCATATAGCATCTAAAACGTTGAATTGAACACTTATGACTGATATAAGATTTGTTTAGGTTAGAAAGAATTATTTTTTATATCCTGATAATAGTAAATTACATCATGCTTGAGGTTTGAAGCGAGAAAATATTTTTCAAATAACAGTTTCGAAGCACTGGTTTATTTAGTAATATTTACGAAGTTTTGAAATTCACAAAATTTTACCAACCTAAAATTACATTTTAAAAAATTGGTCAGTGATACTGCACTTTTACCATTTCTTGGGATTCTTCCGAGAGTTCTTCGCTGTATACTTGGTATTCAACTCAGAAATGTCATATTACTTGACATAAACAAACTTGTTTACATAAAATTTCGCGGTTGTCAAGGAAAATAATTTGTAAAATTAATAAATGTCAATAAAAATATGAATAAATTAGTTTTCTCGTTTTTAATCTTACTTGGGTCGTGAAAAAATAGTATACAAACCGAGAAAATGCAATTTTTCCCTCGGTGTTTTGTAGTTTGAGGGTGAAGCCCAAGGACTCCAAATTGTACCTCAAGAGAAATTATGCATAAGTATAATATATTATTTTGTTACCCATTTTTTAAATATGACATTTTTGTGTAATTATTTTTGACGTAATTTTCAACATTTCCATATCTAGCTTCTATTGTTGACGTATAATTGTACGTCGTAAAACTAATATCTTGGCTGTACAAATATTTTAAATTTGTTTTTATGAAATATATTCATTTCTTTTGATATTTATGGAGAAACTTTATAATTAGCGATGATTTTTAAATGTGTCACATTTTAATGTATTCAACTAAGGACAAGTTTTTCTATTACCGTTTTACTTTCGATTAATGTTAATTATGATTAAATAATAATGGAATCTATGGTTACTCATTACTGATTAATCGGAAATAAACAAGTGATTGAAAAACTGGTCCTTAGAATAAATAATTATGAAATAAAAATAATTCTGTTCCATGATAGTTTCTTTCTGTTTAGTTAGGTATAAGTAAGATTATCGATTTGTATGTGGTGGTAGATACATTAATAAAAATAAATCAAAGTTTTTATTCTCTAAATTTAGGTAGTATAATTACTAGAAGTAATCACTTAAATATAACATCTTATTTCAGTACATAACATCATAATAATAAATAATTTTATGTGTAAAAGTAATTGGATATATGAACTGGAAACTTTCTTTCATTCTCCGGACTTATCTTTCATATTTATGTTTATATGTCAATTAATATTCAATTTTTTATTAATATAAAAAGGTACACTAATAGTATTTTTTATTATACAAGTACAGACATGTATTTTTAATGTGTTTTATGTCTAATCAAATAAACAAGCTATTTAATTATGATATTTGAAAAGATATTATATTGATAAATTAATTGAACAGTTAGAACAAATAAATTTTTCCATGTTTCCTTAATGAACATAAAAATTATTAATCAATCTCGACAAGTAAAAAAATAATTCCAAAATATAATAAATTTGATTGAATATAATCTAATATATATTTATATTTTTTGTTTATAACCGATTTCAAAATCATTTGTATGATATTAAAAACAAAATCAATATATCATTATTGAGTATATTATCTAGGTCCAGGTTTTTCATTATAATACTAATGAAGTAAGACTAAATGGTGAGAACTGGAAAGAAACGAAGGGGATAAGGAAATTACTATTACTAAAATAATAAATATGATTGCATATTTTCCTATTCCTATATGTTTAATTTAGGACCAACACACAGTGACATAACTGTTATATTTTGCAACTAATATTTAAAAACATATATTTATAAAATGTCCATAATTTGAGATGAGAATTGACAATATCTCATATATTGAAACTGGGAGGAGACAAGAAATTAATTTTTGTAAAAAACCGCGGTGGAAAAACTACACTTCTCGTTTCGAATATATGCGATGAGACAAGAATTGATTATTTCTCGTCTCATCAAGCGACATTACTACGAGAAATATAAAAAACTGGAGTGAAATGCAGGAGGTTTTAGTTGCAATTTAAATAACTATTTTTATAATCGTGAATTGGGAAAAAACAAAACAACGTGGAAAAAATTGTTTTGTTTTTTCCCAATTCACAAATATTCTTCACGACTTAATTACTCCTTACCATATTTTTATAATTATTACTTTGGTCAATATTGCATATTTATACATCTAAATATTCCGGAATTTTAAAATAAATGTCAACTCTTGAATAATTTTCACCCAAAATTATTTTTGAATGTAACTTTTACAAGAAAAATAAGCTGATATTTTAAAAATAAAGGAGTATCAATTTCATTCCCTGGTTCGATTCCCACCGACGACAAACAATTTTCACCATTTCAAAAACTATTCTTGTGGCGCCCCCATCACTAACATATTTGGGGGGCGTGATATGACGGCTGGTAACCGCACTTCACGTGCAAAATATATCACTTACTGAGATCTACTTCGGCAAAGTGCCACACCCAATAATGGGTAGAAGGCGTGATGATATATTTATTTATTTTCACATAATTTTTCCACGATTCTCTCAAAAAGTAAAATATTCATTCCTCATTTGACAGTAAAGTGATGATACATTTTATCCTTAGGGAGGAATCCATGGCAAATAAAAAACAATGGTATGATTTGACAGTCCTTGGATCGCGCCATATAGAGTTATATTTGCGACGACAGAATCGCTGTCATAGCTCAAATAAAAATTATGATTTTACCTAATAGAGCATAAAATAACTAATGCCTTTTGTACTAAGTAGTACATAAATGATATAAACTACATTTTTATTGTAAAATTATTCAAATTTTAATACTTATTTGAAAATTATTGTCTACATTATATTATAGAATTCTATGTGGCGCCATTCCATTACAAGTAATATCTATCAAGAGAATAATAAAACTTATCTAAATTTTTAATTTATTTCTGAAACTTTTACTTTGCAATAAAGAAGCGAAAAAAGTATTATTCTTTCCTTGGGTTTTTTCATTCCTCGTCTTCGGTTCGAAAAATACAAATAATTATTTGGAAAATCAAAAAATACTAACTATATACATAGATAGCTCAGTGGTATTGAGTCAAACTGTGGATTTGGAAACCCGAATTAGATTCCCACAGCTGACAAACTTTATTCTACATTATTACTCCAATGGTTCTCCATCTACTAATATCTGGAGGGGCGTGATTTAACAGCTGGTAACCACACTTCAGAGTGCCACACTTCAAAGTGCCACATTCAGTAATAGGTAAATGCCTGATGATATATTTATATTTTATATTCATAGATATTAAAATTTCTTATCTCTAAATAATTTACTATGATAACAAATGTTGTATTCTACGAGCCCGGCCCCACTTCAGTTGGCCCATTTTTTCGTTTGATGTTATATTTTACAGTTTTATTTCTTGTGTAGTATGCAAGAAAATGAAATGAAATTTTAACGAGACATATACTAGTATGTTGTTAATGCACAGATAAAATTTTAAGTCAATCGATACATACCTAGAAATGACAACTATTGAAAGAGGAAGTAAACATTTCTGTTTTAACTAAAAAAAATTGTTTTATTTAAAAACTGTATAATAATAAAGTTTGTTTTAAATAATAATTAACTTCAATTTCATCCGCCGAACTTCCCACAAGATAAGAATCATGATAGTTCATTTGAGTGTTGATTTAGTTTAGTGAAGAAAAAAAATGAGAGTTATACTGCTATACATTTTGTGTTTAAGGTATATTTAATGTTAAATTTAGTTAAAAATGTTGAAAATTTATTGTAGAATTTAGTAAATGTAAGTTACCTGGGTTTTTAGTATTATTTAAATTTTTAACGAAAAATTAGATTCGGGGCAACTGATGCGGGACTGGGCTCGTATGTTTCATATAAAAAAATATCTATTATCATTATCAAATAAAAAATAATAATAATTTCACAAATTTCATATCGAGCAATGATCTGATACTACCTACTGGTATTATATGATGGTAGAGAAGTCGCTGTAGAAAGTAAAAGGGCCGTATTGTTCCCTGTAGGGCCTGAACTACTACACTAGGGAGTCTCAGACGAGCTGATAATAACAGATAGAAAATCCTCAAAGGCAATCCTTTATGTTTGTACATCCAGCATCCCAATGTCTTATACTCAAAACCGTTAGCGTTTACAGACAAATTGTTTCGTCATTATCCGTCCTCGTAAGGAGTAGGAGTCCTTGGGAATGTTAGTTGCGAGGATAGAGTGATAGAAAGGAATTCAAGAGTTGAAAGTTGCATTTGCATGCCTGCTGAGGGTTATTTAATCACAGATGGCAGCTCTCAAGGTCACTGTCAACCAACGATGATTTTTTTACATTCCGTTGAAATCTTGTTTTATCGCCTCGTAGATTAATTATTTTATCTTTGTGTCTATTTTTGCTTATACTTGTACTTAAGAAGTGAAAGAACACCCAGGGTTTCTACACATAGGTAATTTTATTATAACTTGATAGAGACAAATAACTTATTACTGGCAAATATATTTATTTATTTACTAAGCTGCGCAATAGGAAATATACCTTATTTATAGTACAAGAAATCTACAGTTTCTATACTGGAATCTAAACTACTCTGACATGTTGTATTTTATATTGAAGTTTACTACATCAAATTTGTTAACCATATCTCAATTATTCAATTTAATAATCAAATATAGGCCTGTATCTAACATTAATTTTTTTTTGTTATTATATAAGGTGTTAAACTGTGAATTAAATACCTGAAAATAAGGTAACAAGTTCATTTGAACAAATATCTGTAAATGTCTCATTCTAGAGATATTCCTATTACTTTCTTATACGCAGTATAAGGAAGTATTGGAATCGTGAAAAAAATCTTTGACGAGATTTTCGCGGAAATACGTGTTTTGAGGTCCACTGAATTCGTGTTGATCATTTTCTCAATGATGTCTGTGTGTGTGTGTGTGTGTGTGGATGGGTGGATGGATGGATGTGTGTCCGAGTGTGCAATATCTCATGAACGAGATAAGATTTGTTAACAAAACTTGGTAATTATAAGTTTCATGAAAATACGAAGAACTGAGTTAATTTTGAATGAAATTGAATAGCCGGAAGCGGAAGTTTACCGGACCCACAAAACAATAAATCCTATTTATTTCAAAAATGGAATCAGTTACGAAAAAATGTTTCAAATAAAAGATGTTAGCAAAAATATTTGGAACATAAAATGTTATTTGCAATTTTCCTGTATATGCGTTTAATTTTGAGAAAAACTAATTTTTATATTTAATAATATATTTCAATAATCATAGTAGCATTAGAAACAAAAAACATAAATTTTAATTTTTGCTTTATCTAGTTATCGATGTCTTCTTACGGAAAGAAACTAAATAACATGTTTAATAACATATATTCTAAATATTATATATGCTGTGTATAAGAAAGTCGTGTGGTGCCCACACCAGATTTTTTTTCTAATTGGAATAGCGCTACTTTAAAATGTCAATGTAACGAGATACGAAATATTATCTTTTTAAAGTGTGACAAATTCAGAAAAAGGTGGTTATGTGAAAATATGGACAAAAAAAACATTATATACAATACTCGTACATATTTTTTTAATTCATTGTTACTTTCCATTTTTACAAAATATCAGAGAATTAGAAAAATAGGAATATCACTATAATAAAATATTTACGGACATTTGGTCAGGTGAACTTGCTACCTTATTTTTAGATGTTTAATTCATGATTTAAGTTAGGCCATTTAAATTTGGGATACCTGTAGAATTTAGGGGATGGAATGTATTATTTTTATCCACTAGTCACTAATGGAGCAGTAGATTTTATTAGCTATTGAAAATATATATATCAAAAAAAATATCATCACGCCTTATTCTCATTACTGGGTGCGGCACTCTGTCGAAGCAGATCTCGGTAAGTGATATATTTATGCGCGTGAAGTACGGTTACCACCCGTCAAATCACGGCCTCCAATGATGTGGGGGGGGGGGCACAGGGGTTATTTTAAATTGATGAAAATATATGCAAACATATTTTTAAATAGGATGAAAATTTATCTCATATGGCGAAACACATTGATGCCTTTGCTAGCATATCAATATTAAGAACAAATAACTTCAAAAGTAGGTATCAACATCGTACTAAAAAGTTGTAACAATGTACTCCAAAGAAGATTTGGCAAAGAATTGCAGTCACCAATATCTAGAACTATTGAAAATAATGAAAAGGAGAATAAAAATAGTATACCAATATTTTACTATTTAATATAAATAATAAAGTTTTGATACAATACACATGCAACTGATTTTTATATAAAAAAAATTGGGATACAGCCAAGATTTGAATCTGATACCTATGAACTCCGGTCTTTTACTTTAACCAACTAAGCTACGGTCGCCATTCAAATATGATTCTATTCTAATTTTCTCTCTATTTTTTTATTAGTTCATAGGTCTCAGGAGATCTATCCTAATTCATAGCGAGATATGGATGTGGCTACGGTTATGATATTTTGCGTGACATCTATGCTCAATTGTCTTCATAGCGGGACTTAGTAATAAATTAGGCAATTATATTTTTAATATTGGTATTAAAAATAAAGTATAGTTGTCAACCCTTTCATTTATAAATAAATATTCATATCAAGTTGTCAAATTTGTTCGATTTCATGATATAAATGCTGTTTCTATTTGAGTTCTATATCTGTCATTAAAGAGAATTATTATTAACAAACAAATAAGAAAAAAATTAAACATCAAATGACAGTTGGTGTGGCTACGACCATAGCGGGACCTATTCAGCTCCCGCTATAAATTTGCGATGTGGCTAAATGATGACGTCACCGATGATTTTTTTATTTATACCGCTAGGTGGATCCTTGTTGTTTATCGATGTGGCTATCGTTGCCACAGTGGCTATGTCAATTAGAATAGACCTCCAGGTTCAAATCCTGGCAGTATCCCGATTTTTCACATTATAGTTCAATTTGATGGGGTGGCTAGCTCAGTGGTATGAAGCTGGCCTGTGGATCCTGAGAACCCTGGTTTGATTCCCACAGGCGACAAACGATTTTCATAATTTCAAAAACTACCCCTGTGGCTCCTCCACCACTAACATCTTTGGAGGCCGTGATTTGACTACTGGTAACCGCACTTCACGCGCAAAATATTTCACTTACCGAGATCTGCTTTGGCAGAGTGCCACACCCAGTAATGGGTACAAGGCGTGATGATATATATATATATATATATATATATATATATATATTAGTTCAATTTGATTTCATTATTTGTTATGTATTTATTTAAAATATGAATTACAAGATTTTTTTATGTTTCTTCCAAGCTTTATATTTCGGTGATATGAATACATATGGGGCGCGACTAGTAAACGACACGAAATACGAAAATTTTAAATAATACAATATAACTTGAAACAATTTATCCAGTTTTGAGTACTCGATAGGCGATAATTTGTTTTAAAGTAACTTATTTAATTTATATATAGTTATTAATGGTTTATAGGCTACAGTGATATTTTTACCGTACTTCAATTTTGATACTGAAGCGTGTTAAGAATTGAACCCCGAGTAATCATTGCCTTTTACCATTGCTTTAATTAGTCTGGAGCTCAGCAATTATTCATTACATATAAAGCTTGATTTAAAAACATCAACAGATTAGATTAAATTTGGACAACTATTTCCGAATATGGTGGTCAATTTTTAATTGTGTGGTATTGTCAACATGACTAATTAATTTATAGGTAATGGGGTCGAATGCACGAATTGTTAAGCGTGAATCACAAGATGTTATCAATAAGAATGTGGTTAAAAATAAGTCTATTGTTCGCGCAAATTTGGCTGTCGTGATGTCACGAAAACGTCACAAAGAATACGTCAATACTATTCATGTATTAAAAATGTAATAAACGTTTCTATTCTTCTGTTCTTTGCTGTCTTAATCATACTTGTTAACGCACATATGCTACTTGCTTTGAATAACAAATCGGTTTTCTCTGAAATTAGGGTAAGCACAGGTGCAAATAATTTACATTTTTTTTGTACCTTTACAAAATAAAATTGTTATTTCTTTAGCATTGTCTGACTGGGCTGAATAATGACAACTTGGCCCCAAAGGTTCCAAACCCCCAAAACAGAATGCTTTCAGTTCCTCATTATTTAATAGACAGATTTAGTTTCAATTTAAATTTCTTTTTTAATTTACGAAACTAAATGATAAATATAACACGAAATGTTAAGGAGACTAAAATACAACCTAATACGCGGTTTGTACCATTAATGGTTGCTTAAAATTTATGAAAAATCCTTTTGATTTCTAAATAACTATGTAACCATAAATATTTCAAAGTGGAATAAAAATTGGAGTTAATTAAGTAATAAAATTCCTATATCGCGTCCGCAAATAGTATATTAAAAATAAATCAGGAAAGTGATATTTTACTTGACGAAGTGGTGTTTGAAATACGATGCTACAGGCCGAGTATTTTAATCCGCCGAATCAAGTAAAACCACTTTCTTGACGTATTATGTATACTATTTTTTCTGAAACCGTTTAATTTTATCAATAAGTAATCAAAAATAATTCAAAATGTTTAATATTTTTTTATATGAATTATATTGACAGCAGACTACGTATCCAAAGTTATATATAAATAAATAAATATATCATCACGCCCTCTACCCATTACTGGGTGTGGCACTCTGCCGAAGCAGATCTCGGTAAGTGATATATTTTTGCGCGTGAAGTGCGGTTACTAGCCGTCAAATCACGGCCCCCAAAGATGTTAGTGGAGGGGGAGCTATAGGAGTAGTATTAATGTGGTGAAAATGTTTGTCGCCAGTGGGAATCGAACCAAGGTTCTCAGGATCCACAGACCGACACGATAACGACTGTATAAAACAGTCAGGTAAAATCTTTACCAGACTGTTTTGTACTTTCGCAGACGTTATTTTTGTTGTAGCCTTGGATACGTACTATACTTGACTGTTTTGGTAAAAATCTACTTTCCACACTTAAATTGGTCGAGAAAGTAGGCACTTTCTTGCCGGTTTCAGAAAAATCAATTTTGTGCAACTGTTTTTGTTAAAAACAGTGCTACAACATTCAATTTTTTACAACTGTTTCTGGGGATATTTTTTGTGAAGTCTAGTTGTAACAATGTCAAACATAAATGTATCACTTTAGCTGTAATTCTCAACTCAGTAAAATTGCTATATATATTTTTTTATATAATGAAGTAAAAAAATAAATAAATATATCATCTCGCCTTCTACCCATTATTGGGTGTGGCACTCTGCCGAAGCAGATCTCGGTAAGTGATATATTTTGCGCGTGAAGTGCGGTTACCAGCCGTCAAATCACGGCCCCCAAAGATGTGAGAGGTGGGGAAGCCACAGGACTTGTTTTTTAAAATGGTGAGAATTGTTTGTCGCCTGTGGGAATTGAACCAGTGTTCTCAGGATCCACAGGCCGACTTCATACCACTGAGCTAGCTACCCTATTATAATGAAGTAATTATATTAAACTGAAAAACACTTCGTTTATTAAAAAATAAAGTTATTTTGTTTTATAACAACCTAGATAATTATGAATTTGAACTATACCCTAACTAATAAATGTCAAAATAAATCAAATTTTAAATGTTTATTGTCGCTTTCAGCATTACCACCTTAAATTTTTTTTCTAATTAAAGTTTTGAAATAAAAGTAAATGAATGTGATATAGGAAAAATGAAAAGCAGACAATGGCCAAATGTAATATTCGTTATTTGCGTAACTCGCTTACGGCCCGTTACACTAACTGTACTCATATTACAATAAGGATCATTGTAATACTTGTTTTTCAATATATTATACGAGTATTTTATTTATGAATCTGTCTGTTAAAAATTAATAGTTTATCTACTAGAACTAGATAATTAAAACTGAAAATTATACTTCTTTTTTTACATAATATGAGTATTTCCAGATTTATGTTTATTAACTCATCGATTAAGAATTTAAGGAAAATATTATTGTTATTATAAATGAAACATAAGACAAATAAAAATAAATATATCATCACGCCTGCTACCAATTACTGGGCGTGGCACTCTGCCGAAGCAGATCTCGGTAAGTGATATATTTTGCGAGTGAAGTACGATTACCAGTCGTCAAATCACGGCCCCCAAAGATGTAAGTGGTGGAGGAGCCACAGGGGTAGTTTTCGAAATTATGAAAATTGTTTGTCGCCTGTGGGAATCGAACCAGGGTTCTTAGGATCCACATGCCGACTTCATATCACTGAGCTAGCCACCCCAAATGAAACATATGATATATCATACATATTATTGAAATTAAAGATAGAGAGCATTGTAATAACTTTGGAAATATAAAATTTAATTAATTTAAATAATAGTGAAAAATATTTCAAAATTTTTATTTAATTTCTTAAAAATCGCTACGAGGACGCAAATAAAAAAATCATTACACCTATCTATAAATATAGTGATCAATCTCTGTTTTAATTTAACTGACCATCAAAAAGTTTCCAGTGCGCCGCTGTTCCTTTGCTTTGATGAATTATATTTTTTCTAAAAATCATTGACACAATTTAAAGTAATATATCTTTGTAAGCAATATTTTTCTTCACAGTTCTAAATGGTTAATAATTAGACATAAATACAGATGAAAATAACTGGTATTTTTTCCTGTGCGTAAAGTATAAATTAAAAGGACATCAATAACAATAATTTATGTGTGGCACACTTCTTATTAAGATTAAAGAGTAATCATATTTAATTTAATTACATACATTTGGAACAGGTGCGTGGAATTTGCATATATTATCATAGCCACACAGGAACAGAAGAAAACGACGCTTTTTCTTTTCTTGTGAATTCCTTCTACTTATAATTGCACACTACTGTTATTATTTTAAATGTTTTAATATGCAAACGATAATTAATTAATAATATCATTGCCGCTTTGTTATATTTCAAGCTGATTCTTTCCGGCGTTTTATTACCTCTAAAAGCTGTATTTTTCGTATAATTAATGTACATATTTTAATAGCTTAATTATTATATTACAGCATTAGAAAAATAATAATCATAAGATGAATGATGTGATCGACAGAATTAATTTCGATTGATATTATGACTAAATTATATTATTATGAATTATCAAATTATTATAAACGAATAATAATGATATTTTTAAAACACATTTTTTCAGTTTACATACTTAGTATTTGTTTCACTATCTAAGTAGGAGGGACAAGTAATTCTGGTTAAATAATTAACATGTTCGTTTTATAAGTGAACGTGCCCGTGTTCAATATTTCGGATCGCTGCTTGGAAAATTAAAAGTTATGTATGAATAAAGGGTGAAAACCGGCGTTTCTGGCCCGTGACATGAGGCGCAAAACTCAGGGTCAGGAACGCTAATTACACCCGTGGTACAAACAATATTTTATGCACAACAAAATAACATTTAATTATGTGTCCAAAAGATTAAAATATGTATACAAGTTATAAGTCAAAGTGACATTTTGTAAAATCAAGTATTCACAATACACAAAAAATGTCATTTTATTTATGTATCCATAGAAATTATTTTTTTATGGCCGTAGGGTCAAAAAGAAGTGTTTAAGCCCGCTTTTTAGGGATAAAACTCATAAATTTCGGCCCGGTTGGGCATAAAATAAATTCTGATGGTAATGTGAAATAATAGTAGATTACTTAAAAAATAATTAAAATTTGTAGTTTTTCAACGAGTGCAAAGTTTAATGAACGAGCGTAGCGAGTGCATTAAGTTTACTGGAGCTTGAAAACCCACTTTTCTTACCAGTTGAACATGTTATTTTTTGTATAAGTAATGGAAAAATTTAAATTACAGAAATTTATTATATATTTCCAAAAACATTTTTTCAATTCGTCAAAGTTGCCTCTTTGCGGAAATATAGAAACATTAACATGCATGGTAACAAGTAAACAAACAAAATAATTGCCTAAAATGAGTAAACTGTTGGTTACTACTGAGTAAAGTGTTGCGAGAAAGTAAAATCGCATGTTACTATAGGCGTATTCCATTTGCCATTTGGATCAGATGTAGCTTACATTTACTGAACCAATTCAATTATTTATTTCACTAAATTACTTCACTCACTTTATTTCTAGTACTAGATTTATTCATTCAGTAGTCACCCCAATAAATGCATCAATATGCTTAGTCCAGTAATCTAGTCATGTTGTCTAATTTATCTGAACTGATTTAAGTGAACCAAGTGGCAAATAGAAAACACCTTATGTTGATTTATAACTAAAAAATAGCTATTTATATAACAAGTGCGTGAATAGTGCAAATAACGTCTTCGCGCACAAGGTTTTTCCATTGTTTTTTGTAACGAGCAAAAATTATATAACTGATAGTGAGAAAGTTATAAAATTTGAAACGTGAATTTATATTGACAGTTTAATATGCCGTGAATTGACATTTGTTATTTGAAAATAAATTGTCTATTGTTTTCTCTTAAAGCTTGTTAAAATATGTCTGATTGATGGCTTTATAAGCTAATGTGTCTATTGATTTCATAAATTCCTTAAAATGTGTATATCTATATATATATATATATATATATATATATATATATATATATATATATATATACAGTGTGCCCATCCAAAACCCGAACATAGGCATATAACATGTAATATCAGTTTTTTGATGCGCATTGCTTCCTAATTAATTTTACAGGAAAATACTTCAAATAAAAGTTGTAGAGAATAAAATTACGAATTTTTTTTATATAAAACACATTTCATTTGTGTATTTCATCAAAGCGCAAAACTTAATTAAAATTTGTAATATTCGTAAAAATAAAGCTATCCATGAAAAAATTTAAACAATTTTCTATTGTCAAAAATTTTGTATATATATATATCAAAATCAAACTTTCTATCGGTTTCCCAGATAATGTAAACGTTATTTTGAATGTTGCAAGAACAAAAAGGCTATTTTCCAATAAATACATACAAAATTGCATTTTCTTATATATTTATTTTTTATCCCCCATTTTAATTTCTAACCACGATATTATAGTTATCAATAGATATATGAGTATGCCACCGTAATAGTGTGAAATGCAGTACTCATGTTTTGCCAAAAAAAAAAAATATAATGGCTTGTGTGTATGGAACCTAAGCTCTACGAGCTCAGGGTTTATTTATTTAAAACACGAGCGAAGCGAGCCTTGCCACCAACACGTTCAAATAAATATATGAAATTTGGTATCATTTAAGTTAAAATCGAATATAACAGCTTTGGTGTGAGTAACATGTGTTCTATAAGCTTAGGATTTGTTTGTTAAAAGTAAATAACTAGTAAATAATAAAATTTTTGCATTTACAACTTTTACATTGAATACGCTGCCTGTATTTTATACTCTGCCAATAACAAATACGAGTTATTTTATTTATCTAAATAAAAAAAATAAGTTGAAAATTTTAATTTCTAATTGTACAAAATATTTCTTATATTTATTCAATTGAAGATAATTTCTAGATGTCGATACTAAATAATTGTTTATAGATAGGGTAACCAGAAGTTGCCATATATTAAAATTTTAGTTCCATTTTTGACGAGAACAATTTACAAATAATTGTTCTAGGTACTATTAGGAAAACACTAACGGACAAAGGGCTTAAATTGTTGTACAGTTTTATTGAAGAGAAAGTTCCGGCCAAGGTTATGGCCATCTTCAGGTCAAAAATATAGATGTTAGTACATAAAAATATATAAATAAAGTTGTATGAATTAAATATTCGGAGGAAACATGGACAAAGATTAAAAAAACTAGTTGTGAATCTACATAATCAAAAATAAATGAAGTTACTTGTTTGCCCGTGAAGAGTCGAAGTGCGTTATAGGTACTAGTTTCCTAACTAAAATGTCAGAATTAAGTAATTTACATTTCTTAATTTTCCCCAAAACTCCAAACAAGTTCAGTAGTTTCCGTTTTGAAACCAGTAAAAAATAATGATGCTAGCAACATTCCCAGTAGCTCAAATTCCCTAAATGTAAATAGAACACAACACCTCTACTAGTGCTTTGTGAATACCATGGTTAATTGCAGCTGGGGCAATTCCATCTGGACCGTGGTCCACGGCCAAATCGCCTCCCATCTCAAGTTGACGGGAACTCGTTCGTTCATAACGAACTCGCGGTAAATGTCGTCACTGACCTACGCGCTAGGGAGACTGGACAAAGGAGAGGAGACCAGCCTCTCGCAAGGAGATGACCGTTGGTCCACATCTACACACACCACTTGCACAATACTATAGCTTAGTATCTCACACACACACATGCACACGGAGAGGTATAAAGCAAGGATGGGAGAGTCTTAGGGTACACGTTCGATTTATTTACTGATTTGTTACAATTTCTCTGTGACATTTTGACCGTTGGTCTTTTGTGTGATTGTGAACCGAACTGTCGTGTTTGGGTGTTTTGCTTCCTAGGGTTTGTGATTTTTAGATGAAAGACATGAATTTTTGTTTGTTTGATAGCTTATTAAACTTGACCTTTGGAATGCTATGCATCTATCTTCTAGTTAAATAAATACTAAACTACTGTCATACAAATTTACATAGCTTTATGACATCTAATAGCACACAAATACTTACAAATTATTGTTGATGGAAGTGATATAAGATAATTAAACAAAAATTAATTGAAAAAGTGTAAATTTAGGAAAATAGACAGGTGTGGTTCAAATATTTTGAAGACGCATTGCCTCTTTCAGCAGAAATTTAAAAACATAAATAATCTATTTCTTTTTTTTTGCAAATATTTTGATTTATGACATTTGTAACCTATCTTAAAGAAGATGATAACATGAATAAGTTACTTAAGAATCTTAAAATATAGGATCCGAAAGGAGTTGACGAGGCGGTAGGCCAATAGGATGCGGGCACTCACGTGACACAGTGACGTTTTTGTGACGTAAAAACAGCTGTACGGGCAAAGATCACTGCGCCACCTACAAAATGAACTATTTTTTGTGACGAGATTTGAAAAGAACAGTTCTTTTCAAATCTTGTTGGCCTGCGATCACTGCCACCTACAATATGAACTATTTGTTGTGGCGAGATTTGAAAAGAACGGTTCTTTTCAAATCTCGTCCCAAAAAAAATAGTTCATTTTGTAGGTGGCGCAGTGATCTTTGCGCGTACAGCTGTTTTTACGACACAAAAACGTCACAGTGTCACGTGAGTGCCCGCATCCTATTAACCCATATACATATTTATTTTTCGGAAAAATTGCAAAGGTCAATAAAAAAATATTAATTTTGCGACTAGGTATTTACTATTTTATGTACAGGAATAAGGCCCAGTTGCATCACAGTTTCTTAAAAGTGTTCCTAGCAAAGGAAAATTATCTTTCAGTTTTCATTAATTTTATTGTCATTGTACAAAATATATTTAAAGAATACTTTGTATTTGGGGTATCAGTGGTATCAAGTCGACGTGTGGATCCTGAAAACCCTGGTTCGATTCCCACAGGCGACAAACAATTTTCACCATTTTAAAACTACCCCTGTGGCTCCCCCACCATCAACATCTATGGGGCTGTCAGTTGACGGCACGTAACTGCACTTCACGCGCAAAATATATCACTTACCGAGATCTGCTTCGGTAGAGTGCCACACCCAGTAATGGGTAGAAGGCGTGATGACATATTTATTTTATATTTTAAACAACACTGCTCTTGTAAAGTTTTTTTAGAAATATTTTGTGGTCGTCTGAAAAATAGTGTACAACACTCGTCCGAAAGTGTGATAACTGTGCTCATGTACTTAAATCACTCGGCACTGCGCGCCTTGTTTTTCAATTTGTACACTCGCACGTTATCTTACACTTTCGATGCTTATTATGTAATGTACTATAAAATAGCATTTTCTGTTATGTACCATTTTAAAATTTCTGGTATGAATATTATTTTCAATATAAAATTAGTTAAAAGCGCACTTTATTCTCTTGTCTATAATTTATATTTTTCTTCTTCTTCCTAAGGCGCGACAATCCATTGCGGATCTGGGCCTACTGGACATACAGAGCTGCAGTTTTTAAACTGCCGTACTGCCTAATATCATAGTCAAATGCTGCATTATTTAAGGCGTATGTATGTATAACATATAAATATATGTAACTGTTTTTTATTTTATGATAAATCACACTTTGTCGACAGGCGGATTCGAACTGACGAACTTTTGTTCCGATGACGTCACAGTATGTTAAGAGATGTTTAATACGCTCGACTACCGCGATTTATATATTTTATATAAAATTGAATTACTTACAAAGAACTGTTCAGTTTGCTAAGTTACCGTAAAATGATTAACTTTAAAGTTTAACGTTAAATTAAAGTTTGGAAAGGCATGAAAGATTATATTACTTAATTTTCAGATCCAAATGAAAAAAATCTGAAGGTCAATCTGACAAAAACACATTAACATTAGCCAACAAATAATCAATCATTCTTCCGCCAAAAATTCTTTAGAAAAAGTGATAACTCTATTAGCACGCGTCACACGCCTTTAATTGGATAAATGATCGCGTATTGTCGGGGACATTTCCCACTGTAGGGTTGGCAATATCCGCGAATCTAGTTATCCACATTATGGTGCAAATCTAACGTGATTGGCGATTCCTTCGATATTGGCAGATAATCGGCAGTCACGGGCGTCACTCACATCACGCGTTCAGCTGTAGCGTGAAAATTATGTCAAAAGTGCACAGACGTGTTATTGATGGAATTAGGATAGTTTTAATATCGGAAATTTAACTGTGATTGTCAGCTATGATTGATAGGCTATCGACAGTTGTGGTGGTATTAAATGTTATTCGGTTGTAAACGGATATTCATGAAATTAATTCATTTATCAATTTTATTTGGCGTTGATTTCCCAACTGCTTTTTTTAAAATTACATTTATGGTTTACATTTCGTTGTCAAAATTGCATACATAAATTGATTGGATTAAAATAATTATATAGTTTTATTTGCTTTTTTATACTTTTGAAATGAATTATAGATGTTGATGGTTAGTTTGCATCACATAATTTATACTTAAAGTTAAAGTCACATAGTAAATGTTTGCGTCATTCTTGTTTGTCAAATTATGTATGATGTCATATTATACATTTGCAGCCCGATTCTCAAAAAAGATTTAGCTAATTCTGCATTTTGGATTCTTCTTCTTCTTTACTGGCGCTACAGCCCGAGTCGGGCCTGGGCCTACCGGGCACACCGAGCCGCAGTTTTTACGCTGCCGTACTGCCGGTTTCCGTAGTCGATGTTACTTACTTTAAGACATATGTATAAGTGACTAGCTTATAGCGCCCGAGTATGATTAATACAAGTAACTGTATTTTTTATTTTAACGACAAATCATACTTTGTCGACAGGCGGATTCGAACTGACGAACCTTGGTTCGGATGACGTCACAGTATGTTAAGAGATGTGCATTAACACGCTCGGCCATCGCGCCTGCATTTTGGATTAGCGAATTTTATTGCTGTTTAATTTTTAAATGATCAAATAAACCACTTTTCGAAAACTGAATGGTAATATTATATTAGAGTTTATTTAAACATTTTTGAAAATATGGTGTAGCTTAAAATGACCTATCCAAAATTTAAGATTAATTAAAACTCTTTTGAGAATTGGGTTTGTTGATGTATGATAAAAATTAGGTGTATCAGACGATTATCCTTTTCACTAGAGTGAATACTGACAAACTTATCTACTAGAAATAATATTTATATTAATTCAGATTATAATAATAAATAAAAATATAAATATATCATCACGCCTTTTACCCATTACTGGGTATTCCACTCTGCATGTCTCGGTAAATGATATATTTATGTACATGAAGTGCGGTTACCAGCTGCCAAATCACGGCCCCCAAAGATGTTGGTTTCGGGGAGCCGCAGGGGTAATCTTATTGGGATGAAAATTGTTTGTAGGTTGTTGAAATCAAACCCGGGTTCTCAAATCTGCAGTTCGACTCAATATCACTGAGCCACCTACTCTTTGATAATAATTATTATATATTTAAAAATTGATCCATTGTAATTTAATTTTGTTCTCTTGATCTGTCAAAACTATAAATATCGAATTAAAATCGATGACTGAATACGAAACGTTTCTGTTTAGAGTATTTGATCAAATTATGTGGAGACGTAACTATTTTGAATTTGTAATACCAAAGTTTTAACGAAATGGGAGAATATTCATAGAGTGACATCGGTATAAAACGTGTAACACTTACACCATGATAAACATAATTAAATACAAGTTTCAAATATAGTCACTAATAATAATAATAATAATAATACAGTTTATTTGCAGTCAAGCTAAGCTTATACAAAAGAAGTTGGTACAAAAAGTTATATAGGAATTTACACATTGAAAATAAAATTTCGAATTTTGAATGATACATGTACAAAATTATATGTCATAGGCCTTTTCTACAGTGATATTTGACATTAAAGTTGAATAATACATTTCGGGGCAGCTGCTCTTGATATGTTTTGATACATGTTGTTGGCGGAGAGTTAGGAATAGCGGGCAGCGAAATATGAAATGTTCTATATCGTCATCTTCATACAGATTACAGAGGATGCAAAGTTCGTTTGCCTGAAACTTGTGACAAAAGTTGTCAAGATATATTTTTGGGTATCTTGTGGAAATAGATCGGAGTTGGATTAATAGTCTGAGGAGTTTGAGAGGGATTTTTAGGGTGAGGTAGTTTTTTAACCGCCTTTGGTTGATACTTGTTGTAGTTTTCTCGAAAGTAAGGGTTCGTAGTTAGTCCAAGTTACAGTGAGACATATTATATCGTGATACGTTACTGTTAGTTCTTCAAGTCTGTTTAGGTTATATTTATATGTTCTTGAATCCTTGCATATTTTAGAACGTTATTTTATTGACTGTTATTTGCGGTACGGTTTTGTTCTTTCCCCTGAGTTTTTTGAATCTTTGGTCTGTGATTGAGATCGTGTGCGAGTATAGATATGTTTATCAAGTGGTCCTTTTATGTTTCTTTGTTCTGTTATAGTACCTTTTCCATTTGTTGGGGTAATCAGTCCTAAAATCGGAGAGTTTGTTCTATTTTCTTCAGTCTGAGTGTTGTTTTTCTGATTTTCAACTATTTTCATTTTATTTTGTTCGTGCTCATTGTTTTTAATTGGTTCATTAATTGTTTCGTTATACGGGTTCTCAAGTGTATATTCAATATCAGGTAGATATTGCAGTGAAATTGATTTTCTTCTTCCAATAGTTGGCTCCTGAGGCGCATCAGATTCGTAATTGTTCGACTCCAGATCTTGTAGGGAGAAAGCATTGTTATTAATAATTAATTTGTCGTATTTTAATTGGACACTAGTCCAATAGTTTCAAATATAGTCACTATTGGACAGAGTTTGCACAAGAATCAAAGCTTTTTAGTAAACATTGATATTAACAACTAATTAAAAATGCAGTATAAATGAATAAAAATATATATTTAAACAAGAACAACTGCAAAAATATGGTTTAATTTAAATATATGCGTAATTATAGATTCAAGCATTTTATCATTACGAATTATTTCAAAATATGTGAATAATATGTATACATATGTATGTATGTATATTTAAAATGATAAAATAAAGTAAATAAATAAGTACTTTGTCGTCGTGTATATCGGTAAAAGATAAATTTTTATGCTTGTAATCAACCAGATCACAGTCACTAACTATGGTAGTGAAACGGGATTCATAGTGGTCTTTTTAAATGTAGTGAAAATTTATTTATCAGCTTTAGGAATCGAACTCGAGTTCTCAAATCTCCAGCACGATATGTTTTTCATTAATTATGATTATTAATAAACCCATATACTCACTAAAATGATTTAAAAAGTGCATTTATTATATCAATGCTCGATAAAGTGGTATTTGTCAGATACATGAACAAATATCGTATCAATAAATGGTAGTTAATATAATTTGTGTAATTAAGGATGAGGTTTCAATATTTTTCATATAGCTGACAGATAAGTTGTATGTCACGTAATCCTAACATGGATAAACAGACACTAAGTACGAGTGTATTAAAATAGTATTTTAATATATGGAATCTCAAAATGGAGATCCATTATTGTTTTGACTACGGTGTTGTTTACCACCGTTTTAACATGTTATAATCTTTGACTATTTTTTCCACACGGAATTATTTATATTTTTATTGTAAACTGTTATGCTTAACTAACTTATTATTTTTTGTTGACTTGAAAATGGGACCAACCCCGAAACGTCGTCACCTATAAATATTATTTATTAAAAACTATTGGTACAAAAGCCAAGCAATCCAAACATAGTGGAGTAATTTTTTCAACCCTTCTGCTCCTAACCATTTCATAAAAAGTATTTTATTCAGTTGTACTGTAAAGCCTTGTTTCCACCTCTAAAAATAGTCTTAGTTTTAGTTTTTCGACATAACCTAGAGAGTTTGTCATATGTGAATACAGCTGAGCGTTTCCAGCTACTGTTTTAGTCTTAGTCTTTGTCTTTGTCGCTGCGCATACTTTCGACATAGTTTTTCGTCGCTGTTCTGTAAGAGAGAGTTAGCTGCGGTAATGCTATCTCTTGTTATGCTGCAATATACAGTCAAGCAAGTTAAAAAGGAATTATTTAGTCGTTGTCATTTTAAAATTTATTTCTTTTCTTTGATTTTATGAGTATAATTGCAATCTAATCATATTTTAATAATGTAAAAATGAATTTTGAAATTTAAATTACTATATTTGAGAATTCTGGTTTGTTCACTACAAAAAAGTCTCAATTTTTTTAATTATTCTGGAATTGTATAAATTAATTAAACTAGTGCTTAATTTTAATAGTAATTACTGTTCCTCATTCATAATTTGATATATGTAATTTTTAAAATATTTCAAATAGTTTTATACAATTATTTTCTCATTTAAGTGAACAAACCTTTACTAGAATAATGAATTAAGGTTATGTTTATGTTAAGAGGTGGAAATGGCTGGACATAAAAAGAAACAAAAAACCAAAAACAAAGACTAAAACAGAGACTATGTTAAGAAGTAGAAACGTAGCTTATGCTAACCAGTACCTAGTTATTTTATTACAATGGACAAGCAATACCGGAATGATTATTTCAAAGATTGTGTTGAAAAGTCAACATATTAACAATCATAATGAGTGTGGAAAGTATTTCTTAGACTCTGTGCGGCAAGAAATCGTTTATGATGTTATTTCCAAGACAACCATTGTTGAACAATCGTTTTTGTAATTAATGTGAAATATGACAGTAAAAGACAGATGTCAAATATCGATAAGAATATGGATTTTAAGAAATAAAAGTCCATGACCATAGAACAAATTGTATGTAACGTACGTGTGGCAATGGTCATTGCAAAACTCATATGATTGGAAACACTCCCGACGCTCGTATCCCAATTTTCATACTAGTTGTGCAATGAAAGCCTAGCCACACTTCTCTTATAATATACTGTTCTCAAATCTCGTTTCTAGTTAGAGAGCTAGGGTGCAAAATAATGTCTCATTTAGTCCAGTGACAGAAATGGATTTTTTAATAGATTATGTCATGACAAACATGAAAACAAGAAAATTATATTTGGGAACGGGTGGCAACTATAGATGGTGCCGATGTGAATGCGCAGATTTTAAGGGTGGTTGTTGATCCCTACATCAGTCCATTTGCAGAGCTTCTGTCACCAATGGGCAACCAGCATTACTGTCAATATTATTTTTGTCATGTATTCATCGTGAACAAGTAGTAATATGGCACACGACACCATAAAAATTGCTTACTTTGGCCGGTTTTGTCGCGCATGCGTCATTAGCCGAAACGTCTGTCTATCAGTTTTATTACTTAATAATACCAAAATCTATAATTTAAACTGCATATTAGCCTATAAAAAATATGTCAACAACCACCCTTAAAATCGGCGCATTCAAATCGCACCATCTATAGTTTCCACCCGTTTCCAAATCTAATTTTCTTTTTTTCATGTTTACCATGACATAATCTATTAAAAAATCCATTTCTGTCACTGGAATAAATGAGACATCATTTTGCATCCTAGCTCTCTAACTATTCGCTTGTAATTGTAAAACTCATTCAATTCATATTTTACACTTTATATTCAAGCCGTTGTACTCGGTTTGGGAAAGAAATACAAAGTAAAAATGTATTTCTATTGTTTCTTTAGTGAAGCAGTCATTTTGCTACTGGAAATAAAGTAAATGATATAATCACAGTTACGGGAAATACAATTGTTGCGGATATAGAAAAGTTTATAGTTTCCTACATTCTGACTTAATTTATTTTTGTCTTTCCTGTTTTTAATCATTAAAACGATGTGAAGTGGAAGTGAGTGACATAAATATGATCATTTCAACATTAAATGAAAGTAACAAATATGTGGAGATGAACAGGATTTTCGGGGACGTAATTTGAGAAGAGTGCTAGTCTTTCTGATACCACGATACGTGGTATTGATTTCTTTGGTAAAAGTTAAAAATCGTCGTGGCATACTCCACGCATTTATATCCAATCAGCCATTACATTAAAGCGTGCGTTTAGCCCGAGTTTCAAGCAATTATTTAACTGCACGGCTATTTTTATTTGCTAACAGCTATTGCTACTGGAAGTGAAAGCATACGAAGTATTCCTCAACGTACGAAACAGGTCTACCCGGCTCGAAACGCGCGACTCCTCGTGGAAAACATGTCGTAGCTTGGTCCAAACGAACATGTTGGAGAAATAACACGAACGTGTTTGGAATTTTTGAACTGGACATTTTTTATCTCACTCGTGCGCGTCTATCTAACCATCTGTTGTCTCTGTTGCCCGCGTGACGGGGTACAGAAACCCCCCAAGTGAAACACGCCGTTCGATCTAGAAAAATAGGTCTAATGTTTTTTTTTTTACTTTTTTTCTTCGAGTTTACTGCAGTGAAAATTGTAATTTGCTGTGTATGCTAGTTTAAATTGTCTGGAAAATTATCGGAAAAGTATTACATAAGACTTCCAAAATTTTTATAGCTCCATAATTTCATTCTGCCAAAATCATTTTTAAGAAACATTCTTCTACCAGTATGTTACATGTCAGGACAAACTTGTCTACTTTATGTATATCAATTCATGCGTTGCAATGTAACATTTGATTATACAGTATCTTCAAAGTATTTGGATCATTTGACATCTTATATTTTCGTCTGTCAAATATTTCTAAAGTACGAGTTCTTAAAGAAAAGCTATTGAAATAAAATAGTCCAAGAGTGTACATCGAATCTGCTCATTTTCATTATTATTTCTAATTATATTTTTCATGTGATAGAATATAAGATGAAAATTACAAAAACTGAAGTTAGTCTAACCGGACAGAGAATCTAAGAGAGAAAATATTAACTGACGACTGAAGACAATAACATTTACACTTACCATTTGCCCCTTATTTATTATCTTTTTAAATCATGGAATAGTTCACAATAGGTTTAATTATTTCCATTTAATATGCCAAAATATTTAGCGCTGTTCAAATATAAGCGCAGGCTGTCGCTTTCTTTCTTTCTAATATTTATGGATTTGTTGTTAGAGAAATGAGCATGAGTAATTTGAGATATTTTGAGTATGCGAAACGTACGTCGAATTAAAGATGAATGAAATGATTGAAGGTTTGTTGCGTGATGATTGATTCCGAGTGTGATAAGTAAATGAGTTTGTATGAAGAGAACTGTGAATGTGGTTATAGCGAGGATGGTGTGTTATGATGAGGACTGATTAATTAATGAATTTGATAATTTAATATTTTATTCTAGGGTTCGTGATACGTTCAATGACATATAGCGTGATGTTATGTATATTGTAAGTTTCTTTCTTTATTATTAGAGGACTTACAATAAAATTAAAAACCTAATTTATTTCATTTTTTCTTAGGCTCTCATATTAGTAATTAAATGATTTTTTTTTAATGTATGAAGATTAAATAAATATCCAATATTTCAATACAGAATATTACATTTTATTTAATATTTTTTATTCTCAAATATTTTTACTATTTGATATCGTCATACTTTTATTAATGTTCTAAATATTTAAACAAACTTAATGGCAAAATAAATTTTGAATCATTTCAAAACTAGAAAAATATATAATAAATGAAGTATAAATCTTGTCTATGTATATTCTTGCGAATTTTATATCTTAGATATCTGATCAGATTAGACTAAACTTACTTTCTGGAAAATACGAGCACATTTAATATGTAAAAAGGTAATAGTTTGGAGGTTCGATGCGGTTTCTTCGTCTAAAACATTTTTCTCAAAACCAATGAAATGCTTCATTGTATGTCACGTGTCTGTGTTTTAACCAATCCTGTCATTATAATATTGAGAATAAAGCTCTTGTGATTATTCCCGGGAATAATCTCTGTTGGTGCTATTGTTTATGACAAATGGTAGATAGTTGTCAAGTAATTATTTAAAACTGTCAACGCGACAAGTAAAATGTGTGAAAAAAAATCGATTTAGTTCCATTTTAGATATAGAAATACACTAAAAAAAATTGGAAACAACTTCCAAGAATACATTAATAAGTAATCAATCGATATGGACCTAGTTCAAATTCTTTTAAGTTGGATGAATCGACCTCAACAGCTAAGTCAAAAAATAATCTAAATAAATATAACTCGGGAGTTCGATAAATTAGAAAATAATTCTCCAGTATTTTTCTCAAACTTGTTTCCATTTGGCAATAGCCAGTCAAGTCCGACAAGCTTTCATGACTATTGCCTGGCAACAAGTTTTCGAAAGATCTATGAAATTATTTTCAATTTATTCTCACTCTCTTGTTATATTATTACTGAAACTATTTTATTCTACAATACTAAGATATCTGCTAATTATATGCTTGTCGTTGCTACCAAAATACGGCACATTATATAGATATTTTTATATCACGCGGTTACCATAGGCAACGTAAGATATGAATTTCATATCTCACGGGTTGTTATAATAATTTAGGATTGTCATATTAAAACAATTCATTATTAAAATATAAATTAATAAGGCAACACTATCATAGTCGTCGTACAACTTGCATGGATATCCATTTCTCTCTGGTATGAATTGCACCATTCTTCTCCGGGGCATCATGCTACAAATTTTCATATTCGTGTGAAATGAATACCATTCCATGCTTTATGTAGCTACAATATACTTTTGTGTAAAACCAAATTTATTGACAATACATGGGGTATTATTATTTGAAATATCTTAGAAACTGAGACAAAGAACCCAAAAATTGTACCTAGGTATAAGTTTTTGGGCTACTTCATTTTAAGAATGAATTCTCGTTTCCCTATTCAGAATAAATAATAGCCCGTGGTCAACCCCGACACCAAACAAGACTTAAACTACTTTTGAAGGATGTAATAATTGGCAATAATTCACCCACTCCCGGACCGCAAACCAATTCACAAACACGGACACACATCCTGAGACAGAGTGCACCCTCGCATCATAAATTACCACGGACGCTAAACGGTCACACGCAATAAATAAGACAACTAATGTGACACGTCGAACACGCGGAGATCGGAGGCCAGGGTGGTCAAGGCGGCTGCGCTCGGACAATACACCCCCGTACTAGGGCTGATGTTACCCCATGGGTAACATGAGTGTCCAAACATGATGTAGTATCGATAAATAGTTGTTGCACTTGAATTGTACTTTATAATTTATCTGATACAGATTTTGTTTGACTTGCCATTTTGTTTCATGATACACGTAATTATGCAAAATTATAAATGTATATAGTTTACAATATTTCTTTGATTATCACAAAATATTTGATGTAAGAAAAAAGCTAAATTTATTCAGTTGAATTATAGTAAACGCTAAGTATAGTGATCATATTTATCTTATGTATCGATTCTAACTTTGTTTTAGTAAAAACCGAGTAACGGAAACGTTAATGTTACAATACTGTTCATACTTATGCAATTAAGAATAAATTTATATTAATCATACGACTTACCTTATACAAAGTTCATCCAATTTTAGTTTTTACTACTTTTTATATGGGGTGGCTAGCTCAGTGGTACGAAGTCGGCCTGTGGATCCTGAGAACCCTGGTTCGATTCCCACAGGCGACAAACAATTTTCATAATTTCAAAAGCTACCCCTGTGGCTTCTCCACTACTAACATCTTTGGGGGTCGTGATTTGACGACTGGTAATCGCACTTCACGCGCAAAATATATCACTTACCGAGATCTGCTTCGGCAGAGTGCCACACCCAGTAATGGGTAGAAGACGTGATGATATATTTATTTATTTTTTATACATACACTTTTAGATAATTTGACTGTTTAATAATTATAAATAATATTGTTAAATAAAAGCACCAATAAAATAGAATATCTTGTTAAGATAGATTTAATACTATTCTGCACAATAGGAACTGAATCCGACTTACATTACAGGAGACCTATAGCTCATAATGAAATCTGAACCACTGATCCCTCAATCGCAGTCATATATTTTTGACATAAGTTGAACTCAGTGATATTTGATTTATTTATATATTTTTACTACTTTTTATAATATTAGAATTACTCAATTTATTTATTTGTTACTCTGCACAAGAGGAACTTAATCCCAAATATAGTACAAGGGGCTTACAGCTAATATCGAAATTATAACCACTCAGAGATAATCGTATTTTTAAAATATAAGTTGAAGTCAGTAAAATTTGAATGCATGTTCTCTTGCTTGTTATTTAATAAACGTAAGTTTTTCATCGCTTTTATCCACTAGGCTACGATTGCCTGTTATTCTTTTTTTTATAGTTTTATTTTACACACATGACTGTTTGCTGCTAATGTCAAATGATTTATACTTTGTTTGTAACCAAGGAGAATGATTTACGACGTTGTCACGTCAAAATTTTCGCTAGTCAGTTTTACCTAAAATCAAGTTAGACCCAAGTTTAAACTACCAGCCATTATATTTTTACTTCCTAGGCTCTCAGTGCTCAAAGAGACTAGCTTAAGTGATTGATATAGTATCTGCTATCCCCGGTAATAATTTTAAATTTTTATACAGTAATCCTGAACAGAATCCCCAGCTGAAGAACCGGCGTTGATTTAGCTGCATGTATATCGTGTACTCGGTTGTCGATTGCTTACCTTTTCCTGTCTCTCAAACTCCTCCTGCAGTTCTACAGCTTTACAAGTTAAATTTGACCTATAGATGACCGAGATATTACAAATGGTTTCAAGTATTGCCAATTTTCGACGATAAAAATCATTTTTCTGAAATCGGCATGAAAGTGCCTACTTTTCTGACCAATGTTAGTATGGAAAGTAGATTGTCAACAAAATAGTCAAGTTAAGTACGTATCTAAGACTACAACAAAAATAACAGTCTGGTAAAGTACAAAACAGTCTGGTAAAGATTTTACTTGACTGTTTTGTATTTTACCTGACTATTTTTTGTTGTTGTAACCTTAGATACGTGGTTTGCTCTCAATACAATTATATCAAAAAATGTAAACTTTTGCATTATTTTTGATTAATTATTGATTAAATTTCAGAAAAAATAGTATACATAATACGTCAGGACAGTATTTTTACTTGACTCAGCGGATTACAATACTGGACTTACGGCCTCGTATTTCTAACAACCGCTTCGTCAATTAAAATATCACTTTCCTGACTTATTACATAATATACTATTTTTGCAATCCTGCAATTTTTTTACAGATTTAGTATGGCGTTTCAATTGTTGCAAAAAAAATTCGTATCCTGCAGTTTTCAAAAGATTTGAATAAAATTTTGATTATAGGTCAAATTCATCATGTAGATTATCGAGATATTGAATTTTTTGAAAAACTTATTTCTGCAATATTAAAAATGTTGTACTTAGATAATTGACGAACTAAAGATATAAATACTTCCATCATGCTTGAAAAACTTATATACAAAATTTAAAAAAAAATTGTCTATTTTTTTACGAATGTGAATCCAACAACAGTCTTCGCGAACCCAGTGTGCCGGTGGGCGAAACCGACCTCATCGCTGGTTATAACCAGAGCTGGGCAGAAGATAGCTACTTGCTTAGCTACGTTTACCTTAGCTGTAGTTTAGCTAAATGTGAAAAAATATACTTATAGCTTGTAGCGAGCTATGTTTTTATTTCTATTAGCTTAAAAATATTGTCATAACCAGAGCTGGGCAGTAGCTAGCTACTTTTTTAGCTTAGCTACTAGCTTAGCTACATTTACCTTAGCTGTAGCTGTAGCTTAGCTAACTGTGAAATATATAGCTGTAGCTTGTAGCTAGCTACTTTTTTTTCTAGTAGCTTAAAAATAACAACTTAAGCTACTTTTAGAGCTAATTTTTGTAGCTTAAAGCTACTTTTTAAGCAGAAGGTCAACAAAGTACGCATGCGTACAAGCTTAACCCACACAAAATAATTATTTGTTGCCGGTTCTAACTGGCTCTAATATGCAAAAATACACAGTAGGTGCCAGATGGTATTTGCTATTTTTGATATTTATGTACATAATAGTAAATTAACAGTCATTATAATGACTGATCATATGACAAAGGCAAATTTAATTATTTCACAATAATTTAAAAAAGTAGCTTTAAAATTTAACAGCTACTTTAACGAAAGCTTTTAGCTGTAGCTTAGCTATATTTTACAAAATATAGCTTATAGCTGTAGCTTAGCTACTTTTTTAAAGAATAGCTGTAGCTGTAGCTTAGTTCCTTTTTTTAAGTAGCTTGCCCAGCTCTGGTCATAACAACTGAAGCTACTTTTAAAGCTACTTTTTGTAGCTTAAAGCTACTTTTTGTAGCTTAAAGCTACTCTTTGTAGCCCAAAGCTACTTTTTGTTGCTTAAAGCTACCACTGTTCATTAAGAAATACCTTTTAATTTTTGTTTTGTATTTGAATTGTACCTTCTTTATTATTATCTATAACTGTAGGATAACAAGTTAATATATAGTGCAAAATCTATTAACATATTTTATTTTTCACTTGTTCTGAACCTATCCTATTTTTGTATTAAATATTAGATGAACTACACATTGGCTGTTTAGGTGTCTTCTGTTAATGTGACTGTTAATTTATTCCGATATAAATAAGAATTATAACGTAACAAATTAACAGTACATTTGTCCATTTGCGATTTTTTATATTTATTAACAGTCATTATAACAAAAGACTGATCAACTGATCATATGAGAATGGCAAATTTAATAATTCACAATAATTGAAAACAGTAGCTTTAAAATGTAACAGCTACTTTAATGAAAGCTTTTAGCTGTTAGCTTAGCTATATTTTACAAAATGTATCTTATAGCTGTAGCTCGACTACTTTTTTAAAGAATAGCTGTAGCTGTAGCTTAGCTACTTTTTTAAGTAGCTTGCCCAGCTCTGGCTATAACTACAATTTATCATTACCATTCAGTTAACTATTTGTGCCAAAAGTTGGCACGACTGCGACAGCACGAATGCAGATTTTCTGAAGCAATAAGTGTGTCTCGGCAAAAATTACAAGGAAAATCAATCACGATTAATATTCGTTATGACAAATTTTTCTAAAAATAATCATTTTCTCCTGATATACTTAAAATTAAACTAACTGGTACAAATATGATACCGGATTGGTTTCTTCGTAAAGTTTACAAATTTAACTGTTACGAGTATATAAAGGCCCTATTTCATAAAAAGTTTACATTTGTAAATTACCACTGGAGAAATGAAAAACCATAGTTACAAATAGGTACAACAAAAGGCGTATTCCATTTGCCATTTGGATCAGATCTAACTTACATTTACTGAACCAGATTATTTATTTATTTCGTTAGATTACTTCGCTGACTTTATTTCCAGTACTAGAATTACTTATTCTACTTTATTTTGAAGTAATTCACTCCAATAAGTGCATTAATTTGTTTAATTCAGTTCATTTAGTCATGTGTTGAATTTATCTGAACTAATTTAAGTGAACCAAGTGGCAAATGGAATACAGCTAATAAGTAATCATAGTTTAGTAGTTATCCTATGGTGGGTGATTTACAAGTTAGTAAAGTAGAAGTATTATGAAATAAGCATCAAAAGTTAAAAATTCATATTTTTTAAGTAAAAATTTTAACTTCATTTTTGAGTAAGCTCTTCCGCTGAGATATAGTGTCCATGGGTTCTGTTTGTAAGTACAAATTATAGGTCCTTAAGAAGTCGATGAAATTAAAATAAATAATTTTGTTGTAAACCGCCCACCATTAAGAAAGTAATGAAATTTTCGTTATTGTACCAAAAAATACATTAAATTTGGAGAGAAACTATCATTATACATAATCGACAAGCATGTAAACAATTCAGAACATTATTTTCCCCACATTACCAAGAATATTACCTATAACGCAACCAATACCCGGTGATCGCACACCTAACAACCTTTAATGAACCTATTAAACAAACACAAGCAACATGTGACGATCGACGATCACGTATTTTACCAACGCGAAACACCAATTTGTTATGTGGGTATAATTTTTTAAATTGTCCAATTTCCTTCCATTATCTGGTAGCGTTGTTCGGATAAACAGTTCATTTATTTAATAATCTAATACGGCCGCCGTGCATGTATAATCGTTCCTTGTTTACTGGCGGTGCACCGCGGCAGGTATGTATCGAAGATGGAGGCTTACATGAACTGTGACGGCTGATAGTAATTGATTTGAAGATGGTGTCGTCACCAGGGACAATTTTAGGTTGTTGAACTGGTGACACGAGGATTGGGACTTATTTTTCTGTGTGGAAAACATCATTATGAAGTTCGTCATCATGTCAGCTGATTTCATGACGGAATTGGACGATTTAACTGTAAACAGTTGTTAAAGATTTATATTTAATTTCCAAAATAGAAAATTCATAATATAAAAATAAATATAAATATATCATCACGCCTTCTACCCATTACTGGGTGTGGCACTCTCGGTAAGTGATATATTTTACGCGTGAAGTGCGGTTTCCGACCGTCAAATCAAGGCCTGCAAAGATGTTAGTGGTGGGGAAGTCGGAAGAATAGTTTGAATGTAGTGAAAATAGTCGGAATCAAACTCGGGTTCTCAAATTCACAGGCCGATACGATACCACTAAGCTACCTATTCCATATAAACGTTATTTATTTAATGGGGTAAGAGGCTCAGTGGTACCGACTCGGCCTATAGTTTTGAGTGCCCTGGTTCGATTCCCACAGCCGAAAAATAAATTTCAATGTGGCTCCAGAGCTGGGCAAGCTACTTAAGAAAGTAGCTAAGCTATTCTTTAAAAAAGTAGCTGAACTACAGCTATAAGTTACATTTTGTAAAATATAGCTAAGCTACAGCTAACAGCTTTTATTAAAGTAGCTGTTAAATTTTAAAGCTACTTTTTTCAATTATTGTGAATGATTAAATTTGCCATTGTCATATGATCAGTTGATCAGTCAATCGTAAATGGACAAATGTACTGTTAATTTGTTATGCTATAATTCTTATTTATATCGGAATAAATTAACAGTCACATTAACAGAAGACACCTAAACAGTCAATGTTTAGTTCATCTAATATTTAATACAAAAGTAAGTTAGGTTAAGAACAAGTCAAAAATAAAATATGTTAATAGATTTTACACTATATAATAACTTGTTATCCTACAGTTATAGAAAACAATAAAGAAGGTACAATTCAAATACAAAACAAAAATAGAAAGGTATTTCTTAATGAACAGCGGTAGCTTGGGCTACAAAAAGTAGCTTTAAGCTACAAAAAGTAGTTTTAAAAGTAGCGTCAGTTGTTATAACAATATTTTTAAGCTAATAGAAAAAAAACATAGCTGGCTACAAGCTACAGCTATATTTTTCAAATTTAACTAAGCAACAGCTACAGCTACGGTAAACGTAAAGCTAGTAGCTAAGCTACAAAAGTAGCTAGCTACTGCCCAGCTCTGTGTGGCTCCTCCTCCACTAACATATTTGAGGGCTGTGACTTGCCGACTGGTAACCGCAATTCACGCGCTAAATAAATCACTTACCGAGATCTTGTACAGAAGAGTACCACACCCAGTGATAGCTAGAAGATGAGATGATATATTTATTAACATTTATTTATGTTTTTCTATTTATTTATTTATTTGTTACTCTGCACAACAGAAAGTCTACCGTTTATAGTAAGAGCCACACCACTCAGACACAGCTGTATCATTTTGATATAATTTGAAGTAAGTGAAGTTTGATTTCGCAAATTTTTGTTTGGTAGACACAAATTGTAACCTTTGGACTACAATTACAAGGTGATAATAAACTTATTCTTAAAATACTGTTTCTATACTTCGAGATCAAATATTAAGGGTAGATATGATATAGTGATCCCGGAATAGAAAGTGTGGTTTACCTTAAGTAAAATATTAATAATTAAATTATAAGTATAAACACTACAATAGTCAATTTGATTGTGACAGCGACAGCGTATCAATTTTATTATTTCACATTATTATAAATCTTGATAGATAATAATATTTAATAGTTTCATAAAATAAATATATAGGACTGTTTATAACACATTACCAAACGAGGAATATTTTCTAGTAATAATCAGCCATATTACCAAAAAAAATTATGTTAATCCTTAATCCAACTCCCACCCGAAATTAAAAAGTTAATCAAAATCACACTCTGAAATCTAAATGGAAAACATCCGACCAAACGGGAGATCCTGGTTTAGAATTCCGGTGGAGTCTCTTAGTTTATCACATTTCTCAAATGTTCCTTATACTTGTTCGATGTGTTCGATTATATTAATTCCTAGAATTAATTCTATTAAGAGCAATTTAACTTTTTTAGAATACTGTTTAGCTTAATTTGACTAAATCAAAATTCCGGATTAGCTAAAACTTTTTTCAGAATTGAGTTAAGAGTGAATAACCCTGATAACTTTTGGAAAATTTGTACTCATATATTTTATCACATTGCTTGGCAATTACGTCTCTTTTGAAGCTACATGAAAATGTAAAAATAAATAAAATTTCTTGTTGTTTCTTCAATAAATATTTATGTAGATAAAAAATGTACCAACAATAAATTCATTGGTGAAATTACCAATCCATTTAAAAGTGTTAAAATACATATATTAAATAGATATTAGATTGTTGTTTTATTTTATGAAGTGGACTTTAAAGAAAAAACTATCACAGAAAATGCAGTCCTGGTATTACATTATTACAGAAACTTTTACCGTTTTCTAATTCTTGTTCATAACAATCTTCTAACAATAAGATATAATAAAAAACAAACATAATTCAATTGTTTATTGTAATGTATGCAGAAACACGAGCCACCTTTACAATTTTATTGGCTGTTAAGTGAAACAAACCTATATGTCATAAATATCTCAATAGGCATTTTGTTTATAATTTTTAAATGTACCGATTTGCTTTCGCATTATTGTTCAACAAATATTTTTAATGTTTGCTCAAAACTCACGGAAGTACAAACAAAATATTTTTATTAATAACAACATTTTTTTTCTTTTTAATAACAAATCATGTACAAGCATAATTGTACATATTGTGATTATTCAGGGAATACTTGTAATAAATGTTGATTCTGATGCAATTAAGGTTGCAGGATTTTACTGACGAAAATCTATTTTTCTATCGAACAGGAATATTGTGATCATTCAATATAAGAATCAAAACGAAGAAATCGATATTTTCAACCCTTACAAGAATAACATTTTCGATTATAAGAATTGATTCTTAATACATCTGTATAGATTTTTAGATAAGAAACCTTCTGTGATAAAATAATCCCTTTAAAATCAAATTGCTCAATGAATCCAGATTGTATATTACATATCTATATAGAATGTCAAACATATCTCTAATAAAGTACTAAATATACTTCAAAATGTAATTGCAAACAATGGTTATAATCCTAAAACAAAATATTAAAGCGAGATCTTATAAAAATAAATAAATAAAGCAATTAAAATATTTTTGTCAATAATAAAATGGCAATTAAGAATGAACTAAAAAATTCGCGTATTTATGAAGTTAAGTGTTATTAAAACTGTGAACGTGTTCGGCTAAACAATAACAAAAATTGTCAAATTTGTCGATGATAATGAGTAATCTAGATATCGTTATGAATAGTAAATTGTTGAAAGATTTAGTTTTTATGAATTGTCATTTGAATTATTACATACATACATACATATCTTCACACTATATCCCAACAAATGGGGTAGCACGAACCCTAAAATCACTGACAAAATATTCACTCATCACACTCATCAAACAATCAGCTCTCGTCAAACATTTTCATCCAAACAAACCACCCTCACTTCAATCACATTCATAGATCACTCCATATAAACTCATTCATTTATTACACTCGAAATCATTATCACACAACAAACCTTCAATCACATCATTCCTATACACTTATCATTCATTTTCTTTCTTCAACGTACATAACATATGCATAAAACATCTCAAATTACTCACGTTAACTCCTAACAACGAATCTAATAACGAAACTTACAACGAGTCTACAAGATTAGAAAAGATGAAAGCGATAGCCTGCACTTGTATATGAAAGAAAAGTCCACACAATGCAGTAACTCAAAATGAAACAAAAAGATAAGAAAGGGCGGGAGCGTCGCCCTGCGCTTGTTTTTGAAAGTGAATTTCACACAATTGCAGTTGAACACTCTATGTAAGAACTGAAAACGAATTAAAAGATAAGTAAGGAAGGGAGTGTCGCTTTACGCTTGTTTTTGAATGTGAATTCCACATTATTGTAGTTAAACACTCAATGTAAGATCAGAAAAAGAATAAAAAAGATAAGAAAAGAAGGGAGTGTCCTCCCTGCGCTTGTTTTTGAAAGTGAATATCACACAATTGCAGGTAAACACTCTAATAAAATTACTAAACAACAAAACTAAAATCTAAAATCCTGCGCTTTTCAGAAATCATCAGATTCATTCCGCAATTAATCTCCGCCAAACGTTTATTAAATTATTAAAATATTTATGCAGTTTTTTACAAACATTTACTTAACTAACTAGAACATGTGAAATTATAAAACATATTCTGTACAGTATTGTTTTTTTATTTTATCTTAAAGGCTTAAAGTAAGACTTTCATATTTTTGGTTAGCTACTAGAATCGTCGTTTAATGAGAATAAAAATTACTGATTTGACAATAAAAAATAAAAATAAAACGGAATAGTTAGTTAGAGGTACGTAGATTGTAAATTTTTGATGAATGTTATTAGATATAACTGTACAGATGATATACGAAGGATTTTCATCAAATTTATTGATGATGTATTCATTAAAACAAAATTTCTTCGAAATAAACATCAAAGAATCAATAATAAATATAAAATAATTGAGAATTCAGTTTAAATTTGTAATAAAACTCATTTCTTCCCGCTGTGTTTTCACAATTTAACCGTTTCTAGACAAGAAATAAATATGAAACCGTCAATTCCTACCACGAATTTGACTAATTGTAATTGGCACTCGGCATAATTAACATTCCACTTGCTCTTTTCGGTTATTTGATACCAACTCACTAAAACAAGTCTTTAATTAAATGTTTTCAATTTTACACGGCTCCGTGGTTCGTATTTCTCTTAATTAAATATTTCTACTTTACCTGCATTCCGTATTTGGAAACTTTCAAATCCAAAATGATAAATAAGCAACTATGTTTTATAACAGTCATATTTTATTGCCCATTTAGAACTATTTTATTATATATTCTCAATAATTTTATAAGTTTAACTCAATTCTTCTTTTAATTTTATTTATCAATTCTTTTATAGCAGTTTATAGATTAATTCCTACTTTAATAGGATGAAGTTGTATTTTTGTTCATAATTTCTAGCTTTTGTGAATTTTAATGTTGTTTGAAAGTCATAAAATAAGGAGAGGGTAGAAAGGGAAATAAAATAGTAGCTTTTGACATTAATGGTTTATATTTCGGTCTCTGCTTAGTGCCATCTTCAGCTGCGAATAAAGAAAGAATACAAATAAAGAAATATATAACAATGTTTAATTTTAATATAAAATAATTTAAAAGAAATTTAACAAAAAAATTACTTACATCTAGTGATGATGTGTGATATGAAATGGAGGTGGATGATGACTGATGAAAGGTGAATAAAATGGTGGTGTTTAAATGTGACGAAGAGAAGCATTGACAATGTTAACTAAAGTAAGTAACTCGGCTGTTTCTTACTTTAGTTAACATTATCAACAAAACTCTCACTGTTAAATAATATTTATTGTAAAACTATGACATGTCATTTGTGAAAATATAAAAAATAATTGAATTAATAAATAATATATATTGATAGTCAGCTCAATTATCTAAAAAGTTTTAGCTGGAATCTAGCTAATCCTGAATTTTGGATTTGTCAAATTAAGTTAAACCATATTTGCAAAAAAGTTTAAATACATTTTAATACAATCTTCTTACCATTTAATTTTCGGCAACTGAATTAAATTAATTTTGTAAGTTGAACTAGCATAAGATTAGCTAATTCAAAATATAGGATTAGCTAAAACTTTTTCAGAATCTGGCTGTGAAAGATTAGTGAAACACTTGTATTGAGAGTGTGAGATTGCGTGAACATTTTAGGAATAAATGGATGAATATGATTGAAGTTTTGTTGAATAAACTAAATATTTCAAATGGGAAGAATATATCAGCTTGTATGAAAGGCATTATGAATTTGTACGAATCGTAAGTGATGTGTCAAGACAGGAACGTTTGGCGAAGATTAATTGTGGGATGAATCTGAAGAATAAATGCTTAGTGAATATTTGAATTTTATCCATTTATATTATTTATGTATGTACGAATATTTAAAATTTAAATTTTGTTAATGTAAGTGGCCATTACAGGCAATCAAGATAAAACTAGAGTTTTTTAATTAGCAAATAAGAGGTCTTGCGTTCAAATCTCGATGACATAACAAAAAATACGATTGTGTCTGAGTGGTTCAGATTTCACCATAAGCTGTAGGCTCTTATACTGTAATTGATATCACCTTCCTGTTGTGCAGACTAACAAGTAAATAAATTATGTTGGTTAATTAAATTTAAGTAACATCGATGTTATTGGATTTAAGTATTTTAAGGTACAAAAAATAAAAGTTTAGGATCTACATCATGAAATTAATAAATATATGTAAAAAGGCTTCAAGATTCAATAACAACAAGGAGTTATATACGAGGGCAGGGTGAAAAGTCCCTGAAAAATGAAACAAGAAATGATTTTCTAATTTGTCGATCCCTTCCAAATAATACGATTTTGGTAATCCTTCAAAATAGGCGTTTGTATCAGCGATGACCTCATCGTTGGAGCCAAATCTCTTTCCGCCGAGACATTTCTTCAAGTTTGAAAATAGATAAAAATCGCAGGGTTTTCCATGTTTTCAAAAATCTTCAAGGTTGCTTGCTTTCGATGGGTGTCAAAACAGAACTGAATGACATATCAGTCTGAAAATTTTAATGCGTTCTAGTTAAAGATGGTACATCACAAATGTCACATGAGATTTGAGATTGTAGCGCCATCTGTTCTATTTTTCAGAGACTTTTCACACTGCCTTCGTAGAGCTGATGATGAAGATAAAAACGTTTTATATATAACTTGTAGTTGTTATTAGATCTTGAAGCCTTTTTATATATATTTATTTATTTTAAGGTACAAAATGTCAAATTGGTAGTAATACTTGAAGTTTAAATATTTCTGACTAGCAGTCTAACAATTACGTCTTCAAACAGAAAGTGACTGAAAACGATCTAAACATATAGCAATTCGTGTATAGCTCAAAGAGTGTACAAATTGGCTGTGACAGCAATTCCTCGAGTATTTTCCCGAGCATCATAACTTTCACGTTTCCTTTGTGTGGCGAGACACACTTGTTTTTAAACAAAAATATGTATAAGTGGCAGCGCGTAGTTAATTTAGTTCTCTGACAAATTTAACGCGTCATTTGTTCTGTAGCCTCTGCTGTTTAACTCCGTTTCCAATAAACAAGCCGGGCAGACCGTGTATGCGCGTGTGACAGAATATTAGTGGCAAAATACGACGGACTGTGGGGCGCAAGAGTAAATATGCTCACGGACCAAGTCCAGTAGTAATAAACAAACAACTCAGACGTTTTTATCGTCGCCAACAAATAAAATACACTCCTCTGGTACTCTTCTTCGCCAGAGAAGTAGTTATAGGAAACTATATTCACTGCCTCGAACCGAACGAACAAATGAGGAAAGGTGTTCTATGTTCAGATATTCGACAGCTTCATTTTAACTACTTCGACCCAACGGATACATGTATTATTAGTTATGTAGAATATTTTGCCTTGTTATTTATAAACTCTGTGGGGTAGATGGCTCAGTGGTATCTAGTCGGCCTGTGGATCCTGAGAACCCTAGTTCGATTTCCATAGCCGACAAACATATTCACCACAATAAAATTATCCCTGTAGCTCTCCCATCACTAACATCTTCAGGGGCCGTAATTTGTCACGCGCATAAATATATCATTTACCGAGATCTGCTACGGCAGAGTGCCACACCCAGTGAAGAGTAAAAGGCTTGATGATATATTTATTTATATTTATAAATCATGGGGTGGTTAGCTCAATGGTATGAAGTCTACCTGTGGATCCTGAGAACCCTGGTTCGATTCCCACAGGCGACAAACAATTTTCATAATTTAAAAAAAACTATCCCTGTGGCTCCTCCACCACTAACATCTTTGGGGGCCGTAATTTGACGACTGGTAACAGCATTTTACGCGCAAAATATATTACTTACCGAGATCTGCTTCGGCAGAGTGCCACACCCAGTAATGGGTAGAACGTGTGTGATGATATATTTATATTTATTTATTTGAACCATAGGCGACTGTAATAGTTAAAGAATGTTGTTTAACTTTATATGAAATATAAGAAGAACGACAAATTGGAGATAAAGCAACAATAAATGAAATATGTCGCTGTTTCCATAAAAAAAATATTGAAAATGTTAAATTACAGTAAAAATTGAATTACGTATATATTTTATATCAAAAAACAATTCAATGACGTAATTATCAACCTATGGCATATAGTTATCATTTTCATTATTGTTTGCAACCTAATTGCGGAATCTCCGGCATTCGTAGATATTTATGAAGGATATACAGGAGCTATACTCGTATGACTAATTATTGCTAATTTTAACATGATGAAAAGTTTACGACGGACAGCAGCGGATCTGAACTCTATTTAATTAATGTATCCCTTGCGCTATGTACGTCTTATCAATAGGTAATATGATATTTCGTAATTAATAAAGGGAATTATGACTTAGTGGTTCAAAACCACGAATATTATTTTTAAAAAGCTTCACGTATCCCTGATTTAGAAACCCTGCCGTTTCTATTTGATCTACAATGTATTATTTAATGGCGTTTACGTTTTAAGGAATTGTCTGGATATTTTATAAATTTAATTTTTGGATATTAGATTTGCTTTCTACATCTTTCGTGACACAGTTTATAAAATTAAAATAAATATATCATCACGCCTTTTATCCATTACTGGGTGTAGCACTCTGCCGAAGCAGATCTCGGTAAGTGATATATTTATGGGCGTGAAGTGCGGTTAGCAGCCGTCAAATCACAATTTATAATTAAACAAAATTGCAAAATACCACGATTCCAAATTCTGTCTATCAAAAATCAAGGAAATTACATTGCTTACTTCAACTTTCAAGACATAGATAAGTTAAACTGTTAGAAATTTAACAGAGACAAATTCTGACATAAATTTCAAAAGACTGTAGTTCTTATATTATACATGATAGGAAGAAGAATATAAGTGGATAATAAGAAAATCAATGTAATAACCTAAGGTATGTTCAAAACAATTTGATTAATTTCATTGTCAAACATGCAAAATGCATGATTCCAATACGTTATTGGGATATTCAACTACTATGAGATGGCGTTGATCACGATATGTCAAACTTGTGACAAAGCTACGCTTTCAGTTGGTTTTCATAAACTTATCATTAGACGCATTCCATTTGCCATTTGAATCAGATCTAAGTTACACTTACTGATCCAGATTACTTATTTAATTCGCTGGATTACTTCGCAGACTTTATTTTCAGTACTAGAATTACTATTTACATTGAAGTAATTCACCCCAATTTGTACATCAGTTTATTTAATTCAGTTAATTTGGTATGATTTTTATCTGAACTGATTTAAGTGAACCAAGTGGCAAATGGAATACAGCTATTGATGTCACACGTATTTCTTTGATTTTCTTTCATTTTGTGTTTACTAATAGTGTTTTTTTTTTAAATTAATTTATATAGAATATTGTTTTATGTTGTCGTTAGTTGTAGTTCTAGTATTAATTCCAATTGTCTTTTAATTGTTAAGTACAAATTTCAGTTTATACGAGTAGTTTATATGGAGGTAATTTTAATAGAGAGGGTTTTTTTAGTTGAAATTAGTTCTTAGTATAATATTAGTTAATTATAGTTTTATTGCCTTCTTTATTGCAAATATTAGTCCTATTATCATTGATTTTTATTATTTTTAAAAAATTCTTAGTTATTAGGTTAGTAACAAACTGTACATTTGTCATAGTTTAAATTTTCGCCACTATGAGTGTATTCTTATTTAAAAATCCCAAAATTCGTTGTTAGACAACCAGAAATACTTTGGGGAATCATGATTTCTACCTAGTCGTTGCTGAAAAAACAATTAACAATTATTATATTTTTTTGTATAATTCATTCGGATAAAACAAAGTGTGTATCAATTATGAAAAGTGAAGTTCCCCAACGCTTTGGTTGCAGGATTTGGCTAACGTCACGTTCTACAATGGAGACTTATAATTTTGACATCACACGCAGCAGACTCCCCCTCCGAACAATTTTGTGTGAAACATCAAATTTGTAGAAAGAGCGAGGTGACACTATGCCGATTCGATCACCTGCTTTCTCCTTTCACTACTTCTCCACGCAGATCACTACATTTGTTTGACGTTTAACGTTTGGATCACGTGATAAACGTCAAACTGTAAAGCTACACCATGTTCGCTACATAACAAATTATTAAATTACATTTTAGTCACTAGATGAATATATCACTTTTCCTACTAGGAAGAAGAACTCTAAAAACATTCTTGAATTAAGATTGAAAGTTAGCTAACTTCATAATATTAGAAGTTCATGAAAACTAAGTATGTTGGTACCTTGAAATTTGAACTCTTTGTACTCTCCTCCACTTGTAATATTCCTGTCAGGTTTCCCCGATGGCCATATAGGTTCAAATCATCTAAGCACGTTTGTGATGCACGTATGTCGCTGCCGTACATACTAGGCATGTGTGGACACAGAGAGACTATTCATGGCCAGCGCATGGACACATCGCGGGTTACGTCCGTTCTTGCGCCGTGCGCGGATATCTGCTTCCGGTTAGCGCCACGTGTGCGTTGTCGTTGCCATGGCAGCGTGGAGGCCTCGGGGATTGGTACACCCGTACGCCAAAGTATTTCTAATCAACTTGCTAACTACATAGAAATCTAAGGTATCTACCTAGTATAATATGTCATTGGTTGTAATTGTCACGATGGAGATACATTTAGGTAGATTGTCTTTAAATAACACAAACGTTTAATCTACACCCAATGATTAGTTGGAAATCATAAAAAAATATACATATCTACTTCGACATTGGTTCAATAGTATTGACGCTTGACACATTCTTATATGACATTAGATGATAACGTTTGGTACCAAATATTGCTATCGTTCTGCTGTCTTCATATGTGTTTATATATTATTCATGTTTATGTTGTTGTTACAGTTTACATTAAAAATATTAATTAGTAATGGAAAGTGCACAACTTAGGACCGTTCGGATGTCCAAATTATGTCAAGTTTTGCTGGACTCCATCACGGTTATCAACTCTTAGCCAATATTAACCCGGAAATTTGTATTTTATCGAGAAAAAGTACGATTATATATACTTTTTTTATTATTACTAAAGTTTTTAAGCAAATATAAACTCTTAATAAACAAAAAATGTTATGTATCTATTATTTATTATAAAAGGAAACAAATGTAGAAATACCGCTTCTCTCATGATATGTAACAGTAACAGAATGCTATACTACGACTGTTCTAATAATTTCCATTTTCAATATTATCTCAGGAAAACAACAGAGTACAATTTATTTCTTCAACTCCTGTTATTAAAATGTCATTTAGCATATTGCTCGCCATGTCACTAAATAACATCTTAATCATATATTGACAAATTGTAGTTTTGAAAAGGCGTGAAGTTAACAACTGACATATTAAGCACGACGTGAAGTTAGCTTCCTGCATCTATTAATGTTACTTAACCTTACTTTTTAATAATTTTGTTATATTAATTTTCGATCATAGAAAAAGTGTAATATGTGCATCTTTCTATAATCTCATTAGATACTCGTAATTAAAGAGACGTTTGTATAACTTGTTACAAAATATGCTATTAAATGTTAAAATATTTGTCATTATTGATATTTGTATGGATTAACTGAAAAGTAGTAGGAGTGGATGAATATGTTATACTTTAAGAATTAGATATAGATATATATTAAAGAACTAGTCCAAATTTGACCGGCTCGGTCAGTGGCGAGTTTTACAAAGGACGAGTGCGTTAACAGGCCTTATGAAACGTGTTCTTTATACTATTTTTTCTATTGAGGTAATTTTATAATTCTGTTAGAGTTTTAAAAACTGCGATTTGTCAAAAAAATTAAATAAATATATCATCACGCCTTCTATCCATTACTGGGTATGGTACTCTGCCGAAGCAGATCTCGGTGATATATTTTGTGCGTGAAGTGCGGTTATCAGTCGTTAAATCACGGCCCCCAAAGATGTTAGTGGTGGAGGAGCCACAGGGATAGCTTTTGATATTATGAAAATTGTTTGTCACCTGTGGAAATCGAACCAGGGTTCTCAGGATCCACAGGCCGACTTCATATCTCTGAGCTAGCCATCCCATGTCAAAAATATTAATTGGTATTTTTTATAATTCGTGTTGGTAGCGCTTCTCATAACACAGACAATTGAAATATCATATTTTTTGACAATTAATCAATATTTTTTCTGTATTATGAATGTTTTCAATTTTATCTGATTCTAGCATATTCTGTTAGTAATATTTCAACACCGACAATTTACAATTTTGAGGTTATATGTCATTCATCTGTCAGATTTAAGAGCATTCATACCACTACTACAAAATAAAAAGCTCCAAAAACAGTGCGCTTATAGATCTCCTTAGCAACGTGTTTACAATGCGTTTATAGAGCTATAAGAACACCGAAATAGCAAAACATATTTAATGATATTTCTTAATTTAAGAAGTAATAACAGGAACATCAGTCCTTGGTTCGACTCTCACAGGCGACAAATTTTCATAATTTGAAAAAGCTATCCCTGTGGCTCCACCACCACTAACATGTTTGGGGGCCGTGATTTGACGACTGGTAACCGCACTTCACGCGCAAAATATATCACTTACCGAGATCTGCTTTTATTTAATAATGTATATTATAATAATTGCTGAGTTTAAACATCCACAATTGCATATATAAATATACTAATTTCTTTATTTATTGTTGCTACTTTAAATATCATTATTATAAATTTATAATTTAAAATATAGTACTTATTTATCAGAATTCAGAAATAAAATATTTCAATTGCAAATATATACCAATACGAATTGTTTTCGTAAGCAGTAGCAGTAATAGAAGGATAGTAAACAATTTAAATGGGAATATTATTTACAAATAGCTACAAATTTCTAACGTCAATAAACTAATAGAATTTGAATAACAGCATGTTACACAAATGCATTACAAATAATATTCTAACGAGATAGTAGTCAAAGTTAACAAATTATTTATATTCATTTAAAGTAAAAGCAAACACGAATTAAAATACATTTTCGGACTGATTAGATCATTAATTGCATTACAGACACGAAATTAATTAGTACAAATGACATTCGAAATGACTAAAACAGACAGCAGCCAAAAAACGAAAAATATATCACACATTCTTCCATAAAATGTGTTAATATTATGCAGACGGAATTAGTTTAAAATGCAGATACGTCTCGTACTAAATGTGTCAACTCCTTACTAACATAATATCAGCTAGTCACGCCAATAATGTTTTATTGATAAGTTACTAAACAGTAGCAATTAAATTTTATTTATCGCATATCTTCTCGCAAATTTATGACCACCAATCGAACTAAAAATACGCTCCTTTTCTTTTTTCTCTCTTCATTAAATCCAAAAATTCAGAGAGTTGCATAGGTTTTATTTTTCAATTAAACACATACAGGGCGTTAAAGAAAACACACAAATCATAGGTCAATTATCCAGTATACAAATATAGACACACGAGCTGAGAATAAATTAACAAACTCGCATAACGTATAACTGAGACTGCTCCGCGGCATCGTGAAATACAGCCTGTGTTTATAAATATGTCCGGCCCTGTAGGGGGTCCGCAGAGTCGGACGCGCCCAACACGAATTTGTTACGACGGAACAAACAGAACGATAATTTTCAAACAATATTTATGCTTTATATTTTAGTGTTAACTTCAAGGTTAGCGTTATAGTTTCTCGTGCAAAAATCTAAAACCGTGCAAATTTGTAAATGCCAATAAATCATACTGACTCTCACATCCTTTTCATAATTTGGCATTTATAAATTAATTGCGGTAATTATAATTGGGATGCACGGCACTTAAGTTTTAGAAATTTGGTCAATTGGAATGAAATATTTGTTTATTCACTAATAGATGACTTTGTTGTTATCTCAAGCGAGGAAATTGCCCTTTCTCAACTAGAAGTTGTTTGAAACCTGCGAGTGAATTAATGCGTGATCCAAGATTCCTAAAAAGAATAAAATTATTACTATTATTTTCATTTATTAGTAACAATTGATGATTTTACTCATTATTGGGTGTGGCAGTTTTATATTTTTATGTGTAAAGTTAAATAATAATAATAATATATCATTAAGCCTTCTACCCATTACTGGGTGTGGCACTCAGCCGAAGCAGATCTCGGTAATTGATATATTTTGAGCGTGAAGTGCGGTTACCAATCGTCAAATCACGGCCTCCAAAGATGTTAGTGGTGGAGGAGCCACAGGGGTAGTTTTTGAAATTATGAAAATTGCTTGTCGCCTGTGGGAATCGAACCAGGGTTCTCAGGATCCACAGGCTGACTTCATACCACTGAGCTAGCCACCCCATGTAAAGTTTCAGTCGTCAAATTATGGCTCCCACAGGGGAACCACAGGAATAATTTTAAATATGGTAAAAATCAGTTTTTCGGCCAAAAAGTCCTTCTTATTGCGCTTGAACATCGCCAAACACTCCTTTAAACTTGACACACGATCACGCTTGTTGTCAACAGAGAGCAAATGCGGCACCCATCTGGCAGATAGCTTTCTCATATCCAAAAATTTATGCAAAATGTTCCGTACCCGTTCGGTTGAGATGCTCATAGCCTCAGCCAGCTCGTGCACTTTAACTCGTCGATCGTCCAATATCATACCATGGATTTTATCGACGATTTCTGGCGTTGTAACCTCAATTGGACGATCAGAACGTCCGGCGTCCTTTGCGGTCTTACTACCACAACGAAAATCAGTAAACCACTTGTGAATCGTTCCAATCGATGGTGCGGAGTACCCATAATGATTAACAAGCGATGCTTTGGTTTGCGTAATGTTTTTTCCACACAAGAAATCATGTTTAATCAAGACGCGAAATTCACTTTTTTCCATGTTTTCAAAAATCTTCAAGGTTGCTTGCTTTCGATGGGTATCAAAACAGAACTGAATGACATATCAGTTTGAAAATTTTAATGCGTTCTAGTTAAAGATGGTACATCACAAATGTCACATGAGATTTGCGGTTGTGGCGCCATCTGTTTTATTTTTCAGGGACTTTTCACCCTGTCTCGTAATACCACCCTATGATTCAACCATTTCTTCTTCACTTATGCCCTAATAATCTAAAAACTCGTGACAAAAAAACTCTGTCGCAAATTATACATTTTGAATTGCTCATGGCTTTGAAATCTTAAGTAAAAATACGTTATTTTTGAAATGTTTAGCTAATCTGCTAAGCTCCTATGAAATTAGTTGCACTAATTATCAATAATACCCCCAATACAATAATTCATATCCAAACTACATTTCATTAGCTAAATTTCCATTATATCCATCTCACTTACACCTACGAGTATTCACATCCTCTCATCCACACATCTAACAACCTAACGAACTACCGCATCGACACATTACCTAAAACACGGCTAAACGCATTATCTGTCCAGTGTGCGTCTACCCACGCCACCCTGCTCACGTTCAGCTCTTCACGCGCGCGCGGTGTCCACGTGTGCGTGATGGAATATCTGTGTATGTATTAATTCGGCAGCGAGGAGGGTAGTGCAGGCGCAGGGTAGCCTCATTTGAAATGCTAATCCACGAGCTGGCCAACCAAATCATCGCTGGAGTGTGACATGCGAATTGAAACCTGAGCCGTGTACAACAACGTGCCGGTGATGGAGTTATGGATGATACCGAGAAGAGGTGGATAATGGATATAAATAGATTTGCTTCATCTTCAGATATCTTCTAATATAGCTATTCTTATTCGGATCCCTAAGATTTCGTGAAGCAATCTCAAAAGGTTTGTGAATCTATAAAGAATTGGTTGTAATTTTTTGTATAATAATGTTTATCTACGACTAATGTATTATATGAATATTAAATGTATAAATTTTTGCTACATAATGCAATGTATAAATCTCGCAGGAAATAATAACGAGGGAATAATAGTCATTATTCCCTCTTTTACATAATAAGAAAATTATTATGCCTGAATCAATTTCTCTGTGCAAATGAAAAAATATAAAAACTCGTAGGTAACTATGAAAAATTAAATAAATTAAAAAAATATGAAAAAATTTTGGCATATCATACATACATATCTTCACGCTATATCCCATGAAATGGGGTAGCACAAACCCTAAAATCACTCATAAAACATTCACTCATAACATTCATCAAATAATCAACCCTCACTTTAACCACATTCATAGATCCCTCCATATAAACTCATTTATTTATCACATTCAAAATCATTCCTTAATATTCTAAATGAGTATAAAAAAAAACTTTGTTAAATGAAAAAATTTATAGTCAAAAGAACATTAAAAATCTTTAATTTGATTGATCATTCGATTTTTTAAAGTTTTAAATAATCGATTATCTCGTTTTTTTTATCATTCAATATATTTAATCAATGGATTTTTGCGATTAATCGACTTAAAAAAAAATCGATAACATCAACTTTATCGAGCTATATACACTTTTAAGATGAATGCAATTTTTTTAAACAAAAAAAGATCGCTTAAGTCGATCCAACTATTTTTTTTTCAGATGTGCTCGCGACCCTCCTCCCCTTGTACTGCTTCGCTACTCAACGGGGGGTCGTGACCCACACTTTGAAAAACACTGTTATATTGCATAAAACTTGAGGAACACTGAACGAATGCATCACAAAATCTGACGAAACGAGTGTGCATACATTCATATAATAGTTTTTTTTATAATAATGAATCTAATGAAATTGCGTTGTACAATCAACCGTTAGTAATTACACCAATCAAATCCAATAATTCCTAAATAACAAATACGTCTACTGTGATAAAACTGTCACAACTAAATTGAGCTAAATAATATTGGAATGAAATTGTTATATTAATATAAATTTTAAAAATATATAAAAGGTAACATTGTATGAACACACAGATATGACTATAACTACTTCAATAACATTCTTTAGTAGTAATTACAAGTGTTTGCAATTATGTAATTATTTGCGTAAGAAATTATACAATTATGACAGAATGAATAATTACCCAGTCAGCCTAGAAAATGCAATAATATTTTGTCATTTACTTTATATTTATCTCATACAAATTCCAGTTAACTTGCTCTTCTTATATAAAATATGTAATAATGTAATGAAACAATTCAATTGTATTAGAAAAGATATAATTTCCTTATTATCGACTAAGAATCAATCAATATTTCTTTATTGAGAGATATACACGAATACGAGGAAAATTCATCGATTCTTAGAATGAGTTCGTCGTACAACAATTTATGTAGATTATTTTTTGACGTTTTAATCAATCCTGTCATTATTATACTGAGAATAAAGCTCTAGTGATTTCCGGGAATAATCTATGTAGCTTTTGTTTTTGTTGACAAATGATATGTAGTTGTCAAATAATTATTTAAAACTATCAACGCGTCACATAAAATGTGTGAAAAAATCGATTTAGTTCCTTTTCAGATACAGAAATACACCAACAAATTTTGGAAATATCTTCCAAGAATACATTAATAAGTAATCAATCGATATGGATCCAGTTCAAAATCTTTTAAGATGGATGAATCGACATCAACAACCAAGTCAAAAATAATCTAATTAAATATAACTATAACCTACGGGCTTTCGTGACTATTGTGTGGCAACAAGTTTTAGAAAGATCTGTAAATTTTTTTTCAATTTATTCTCACTCTCTTGTTATATAATAATTTAGATATTTTCTCGAATATACAAGTTTAAAAGGATAATATTTAAAATATCACCATAGAAATTAATTGTTACTTAAAATTAATACAACAAATAAATGCGCAATATTTAGTTTTAACTTTTTCTTCATTTTATTTTCGTTATAAATACATTTAATGAATATATTATAAGTCATTGAATAACTGTAAAAAAAATTCAGACAATCATTTCTGAGCAACATAAAAAATAATGAAACCATATTTTTAAGTAGTCAATATTATAAATTTAATGATAAGGAATTAATAGTATGTAGTGCAACATTTATGTATTCCTTAAGCCAGGATTTTTAAACCGGTGTAGCGCAAGATTTTTCAATACATACTTTAATTAATCATTGTTTCGTAAAGTCGATGATAAAAATAAGTCTACGGCGCAAATAAAAAAAATATTTGAATCATCAGTGTAATGTATTTTTCTTATAATGTATACATTATATTCATAATATAGTTAAATTTCTATTTATTTATAAATCCATAAATCTTCATTGGTCACGAAAATACTACTTATTTCTCAGTATACATTTATGTTTAGTGCGTTTACCGAACCAAAGCATTTAATTCGTATGCTTCAGTAGAAGCAAACAGATGCTGAGACAGTTTAAATTGTGTTCTTTCATTTCAACAATTTTAATTCTGAACTTTTAACAAATAATTTTGTATTATTCGCATAAACATAATACAATTTTTGCTACCAATAGTATATTACATATCAAGCATCGAAAGTGTAAGATAACGTACGAGTGTACATATTGAAAAAAGGGTCGCGCAGCGCCGAATGATATAAGTACATGAGCACAGTTATCACACTTTCGAGCGAGTTATGTACACTATTTTTCAGACGACCACAAAATATTTCTAAAAAAAGTGTACAAGAGCAATGTTGTTTCACTTTGATAGCTGATGCGTTTTTGTAGGTAAGCGTTGACGTTTGACGTTTGAGGTTAGGTATTGTGATACCAACTGTACTAACCGTAATGTCAAAATATTAAATAATGCTAAAATATTAGTAAATAAGTAATTTTAAAAAATAAGATTTATCTGTGCAAATGTGTTGAAAAATCTGCCAAAACTTAGATGTAAATAATAATACAAATTCTTTTCATTTATTTTATTATTCTCTTTCATCGTAGCGACATTACAAGAAATTATAATAGATGTCACAGTTGTCAACTTAAAGTTTTGACAAATAGTTACAGTTTTGTTTGTTTGAGTTCTGATATTTTGTCTGTAGTTCTGATTTGGTAGAACTGGTTTTCTTCTACTATTTTTCTTTAAAATTGGTCCTACAAGTGCTAACAACAAATCAAATTGAGCTATGGTCATTCTGGTGTAATTAAAGAACATGTCTTCATCATATAACCTCATTTCTTGAATCAAATTATCTCAGTCTCCCGGATTTGTTCGGTTTTGGTTGATTGGGCGAACCCACCATCTTCTATTTGTTTTTTTATTTCTTTTCATTTGCACAATTAAAGTTGCAAGTAACAGCTTTTTTATTGTGCTTCGATTCATTTTCGTTACATCAAATTCAAACTGAGAAAACCAACTGTCACTTTACTCCTCGTTTTTGATTGGCGGTGCCGTTAACCACTAACTAAAAGTTTGAAGTTTACAAACTTCTACGCTAACCACGATTAGCGTAGACCTGCGCTGGGCTAAGTTCGTTGTTGTGACCGCTACTAGAGGAATACACATGTCAAACTTCTAACGCTAACCATAACTACTAACACTAACCACTAATTTCGTGTTGTGAATGGGGCTTAATTGTCGACTTTTCATAGCAGTAGTAGAAAAAGTGTTTTTATTGCATTCTTTGGTTTGCCACTCAAGCAATAAAGTGACACTCTTAATACTACTTGCATAAATAACTATTCACTCTATTAAACAAAGTATACTTTTGCAATATTGTTTTTTATCCCTGAGCATTTATTATTTTAATGCTTACTATTATTATTATTTATTTATGGGGTAATGGCTTAGTGGTATCAAGTCGAGGTGTAAATCCTAAGAGAACCTTGGTTCGATCCCCAAAGCCGACAAAACATTTTCACCAATTTAAAATTACCCCTGTGTCTCCCCCACAACTAACATCTTTGGGAGCCGCGATTTGACGGCTGGTAACTGCACTTCACCCACATAAATATATCCCTTATTGAGATCTGCTTCGCTAGAGTGCCACACCCAGTAATGGGTAAAAGGCGTGATGATATATTTATTTTATTTTATTATATTTTGGTTAATGTTGTACTGAATTCAGGACAAGTATTTAAGATGTTAAGGCAACATTTGCACCACAGTAAAAAAATTACCTCTGTGACTGCCCCATCACTACTAACATCTTTGGAGACCGCGATTTGCCGACTGGTAACCTCACTTCACGTGCATAAATATATCATTTACCAAGAGTGCCACATCCAGTAATGGGTAAAAAGCGTGATATATTTATTTATTTATTTTGTATTTAAGTATTTATGTTTTCCGACAACTGTGCGATTTCTTTGTTATTACGTAATTATTATTGCCTTGGTTACGGGTGGAAAGGAGACAAATGCAGACCAAGTTCGTTTCTGTAAGCATAGAAACACTAATGCAGAAAGTAATTTGTTACACAACTGTCAAAAAAAAGTTGTATAAGAGCGATTTGAATTTCGCGCCGAGCGCGAAATTCATATTTTGGCCACAGACGCTTATGGAAGAAGAAGATGCAGTGAGCCAGCGCTAGTAAATATGCAGTAGTATATTTTGACGTTTATAAACATAACCTTAAATTGCAGTATATCTAATCTGTACACAATTAATCAAAGGAACCGAACAAAGTAAAATATATCAATAAATGGTTTTATTTTAAGAGTAAGTGAAATACATAATATGTATTGTTTGTGTATATTATTAACACAGTTGTAGGAAAAATGTTGTTTATAACACGTGCCGAAAAAGGTTACGTGCTCGTACAGATTTCCGCACTCGACAAGACGCGTGTGTTAAATTCAGCACTTGCACGTAACAAGCCTTTTCCGGCACTTGTTATAAAAATAACTATTGATCAACAAAATTTTACACAAGACAAAAAATATTCTTGATTGATTGATTCTGAACCATTAACAGCAGCCTTATTTTAATACTGCCTGCGTAGGATGCTATTCTAAAAACGCAATAAAAGTAAAAATAAATCGACATAAATGAACATACAGACGGGGATGAGTATTTATCTGAACGACTATGTAGGTTTGACAGCGGTTGCAACAACCTGCGAGCGATATGTGATGCTAGTTTTGTTTTGGTTGGGTTCAAGTGGAATATATAATTAAGATGGGGTGGTTTCGTTAGCGGAAAATTGCAGCGTTCACCGCAACCGCTGTGCACGCGCCTCAACGATCAGAAAACAATATCACATCGCACACCGTCGCACACCACTGTTTTGCCATCAGCAGTTGACCTATGCATCCTCATATCGTACATAGATACAGCCATGGAATTAAAACAGAATAATTTTGTTGATGTTTTTGTTTGCTATTATGATGAGCAAGGATCAATCAATACCTGTAGGTTATCGATTTGGATTAGTTGTGGTAAATCGACTAAACTACTTTGATCCAATTAAACGGCTACATAACTAACTGTTCATTTTGTATAAGTTCCATGTATTTTTATCTCCCTAACTAGAATTTGCGTAACTCGAAAATCCCTGTTATTCAAAGTCAATATCTAAATAAAATAAAATAAATAAATAAATATATCTTCATGTATTTTACCCATTACTGGGTGCGGCACTTTGCCGCAGCAGATCTCGGTAAGTGATATATTTATGCGCGTGAAGTGCGGTTACTAGTCGTTAAATCACGGCCCGCAATAACGTTAGTGGTGGGGGAGCCACATGGGTAATTTTAAATTGGTGAAAATGTTTTGTTGGCTGTGGGGATCGAAGCAGGGTTCTTAGGATCCACATGTCCCAATAACACAGTATTCTTGTTGTCAATTTTAATTAGCTTTCAAAATATTAATATTATGGTAAAAATTTACGAAATTATTTTATAAATTAAAATTCAGTATCTCCTACTGCATTCATACGCGAAACAAGGTATAGGCATGCTTTTACCTTTCCGAGTTGTATCAACCGAACCCAAGTTTCGAACAGGTCAGTAGTTAACAATCATTTTTGCGATATGATAATGATTTTTTTTTATGAACAACCGGGCCGAAAATCAAGTGTTTTATCCCTAAAAAGCGTGCTTAAACACTTTTTTGTGGCCCATGGGCCAAAAAGAAATAATTTCTATGGATACATAAATAAAATGACAACTTTTGTATATTGTGAATACTTGATTCTGCAAAATGTCATTGTGACATATAACCTATTTAGTACATACTTTAATCTTTTGAACATAAAATTAAATGTTATTTTGTTGTTCATAAAATATTGTATGCACTACGGGTGAAATTAACGTTTCTGATCCTGAGCATGTTATTAGCCCTCAGAGCTTTGCGCGTCTTGCTAATAATCATGCCACGGGCCAGAAACGCCTGTTTTCACCATTGGTATAAACTAACTGTTATTCATGCCTATTGACCTAGAATCTACATGTCAAATTAAATAGATACATAAAATAATAATTAACTGCAATAATACAATTTAATAAATTTATTTTCTTTTTTCTGCAAAACATTCGTCATCGACCCTTCTCCATTTCTCGAGTCATCTAGGATCTATTGCAGGCTTTGTTCTTCTTTTAATTCCATTCATACATCACATGTCATAGTGTCTCTTCTTTCATATTATATACTCCGCACATTCTCTCTTCTTCTTTCAACTATCTCTTCTTCGCGTTTTCTTCATTCCCACAATGTAATCTCGCTACTGTTTTCGTAAAGCCTTATCGCTTTTCTTTTATCAGGTACCTTGACAATGTCCATGCTTTAATTTCGTTGTATAATTTGTAGTACGTTACATTTGTCATTCTAATTTCTTGTTTTTGTCTCTTATCTCTTTCTATTATTTCTTCGTTGATGTTTTTCTTCTGTTGCCTAAATTTTTCTACTTCTTCGAGTGCATATCCATTTCATACATACTATTCCTTTCTTATAACTTCGAATTTTGTATTTTTCTTTTTACTTAAGGTATAATTAATACGAGGGCAGGGTGAAAGATCCCTCAAAAATAAAACAGATGTCGCCACAATCGCAAATCTCATGTGACATTTGTGATGTACCATCTTAAACTAGAACGCATTAAAATTTTCAGACTGATATGTCATTCAGTTCTGTTTTGACACCCATCGAAAGCAAGCAACCTTGAAGATTTTTGAAAACATAGAAAAAAGTGAATTTCGCGTCTTGATTAAACATAATTTCTTGCGTGGAAAAAACATTACGCAAACCAAAGCATCGCTTGTTAAACATTATGGGGACTCCTCACCATCGATTGGAACGATTCACAAATGGTTTACTGAGTTTCGTTGTGGTAGTATGACCACAAAGGACGCCGAACGTTCTGGTCGTCCAATTGAGGTTAAAACGCCAGAAATCGTCGATATAATCCACGGTATGATATTGTACGATCGGCGAGTTAAGGTGCACGAGCTGGCTGAGTCTATGAGCATCTCAACCGAACGGGTACGGAACATTTTGCATAAATTTTTGAATATGAGAAAGCTATCTGCCAGATGGGTGTCGCATTTGCTCCCTGTTGACAACAACGCACCGGCGCACAGGCGCTACGAATTGGTTCGTCATCCACCATATTCTCCAGATTTGGCCTCCTGCGATTTTTATCTATTTCCAAACTTGAAGAAATGGCTCGGCGGAAAAGGATTTGGCTTCATCGATGAGGTCATCGCTGAGACAAACGCCTATTTTGAAGGATTGCCAAAATCGTATTATTTGGAAGGGATCGAAAAATGAGAAAAACGTTGGACGAAGTATATCGAGCTACAAGGAGATTATGTTGAGAAATAAAATGTTTTGACCAAATAAATCATTTCTTGTTTAATTTTTCAGGGACTTTTTACTCTGCCCTCGTATATTAAATATCTATTTAAAATATGTTTATTAATTCTGTTTTTAACGACGTAAGCAAAGCAATACCTTTAAATTTATGTTAGTTGGACGAAAGCAGAAGACATGAAAAGTAGAAAGAATTCTGAATAGACTAGATGTACGAAAGAAAGATCTCAATACATTGACATCAAATTTAATTATAATAAAAACTCAAATATTTTTGAAACTTTGTTTGTCTCTGGTTCCAAGTTTTTGGGTCCAGTGTTAATATAAATGATTTACCATTTTGTGATTTAGTGAAGGATCCCATTGTAACTATTTTGAATCTTAAAATGTAAATTTGGTAATTGTGATAAAATTCCTTCCAATTTGAAAGCAATTGAAGCATCACTGATGAACAAATAGTATCATCGAGGCCAAATAAAAACGTTGTATCGCGAATAAATTCATAAACAAACCGCGCATAATTACAGTTTTGAGCGTAAACATTTCAAATGGAACAAACCCAACCCAATTACAGTATAATCAAATAACTTGTGTGGTGATTGTCCAGTCTATTTCAGAACTAAATTCCGGTGATTTCCCGGCACACAAGCCCCGCTGCTCATAATTCGACAATTAGTTATTGCACGCGACTGTACTGCAGCCCATATCGTATGGAAACAATGAACGCATTAATTTATTAATTACAGAGCCGACGCATTGTTGGATTGTCACGTGCGCGGAATAAATGAACATCGCGGGGTGGAGGATGCAATGCACGTGTGTGGACACCTAACGCATGCATATGCTCCCGCACACCCCTGCAACCGGACAAAATGGCGCCGGGATATTTTGCATTACCGAACACATTCACAAATAAATAACCATATGCCAGTATTACCTACATCAGGCGGTCACTAAGTGACCCATTTGATAATTTCAAGTGACACACTTGAGTTATGCAAATTTAAAGAAAAAACCACCTGTAATTGTGTTACTATCTGTATATGTTTTCATTTACAAAAAAGTATAATATATACAAAAATAGTTATTTATTATAATAGTGTTTTATTAGGTATATAAAACACGCAAGAGATGTTTAGACACGAGACAGAAGGTCGAGTATTTAATTTTTTGTAAGAATTTTATATACCAATAAAACACAAGTGTAATACAAAATTTTATCCACTACTCATAATTATAGGTATCGAAGAAGATTGGTCGTAACCAGTGTTGTTCCGAGGACAAAAAAAATTGTACTAACTTCGGGGGAAATTTGTACTAAAATAGACGCAATTGTACTAAATTCAGAAAATGGCGGCGAATCATAATATATGAATAAAATATTACTGAAAATCTCTTTTATTGTTAAATAAAGCATGAAGGACCAGTTTTTCAATTAACGGTTTACTCTCGATTAATGTTAATCATGATTAATATTAATCTGTGATCGAAAAACAGGTCCTCAATAGGTAATACAAATACAAATAATTATTTTTTGTTTATATTTATAACCTCAATCAGAAGCACACGACAAAAACATATGGCGACCAACAACGGCGGGTAAATAAAAATGTCTGTCAAATCAAGGTCAACATTGCCAACATTACTAAACTACACACTCCACCATTGCTATCAATCATTACAAATAAAAATTCAAAAGTCTTCAGTTTCAGAAAAATATTTGTTTTCAAAATATTTTATCTTGTATAAATTTAAATAACAAAATAGTACTAGATATTAGAAAGGGGTGCTGTTGTACTAAAACGTTATTCATTGTACTAAATCTAGTACAATATTGCACCTAAGAACAACACTGGTCGTAACGTTTAACGTTGATTCAGTTATATATAGGCCGTATTTGTTTGGGAAATTTTGATCCAACCCTGAACTGACCTAGAACTAACTCGTGTTACTTCCAAATAAATGATGCATCTCAAGTGTTAGTTGTAAATATTAGCGGTAAATTTAAAATCTGAATGCATGTTCGAAGCGACATCTGCTTAGTTTTGTTTGTGTGTTAAACTGCGCTTTTAATTGTATGTTTTGAGTCATCTTTATATTTTTATACGTAGTCAAAAAGCAAATAACGTCAGGGTCTGTTTTTTTTTTATAATTTTGTCATCAGCAGTATCAAAATAATGAATTTCGGAGTCGTAATAATGTGTCGTAATATTATCCTCTGTGACTTATATTGCAAGAAGCACATAATGCATATTGCTCTTCCATCATCTGCATAAATAATACTTTAGTATATTTTTTCAAAATATTATTATAAAATTACTTACGTTTTTCATAAAAATAACTCCTAACCTCTCTATACTATTACAAATCGCGATGCCGCCACGAATAACAAGGAACACAAGTTGATTAGATAGAGATAGTAAACGGGTTGAATCTACCAACCCGCTAAAATAGCTGGGACAGTAGGGTCAGTTTAAGGTTAGTTCCAGGTTACTTAAAGTGTGCCAAGTAACCTACAGGTTACTTTAAAAATCCCAAATAAATACGGCCATAGTTTCTCAAAATACGGTAGATTATGAAGTGGTAGCTAAGTAACTAGTTGTTTACAGTGTTTTATGGAATATAAAACACTAGTGTTTTATGAGCCATATAATATTTCTGAAATCAGTGTAATTATGTCTTTATAATATATGAGTTGTAAACATGAACACTTTTGAGAAAATTTGGATTTTTTATTACCATGGACAAATAAAAAGTAAAATCAAGAGGATAATTTCAAGGTTTGTGACTAAAAAGTATAAATGTATCGAATTTGTTTTATTGTTCAATATAAGATTATTTTAAAATGAAAATACCCTCTGACCCGAAACGTCATCTTAATAGGCACATTTTGGTTGATTTTGACCAGCTGCCAAAATATGTTACCGACGCCTGATTTACAATATTATTCTAATTTCTTACTAGAACCCATGCTGAACGAGAAGACACTTATAAAGCAGCAACAAACGAAATTTGTTGACTTCTTGAGATATACCTGTACAAATATAACAAACTATAACTATGGATGGCTCAGTGGAACCGTGTCAGCCTATGGATTTGAGAACCTCGGTTCGATTCCCTCAGCCGACAAATAATTTTTACCACATTAAAATTACCCCTGTGATTCCCCCTCCACTAACGTCTTTTTTTCTAAATGAAAGTGTCTTGTAATGTAACGTATATTTCCTAGTCATCTGCATGATCTATAAATGTTAATTATCAATGATAATTTACATAATGAAAATGTTTAACTTAATCCAAATAAAATTTGTATGCAAATATTTTTTACTGAATAATTCACCACGTGCATAAAAACTCCATAAAGGAACGTCATTTTCATCAGTATGGCATTGGATAAACAGGGACGAAAATTGTTTGCAAGTGGATAACGTTTATTTACCTTCATTGGCTCGGAAACGGCAATAATTTCTTTATTTTAGTACCTTATTTATTTTGATAATTTTGACAGAGAAAACGTCAAACATTTATTTAATTTTATTTCAATTTTATGGCTAACGATAGTTTTGAGGCAATTTTCGTCATTTTAAAATCTAATTTGTGGCGTTTTAAAGCATGCAAAATTAATTTTTGTGTATTGGTTTAGATGTAGCTTAGCTACTAGCTTAGCTACATTTACCTTAGCTCACCGAACAAGTAACCATAGAAGAAGGGACAGCTATAACAAAAGATTGTTACGCAGTTACTAGTGACATCTCTTGTTGCCCCAAATAATAATTATTAAAAATACCGATAATATAGGATACATATTTATCATTCTCGTGACCGTAATGACAAATATTTCAAAATTATTAAAATCCAAATATATTGCAAAACAACAAAAACAAATAATTAGCAAAAAGCTAGTTTTATTGAATCATATTTAAAATATTAATTAGAAAGGTGCAATACAAATAAATATGGTTAATGTATATTTTCACCTTCTTATGCACACTCTTATTTATCATTGCGCTACTTTCTTCAGTATCCTTATTCTTATATGTTGCTGTTACTGTTGTTGTTGATAGATATGAGATATTTTCATCCCGAATTGTTGAAAATTAATTTATATTTACTATAAAAGAATTTTTATAATTATAAAAGTTTCAAATTTCACAATATTGTATTAATTACTTGTGTTACAATGTTTAATTTGTTTGTTGATGTGTATCGATACTGTCAATTTTGAAAATGAAGACTACATACGACATTGTGCTTAAGAGTACTACTATAAGGTACATTAATTAAATCATTTCTATTATTATTGTTTTCAGCAATGTTTTTCGTAATAAATTATTCCGAAAACAAAAACACCATTACAATGTGATACCAGACACTCCTAAAATTGTACAATAGTATAAAATTAAATATAAAATTAAAAAAGATACCTACTCACCATTAAATATAGATTGCAATAATAACGACAGATATGTTAGTTATTTACAAATTTTACTTGTCAAAATATAAAACACCGTTTGTCAAACACTGAAACATGTAATCTGTTTAACAATGTCTACCATTTAAATATTACCTACTATGATTCTCGTTATTAATTTTAAATTGATGTAGTTCATTTGGGGCAGCAAGAGATGGCATTAAAAATCGCGTAACAGGGTAACTAATACAGCTGTCCAGGCCCTGCCTTAGCTGTAGCTGTAGCTTAGCTAACTGTGAAAAAATATAGCTGTAACTTGTAGCTAGCTACTTTTTTTTCTATTAGCTTAAAAATAACAACTGAAGCTACTTTTAAAGCTACTTTTTTTAGCTTAAAGCTACTTTCATAGCTTAAAGCTACTTTTTAAGCAGAAGGTTAACAAAGTACGCATGCGTACAAGCTAAATCTACACAAAATAATTATTTCTTGCTGGTTCTAACTGGCTCTAATACGCAAAAATAGGTGCCAGATGGTATTTGCTATTTTTGATATTTATATACATAATAGTAAATTAACAGTCATTATAACAAAAGACTGATCATATGACAATGGCAAATTTAATTATTTCACAATAATTTAAAAAAGTAGCTTTCAAATTTATCAGCTACTTTAACGAAAGCTTTCAGCTGTAGCTTAGCTATATTTTACAAAATATAGCTTATAGCTGTAGCTTAGCTACTTTTTTAAAGAATAGCTGTAGCTGTAGCTTAGCTACTTTTTTTAAGTAGCTTGCCCAGCTCTGGGAAGCAGAGAATTATAAAATTATAAGTCCTACGAGTATGTTCGATAGTCGCGTTCACCATCCTTTATATTCTGCTATAACAATTACAAATTTTAATTTTTATGTATGCCTCATTAATACCAGGTCTAAAAATTTATTTTTTGTACGTGTGAATAACACCAATAATAACAAAAATTCACCAATTAATAGAATAATGTCTACATATAATGCCAATTGTTTACACAATGACATATTTTATCTTATCATGCACAAATACAATATTGCTGTTAAAAATATTATAACTAACTAATAATGTTGGTTATTTTTATAATATTTTGTCTGTTTTATACCAATGTTGTTTCAGTACCACCTTTTCAATTTTTATGTGTATTTTTTGTAATGTTTGTATAAAAATTACGTTATGGTTAGTTGTTCTATTTGGTACACATTGAGAACCTATAAATAATTAAATAATTTTAATAAACTACTGCATTTGGTAAACTATCTCAATAAATACAAATCCAGGTTTAGTTTTTCTTAATCCAAAGATAATTTAATATTAAATAAAATATTTCCATCTTCGGTGTTGCGATTTTTTACGATTGCTATCGTCAGTTGTTACCAAGCATGATCTCGTAAATAAAAACTTGTTTTATAAAAGCTAAATCTCTTGCGGTATTATTGTATCCATTATCATACAGTTCTGACATTTAGTTGTATTAAGGTAGTACTAGTGTGATGGTGGCGCCATCGGTTGTCGAGTGACGAAATTCACGCTCAAAAAAATTTCAAAATTGAATAAAATAAGTATTTTATACCTATTATGATTTGAATATCATGAATTGTTAACAGGTTGTTGGTCTAGTGAATTTTAAAATACCATATCACCGTGTGGTGTTGCCATTATAAATTGGGATTCTTAATTTCTCGTTAAAAACAAGGCTTTGCATGGCTATATATCCATTACTAAACGATAAAAAACTTTCTCCTTCTGATACAATATACATGGATAGTTCTAGAACAACATACTAGTTTTTCAAATGAAACTGCAAAATTTTAGAGGCACACAAACCAAATATGTGCGATTCTGAGTGATGATCGCCATAAGCCCCGTGCATAAGAACTCAACTTTACAAGCGAATATATTTGGGCGCCAAATTACATTCAGATTTGCAAAAAAATTTTTCACACTAGTACTATCTTAAGAGAATTAGGTTATCTGATCTCAGAATGTAAAGAACCTATAGTTGATAATGTTTTCCATGCAATAGAATTAATTTTTTATAAAGTACTTCAATAGTAAATGATAATTTGACAGCAATTCACACTAATTTGATGGCTGAATAATGACATTAGGAAACAAAAAGCATTTTGGCATAAACATAGCGCCTTGTTCAGACTCATTATTTGAGCCTAAATCACAAATGATTTTCTCTACATTTAAATTAATTCTTTGTCTCTCTCTCTCTCTCTACTTACATTTTTGAAGACTATGATTTGACAGCTAGTATCTTCTCTTACGATAGATTTTTTCAAGATATGTCGAAATAGGAAAATTATATACTATATACTGAAATTATTTTTAAGTATTCTGAAATATATTTTTCAATATTTTAATAGTTCAATAAATAATCAATTGTTAAACATGAACAGAAGTACGTACAACAAAACATAAAATAAAGAAATTTTAAATAATTATGCCGTATGTTTATTATTGCCACCATAGGAAATTCAATATTATTTTTTTTTAGATTAAATCTTTTTATAATTCTAATCATAGATTCTAAAAATAATAGAATTAAAAGAAATGTCAAATCCATCAGATATGTCAAAAACAACAAATAAAAACAATTGTTTTATTTCTCGACGCACTCTGATAATTTCCTGAAAAGGTATATTCTTTTGTTTCTAATTCGTACATGAGAAACAAATGAACAAGCTTAGTACTCATTGGATGTATTTTTTCATTTCATTTTACACTACTGCTCTAAAATTATTATAATAGAGAAATAGATATCGCCTAATGAAAACTTAATTTCGTATGTTCTGAAAAAAATAGTAGATATCCGGTATATCTAGTAAATATATAAAGAAAAAATAAACATGTTTTTATTATTTGCACAAGTAAAATAAAACTTATTTCATTAAAAATTACATCCACTGGATCTCCCTGGTAGAGTTTCACATCTAGTAATTGATACAATTTTTAAAACTAAAAATAAAAATAATAAATAATAATTGATTAACTAAACGTTTTGTATTTATTATAAAGCTATGTTCACTTCATCAGGTTATTTGAAACAATGATTATTTGCTTTATTGGATAACTGTCAATGGAATAAAATAATATTTCACATTGAAGGCAAAGCAGAAATAGTCAAACCTGTAATAAATGCCATTCTTAATTTTTCCAGAGATGGAAAGACCGATTCTTGAAACATTTAATAAAATTAATTTAATAAATCTGAATATTGGAAGAGTAAATTTATATCATTCATCATTTCGGTAACTTTGAGGTGAAAATTGATAGAAACGTCTCGTTTGTCTGCGATTTGTGACCTATTTGAAATATTTAAAAAAATAAATTTGTAGAAACAGAGCCACAGCAGGTGACCCATATATCTGGACAGTGGGTTGTCTGGAATATTTATCAGCGTTCCTCATCAAGGCGAGAGCAGACAACTAGAAACCGCGGTCCGAGTCCCAACAGGTAGGCTCCGAGATCGTAAAACCCGCGCGTGAAACAGTAACTCATCGTAAAATAAAACAAGAGCCATCAACAAAAAACATCTCTCGTTTCTTTCTTTTTAAGCCGGCTCATTTTCGTGCATATTTTACGAGTTACAATTAACTATTAAACGAACTATAAAAGGTATAATTTCAGAAAATTACATCACAAGTTTCGAATAAATAACACATGAAATGTTCCAAACGTCACCATGGAACTGTAATGGCTATATACACTCCACACAGCTAGCCAATTAAATACTTCTTTTCAAAACATATCTCACAATGCTACAGAAAGATATTGTTGAGTATTTAGATGAGTTCAGTGACGTAACATTTCCAAACTAGACTATTTCATATGCATGTTAATGTGATAATAAAAGTGTGGTCCCGTGGATTTTATGGACTCGATGTTACCCAAACTGAACTGAATGTGATGCTCAGATGTTGCTGCCCTCGCGGCTCTTCCAACTCCAATGAACTTCAGTTGTTTGTGGGTGTATTGGTAAAGTTTTGCTATCTGGAGACGGTAAGAGGAAAATTCACTACTCATGATTTATATATTAATATTGTTATAAGAGTACCTAACCTATAAATAACATTCTTAAATTCAAATATTTTCAGGCCTATCCTACAACAGTGCGACTTCTATGTTATTACGTAACTATTATTGCATTGGTTACGGGTGGAATGCAGACCAAATGCGTTTCTGTAAGCGAAGAAACACTAGTGCGGAAAGTAATTTGTGTTTTACGCAACTGTCAAAAGAAAGTTGTATTGAGAGCGATTTAAATTCCGCACTGAGCGCGGAATTAATATTTTAGACACAGACGCTTATGGAAGAAAAAGATGCGGTGAGGCAGCGCTAGTAATATGCAGTAGTATATTTTGACGTTTATAAACATAACCTTAAATTGCAGTATATCTTATCTGTACACAATTAATAAAAAGAACCGAACAAAGTAAAATATATCGGATAAATGGTTTTATTTTAAGAGTAAGTGAAATACATAATATTTATTGTTTGTGTATATTATTAACACAGTTGTTACAGTTGCTTATATTGACATAATGTAAAGTGGAAACTTTTGTACTGTCTAATGAAACATTGATTGCTTCCGTATCTGTTCATATTATTAACAGTAATATTATTGACAACAATTTCGGAGGCTTTAGAAGTACCAGCAGCAGGTTGATTGTAATTGTCGAAAATAGATCCCGGGGCTTCAATTATCTTTGGAGGTGTTTATGATAAAGAAGAATCACTCACTGTAGTATTACAATCTAGACGATTTTGAAGAAATTATCTTGAAATTAGTGAAATATTTTTAAATAACGCCGCAAAATATCGTCCTCGTGTAATATCATTAAAATTTTATAAATTTTGATAATATTTTAGTGATTTTCTAAATCGCACAGTTGTAGCAAAAATGTTGTTTATAACTCTTTTCTTATATTAACTTTATTTTTTTAATAATGACAATTCGTTGGATGTAGACTAGTAGAAAATAATAATTGTTGAACGATCAAAACGACAACTTACTTGTGCAACAGTTCCAAAAAGAAACAAGTTAAAAATAACAATACGATTAATGCCAAGAATAGCTGCCATATGGTCAACAGTTTACAAAATTGTAAAAAACCATAAGGAAAATCAACAAATATCAATATCAATCTAAATGTAAAAAACAGGACACCATCTGACAGTTCTTTATCTTATTAACTACTTATTAATAATGGAACGAGGAATTATTGACATGAATTTGGTGGTTGATTGTATTGGAATTTATTTCAAAGTTATGTTTGCAGACTTTACAATGAATCTAAATTTTCATACCGGATATTATATTTCTTGGAATGAAGCCGTTCTAAGTTCTAATACGGACAATATTTTGTGCTGTGCAGATCATCAAGTTTCAAGTAAGAATTTGTGAATTAAAATATATCAATTTTTATGTGAAATAAAATACTACCGTGTCTGTGAATTTTATCTGAAATAAATTGTTCAATAAGTACGAGGTAGGTGAAAATGTTATTGTCTTCAGTCTTCAGCTAACATATTCTATCTTCAATACTAGATTTATTTGTGCTACTCTGCACAACATAAACTTAATTCCAATTAAAATACAGGGTCCGGATTCACCAAAACCGCAGTATGATAGTTCAATAAAACTTAATTACTTATTTACTTACTTACCAAGTCATCTCAAACCATATAAGGTTTTACAAATGTTTTAAAAGGCAAGGTAGCGGAAAGGCTGAATCACAACTATACGAAACTCCTTAAAATTCATTCAAAATAAAAATTTCGTATTGCATTAAATGTGCACTATATGTTGCTTTTAATTTCTGTAGCGTTTTTGGGTGGATTCCAGTATGACTGGGTCGGGCAGCATACATTATTTGTGTATAATATAAGTTTTGTTTTCATATTAAAATTTGTAACAAATATTGTGATAAATATAAAGGTTTGTAATTTTCTAGAAGAAAATTGATCACTTTTGTCTAATGGCAGATTTGAAAATTTTTGTGTTACATTAAGTTGTATTTAAAGGTAAATTTTAAACGAACAAAATAAACTATTGTAGTCTAAAATGAAAAAATCTGGTCACCACACTATTTTCTTATACACAGCATATTTTATTTAAATTTTTTTCATGTTCCTTGTAGTCATTTCTTTTTCTTTTTAAATTTTCGTTTCGAATATTATTTTCTTTTTCTCTGTATTAATTTTGCATTCTTTTAGTTTGATTGTATCGTTTTTTTAATAAATTTTGGGATTTTACTGATTTCTTTTTAATTTTCATTATAGTTAATCAACTTCCTAACAAAATTTTATATAAATAAACTTATATTAATAGAAATATAAAATTACTTACTAGGTATTTGATCAATGAAATTGATATAGCATCAAAATCGCTTATGACTTTCTGCTTGCGTTTGACAATTATTATTTGACATATAAATGTTAAACATGTTTATGTTTTTTTTTCTATTGCTACTATGATTATTGAAATATATTATTAATATATTTATATTTATAAATTAGTTCTTCTCAAAATTAGACGCATATACAGGAAAATTGCGAATAACATTTTATGTTCTAAATATTTTTTCTAACATCTTTTATTTGAAACTTTTTTGTAACCGATTACATTTTGGAAATAAATGGAATTTATTGTTTTGTGTGTTCAGTAAACTTCCTCTTCCGGTTTTTCAATTCCATTCAAAATCAATTCAGCTCTTCGTATTTTCATGAAACTTATAATTACCAAATTTCGTTAACAAATCTTATCTCGTTCACGAGATATTGCACACTCGAACACACATCCATCCATCCATCCATCCAGATACACATACACACACACACACACACACACAGAAATCATTGAGAAAATGATCAAAACGGATTCAGTGGACCTCAAAACACGTATTTCTGCAAAAATCTCGTCAACGATTTTTTTCACGATTCCAATACTTCCTTACACTATAAGAAAGTAAAAAGTGACATTAAACAAAGTTGGAGACAAATTTAAATACTTAACAATGTTTTGATTGTTTAGAAAACTAAATAGTATTTTTTGGTATTTGGACGACTAGTAATCAATAGCCTTAACATTTAAGAATATTCTTATTTTTTAATTATGGGGCTTAGTGTTTGATTTAGACAGCTGACAACTAGTTTACATAACATTACAATTATCCACGAAGCTTCCTTTCCACTTATATCGTTGAAACATGTGATTTGAAGGCCGGTAACCGCACTTGCTGACATATACTATAACAGAGTGCCAGGGCCCGGCTGCACAGGTAAAACTCGGATGTCGAGTGTGAAGGTGAGGTAACGGGTAAAGAAAAAGATAAGAGGGAGGCACTTTTTGCACTTAAAAAATATAATACGAGGGCAGGGTGAAAAGTCCCTGAAAAATAAAACAGATGGCGCCACAAACGTAAATCGCATGTGAAATATGTGATGTACCATCTTTAACTAGAACGCATTAAAGCTTTCAGACTGATATGTCATTCAGTTCTGTTTTGACACCCATCGAAAGCAAGCAACCTGGAAAATTTTGGAAAACATGGAAAAAAGTGAATTTCACGTCTTGATTAAACATTATTTCTTGCGTGGAAAAAACATTACGCAAACCAAAGCATCGCTTGTTAAACATTATGGGAAGTCCTCACCATCGATTGGAATGATTCACAATTGGTTTACTGCTTTTCGTTGTGGTAGTACGACCACAAAGGTCGTCGAACGTTCTGGTCGTCCAATTGAGGTTACAAAGCCAGAAATCGTCGATAAAATCCATGATATGATATTGGACGATCGGCGAGTTAAAGTGCACGAGCTGGCTGAGGCTATGAGCATCTCAACCGAACGGGTACGGAACATTTTGCATAAATTTTTGGATATGAGAAAGTTATTTGCCAGATGGGTGCCGCATTTGCTTTCTGTTGACAACAAGCGCGACCGTGTGACAAGTTCAAAGGAGTGTTTGGCGATGTTCAAGTGCAATAAGAAGGACTTTTTGGCCCCCCGCGATTTTTATCTATTTCCAAACTTGAAGAAATGGCTCGGCGGAAAAAGATTTGGCTCCAACGATGAGGTCATCGCTGAGACAAACGCCTATTTTGAAGGATTGCCAAAATCGTATTATTTGGAAGGGATAGAACAATTAGAAAACGTTGGACGAAGTGTATCGAGCTACAAGGAGATTATGTTGAGAAATAAAATATGTTTTGACCAAATAAATCATTTCTTGTTTCATTTTTCAGGGACTTTTCACCCTGCCCTCGTACTAGTTATATGAAAAATTATTAATAAATGCAGAACAACAAATGAATTTAAATAGACTTTTTATTTATAAACAATTTTTCAAGAAATTTCATCCGAATTTGATCATCGTGCTGCCATCTCTGATTATTGTGCAGTTTGACTTACTCTTCACCCTTGCCGTACCTTGAATGTAATATACATCTATCACAAAAATCATCTTAGCTGTCATGGCTCTGCTCTCAACTAAAATTAGTATGTGTTTATGCACACAAGAGTTGACAGAGCCCAAGATTCCTACTATCATTGGTCAATTTCATTATAAGGACGCAGTGCTTAAATTTAAATTTCTTTTTCTTAGATCTAGATATACGTGGATATAGAGCGAAAAAGCTGTATGAAAATTAGAAAAAGCTCTCTAAAATTTCGGCAGGGTAATTCGACACTCAAAAATTTTTCGGGTTTCAAGTACTGCACACCGAGAACACGACTTCCGCCGGCCCTGCAGGGTGCTACACCCAATAATGAATAAAATGGTGTGATGAGTTTTAGTTGCAGGGAAAGAAAGGAAAATTCTTGTAATTTAGTAGAAATACCATGAAGAGTCCAGCGTCACCAAGGTCACATGGCGCTGGCGCTACTAAAATGCAAAGTATCAAATTGCGTATGCTAATGCAGTTTCGGCTAACACTGGCTCGGGACACGAGACACGGAAGCGACACGTTGTTATTATATCCGATGATGTAAAAACACGTGGCTGCGAAGATAACGCGATTACGTCGGGAATACTGACAAGGACAGTGCCACAAATTTATGTCGTTCTGTCCGACTTCTGTCGCCTGTTTACGCGTTTCACCAAGAAAAACCTCATCTGTATTTTAATTGATATTTTACAAGTGTTAAATTATGCACCGATGACTTTTCCTACTTACTCTGGAAATATATGAACTTGTTTGCAAGTAAACACGATTTTAACTTTCAGGAAATTTTTACTTTCTGACGCACTTATAGTCTTACATAAATGTTCTTCCTAAACAGCATAACATTTTCATAGGTGTAATTCCTCGACATTCATGCTATTTGCAGCACTTAATGATTCAATAAACCTTGTGATACAAGGAACAGTTCAAATAAAAATAAGTATTTTAATTTAATATTAAAATTATACAACTGATTTATAAGTGTTACCAGTAATGTGTAAAGTCAAGCCATACAATGACTACTATCGGATTCAGAAGTATAGTCAGATAACTATCTTCCAGGGAAGTGAGCAAATATTAAATTGAAATCACATCACCAATTGCAAAAATATCTATATTACTCGTAGGTTTCACTTAAGAAAGTAACATGGAAGTACTTATGAAGATGTCTTTTCACTGGTTACTAGGATCAAACTCCTATTTAAATTAATAAAATATTTTTTTCATAAGCTTCTGGAAATTAAAATTTACTTCCTTAACAATAAAATTATACTTTTCATCCTTAGGGAAGTATAATCAGAGCTGGGCAAACTACTTAAAAAAAGTAGCTAAGCTACAGCTACAGCTATACTTAAAAAAAAAGCTGAGCTACAGCTATACTTAAAAAAAAAGCTGAGCTACAGCTATAAACTACATTTTGGAAAATATATCTAAGCTACAGCTATAAGCTGTATTTTGGAAAATATAGCTGAGCTACAGCTCAAAGCTTTCGTTAAAGTAGCTGTTAAATTTTAAAGCTACTTTTTTCAATTATTGTGAATTCATTAAATTTGCCATTGTCATATGATCAGTTGATCAGTATTTTGTTATAATGACTGTTAATTTATTATTATGTACATAAATATCAAAAATCGCAAATGGACAAATGTACTGTTAATTTTTTATGCTATAATTTTTTGTTTATATCGGAATAAATTAACAGTTACATTAACAGAAGACTCCTAAACAGTCAATGTTTAGTTCATCTAATATTTAATATAAAAGTAGGATAGGTTACGAACAAGTGCAAAATAAAATATGTTAATAGATTTTAAACTATATAATAACTTGTTATTCTACAGTTATAGAAAACAATAAAGAAGGTATAATTCAAATACAAAACAAAAATAAATAGGTATTTCTTAATGAACTGTGGTAGCTTTAAGCTACAAAAAGTAGCTTTAAGCTACAAAATGTAGCTTTAAAAGTAGCTTTAGTTGTTCTAACAATATTTTTAAGCTAATAGAAAAAAAAAATAGTTCGCTACAAGCTACAACTATATTTTTTCACATTTTGCTAAGCTACAGCTACAGCTAAGTTAAATGATGGTAAGCTAGTAGCTAAGCTACAAAAGTAGCTAGCTACTGCCCAGCTCTGAGTATAATATATTGTAATTCAATATATTATTGGAAAGCATGTGTGTAAAGTAATACTAATAAATTTGCTAATGACATTTCTTCACCTGAATTACATATAATTTTCTACGATAATTTAGCATTTTCCCCTACAAGAAATTATTTAATTTTTAGATCTTTTTTATTTTCTCAAATAATTGAAAACTCATTGTCTCATTGTATTTTTTATTTATTTTTGTACCTATGGCAACCGAAAAATATAATGACATGTTGTTGACAAGTGTAGAAAATAATCACTATCCATATGCAAATGAGTAAGTACTTTCCGCATTGCCGTAGGAACCATAAATTTTTCTTTCCTATGGTAACTGAAAAACCACGGTATGATTTAATATTAGTTAGAGTGAGTATATATGGAAAGGTTGGGATAATAGTGATCATAATTACTGTTTGTTCGCCATATTGTTCCATACATGATCACAAGACATTCTAAAATACATGCAAAGAGGAGAAAATTTTCAATTATTTTTAAGTAGGTCATTTTACTGTCGATAGGTTCTAAAAGGTTAAAGATAAATAAAAAAAATAGCATTTTTGATATAAAATTCATCAAGCTACTAAAAAAGTTACTCAACATCGTGCGTTTCTTGAATTCAAGTTGGAACACACATGGTGTACGAATCTGTATGTTACCACTCTTTATATACATTCACTTTAACATGGCTAGCTCAGTGGTATGAAGTCGGCCTGTGGATCCTGAGGTCCCTGGTTCGATTCCCACAGGCGACAAATTTTCATAATTTGAAAAAGCTATCCCTGTGGCTCCTCTACCACTAACATATTTCGGGGCCGTGATTTGACGACTGGTAACCGCACTTCACGCGCAAAATATATCACTTACCGAGATCTGCTTCAGCAGAGTGCCACACCCAGTAATGGGTAGAAGGCGTGATGATATATTTATTTATATTGTATGAGATGGAGTAGCTAGCTCAGTGGTATCAAGTCGGCCTGTGGATCCTGAGAACCCTAGTTCGATTCCCACAGGCGACAAACAATTTTCATAATTTCAAAAACTACCCCTGTGGCTTCTCCACCATTAACATCTTTGGGGGCCGTGATTTGACGACTGGTAACCGCACTTCACGCGCAAAATATATCACTTACCGAGATCTGCTTCGGCAGAGTGCCACACCAGTAATGGGTAGAAGGCGTGATGATATATATACTTTAACATTAATGGCATTTAGGGAATATATGTCAAGAGAAAAAAATCTTGGTACATCTCGTGAAGAATATGGCATTCTTCCCTCACTTTGTTTATATGTTTCATCACAGACTCAGAAAAGGAAACGACATCTTCGTGTAGAAATGTATCACTTTCTTCCCTTGATATACAAATAGCTTTGCAGATTTATAGTTTTGAATAGCTAATTGCTAAATAAGATTAATAAATCATGCTTACATATTTATACCTACATAAAATATACGAGTATTAAATCCATCCTGCAATTATTCTTTCCCAAACTTTCTTCTCCTGTCAAACCACTTTCGCTTTATCAAATTACGAATTATGATTTGAAACAAACCATATTTATCTAACATATATGATAATACGAATTAACTGAAGGAAAAATCTGCCGTTAGTAAATTGAGAAAAAAACAACAAGAATTATTTATTACATAAAGTCAATAAGCCTTCATTGTGTTTTGGGCAAATGTTGTTGTTCTCCCGTCCTTCGTATTTCACATCATTGAGAGAAGTAGAACACCAAGTCACATTTGTTTCCAAATTTATAAAAGAAACATTGGAAAGTTGTTGCACAAAGTTGTGGGGATGGGTTCGACCCCTCGTTACGCACCCACAGCCACGGAGACAGCGGCGGCAGAGGCAGTGGGAACTAAGTCAATCAGGAACCACAAACGAACCTGCGGATTACCATATTCATGACCGGGATCCTCCGATTCAGATCCAGCAAGACGAGAGTCGCCCGAGACGGGATGTAGCAATGCCCACCCCCGTGCTATTCTTTGTAGGTACCAAACGAAACTGATTCTCAAACTAATTTGACATGTCTTTTGCAAGAAACTTTGCATTTTTGTCGCAAATCATTCACAGACAATGTATATTTTGTTTTGATAAAGTCTACGACTCTAGATTCTATAATTTTAATTTATTAATTAACAATGTTAGGTTATAATAACATGTAAAGTTTGACTTGATAATGAATCCATCTATAGGTCTGAAACATCGTTATTTATAAAACAAAAGACAAAATGTCTATTGCGAAGTGGAATTGAGTCTTAATAAATAAGAAAAATAGGAAAAAATTTTTTAGATGGCACCACGAGTGGCTTCATAGCTCTCATGTCATGTTACCGTTGTAGATAGGTTAACATCAGTCAGTTCAGCTAAGTCGGTATCACAATCCACTATTTCCTAGTTGATCTAGTTGGATATATGATCGCACCATACTGATGAGTCCGGAAGGACGAAACGCGTCTATGGTTAAAGCTGAACTGACCAGCCGTTTGTTGATGACCTGAGAAGTTGATGCAAACGTGCTGTAAAACCTCTGTGGAATTATGAGACAAGTGATGGAAAATTTTTTTTCCTATTTTTCTTATTTATCGTTATTTATATATATTTTTTAAAATTAAATTCTTTAAAACCTTGTTTCTAATCAACTAGGATGATATTTTCAGTAATTTCTTAAAATAAACATTGAAATAATACTATGTTATTCATTTACTTGTTTATTTATTTTGCAGAACAACAAGAAATTATTCTCAATTACCGTATAAGGGGACTTTACATTTTCTTTATACTCGTAGTTACCTCATTCGGACACACTTGCACTTTTGACTACTAGTAGAAGTCAACAAGGTTTGATTCCTGTAATGACCGTGTATGAAATGAACGTGCTGACCACGGAATCACAACTTTCCACCATGTTATATGAGGGCAGAGTGATAAGTACCCATGTTTGACAATAAATGGCACCAATAATATAAAACTACATTATTATTGTTGAATTTAATCTTTTAAACAACTACTGTCAAAGTTTAAGATCAATACATTGTTTTGTTAAAATTTGACAGTCATTCAACGTAAACAACTTCTGCTTTTTTTCTACCATGGAAAAAATCAGTTTCGATCTGTGATTAGATTTATGTTTTTGGATGGAAAAACGAGTGCGGAAATCAAAAAAAGTTACACGCTGTCTACGGGCCTCCTGCTCCTTCTATTACAATCATTAGATATTGGTTTAATGAATTTAAACGTGGCCGCACAATCGTTTTTAATAAAAAACGTCAAGGTCGGCAAGTTGAGGTGACAACCGAAGAAAAGATTGGAAAAATTCATGATATTGTTTCAAATGATCGTAGAATAAAAGTGCGTGAGATAGCTGAAATGATAAGGATCTTAAATGAATGTGTGCACAATATCTTACACGAAAATTTGTATGAGAAAAAGCTATGCGCAAGATGGGTGCCGCGTTTGCTCCCAATCGACCAAAAACGCATTCGATTGAACATTTCAAAAGAGCGCTTAGCGATGTTTAAGCGCAATACGAAGGATTTTTTACGTCGTTTCGTAACCGTTGATGAAACATGGATCCATTACTTTACTCCTGTGATGGAAGAACAATCAAAGCAATGGACTTCTTTTGACGAACATACACTAAAGAAGGCAAAACAGATGGAAAGGTTATGGCGACTGTTTTTGGGATGCAAAAATAATTATTCTTATCGACTATCTCCAAAAAGGAAAGCTATAATAAAAGCCTACTACGTATCATTATTGGACCAAATAGATGCTGCAATAAAAAAAAGGCGATCGCATATGATAAAGAAAAAGTGGTCTTCCATCAGGACAATTCAGCAGCACACAAATCAATAATTGCAATAGCAAAATTGCATGAATTGGTCAAACATCCATCGTATTCTCCAGATTTGAATCTCTTTGACTATTAATTGTTTCCAAACTAGAAGCAATGGCTTGGAGGTAAAAGATTTGCATAGATTTTAGAAGTAATGCAAGCTGTAAATGACTATTTTGAGGAGTTTGACAAATCAAATTATTTGGAAGGAATAAAAAAATTGGAAATACGTTTAATTAAGTATTTCGAACTATGTTTTAGTGATACAGCTTTAAAACCTACTGTGTTTGGTATCTAGTAATTGGTCTTCGGATGGATAGATGTACAGAATTGAAAAGTTTTAGATCGGAAATAATTCAGTCTATATTGTGTCAATTGTCATACAGAAGTGAATCCTACTTCAGTATCCGCGGGGCCTAGCGTGAGGCCTGGCGCAGCTAGGCCGACCGCTAGTTTCGAACTAAAAGGATATTACTTTTAAAAATATAAAATAATTTGTTCAAAAAAATTGTGATTTGTTCTCAAACACGGGTACTTATTACTCTGCCCTCGTATTTATACTAAACCTTATGAAGTTTGTTTGTATAGTCTTCACTGAAGCTAGATATTGTAGTTGCAACAAGGTACGAACTCACTAACAGTCGTTTCTGAGGCTAACGTGTTTACTCCTTGAGTTATAAAAGAAAACTTATTCCTAATAATTGCATAATGTTTATCTTGTCGAAACTGAAAGATACGGGCTTAAATGATTGGAGTGGTGTCTGTATCATCGACAATAATTTTTAAAATGTATATAGAAATTCGAGATCGACTCCTTAGATGATGAATATGGATTTGGTTTAGGTGTATGTCGTTCACTCTATCCCTCCCTTTTTTTTTGTGCCTTGAATCGCCAAAAGTTAAATTTTGAATTTGGATTATATAAATAACAGCACAGCGAAGTTATATGTCATATGAAATAAATAACATTGTTGCCAAATATTTGATTTGCTATTATTTATTTAAACTAAGTTAAAAATTTAATGCATGGAGGTGCAACTGACCATTAAACTCACAGGTCAAGTTCAATCTCTAACAGATCACAGAGATATTTAAATTACAAAATTTAAACATTTATGCGAAAAAACTTAAGCAATAATTAAAATAGAAGAAATGTGCTATTTAACTGAACACCGAAACAGATGCTACTCTCGTAAATAACAGAATAATTATTTTATGAAATATTGCCAATTAGTTCACGTTTTGATTAAGAGTCATGTCATATAGTCGAACTGTTTTTCATTTTTAATATTGGTAATTGTTCAGCAGTACGCTGCCGCTCGGTTAGTCCAGATCCTGTACTGTAATTGGGATTATATTCCTGTTGTATAGAGTAGTATAAATAAATAATTCTTATATCCTTAAAAACATTTTAGTAACTCACATGTGTATGAATTAGGATTTTTCTGTAAACGCATCATATATCAAACACAATGACATCTTTGCATGAACATTGGTGGTGTCTTGAAAAGGTATTAAATAGGAGAGACAGCGTTTACATGATTACTAATCACTAACAAGCAGATTCATAAAACGGATTAGTGCTAACACCGTTTTTAATATTATCTTTAACTCTGTTTGAAATTAAAACAGATTAAAGAAATTGTTGAATATCTTAAATACATATTTTTGAATTTGTTTTAACGCTACAACTACAGTGACATCTATGATATATTATTATATGTGAAATAAGAGTAAGAAGATATATATATATGAGTTCCCGCCAGAAAGAAGTGTGTGTAGTTCTGTTATTTTTCTAAGACGAAATATATAGTTTATGTCAGATTTAAAAGCGAGTTTTATTTACTAATATAAATAAAATATAAAAAATCAACAGAAATGAACTAAATTTGATGATAATTAACTCTCTTTTTTTACTCAGTTAAAATAAACTTGTTTCGTACATTGAAAAGAGAGTTACAAACTAAATTAAAAAAAAATCTGGTGTGGGCACCACACGACTTTCTTATACACAGCATATATAATATTTAGAATATATGAATGTTATATAATATTATTAAACATGTTTAGTTTTTCAGTAATTCAGCATTTATTTGTTTGAAACACATAAAATATCAAATTTGTTTACGTATGATTTTTTTGTAATGTTGACTACTTTATGTCTAACTTTACTGATGAGGCATATACAGAATGTCCGTTTTTCGAGCCTAACCCTTGGTATCTCAAGAACCATGAGATACGAAATCGATTGAATTGTGGCAAAGTTGCCAAATTAGTTGACCATTTTAATGATGTTTTTGTTTTTCCGAAAAAAGACATAGATAACTAGATAAAGCGAAAATTAAAATTTATGTTTTTTGTTTCTATTGCTACTATGATTATTGAAATATATTATTAAATATAAAAATTAGTTTTTCTCAAAATTAGACACATATACAGAAAAATTGCAAATTATATTTTATGTTCCAAATATTTTTGCCAACATCCTTTATTTGACACTTTTTTTCGTAACTGATTCCATTTTTGAAATAAATGGAATTTATTGTTTTGTGTGTCGAGTAAACTTCCGCTTCCGGTTTTTCAAATTCATTCAAAATCAACTCAGCTCTTCGTATTTTCATGAAACTTATAATTACCAAGTTTCTTTAACAAATCTTATCTCGTTCATGAGATATTGCACACTCGGACACACATCCATCCATCCACACACACAGACATCATTGAGAAAATGATCAAAACAGATTCAGTGGACCTCAAAACATGTATTTCCGCGAAAATCTCGTCAATGATTTTTTTCACGATTCCAATACTTCCGTATAAGAAAGTAATAGTGTCAGCACTAATCCGTTTTATGAATCTGCCTATAAAGGACTAAATTGTCGCTAGTCTCTAGTCAGTAATCACTGGTCACTCAACAAATTATCGTTTAAACATCAAAAGTGCATTCTAGATAACTTATTCCTAAAAACTTTGTGTGTATAGCCTTTATACAAAATATTTAATTAGCTTTTAAAAAAATAGTATAACAATTGTGTTGTTTCATTCATTACCATCGAAACCGAAACAATTCAAATAAAATAAATGTTATCGAACGGCACCTATAAAACCGTTCATTACAAATTATTGAAATTTTATATTGACATTACGTATTTTAATTTTAATTCTGATGTCTTCGTTCAATTGCGTCTTTCTTGTTCGTTTTCCTTTAACATAATTTTTATCGTGTTACAAATTTTGCTGTAGGTGCTGATATAAAAATATAATTATATAGTTATAGAGCGGATGAATATCTTTCAAGTATCTATATTCTAGTTTTTAGAATACTTTTAGTTGAAATGTTTGTAAAATAGAACAGTGTTTCATGCACTTCATTCCTGATGTTGTGGTACGATTACAATTTCAAAACAGGATCTCTGCGGATAGATGAAACAGGGGCACCAAAATAAAACCAGTGCCAGTAGCAATAGCAAGTATTATTTTTTGTTGTGGTGGTGGGGGGTGGTTACACTTAGCGTCATGCAGCTACAGCTAGTGCAATTGCTATTATACACGCGGCATAATGTAATCTGCGAGTGCGACACGACGACACGGGCGGACACGGCTGTATCGGCGCGATTGCAGCGCCGTGATATCCCCCTGGCGGCTGTTCCGGCAACTACACTACAGTGCACATCGTCTCGTGTCCCGTTCCCAACACCAACACTGTTGCCTTGCACTTATTTTGCATACAAATATTTCGTACGATGATTTTCTTGTTTTCTACTGGGATTTGACGATTTTACTCGCTTTTTACTGGTTTGTTTGCTACGAAACTACGAACTGGGATGCAGGTTTTAATGCGACTTACTCGGAATACAAGAATCGTTCACTGACTTCAATATTCACCAAAATATTACCTGTATATTTAGTTTTAACTACGACTCTCTGTTAAAAACTTAGTTGAGGCTAAGGTAATCTTAGGCGATTGAGAAGAATGTTGATAGAAGCGGAAGAGTAAGTCATTTGAAATGGTTTGGGTAGCGGGAACGTATGTTGAATATAATATTAGTGAAGCAAGTGTATGTTGGTGAAACTGAAGGTGAGTGATTGCGCAAACGACCTAGGAATACGAGGGTATGGTGAAAAGTCCCTGAAAAATAAAAGAGATGGCGCCACAATCTCAAATCTCATGTGACATTTGTGATGTACCATCTTTAACTAGAACGCATTAAAAATTTCAGACTGATATGTCATTCGGTTCTGTTTTCACACCCATCGAAAGCAAGCAACCTTGAAGATTTTTGAAAATATTGAAAAAAGTGAATTTCGCGTCTTGATTAAACATTATTTCTTGCGTGGAAAAAACATTACGCAAACCAAAGCATCGCTTGTTAAACATTATGGGAACTCCTCACCATCGATTGGAATGATTCACAAGTGGTTTACTGATTTTCGTTGTGATAGTATAAGCACAAAGGACGCCGAACGTTCTGGTCGTCCAATTGAGGTTACAACGCCAGAAATCGTAAATAAAATCCATGATATGATATTGGACGATCGGCGAGTTATAGTGCACGAGATTGCTAAGGCTATGAGCATCTCAACCGAACGGGTACGGAACATTTTGCATAAATTTTTGGATATGAGAAAGCTATCTGCCAGATGGGTGCCGCACTTGCTCTCTGTTGACAACATGTACGGCGCACAGGTCCGCAGTTGCAATGGCAAAATTGCATGAATTTGGCCCGCTGCGATTTTTATCTATTTTCAAACTTGAAGAAATGACTCGGCTGAAAGAGATTTGGCTCCAACGATGAGGTCATCGCTGAGACAAACGCCTATTTTGAAGGATTACCAAAATCGTATTATTTGGAAGGGATCGAAAAATTAGAAAAACGTTGGACGAAGTGTATCGAGCTACAAGGAGATTATGTTGAGAAATAAAATATGTTTTGACCAAATAAATCATTTCTTGTTTAATTTTTCAGGTACGTTTCACCCTACCCTCGATACAGGGTGTTAAAAAAGTTCCGGGACGGTGAAATATCTCGAGAAAAACACATCGAATCTAGAAACCAAAAAACACGTGTTTCATATTTTGCAAAAACCTATCTAAGCACACCAAACACAAACCCCAACCCCCACCCCCAGGGGATGGGGCGGGGGGCAACATTGAAACCTTAAATGGGAACCCCCATTTTTTATTATAGATTCGTATTCTGCGAAAAAAAAATAAGTTAATTTTATCTGGAATTTTTTTTCCAATTCGGAATAGATGGCGCTCTAAACGCAAAAATAAGTTTTGACATGATTCTGAAAGAAAAGTAAAAAACGGTCTAATATCACAAGAAATAAACATTGAATCAAATAAAAAAATCAACATAATCACAAGTAGCCACAAGCCTTTTATCGACTAAATGCTTGAAATAAATTTGCAAAACGATTTTATAAAATAAACGTTATTTTATTCCTTTATTGTTTTTTTGGGGTGACTTTTTTTGCGATTAGAGCGCCATCTATTCCGAATTGGAAAAAAAGTTTCAGATAAAATTAACTTATTTTTTTTCGCAGAATTGAATCTGCAATAAAAAATGGGGGTTCCCATTTAAGGTTTCAAAGTTGCCCCCCGCCTCACCCTCTGAGGCTGGGAGTTGGGGTTTGTGGTTGGTGTGCTTAGATAGGTTTTTGCAAAATATGAAACACGTGTTTTTTTGTTTCTTGATTCGATGTGTATTTCTCGAGATATTTCACCGTCCCGGAACTTTTTTAACACCCTGTATATATGTATATATATATATATATATATATATATTATAGTATAAATATGCTTACGAATGAGTATTTTTTGTCATTAGAATTAAGTGTGTGCATTTTATAATATGAATAGTTTACTTTAAATATTATATAGTAACAAAAAATCTCGACTTGAAATCAATCGTAGCTAGTACTGCGTTAGGCGATTGTTAGGTTTCATGCCTTATAATTTGGCATAAAAATCCTGGTATGTGTGGTATTTTTACGACTAACTGTAATAGTTATCATTCGTTAAATTACAGTACTTAACTCAGAGAATTTTCTGAAATAATATTTGATGTAGGAACGAGTAATTAAGACAGACCCTAACACCTTTAACATATACGTATAATGCATTAGACAATTCCACATTCTTATCTCATCACAAGTCTTATAAATTGCCAGAGATATTTGAAATAGTGAAGAAATTTGTTTTATTTCATTCTAGCGACAAGTTTCCTTAGACGTTTGGTTGTCCAGTATAAATTGCTTGAAAATTTCAATTAAATTCATGAGTGCAGGTGTATTAACATACAAATAAGTTAATTATCAAAGTTCTGTCTGTTTAGCTGTCCGTCTGTAGACAGTTGCAATCTTTTAATTCGGTAGCTCAAACCCATCCGCAGACATTAAACACCCTGGAAGAAAACCCATTTAAACTGTAATTATTTATTAACAGTTTACAGCTTCAAGAGATGTTGAACTTGTATAAGATCTGTATTTTGAAATTTCCATTAAAATACCGACATGTTGCAAACTGCAGATGAAAAAGTGGGGAGTAAATAAAATTTATTTGAATGTTAAAGTGAAGTTGGCTGTCCAGCGTGGAAGGTCAATGGTGCAAAAGGCGCCAGTGTTTATGTTATGCAAATCAGACTGGATTTTTGCCCGAAACGAACTCTATTACTCGGGGTATGTGTAAAATTTATTACAATTTCGGTTTTATTTTTCCATTTCGCAGGTTTAGATTTCATTACGCGACCATTTTTATAATTATATGAACCTTGGTATCAATTTATTAGGATCGAGTACGCGTTACGTATGTGGATTCTTTGACCTTGCCACATTTGATTCTGTTTTGTTAATTAGCCACTCTCACATCCATGTGTGTGTCTGTATGTGTGTGAATGACACAGATTTTAATTTGATTATTATTATGTCATATCCAGTTTATGTGAGTTTGATATTTTGGTGTAATGTAGTCGTGTTATTAAAAATTAAAGTGTAAATTTTAATTATTGAAATTTATATTTTAATTATAGTTTTATATATTTGACAACTTTACAAATTGGTATGCTAATCATTTAATCATTATTTTTTACTATACTTACTTCCTATTTGCAATACAACATCCATAAATTTATAATTAATTATTTTATTTCATGTCATGCAGAAATTATTGAGCTGCAATTAAAACCTGCTATATTACCAATTATTCTAATTAACTATATTAATTTTTAATTAATTTCAATCTACCAAAATACTGATATTTCTTAAGCATAAGATAATGACAATGTACAAACCGGCGAACGATATTTCGGACCAGGAACAGAATATGAATCAAAACGTTAAAATACTAACATGATGTACTTAACAGTTACAAACACATTCATTACGGATCAAAGCTTGCGTCAGAACAAATAAAGAGACATAAATAATTAAATAAGAACTATTGGTGACGCTACTCGAAAATACTAATCAAGAATGACAATAGATATATCTCGTCACTAATTTCTCTGATCGGAGGAAAATATGTTGTTAAAAAATGAGATAGGTATACAAAAAATCTACAGTTCTAGAAATAAGTGGAAAATATTAATTATTATTTAAATTAATATATTTTTTAAATAAATATTTATCAATTAATGAAACCAAAATTTTATTATTGCGAGCAAAAATAATTGGTTGCTTAAATACATAACAAAATAAAGAGTAAAAATTATAATGATATCGGATTTGAATTATATTTATTCTATAGCTCAGTTGGCTAGAGTATTTAACCGGAATTAAAAAGGCTCTAGGTTCAAATTCCGGTGGTTTTTCTATATAATAAAATTTGATATTATGTTGACTGCCAGTTTTTAATTCTTTCTTTTCAAAATATAAAATAAATAAATAATAAATAAATAAATATATCATCACGCCTTCTACCCATTACTGGGTGTGGCACACTGCAGATCTCGGTAAGTGATATATTTTTGCGCGTGAAGTGCGGTTACCAGTCGTCAAATCACGGCCCCCAAACATGTTAGTGGTGGAGGAGCCACAGGGATAGCTTTTTTCAAATTATGAAAATTTGTCGCCTGTGGGAATCGAACCAGGGACCTCAGGATCCACAGACCGACTTCATACCACTGTGCTAGCCATCCCATATATATCGAGAATTAAAAAGGAGTTGAAGAGAGGATTAAGTTTAGTTTTCTAATGAAGTTTAAAATAAATTGTCAAGAAACATTATATGTAAGGGCAGGGTGAAAAAACCCCGAAAAATAAAACAGATGGCGCCACAATCGCAAATCTCATGTGACATTTGTGATTTACCATCTTTAACTAGAACGCATTAAAATCTTCAGACTGATATGTCATTCAGTTCTGTTTTGACATCCATCGAAAGCAAGCAACCTTGAAGATTTTTGAAAACATGGAAAAAAATGAATTTCGCGTCTTGATTAAACATTATTTCTTGTGTGGAAAAAACATTACGCAAACCAAAGCAACGCTTGTTAAACATTATGGAGACTCCTCACCATCGATTGGAACGATTCACAAGTGGTTTACTGATTTTCGTTGTGGTAGTATGACCACAAAGGACGCCGAACGTTCTGGTCTCAACCGAACGGGTACGGGACATTTTGCATAAATTTTTGGATATGAGAAAGCTATCTACCAGATGGATGCCGCATTGTGGACAACGCACCGACGAACAGGTCCGCAGTCGCAATGGCAAAATTGCATGAATTGCGCTACGAATTGGTTCGTCATTCACCATATTCTCCAGATTTGGCCCCCTGCGATTTTTATCTACTTCCAAACTTGAAGAAATGGCTCGGCGGAAAGAGATTTGGCTCCAACGATGAGATCATCGCTGAGACAAACGCCTATATTGAAGGATTGCCAAAATCGTATTATTTGGAAGGGATCGAAAAATTAGAAAAACGTTGAACGAAGTGTATCGAGCTACAAGGAGATTATGTTGAGAAATAAATATGTTTTGACCAAATAAATCATTGCTTGTTTAATTTTTCAGGGACTTTTCACCCTGCCCTCGTATATATAATCTCATGACATATCTTATCAAATGGTATAGCACGAACCTCGGAAATATTTACAGAACATCCATTCATCAGATTCATCAAATAATCAGTCTTCGTCAAACTTTCTCATCCTGACACATCATCCTCGCTTCAACCACATTCACGTTCCCTCCATGCAAGCTCATTTATTCATCATACTCGCAATCTTTGAAAACATTACACATCTTCAATCATTTTCATCTATTTGTTCCTTTACACCTGTTTCATTAATCCTTCATTCAACGTTCGCTTCACATGCGCAAATCATCTCAACTCACTCTTACAATGAATATAAAAAGATAAGAAAGGAAAGGAGAGTCGTCCTGCGCTTTCACACAATTGTAAGGAGATATTCTATAGTACCCTCAGACAAAACATTAGTAGACGGAGAACAACGGCGTTTGTTGTGAAGTAGAAAGGGTTAGAATAACTGAGTGATGAGACGGGTGCGCGGCAAAGAGCTAGTACCCCTTGCTGTTGGTACATGACAGTTATCAGACGCGAGCATTTTATTTATTTAAATACAAACGTGCGTATACAAAACACTTAATATGTCAAAAACTAACCTTTACTTTGATGTATGAAAAGTAAGTAATTGAATATAAAAATAACTACACATATGTTTGCAACTCGCATAACATCAAAGGGTACTCGCTCCTTGCCGCGCACCCGCCTCACCCACCAGTTACTCCAACTCTTTCTACTTCACAACACTGCATTGACTTGAATACGGCAGAATTTGTCTACTTATGTTTTGTCTGAGGTAGTACCTAAGAACTGAAAACGAATAAAAAAGATAAGAAAGGAATGGAGTGTTTTTCTGGGCTTATTTTGAAAGTAAATTCTATACAATTACAGTAATATACTCTATTATAAAAAGGGAATATGAATAAATAGATAAAAAAAGGAAGAGTAACATTCGATAAAACAATAGTATATTGTAACACAAGTACGTCAAGGTGAGTATGACACAGAAATCATACGAGTTTTGTAATGGCCGTTGCCACACGTATATTTCATACTATTTTATTTCTAATAATTTACTGTTATTTTCACATTAATTCATATTAAAAAAATTGTTCCAGAATGGTTATCATAGAAACAACATCATGAACGATTTCTTGTCGCAGCGAGTGCGGTAAGAAATCATACCGCACTGAATGTTCCTAAAATATACTTTCCATACTCATTTTGATCGTGAGAAGACGAAAATTAACTCATTTCGTGGAATTATTAATGAAATACTAATTTTGACTTACAAAAGTAACACAGATTTTATATTACAAATAGATTGATGGAATTCGGACGAATCGTTATTGGATGAAACAAAGTTTCGCAAAAAATTATAATAACCAAACAAGGCGATAAAATCTGAAAAGTCCATAACATGTGACGTATTCATGCACGATGTAAGTACAGTTACCAACATAATAACAATAAACCATTGACTATTCGAAAGTACCCGCATTCTAAGATGCAACGATCTATAAAACCACAATACTAACAAACAACTAAAATCATAAACTCAATCCATCTTTACGAATTACTCGTAATTCCAATTGTCAGCGGTTTCCGCGAACCAACGTTTCTTTCAACAATTCGAATCCGAACTCTACAATGCGTGGTTAAGTTATGCGCGCTCACGCACCACAGGCGTAGGTGGAGGGGGCGGAGGGGTCACAGCCCATAATGCAACTGCACGTAGGGCCGCCATTGTTGTGCTACTTCCGGTATGAGTGAAGAATGTCCCACCTGTGCCGTGCCGAACATCGGACGCCGACGAGAATTCTTTTCACTCGTGCCTTTCCCAATTCGGGTGATCATCAAATTTGTTTCTTTTCGCCATTGATTTTCAACTACTTATTTTATTTTGGGTTGAAATTATAGGTAAGTTATTTAAAAACAAGTTATTTTTGTGGATTAGAAAAAGAAATATAGTCGAAACTAGAAATAGTTATTTAAGTATTAAAGGCAGTAACTTCGTTTCGATCTACAATTCCTCTGATACCGAGAGGGCATTTACTGACCGCAATGCTTATTACGTATTTTGCACTATCGACGCAATAAAGTAATAAAATTTAGAAATATTTGTAAGTTATTATGACGTATTACAAATTTTTAGTTCTTAGTGTTGTCATTATTACTTTCTTATACGCAGTATAAGGAAGTATTGTAATCGCGAAAAAAATCGTTTACGAGATTTTCGAGGAAATACGTGTTTTGAGGTCCATTGAATCCGTTTTGATCATTTTCTCAATGATGTCTGTGTGTGTGTGTGTGTGGATGGATGGATGGATGTGAGTCCGTATGTGCAATATCTCATGAACGAGATAAGATTTGTTAACGAAACTTGGTAATTATAAGTTTCATGAAAATACGAAGAGCTGAGTTGATTTTGAATGAAATTGAAAAACCGGAAGAGGAAGTTTACTGGACACACAAAACAATACATTCCATTTATTTGAAAAATGGAATCAGTTACGAAAAAAAGTTTCAAATAAAAGATGTTAGCAAAAATATTTGGAACATAAAATGTTATTTGTAATTTTCCTGTATATGCGTCTAATTTTGAAAAAAACTAATTTTTATATGTAATAATATATTTCAATAATCATAGTAACAATAGAAACAAAAAACATAAATTTTAATTTTTGCTTTATCTAGTTATCTATGTCTTCTTTCGGAAAGAAACTAAATTACATGTTTAATAACAGATATTCTAAATATTATATATGTTGTGTATAAGTAAGTCGTGTGGTGCCCACACCAAATTTTTAAAGTATGTTTTGATAGTTTCTATGTTACTACAGAGGAAGTTTTGATTTGTATCTATCTACCCTTTTCCGAATGTTAAGTATCTACTTACCGAACAGTAATTTGTAAACATATCGTACTCTAATGGGATGGCTAGCACAGTGGTATGAAGTCGGCCTGTGGATCCTGAGGTCCCTGGTTCGATTCCCACAGGCGACAAATTTTCATAATTTTAAAAAAGCTATTCCTGTGGCTCCTCCACCACTAACATGTTTGGGGGCCGTGATTTGACGACTGGTAACCGCACTTCACGCGCAAGAATATATCACTTACCGAGATCTGCTTTAGCCACACCCAGTAATGGGTAGAAGGCGTGATGATATATTTTATTTATATTTATATTTATATATCGTACTCTATCAGTAAACATTCAAAAACATCCTATTGAACAAAATATATATTAGAAGTTGATGTTATTTTAATTTACCGGTAAAGACAAATATTGACGAATCCTTAAAATCATTATCTCTGGGCCACTATTTTGTTACTAAAAAGCTAAAATGATTACAAATCAAATAAACGGAACCCTGAAAAAAATCACAAACCTTTGCCTATTATACGCAGCAACAATATAATTATTCAGAAATATACATTAATATCAGGTGCTTATTATCAAATGAATACCATTAAACGTTGAAAGATTATAAAATTAGGTTACAAATATAATTGATTTTTCTGTAGTTAAACAGTATGGGCCCTGGTATGTATGTTCATCTTGAGATTTGTCGCGCTAAGAAACTCTCCGCGCAATGAAAATGGAAGAGAAAATATGTCTCCATCATTTTGAATAAAGATGGACAACCATATATACTTTTTTCTATTATTTTATACCCATTTAGCTTCAACAAGTTTTTCTGAGATCAATTTATTTCTTCAGACCACCCCCAGATTACAAATATATTACGTTTCTTCACCATCTGAAACAACATGACAACCAATCGAATCTCTTTGTTAACTTGATCATTATATGTTACCATGATTACTAGATAGAGAGGTTTAGTAACTTGTGATATAAGTCCTCCTACAATATGCCCTACACATAGCTTACATTTCTGTAATTATTTGACAAGTCTTAAATTACAAGTTCCATATGCAAACAAGAGAAATATTGGTTAGTACTTATAAATATGTAAAAAGTAGGTTTGTACAATAACTAAATATTGACATTTTATATTTTGTTTGCCAGGTATTTAACAGATTAGACTTTCTAGTAGAATGTTTTAATAAACCAATTGTATATGATAAGGTAATAATGGACACAGGCTTAAGTTGTAGTTTATTTAATGAAGATTCATTGCCAACGTTTCAGCCAAGGTTATGGCCATCTTCAGGTCAAACGTAAATTTTAAACGTAAAATAACATGTAGAATAAGTTCAAAGTTGTGAATTGAATATTTAGGGCAAACATATATCAAAATGAAAAAATAAATATTATTCTAATGCTGGGTTGCATGAAAGTTTTATCGGTTCATTAGCAACTAACGGTTCAATAAATTTCAGAAAATCCCGTTTGATACTGTTGCTAGATAAACAATTCTTTAACTAAAGAGCTCTTTATTTTTTTCTTGCAACTCAGCATTGAAGTTGCAAAAATGGAATGAATCTAAATTTATATGTTTGCCCTAAAGAGTCTGATCGTCGACTCTTAACTTAATTAAGATAAGGTAATAATTAGACTTTTTTTAGATTTTAAACAATTCGTATTAATACAATATACCTTTTGTTGTACATTTCAGGTGTATTTAATAATACAATATTTTTTAACATTAATTCGAACTATACTTTCAATTAAGTATACAAAATTTAGAGGAATTATGTTCTATGATATCTTGCGGCCAATTTTTGCAGGGAGTAATATTGACCGGTGGAATATAATGGATAATTCTGGCATGTTACTGAATCCATCTGCCTAGTAATCGTGCCTGTTATCTATTTGTAAGTTTACAATAATTAATTATATTTCGTGATTATTTAACAAATTATTACAATCTCGGTTTTCTATGACCAAAATAATTTAACCTGTCATTTTTATGAAATTTTCTAGCATTTTATAAACTTACGATGTTTACATATTTATCTGTTATTATAAAAAGACTATAATAACATTACACTAACAGCTTCGTAAAAAATGTTATTAAAATTAATATTTTTGACAGTTTTCCTTAAGTGTTAAATGCATAAAAGCAAAATAGAAAAACAGAGTAAATTATTTTGGTCAAAGAACGCTAAAATTATGCTAATCTATGTCTTTAACTTATAGATCGCTTTCAGATAATACCGAACAATAAGATAAGCCTGGTATTGGCTAAATGATTTCGATAAACGAAATGTGAACATATTTTATGAATATTCTGTGTCCAAGGTGGGATGGTCAGAATTGAAGCTAGCGATTTGACGACAGTGTGGAAAGTCAGCGTGCGGTAAAGTAATGTCCAACGATGTGTGTGTTTATATGGACGGTGTAGAGTTATTGGTAGCTAATGTTATGGACACGTGTGTTTAGAGTGATTGGTGATGAGTGGAAATGAATAATAGAATGTTTTTGTGAGAGTGTTAAGTCATTTGTATGCTAGGAGAAGGAAAAAGTTATTCTTTGAAGGTTCATTCAAGTAAATCAGTGAAAGAAATGCCGACAAATTTGAAAATGTACAAGTCAATTTTTATTCATGATAGTATTCAAATTGTTATTTGATGGTATATGTCGTGTAAGAATTAAATTTAATTGTTTAGGTATGTACTTCATTTACACACATTCAAATAAATATGTCGAAAAGTACCAACCCTGTGTTTAAAATTAAGGTTCCCATAACATTCTTTAAAAGGCAACATGTTCTTTTACTTTCTTAGTATAAGGAAGTATTGAAATCGTGAAAAAAATCGTTGACGAAATTTTCGCGGAAATACGTGTTTTGAGGACCACTGAATCCGTTTTGATCATTTTATCAATGATGTCTATGTGTGTGTGTGTGGATGGATGGATGTGTGTCCGAGTGTGCAATATCTCATGAACGAGATAAGATTTGTTAACGAAACTTGGTAATTATAAGTTTCATGAAAATACGAAGAGCTGAGTTGATTTTGAATGAAATTGAAAAACCGGAAGAGCAAGTTTACTGGACACACAAAACAATAAATTCCATTTATTTCAAAAATGGAATCAGTTACGAAAAAAGTTTCAAATAAAAGATGTGGGTAAAAATATTTGGAACAAAAACTAATTTTTATATTTAATAATATATTTTAATAATCATAGTAGCAATAGAAACTAAAAACACAGATTTTAATTTTATCTTTATCTACTTATCTATGTATTTTTTTGGAAAACAAATACATAAACAAATTTGATATTTTATATGTTTCAAACAGATAAATGCTGAATTAGTGAATAACTAAATTACATGTTTAATAATATTATATAACATTCATATATTTTAAATATTAAATATGCTGTGTATAAGAAAGTCGTGTGGTGCCCACACCAGATTTTTTAGTCTCGACATTTGAGAATCCGATAATATTAAATATTCGGCCTGAAGTTTGTTAAACAACTATTTATTATTGTGTAAGTATGATTTCTTAACATCCTAAGGGTAGTAAATTTGTGCAATCACAGAAAACCGGGAAAAATTTCAACAAAAATAACGGTATTGCCACGCGTTTTATTGTAGCACGAAGTTAAGAATACCACTTATAAACTATTCATTTAATTTATGTAAACTAAATCTTTAAAATCGTAAATTTCCAAGTTCGTTTCCCATGATTGCACGTCAAATCACACATCAATTGGGTAATATGCGTCATATGCGTAAATTCAAATTACAAAAAAAGTATTAATATATTTTTCACAACAAAATTAAGAAACAAGTAATACTAATTAATATTGGCTAACACAAATCATCGTGAAAATCTTCTACGGATATCTGTCATTATTATTATATAGTTATAAGATAAAAATAGGTGCGATATTTGTTCAAATACAGTACAATTTATAGTAATTTAATACAGCTAAACGACTTTGAATATTTAAATAAAGTGGTTTTGATTTTAATAAATTTGTTTCGGCAGCTGATTACCGCCTACTATTAACTAATTTATGAGGTGAGTTAGAACAGATTTGAAAATACGCATCTCTATCGGCGGACGTGATTAGATTCACAACCGCGCTAATTACCATAACATAATAACTAATCTGTGTATAATTAATAGATTATAGCTGTGTGCCGATGGCCGGTGATGTATTACGGACTACCGGATTTATTAGCGAAAGAAACCAGCGCCGTTAGAATTATGGGTGCACAGAACAGATAGAAAGTTTTTAAAATATTGCTCACTGTGAAATAAGTGATATGTAATTTATACAACTCTAACCGTTTATTAAATGAATGAGTTATGGTTATTGTTCATTATTTAATTGTTGCTTGCTACCGAAATTTCTACTGTAGAAAATGCGAAATTGTTTTTTTCTTACAACATAACAGCAAATTTAACATAACGATATTTAATTGGTGCTTTCCTAAATCCAAGACCAATTAATAATAGTAATCAAATTTATTCCGTACATATACTGATGTAAAAAAAAACGGTCGAGATATAGTATACGTACATTTAGTGAGAGTATAAAATTAAGTTAAATAGCACAAAGAAAATTTATAAATAATATAAATCATTTTAAGTAATACAACTTTTGTATTTAGTATTTTGCACATTGCCTGAATTTTATACTATGCATTATACAGAGTGACTGAAACTATAGTGGCAAATAGTCATTTTCTTTATTATCTAATTGTTTTAGATTTTTCGGTATTCGAGCAAATGATATCAAGTAAACACCAAAATATTTTCTCTAATAAAGAATATACAAGGTACTTGTAAATTGATAACGTATAAAAGTTACGTAATTTTCAAAACTTAATAACTAAGTTAATTTCTGGTGAAAATGAAAGTATTTGGCATCACTGTAACGCTCGGTACTTTAAAATACTCATAGAAAATATAAAAATATCATTCCATTAACAAAACAAAAAAATCATCGCTTTCGGCGAAACCAGAGGTCGAAATCAAAACTTTTTTAGACTAGAAAGTGGCATTTAAGTTCGCTCCTAACTTTGTTATTTAAACTATAAGTCTAAGGTTAAGTTTTTCAATCACTGGTTTACTCTCCATTAATGTTAATCATGAATTAATAATAATAGAAACTATACTTACTTATTATTGATTAGCTTATCAGAAATAAACAGGTGATGGAAAAACTGGCAATTGATAGTAAAGAAATGTATTTTTTCAATAAATCTATAAATTGTAAAATTTATTAGATATTTTAATTTTAAAATCATTTTATTTATTTCATTTAAATAATGATTTTTATAATTGGGTAATGGCTCAGTGGTATCAAGTCGGCCTGTGGATCCTAAAAATCCTGACTCGATCCCCAGAGCCGACAAAAACATGTTCACCAATTTAAAATTACCTCTGTGGCTTCCTCACCACTAACATCTTTGGGAGCCATGATTTAAATGCAGGTAACCGCACTTCTAGCGCAAAAAAAAACACTTACCGAGATCTGCTTCGACAGAGTGCCACGCCCAGTAATGGGTAAAAGGCGTAATGATATATTTATATTTATTTATTTATTTAACTTTACTCATCAAAATATGAAATTATTCCTACAATAATAGTAAAATCCAAACCACACAGACATAGTGTATTCATATTTTATTGGATATAAGTTTAAGTCAAAGAGATTTGAACGCATGGTCTCTTGCTTGAGATGTAAGTTTTATCTCCGTTTTATAGGTTATGTTTGTCTATATTCCTCGATTTAGAGAAATTAATCAAAATATTTGGATAGAAATACAGATTTTTATTATTTACAACAAAAGTAACACATACCTTAAAACCTATAATAAATAAGTAATTAAATATATCATCACGCCTTCCACCCATTACTGGGTGTGGCGCTCTGCCGTAGCAGATCTCGGTAAGTGATATATTTTGTGCGTGAAGTGCGGTTATTAGCCGTAAAATCGCGACTTTCAATGATGATAATGGAGGGGGAGCCACAGAGGTAGTTTTACTGTGGTGAAAATTGTTTGTTGACTATGGGAATCGAATCCGGGTTCTCAAATCCACAGGCCAACTCGATACCACTGAACCATCTACCCCATTATTATAATTATTTCCGTAGTTTAAGTTTCATTTTAAATAAACCACAGTTATTAGGCGATTTTCTCACCATATTTTAATTATTTTTATCTGTAATTGTTTGCATTAAAATGTGGTAAACTGTATTACCTGAAATGAACTGTTGTGGATATGTCTAGTATTGTTATGTGCAATGTGTTCGATATTGGTCAGGTATTTTCATATTAAACGTTTATGTCTCTATTTATTTGATATACATGGTATGTGACAGCAGTTTCATAATAAAACATGATTGCTTAGGTAACTGTAATTATTATTATTTTATTTTGCATATATATAAGTCATTACACAGTAGCTATAAAGGTGGTAGAAAATAACTACTTGGAAAATAAAATACTTACTAGACCACACAAACTGCAAAAATCTAAATTACTTTTCGAAACGCATGAAATAACAACGAATAAAAAATGCTAGTGCTAATTTCACAGTAGCGTTTATTCTTCGTTAAATTTATTTCAAGCCAAGTTAAATACGAGTATTTTTTCATTTCAGCTTATGAGCCTTTCCATTTTTTTTCAATTTCTATTACTAACATCTGTTTAATAATTTCTTTCTTACTATAATATTATTTTTACGACACATTTATTGCATACCTATATAGATCTTCAGAAATATACAGAATATCGATTATTATAGGAAATGAGTTTTTTTAACAACCATTTTTCTAGTATTCATAAAAAATTCGAAGAATTTAAATCTACAGTATATATTTTAAATTTGTATCTTTTGCGAATAAAAGGTTTCAAAAAGAAAAATTGCTATATTTACTCTCGTCTCCAGTAATTCGCAACAATTAATTTTTCGCCTAACAAATAAAAATAAAATAAATATATCATCACGCCTTCTATCCATTACTGGGTGTGGCACTCTGCCGAAGCAGATTTTGGTATGTGATATATTTTGCGCGTGAAGTGCGGTTACCAGTCGTCAAATCACGGCCTCCAAAGATGTTAGTTGTCGCCTGTGGGAATCGAACCAGGGTTCTCAGGCTCCACAGGCCGACTTCATACCACTGAGCTAGCCATCCCATATTTTTCGCCTAACAATATATAAAATTGCTAATTCTCGTATCGCTCCTTTTCGTTTCACAAAAAAAATGTTTTACAATATTCACATCAAAATGTTTTAAAAATATAGTGCCACTTCTCTAACTTGGATCTCAAGGGATGGGAAAAAATATTAGAATAATAGCAAATACACCAAAAATAAATTATGCATTTCTCTCAAATATTTCATAATTTTTCTATTCGAGGTGTGGTTATTAAATAACGAGACTGATGCTGTTTTAACATTTTATTTTGATTCCATACCTATTTACTTATTATCACTTTCAATATACATCCCTCTTCTATCCCTACTATGCTCCATGCGAATCTTCCATTGGTCGAAACAGTGCTGGAAGTCTTCTTCTGTCAGCTCCTTCAGAACGCGTGTCGATTTCTCTTTCAAAGCTTAAATCTTGTTGTTATTAAGGCAAATTTCACCTTAGGAAACAGATAGAAGTTGCATGATGCAAGATCTGGCGAATAAGGCGGATGGTCTAACAGTGGGATACTGTACTTGGCTAGTAATCTCTTGACAGGCATTGCGGATTGAGCCAGCGCATTGTTTTGATGAAGAAACCATGACTTGTCTTTCCACAATTCGGGGACTTTTTTCAATAAATTATAAGTTTCAGTAGCAGTTTTGCCAAGTTTCATGTGAAATTTCACAACAATTCGTTGCTCTAATGTTGCACTTAACATTTTTTCGACGAAACAAAAATAACAACTCTAATTAGAACGAATGCTACGGCTATACAGATTTGTTTACAGAAGCGAGAGGTACTGCATTCGAAAGAGAATGCTTCACGCTAAAAAGCTGACGGTCGCTGGTGTTTGGCGCATGCGTACTTCGTCTGTAGCAGCGTCAGTCTCGTTATTTAATAGCCACACCTCGTATTTCACACTTTATCTTAAAGTGTACTATTATTCATCTACGTTTCGTAGTATATTTTTCAATGCAAGTGAAATTCAAATCCGATCCAGGTGGGCAGTGGACACAACCTCAACCACAACAGCTCAACGCTCAGTTGTTTTACGAGGTGATCGCTAGCATTTGTTTAGCAACTCCTGCGTATAATTGCGTTTTATTGGTGTGTTTTGTAAGTCGCGGTGTGCCATGACTTTTACACAGCGCGAATTATTTATGTGTCGTGTCCGTGTCAACACGACCGGCGCGTTTTATGCCGGGCTTCTTTTGTTTGTTTGTATGTTAGTGTTTTGTTTCTGTTTTATGACTAAGAAATTTGTGATTGTTGTCATTTTAATGATAGTCAATTGTATGAGGACACGTTTATAGCTGATATTGTGCGATTGTTTCAGGTGAACGGGATTTTACTGTTCTAGGTTTGCAGTTAAATTTTTATTATTTTCAGAGCAAGATTTACCGTAAGCGATTTTAGATTATGATGATAATTTCTTTCTAGAAATTAATATCAAATACTAGTTACACTTAAACCTGTTCTACATTCAGCAACAGGTCCCGAAATTTGTCTGAGTAATAGTTGCTGGCATTTAGTTGTGCAAATTGTTCCTGCAAAAATCATATATCACATGTGGCAATTAGTTGCAGAAAATTTATAATAATTATTAGTATAATATCAACTAAAAAATAAAATATATTCATAACTTTGTATCTGATTTAATGAAAAAGTTTGTTTATATGTAATTTAAAAATGAAACCAATATATTTTCGTGAAATTCGAATAAGAACATTAAGCTATCGGAAATGGCGTACAACTAATTCACAATTAGTGTGTTTACCTTATATGCTTAACATCACACCATATTAAATAGTGTAGCACGAACCCTTCAAATGTACACTGAATAAATTTTACTATACAGAGAAAAATTGAGATATCGTTGGAATTGAACCTGAGACTATTTGACCTCCGGTAAACTGAGCTATGCAACCCAAGTAATTCAAATTCGTTGTCTTTCAATTTTTACACTCTGTTTTATTAAGTGTCTAGGCAATAATATATCAATTTTTCTTTCTATACTAAAATTTGATTTCATCAATTATTAAGTATTTACTTAAAAAAGCACTAATAATAACAATAAAAAAATCTGGTGTGGTCACCACACAACTTTCTTATACAAAACATATTTAATATTTAGAATATATGAATGTTATATAATATTATTAAACATGTAATTTAGTTTTACAATAATTCAGCATTTATCTGTTTGAAACATATAAAATATCAAATTTGTTTACGTATAATTTTTTAGTAATGTTGACTACTTTATGTCTAACTTTACTGATGAGGCATATACAGGATGTCCTTATTTAGAATATATGAATGTTATATAATATTATTAAACATGTAATTTAGTTTTACACTAATTCAACATTTATCTGTTTGAAACATATAAAATAGCAAATTTGTTTACGTATAAGTTTTTAGTAATGTCGACTACATTATGTCTAACTTTACTGATGAGGCATATACAGGATATCCTTTTTTCGAGCCTAACCCTTCTCAAGAACCGTGAGATACGAAGTCGATTAAATTGCGGCAAAGTTGCCGAATTAGTTGACCATTTTAATTATGTATTTATTTTTCCGAAAAAAGACATATCATTCATAGATAACTAGATACATCGAAAATTAAAATTTATGTTTTTTGTTTCTATTGTTACTATGATTATTGAAATATATTATTAAATATAAAAATAGTTTTTTTTCAAAATTAGACGCATATACAGGAAAATTGCAAATAATATTTTATGTTCCAAATATTTTTGCTAATTTTTCTAATAAATGGAATTTATTGTTTTGTGTGTCCAGTAAACTTCCTCGTCCAAAGTACTTGTTGTATAGAGGAGTATAAATAACTTAATAAATATTCATTAATTTTTTCTAGATCAATCACGTAATGTATCACTCTTAATTTCACGCATCTATTTCACCAATCTTTCATTCGTCTTATATCAGTTGAATGGAAAGAATAGAACAATAGTCAATAACAGCCCAATTCTCAAAAGCATTTTAGATAATCCTAAATTTTGGATTAATCTAATGAAGCTAAACTATATTATCAACAAAGTTTAAATAAACTCTGATACAACCTTCTTACCATTTGGTCTTTTTAAAATCAGACTAGACAAAAATTAGCTAATCAAAAATTCAAGATTAGTTAAAACTGCCGGCTGTTATATGATATAATTCTATAACATTTAAAATGGAACTGGACTGCTGGACAACAATGAAAGTTTTGAAACCGAAATTAAACCACTTTATGGGGCCATGGTCGGTAATTTATCTGACAAAACATATCAGCAACACCCTGTACACGAATATTCGGCAGTCGGCGGTTATATCAGATCAAATTCTATTTACATCGAAATTCAAATGAAGCAGAGCAAACATTCAGGTAAAACACAAGAGCAATATAAAACAAGAGAACAGCGATACAGCATGACGACACCGCGGTGTAGGGAGTGTGGGGGGTGGGGCAGCACGAAGCTAACTACTACACGCAGGGGGCTCAGTTAATCATGTGCCGTGGTGGCATCCCCATTGCCGCAGCGAGCTAGTCGTCGTTCACCCCTTTATACAATTTAATAACACCGGTGAGACGCGGTGGCGGCGGCGGCGGCAGCGGCGGACACGAAACCAAGCGGTTGTTACACCTCTATCAGCCCGATACCGCAGCTCCGCAGTCGTTCGCTCTGTCGTAAACCCATTCCCTATTGGAATCTGCTCATTTACACACATACCAACGCAACGCGGTTTTGTTAACTTCCACAGATAGATTTTTTATTTTGCTGGATTTATTTCATCGATTTTTTAAATGGACTACTTGTGCGAATTTTTTTATTGAATGTACTTGAAAAATAGATAAAAATTGTGAACCCATATTTTTTCATATTAAGCAGATACCTTATTTAGCTCCTATGTGATCGAATATTATATCGAAACCGCACTATACTCTGTTTTTTAACCAGGAGGAGTAATTTAAATTTTAACCGCTAAAACTGACGCTTCTGATTAGCTAGTGCTTCGTCCAGTTTACACTGTAGATAGATTTTACATTTGATTATATATTAGAGCTGTCATAAGTTTTGAGATTATCTGTTTTCTTGTTGGTTTTTTGCATTTCTGTGAAATTCACATAAATCAGTTCTTTTAAGAACTAATAATATACGGAGTGGCAAATTAGAGTTTATAATGTCATTTGTATTTTAAAATAAATTCCATGAGACTTAATCAGTGCAGATGTGTAAGAAATTTTTTTATTTCGGGCGAACAAAACTTTCTATAGTGTAAATCTGACTTGTGCATTTACTCCTCCTGGTTAAAAAAACAGAGTTTAGTAATAGTACAAAATACAGTCTATAGTTCAACACTCTATTAACAATCATTGATAAATTAATGTTCTCGAGATATGCACAAATTTGCTCACTGTTCATTAATTAAATACCTACCTATAAATATTTAGTATAAAAATAAATGTTTAACAATTATTGTCGATATATCATGAGTAGGTATAAATATTATCAAGATTCTAGTTATTTTTTTTTATTAGAACATTTACCGGCAGATTCATAAAGCGGATTAGCGCTAACATCATTTTTTATTTCGTTTTTAACTCTCTTTCCAATGTACGAAACAAGTTTATTTTAACTTGGGTTAAAAAGAGAGTTAATTAGCATCAAATTTAGTTCATTTTTTTAATCTGTTTTAATTTGAAACAGAGTTATAGATAATATTAAAAACGGTGTTAGAGTTAATCCTTTTTAAGATTCTGCCTGTTAAATTTTAATCATAAATATTATAGTACATTAAAATAAAAAAAAACGCTATTTTCATTCATATAGTTTAACACATTTAAATTAAAATATGAATAATAATTATATTTTAAGTGATAAATATTTGTATCTGTTACAACACTAATTTTAAATAATGTGTGATAAGTTTTATACACTTCAATGTTCAAAACTATATATAAAAATCAGTAGCTATTATTTGTTGAAGAGTTGATTAGTATGTAATTAGTGTTTCGCTGATCTGACATTCGGCGCCGTTAGTGCAAATGTGATGTGTATCTGTTTGCACTGCGACCTGTATAATTAATTATACGCCTTTACCTCTGGGCACCAAGCTGTCTAAGATTTTGTTGTGTCATAAATAAACATAATATCTAGTTACAATTACAAATTAAAATCAATTTCAATTTCGTACTTTCATACTGTCTTATATCGTATGTTTTTTAATCGAATTTGAAAAAAATAATAACCATGAAACTATATAATTCTTTTATAATATTTACGGTTTAATTTAACATTTGGTATCATAGAAACGCGGACCATAGGAGTTTAATATAGGATTTTAAAAATGTGCGGAAATTGGCTCTCTTGAACATTTTAGAACAATATAATAGAATAAGAAAATTGTTTCATATAAATTTTACTTTAAAAAATAATCATTTTTTTTATATTAGCATGTCTGTTGTTCGTAATCCTAGATAAATAAAAAACGATATTTTTGCAAAGATCAAATAGCTATTCAATGAAAAAAAACCAAATAAAACTAAATCACATTTTCTCAGTTCAGCTCAACAAATAAGATCTGAAATTCTTAACTGAATCGTTCGAATGAAATATTGTTTTTTTTGTTTTTTTTATTTTTATGATTTCATGACTTTCTATTTCCCACTGCTAGATGATTCTAAATGATTTTTAAGTAAAATGCATCAAATAAAGGAAGAAAGACCTTTATATTTTATCACTTTCTTTAAAAAATAATATTAATTTCAAAATGAGTCTTAATGAACCGAATGATACGAGAGCGTATTTTTATGTACCTAGCCATGATATAAAAAAGCAATGATGTCAAACAAATTACATGTACCAATATACGAGTAGGGGCGAAGTTGTATTTATTTGTGGGATTTATAAAGTTAGTGAAGAAATATTTATTGATAAAATGAGTCACGGTTAGTCTCAAATTCATAAAGCAAATGAAGTTTTGCAAATACTCAATGACTGTGAATTTATAGACTTAACCTTATAGGTGTAATTTTCCGCCACCAGATTTCTTTTTATTTGAAAAGGTTTAAAAATATCTCAAAGCAAAGTGATTTGCTTTAGAAGCTGTTTAACAATTTTTGCATAGTTGGTCAAGGAATTTGTTCTGACGGTATAGAATATTTAGAATAGCGATGTAAGTGTTTAAGTGTTGAAGAAATTTACGTCTATAAATATATTTTTTAATGATACATGTTTTTTTTACTGTTAGGGAGATAGTACTATTGAATGAAATCCATGTTCAGTAGTACTATGGTATGGTTAGCGTAGCGGCATTCGAATCAAATTTCAAATTTCAAGTTAAAATTATATGAACTACCACAATGCGGGTCAGTGAGTCTGTACCTTGCATTTTAATTGCAAAAAACTTTCAGATATACATAAATTTCTAAAATATATTTTTTTTACATAACATAAATATAAACAATAGACACACATAACAAATAGATAAAAAATATTTAAATTTGTGAAATAAATTACTAGTCTTCATCGTCTGGGTTGAATTGAAGAGGAAGGACAATTTTCTAATAACTCTTCCATAAATTGACACCATTTAGCAGTTTTACAGTTTTTATTTTCTAATATTTTGTGTCTGCGTATACTTAATTAACTTAGATTACTCAATCGTTACGATAGGAAACATGTCGCTAGCTGGTCATAAGAATACTGCTGGAAATTCAGTTTCAGCTTGAATTTATTATCTTTAAACTTATAATTTAATTTTTATTTAATATATATATATATATATATATATATATATATATATATATATATATATATATATATATATATATATAAATTTTGCATGGTTTGTATCGGCACAAATTAGATATGAAAATGACTAAAATTGTCTTAAAACTATCGATAGCTATGAAATTGAAACAAAATTAAACAAATGTTTGACGTTCAATTTGTCAAAACTGTCAAAATAAATTCTTCATTTATTTTGACAAATAAAACGTCAAACATTTGTTTAATTTTTGTTTCAGTTCCATGCCTATCAATAGTTTTGAGGCAATTTTCGCCATTTTTAAATCTAATTTGTGTCGTTCCATAGAATACAAAATTAATTTTATTGGTTCAGATGCAGAATTTTATGCCCTAAAACTTTTATTTCAAGCTTTTTTGCTTAAAATATTTAGGGAAGCAGGAAATTACAAAATTATAGTTTTACATGTAAAAGTCCTATGTTCGAGAGTCGTAGTCACCACTCTAGTTAATATCCAGGGGGGGGCTTGCCTCCCCCTGCGGACGCCCATGCTGTATACGTATAGTCCATACTAACCTATTCCAAGCACTATAATGAACTGAATCTTTTTCTTATGTAAATGTGATTGTAAATGAAAACTCCCTTAACAAGTAATAAGGTCGTTGAATACCTTAATCATATCTTCAAGAATAAAATAATAATTAATAAAAATAGATTTTTTTTAGTCAGAGACTCCGACAGGAGAGCAGGGTTAATAATCTTCCTGAAACACTGGCTTTTCCTCTAAACGCTAAGTGTGAAAATAAATAATAATTTCATGAGGAGTTTCCTTTGTTAAATTCTTCCGATAGGGTCTTAATAATTAACCCTATCTCTGATCTCCCGGTGTCTATAACTCTGTAACCACGAACACCGTGGAATAATTTTAATTACACAAAAGATAAAGAGCATAAAACAATTACCGTTGGTGTGATAGCGTAGCGAAGTGGGCTATGAAATATTCTTTGATATAAGGTCCCTTTACACCTCGGCGTTTCAGGCCCAGTCCTTGCCGATAGGGTTCGTTGCCGTTCGCAGCGTTCACTGCGTTCACGGACGTTCACGGTGGCGGCAGTGAAGGTCCACCGGGACATATAAATACTAACGAGATCCTTCGAACAGCCCGGCCACCCTTCGTTCTTTAGGAGGGTGAACCTGCGCTCTCAATGGGTTGGGATTGTTATCGTGATTAGGACGATTGGTTGCTACAGAAACGCGTTTTGTTTTGGATCGTTTTGCGGATTTATTTGTCGGATACTGCCGATAAAAATAATGAAACTATGACACACTCGAACTACTTACGATAAAAGTTTTAGGATAACTTCATATAAACTGTAGGAGCAATTGTAAGAGTTAAAAAATATGCTATTTACTAACTACTATCGAAAATAACAAGGTCATTGGAAAGTACCTAATGATTACTTAATTGTGTAAAAATATATACAAGTTTATCGGAGAGATTATAAAGCGAAGGGTTACACTAAATTAAAAATAAAAATTATTTAAGTAAAGACGTAGTGAAATTTATTTTAGAGATAAAAATTTAGACAACACTGATATTTGAACATGGAACTTTTTCAATTTGAACAATATTGCTCAACGGTAAAGCATTTGAATAAAATTCAGATTTAAATCTCAAATTTTCTCTCTAAAATAAATTTGGTTTTATTACGCCTTCTTCAAGTCTTTAATTTATAGTACCTATAAGGAACATTTCATTTTGTTTGAGTACTCGTGTGTTCGTAATTCCTATTAGAAAATTTAAAAAAATGTATGTCAATATTAAATCAATTGCCGGAAAAATATAAACAGGAAACAAAATAATCAATCTAAAAATTCTACGCTCTAGGAGTAGAATCTAAAATTGACAGAACTTATTATCGTATTTATTTACTTCTGTGGAAATACTTGTATTACGTTGGGCATAAGTATAATTTGTAAAATTTGGCACTAAATAATATATTGTTCTTAGACCTAACATATGGAAAAAAACTTTCAGAATTTATGGTTAAAATAATTAAAACAAGTTTATGTTTAATATAGCGAAACGTAGAATTTTAAATATACCAAAAGTAGTTTTAATTATGTTCTTAGACCTATACTAACTGATATAAATATAAGAATGTTAACAATATAAAATTGAAATTTAAGGTAGGTATTGGAATTTTAAATTTTATAAAACTTTTAAATATAAGTAATTTGTAATGAATACCACCCTATTAATTAAAATTCCAATTCAATTCTGGAGGCATTTTATTTTTTTGTAGGGTCCATCAAGCCGAAGTGTAATAGTTCATATATTTTTAGCTTGAATAAGATTCGAACTCGAGGTCTCAAGATTCGAATACCGTAACGCTAACCATATTGCCGAATGAATGTAGTTATATCGAATCAGCCAAGATACGTTAAAGTTTAGTGAAAAACGTTACAAATCGAAACTACCGTAAACAAAAATAATATTTGTATGTTTGCTGAAAAACTAAATAATACTATAATAGTTATTTATAAGAAGGATTTCTTATTGCGAATGTAAAGTATTATATTCCGTGGCGTTAGTCGCAAAAAATAACCACATGAATAATAAACTGTATATTTATAGCTGAGTTGTATATTATATTACTTAAGAAATCGCAGAATTATATTAAATTTAATACATAATATTTAAGTTAGTTACATTATAAAACTTGTCTGATGTTCGGTAATATACGTCAGCGATTGGTGGTCCAGTAACAATCTAATTCGATGAAAAAAATTGGAGTGAAAGTATCACTATTTACTACGATTTTTCAGGACTAAAGTAACTCATTATTGCAAGATTTAATAAAAAATAATTTATAGAAGTACTTAAATTGTCGTATATTATATATTCCATTTTATATATTTTCTTCTATTCATAGCAATGCAGAATAATACATTTATAGTTATTAGCGTGATTAGCAAGGAATGCTCACTCCATTTTAGTATTCCTATATTCATTACGATTTAAAGAACTCATGTAAACATGTTCATAAACAACGTCATAGAATTTGTTACTTTTTACTTCAGTTGATTTGATGATTTTAAATAAAAATAAAAATAAATATATCATCACGCCTTCTACCCATTACTGGGTGTGGCACTTTGCCGAAGCAGATCTCGGTAAGTGATATATTTTGCGCGTGAAGTGCTGTTACCAGTCGTCAAATCACGCCCCCCAAAGATGTTAGTGGTGGAGGAGCCACAGGGGTAGCTTATGAAAATTGTTTGTCGCCTGTGGGAATCGAACCAGGGTTCTCAGGATCCACAGGCCGACTTCATACCACTGAGCTAGCCACCCCATTATGATTTTACTATAGTAAAATATTACCTTCTGTATTAAGTTTAACTTCAAATTTGAAATGGTTACAAAATTAATTTTTTAGGTAATTTTGCGTTTAAAGTTAGATCAAAAGGCTATAAAATTTTGTTATAATTTTGGATAATCGCAATTATCTTGATTACTTCTGTAATTTGAGAACTAAAATTTGTAAATATCGTTCACAGATTGTACGTGCAGATAAAAGTTGAGCCAGGCGTATATATTTGTAAGCTTGTTAGGCATTGACAAGGATTGTTCGACTAATGCGGAGGCATAAACAAAGCAACGTCAGTTCTGAGAATTCTTACACGAAACAAAAATAACATTGACGTGGGAACCAAATTTCGTAATTATATTTCTTTGAAAACAATTTTTCTTATCCTAAAATATTATAAAGAAAATTGCTATTGTTTGAATTTGAATATAATAACACATTAAATAATTCTACGTTCGAAAACATATTTACATGTTAAATTGTGTCTAAAAACAAAAACTACAATACAGCTACTGAATATTAAACTTTACGTTTGCGGGCATATTGCCGAAAACGCAAAAACATTTCGGCATTCGGAATATGAAACCCTGGAATTCTAATATAATGATAGCGCGGGCATGCAACTGTCAAATTCAAAATGCGGCTTCAAACCTAATTCAAATGGTAATTCGATAAGTTGTGGCTAACAACCAGTAGCCGATGAATTTGCAATTTGCATGGCTCCGGAGCACACAGCGTGCGACTAAAGATATTCTTACTGTATTCTAATGCATTAAATTATGTCTAAACTGCAGCCACTGCGAATTATCTCCAATTATCCTTAGATGTTTAGGGATAGACCAGGTTAATTTTCGTGGGATCGCTTAAACAAAAATAATTATTCAAAGGAGACAACCAGTTCAAGAAAAAATTGGGTACGAATATTTTAGATAATTAGACCATCAAATTTCTGTTTCTAAGGCGCATATTTTGTTATCCTATTACAGCTAACAAAAAATAAAAGATTTATATTTATAATAATATATTCTTTATTCCTATCCAGACAAAGACGCAGTTCAGCAACTGAATAAATAATATATGATTGATGCTGTACTCAGGTTGAAATCATTGATATATATATATATATATATATATATATATATATATATATATATATATATATATATATATTTAACTTTTTTTATAAATTCATTAATAGTTATTTTTATAACAAGTGCCGAAAAAGGCTTGTTACGTGTTATAAACAACATTTTTCCTATAACTGTGCGATTTAGAAAATCGCTAAAATATTGTCAAAATTTAAAAAATCTTAATGATATTAACGAGAACGATGTTTTACGGCGTTACTATGGTTTGTTTGTTGATAGCTTGCACATTGTTCTACGTTATTTAAAAATATTTCACTAATTTCAAGACAATTTCTTCAAAATCGCCTAGATTGGAATATTACAGTGAGTGATTCTTCTTTATCATAAACACCTCCAAAGAGAATTGAAGCCCCAGATCATGCTATGTTGCATTTATTTTCGACAATGACAATCAACCTGCTGCTGGTACTTCTAAAGACTCCGAAATTGTTCTCAATAATATTACTGTAACTAATATGAACAGGTACGGTCTGTGGCTAAAATATGAATACCGCGCTCGGCGCGAAATTTAAATTCCTCTCAATACAACTTTTTTTACAGTTGCGTAATGAATTACTTTCCGCACTAGTGTTTCTTTGCTTACAGAAACGCACTTGGTCTTCATTTGTCTCCTTTCCACACGTAAGGAAGGTAATAATAGTTACGTAATAACAAAGAAATCGCACAGATGTAGGAAAAAATATTTCACTAATTTCAAGTTAATTTCTTCAAAACGTCAAGACTTAATACTACCCTGAGTGATTCTGCTATATAATAAACACCTCCAAAGATAATTGAAGCTCCAGATCATGCTATGTTGCATCTATTTTCGACAATGACAATCAACCTGTTGCTGGTACTTCTAAAGCCTCCGAAATTGTTCTCAATAATATTACTGTAACTAATATGAACAGGTACGGAAGAAATCAATGTTTCTTTAGACAGTACAAAAGCTTCCACTTTATATCAATATAAACAACTGTAACAACGTGTTATTAATATACACAAACAATAAATATTATCTATTTCACTTACTCTTTCAATAAAACCTTTTATCGATATATTTTACTTTGTTCGGTTATTTTTATTAATTGTGTACAGATTAAACATACTGCAATTTAAGGTTATGTTTATAAACGTCAAAATATACAACCGCATATTTACTAGCGCTGGCTCACCGTATCTTCTTCTTCCATAAGCGTCTGTGGCTAAAATATGAAATTCCACACTCCGCGCGAAATTTAAATCGCTCTTAATTAAACTTTCTTTTGACAGTTGCGTAAAACACAAATTACTTTCCGCACTAGTGTGTTTGTGTAAGCAAAGAAGCTTACAGAAACGCACTTGGTCTGCATTTGTCTACTTTCCATACATAACCAAGGCAATAATAGTTACGTAATAACAAATAAATCGCACAGTTGTCGAAAAAATTCATTTTAAGAGGAATTAAATTCTTAACTCAAAATTAATTGTAAATATATAAGTACAAAATTTATTGTTTATGAACTAATCATCGATATTAGTCGCGCAATACAGAGACTCATTCCGAATTGCAAATTTCATTGATAATTAGACGTCCATATATTTTGTTTGTGCCTTAGATAAGTAACCAACTATGCAGTAGATAACTCCATACGTTACAAACGAGATACGAAAGGATATCAAATGATATGTGCTTTTGTAAGTTGAGTTGTCGAGTATTTGGAATACCTAGCTTTCCTCCTGAATTAGTTTATACTTTCTAGGTACTAAACAATGAGTAGTTTAACTTAAAGCTTGTTTTGCACGGATTATTCTTCGAAAGGTTAAAAGGTTCCAATTTGTGTAAATATTAGCTAATGTTAGTTATGAGTAGAATTTGATTGCACCATCATCGCTCTTCATAATACGAGTAGTTCCGTAGATATACGAGTAGATCTCTATACATAATGTCATTAATAATATTACACTTGTTGATATGCAGCTATGACAATCAAGAGCGAATAATAATCTAATATGGTGTAAAACTGTATACACACATTTCTCTGTAAAATATAATTATTCAGTACGGAATCTAAAGGTACTTGACCATTTGAATAGCATACCTCGTTTTTATAAATGGATGAACAGATTTTAATAAAATATTAATGTTATCACATGCAGAATTTTGTTGAGCATAAGACGTCTAGTGGGGATTGAACCTTATAGTAAAATGTTATTGTCTTTAGCTCGGCTATATATCTGTCATAATTTGGGAGACTTGTTTTATTCCCTGTAATATTTAATTGAAATTTCTTAGAAAGTTAATTTACAAAACAGTTTTCTTTAAGTAGAAGAAATAAAAAGATAGTAAATTATAGCTTCTTCGAGTTGAAAGAACAACAATCAGAAGTGACAACTAAATCAGTGTCGACACCATGGATCATGACAATAAAATCAGAACAGGCTCTATAAAAATCCGACATGAATGACCTGTTATACTAAAGTATCAAGAGATAGCGTCTGTCACTGTTACAATTAGGAACATTAAAAGTCGACTAACCTCTTGCGGACATTTTACGAACTACCGCATCTGTAACTCATCCGTGATCACGTGAATAAAACATAACACTGCGCGTTGTGCATTAAACATTCAACGGAGTAAATCGCGGCAACACTCGGGCGAAAGAGTTTGGAATAACTGATGTTAATGGTCTTTAAATTAAATTATAATTTCCAATAATCTTCCTTCTGCGAACAGAGCAGCAGTACTGGTATAAATATGAATATGAAGTTGTGGCACGTCGCATAAACGCGTAATTTACTTCCTAGGAGTGTAGTTAGCAACAATGATTATAAAACTCGTGACGGGAACGATCTCGGACTATGGGCGATTCTTGTGGATTCCTTGGCGTAGGTTACGTTTATGGGACATAAAATCAGCGGCGAACACCGTAGAGTATGCTAATCCACATTCGCAGTTTGCTGAAATTTAAATCCTTTAATGGTTTCATTTTGCCATAGCGTGCACTTGTGTGTGTATTTACACTATCGCCCGTTCAAATGTCGTGGTAAATGGCTCTGTTAACGTCTTTGAATGCCACTAGCTACTTGCACTACCGACGAAATATACTCACACTATTTTAAATTACTATGACTGGAATCAACAGAAATGAGTTGCTGTTATGTTCTTTAATGTTATCAAATGTAATATTTGTTTTCTAAATAAAACAAACAAATATTGGAAGTATACAAGTTAATGAATTAGATTATTAAAAATAAATGATATAAATATTTCAATTCGTCATTTATCAAATTTATGGTGTGAATATTTTTTTTTTTTATTTTACAAAGAATTAAAATTAAAAAACTCAATGAAGACATGTTTCTAAATATTAAGGATAATTTTTTTCATTTCTCAATACAAATATCTTTCGTTTCAATCAAATTTGACTATTAAATACAACACATTTTAAGATACGTTGACTGCCGCCTTAAAAAATAATGTATATTGTGATTGCTTGTATTTTACCAGAAGTTAAATTAAAGTAGTCTCAATAGTGCATCAAGGATGGTTATGTAGATGAAAATGTACAGAGGACGACAGTATCCAGCTTGAGGTCATTATCATCTAGTAACGTCTGCTGAACATACATGATTTTATTTTTCACTAGACTATGCAGAATTAATTTTAATTACTAATTTTAATTACTAATTTTAATTACTAATTTTAATTACTAATTTTTACCATTATAATAATCTTTACCATTATAACAATGGGTATAAGAGTATTGTGGCGTTGAGAAAACGGAGCGGGCATTACGAGCGGGCGTTATGAACGGAGCGAGCTTTTTAAATCATATATAATGTTTGCATACAAGAAATTGTACGAGGGCAGAGTGAAAAGTCCCTGAAAAATAAAACAGATGGCGCCACAATCACAAATGTTATTTAACTAGAACGCATTAAAATTTTCAGACTGATATATCATTCCGTTCTGTTTTGACACACATCGAAAACAAGCAATCTGGAAGATTTTTGAAAACATAGAAAAAAGTGAATTTCGCGTCTTGATTAAACATTATTTCTTGCGTGGAAAAAATATTACGCTAACCAAAGCACCGCTTGTTAAACACTATGGGGACTCCTCACCATCGATTGGAACGATTTACAAGTGATTTACTGATTTTCGTTGTGGTAGTATGACCACAAAGGACGCCGAACGTTCTGGTCGTCCAATTGAGGTTACAACGCCAGAAATCGTCGATAAAATCCATGATATGATATTGGACAATCGGCGAGTTAAAGTGCACGAGTTGCTGAGGCTATGAGCATCTCAACCGAACGGGTACGGAACATTTTGCATAAATTTTTGGATATGAAATAGCTATCTACCAGATGGGTGCCGCATTTGCTCTCTGTTGACAACAAGCGCGACCGTGTGACAAGTTCAAAGGAGTTTTTGGTGATGTTCAAGCGCAATATGAAGGGCTTTTTGCCCCTCTGCGATTTTTATCTATTTCAAAACTTGAAGAAATGGCTCGGCGGAAAGAGATTTGGGTCCTACGATGAGGTTATCGCTGAGATAAACGCCTATTTTGAAAGATTGCCAAAATCGTATTATTTGGAAGGGATCGCAAAATTAGAAAAACGTTGAACGATGTGTATCGAGCTACAAGGAGATTATGTTGAGAAATAAAATATGTTTTGACCAAATAAATCATTTCTTGTTTCATTTTTCAGGGACTTTTCACCCTGCCCTCGCAGCCCAGTGGATAAAAGAGCCTTGCGTTCTAATCTCACTAACTTCTACTTATATCTAAAAAATTCGATTGTGTCTGAGTGGTTCGGATGTCACTATAAGCTATGGCTCCCCTGTACTCTAATTGAGATTAAATTCCTGTTGTGCAGAGTACAAAATAAATAAAAAAAATGCCTCGGTCATTATGTTGTTTATATACTTCGTATCATAGCAATAAATTATAAATATTGTTCAAGTGAAAAATAAATTATATTAAAATTTTACAACAGCCCATAAGAGAATATTTTTAATGTCGACATATTTATATCTTGCTGCAATGAAGGCTTTCATATTGTTGTTAACAATAAATATCTTATAGAATAATGCACCTTCAGTTTTTAATTATGGTTTATATTATTAAAATATCGACTTTTTGGTGTATTGAATACGCATCTTAATCAGAATGGATAACATAAACAAGTAAGTAAGAAAACATATAACTAAGATACAACATACAAAATATAATTTCTTATTTAAAGGCAGTCCATGCTTTGTTAAAACGTGTAATTTTCTATAACTTTGAGTTGTGAGAGATTTATCACAATGTTAGTAAATGTATTTATATAATTTTATAAACTATCTTTGTATATGTATTATATCAAACATCCTAAAGTGAAAAAGAAATGCTGTTGAAATTTTCGAATGAAAGCAGTGTGAAGGGCAGCATCAGCATGTCGGTGTGAATAAGGGCACCGGGTGTACAAAACAGCCCTTGACTTCTCAACCTCTGTGCTAAGGCCTCATTAACTGCGACGCAGTGCCACGAACTTCAGAAAAGGGTTATTTTTAATTAGAAATAAGAGCGCACTCTGTTAGTGGCTGTATTCTGCAGCTAACTACCGTAGATATCTACCGGATAAAAGTTTTCAACGAAGGGGTAAAAATTCATTTTTTCCTTTGTTCTTTACCGTTATTAGATCGTATTTTATAAACTCGACGCATGCACTTGAAGTTAAGATGAAAATAGTTTTATTTATTACTTTGTTTATGTTGTAAATCACACACTAAGCACGCATAATTATTTATCCCTCGTTTGTAGAAGTTCATATTCAATTTCTTTTTACAGTTGCACTTGATTATTTAGTTCTGTTGTTATTTATAGTTTTCATTTTCTTAATATAAGAAGAATAGTTAATTTAATTACTAACATACTTATCTCAACTGGAGTAACTAAATGAACAACTAGTTTATTTAGGTACTCTAATCTTGACAATTTAGATTTCGAATTAAATGAAAACTATACTGTGTTTTTTAACCAGGAGGAGTAAATGCATAAGTCAGATTTACACTATAGAAAGTTACCAAAGAAAGTTACTAGATTTGTGTTCGCGCGAAATACAAAAATTTCTTACACATCTGCACTGATTAAGTCTCATGGAATTTATTTTAAAATACAAATGACATTATAAACTCTAATTTGTCACTCCGTATATTATTAGTTCTTAAAAGAACTGATTTATGTGAATTTCACAGAAATGCAAAAAACCAACAAGAAAACAGATAACCTCAAAACTTATGACAGCTCTAATAAATCAAATGTAAAATCTATGTACAGTGTAAACTGGACGAAGCACTAGCCACTCAGAAGCGTCAGTTTTAGCGGTTAAAATTTAAATTACTCCTCCTGGTTAAAAAACAGAGTATAGAAGACGAATTTTATATTCTGAATTTAAAAAACATAAATACAGTTTTATTCAAATAAGATAACATCTATGTTAAAAAAATTGTTCATATTTGAATGGTAGTAAAAGAGATAACAATAATATAGATTAGTTATAATCATTAATGATCTAATACGAATTCGTGTGTATCTCCAACTTTAATTGATTCGTAGAGGTTAATAATAATTTTAAATGCATTGTTTATGCAACTGACAATAAAGTTAACATTTACGTACGCGATTATGTCTTCAAAGTTCATCTTTCTTTATAATCTAATTTATTTTATATTGCCAGTAATGACAACCGTTAAAACAGTTTTATCGATCGCTGTTATTAACAAAGTTCACTAAAGGTACTAAAATATTATGTACACCTCGTCCATGAAATGTGCTTAATGTGCTTAGAATGTCTGCTGACTCAGCCAACAATTTCTGCCTATGTATACAAATAACTATTAAAAATATCAATTTTATTTATATTTTTAATTTGTTTGTGGGTCTTGTTTACATAAAATACAATTCTTTTTTTTTAAATATAAAATTTAAAAATGTATGAAATGATGATCTTTCGGGAATATTACCTTTCAACAAAGTACCCATACGTAGGTGCCGTGTGTCCCACATAAATATTGGCATCCGCAGTTAACATGTAAAATTAGTTTTTCGTAAATAAAAAAGTGTCCGGTACAAAAATTATGGGACCAAATTTTATATTACAATATTGCCAATATTCGTAAATCTTGTTTCATACAGATTATTTCGTTTTGATTTAATTTAATGAAACTAATAAAAATAATTCTTAATTTTTCGCCTACTCTTTTATTGCTACTAATGTAAAGTGCTTGCATTTTTTTTTCAGATATATTAATCTGTCACTGTTAGTATGGATATTGTAATTGTCGAGGATCACGTAAATATTATTAGAATGTATTTTGGGGTGCACAGTACAAAAAAAATATCTAAGTACTTTGGAGGAATGAACGCTGAATTCTTTCTATCACCAGAAACTGTTAGAACATTAAAATATTCATGATACTAGAGTGACAGATTATAGTTATTTAAGCTACAGAGAATGTAAGTGTATTATAACATTCGAGGAGTTATTTACTGAGGCGGAGCTTGCGTAGCCGAAATTCATGTTACTGTAGGAGAATAGTTGTAGTACTTACATTCAGAGTCGCTTATTATATTTTTCGCGCCATCGGAGCAACAATTAACTTCAAATAATGATAAAATCTTTGTAAAATGTGGGCCACTTAACAATTCCCATTTATTTATTTGAAACTTTTTACAGTTAATTTTACTCGTTGCTAGGCGACGAAATAACTGAAATGTAAAAATAAACAAGCTGTAAATTTTTTTAATAATTACTCTATTTATAGGACTGTTATTTTCTATACACTATGTTAGCAATGGTAACCAAATAATAAATGTTATGAGTAGGGTCGTTGATTTCCCTCGAAGTTTGAATTCCTGAATGTACGAACATTCGAATGTTTTGAACTTCGTCAGAAAAACTTCGATGTTTCGAATTTTCGAAGCTTCGAATTTTCAATTTTTTGCCACTGAATTAACCCCATCTGTCATCTTCAAACACGCTCATACATAATTCGCAAAAAGTCGGCCACGAATTAAATAATAAACTCGGCGAAGTATCCCGCAAAAACTCTGCAAAGTTAGGCATCTTAATTAAAACATCTACTTTCATAATTATAATTTATATTATTTATAAATAAATAATAATACATACATTTATGTACAACAAATGCATTGAAGTTGCTTTATTAATGTGCCATGCCTTTTTTTATCCCATAATATGATTAATGAATTGAACACTCTAAAAAAGAATATCTAACACGTCCCTAATAAAAATTGTGATGAGACTAAGATCTGGCAATAGAATGACTAAGACGAGAATTGAACCCTCGATGCTCAGTTTGCAGTCTGACTGACTTGTCCTCGAGCTGTTAAAATATTTCAAATAATTCGAAAATTCGAATATTCGAAAAATTCGAAAATTCCAAAATTTGAATTATTCGAAAATTCGAAGTATTCCAAAGTTCGACAGTTCGAATCTAAATTCGAAGGTTCAATAAATCCGAACAATCGAAGACTTGAATATTCGTAAAATCAACAACTATCAAAAACGTTTTGATTAGGACGTTTTTGGTATCCTTTTTATTGTCATTTTAAAACGTCTTACTAAAAGTCCATAGCATTTAGATGGGCGGTAAGAGAATAGATATCTTAATTAAGACGCCTAAACTTGCAGAGTTTTTGCAGGATACTTCGCCGAGTTTATTATTTAATTCGTGGTCGACTTTTCGTGAATTATACGTGAGCATGTTTGGAGATGACAGATGTCGTTAATTCAGTGGCAAAAAATTCGAGAAGTCGAAGCATCGAAAAATTCGTAAATTCAAAGCTTCAAAAAATTCGAAAATTCGAAACGTCGAAGTTTTTATGTGCGAAGTGCAAAACATTTGAATGTTCGAACGTTCAGAAATTCAAACTTCGGTGGAAATCAACGACCCTACTGAAGAAGAACAACAGGATACATTTTTGTAATAAAAATCAGTCGGCAGTAGAACTCAAATTCGCTTTCTCATTTCTACAGTCTAATGCGATGCTCCTGAGCTACGAGTATTTGCCTCATTCAGTATTATGTATCATTCGAAGTTATAACATCAACTTTATTTAATAATAAATCTTCTAGTGTAGACTCCTAGGTGTAAGGGCTTGAAATATCAAAAACAGTGTCAATATAGATAAACGCAACTTTGTATGTTCTAGTTATATTAGCATCCATTTAATAGCACAAATAATATATGTAAATAGCAATGACGGTGCGAACAGATACCTCAGTTGTAGGGCATCGAATTCTTCATCTCTGCTGAGATTGGCAAGAAGAAGAAAAGAAGAAGAGAAGAGTTGAACAGTCGCAGCACCATGTGCTTAGCTCGTCAGCGCAGCGCTCAAAGGGACAAGTTAAGTATTTACTGCGCCATCCACTGCTATTCCGACATGAGGGTATTATAAAACAACGGTTTGTAGGTACTACAGTCTCGTCTTTCTCAATCTTAGTTTGCAAATGCTTTGCAGACGAATTTCTTTGTAATTATTTTTGTATTCATATCTTTGGGCTAACCGAATACTGCCTCCCAAAATACCTACGCTTTCGAAGAATTTTATGCATAGCTAGAAAACTTGAAACAAATAAAACTAAATAAATTCAAGTATAAAAAACCTTATAATTTATTCTATTGGGGTGGCTAGCTCAGTGGTATGAAGTTGGCCTGTGGATCTTGAGAACCCTGGTTCGATTTCCACAGGCGACAAACAATTTTCATAATTTTAAAAACTACCCCTGTGGCTCCTCCACCACTAACATCTTTGGGGGCCGTGATTTGACGACTGGTAACCGCACTTCACGCGCAAAATATATCACTTACCGAGATCTGCTTCGGCAGAGTGCCACACCCAGTAATGGGTAGAAGGCGTGATGATATATTTATTTATTTATTTATAACTTATTCTGAATTAATTCTACAATTTCAGTTTTCGATTGATGACATAATTTTACTACATTATGTAGTTATTAGACATTACATTTCAGCATCCGTAGATAACGGTAGAGAACTGGAGAATGCTTCACAGGATGATTATTTAAGTAAAAATAAGTTTTTGATATAGTTTTGGAATTCAATCATAGATTTCTTAAACGTTTACATCTCGTGTTTGATTTTCTAATCATTGAGTATGAATGACTTCAGAATTGATCGTATATTCGAGGGTACTACCACTATACTCTGTTCACTGAAACTTTGCAGTGACAGCAAGTTAGTTTAACAGTGTCCAATATAGCGAATGTATTTTAGATTGCTTATCACCAGGCAGAGCTGGGCAAGCTACTTAAAAAAAGTAACTAAGCTACAGCTACAGCTATTCTTTAAAAAAGTAGCTGAGCTACAGCTATAAGCTACATTTTGTAAAATATAGCTAAGCTACAGCTAAAAGCTTTCATTAAAGTAGCTGTTAAATTTTAAAGCTACTTTTTTCAATTATTGTGAATGATTAAATTTGCCATTGTCATATGATCAGTTGATCAGTCTTTTGTTATAATGACTGTTAATAAATATAAAAAATTGCAAATGGACAAATGTACTGTTAATTTGTTATGCTATAATTCTTATTTATATCGGAATAAATTAACTGTCACATTAACAGAAGACTCCTGAACAGTCAATGTTTAGTTCATCTAATATTTAATAAAAAACTAGGATAGTTTCAGAGCAAGTGAAAAATAAAATATGTTAATAGATTTTAAACTATATAATAATTTGTTATCCTACAGTTATAAAAAACAATAAAGAAGGTACAATTTAAATACAATTCAAAAATTAATAGGTATTTCTTAATGAACAGTGGTAGCTTTAAGTTACAAAAAGTAGCTTTGGGCTACAAAAAGTAGCTTTAAGCTACAAAAAGTAGCTTTAAAAGTAGCTTCAGTTGTTATAATAGTATTTTTAAGCTAATAGAAAAAAAAACATAGCTCGCTACAAGGTACAGCTATATTTTTTAACATTTAGCTAAGCTACAGCTACATCTAAGGCAAACGTAGATAAGGTAGTAGCTAAGCTACAAAAGTAGCTAGCTACTGCCCAACTCTGTCACCAGGCGTAATGGCTCAGTGGTATCCGAGTCGGCCTATGGATCCTAAGAACCCTGGTTCGATCCCCACAGTCGACAAAACATTTTCACCAATTTAAAATTACCCCTGTGGCTCCTCCACCATTAACATCTTTGGGGGCCGTGATTTAACGCCTGGTAACCGCACTTCACGCGCATAAATATATCACTTACCGAGATCGGCTTCGGCAGAGTGCCACATCCAAAAATGGATAAAAGGCGTTATGATATATTTATTTATTTATTTTAATTATCACCAGACGTAGTAAATATTTCAAGACTTTCGTTAATTTATAAGAATATAAAATGCCACATTTTCAACAAGTGCCTGTGACAACCCTATCTTCGCCAACAACCATTTCGCTCCGGATATCATCAAGCTGTTTAGCCATAATAAAAACAGCAAATAATAATTTCAACAAATATGCTTGAAGGCTGTGAAATATTTTGGCTATTAACAATCATATTTAATTCTTATATTAAAACTGGTAGTAGATATTTATACATAATAAACAATAGTTCATTAATGGCCATTTGTATTGATTTCACATTAATCACATAAATTTTAGATGTGAAGTGATACTTTTGACAGCAATATTTCATTGTATATTTGACAGATCATCTTGATTAGATATTGTTCTTTTATAGAAAACATTGCTCTACTGTAAATTTGCCCGTCGTCTGCACCAGCCATCATTTTGTTCTCTGTCTCGGCTAACGACGAAAAGTTTCAGTGTACAGATTATAGAAGTTTAGTTTTTACAGGATAAATTTTATTTACAAGAATGTTGTTGCTTGGTAACAATTAAACGAGAGTATTGACGTATCGCACCGAAGATGTAAAGTTTTTTCTTAATGTTAAATTATTCAAGTCTTTTTACCTAAAGACAATCAAATTCGAGTGCAGGAAACACAAAATAATTATTTGACAACTACCTATCGTTTGTTACAAACAAAAGCATCTACTGGAGATTATTCCCGGGATAAATCACAAGTGCTTTATTCTCAGTGTAATACTGACAGGATTGGTTAAAATGCAGACACGTGACTTACAATGAAGCATTTTATTGGTTTTGAGAAACCTTATAAAATAATCAATGGAAAATTGTAAGAAATTTTTGCAACTAAACCTACCAAACTCAATTTATAATATAGGGTAAAAAAATCGTTCTTTAAATTACTCGTATGTAACTAGAATTTGAAAATATCCAGAAGAATATTGAGTAAAAAAAATATGAAATATAATTTTTATTTAACTAATTGTAACATTATATTGTACTAGAAATTTTTCGTTTCCATTATTAATAGAAATTCTTCAAAACTACTGTAAAATACATCGTTTTCACTTAATTCTGGACGACTGGCCACATTCATAACAACGATTTTGTATTTTACAATTTTGTATCTAAAATCTTTTGGGAACATTAATAACAGTAAAAAGAAAATATTGAAACTAGGTCTGTTTGAAATAATCGAATAAATGATTTACTGTTTTAGTCATTTATTATAAAAATTATAATTAGGGAGAATAAATCCTTCATAAAGAGTATAGATTTCCTCCAAGGAGAACATATGGTCATTTTAATTTTACCATCATTCAGTAGTAAAATTATGTTTTTAATGTTGTTGTATTTAATTTTACGTTTAATACTTCCAACGGCAATAAAAATTTCAGTGCAGTATTTTTAGAGATTCTTAACGTTACAAAAAGTAGTAAAGAATGAAATATATAAGAAAGAATTTATTTTTAAATGTGGCCAAATTTACGGTAGCAGGTAAATTAAAATATATATACCCCAATTAAATTTAATGTGTCATATTTAAAAAATCATATCGCTGACAAATCTTACACATGTAAACTTCCAGTATAATAAATTGTGGTGAAATATGCGTTAAAATAATAATAAAAGAAAAACATTTGGTGGTTTCGAGTTCTCGCCTCGAGTGGTGCGATTCGCGATAACTGATCACGAGTGCTGTGGCAATGTGGCTGCCGTGTTTTGTTTGTGGCGTGAGGTGTATGACGCCGCCTGCGATTTATTATATCGCGGCGTTTCCTACTTTATACGTGGATTAATAAGATTTATTGTGGTCGTAAGGAAAAGTTTTCTTTTATTTAAATAGTAAATTAAAGCGAGGTCACTCCACGCAGCTAGAACTACAACTCTTTCCGCTGTTTTTTGAGTTAAAAAGAAAAAAATCCATAATGTTTTATTGGTAATACGAATATTACTGATGATATGACAATATTATATAGATGTTATTATTTATTTAACTAGTCTGCACAACAGGAACTACGGCAGTTAATGAAAATCGAACGATTCAGATACAAACGTATTTTTATATAAGTTGAATCCTGCGGAATTACAATTCACAAACTATAGCTTGGGAGATTTTTAGAATCTTTTTATATTTTGTTATTGTGTCAGTTATTAAATTGTGAATAATTTTTCGACATTAATAGGCTGTGCAGGTCTATGTTAGATTCATTATCTCAAGGTCGACGGTCGAACTTCATCTGTAATTTTTTTTTATTCAAATGAGTTGAAAGCTTTATGATTGCGAAAATAAATTTTATGCACAACCGAAAAGCATGTGTTTTAGCCCTAAAAATCGGGCTTAAATACAAATAATTTCTATGGATACATAAATAAAATGACAATTTTTGTTTATTGTGAGCGCTACCCTCAGACAAAACATAACTTAGACGGAGAACAACGGCGTTTGTTGTGAAGTAGAAAGAGTTAGAATAACTTGCGATGAGACGGGTGCGCGGCGAAGAGCTAGTACCACTTGGTGTTATGCGGGTTGCATTTTTGTTGATGACAGTTATCAGGCACGAGCATTTTATTTATTTAAACACAAAAGTACGTATACAAAACACTTAATATGTCAAAAACTAACCTTTACTTTGATGTATAAACAGTAAGTAATTGAATAGAAGAATAACTATACAAATGTTTGCAACTTGCATAACATCAAAGGCTACTCGCTCCTTGCCGCGCACCCGCCTCACCCACAAGTTACTTTAACTCTTTCTACTTCACAACACTGCATTGACTTGAATACGACAGAATTTGTCTACTTATGGTTGGTCTGAGGCGCTACCTAAACCAAAGTTGGTATTTTTTTTGTTTCATATAATTCACGATAATAAAGACACTTAAACTAGTATCTTTAAGAGTCGACGAGATAAAAATGCACTAAAAAATATGTGTTTAATTTATTAATGTATTATTATTTCCTGTGTTTTTATTTTTCCTCAAAAAAATATGGTGATTTTAAATACACCAGGACAGGCGCGGTGGCTGAGCGTGTTAATGCACATCTCTTAACATACTGTGACGTCACCCGAACCAAGGTTCGTCAGTTCGAATCCGCCTGTCGACAAAGTATGATTTGTCGTTAAATAAAAAAATACAGTTACTTGTATTAATCATACTACGGAAACCGGCAGTACGGCAGCGTAAAGACTGCGGCTCGGTGTGCCCGGTAGGCCCAGGCCCGAATCGGGCTGTAGCGCCATTGAAGAAGAAAAAATACACCAGGATAAAGTAAATTTCCCCTCCGAACGGTTTTCAAAAGTAAAAAAATTAAAATCGAATATGTTGATTCAATTCTGTGTCAATTTATTAATTTTATAAGAAAATTTGACGAGAAATGTCAAATGATTTAATTTTTTGGGATCGGACGATATTTCTCTTAGCCGCATTGTATCAAATTGAAATTTTAAATTCAAGTAAAGTGCATTATTCCTTATCTGGTGAAAAACATATCACTACATTATGTTAGAACGATGTCAAAATTGTAGGCTTTTTCAAGACAATCGAATATTGAAATAATGTCTGACGAAGCACCATATAGTCAGTGTTCAAATATTTACTTTATTCAAAATCATTTTAAAGTAAAAGTAATGACTATAATGTAAAACAGGACATAAACTAAAGTGTTGAATTATTTCGAGGTCCTTTTGCAATTGCGTCTGCATAAATGTATTAACTTATAGCCGAATTATGTACAATGAAGTAAAACGCACATAAAAGTAATTTTTGTTCAGGATGAGCCAACACCTGGGTGATTTAAATAATTTCGACAATACAGTCTGCAAAAAACATTCCACGAATGTGGTGTAGGTTCAACTATAGCATGGGTTCGTTTTGAGGCCATCAGGAGTGCTTGTGGATAGGTATATTATGTGCGTGTAGGTGAGACATGTCATTGTTCTTCTGTCACCGACGGCTCCTCCAGGGGGCCGGGGTCGGCGGGGACAAGGTGCGGGCTAGTGACGTCACGTGTGTGTGTGTCGGTGCGTGCAACATGGCCGCCACCCGGGACGTGACGTGTGTCTGTGACACATGGATGGCTGACATGGACACCGACATGATCGTTTGTGTATGAGATGTATGGTGAGGCGATGTCGCCCAAGTCAAGAGTGAGGGGTGAATCTCAACAGCATTATTATGATAAATAATATCATTAATTACTAGTAACTACATAGTTGTAATCATTTCCTTCCTTTTAACAACAAATTTTGGTAATAATATTCATAAAATTATTAATAGAAAGGCAGTATATCTTCGCTTTCATTTTCATTTATTTGATAATATTTGTTAAAATATCTCGACTCAATCTTGGCGCAACTAGTATTACAAGACAAGAAGATTCATGTTTTTACTAATTAAGATGAGACGAGATCAGAAATTTTTAGGAAAAAATAGAATTCACATACATTTGCAATTATAGTTAATTTTCCTTAAAGATTATGGCTGTATATTCAATTATTTATAAAATCCCAAAAATTCGGATTCTGGTTTATTAAGCTGTAAATGTTTTTTAATAAGAAAATTGAGAATGAGACCAAACCATAGTCTCGAAACGTTGTCACTCTTCATGTAACAGAAATTTTTATAACTATACCAAAGGCCAAGTAGGGTAATATTTTAATTGAATCGGTCATTTGAGAAACATCATAAGTCAGAAAACTTACATTTTAAATAAATCAGTTTTAACTGTTTAACTTTATGAACTGCAACCTGATATCAAATTACGATACTAATTATTATTTCTGGGGTTTATAACTATTATGCTGATTAATTGATAAGGTTCTACATCTCTTCAGATTTTGCAAAAATGAATTAGAATTTGAATGACTTATGTTATTTTTGCAGGGAACGAAATTAATTGAATAGAGAAATCAATAAAAAAATATCTACTGTTGCCACCAAGAAGACCAGATTCTTAAATATAGAGAATTTTGTAATTAAAATTGATCGTCGCATTTATGACAACTTAAAGTAAATTTTTGAGTGTAATGTATTACATCATTTGTGGATTACATTAATGGTATTTAGTTTATTATCATACTTTGAACTTTGGTTTTAATATTGTGTATAATACATTATAAGTTTCATTCTAATAAATAAACAAATAAATATATCATCACACCTTATATCCATTATTGGGTGTGTCTCTCTGCCGAAGCAGATCAGGGTAAGTGATATATTTATGCGCGTGAAGTGCGGTTACCAGTCGTTAAGACACGGTCCCTCAAGATGTTAGTGGTGGGGGAGCCAGAAAGGTCATTTTAAATTGATGAAAATGTTTGTCGGTTGTGGGGATCGAACCAGGGTTCTTAGAATCCAAAGGCCAACTTGATACCACTGAGCCATTACCCCATAAATAATAATTATAAAAACAATATTTTCTTTCAAAGAGATGAAGTCGGATCGCCGTTTTGATACTATCTTCAGCACAGATGATTATCAATTATTATTCAATTTTTGATCACCAGCTGAGATGAACAGATTCAGGGCCATCTAGGAGTGACTGCAAAAACTACTTAAGTCATTGACTAATGTTGTATTTGCAATGACTTCAGATTGAAATATCCAAAATATATAGTTAGGAGCAATGCAATTTATGTAGATTTTATAGAGAATATGGCAGTACCTATCTAGACGCAAATTCTAGTAAAAACTCTATTTTGGAAAAATAGTGACTTATGATGTTTCTGAAATGACGGATTCAATTACTTTACCTACTTATTACTCCTATTTTCTTATTATATATTCAAATATAGTAATATAGGCATAGGGTAAATAACTCAGTGGCAACGAGTCGAACTGTGAATTTGAGAATCCGAGAATAATTTCGAATGATAGACAACAAACTTATTTTAACCACATAAAAAAAATAATCATGTAGGTCCTTCTCCAATATCATATTTAGAGGAAATGATTTGACGGCTGAAAACCGCACTTTACGCGCCTTTTACCCATTACTGAGTATGGTACTAGCAGATCGCGGTAAGTAATATATTTATGCGCGTGAAGTGCAGTTATCAGCTGTCAAATCACGCCCTCCAAAGATGTTAGCGTTGGGGGAGTCACAGGGATAATTTTAATGCAGTGGAAATGTTTGTCGGCTATAGGAATCGAACCAAGGTTCTCAGGATCCACAGGCCGACTCGATACCACTGAGACACCTCCCTCCTATGTTTTTAATTGCAATTAAAATCGATTAATTATAATTCCTGATCGTAGAAAAAAATGTTTCGAAGACCTTGATTAGTTGAAGCTCTCGCTGTACTCATGCTCCAATCTTTAGCCTTGGTCCGCAAACAGCTACTTTCAACCCTTAATATACAAATTACTATTTTGATTTAAATCCATGAACTCCAGCTAATACAGCTTGGTGTTATAACTGCTCATAATTAAAAATATTTGCGCGTGAGTTACGGTTACCAACCGTTAAATCACGCCCGCCAAAAATTTTAGTGGAGAAGGAGCCACAGAAGTAATTTTAATATGGAGCAAGGTCTGTCGGTTAAGGGAATTGAACTCAGGATCTCAAACTCACAGGCCCGATGTGTTTTCACTGAGCTATCTACCCTATAAAATATATCACTAACCGAGATCTGCTATACCTGAGTATCATACCCCAATAGTGGGTTAAATGCGTGATGATATATTTATTTATTTGTGTGTATTAAAAATAATGAGATAGACGGCTCAGTAGTATCGAGTCAGCCTGTGGATCCCGGTTCGATTCCCACAACCGACAAACATTTTCACCAAATTAAAATTACTCCTCCACCACTATTTAACGGCTGGTAACTGCACGTCATGCGCATAAATATGTAAGAAGGTGGTTTTGAGTTGACTAGATATTAATTTGCTTCCCAGTTTTGTGCGATAAGATTCTGAGGAAAAATCTTATCGTGACAACGAATATGTGTGGGCATCTGCAGTCGTCAGCCATTGTTACACTCCTGAAAATAGCACTCTTCACCCCGCTTAAAAACAAAGCGTCTGTTTTTGAGCGGTAGCCTTAGTGATGCCACGTTCGCGTCCTCGGCTGGTCAAGATGTGACCAAAAACGCAACCGTTCCCGCTATCTGCGCGGATATTTCGTATTTTATCGTAGTTTACGCTTTAGCTTATATTTTGTTTTATTACTTATTATTCTATTAAGTTTGTTAATAAAGTTGTGTGTTTTATTGTGCGTATTATTAATAACAATCAAACAATCGAATCTTAATAATCTTAACAATACGCGCTTGCGATGTACAGACCCCGGTCGTGTTACAAATATATAACTTACCGAGATCTGCTTCGGCAGAGTGCCACACCCAGTAATGTGTAAAAGGCGTGATGATATATTTATTATATTTTATAAATAAATAAATGTGCATAATATGTATTATTTTCACAACGATACCGATACAAAGAAAGCCTTGATTGTTTTGATCCGCCTGTAACTAAATCGAGTAATGTTCGTCGTCACTATCGCGTTAGATATTTGTTTGCGGGGCGTGTATTCCAGTCAGGTGTGACAGAAGAGGAGGGCAACAATAACCACAGCTCGGAATGCAAATGTCGGAGATGGCGTTAGGAGGTGCGAGCCCTCTTAATAACCGGGCTAATGACGTCATAATCTCATGTGATATCTGGAGATTGCGGTGTGAGGGGTGGCACAGCGGAAGCGCACGCACTTAACTGTTGTTACATAACTACCTCGCACAACCACCCAGGAACAGGAGATGATAATCAACATCTTACTACCGCTCAAGATCATGCTAGGAATTTCACTACCTAATATCGGCTATCGTATTAGACTATCTGAAGTGCTAGTTTGCTTTCGGGGTCCTCAAAGTATTTCATATTAATAATACTAGGATACTAGCTAAATTACTTGCCAATATACAAATGGCATATAAAAAAGTTTTTGGAAAAAGTAGGTAGCTACTGGTTACTTTTTAATTTTACGTTATTTAAGATAAAAGTAGTAAAAATAAAAAATTCTTGGACAAAAGATGAAGTAATTAATATTTATTTGTTTTTCTACAATTGAGTAGAAAATAAACATTTTCAATTGTCAGTTGAAGTTGACGTTTGGCACAATAAAATTTTGCCGCGAGCGGTAGAATATGAATGTATTATCGTATTCGTGGATACATGAAGACTTTCGCCTGAATTTACAAACTGAAATCTGTCCAAAATGATTTCAAATCCTTTTATGCACCACCGGGCTGAAATTCATGTGTTTTAGGGATTGAAAAGCGGGCTTAAACATTTATTTTTGGCCTTAGGGCCATAATAAAATAATTTCTTATGGATACGTAAACAAAATGACAATTTTTATTTATTGTGAATACTTGATTTTGCAAATTGTCATTTTGACATATAAATGTAATTGCTTTAATCATTTGACTTTAAAATTAAATGTTATTTTGTTGTACATCAAATATTGTATGTACCACGGGTGAAATTAGGGTTTCTGAGCCTAATGCTGGGTTGGAGGAAAAAATAAAGAGCTCTTTAGTTAAAGAATTGTTTATCTAGCAACAGTATTAATAGCGATTTTCTGAAACTTATTGAACCGTTAGTTGCTAATAAACAGAGCTGGGCAGTAGCTAGCTACTTTTGTAGCTTAGCTACTAGCTTAGCTACATTTACCTTAGCTGTAGCTGTAGCTTAGCTAACTGTGAAAAAATATAGCTGTAGCTTGTAGCTAGCTACTTTTTTTTCTATTAGCTTAAAAATAACAAGTGAAGCTACTTTTAAAGCTACTTTTTGTAGCTTAAAGCTACTTTTTGTAGCTTCAAGCTACTTTTTAAGCAGAAGGTCAACAAAGTACGCATGCGTACAAGTTAAACCCATACAAAATAATTATTTGTTGCCGGTTCTAACTGGTTCTAATACGCAAAAATACACAGTAGGTGCCAGATGGTATTTGCTATTTTTGATATTTATGTACGTAATAATAAATTAACAGTCATTATAACAAAAGACTGATCATATGACAATGGCAAATTTAATTGTTTCACAATAATTTAAAAAAGTAGCTTTAAAATTTAACAGCTACTTTAACGAAAGCTTTTAGCTGTAGCTTAGCTATATTTTACAAAATATAGCTTATAGCTGTAGCTTAGCTACTTTTTTAAAGAATAGCTGTAGCTGTAGCTTAGCTACTTTTTTTAAGTAGCTTGCCCAGCTCTGCTAATGAACCGATAAAACTTTCATGCAACCCAGTATAAGCATGCGCATTGCGCTTCGTGCTAATAATCATGCCACGAACCAGAAACGCCTGTTTCCACCCTTGATACATAAATAACTATTTTAAGCGTTTTTAAATAATCGTAGAAAAAATATTGTGTGAATTTCGGACAGAAAAAGTCCTTATCGGTCTTGCATGGTTATTGTACTTGACTAAGCCTCGATCGACAATCTCCATGCGCGAAGACCAATAGACTACTTTCTACTCGAGGTGCACAAATAACTAATAATTAGCACAAAAATTCAAGGTTTTGGGAGGAGTAATAACCTTGTCCGATAATATTACGGGATCCAAAATAGCATTTTTGTGCGAATTAAACATATTATTTTTTCCACCCACTTGACTATCATATTCTGCTCATCTACTAAGTTAAAATGAAACAAATTAACATGATATTAATATACATCACCATGGATGCATCATTTATTTTTTTAACGTCATCCTTTTGGGTACATTTTTGTACAGTTACAATGATAATACATTACAATCCTGAAATTGTGTACTTTTTGAACAGAAAATAATTAAACAAACTGTCATATTCGAGTGGGTGAAAAAAAATTTCAATTAGTTTATATAGTCCAAAAAATAGTGATTTTTTTTGTTTGAGCAATTATTAGGTACATATGCATTTAGATATATTTGTAACATTTAACGCTTGTAATAATAACTTTTACTTGTGATATACTCGTTTTGTGCGTCTACTATTAAATACTATAAGAGTGTATTTTATAACTTTACAAGTACAGTCAAAATTAAAACTGATTAGGAGATAATTCCAACAAAGTTAATTTTTTACACTCATGCAATGAAAAGAATCCTGATTAACATACTAAAAGTTTTTCGACTTTTTCCATCCATTTTAGCCCTGTTCCTGCGTCTTCTTATAGTTTCTCCACAGTCTTCCCGTTTGTTCAGTTCACTGCAGAAGCGTATGTTCTATTGTTTCAAAATCTTCTCCGAATAGTTCGAATTATTTTCTTCATTCGATCTTTAGTTATTTAACTTCTCGTTTCCGCATCCGTACCTTACTACGATTCTTATTTTGCCTATTTTGCTCCGTTTTTGATATCTGAAACTCCCCTTTAGTCTTATTATTTTATATGTGGTACTGTAAAACAAAATAAATAAATATATCATCATGCCTTTTATCCACTACTGGGTGTGGCACTTTACCGAAGCAGATCTCGGTAAGTGATATATTTATGCGCGTGAAGTGCGATTACCAGCCGTCAAAATACAATATAGAAATTTCTATCCCACTTTTTAATTAAGCTATAGAATAAATTTCGAATTTATGTTCATATATTTACGTTTTAAAAACTTGCCTGTATGTTAACTGCAACTATTTAATTTATTTAAATTCACGTTCTTTAATTTTCAATTCCAAATTAACATATATAAATCATATTAATGAATTTTGCTTAGTTGTGAGGATTATACGCCGGTAGTAGATGAATCAAGGACGTTGAAAGGATATGGCATTACGATACTGTAACATTGCTTGAAGTGAGGCTCGGGCAATGGAAAGAGAGAACAATAGTTTTTCTGCACCGTGCTTAGCCAAATCTCTTCTTCTTACAAATATTTTGAATTTTTGTGTAAGAAAAGTGGCGTTTAGACGTTGTTGTATGTGAATATAACCACGAGGTGTTCATTTGTGTTTCAATCGTTGCGCTGTGTGGAATGGACATATTTTTTTTGTAGACAAGTGTTTAGTTTGTACACTTATGATTGTTCAAGTAAATGTAGTTTTGATTTGTTTAAAAACATAAATTTGATATTTATTCTCAGACTTCCTCTTCATATTAACGGGTTTTATATTTATTATTAATAGTAAATAATGTTCAACAATTACAATTACAAATATTTATTTTAATCGATAGATCACACTTATAATAAACGTTGATAATTTCAGTTTCCTTGTAAAAATTTATAATCTTTTAGGAAGAATGATTCTGTTCTGTCCTGTTTAAATTTCAAATCTCTTTATGACACATTCGCAATAGCAGGGGCTAAGCACGGTACAGGAAATAATACCCCTGTCTCTGTCAATCTGCCGAGCCTCACAGTCTTGACTTTAATGCCGTATCCCCTCCTTTCAATGTCCTTGAGAGGAATAGATGAATGTCTTGCCACAATCTTATTTGTGAACACTACGTGTCGTTGTTATACCATGAAGTTGCATGCAAAACCTGGTAGTTGAATTCGCTTTATATATAACAATAACGAAAAATTAAGTACATCTACAACTGCAGGTCTTAGCAGATATTGAATTTGTTAGGCAGTTCGGTTCGTAGCCGGTATATTATAGCATCAAATTGATAGTGATTGGTGTGTCATATAGAAGATTTTCGTGCAGATATTTTGTTGTTGTATTGCGTTACGTATCAAGTCCCAAATCTCAATTCTTTACAATCACCTTCTCGTGTTTTGTTATATAATGGACTTAATTATAAATTATAATGTGTGCTTCCCCCCAGGAAATACGAAACAATTTACAAATAAATCAATGTAGGTATTTAACGTTTACCTGTGCTTTTCCAGTTGACATTTCCTAGTTTTCGGTTGAAGGAATGAATATGTAATGAACTACTGTTTAGTACTGTTTTCACTTAGAATTCAAATCAAGTATGTCCGTCAACCTCCGCGTGATAAACCAAGAAATCCCCTGTTTATAAATAACTCAAAGACAAGAGGCACCAACAACGCCAAACCAAAGTGTTGCGTCAAGGCCAACTGCGACACCGACACGTTACATGTCTCACGTCTCCGATGCCAATCTGGGCGTCTTCAAATTATTAACATATCAAAGAGGTGATGCATCCGTGTACAAACAGTCTGACACGAGGAAATTACGTCCCGGGATTGCTTCGAGGATCGCACCTCCCGCCGAGAGCGTTGGGTTCTCGCATAGCGCTGACAATTCACCGTAATGACAGCTGATTGCCTGACAAATTTATCTCATCTTCGACCGATGATCGTGTACTTTGATTTTTAACAACTCAATGAAATAGATATTATCACCACAACAGCCATGTAAATTGCTCTTCAAAGGAACTTCAAGCATTCAATATTTTATACAAGAAATGTTCACTTTTATTTTTTTATTCTTTTGCTACTTTATACAAGAAGAATTGTATCTCAATTTTATTTTAGAGGACTCGCATTTTATAGTGGAATCTTCAATCACGATGCGATTTTTCTATACCATTGAATCACTATCCTACATCTATCAAGATGGATGCAAATATGAACCACATCTGAGTTTATTTTTGTAATAATTTCATAAATAATCTACTACCAAGTAATATGCGAAAATCTTATTTTTTTACCAATCGTAGAAAAGTTAAATTGTGTTCTCCCTCAATAAATTAAGATCTTCAAAAGTAAGCTAGTTTTTAAATAACTTGAACACATTTTTCACTTTCCTGATGTAATAGAAAAAATATTGTAATGGTCATCTTTCTCGATCTCGAAATTTTACTGAATCAAAAACAAAAGTCTCAAAAAAAGTTGATCTGTACGTTTGTTGGTCTATCTGGCAGCAGGATAGCTAAAGAACGCGGAAAATTTTTCGACTAAAATTTTATATTTAAGCTTTTAAGCGAAAAACTGAAGCTAAGTTAATTAATGGGCCATATACGAGGGCAGGGTGAAAAGTCCCTGAAGAATAAAACAGATGGCATCACAATCGCAAATATCATGTGACATTTGTGATGTACCATCTTTAACTAGAACGCATTAAAATTTTCAAACTGATATGTCATTCAGTTCTGTTTTGACACCCATCGAAAGCAAGCAACTTTGAAGATTTTTGAAAACATGGAAAAAAGTGAATTTCGCGTCTTGATTAAACATTATTTCTTGCGTGGAAAAAACATTACGCAAACCAAAGCATCGATTGTTAAACATTATGGGGACTCCTCACCATCGATTAGAACGATTCACAAGTGGTTTACTGATTTTCGTTGTGGTAGTATGACAACAAAGGACGCCGAACGTTCTGGTCGTCCAATTGAGTTTACAACGCTAGAAATCGTCGATAAAATCCATGGTATAATATTGAACGAACGGCGAGTTAAAGTGCACGAGACTGCTGAGGCTATGAGCATCTCAACCGAACGGATACGGAACATTTTGCATAAATTTTTGGATATGAGAAAGCTATCTGCCAGATGGGTGCCGCATTTGCTCTCTGTTGACAACAAGCGCGACCGTGTGACAAGTTCAAAGGAGTGTTTGGCGATGTTCAAGGGCAATAAGAAGGACTTTTTGGCCTACTGCGATTTTTATCTATTTCCAAACTTGAAAAAATGGCTCGGCGGAAAGAGATTTGGCTCCAACGATGAGGTCATCGCTGAGACAAACGCCTATTTTGAAGGATTGCCAAAATCGTATAATTTGGAAGGGATCGAAAAATTAGAAAAACGTTGGACGAAGTGTATCAAGCTACAAGGAGATTATGTTGAGAAATAAAATATGTTTTGACCAAATAAATCATTTCTTGTTTAATTTTTCAGGGACTTTTCACCCTGCCCTCATACAACCAGTGGTACCATAATTTTATTGATGATTCTTTTTAAGTTTTTATGTTTATTTCGTCAACAGTTTTACAAAATATGTAATAATTAACATGATCTCTTATTTGATTTAAAAGAATAATTTTAAATTCGTTGTATTAATGACACATGTTAAAAATAACATATGACGTTCATCAATTGTTTTTTCAAAAGTTATTCAAAATATGCCGAATTTGGCATTCATTTAATGCTCTCAGAGTGAGAATCCTAGTAAAGTATAAAAAATGATATATAAGCGATTGTCAATTGTTTCTCCAAAAGTTCTTCAAATTATACTGGCTGGTAAAAAATTGAAGGCATCATAAACGAAAATTATCTAGACTTATAATCGGGCAAGTACTGTGGCAGTTTTTTATTATTATCATTAAAGGCCCCGATATTTCAACATTCTAAAAAAGTTTCTAATAAATTTATCAAACGAAAAATTGATCATCAAATCATGAAATTTTCATAATTTCAACTACATTTGATTTCGATGCGATATTTTTTGTTTGTTTCACTGAAAAATATATTAGAAACTTTGTTTGAAAGTATCGGTCCCAAATAAATAAATATAATCCGTTTCCTCAACTAAACGTCGCGTTACCATATATAAAGAATCACAGGTTAAAAAATCCCAGGTATCAATTCGGACTGTGGATTTAAGAACCTGGGTTCGATTCCCATATGCGACAAACAATTTTCACCACATTAAAATTACTTCTCTGGCTCCTCCTCCACTAATGTCCTTGGGGGCCGTGACTTGACGGCTGGTGACCGAAGTTCACGCGGAAATAATATAACACTTACCGAGATCTGCTATAGCATACTGCCACATCATATAAAATCAAATGTGTGATGACATATTTATATTATTTTTTTAATTTATATCATTCATTTGAATGGGGATTTATACAATTCAAATTTTTTGGTTGCCATCTAGACAACATATTATAGCTTTACAGTTTGACGTTTATCACGTGATCCAAACATTAAAGCTGGATTTATAATGAAGTAACGGAAGAAGCAACGCAAAAGTAGTAGGTAAGGCAACAAGTTAAAACTCGTGATTTAAGTAAAACCATTTATATTGAAGTAATGCAATGAGAAATGTAAAATAAGCAATGCAAGAGATGATCAACTTTCATCTTTCTACGTTAATTTACCTAACATTTCTTACCGCTGGTCAATCAGAAGTCAACGTTTTAAACTTCGCATTGTAATCTCTATTACCGACCGTGAAATATCAGCTATCACCGTCAAACATTTTGATGGATAGAGAAATAATACAATTTTAGAGGCCAATAAAATTCTGTATGACAAAATCATCAAAGATTTTAATTTTTTTTAAGAAAAAACAGCAATTGTGGGAAGAATTAGGAAATCTGAAAGTTTTTGAGGTTATATTATTGTATTAATAAATTTTGGTTTGTACTTATTTTTTAGCTGAACATGTCCAACGTCGCTGGAAAATTATAAGACAAAGGAAAGAAATTGCGACATACCTCTGATTGGCTAACAGTATTAGGTTCTGCTTTTCAATATAAATCAGTAATTTGCTTACATTACTTTTTACTTTGCTTTATTTTACTTTACCTCTTACGTTACTTCATTATAAATCCAGCTTAAATGCCAAACATCCTGTGTTTACTGTATTATCGTGATTTCTGGCTTGTTTGATCATCGTGATTTCTGGCTTGTTTGAGTTCTCAAAGATACTCGGTTTGACATTGATGGCTAAGTTACGGTTCTAGCCACACCGTATCCCGAGAGACATCGGACTGTTATGATAAGATCTGCGGGAAGAAGTGCTGAAAGAAGAAAGCTGTTGATCGACTCGGCCACTTTATTCTTTCTACAAATTTGTCGTTTCACACAAAATTTTGTGAAGGGGAGTCTGCTGCATGTGACGTCAAAATTATAAATCCCTACTGATTTTCTTTAAAACAATTCAGAAACATTTTATATCAGTAAATATGTGTGTAAAAGTTCAAATGAATATTATAAAAGGATATTTAAGAGACGATATAGACTACAGACACTTCCTGTGTGTCATCATCATCAACCAGAAAACCTAAAATTAATTTAATAAGAGCAAGTAATTTCGCACAAGAAGAAAAGAACGCTGCAGACAGAAAGTAGCCAGTGGGTGTAGGTACGTGGTGCAGCAGCACACACCGAGTATACTCAGTGCAGTGAGGCGTGCTTGCCATCGGGGATGAGAGGCCGCGGTCCGAAAACCTCGGCTTGCAACACATGACCGGGATACGAACCTGAAGCCTCGGGCTACAACGCATGTACTGCAGAACGGGAAATTAATTTCTTCGCACTCATGGAAAATTATTAAGAAATAGATAATATGTCTTTTTCTCATTCCTTCAAACATGAACCAGATTGTGTAAGTGAAATGGATGGTAAGTGATTGCGTGAACGTGGAGGGAATAAATGAAATGATATAGTAAATAGATTGTAGCGTGAATGAATGATAATTATGAAGGGTGATGTGAAGCTCTGGATATGTTTAAGAAATATTTTTTTGTCAATTTATTTTAGGTAAAATATATGTTTTAAACTTACGAGTATGTTCCGATCGTCGTTTTAAATGACAATATCGAAGCAAATATTTGACAGAAATGTATATTATTTAATTTTTTACTTGAACATTATTTATTGTTTATTGCTAACTTATATTTTTCATTAATTTTTAAGTTTGATGCACGACGACGAGGACTGAGTTTATTAATCAAATGACTGAAAGAAGTGTATACGTTATTTTTTGCATGTTGATATAAGATTGATTTTACGTAAATATAAATTAATTTGTAGAATCTCAAGATGGAGATTCAGTTTTATTAAGCCGTAATTTTTATGAGAAGAATAGCAGTAGTAAAGGTAAAAAAATAAAATATTGTTTTTTGATTCTGGTGTCTTCACCACCGATATTTTTAACATGTTGCGTCTGTTAAAAATAATTAATTAATTATTAATTTTTTACTGTTTTTTTCTTTTTGAAACGTTTTAATTCTGTTGTAAACTGTTAATTTAAAAAATTTAAATATTTTTTTTTACTTGATAATGAGACCTAAGTCTCAAAACGTCGTCCGTCTTCGTATTTTTGTAAAAATTTTCATTACACAAGCCAAACCATTGAGGAGTATATTTTATTTTTTTACTTTTACTATCTACTCCTATTCTTCTCGTAAATATAAATTATTATAACAGAATCAAAACTTTTCGTACCATGTCGGACGTTTTAAAAACTTTTTTCATAATTTTTAAAATTAAAGTATTTACAATAAATAAGAATAGTCTTTTGTGTACGTATCCAGAGGAAATAATTTTCTAAATAAATGGATAAAAAAATATCTAAAAATACTATTTCAAGTCTAGTAATATTGCTGGACTCCGCAAGATGTCGTGCGGCAACCTTTACGTATTACTTGACTAAAAAACTTTTATTTTTAGTCCTAATGAAACAAATAACTATTTGCTTCCTGTTTTTAGTAGTAGTGGTCTATTTAAAAGATTGAAAGAAGAAATTTTCAGTAATAATATAACAAGAGAGTGAGAATAAATTGAAAGTAATTTGACATTTTCCATTTGGCAATAGCCACTCAAGCCCTACGGGTTTTCGTGACTATTGCCTGGCAACAAGTTTGAGAAAGATACTGAAGAATTATTTTCTAATTTATAGAACTCTGGAGTTATATTTAATTAGATTATTTTTTGATTTAGCTGTTGAGGTCGATTCATCCAACTTAAAAGATTTTGAACTGGATTAATATCGATTGATTACTTATTAATGTATTCTTGGAAGTTGTCTCCAAAAATTGTTGCTGTATTTCAGTATCTGAAATACAACTAAATCGATTTTTTTTCACATATTTGACACTTTGACAGTTTTAAATTATTATTTGACAACTACCTATCATTTGTCACAAACAAAAAAGCATCTACAGAGATTTATTCTCAGCATAATAATGACATAATTGGTTAAAACGCAGACACGTGACATACAATGAAGCATTTCATTGGTTTTGAGAAACGTAAAAAAATAATCGCTAAAATTCAATATTTGAAAAATGATTAACCAATATTCAGTAGAATATATAAAATAAATATATCATCACGCCTTCTACCCATTACTGGGTGTAGCACTCTGCCGAAGCAGATCTCGGTAAGTGATATATTTATGCGCGTGAAGTGCGGTTACCAGCCGTCAAATCACGGCCCCCAAAGATGTTAGTGGAGGGGGAGCCACAGGAGTAGTATTAGTGTGGTGAAAATGTTTGTCGTCAGTAGGAATCGAACCAGGGTTCTCAGGATCCACAGGCAGACACTATAACCACTGTGCCACCTATATATAATTTTCCTAATATATCACCTGTCAATAATAACACCGTAAGCTAACAACATAGTTTGACTAAGATCACTGCTTATATTTAAAAAATTAATATTTAATGTTCGTTTGCACTAATGCAACTAAAATATTATATCTGCCTTAAATAAATAAAAGCAAATCGAAGTAAAATATCATACAAAAACGTTTACATTGCTGTTACATATTTAATGCCATATTGTCAGTCTATGTAAAGTTTAAAATTTAAGTTTCAATATTGCAAATGAGCATGTCATAAAAATCCGCCTCACTAAACTAAAATCGTCCGATAATTTGATTCCAGAAAAAATATAAATAAATATTGATATAATAGTAAGTTTTATTGTATATTATTTTAGCAAAATTATCAAACATTGTAATTATGCGTGTTAAATGTCTTTGAGAATTAATTTATTACGTAATGAAATTTTTATATGTGTTTGCTTATCTTCTTTATTAGTAATTTGCAAATATTAATTTTAAGTTATTAATGAAGTAATTACTCACATGTTCAAGCTACCAGATTAATATTACGTGAGAATTTCTGTATAGATTCTTAATTAATTAGCAATGATTTATCTGGAGATGTTTATCAGTAAGTCTTATGTGAAACTTACACGACTAATTTGAATTTAGATATATTTATTAATTATAATTTATAAAAGAAACTGCGTAGGTACTAAAATCATTTCATAACTTTTTCTTGCTGCAAATATAGACACACTTTCAAACGCATTAATGTCAAGCTAATATAGTACTAATATGGAAAATACTTGTTTATTGCATTTTCTTTTATTGCAGTTATTTTTATAACTTCATAAATTATAATTCTCGAAACCATACAGTTCTCTCTTTCTCTCATTGTACTGAAAAACATTAATATTTTAATGGACAAGTTTATTTGAGTAGCTGTGGTTGTAATTTGATATTTTTTTAGTCCTAATTGAAAATTGTAACCTATGAAAATATACGAACTGAAATATTATTTTTTATTTAATAACATTTTTCGTTGATCGTTTATAATGGATTTCTTTAATGTATACAAAATAATACATTATTGACCCCTCTTAATGCATGATTTGATATGTACAATACACGTAATAATAAATTGTGTTGGTTTAGTTAATAATTTAGTCGTTAGATGGATGTTGTGGTACATGTTTCTACTGTTAGTTTTATTTTGTAACAAATTTAGTTTTGTTCTCAGTTCATTGTCTGATTGTTGAGATGTTCACCTCAACTTTATTAGTATTTTACGAAATGGTTCTTGAACAATGTTTTATTTTCAACTTTATTGTTCAAAATTTAAAATGTAACTATTATTAATATTCTTAGAAAATTGGTAAGTTCTAATTACAAATTCACTGTTCTCAAATATTACAATTTATATAAATTTTGTAGCTTGAAAATGGCCAAAATTTTTGCGCCGAAACGTCGCTGATTAATAAAATTTAACTAAAAATTGTTTCAATTTTTTGTAAATTTATTACCACGTTTAAGCCTGTGATCCATGTATAACAATATTTGTAATATAGAATATATTGGCTAGCACTAAAATTCAAAATAGTATTAAACTAAATAATTTTGTTACTTCTAGCTAAATAATATTAACGTTGCATTCCTTTAAATTGAATATGAAAATTATTATTCTAAATATGAAAAAAACTGCTGGTGCTTGTTAATGTTAAGTGAACTGAACGCATCCTCTTTTGTCAAAACATTTGTAACAGGTACGTTCCTAACCTAACATATTACAAATGATACTAACCTAACAAATTTGTTATAGAATAATATTAGAATTTCTTCAAATTAAAAATATTGTACCTAACTCATGTGTTAACGGCAATTTATAAACTTGTCAATTAACGAGCTCACTACACTCTCGCCTTAAAATGTCTTAATTTTTAATCGCTCTCATAACACACTATTTATTTAAATAACTATTAATGTTATTAGATAAAATTTTAAATATTAACAGGGTTAATCACAAAATACTTATCATTTTACTTCTAACTATTTTAATACTTTTTTCGCCAATGAAATTGAAATTTTGAGTTTGACATAAATCGACAATTTCACATTAAATGTTTAACAGCAATGTAAACTTCTTCAAATGATTTTACTTTGATTTAATTTACTTTATTTGAGAACCGTTTTTTTCCATCTCCGAATAAAGTTACCGATAACTATCGGCAGAATAATTGAAAGAATATCGCATCGAAATATGTCAATCAATACAATTATTAGAATTTGTGCTATGATTTCGATACGATGTTTTTTTCTTTATTCTGCTGATAGTTATTGGGAACTTTAACTGGAGATGGAAAACCCAACCCTCAGTCAGACATAAAAATAAAACAATGACGTATTTCTTTTGTTGTTATGCTATTGACGTAAGTGTTAAGATAGTTGAAATCGTCTATATTTATTCTATTTACAAGAGTAATTTTAAGCCAAACCTGATGAACCAGATTAGCAATTTTCTTCATTCTTCCATATAAATGAGTGGGTTATTCTCCAAAATCCTGTCTGTTTTATTTTTCATTCAGGATTGTGGCGACACCCGTGGCCAGCGGCAGATGCACCGCAGCCGCACATCGCATCACGCGAACAATAAAACGATTCGGTCCAATTTGTGTCCGGACTTCGGAGCCGGGAACCGGCCGACATCGGCGGATTTATCGCCCGCGGTCACACATTAACCGCCGCGCGCGCTCTTAAAATATTTACAAGTATTCAAAATGCACCACTGCACCGCTTACCACGCAAGAAGAATATATTTAATTACGAATAAGTACAGTAATTTCATTTTAATAATACGAAATTTTTGTATTCGCGCTATAATGACAGAGGATACTTTGCCTAGATACTCTTTGTTTTTTTGAGATGATGGTTTTTGTTTTTTTGTGTTGAATAATAATTTTGATCATGAGCTCACATCACTGGCTATTTCTGGCGACAAAACTAGAATTCACCCAGTTTGCAGATGTTTGGCATGAATCTTTAAATAAAAATGCAAAACTTTTATTCAACTAACTTTTTAAATGCTATTAAAATAGCAGTCAACACTATGTTTAGGTTTCGTGGGTACACAAATCAAGTATTATAACTAGTTTAATATTAATTAAGTTAAAAGTCAATGGACGAAATCGAAATAAAATTTCAAATGTTTGTTGTATGTAACATATTTGACAATTCTTAATACGATGTTATAGGATAGATGGCTCAATGTTATCGGGTTCAATTCCCGCAGCCGACAAACTATTTTCACCACATTAAAATTATCCCTGTGGCTTCTCCACCACTAACATTTTTGGGAGCCGTGATTCAATGATTGGTAACCGCACTTCACGCGTATAAATATATCACTTACAGATATCTGCTACGGCAGAGTAATGAGTAAAAGGCGTGATGAAATAGATTAAGACTGTATCAAAAATTATGGTGTTCCATAAAAAATATCGAAATAAAAATGTCAATATTTTGACGATATTTTTAATCTTATCAACTAAATTATGAATATTATTGAAATTTTAAAATTTGTAATCATATATTTTTCTAAAATCACTATTTTAAATCAAATTATGATTCATATTTGTTATTTCAAATTCTGTGATAAACTGTATCGTTTACGAAAGTACATACATACATATATATCTTCATGCTATAGCCCAACAAATGGGGTAGCACGAACCCTAAAATCACTCATAAAACATTCACTCATCACACTCATGAAACAATCAGCCCTCGTCAAACATTATCATCCAAACACACCACCCTCACTTCAACCACATTCATAGATCACTCCATATATATACTCATTCATTTATTACACTAGAAATAATTTATCACACAACAAACCTTCAATCACATCATTCCTATTTACTTATCATTCATTTTCTTTCTTCAACGTACATAACATATGCATAAAACATCTCAAATTACTCACGTTTACTCCTAACAATGAATCTAATGACGAAACTAACAACGAATCTACAAGATTAGAAAAGATGAAAACGATAGCCTGCACTTGTATATGAAAGAAAAGTTCACATAATGCAGTAACTGAAAATGAAACAAAAAGATAAGAAAGGAAGGGAGTGTCGCCCTGCGCTTGTTTTTGAAAGTGAATTTCACACAATTGCAGTTAAACACTCTACGTAAGAACTGAAAACGAAATAAAAGATAAGAAAGGAAGGGAATGTCGCTCTACGCTTGTTTTTGAAAGTGAATTCCACACAATTGCAGTTAAACACTCAATATAAGATCAGAAAACGAATAAAAAAGGTAAGAAACGAAGGGAGTGTCGAAAAAATCTTATAAAATAAATATCTAAAGATCCATTATTGAACTTAACCTCAATCTTTCGGTCAACAAGCTTATGTATAAAATTTCGTATAAAATTCTAATTTGTACCAGTGGTGGCCTTTCAAATTTTGCCCTTTACCCCGAAAAAATGTCTTACCCTTTCCCTGTCCAAAATAAAATCTATTGAAATTTACATAACTGCAGAAAGCAAAATTGTAAATAATGCTAATAATAGAACAATTATGCCTATTTGCACCAATGAAACTTAAATATTATTTTTGACTTAAACGTCACATCACATCAGATATTTGACAGCAATGTAACTTCTTTATATGATCTTTTGCTACAATTTGCTTTTATTTCTGTGAGTCAGACATAAAATTTCAGTTTCGTTCATGCAAACGAGCTAACTACCTTAAAAGCAATAGCGATTATTTGTAAGTATGCCCAAAAATGCTTGTCATAAACAAATTCGTGGAATATCAGAATCACTGCGCAGCCTATACAGTATGAACGCTAAACATAAATCATTGAATGTTCAATACTCTGTTCTAACAAAATTGAAGAAGAAGAAAATAAATTCTTAAAATAATAACTTTTCTGTTATTTAACTATCTATCAATGAAAAAAGTGTGGGTCTCTGGACTTTCGACAGGACTGATAACATTATTCTGATTCTTTGTTTTAAGTTAAAGTAATTTTTTCGTTTAAGTATTAATAGAATAAATTTAATGATTTGGTAAAAGGTGTCGGCCTGTGGATTTGAGAACCTCGATTCGATTCCCAAAGCGGACAAACAATGTTTATCACTTTACCCTTGTGGCTCTCCCTTCATCAGCATCTTTGAGGTCCATGATTTGAAGGCTGGTAATCGCATTGTACGCGCATAAATATATCACTTACCGAGATCTGCCAATGCAGAGTGCCACACTAATCAATGGGTAAAAGGTGTGATGGTATATTTATATTTTATTTTTTACAGATGACTATTCGTAGATTTTAAACGTGAAGATTCACCTAAGTCTTGAAACTGATAAAATTGATCAACAATATACAAATAAAAACCCATTTTTTCAAATCGAATTTTACAATTTCCTCAATTAGAAAAATTGTATATTTGACAGCCATGTGCAAGATAATAAACTATTATTACGAGGACAGGGTGAAAAGTCCCTGAAAAATAAAGCAGATGGCGCCATAATTGCAAATCTCATGTGACATTTTTGATGTGCCATCTTTATCTAGAACGCATTAAAATTTTCAGACTGATATGTCTTTCAGTTCTCTTTTGACACCCATCGAAAGCAAGCAACCTTGAAGATTTTTGAAAACATGAAAAGTGAATTTCGCGTCTTGATTCAACATTATTTCTTGCGTGGAAAAAGCATTACGCAAACCAAAGCATCGCTTGTTAAACATTATGGGGACTCCTCACCATCGATTGGAACGATTCAAAAGTGGTTTACTGATTTTCGTTTTGGTAGTATGACCACAAAGGACACCGAACGTTCTGGTCGTCCAATTGAGGTTATAACGCCAGAAATCATCGATAAAATCCATGGTATGATATTGGACGATCGGCGAGTTAAAGTGCACGAGGTTGCTGAGGCTATGAGCATCTCAACCGAACGGGTACGGAACATTTTGCATAAATTTTTGGATATGAGAAAGCTATCTGCCAGATGGGTGCCGTATTGTGGACAACGCACCGGCGCACAGCTCCGCAGTCGCAATGGCAAAATTGCATGAATTGCGCTACGAATTGGTTCGTCATCCACCATATTCTCCAGATTTGTCCCCCTGCGATTTTTATCTATTTCCAAACTTGAAGAAATGGCTCGGCGGAAAGAGATTTGGCTCCAAGGATGAGGTCATCGCTGAGACAAACGCCTATTTTGAAGGATTGCCAAAATCGTATTATTTGGAAGGGATCAAAAAATTAGAAATCGTTGGACGAAGTGTATCGAGCTACAAGGAGATTATGTTGAGAAATAAAATATGTTTTGACCAAATAAATCATTTCTTGTTTCATTTATCAGGGACTTTTCACCCTTCCCTCGTAATAACTTTCCAAGATATAAAATTATTAATTCAGAATTTTGCTTTATGTTATCTTATTATAATCCAGTATTTCGATGATAACATCCTCAACATAACACCACTACGATTCAAGTCCCGCTGCGACAGTCAGTCAACTCCGCGGTGTGTTGTATTCCGGATGCTGAGGGGACAGGAGAGATGCGTGCGTGCCTTGCTACCCCTTTACGCAGTCCACAGCCCCCTTATCTGCTATAAAACCATTCCGCGGCCGTGTCGCGCGATATCCTGTACCTTCCCCGTAGAAACGGTGATGCTGAATGTTCGCCAACGCGCACTGCAGACCCACGAAACTACTACCGAGCGGTGTACAATTATTTAAATTCAACTTTCCTCAATGATGTTTTATCATTGAATATTTATTTTATTTGAATTATAATACGCCTAATGTGTATTGTTATTTGCAACTATTTAGCTACTACATATCATTGCTAATTTCTAACAACTGGTCTTTGGGTAATTTACATAACATGAACGATCTCGTTTTAGTTGGGTAAGGTGAAGCACAATGGGTTATGAATTAAACGACAATAATCTTCATGTTTCATTATAATAGTGAAATAATTATAGTTATGAACTAAATTTTTCCACGATTTTGTGATAGAAATAATACACTTTAATCAAATTGTTCTGTTGCTAAGACTAATAGGATAAAAGTGAGCTTTTTCTAAAGTTGTTATTAATGATAGTATATAAGTTTTTAATCCCGTTCTAAGAATAGTTTTTTCTGTTAGAGAAGAAAAATTCAAACTAATTTGAAACATTCGTTTGGTTATTTAAATTTTAATCTATATATAAATATATATATATATATATATATATATATATATATATATATATATATATATATATATGTATATATATATATATATATATATATATATATATATATATATATATATATAAATTAATAAATTAATTATAAGTTTAAGTGACTGGGAAATATGAATAATTAGGTAATTAAAAAAAAATCGTTGACTGAAGTCCTGTTTATTACCTAATCTTCTATATATATATAAAAATTAATGTTTGTTTGTCTGTTTGTTTGTTTGTTTGTCCCGTATGCGTTCCTATACCATTCATCCGATTGCGATGAAATTTTGCTAAAGTGTTGTACGCACGCCCGCGAAGGTTTCTGACTTAGCACACGTCCAATCCGCCATTTTGAAACAAAATGGCGCCTAGCTATCTTGAAAAGTACTGCACTGATTCGATTCAAATTTAGTATAGACATAGACGGGAACCAATCTTAACATATAGGTATAAAAAAAATTCAGTCCGCCATCTTGAAACCAAATGGCGGCTAGCTATCTTGAAAAGTACTGCACTGATTCGATTCAAATTTGGTGTAGACATAGACGGGCACCAATCTTAACATATAGCTCTAATAAAACTTCAGTCCGCCATCTTGAAACAAAATGGCCGCTAGCTATTCTGAAAATTGCTGCACTGATTCAATTCAAATTTTGGTATAGGTATAGATGAGAATCAATCTTAACATATACGTATAATAAAGCTTCAGTCTTCCATCTTGAAACAAAATGGCCGTTAGCTATCCTGAAAAGTACTGCACTGATTCGATTCAAATATGGTATGGACATAGACGGGAACAAATCTTAACATATAGGTATAATAAAGCTTCAGTCCTCCATCTTGAAACAAAATGGCCGTTAGCTATCCTGAAAAGTACTGCACTGATTCGATTCAAATATGGTATGGACATAGACGGGAACAAATCTTAACATATAGGTATAATAAAGCTTCAGTCCTCCATCTTGAAACAAAATGGCCGTTAGCTATCCTGAAAAGTACTGCACTGATTCTATTCAAATTTGGTATAGGTACAGACGAGAACCAATCTCAACATATAGGTATAATAAAGCTTTAGTCCTATGCCATTCAAATTTAGACGTTTGCAGTTTCCGGTACGACTCGCATTTGTAATGACCATCAACAAAACACAGCGACAATCGCTACAAGTGTGTGGAGTAAATTTGGAAAATCCATGCTTCTCACATGGACAGCTGTACACAAACACTTTCTTTGAGTTGCAATGCAACGCATGCCGGGTACTCGCATTAAATTGTAGACCACGCGAACGAAGTCGCGGGTAATAGCTAGTTATATATAAATTAATGTTTGTTTGTTTGTTTGTTTGTTTGTTTGTCCCTTATGCATTCCTATATCATTCATCCGATTGCGATGAAACTTTACAAAGTTGTTGTGTGCACGCCCGCGAAAGTTTCTGACTTAGCAAAAGTCCAATCCGCCATCTTGAAACAAAATGGCTGCTAGCTATCTTGAAAAGTACTGCTCTGATTCGATTCAAATTTGGTATAGACATGGACGGGAACCAATCTTAACATATAGGTATAATAAAGCTTCAGTCCGCCATCTTGAAACAAAATGGCCGCTAGCTATCTTGAAAAGTACTGCTCTGATTCGATTCAAATTTGGTATAGACATAGACGGGAACCAATCTTAACATATAGGTATAATAAAGCTTCAGTCCTATGCCATTCGAATTCAGACGTTTGCAGTTTCCGGAACGACTACAATGACCATCAACAAAGCACCGGGATAATCGCTACAAGTGTGTGGATTAAATTTGGAAAATCCATGCTTCTCACATGGACAGCTGTACACAAACACTTTCTTTGAGTTGCAATGCAACGCATGCCGGGTACTCGCATTAAATTGTAGACCACGCGAACGAACTCGCGGGTAATAGCTAGTATTATTCATAAAAATAAGTACTTATTTAAAAAACTGAGGTTGTGGAAAAAAATATATATACATGTTGTGAGAGAAATATTTTTAACTTCTCTCCCTTGATGTATAATACATTTTATGTTCGACTGCATCTAATACTTACTTGATTTATGTTATTATTTAGTGTCCATAAAATAGCACTTCATTGGACTAGTGCGATAAAATAAAATTTGACTACAGCTCTATTACCTATCAAAATTGTCGGGCAGTACGGTGGGTAGCGTTACGGCATACGAATCCGAAGATCCCGAGTTCGAATCCCAGTCAAGCTAAATATAAACGAACTACCACACTACAGCTTGGTGAGTCCGGACCCTGTACTGTAAATGGGATTAAATCCCGGTTGTACAGAGTAGCGTAAATAAATAAATAAATAAATAAAATAAATAATAATAATAATGGAGTAATGGCTCAGTGGTATCAAGTCGGCCTATGGATCCTAAGAACCCTGGTTCGATCCCCACAGCCGACAAAATATTTTCACCAATTTAAAATTACTCCTGTGGCTCCCCCACCACTAACATCTTTGAGGGCCATGAAATATAGCACTTACCGAGATCTGCTTTGGCAGAGTGCCACACTCAGTAATGGGTAAAAGGCGTGATGATATATTAAGTTTATTTTTTATAATTAATTCATTACTTTGTGTTTAATGCAACTCTTTTTTTATTTTTGGGATTGTTCTATATCTTATAAATTATAAACACATTTTCCATTTAACAGTTTAATTAATATTAATAACATTGTTAATCAAAGCAACCACAAAGAATACTTTGAAATGGAAATGAAATTTTCATATTAATATATTTTTAAAAGATTATTCTCCTCTAAATCAGTCGAACGGAAAGCTTTGTATGCAACTATTACATAATCGGATTTTATATACTTCTCACATAAATAGTTTATTTTTATGCAGTATACGATTATGTCTATGAAGTTAATCTTTTTTGTAAAATACTGCTTCATTGTACATTTCTATTACAAATGATAAAAGTTTATCACCATGGAAACATTTATTTTCTGAAATTTGAAATTTAGGGACCGGTAAAGTTATACTAATCCCTCTGGTCGTGTTTTTCAATCTAGATCGGTAAAGACGAATTTAGCCGTCGAAAGAGTGATCAAAAATAGCAAACTGTACGGGCGAAAAAATAAGATAATAATACTTTCGCAGTTGGTTTATTACTGTGTTCAATGGTAATAAAATTAAACTTTGATCTTCACTTGCAGAGCTGTCACATCCATAATTGGATACATTCTGTGAAAATACATTAGTATTATAATAAAAATTATGGTAGAAACATGATTTCTATAATAACATTTGTTAGAGGAAAAGGTGTAAAAGTTTGTCGTCGGAAAAGCGAATTTCCATTCCAGCAGAGCGGCAAAGTGGCAGCCAGAGAGCGTAGTCTCCGTGTAAAGGTTCGCATTCGATGCGGGAGTTGGCTGCGACGTCCCCAGAGAGAGCCTATCATATAGCACTGCGCACAGAATTGTGAAATTTTGTAATCTCACTTTTATTGTTCGTGTGATAATTGTTTGAGCTGGAAACTTTCCGAGTTTTTTTCCAGTATTATATTGCTGTATCCGTTGAGATTAGAATCATTACGGGAAACGTTTAATATCATTTCGTTTGTTTTAATTTGAGCGTCGTTTTTATCTTGTCATCCGCAGCGTTACTCCCCTGCTTTTTCACTTTACAGGCTCCGATACAAAATACATTTTAACCATTCAAATCATAATGTAACGTTCTACTTATTTCTTTCAAGATTTAATTATTGTTAATGTCGCTGATTGGTGTAATTAAACGTAAAATCCGATAAACACCGCAAAACTGTGACACACTCTTCAAAAACAACTTGTAATTACGGAACACGATTAGTTACTTAACAAAACAACTCAAGACAAAAACATGGTAATTTAGTGATGAAGACTGACTGAGGGTTTTCCGTTGTTGGTTGGATCGCAGAGCGCGTGGTAGAGTCATGCGACAGTTGAAGGTGCGCCGAAACAGATGAATGTGCCAATCATCCGCGCGGGCCGCGACTCGCGATTTGCCGAACCTAAAACATTACTTACAGCGCCCACTAGATACCAAGAGAGACGAGTCATATTCAACACTAAGAAAGACCATTGTTGCTCATTGCGAACGTTCTGCATTTTTCTGCTGCTCCAGCGTCCTAAATTCCAAATCTTCCTAAACTTTCCAGAAAGTTCTAAAAACTAAGAAAGCGAATGGCATTATAACTTCCTGAGGTACCTATTGTTTATCTTGTGAAGCTTTAGGCTTTCCGTCAAAAACAATTACTTTTTAACATCTCAACTCATTTTAGTTTTCAGCTCACTTCATACAAGCATAGTCTATTTAGCCAGTTAAGCTAAGTTAAACTGAGTCATCACTCATTGCTGATGATGCACTACGCGAAAATAAACTCGAAATAATCTGACATACATAGCCAGTTGCACCAACACATCTTAAATTTTAAACTTAATTTAAATAAATAAAAGCACATCGAATGTTTGACATCAATATGAATTATTCGATATAATAAGAAACTTCGATTTGCTTTTGTTAAGTTTTGTTGGTGCAACTACGTTATTGGTTTAATAACAGGAGTAATAACAACAACTGTAAATTAGTGTTTTGTTGTAGGTTATACGAGTATGTGTTATAAAATTCATATCTATTTTTGATTTAACGGCATAAATGAAAGATACGAAAATAAATTAATATTATATTTGAATATATTTCTAACTTACCAACTGAGCTAAGCACGCATTGAAATATAATAACAAAAATATTTAATAAGATAATATGTATAGAATCAGAGGCGTAACAACCGGTGGTGCAAGGAGTGCGATGCACACGGGCCCATAAGCTAGAGGGACCCACGGGCCAAAGTGCCAATGGGAATACTTACCAATTTTATTTGTTTATTTTAATTTTTTGTACACAATACGCAACAGTTGCGTATTTTATAGTTAAGCCAACATTCAATGTGTCGATTGCATTTCGTTTTCACATTTAAAAAAAGAATTAATATATTGAACAATTTGTGACCTCCTACTTCTAAATCTAGGGAAACGACAATTTGATCATGAAACATAGAAATTATAATTATTAGGTACATACATATATATTTCCTGGCAAGTTGTTTCTTTAGGCATTTCACTTTAATTTATTAAATTTGAAAATACAGATTGCATTTTAACAAAAAATCATTTTAATTAATTTTGATTATCACAAAAATAAAACTACTTTTATTTGAAAATTTTTTTCGAATAAGGCACAGAAACAGACATAAATTAAAAAAACAAAATTACATTTAGAATTTAAAATGGGTCAAAAGAACATTACAATTTTAAATATTACAAGGAGTAAGGAGGCGCCCCTTAATCCCAGTGGCACACCGGCCCAGAAAGGTCTTGCTACGCCACTAGATAGAATATGCACTTCCCTAGTGTGATATTTGTGAGTTAAAACCTAGCCCATTAAAATTTACATCTGAATAGTTTAATATTGGATGGTTTAATACTGTGAAAGTTCTGTTGATGGGATTAATTTCTAGTTGTGCAGACTAGCAAATCAGAGAAATAAAAATAAGGTAATCAAATTAAATTATAAACAGACAAATTGGGATTCCGCCAGGAACCTAGGACCTATGAACTCCAGTGATATATGCTTTAGCCAATCAAGATCCGGTCGTCATGGGATTCAAAGCTGATTTTATTCCAAATTTTCTCTCTGTTCTATATACCATAGTCAGCCTAGATGCTATGACTCTTACACATACTGAGAGACCGTTATTTTTAGTGACACTGTTATTTAAGAAGAATATTTACCAATTAAAATTTAATGTAGTATCTTAGGTAAATACTGAATCATTAATGAATTCAAATTGAAATATAAAGACTCTTTTTGTATATGAATGAATCATGGGATCTAACGCACAACAAAATAGAGAGACAAATTGGAATTTGAATCACATGGCGACCCAAGCTTAGTCGGATAAAATATTTGATCGGAAGTTCATAAATCCCAGGTTAAAATCCTGACCTAATCCTGATTTTTCTCTTTATATTAAATTTAACTTCAATTGATATATTTACTTAAAAATACTAATTAAAATATAAGGAAACTTTTATCAAATTTAACAAAATATAGTTTTGAAAATATGTAATATTAAAATTAATGTTTCTCCAACATATCATTTATGTTTTTTTAATTAATAAATATAGTACTTTTTCTACTTATAATTAATATGTTTCCTTTACCTTTTTTGTTTTTACAATTGGGAATATAATTTCAGTTAGTAACAGATTAATGATCTAAAACCTAGTCGAATGGTTACGTTTCAATTCCAATTTTTAATTACAAAATTCTACAAATCCAATAATGCTTTCTTTATAACAATATTTATGTTAAGCTAAAAATTCAACAATTTAAAAAATAATTCAGAACAGAGCTCAACATTAATCTATTTTAAACAAAGTGCATTCACATTTAATTATTCAACTTCATTGCGTTTCTATTTTAGAACAGAACCAAGCATAAATTTTTCTTAGCGATATTTTATTGGATGGTGGTAAATGATACAGTAACTTCTAAAGATTGCAGTCTTAACAGTTTTCTTTTTATTGTCACAAGACCGATGTTTCAGTATAAAAAGCACTTTCTTGAACGCAACTGCATACAAACAAAATGTGAGGGAAACTATAAAATTTTCTTCATTTCCACTACCTGTCTAACAAGTTAACCTTCACTTTGCAATTATCTATGATTTATTCATATTTATATGCTTCCAAATTATTAAAACTAAGAAGAACAAACATATATGAATCAAGTCGGCCTGTGGATCCTGTGGACCCTGGTTCAATTCCTACAGGCGACAAACATTTTTCACCATTTTAGAACTACCCCTGTGGCTCCCTCACCACTAACATCTTTGAGGGCCGTGATTTAACGGCTGGTAACCGCACTTCACGCGCAAAAATATATCACTTATCGAAATCTGCTTCGGCAGAGTGCCACACCCAGTAATGAGTAGAAGGCGTGATGATATATTTATTTTATATTTATTTTTTTAATTTATAAAAGCCACCATTTGATTGACTTAGAAAGGGCGGCAAATTGGAGACCGCCCTGGGCGGCAAGAGTTCTAGGTACGCCACTGAATCTGTTATATCTTAAACAAAATATAAAATATTTAGTTATTGTATAAAATTGATTTTTACAAATTTACGAGTACTAACCAGTACTTTTCTTGGTTGTTTATGAAACTGGAAAGATCTTCATGATCTACAGCTTACTACTTTTTCAAATTGAAGGCTTGTCAAAGAATTGCAGAAATGTACACTAGGTGTAAGGTCCTTCCTTTCAAGGATTATTGTAGGAAGACCTAAACTGTCTGGCTTGATACCACAAGTTACTAAATCTGTCTATCTAATAATAATGGAACAGGTAATAAACATGGGCGTCCGCAGGGGCAGGCAAGGGGGGGGCGCGCGCCCCCCGCTGGATATTAACTAGGGTGGTGATCAAGACTCTCGAAAATAGGACTTTAACATGTAAAACTATAATGTTTTAATTTCCTGCTTCCTTAAATATTTGAAGCAAAAAAGCTTGAAATAAAAGTGCATCTGAACCAATAAACAAAATTAATTTTGCATACTTTGTAACGACACAAATTAGATTTGAAAATGACGAAAATTGCCTCAAAACTATTGATAGGCATGAAATTGAAACAAAATTAAACATTTGTTTGACCTTTTATTTCTCAAAATAAATTAAATAATAAATAAGGAATTCATTCTGACAGTTTTGACAAATTGAACGACAAACATTTGTTTAATTTTGTGTCAATTTCATAGCTATCGATAGTTTTGAGACAATTTTAGTCATTTTCAGATCTAATTTGTGCCGATACAAAGCATGCAAAATTAATTTCATATTTTATGCCCTAAAAATTTTATTTGTAGTTTTTTGCTTTTAAATAATTACGAAACAGGAAATTTAAAACAATGTGATTTTACATGATAAAGTCCGATGTTCGAAAATCGTGGCCACCACAATGTATATGTATATATAAATTAAATAAAATTTAAATTATAAGTTTAAAGATAATAAATTCAAGCTGAAACTGAATTTCCAGCAGTATTCTTAAGGCCAGCTAGCGACATGTTCCCTATCGTAACGATTGAGTAATCTAAGTAAGTATACACAGACACAAAATATTAGAAAATAAAAACTGTAAAACTGCTAAATCGGAATTTATTGAAGAAATGGTGTCAATTTATGGAAACTAATAATTCATTTCACAAATTTAAATATTTTTTTATTCATTTGTTATGTGTATTTGTATATATGTTATGTAAAAAAAAATATTTTAGAAATTTATGTATATTTGAGAGTTTTTTCCGACTCCCCCTGGAAAAATGTCTGTGGACGCCCATGGTAATAAACAAGTCACAGAATAGGGGTATTAGAATGGTTGCTATTTTGTTTCAAGATGGTGAGGACATATTAGTAATCATTTTCTACCCATTGTGGTCTGAAGAAATAAATTTATCTCAGAAAAATCTGTTGAGACTATTTGAAGAAAAAGTACAAATAATACAAAAAAAAATTGTATGGTCGTCCATCTTTAATCAAGATGGTGGAGAAATAGTTTCTTTACCATTTTAATTTTACGAAGAGATTCTCAGCGTGACAAATCTCAAGATTTGTAGCAATTCTTCTAACTTCTTGAAAGTTGTAACAGATGGACAAATGTATTTTCTTCTTAATTTACAATTTACCTGAAACCTTTCTACGTCAGTTTAAGATACTACTTAAAATTCCGCATGGCTCGATTTTCGTACCACCCGAATTTAAAATATAGAAACCGCAAACACACCATCAGCAAACCGCACGTTGCACAGTAGCGCAACAATTTGGTTCTGTGACACGGACATCGGTCATCGGGCACGTATGTAGTGTCCGTGTGTATGTGTGTGTGTTTGTGTACAGAGAGGTATGCTATGCGATGCTAGGTGCGCCGTTCACGTCACACTTGACATTGCGCGAGTGTGCGTCGGAGACGCGACTACGGCATGCAAATCACGGCGCTGTACTGGACAACCTTAAAACTAGAAACTTGTAAATAACACTAGTTGTTCGAACTAAAACTGTTGCAAGTGGAGAGCTGTTTTGCTGTTTAGAAGAATGAGAAAAACATATTTTTATTTATTTTGGATGATAGTAAGAGTCTCGTTTCATCTCAAATTTTTGCGCATTTCACAACAAATAATGTTTGATTGCATTTTTGTTTCATTTCGTTATCTCGAAATTTATATACACAGTTTTATATTAAAAAATGCTCGAAAATTTTAATAACAAACATAAAAATTATGAATATATATCACCACGCCTTTTAACCCTAAAGATTTTAGTGGAGCAAGAGACAAAGATGTAATTTTAATGTGGTGAAAGTCAGTAATAAAAAACATAATAAATTTTTATTCTATAGATTATTTTTTGACGTTTCTCAAAACCAATGAAATGCTTCATTGTATGTCACGTGTCTGCGTTTTAACCAATCCTATCATTATTATACTGAGTATAAAGCTCTTGTGATTATTCCCGCGAATAATCTCTGCAGGTGCATTTTTGTTTGTGATAAATGATAGGTAGTTGTCAAATAATTACTTAAACCTTCAACTTGTCAAATAAAATGTGTTAAAAAAATCGATTTAGTTCGATTTTAGATACAGAAATACACCAACAAATTTTGGAAACAACTTCCAAGAATACAATAATAAGTAATCAATCGATATAAACCCAGTTCCAAATTTTTTAAGTTGAATGAGCCGACCGCAACAGCTAAATAAAAAAAAAATAATCTAATTAAATATAACTCGAGAGTTCGATAAATTAGAAAATAATTCTCCAGTATCTTACTCTAACTTGTTGCCATTTGGCAATAGCTACTCAAGCCCTACGGTTTTTCGTGACTATTGCTTGGCAACAAGTTTTCGAAAGTTCTGTCAAATTATTTTCATTTTATTCTCACTCTGTTGTTATATTATTACAGATAAAAATTTCGTTTTCCCATATCTCGTGCTCAACGTTTATTTACTGCTGGTCAAAACTTTACGATTTAATTACTTTTAATTACTTTTAGTAAAAAAAAAATATTAGTACATAAAAATAGCTGTAAACAGATTTTCCTCAAAAACTATGCCATTGGCATATTAACATGGCATATAAGTATATTATTATATTTCATTTTACTCATTGAATTAATGCTAAAATTAAATTGTCAATTTGTCAAAAACTGATATTATTTACGAGGGCAGGGTGAAAAGTCCCTAAAAAATAAAACAGATGGCGCCATAATCGCAAATCTCATGTGACATTTGTGATGTACCATCTTTAACTAGAACGCATTAAAATTTTCAGACTGATATGTCATTCAATTCTGTTTTGACACCCATCGAAAGCAAGCAACCTTGAATATTTTTGAAAACATGGAAAAAATTGAATTTCGCGTCTTGATTAAACATTATTTCTTGCGTGGAAAAAACATTACGCAAACCAAAGCAGCGCTTGTTAAACATTATGAGGACTCCTCACCATCGATTGGAGCGATTCACAAGTGGTTTACTGATTTTCGTTGTGGTAGTATGACTACAAAGGACGCCGAACGTTCTGGTCGTCCAATTGAGGTTACATCGCCAGAAATCGTCGATAAAATGCATGGTATGATATTGGACAATCTGCGAGTTAAAGTGCACGAGACTGCTGAGGCTATGAGCATCTCAACCGAACGGGTACGGAACACATTTTACATAAATTTTTGGATATGAGAAAGCTATCTGCCAGATGGGTGCCGCATTTGCTCTCTGTTACCAACAAGCGCGACGTGTGACAAGTTCAAAGGAATGTTTGACGATGTTTAAGCGCAATAAGACGGACTTTTTTCTCCAGATTTGGCCCTCTACGATTTTTATCTATTTCCAAACTTGAAGAAATGGCTCGACGGAAAGAGATTTGGCTCCAACGATGAGGTCATCGATGAGACAAACGCCTATTTTGAAGGATTTCCAAAATCGTATTATTTGGAAGGGATCGAAAAATTAGAAAGATGTTGGACGAAGTGTATCGACCTACAAGGAGATTATGTTGAGAAATAAAATATGTTTTGACCAAATAAATCATTTCTTGTTTCATTTTTCAAGGACTTTTCATCCTGCCCTCGTATATAGTCATTAAAATGATTCGACTTATCCAGTGTAAATATGGATTTATTGACTGAAGCATTTCTCTTTATTTATCATCAATTAAAAATTAAAAATAGTTTACAAAATTCCCTAATTTCATACTTGTACGAATGTCTAGTGACCTATCCAAATTTTCAGAAAACAAAAATATGTCACTAAAATGGCCTAATAAGATCATTTTTATCTACTTTAACCAAGTTGCAATTCTTATAGTTTTCTAGATAGCTTCAGTAGCCCAGGTTAAATATACATACTGTATAATTTTCAAATCGTAGTCCAGTGAATAAAAGCGAAGTAAAACTTGCGTTTCTTAATTAACAAGCAAGAGGCCTTGCGTTCAAATCTCACAAACTGCACTTATATCCAAAAATACGATTATGTTCGAATGGTTCGGGTTTCACTATAAGCTGTAGGCTCATTGTACTGAACTTATTCCTTTAGTCTTCCCTTCGTGCCGCCAGATTTTGAATAAATCTTTTGAAAGAAATCACATTTTTTTATTTAGTTCTGGTTATGTCTTGAAATTCGAGTTGAGACGAAAATGAGAGTAGTAGTATCATCGCTAATCTTTTAACGCAATATAGTTCGTAAACAAGTTATCACGGATGATGTTTATTAAATTCGTGTCATTTTGCAATAACATGTAACGTGTATTAAGTAATATTGCCTACTTATTGATATCAGTAATCGATTTTGCTAGAAATGTGGGTAATAAATTATATTAGAAACTTCTCTTAACCGCAGAGGATAACAACATTATAAGGAAACAATTTAGTGGTTGAATATTAAAAACGATATAAGGTTGACTGGTTAAAAAGTACTTTAAGATGCATATTTTCCGAATGAAACTTTTAAAACCGCAATTGAGCGTTGTGAAAATTATAAACACTATAATTTTTTCCACAAGGTTAATTTTCTCATAATCATTTATATAAACCACACCACCAGATAAAAATGGAAACAAATGTTCTCGTAGTTGTAAACAATATATAAACAAATAATAATTCTTTTCCAAGTTCGAATGACAAATATTTTATTGCAACATATCCAACAACTTTGATACGGATCTGTAGTATATTTATCGACATCTATCTAAGGTGCGATAGAGTATCAAAAAATCAGAATTCGTGTCTTGTCAGTGGCGATTAGTTAGTATTCTCCACCGACGCGGCAGATTACCTTCAAGTGTTCTCGTCAAGGATACTAAAAGGCAGATCCGGCGCTGCTCATCTTCCACGTGTCCTGCGACACGTCATGTCGTCACGCAAGATCAAGGTATCTCACTCTACCACTCCAAAAAAAAACAGGAACAATTTATTTTAAATATAATGATACTCCCTTCATTACTTTCAAAATCAAATAATGATTGACAAGAGTTGTATTCAATTTACCATTTAGTTCATTTCCTATCGGATAAAAAATCATGCTGGTGTTACGTGGTCAATGTTTGCACCATTTGAGAAAACTTTGGAAACAAGTGACGTTACTTCATACAGTTTGGTCAAATACTTTAAAAAGAAACATTTTGTATTCTGTTTATAATTTATACGACATTAAAATTATCCCTGTGTCTCATCCTCCATTAATATCTTTGGGGACTGTAATTTGACAATTGGTAACCACACTTCACACACATAGTAATGGGTAAAAGGCATGATGATATATTTGTTTATTTATTTATTTTACACATTTTAATTCAGTTTTTGTAGTTTATGATAGACTGAGTGAAAAAAAAAACTCTTGTTACTTTGCTTCAAGTTTTTAACACGATTATTGTAAATTGAATTAATATAAAGACCAACAGGCAGATTCATAAAGCGGATTAGCACTAACACCATTTTTTATTTCGTTTTTAACTCTCTTTTCAATGTATGAAACAAGTTTATTTTAAGTTGAGTTAAAAAGAGAGTTAATTAGCATCAAATTTAGTTTATTTCTTTAATCTGTTTTAATTTGAAACAGAGTTATACTCGTAGATAATATTAAAAACGGTGTTAGCGCTAATCCGTTTTGTGAATCTGCCTGTATGAGTTACATAAAATAGGTTATGATTATTTGACAATTTTCACTCTATTAAAAATAATTATTGTATCTTCATTAAATTGAATGATTTGACTTCATCTACATAATTTGACAAAAAGAAAAAAATGAACATCGCTTTATTTGAAATGAAAAAAAAATGACATAAGAAGGTGAATTACTTTAAGCTGAGTCTAAATCATAATAATAAGTATATATTTCCTTCATTGTCATATACATGACACGCATTTATATCTTACTTCCCCACCCCTACTATATTTCATTTAAATTATACAAATATCAGTAACGATGTGAATGACGTCACGGCATTTAAAATAAAATATAGGCACGTTAAGTATCCCCAACCGGAGATCATAGGGGAATAAATAATAATTCGTTTTATTAAAGGTAAAATTTGCTGAAAGGAAATATGGACTTACTAATAGATGTAGGTATACTGATTGTTTATTACTCTGTACAATAAATAAGAACCTATCTATTATTATTTCAATTACATTTTATATGTTGTTATCGAGGTATAATGACTAAGTGTAGCTAGTATTAGCAATAAGTGTACATATAATTTTCTTTTAAGAATGAATCATAATTGGATAAAAAACTAGTTAACAATGATAAACTAGTTAATGTAATATTATTAATAAATTAAATAAAAATAAGGTAGACATTAAAGCAAGTTAAAGTAATGGTTAGTTTTGAGAGATTTCTAATTTGATCCTAATTAATATAGAATTTTATGAGTAATTCTATTTTTTACGTTATTGACAGACGAAGTTTTGAGGCTGAACTTAGGACCCAGGCGTTTCTCAAACTTTTTTGTCGTGGACCAAAGAAAATTCAGATCAATGAATCGGTAATATAAATAAAATAAATATATCATCACGCCTTCTACCCATTACTGGGTGTGGCACTCTGCTAAAGCAGATCTCGGTAAGTGATATATTTTGCGCGTGAAGTGCGGTTACCAGTTACCAAACATGTTAGTGGTGGAGGAGCCACAGGGATAGCTTTTTCAAATTATGAAAATTTGTCGCCTGTGGGAATCGAACCAGAGACCTCAGGATCCACAGGCCGACTTCATACCACTGTGCTAGCCATCCCATAAATAATATAATAATATGTATAAAAGAAAATGTAAATAAATTGAACTATACTCGTATTTGAATTAACAAGCATGTGTAGCTCGGTAGATATACGTAAGACTCATCAAGTATGAGTTCATAAGTTCAATTAACGTCTACTTCATCTTGTATATAAAAATACGATTATTTATAAGTAGTTGAATTCCACTATAAGTTGTAGGTCCCACCTGTACTTTAATTAAGATTCAGTTTCTGTGGTGCAGAGTAACAAATGAATAATATGCACTGTATTTATTTATGTTTCATACAGCATGACTCATATTACTTATTATAGTTATTTGTTTCATTAGGACTAAAAATATATAATATAAGTTTTCAGGTCAAGTAATAAAGGTTCTAGTACAACGAGCAGTCTGGCAATATTGTGCGATTCGAAATAATATTTTTAGTCCGATTGAAACAAATATTTTTTACCCAATTATTTAGAAAAGTACTGATTTAACTTTATAACAACATTATATTCTTTTATAACCAAACCGGAATTTGAACCAGCAACACTTATTTAGAAAATTAATTAGTGAGTAAAAAAATATGTTTCAAGTGAACAAAAAATACTATTTCGAGCCTCGTAATATTGCCTCCGCTGTGCGTCGTCCGGAAAACTTTATTACTCGACCTGAAAGCTTGTATTTTTAGTCCTAATGAAACAAACAACTATTTTTTGTCACCCACTTGAATATAACACTATTATTTCAATTTTTACTTTCTTATACACAGTATAAGGAAGTACTGGGATCGTGAAAAAAATCGTTGATCATTTTCTCAATGATGTCTGTGTATTTGTGTATGGATGGATGGATGGATGGATGTGTGTGCGAGTGTGCAATATCTCATGAACGAGATAAGATTTCTTAACGAAACTTGGTAATTATAAGTTTCATGAAAACACGAAGAGCCGAATTGATTTTGAATGAAATTGATAAACCGAAAACCAAAAATGGAATCAGTTACGAAAAAAGTTTCAAATAAAAGATATTAGCAAAAATATTTGGAACATAAAATGTTATTTGCAATTTTCCTGTATATGCGTCTAATTTTGAGAAAAACTAATTTATATATTTAATAATATATTCCAATAATCATAGTAGCAAAATAAACAAAAAACATAAACATGTTTAACATTTATGGGATGGCTTGCTCAGTGGTATGAAGTCGGCCTGTGGATCCTGAGGTTCCTGGTTCGATTCCCACAGGCGATAAATTTCATAATTTGAAAAAGCTATCCCTGTGGCTCCTCCACCACTAACATGTTTGGGGGCCGTGATTTGATGACTGGTAACCGCACTTCACGCGCAAAATATATCACTTACCGAGATCTGCTTCAGCAGAGTGCCACACCCAGCAATAGGTAGAAAGCGTGATGATATATTTATTTATTTATTTTATTTATGTTTAACATTTATATGTCAAATAATAATTGTCAAACACAAGGAGCAAGTCATAAGTGTTCATTTCAGCATTTTTGATGCTATATCAATTTCATTGATCTATATTCTAAATATTAAATATGCTGTGTATAAGAAAGTCGTGTGGTGCCCAGACCAGAATTTTTCAATAGTAAGAGAATACTATTTGAGGAATGTTTACGTTAGTATAGATACGTCATCCTTTTTTGGCCCTAAGAACTAAAATAGCACTTTGTTAACTTGTTTCATTTTAATTTGAATTAATTTTCTAAATAAGTGAATAAAAAAAATGTTTCAATTGGACTAAAAATACTATTTCGAGTCTCGTAAAATAGCCAGACTCCGCTTTATTAGTAGACCCGAAAACTTGTATTTTTAGTTCTAATGAAACAAATAACTATTCCCATGTTATTCTTCTATAGTGCAGTTTTGTGGGACATCTATATTATCCCTCGATCTAGATATAGATTACGTTAAATGATTAAAAACTTACATAATATTTTTATTAATCATGGCAATGCAAGAAGACATAAAATTACGTTTCTGTATTCCTTAGATAAAATTGAAAATACAAATGGCAGAAATACTACGAGCACATACATCTATGTCTTGTATCACAAACAAATTTAATGACGTGATCCGTAAGTATAGCTTTGCTGACGATACTCCAATTAAATATGATTGTAAAACTTGTATATTAGGTAGAGAAATAAAAAAAGGAAAATCATGGTGTTTACACAATTTCCAGTCATAACGATCGCGTAAGTAAACAAGTAAGCAATAAGCAAATTCCATCTCGTCACGACCTTTAAACCGAATCCCAGTTCGAGTGTTTGTCATTCCACGTGTGTTGACTACGCGCGTGTCATCTGCTGTAGCTGACCACTAGCCACCGGTCAGTCCGGCGCGACCTATAAACACTCGACACGGCCCGGCACTACACCATACATCGCCGTGAAGGAGAACCAGGTAGTGAAGTGACACGAGACAAGACTTTGCGACCTCGATAGCGAACATAGCGTAGCAAAGCATAGTTTGTGGATTGTGATAGCGAGTTTTGCACCGTGCTGGTTAGTGATTAGGAGGTAATAGATTCTAGCAAGGAAGATACTCAATGAAACAAAAATTCAAATTTTATGTTAGGTTCAAAAATTATAATATCTTTTATCCATTTTTAAGTGTGGTAGTGTGATAAGGGTAGGTATATTTGTGCGTGAATAGATCGTGTCCGAAATACATTAGTATATGATAAATATAAGATTCATGCTGGGTTGCATGAAAGTTTTATCGGTTCATTAGCAACTAACGGTTCAATAAATTTCAGATAATCGCCATTGATACTGTTGCTAGATAAACAATTCTTTAACTAAAGAGCTCTTTATTTATTTCTTGCAACCCAGCATTAGAGAAATATTCATAGAAGAATTATAAAACAGGTGCTCGTTGCTGAAAATGAGGATGAGAGATTGCGTTGACGACTTAGGATGAATGTGATGGAAGGTAAATGAAAGATTCCGAGTGTTAAGCTGGATTTATAGTTTACATAGCATAGCATAACGAAAATATAAATAAAAACATGTCCATATACCACTTTATAGTTCATTTATACATAGCATATCATAAGAATGACCAAATGACATAAGAAATGACCAAATTTCATTCCTTATGTTATGCTATGTTCTTTCTGGAACCCTTGGTCATTATTGAAATCTGTGACAAAAATTTAAACAATTTTGGTTTATTATTCGGGTTTTACTCTTTCGTCTACTACGTTTCTTCAATATTTTTTAACAGCAGCCACTAGCAAAACATCGCCATCATCCATTTTCGAGCACGATTAAAATTATAACTGTCAAAATAATATCGAATGTGGCAATAATCTAACATTATCAATACAGTAGTTGGGAATAATTTTTATGCAAAAAAACATAATAAAATTTGTAACTATAAAACCTTAAAAATCTTCTACGTTATGTTATGCTATGGAAACCATAAATCCCGCTTAAAGCCGGATTCAGAGTTTACACGACATAACATATCATAGCATAGCATAACGAAAATATAAATGTATTTAAAGTCATATATTATTTCATAACGTAATTTAACAAAACATATAATATGGCCAAATTGCATTTCATCACGGTTACGATATTTAATCGGTTATGTTCAGATGCATTCGTGTGTTATTATTGCCATCATGCACCAATTTAGTGAAATCACTTATCAAAGAAATACAGAATAACTGTCAAATAAAATTCTTACAATTTGTTTCATTTTCTTAAAATAATTTGTATAAAACCTAGTAGATTTCCATTGCAGGTTTATCCAATGCATTTTCTGAAATCGATTTTTCTTTTTCTCTGGGTTTATTGCTATTAACGTACATAATTACTATGATAATAACAGAAATAATACCATCTGTATCCATTATGATTTATTTATAACAAATGTTAAAATAAAATTGAATATATGAACAACACAATACAATATGAAGTATCTAAGTGTATGTATACATAAATAGAACTATGAAATCTTCTCTTGTAAACGACAAGTTATGTTATGTTATTTTATGCTATGATATGTTGTGTAAACTCTGTGTCCAGCGTAAGGAATAAACGTGCTCTTATGAAAGGAATTATGAATGTGAGTGAAGCGAAAGTGGTGTGTCAGAATAGGAATGTCTGGCGAAAATAAATTTCATGGTGAATCTTATTAATAAATGTTCACTAATGTTTCAAGTGTTTGCGCTACCACATTTCATGGGATATAACATGATGAAATATACGTACGAGGGTAGGGTGAAAAGTCCCTAAAAATGAAAGAAGAAATGATTTATTTGGTCAACACATATTTTATTTTTCAACATAATCTCCTTGTAGCTCGATACACTTCGTCCAACGTTTTTCTAATTTTTTGATCCCTTCCAAATAATACGATTTTAGCAATCCTTCAAAATAGGCGTTTGTCTCAGCGATGACCTCATCGTTGGAGCCAAAACTCTTTCCGCCGAGCCATTTCTTCAAGTTTGGAAATAGATAAAAATTGCAGGGGGCCAAATCTGGAGAATATGTTGGATGACGAACCAATTCGTAGCGCAATTCATGCCATTGCGACTGCGGTCGCGCTTGTTGTCAACAGAGAGCAAATGCGGCACCCATCTGGCAGATAGCTATCTCATATTCAAAGATTTATGCAAAATGTTCCGTACCCATTCGGTTGAGATGCTCATAGCTTCAGCCAGCTTGTGCACTTTAACTCGCCGATCGTCCAATATCATACCATGCATTTTATCGATGATTTCTGGCGTTGTAACCTCAATTGGACGACCAGAACGTTCGGCGTCCTTTGTAGTCGTACTATCACAACGAAAATTAGTAAACCACTTGTGAATCGCTCCACTCGATGGTGAGGAGTCCTCATAATGTTTAACAAGCGTTGCTTTGGTTTGCGTAATGTTTTTTCCACGCAAGAAATAATGTTTAATCAAGACGCGAAATTCACTTTTTTCCATGTTTTCAAAAATCTTCAAGGTTGCTTGCTTTCGATGGGTGTCAAAACAGAACTGAATGACATATCAGTCTGAAAATTTTAATGCGTTCTAGTTAAAGATGGTACATCACAAATGTCACATGAGATTTGTGATTGTGGCGCCATCTGTTTTATTTTTCAGGGACTTTTCACCCTGCCCTCGTATATATGCATGTAAGTGCAGTTACCATTATCAAATAACTTATTCAAAATTTTACTTTATAAGAAGAAGTTACGTAGAAAGGTGCATCACGTTAAATCTAGAAATATTTATTTCTTTGATTACAACAATATATTATTATCAACAAAATATTATTTTAACAATATGTAGTATTTCAAAGAAGTAGATTCGAATCATCACATTGTTTAAACTAAAGAAAGAGAGTCCGAATGAAGAAATTATGTAAGTATTCAATCAAGTTGTCCTCAGGACGCAAGAGCATTGATTGAAAACTTATTTCTTATTTTAATCGTCCATGGTGCAGTTTTCGTGGACTATAAAATATAAATAAATAAATAAATATATCATCACGCCTTTTACCCACTACTGAGTGTGGCACTCTGCATAGCAGATCTCGGTAAAAGATATATTTATGCACATGAAATGTGGTTACCAGACGTCAAATCACAGCCCCCAAAGATGTTAGTGGTGGAGGAACCACAGGGCTAATTTTAATGTAGTGAAAATGTTTGTCGACTGTGGGAATCAAACCAGGGTTCTCAGGATCTACAGGTCGACTCGATACCACTGAGCCACTTACCCCATATTTTCGTGGAATACCTCCTGTATCTAATATATGTTGTATATCCGAGTACATACATAGTTCTCTTCAGGATGGAATAAAATAGACCTAAGTTTTATGTTTGCACTTAATTGACGATACAAGAGAACAAAGGGTTTTAAAATTAGTAATTATTAAAAACAAAATATGTGTTTGTAGGTTAGTAAATATATTCTTTTATTTAATAAAATTTTATCATTTATGAAATACCTTGTACTTCTTCTATGAAATAAAAATTAAACATATAGCCTTGTATTAAGTGCCGTGCGTGTTGTAACTTTACAATAATTTATTATCTTGGTGGATGATATATTTTTACTATAACCATGAATGTTAAGGTTTTATTTCTAGTTTGAAAGCAAGTGTTATTACTTTGAGATTTTACTGGAATTGAACCTAGGAATTCTAGGATCATAAAACTATTGGAATATCTAATGTATTTGGGTATTTGTTAAATAACATATACTCTATAAAATTCCATTGAAAAATTAGATGTAGTGGTACCTAATAGACCACCGAGGTCGGCTAATAGTCATAGTTATTCACAAAAATTAATGATGTATCGAAATAAAACGTTGTTTAAGCTAAAAGGTATGTAGATTTGTTTATGTGTAACCATGTAGATATACTTGTTTTTATTTGAAAGAATGGAATGTATTTAGCAGGTAATTTTCTATTTGATCATTAATTAACACTTTTTTACTTTTGCTTCAAATTTATTACTTGTTGCTACCTGACATTCGCACTTACCAAATAAAATTCATACTTAGATGATTCAATGATTTGGCTAAAGAAAAAAAAAATTCAACATTTTGACAAAGGAGGATAGTCCAATTAAATTTAAAAAATATTTTATAAAATAAATAAATAAATGTATCATTACGTCTTTTACCCATTACTAAATAGCAAATTTCCGTAAATTATATATTTTTGTGTGATTATCAGCAATAGGGGTAACTTTTACATACATACATGACATGACGATATATCCCATCAAAATGGGCTAGCACAATCCCTAAAATATTTCATAGAACTTCTATTCATTAAATTCATCAAATAATCAGTCCTCGTTTAACAATCTCATTCTAACACACCACCCTCACTTCAACCACATTTATAAATCCCTTCATATAAGCTCATTTACTTATCACACCCGAAATCATTCATCACACAACAAAACTTCAATCACATCTATCCAATCACTCCTATTCACTTTCATTTATCTTTCTTCGACGTACATAACATTTGCGCAAAACATCTCAAATTACTCAGGCTTACTCCTAACAACGAATCTAATAATGAATCTAATAACGAATCTACAAAGATTAAACTTTTAAATAAATAAAAATAAATAATAATATATATATCATCACGCCTTTTACCCATTACTGGGTGTAGCAGTTTGCCGAAATGATATATTTATGCATATGAAGTGCGGTTACCAGCCATCAAATCACGGCCCCGACAGATTATAAATCAGTTGGTTTTGGAATCGAACTCGTGTTCTCATATCAACATTCCAAGAAGTTTGGTATGACAGTAATAGGGGTAACTTTTACTTACATATATAACATCACGCTATATCCCATCAAATGGGGTAGCGCAAACCCTAAAATATTTCATAAGACATTTATTCATTAAATTCATCAAATAATCAGTCCTTGTTTAACATTCTCACCCTCACTTCAACCACATTCATAACTCCCTTCATATAAGCTCATTTACTTATCACACCCGAAATCATTCATCACACAACAAACCTTCAATCATATCTCTCCAATCACTCCTATTCACTTTACATTTATCTTTCTTCGACGTACATAAGATATACGCAAAACATCTTAAATTACTCACGTTTACATCTAACAACGATTCTAATACCGAATCTAATAACGAATCTAACAACGAATTTACAAAGGTTAAATTTTTAAATAAATAAATATAAATATATCATCACGCCTTTTACCCATTACTGGAAGTGGCACTCTGCCGAAGCAGATCTCGGTAAGTGATATAATTTATGTGCGTGAAGTGCGGTTACCAGGCGTCAAATCACGGCCCCCATATATGTTAGTGGTGGGGGAGCCACAGGGGTAATTTTAAATTGGTGAAAATGTTTTGTTGGCTGTGGGGATCGAACCAGGGTTCTTAGGGTCCACAGGCCGACTTGATTCCACTGAGCCATTACCCCATTATTTATTATTATTTATTTTATTTATTTATTTATTTATTTACGCCAGTCTGTACAACAGGAATTTAATCCCAATTAGAGTACAGAGTCTGGAGTCACCGAGCTATAGTGTGGTAGTTCGTATATATTTAGCTTGATTGGGATTAGAACTCGGGATCTTCGGATTCGTATGCCGTAATGCTAATCACACAACCATATTGCAAGTGTAGTGTAATCTGCATTTGAAATTAAATTAACCCACCGTACTGCCCGACAATTTTGATATATGTAATAGAGCTGTAGAATTAAATAAATTTAAATAATCTTTTATCCATTACTGAATGTAGCCTTCTATAGTGTTAGATCTTGTAAGTATAACATTACCTCCAGAAATGGATGAATACGCAATGATTCATTTATTTACTTGTCCACCATGATGTTATCATGTAACAAATCCTTATATCAATCACTGCGATGTGTTGATAGGAGTATATTTATCCATTTTATGACTGAAGGTCTGTGGGAAAACAAGTAACAATTTTCCTTCAGCCATAAAAACTTATACATATTACGCATCATGTTTTCATTTCCATTGCCTTGAACACCTTGGTAACATCTACACAGCACCACGCATAAAGTAAAGAGTATAGAGGCTTGTACAAAAACACACATATACAAAGACACGTGTGTGATGTTGTGTGTATGTGTGAGTGTGTGTCAAGGTGACCTGATTCTGATAGGCAGCGGGCAGCGTCACAACCACCCGACACTGCGACAGTTGACAATCGCTTCGATAAGCCGCACCCACCGCGGCGAGGTTCGAATAGTGACAAGACAATGTTCGTTTTCAAATCACGGTAAACGATCCAAGTCTTCTAAAGTATTTTCAAATTATGTTGAATTGTATATTTTCCACTGTCAAATATGCTTTAAATAAATAAATAATATGGAAAACTCTGGCAGTACGGTTGGGTGGTTACCGTTACGACGTGCGAATCCAAAGACCACGAGTTCGTATTCCATTCAAGCTACAATATATGAATCCGAACCTTGTACTGTAATTGGGATTAAGTTTCTGTTGTGATACATACATATATTTTTTTATTACTTTTATTCAAAGCATTTTCTTGTATAATAATTTACAAATGTGCGAAAAATATAGTACCACATAGATGAAATAAATATATCATCACGTTTTTTTACCGAATACTGAAGGCGTGTTTCTTTGGACTGTGATTCATAATCAAAGTGATCAAACTTAACATGATCATGAAGAATCATGTTTCTTCGTTCGTTATTCGTTATCCCTACTCTTTCATTTTGTGATCACGAAACGACAATCCCCCTACCCTTCTGAATCATACTTTTTCTATGATTCATGTTGACTGATTCACATCGAAGGTTTAAAAATGGCGTCTGATGATAAATTTATGTGCTCTATTTGTGGAATTAAGGGAAATTGGCTGCTTCTGGAAGAATTTTTAAATGGCTTACATGGACACTCATTTATGAAATTTTAAAATAGGTTAGTTTGTGTATTTGACATTTGCAGTTATTTTAACGTTCATATCACGTCGATCGGGTTGGATTTGAATCATTATTCCTGTTCGACGTTTTCTTCAGTATCATATTTAATCATGATTCAACGCAATCACGATCAAAGGAATCATGATTTAGAAAATCACAATCACAATCCAAAGAAACACGCCTTGAGTGTAACACTCGCCCATAGAAAATTTCGGCAAGTATCATTCGTATTTTAGTGTATGAAGTACAGTTACAGTCCGTCAAATCTGGGCCTTCAAATATGTAATAGAAGGCTGTTCTACCTAGATAATTTCAAAATACTGTACTGTTAGCCCAGTTTTACTATAATGGCTAGTTGCATGGCCTAAAGTTAAATTTTAAACTTGGTTTAAATAAATAAATGCAAAGTAAAGTTACTCGAAAAAATCGAAAATATAAATATATCATCACGCCTTTTACCCATTACTGGATGTGGCAGTCTGCCGGGGTAGATCTCGGTAAGTGATATAATTATGCGGTTACCAAGCTGTCAAATCACAGCCACCAAAGATGTTAGTGGTGGAAGAGCCATTAGGGTATTTTAATGTGGTGAAATTTTTTTGTCGGCTATGTGCATAGAACCGAGGTTTTTATGATCCACAGGCCGACTCGATACCTCTAGCTACCCCATAAGTTACTGCTCATATGGAATAATTGATATTGCCGTCAAGTATATGATTTGCTTTTGTTTATTTAAACGAAGTCGGTGCAACTGGAAATAAGATGAAGTCGAAAAAGATTGTAATCAATCAATAACAAATGAATGTCAATTACAGTACAGTGGACCTACAATTTATAGTAAAATATTAACGATTAAATCACAGTATTAATTTTAGATAACTGTTAAATTTGGCGAGGTCCGAATCTGTGAACTCTCACATAAGAAGCAATAGTACAATAGTGTATCTGTTCGTAAGCTATACCTATATAAATTACAAATAAAGATCAGTTACAACCTAAATCTAGAGAACGTAATGATAACATGAATGCACAAGCACTTGCAGCCTCTTTAATAAGTTTTATTTAAAGATAGGTCATATTTTACAGCCTCAGGTAAGCACAAATGATGTCCTGAACTTAGCTGTTGAGATCGATTCATCCAACTTAAAACTGGGTCCAGATCGATTGATTACTTATTAATGTATTCTCGGAAGTTGTTTCTAAAATTTGTTAGAGTATTTTTGTATCTGAAATGAAACTAAATCAATATTTTTTCTCACATTTTACTTGACGCGCTGACAGTTTTAATAATTATTTGACAACTACCTATCATTTGTCACAAACAAAAAAACACCTACAGAGATTATTCCCAGGAATAATCATAAGAGCTTTATTCTCAGTATAAAAATGACAGGTGAAAACGCAGACATGTGACATACAATGGAGCATTTCATTGGTTTTGAGAAATGTCAAAAAATAATCTATTAAACATAAACAGCGCTTAGCATAAGATCCGCGGACCGCACTTTGAGAAAAATGTATTTAATCCTCGATGTGTACCTATTTATTTATCTTTTTGTCTTTCTTTAGCTACACCCAGAGTTAAATTAGAACTCTACGCCTCTGTAGCTAATAACCACTAAGTTGTGTAAATAAAAGGAAATATTGATTAGGAAATATCCTAATTTGATAAGAATTTCTGCTCTAATAATCACAATAACGACAAAAGCAGTTTTCAACAAAACAGTAATGACCTTTTCGATGGTAGTAATAAAAATGGGTATTAATCTTGATAAATATTGATAACTGATAACTATTTTGGATCAGCTGGTTATATACTCAAGAAGAATATTCAAATTAGTGTGAGGTTAGTAAGTAGGTAGTAATTTTACTTTTCATTTATTAGAAGTTCATTCAAGCTTATGTATAATGCATTACTTTCGTTTTTAATTTACATAGCATGTTGTATTAATCATTAAATTAACTACAGTCTGGCTGCGAAAGTATTTTTGTAAATAATACGATAATCATTTATGATGATTTGATAATGAATGTATTTATTCAGTAAGGCAATGGAACAAAGTTTTGTTTGAAATGGCACTGGTCGGCTAGACACTATTGCAACGTAACTAATCTATCCTTGGTAGGCCGGAGAGACCGTTCAACGAAACGATTTTCTCTCTACAAATAATTACTTAATCATGTCGGTAGTGCAACGTATGTATGTGTGTATAATTTATTAGCGAGTAATGCAGAACAGCGTCAATTCATTGATCACTAATCCCTTATTATAGGCGTCTATTGCAAATGATACGTAATTTATTCCCAACTATAAATTCTTATCAACATATCTGACTACTATAATCCACAATTTATATCCTATTTATTTCTTGTGACCTTTTAGCCCATCCTCAACATTCTCACTTTGAAACAAAAAAACAAAGCAAGTTTCTCAGCACATACAATTTGGAAACTAAGAAACTTCCAAGTATCGTCTCAATGTCTTCATCGGCGTGTCAAATAGCACAATTAAAATTCCGTCGAAATCGCGGTGACCATCTTCGTTCTCCCGAAGGAGAGAACGCGTTCAAGCTCTAATCGGGCTGATGTCGATATGGCAGATACCTGTTTCGTTGGGTTTGGAACCTTGATAACCGAGTGGACTAACGGTCACTGCGTGTCTCGTAAATTAGTTTAATGAACTTGGTATTGATAAACCTGCTTTATATGGCGAGAGCTACTCTATTGCCCGATCACTTTTACTTACTGCGACTGACTGGGCTCTAGTGTCCTCTCTCTCTCTCTGTCACACGCAGCACTAGTACAGTTTACACAGCAAGAGAAAAGTGTCTGCTTATGTTTCATTCATGAACAAAAATTGGAACATGGTATCCATAACACCATTATATCATAACCAAAATTTATCTCTTCCATACTACACACATTTGTTTCCTTTTTACACATGATTCAGGATCATATATATTGCTTTAAATATTTACATGTGAGTTGATGATGTTTGTTTTTAAAATGAACGTACGAGGATTATCAATAAAATATATTTCTCTGGTTACTTGCAACAAATTTTGACGACGCTGGGAATTAAACCCATCTTCTTGCCTATATATGGGGTAATGGCTCAGTGGTATCAAGTCGGCTTGTGGATCCAAAGATCCCTGGTTCGATCCCCACAGCCGACAAAACATTTTCACCAATTTAAAATTACCCCTGTGGCTCCACCACCACTAACATCTTTGGGAGCCGTTTAACCGCACTTCACGCGCATAAATATATCACTTACCGAGATCTGCTTCGGCAGAGTGCCACATCCAGTAATGGGAAAAAGGCGTGATGGTTATATATATATATATATATATATATATATATATATATATATATATATATATATATATATATATATATATATATATTATATATATATATATTAGGGTGTCCGTTATTTTGGAAAAGTCGGAAATTTGTTGCTCACTACCCTTAGAACTAATCAGAAAAAATAAAAAAAAATTGAGTCATCATCGCAGGTCCGAAAAATGACGTTAACACGTACCTGTAGAGGGGTCAAAATTTACATGTAGTTTAAATTGGGAAAATGCCATTTTTGATACTTTTATGTATAACTTTTTATATGTTCAAGCTAAAAATATTTCAAGATAACTACCGGAAAGCTAATAAAATAAGCTTTCAAACAGACTAAAATGCAAGTCATTTGAATAAAAATTGACGGCGCAGCGTCAATTTGAGTAATACTAACTTTGAAGTAAATAAACGACAAAAACGTTTATATAGGCCGTCAATTTTTACTCAAATGAATTGAATTTTAGTCTGCTATATATATTTATATTTATTTCTTACCTATACTACGCTTGTCTACAAAGTCACTTGAATTTTACTTTCCTTGTATGTCAAAGACAGTCTCAGTTTCAAATCCCGACGGTTGTCGTTTTTAGCTTCTAAAATGAATAAAGTAATTATGTGAATGAAACTAATGTGGTGTTTCAGAATAAGAATGTTTGACGAAGATTAATTGCGGGGTTGATCCGATGAATAAATATACACTAAATGTTTCAAAGGTTCGTGCTCCCTCATTTCATGGTATATAGCGTAATGTTACCTATTGCATGTAATGTAAAATTAAAATTATCTTTATAAGTATTTATTTTTAAAATACTAATAAATCTATGAAAAGATCCATGGAACAGTAAATAAATAATCTCTCGTATTTTTTATTAACAAAAAAAAAAATCAATACAATCGATTCCACTCAACTGAGTCATCGGTTTATCGGGCAGCTGCTTATTTGGGATACATTTTGAAGAACAGATACCAATCGAGAAAATAATAGGAATTCTTTTTGCTTCTGTGGAAAACCTGTCGTTAATCGGGATAATGAATATAACATCAAAATTTATAAGTATGTATTAAAAGTGTAAACAAAAGAGTGCATAAAACAAAATTTTTTTAGGTAAATAGCATAAAAAATAATAGCTCCAATTAGGGATGGCTGCTCGGTCAATTGACCGGTCAAAAGTTGTCAATTGACGATCAATTTGACTGATGTTAAAATATTTGACCAAATCGATTTGACTAATTAAAAAAAATGAACTGCAAAAAAACAATAATTTATTGAATAAAATACTTCTTTGGTAAAAAGAAAAACAAAATGTAAATAAATAAATAAATATATCATCACGCCTTTTACTCATTATTAGGTGTGGCACTCTGCCGAAGCAGATCTCGGTAAGTGATATATTTTTGCGCATGAAGTGCGGTTACTAGCCGTCAAATCACGGCCCCCAAAGATGTTAGTGATGGAGGAGCCACAGGGGTAATTTTAAATTGGTGAAAATGTTTTGTCGGCTGTGGGGATCGAACCAGGGTTCTTTGGATGTACAGGCCGACTTGATACCACTGAACCAGTACCCCATCAAAAATAATAATAATAATAATATAAGAAATAAACACGAAACATGTGCGCGATTACCCCAGCTATATTATTAACACACCAACCCTCAAAAAGTGCTACATAAAGAATTATGCTACCGGAACGCTCCTCACTACTTAACTATTTGACGCGAGCAATTTGACAAATAACCAGTCAAATACTAAGTCAATTGAACGAAGAGTATTTGATCAGTCAATTTTCATCCCTAGTTCCAAGTATAGTATAGGGAACCTGAAGCTTATAATAAATTCCAATTTATACGAACACAATTTTATTTTTGTTTTTATTTTGTCAAATTGCCAAAAAATGCAACATGAACATGTAATATTATTTACTTCATTATTTTACAAAATTTGATTTTCAACTTTATGAAATTTATAAATATAAGGAAAAACGCAATTACAAAAATAATTAAAATAATAAAATTTATATTATACATCCATAACATCACGCTATATCCCATCGAAAGTGGTAGTACAAACACCAGAACCATTCGCAAAACATTCATTCATAAGACTCATTAAATAATTAATCCTCGTCAAACATTCTCATCCTAAAACACCACCCTTGCTTCAATCACATTCATAGTTCCATTCTTATAAGCTCATTTACTTATGGACCAACACATCTAACAACAAATCTAATAACAAGGACTGAAAATGAAACAAAAAGATAAGAAAGGAAGGAAATGTCGTCTTGCGCTTGTTTATGAAAGTAAATTTCACACAATTGCAGTTAAACACTCTATGTAAGAACTGAAAATGAATCAAATATATAAGATAAATACTTATTTAATATTACAAAAAGTGTATAGAAATTGTCACAAAATTAATATACAATTCTTACACATCGTTAAAAAATTCGTTTATATTATAGTATGTTTTTGAAATGAACAATTTGCAGAGTTTCTTTCATACATAGAATGTATAATGATGTATTTGTTTTGTAAAGAGATCGAGGTTCGTGTCTTACCGAATCGTTGTAGTCTCCCGCTTGTTGTGAACAAATCCGTAAATTATCCCAACCAATTCAGCTGTAAGCCTGTTAATAAAAACTAGTAATGAATATATCACAGTACTTTGTGCATTTTCAAGTACAACAAACAACATTCGCACCAACATACAGCCAGTCCCAATAAACGTTAATTATTACTTTGTATCCACTCATAACTTAGTGCAAAGTTACAGCTAGTGTCCTCCGCGTATTATAAGGTCTTTACTGGGACATAACTCCTCAAGTATAATCTGGGATCTATGGCTGCGGACGCAGTAATGAATTATCGCTGAATACGTGTAAATAATTTTATAAAACGGCTTGTCACTTCCTACACAGCTGTGTTACTCGCAAGCTTTTGACCAACACTTGGTGCGCACCCAGATGAGGATAAATCAAATTATGAACACTCTACCGGGAAATAAATCCTAGATAGGAATGTTTTCACACACCTTTCCCAAATAAAGACATTTTATTTTGACAACGAACCCGAATGAAACGAAATTTAGATAAATATTGCACTTTTACATAGGCGACTGACTCTGTCGTAGCAGATCTCGGTAAGTGATATATTTTTTCGGTTATTAGCCGTAGAATAATGGCTACTAAAGATATTAGTAAAGAGGAAACCGTCGGAATAATTTTAATGTTGTGAAAATGAACTCAATAATTATTTTTATTTATATGCTTACATATTTAGAATATTCTTTAGATCATTTGTGATGATATAAATATGCTTTTAAGGCAAATGTGTAACAACGATATGCGCAGGGATATTGAAAATTATAAGCGCTGATTTTGGTTAAATTAGATTGGTTCGATTTCCATAGCTGATAACCAATTTTCGCCACTTTAAAACTTCCCCTGTGGCTTCCTTTCTACTAACTTCTTTGGAGCCGCTGGTAGTCGCACTTCACGCGCAAAATATCTCACTTAGCGAGATCTGCTACATCAGAGTGCCACACGCAGTAATGGTTAGAAGGCGCCATGATATATATATTTATTTTATTTTAAATATGAGGTCAATTACGTCTTCCTTTACACATAAAATCGAATTATGTTTACAAGATTTTTTTATGGATATTGCTTGTATTTGAATTTGGTTTGCATTTTATTAAGTGCTTTGTCAAAAATAATTTTCGAAAATGCCCAAAATGTTTTTGTCTAGTACAGTTTTCAAGATTCCAACATTAACTACTACGAGCCCTCTCCCACTTCAGTTGGCCCAATTTTATTTTTTCGTTTGATGTTATATTTTACTGTTTTATTTCTCGTGTAATATGCAAGATAATGAATTGAAATTTTAATGAGACATACACTAGTATATTATTAATAAACAGATAAAATTTTAAGTCAATCAATACATACATCTAGAAATGACAGCCATTGAAAGAGGAAGTAAACATTTCCGTTTTAACTAAAAAAAATGTTTTATTAAAAAACTGTATAATAAAGTTTGTTTTAATTAATAATTAACTTCAATTTCATCCGCCAAACTGCCGACAAGATAATAATCATGATAGTTCATTTGTGGGTTGGTTTAGTTTATGTGAAGAAAAAAAAGAGAGTTATACTGCTATACATTTTCAGGCAGATTCATAAAGCGGATTAGCGCTAACACCATTTTTCATTTCGTTTTTAACTCTCTTTTCAATGTATGAATCAAGTTTATTTTAACTTGAGTTAAAAAGAGAGTTAAGTAGCATCAAATTTAGTTTATTCTTTTGATCTGTTTCAATTTGAAACAGAGTTATAGATAATATTAAAAACGGTGTTAGCGTTATCCGTTTTGTGAATCTGCCTGTATGTGTTTAAAGTATATTTAATGTTAAATTTAGTTAAAAATGTTGAAAATTAATTGTAGAATTTAGTAAATTAAAGTTACCTGGATTTTTAATATACTTAATTTAAATTTTTAACGAAAAAATTAGATTCGGGCCAACTGATGCTAGACTGGACTCGTATTTATTCTCTTTTAACGATTCAATATGTTTCATTTAATATTTTATGGAAAACTTAAGAAACGTGAAAGTACATAATCAGAGAACAGGAAAATTAAAAATTATGCTCAAAAAATAATCAAATCAAAGACATAATTTATTTGATCTAGTAACTAACTCATAGATATTACTTCTTGACAGCTCCATGCTACGTCCACTATCCTCTATTTTATTGGTAGCTCGGCTCATCTAAGCAAATAAAATAAGCATCTTTCATTATTATCTAATATTTTTATTATAAAGTTATATATTAACAAAGAAAATAAGATACCAGTATTTAGTACCAAATTTAATCAACGGATACTATATTATACATTGTTAGTCGCGAATAGATATTGTGGCAGTGATAACGTAATAGGAAAGGTATTCATCAATATTTAAATGTTTAAAAGTATGTAAATTCTACAATTAATTCAGAGGAACATATTGTTTTAAAGTAACAATCAAATAATGCATCACAGATTTCGCAATCAATATTTCTATGAGATTGTTAAGCAATATTTCTATATAGTAAAATATGATATGCGATCTAAAAACCGCGTGATACATTTCTAGCTCATCGCACCTTTCTGTATCTCCTTGTGTATGTATATGTATGAGTGTCGCACCCATCTCACGTCGATCCATTCACACGGGGCTGCGTGCCCCTTTACCTTTCTCTCCGCGCGTCCCTGGCCCACAAGCGACGTGGACATCGGTACATACATGACGTGCTGGAATACCAAGCCACTCATGGTAAGCGCAGCCCACCACGATGTATGGAAGAATGCATTCGTGTTATTATGGGTTAATGATTTGAGAAAAATCTCATAAATGTTTATAAGTTATAAGCTTGTCAAATTGTGTCATAAATCGTTTAATCAATCTTAGAATAAATAATTCCAGCCCTGAAGAGGTCAGTTTTGACTGACGAAACGTTGGCAATAAAAACATACTTTTTAACAAGCTGAAAATTGAAATTTATTTCAAATTGTTCGGTCTCCAAGGTCATTGGATCAACGGATAATTAACAATAATTGGGACCAATCAGCGAAAAATTGGAAAATAAATAAATAAATAAAAGAGAACAAGAACATATGTATATTTCTAACTAAACTAAATTTCTATTATTTATGGAAAATATCATAAATATAGATAAAATAGCATGTACATTTTTAAAATCACCTGAAATTGACACTATATTATAAAACGACACTATAATGGATCCTATTATTCCCAACGATGAAGTTTACAACACGAGCAAGCAAATCCAGCGACAATTGTAATTGTCGGAGGGAATAAATAATAGCCATTATATTGAGGTATACGAGGTGTGGTTATTAAATTACGAGACTGACGCTGCTATAGACGAAGTACGCATGCGCCAAACACCAGCAACCGTCAGCTTTTAACGTGAAGATTTCTCTTTCGAATGCAGTTCCTCTCGCTTCTGTAAACAAATCCGTATAGCCGTAGCATTCGTTCTAATTAGAATTGTTTTTTTGATTCGCCGAAAAAATGTTAAGTGCAACATTAGAGCAACGAATTGTTGTGAAATTTCACATGAAACTTGGCAAAACTTCTACTGAAACTTATAATTTATTTAAAAAAGTACCCGAATTGTGGAAGAACAAGTCATGGTTTCTCTATCAAAACAATGCACTGGCTTATTCCGCAATGTCTGTCAAGAGATTTCTAGCCAAGTACAGCATGCCAGTGTTGGACCATCCGCCTTATTCGCCAGATCTTGCACCGTGCGACTTGTATCTGTTTCCTAAGGTGAAATTTGCTTTAATAGCAACAAGATTTGAACTTTAAAAGAGAAATCGGCACGCGTTCTGAAAGAGCTGACAGAAGAAGACTTCCAGCACTGTTTCGAACAATGGAAGATTCGCATGGAGCATTGTAGGGATAGAGGAAGGGTGTATATTGAAAGTGATAATAAGTAAATAGGTATGGAATTAAAATAAAATGTTAAAACAGCATCAGTCTCATTATTTAATAGCCACACTTCGTATACTATACTTTATCTACGACTAATATATTACCCACAAGATTTTTATAATTTTGTTTCATAACAATCCCAAACTAAATAAAATTACATTAGCATTATAATATTAAGCATATTCTGTTTGCCATTTCGATCATATTTAATTTGTTTGGCTGGCATACTTCGTTTATTTATTAGTAGTAGATTTACTGATTTCTTATTAATTTTACAGTAATTCATTCCAATAAGTGCATCAATTTTCTTAGTTTAGTTCAGTTAGACATGTTGTCTAATTTATCTGAAACTTATTTAAGCGAACCAAAGGGCAACTGGAATGCATCTATTTCGTGATGTACTCGTAACTATGGTGAAAAAGAAATGTCATTTTGTGTTGTATTTTTTTAAATATTTATTTGTATTGCTTTCTTCTTCATAGTTATCGAACAGTCCTCATGATTATTTTATTTGCGCAGAGAAATTGGATTCATGACTATTATTTATACATGGCATAATGTAGCAAAAAACACATTTATAGTACATACAATAGTCATAGATAAAGAATTTGAAAATCATTTTCAATTTAAGAAGTTTTAAATGACGTAACTATACATACATACATAATATCACTATAGATCCAATTTAAAGGGTAGTAGAACCCTTGAAACATTAATTGAACATTTATATATTAAATTCATCCTACAATTAAATGCCAGTAAATGTTTCTCATCATTCATAATTATTTTCATGCAAACCCGTTTATTTTTGCTCAATATATGAATAATATTCAATGGCATTTATTTTTGTCCTGAATTGAAACAAACGTACTATTCAGTAATGAGTGAATGATTTTTTTCTATTTCTTCATTAGCTTGTTGTTAAGAAACGATTAAGATTTCTACTCATGTGTCAATCATCCCAAGATAACTTTCAATTATCAGCGATGGGACATGTGTGGTGGGAGAAGGGAGAGTGGCAGGTGCGCACGCGCACGCTAATGAAACATCTGAGCGTCGCGATCGTGAGCGGCTCGGGGCGGACCGTTGCCAACGTTACCCACGTTGCCCGACGTCCGACGTTCGACTTCACATATTGTAATTACTTTTTAATGAAGACCTGCGCTTCTTTCTAACCGGTGAAATTATAGTGTTTATAAAATAAGCACTTTGCATGCTTTTTGAAAAAATACTGTATTAGGTGCCTTTTTATTTACTTGTTTTCCCTCTCATAACGCTATTTTAATTATTATAATATTCTCTTTTAATAAAATTTAACTAATCGTACGCTACGAGTACTTCCACCTACATAAGAAATTAATAGCTAAATAAATACGCATTCCCTCTAAGTGAATTTTATTTAAAAAACTAGCTATTACCCGCGACTTCGTTCGCGTGATCTACAATTAAAATGCGAGTACCCGGCATGCGTTGCATTGCAACTCAAAGAAAGAAAGTGTTTGTGTTTAATTCTGTTTATTGAAGTGCTTTTGGATACACAATATTTTCTGTTTTTCACTTTGGGACGTACACGAATAAATAATAAGATTTTCCGACGCGTGAGCATGCCACATACAGCTGTCCATGTGAGAAGCATGAATTTTTCAAATTTAGTCCACAAACCTGTAGCGATTGTCCCTGTGCTTTGTTGTTGGTCATTGCAAATGCGAATCGTAGCGAAAACTGCAAACGTTTGAATTCGAATGGCATAGGTCTGAAGCTTTATTATACCTATATATTAAGATTTGAATCAAAGCAGTGCAGTACTTTTCAGGATAGCTAGCGGCCATTTTGTTTCAAGATGGCGGACTGAAGCTTTATCATATCTATATGTTAAGATTGGTTGCCTTCTATGTCTATACCAAATTTGAATCAAATCAGTGCAGTACTTTTCAAGATATCTAGCGGCCATTTTGTTTCAAGATGGCGGACTGGACTTGTGCTAAGTCAGAAACCTTCGCGGGCGTGCGCACAACAACTTAGCACAGTTTCATCGCAATCGGATGAATGATGTAGGAATGCATACGGGACAAACAAACAAACAAACATTAATTTTTATATATATAGATATAGATATATCGTATCATCAAATAACACGATTTAAACATTCACTGAACATTTATTCACCAGACTCATCTCGAACTGCAGTTACTTTTCGGCAAATATTCTTATCCTAATACAAGAGACTCAACGATTTTTACGATTACGAATCGCTGATTACGATTACGATTATTTAGTATAGATAGATTAATTTAATAGTATTGCAATAGCAATCAATCAGTTACAATAAAATAATTTTATTATTTATCAGTTTAGGATATAAATTTAAAAAGTCTTATTTAAGTAAGTAAACGAATGCAAAATTCAAAGTTCAAAAGAATAATCAACAGCATTGGAGGTTGTATTTTGTAATTATTGTTAGTATGAATCACTGAACAAGTAACCATAGTAGAAGAGACAGCTATAACAAACGATTGTTACGCAATTACTGGTGACATCTCTTGTTGCCCCACATAATTATTATTAAAAATACCGATAATGTAGAATACATATTTATCATTCTCGTGATTGTAATGACTAAAATATTTCAAAATAATTAAAATAAATATATATTACAAAACAACAAAAACAAACAATTAGCAAAAAACTAGTTTTATTGAAAAATATTTAAAATATTAATTAAACACCTACTAGTATGCAACACAAATAAATATGAATAATGTATATTTTTTGTCTTCTAATGCACACTCTCATTTATCATTTCGCTACTTTCTTCAGTATCCGTATTCGTATATGTTGCTGTTACTGTTGTTATTGAAAGAGATGTGATATTTTCATCCCGAATTATTGAAAATTAGTTTATATTTACTAAAAAATAATTTTCATAATTATAGAGTTTTCAAATTTCACAATATTGTATTAATTACTTACATTGATTAATATGTGGGATAGCCCCAATATTTAATTTGTTTGATGATGTGTATCGATACTGTCAATTTTGAAAATGACAACTACATACGACATTGTGCTTAAGAGTACTACTATAAGGTACATCAATTAAATCATTTCTATTAGTGTCTTCCGGCAATGTTTTCCGTAATAAATTCTTCCGTGGTAAAACATGGAAAAACATTCTTTCAATTTTCTTTCTACTATAATGTGGTACCACACACTCCTAAAATTATACAATAGTTTAAAATAAAATATAAAATTATAAAAGATAACTACTCACCATTAAATATAGATTGCAATAATAACGATAGATATGTTTGTTATTTACAAATTTTACTTGTCAAACATTTAAATATGTAATCTGTTTAACAATAGGCGTATTCCATTTGCCATTTGAATCAGATCTAACTTCCATTTACTGATCCAGATCACTTATTTATTTCGCTGGATTACTTCGTTGCCTGTATTTTCAGTACTAAAATTACAGATTCTAATTTACTTTGAAGTAATTCATCAAAATAAGTGCATCAGTTTGCTTAATTCAGTACATTTAATCATGTTGTATAATTTATCTAAACTGATTTAAGTGAACCAAGTGGCAAATGGAATACAGCTAATATCAACCATTTAAATATATCCTACTATGATTCCTATTATTAATTTTAAATTGATTTAGTTCATTTGAGACAGCAAGAGATGGCATTAAAAATCGCGTAACAAAGTAACTTATGCAGCTGTCCAGGCCCTGGTATGAATCGTAGTCTGTAACTGTCTGTTATGATTTGATTATGTTATGATTGAAACCATGGCAATAATGTTAAATTTTGACATCAATTTAAAGATTTTAACTATATTACTATTTTTTCAATTATATAACGTACTCAAATCATAACGAACATAGTTACAAAGTGTGGTAAAAATCTGTTATCGATTATTGGAATCGAAATCAGGTTCTCCTTTAATACGTTATCAAGAATGTGTTTGACACCATGGAGCTCTGGATACTCAAAGCTGAAGAATATTTCAGTCATATTTTAACAGCGGTGACCAAGAATTAAAGTATTTGTACCTACTTGAACATGCATCTATATCTATCATTGTTAGAATTTTAATTCTATTTTTTTTTTATAATTCTAATATGGTATTGGTGCTAGAGTATAATATGTTTTTAAGTTTCAATTTTAAATTTTCTTATCAGTAAACTGTTATTAAAAACATAATTAGAACTACATCCAAAAAGGAAACTCCGAAATCAATTTCGCCAAGCCTACTTTCCACGAGCCAAATTGAAAAAACTGAGTTAGTTAATCAAAACAGTGTGACAATGAACTTCTACCATATACGAAGCACAAACACACACATACATGCACATATAGAGACAGAAACCGAGCTAACATACTCGTATTATCGATACACTAAGTTATAATAGCATAACTCTGTCAGTCGAAGCGCACATGAATTCTAATTAAAGATATCAGCGACTGATAAATTGACAATTGGACACGAATTGAAACGTCGCGTAATCAGGAATGACATCGCCATGATGAATTATAGCCTTTCAACTGGAGAATTGTAAGTGTTATTCTCTATTACAACCATGGCTTATCGAAATATTTCGATGAATTGTTCCACTACTCACAAGACGCGTCCACACACACACACAAAAAACACATAAATATTCTCAAGGTCTTTAAAAGCACTTTTAATTTTTAAAGACAATATTTTTATACAAAAATGAAAAATAAATAAATAAATAAAATAAATATATCATCACGCTTTCTACCCATTACTGGGTGTAGCATTCTGCCGAAGCAGATCTCAGTAAGAGATATATTTATGCGCGTAAAGTGCGGTTACCAGCCGTAAAATCACGGCCCCCCAAAGATTTTAGTGGTTGGGAGCCACAGGGATAATTTTAAATTGGTGAAAATGTTTTGTCGGCTGTGGGAATCGAACCAGGGTTCTTAGGATCCACAGGTCGACTTAATACCACTGAACCATTACCCATACAAAAAATGAATAATAAATGCATAATTTAAATATAAAGTAACTATAATTTTAGAAAATACTTAAAAAATATGATCAGAGGTAAAAAAATATAAAAAAAAAAATATATATATATATATCATCACGCCTTCTACCCATTACTGGGTGTGGCACTCTGCCGATTCAGATCTCGGTAAGTGATATATTTTGCGCGTGAAGTGCGGTTACCAGTCGTCAAATCACGGCCCCCAAAGACGTTAGTGGTGGAGGAGCCACAGGGGTAGTTTTTGAAATTATGAAAATTGTTTGTCGCCTGTGGGAATCGAACCAGGATTCTCAGGATCCACAGGCCGACTTCATACCACTGAGCTAGCCACCCCATAAAAAATATAGTCCAACTAAAATTTTAAAATTCCTAAATTTCGTTAAAAATAATAATAAAGTATTAAGAGCATTTTAGTCCAAAAATGAGAAGAGACACATACCTTGTTTCACGTGTGAATCTAGCAGAGAGAGTACTTATAACGGTGTTTTATCACTAATCACTGTGAGAGAAACCCAATTTTAAATTTACTAAATAATGTTGAAGATACTTGCCACCATTTTAACGTATTGGTAGTTAATTAAAATTGAGAACTACGTGTACATATTCAATTAAACTTTTCAAATAATGACATAGTTAATTCTAATAATAAAATAGTGAATTTACTATGTATTTATCAAGTAAACTGAAAATATCGCATCGAAATTATAAATTTAGTTTATGTAGTCATATAAAAAATTGTAATTAGGAAATACTCGTAGAACTTTGGGTCATAACGGATTTTCGAGCGCTCTGAGGGAATGAAGATTGATTTTTGTCCGTAGTTCATTTTTAAAATTAACAATTCTAAGGAAATCTTTAAACTATATCAAATATGAAAAAGAAATGATAATTTACCACTTACTTTTCTGTTTACATGCGGTAATGGCTCAGTGGAATCAAGTCGGGCTGTGGAACCTAAGAACCCTGGTTCGAGCCCCACAGACGACAAAACATTTTCAATAATTTAAAATTACCCCTGTGGCTCCCCTACCACTAACATCTTTGGGGGGCGTGATTTGACGGCCGCACTTCCGGCGCATAAATATATCTCTTAATGAGATCTGCTACGGCAGAGTACCACACCCAGTAATGGTTAAAAGGTGTGATGATATATTTATATTTTATTTATTTATTTTTCTGTTTATAACTGATTTAAGGTAGTACTAGTGTGACGGTGGCGCCATCGGTTATCGAGTGGCGAAACTGACGCTCAAAAAAATTTTAAAATTGAATAAAATAAGTGTTTTATACCTATTATGATTTGAATATCTTGAATTGTTAACAGGTTGTTGGTCTAGTGAATTTTCAAATACCATGTGGTGTTACTTTTATAAATTGGAATTCTTAATTTTTCGTTAAAAACAAGGCTTTACATGGTTATATATCCATTACTAAACGATAAAAAACGTTCTCCTTCTGATACAATATACATGGATAGTTCTACAACATCATACTAGTTTTTCAAATGAAACTGCAAAATTTTAGAGGCACACAAACCAAATATGTGCGATTCTGAGTGATGATCGCCATAAGCCCCGTGTATAAGAACTCAACTTTACAAGCGAATATATTTGTTCACAGACGATGAATGTGTTTCATATTTTAATAGGATACGTATGACTATCCAATGTTTACGTGCGCCAAATTTCATTCAGATCTGCAAATTTTTTTTTCACGCTAGTACTACCTTAAATGAAATAAAAAACAGTTCATAGAAACAAAATCTGTCAACATTGTGCTGCTTCCAACGCTTATCTGTGTTCTCATTATAATAGTTCAAATTTGTAAGGATTCAAATGAATGGCAATCGTAGTGGATAAAATCGAAGTAAAACTTGCATTTCTTAATTAGCAAGTAAGAGATCGTGCGTTGAAATCTCGCTGACTTTTACTTTTATCAAAAAAATACGATTGTGTCTGAGTGGTTCGGATTCCACTATAAGCTGTTGGCCCCATGTAATGTAATTGGGATTAAGTTCATGTTATGCAGAGTAACAAAATGAATAAATATAATTTTAGTTCACTTATTTTCCGGATATCACTTTCCATCGGTTGCGCAGTACATAACAAATTAAATATGTTGATGTTAGTTTCTTTTTCTTGAGAAATATTGAAAATGAAACAAGTTGTTTATTTCTTGTTCCTTCAACAAATTCATTGTCAAGTCATTCTGACATGGAGTAAATATATTTAGTTCCTAACGAAACGAAAATTTCTTCTATTTGCGCAAAAGAAGAACATTTGGAATCAAGTGGATTTCTCCACAACCTGAATGAGCAACATACGGCACTAAGAGCGATTGCGCACGAGTCCTTCAGTGTGTCATGCGCGACACATGTCCACACGACTCTTACTCCAATTCAACACGTTTTTGTACTTTATCAACATAAATCTCCGATCTAACGTCAGCGTGTTTTAGTTGATAACCTTAGCTACAACTCTAGCGCCAGGTTCGCTAAGTAGTCCCAACCACTGCCCGTTGTAGACACACAACTAGAGTTATGTAATTCGCATATTTGCAACACCTAACTTTGCTCAGACTAAAAATGTTGAACTTATAGATTAATTAAGTATTACAAAAACTGTTACTGTATTTAAAACCTTTTTGAACCATAGAACCTGGGGTAAATCGGTCATTCCAAATGTTAGGGTAGATTTAGTGAAAGAAATTCAATACATCTGAAGGGTGCAACTTACAAAATGGGTACAGAAGCATGGTGATAAGACTTATACATATATTTTCAAAGAGTAATAAAAATTTTAGACGATATCTAAATACAAATCGGAACATATGTATATGTAGGCATTTTATGCTTTAAATGATATTAGTTAGTTATAGTTTTAGTATTAGTTTCATTTATCTTTTAACTTTTAGGTACAAATTTAAGGATGTAGTTCATATGTTCTTTTATTAGTATAGAATTTTCTTAGTGGAAATGAGTTCTTTTAGTGTAATGTTAGTTAATAATAGTTTTATTATCTTCTTTACTATAAATTTTTGTTTATTTTTTTAAGCATTTAGTTGTTAGGTTAGTAGAAAACAGTACCTTTGTCTCAGTTCCAATTTTCGGCACTATTAATGCATTCTTATTTTTAAATTGCAATTAATTTTTGGATACACTTTATTCATTTTAGCCTCACTCCTAAATAGTTTAGTACTCTTCATCTCCTTCCATTTAATCAGTTTTCTCTACAACCCTTTAATATATTCTCATTTTATTCTAACTGAACGTGACATATGCGATATCATTTTTCTTCTAATTTCTTCCAGGATTAGATACCTAATTTTATGCCTCTGCAGCACCGCGTCTGAAGCATGTGATTAATGTAATATATTGTTAAACAAACGTGCTTGTATGAAAGGAATTATGAATGTGGATGAAGCTAAGGTGGTGTGTCAGGATAGGAACGTTTGGCGAAGATTAATTGCGGAATGAATCTGATGATTTCAGAAAAGTGCAGGATTTTTTATTTTAGTTTTGTTGTTCAGTAATTTCACTGGAGTGTTTACCTGCAATTGTGTGCAATTCACTTTCAAAAACAAGCGCAGGGACGACACTCCCTTCGTTTCTTGTCTTTTTTATTCGTTTTCTGATCTTACATTGAGTGTTTAACTGCAATTGTGTGGAACTCACTTTCAAAAACAAGCGTAGAGCGACACTCTCTTCCTTTATTTTCTTCTAATTCGTTTTCAGTTCTTACGTAGAGTGTTTAACTGCATTTGTGTGAAATACACTTTCAAAAACAAGCGCAGGGCGACACTCCCTCCCTTTCTTATCTTTTTGATTCATTTTCAGTTACTGAAATGTGTGGACTTTTCTTTCATATACAAATGCAGGCTATCGCTTTCATCTTTTCTAATCTTTGTAGATTCGTTGTTAGCTTCGTTATTAGATTCATTGAGCGTGAGTAATTTGGGATGTTTTATGCATATGTTATGCACGTTGATGAAAGAAGATGAATGGTAAGTGAATAGGAATGATGTGATTGAAGGTTTATTGTGTGATAAATGATTTCGAGTGTAATAAATGAATGAATTTATATGGAGTGATCTATGAATGTGGTTGAAGTGAGGGTGGTGTTTGACGAGGGCTGATTGATGAGTGTGATGAGTGAATGTTTTATGAGTGATTTTAGGGTTCGTGCAACCCCATTTGTTGGGATATAACGTGAAGATATGTATGTATGTATGTATGTAAGTATGATATATTGAAAATGTACACAAGAAATATATTTTACCACAAATAAAATGACTGACGTAATAGAATCAACCAAGCCAAGCCACTGAACACAACGTATACATATCTTGAAACTTATAAGTCTACCATGCTGCAACAAATTAGAATTTGACAATTCGCATCCCGGTTAGTTGTATGTAGATATCCACATCAGTTGCAAAACTGCGAAGGATTTCCAAACAAGCAGGTCGTTCTACGGAGTATTTATTAGCGGTAAGCAGCGTGATACCTCGGTGGACACTTGGACAGCTCTGACCACGAAGCTACGGAGTCGCAGAGGTTACACACATGACACACAGCTTACCTACATATTTAGGAACCTGTCCTCGACTAACTTATAACATGCCGAGTCGGAACGTTTATGTGGCAATAAGCACCTGACGCGAGGTTTATTTTCTCTTTCGAGACTTTTATAGAAAATTCACTAATATTTTGTACAAATATATATATTTAAAGCATATCTATTTCTATTTAATGCAACCTTATTTTAAAATTAAATATTTTAATAATATTGTATATATAATTACAGTTCGCAAATTAGAGATATTATCGGCTGTATCATGTAACATATCTTTACGACGTCGATAAATTTTACAAGCTTTGGCATCACCGGTTTTGTCTTGACGTTTGTCAAATTTGTATTTATTTGAATAAAAATTTGACAAACTTCTAACCCAAACCGATGTTGCCAAAGCTAAAAAAAGTTATCGATGTCGTTTATTATTAACGATGTGTTACATGATACAGCCGTATATAATTTTCTTCGATTTTAATACAAGGCAATCGTAGATCAGTGGATAAATGCGAGGTAAAACTTGCGTTTCTTAATTAGCAAGCAAGAGGTCATGCGTTCAAATCTCATTGACTTTAAACTATATCAAAAAAATACGATTGTGTCTGAGTGATTTGGATTCCACTATAAGCTGTAGGTCCCCTGTAGTGTAATTGTGATTAAGTTCCTGTTGTACAGAGTAACAAATAAATAAATAAATAATATTATTAAATATTTTAAACATGAGTGCGCCAAAATTATAATCGAATTGACAGATTTAAAATTGTATTATTATATTTGTTACTGTTCTAATATTTATGTACCAGTCTAGTGATAAACTGAACATTTTTTATATTACAACATAAAAATTATTGAAGTTTAGTGCCAAAGATTTATATAGTATTGGGTTATAGTTATTTTTATTTGTTATTTTGTAAACAAGGAAATTAATCTCAATTACAATGGAAAGAAAGAAATCTCACTGTAGAATTCGAACCATTCGGACATAATTTTACTTTTGGTTATACACACAAGTGAATGAGGTTTAAATGCAAACTTTCGCTTAAGTAGTGACCAATCTAAATATGAAATTACAACTGTACGTAATATTATTCTAAAATTATTTGACAATTGAAGTAGGTACCAAATTTAAATTAATGTCGTGTTCTGATTTTTAAATTATGTCACCGTTCGCGTTTATTAAAATTTGTTGAGATTTGAGTATTTTTTATGTAAGAAAAATAATTGGTCAGTCTTTGTTTTTGGAACAAAATTAGTTTTCATAAAAAATGTTAGATTAAAAGTCAAGTATTTCCTTATAGCGAGAATAGCTCCAAGCCCTTAAAGCTATAAAAAACAAATGTTGAAGCATCTAGAATTGCAAGCTGTTTTAGTAAAGAACATGTAAATTGATTTTTTGTTGTTAAATTGAGCCATCGTGAAGTAAATATTGATTGCGTTTTTGCGGATCGAAATTGAATTGATTGTAAATTACCTTTGGCGTCTTTTGGATTATGCAGAGTCACGAATTTAAAAGAAGATTATTTTGTATTATATAACTTTCATTTGTTTTCATCTCAGATAAAACATTACTAGACGGAGAACAACTGCGTTTGTTGTGAAGTAGAAAGGGTTAGAATAACTTGGTGATGAGACGGGTGCGCGGCAAAGAACTAGTATAAGTTGATGTTATGCAGGTTGCATTTATGTTGATGACAGTTATCAGACGCGAGCAATTTATTTAAATACAAAAGTGCGTATACAAAACACTTAATATGTCAAAAACTAACCTTTACTTTGATGTATGAAAAGTAAGTAATTGAATATAAAAATAACTACACAAATGTTTGCAACTTGCATAACATCAAAGTGTACTCGCTCCTTGCCGCGCACCCGCCTCACCCACAAGTTACTCCAACTCTTTCTGCTTCACAACACTGCATTGACTTGAATACGGCAGAATTTGTCTAGTAATGTTTTGTCTGAGGTTTTCATTCTATTAAAGTGTATATTCTTTTGTTTAGTAGAATTCGTATTGTTGTTGCGTTTTGTTCAGTTGTTTAAATAATATTCATTCCCATCTCCAATTAAATATTCGTAGCAAGTCGAATCTAAATACTTCTTGGTAGCCCGCTACCCGCGTGATTATTTATTAGGTGCGCGTTAAATTAATATCAGTTGTATAGAGTCATCTCATTACATTGGTGACGTTTGAATTTTTATCTACTACTACTGTATATATTAGAAAAGAAATCGGCAAACTTAAACTATTGTTTGCTAATTGCAACAATCAAATTATAAAATTAAACTAAGCAACTAAATTAGAAAATCTAATTTAGTACATATCTTTATGCAGGATAATCTCAAGTTGAAATTTCGTGTCACGTTTATTTAAAAATATGTTTGTACCATTTTTACATAATAATTTAATAGTACACTGGTTTGTAGTACAATATAAGAAAGAAATAGAAAATATATTAAAAGAATAATTTACATAATTGTATTTTTATTTTCACCCACTTGAATGTAACACCATTATTTCAATTTTTGTTATAGTAACAGACCGTTATACTCCATTTCCTGTATGAAAACTATTACGTCACATTCGGTATCCATGTGATTCAAGACTTTGTACTTAAAACGTTTACATTGGTATTGGATTGACATTTTTAAAACATAACCTAAAATTTAAATGACTGATTAAAATATTTATTACTTTATAAAATTTAATTAGTTTATAATGAAACCAATTCTGCATATATTAAATAAAATCAAATATGAATTTATCTTAACGCACGAAAAATATTACTTACCTTATATACCCAAAATAATCATGAAGATGACAAACGCATTTCTGCATTTGATTACCCAAAATTATTCTAGCCATTTCTCATTTGTCACAAACTTAGAAATGACAGGCGAGAAAATAACAAAATCTTGACAATAGGTCTCTATTTTTATTTTATAAACAAATGTGAACAAAGTAAATATAAATTTTCATATTAGTAAGAACTGTCATACGTTTCCATTAAAATAATAACTGTGATAGAACGTGAAAAAACGTGAAACGTGTGTCTTAACTTATTAAGACATACGTTATGTAATTCGCATAGGTACGAATAATATTATTAAAAAAAGATAGCTATATTTCATAGTATCTATGATAACCTCGTCCATATATGACGTCATCGTTTTCATACAGGGAATGGAGTATACCAACAATGTCATCGTTTTTTTGGTCATTACAGTTGTCATGGAGATAAAAATAATTTTGTCAATTTGTTTCAGTTTAGTTACAAAAAATATTATTGCGAATCTGGTAATGACCTTTATTACTCGACCCGGTAACTTGTATTTTTAATAAAATTAAAAACTTAATAAATAACTATTTTATTGTGAATCTTTTATAAATAAAAACATTCATATAAAGTTGAGGAATTAAACTATGAAATAGAAAATAGTCAATTTCTTAGATTAATTTCCCTAATATAATTTTCTAGTTTATATATTTTAAATTTAGTTTAACAATTTAAAATCTGAATTTAGTTGACTGCGTATAAATATAGGTATCATCATATTATTTTATCCATTAGTAGATGTGTGCCGTAACAGATATAATCTTTATGGTCAAAGTGCGGTTATACCCGTAGTAAAGAAGTGACCTACAAAGGTGCTAGTGGAGGGGAAACCACATGTGTAATTGATTTTCACCACATTAAAGTTTGGTCACTGTGGGAATCAAACTCGGGTTCTCAAACTCACAGTCCGACGCGTAGCCACTGCAGAACTTCATTCCTGTATTTGTTATTACATCACAATCAAACGATCGCAGTCCAGTGCATAAAACTAAAATATATTAAGCAAGAGGTCGCGAGTTCACATCTCTGTCACTTCGACATATATAAAAAAATGGTGATAGTGTCTAAGCTATAAGCTGTGGGCCCCATTTTAATGTTATTGTGATTAAGTTCTTATTATGCAGAATAATAATTAAAATTAAAATTTTAAATTTACCTTTTTGTCAGCGTTATGGTATTCGAATCCGAAAATTCCGAGTTCGAATCTTACTCAAGCTATATATATAGAGCTGGGCAAGATATTTAAAAAAAGTAGCTAACCTACAGCTACAGCTATTCTTTAAAAAAGTAGCTGAGCTACAGCTATAATCTACATTTTGTAAAATATAGCTAAGCTACAGCTAAAAGCTTTCAGTAAAGTGGCTGTTAAATTTTAAAGCTACTTTTTTCAATTATCGTGAATTATTAAATTTGCCATTGTCATATGATCAGTTGATCAGTCTTTTGTTATAATGACTGTTAATAAATATAAAAAAATCGCGAATGGACAAATGTACTGTTAATTTGTTATGCTATAATTCTTATTTATATCGGAATAAATTAACAGTCACATTAATAGAAGACTCCTAAACAGTCAATGTTTAATTCATCTAGCTCAGTGGTATGAAGTCGGCCTGTGGATCCTGAGGTCCCTAGTTCGATTCCCACAGGCGACAAATTTTCATAATTTGAAAAAGCTATCCCTGTGGCTCCTCCACCACTAACATGTTTGGGGGCCGTAATTTGACGACTGGTAACCGCACTTCACGCGCAAAAATATATCACTTACCGAGATCTGCTTTAGCAGAGTGCCACACCCAGTAATGGGTACAAGGCGTGATAATATATATATATATATATATATATATATATATATATATATATATATATATATATATATATATATATATTTAATTTAGGGTAGGTTAAGAACAAGTGAAAAATAAAATATGTTAATAGATTTTACACTATATAATAACTTGTTATCCTACAGTTATAGAAAACAATAAAGAAGGTACAATTAAAAAACAAAAATTAATAGGTATATCTTGATGAACAGTGGTAGCTTTAAGCTACGAAAAGTAACTTTAAGCTACAAAAAGTAGCTTTAAAAGTAGCTTCAGTTGTTATAACAATATTTTTAAGCTAATAGAAAAAATAACATAGCTCGCTACAAGCTACAGCTATATTTTTTCACATTTAGCTAAGTTACAGGTACAGCTAAGGTAAACGTAGCTAAGCTAGTAGCTAAGCTACAAGTGTAGCTAGCTACTGCCCAGCTCTGTATATATTATACGAGTATATATCACACTGCAGTTCAGTGAGTCCGAACCCTGTACTGAGATTCCTGTTGTATAGAGTAGCATAAATAAAACAAAATATAAGAGGAATTTCAATTATTGGAAATTAAAAACAAATGTTGTTATTATTCTGAAATTAGAGCGGTAAGATTTACATTTTCCTCAATATTTGGCGTAGTAGGTCATAAAATTCCAAAATCTTTAATGACCGTTTGACATTTAAAATCTAAAAAAACCTAAATATTCGCGTGCGTCCTTCTCCGTATTTTTTAACCATAAACATAGAATCTGCAAGGTCGTTCAGTACACATTTAGCTAATAAACAAATCAAACAACAGCGCTAGCCAGCGGCACTCAAACAATGAATAAATTTCAACGCATAACACAACATGAATCGAATGCTATCTGTTCTAGATAATGAGATAGAATTATAACATCATTTCCTTTACTCTTTATTGAGAGAAGTATATTATCAACACGTGTCTATGATATTTATAATCTAATGCTAGTTATTTATCTCGGAATATATTTCCTATCAAATTAGTAGGCTTTGATCGCTGTGATATAAAATACGCATTTGTTTTCACTTGTATGCAAGTATCCTTGGGTGGCTTGATGTCGATACGAGTATTTATGGGAAAATTGCATATGCTGTGTAATACACAATTTTAAAATCCATAATTTATTTATGAACGGGTATCTTGACCAGCTGCGAAAAGTCTTATTCGATAAAATAGAAAGGCTGTTATATTATTATACATTAATTTTATGGGGTAGGTGGCTCAGTATGGAGTCAGCCTGTGAATTCGAGAATCCGGGTTCGATCCCCATAGCCGACAAATTATTTTCACCACATTAAAACTACGTTTATGGCTCCCCCTCTACAAACATACTTTGGTACCGTGATTTGACAGCTGGTAACTGCACTTCACGTGCAATATATTTCACTTACCAAGATTTGTTATGACACAGTGCCACACTCAGTAATGAGTAGAAGGCATGATGATATATTTATTTATTTACAGTATTTGCGCATGTAATAAACTAATTATTTTTTTAGAAAAAATGTTGACCGCATCGTATTTATGAGAAAACAGAGTTCTTCGAAATTCTGGCAATAAAATGGTGGCTAGCTCAGTGGTATGAAGTCGGCCTGTGGATCCTGAGAACCCTGGTTCGATTCCCACAGACGACAAACAATTTTCATACTTTCAAAAGCTACCCCTGTGGCTCCTCCATCACTAACATCTTTGGAGGCCGTGATTTGACGACTGGTAACCGCACTTCACGCGCAAAATATATCACTTACCGAGATCTGCTTCGGCAGAGTGCCACACCCAGTAATACGTAAAAACTATTATATTAACCGAATTCGGATATACCATGTTTCTTAAATATAAAATTTGAATCATATTTAAAATAATTATTTTCTTCTTTCAGATAATTCAAATTCTTTTATTTATAAACATTTTGAAGCCTCGACCCACTTGGAGGAAAAATAATAAATACATTTTTGCACAATGTGATAAAAATTGAAGTAAAACAGATGTATACTGTTATATAAGGTTCTGGATAACAGTCTTTAAGACTGGTTACAGAATCTTAAAATATATTGAAATAAATAAATAAATAAATAAATAATATGCAATATAAAAATAGAACCATAATTTCAGATATTATTAAAAGAAATAACTTTGGTATGTCAGTATAATAGCCTTAATGAGGAAGGGGTCGCTGCCCATCCTTTGAAAACCTCTGGTATAGATAAAAAAAAGTTGACTCTACAAAGCAGCGATATCTACGTCTTAGATTATGATTTGTTATTGTTTGCATGTAGCGTATTTAATAGATAAATTACATTTATAATTATTAAGAAATAAATCATAATAACAATACAGAAAAAAATGTATTGTGTTTCTAACTCGATAATTTTGAAAATAAAAAGTGTAAACTTAATAAAAATGTACTGAGATATACCATAAATAAATAAATGGGTTTTTTTTATTAGTTTTCTCCCAACTGTTTTTGAGAAATTAAATAAGAATTTCGAAATCATTTATGTGCACAAAAATGTTATGTTTCCACATTACTTTCAACCTATATGTACAACACATAATAAGTTTCATTTATGATAATAAATCCAGGTGTCGTTCTATTGTATTTCTTTAAAATAAATTTGATTCCATTAATTTTTAAGTTTTTACTTTAAAAAAATCTAATAGAAGTAATGGGGTCATGGCTCAGTGGTATCGTGTCGGCTTGTGGACCTTGAGAAATCTGGTTCGATCCCCACAGCCGACAAACATTTTCATCAATTTAAAATTACCCCTGTAGCTCCTCCGCTACTAACATATTTGGGAGATGTAAGTTGACGGCTGGTAACCGCACTTCACGCGCATAAATTTATCACTTACCGAGATCTGCTTCGGCAGAGTGCCATACCCAGTAATGGGTAAAAGGAGTGATCATATATTTATTTATTTATTTTCATTTAATAGAAGTAAAATTGTTTAAAAAGTTTAGTGATCAGGGGTCAAGTTTAACCTTTAGCTTTTAATGATAGCACATTTCATTTCAGAAATAGTATTTTATGTCAATATTTGGAATTTTAATTTAACGATTATGCCATCTCTTTAAATAATAATAATAAAAAAAAATTACCTACTACTTGACTACGAGGTGGGGCTATTAAATAACGAGACTGATGCTGTTTTAACATTTTATTTTGATTCCATACCTATTTACTTATTATCACTTTAAATATACACCTCTCCTCTATCCCTACAATGCTCCATGCGAATCTTCCATTGTTCGAAACAGTGCTGGAAGTCTTCTTCAGTTAGCTCCTTCAGAACGCGTGCCGATTTCTCTTTCAAAGCTTAAATCTTGTTGCTATTAAGGCAAATTTCAACTTAGGAAACAGATAGAAGTCGCACGGTACAAGATCTGGCGAATAAGGCGGATGGTCCAACACTGGGATGCTGTACATAGTTAGAAATCTCTTCACAGACATTGCAGAATGAGCCAACGCATTGTTTTGATGGAGAAACCATGACTTGTCCTTCCACAATTCGGGTACTTTTTTCAATAAATTATAAGTTTCAGTAGCAGTTTTGCCAAGTTTCACGTGAAATTTCACAACAATTCGTTGCTCTAATGTTGCACTTAACATTTGTTCGGCGAAACAAAAAAGAAACAACTATAATTAGAACGAATGCTACGGCTATACGGATTTGTTTACAGAAGCGAGAGGTAATGCATTCGAAAGAGAAAGCTTCACGCTAAAAAGCTGACGGTCGCTGGTGTTTGGTGCATGCGTATTTCGTCTCGTGTTGAGGTGTCTAAATATAACTTATTTAATTGTAACTATTTATTGTAATTTAGAATGTACTTGCTTGATAATTATCACAACCTGATTCGACGCGTCGCATCAATAAATGTTAAACAAGAATTGTACAATTATCTCTAAGAAAAAAAGAGTTAATACACATAAATTTGCTTTAAAGTCCGTAATATTTTAGAAAGAGTTGATTTTATTTGCGTTGTAAAATTAATTAAACTAAATTACTGCAGTTAAAAAAGCGCTTCAAAATGTGACATTCAGGCGTATATATTATAATTAACAAACAAGCTATTATATAATTTAGAAGCCAAACAGTTAACAAAACAATTTTATTAATACACTATGTTAGTGGCTTCTTTACCATAAAAAAAAACGATTTTAAATCAGCATTTATCGAATTACGTGTTTGAATAAAACATGACTTTTTTCAGCTCGCGATCGTCCGTTTAAAAAATGAACAGTTGAAAACCTAAGCCAAGTAGATGTACTGCGTTGGTGTGTGACATCGAAGCGAAATGAGTAGGTATTTGTAATGTATAGAACTCGCGGTATAATTAATGATGATTCATAGTCACACCTATTAACACATGTTTACCTACATATTTATATCTCGCAAATACAACAGTCATAGCATTCTGGATATAAAGAACTCGTTGAAAATAGTGCTTCGATTACGTAAAGTTATTGTTAGATTAGGTTGGGTTCTGTTTGAAATTTAGAGATGAGTTCATTCCAAATAAATAAACAAAAAGGTAGTTATAAAATTGGGTAACCATTCCGAGAAATAAAAAGATGACAAAAAGAAAACAAAAACAAATAAAATAACAAACTATTAAAAGAAGATGATGATCTAAGTTGTGTTTAAACCTGAAAAATAAATAAAAAATATATCAAAATATATCATCACGCCTTCTACCCATTACTGGGTGTGGCACTCTGCTGAAGCAGATCTCGGTAAGTGATATATTTCATAATTTGAAAAAGCTATCCCTGTGGCTCCTCCACCACTAACATGTTTGGGGGCCGTGATTTGACGACGGCAAAATAAATAAAACTGTTACAATAATGAAGCTATTGATGAGGAAAATACCAGATAGTCGAGTTATTTAAGGCAATGGCTTAAAATCCGAAACGTCTTGGGTTTTATTCCAGCTAGCTTCTATTTCATTAATTATTTTCGTACTGTAAATGTATTTTTTATTCAAATGTCAAAACAAGTTAACATTTACGAACACGATTCTATCAACGAAGAGCCACGCCCAGTAGTGGGTAAAAGGCGTGATAGTATATTTTTTTTTTATATAAGATGGTGAACTGATTTATGCAATATAGAAAATACAATATTATTTTTTCCATATAGCGATATGTTGTTCCCTATAGATTTTAGAGCAAATTATTGCAAATAATATTGTAGGGAAATTGAATTTGGTATGAATTATTAATTTCTTTTTATTTTACACCTTTTCTAACATGTAAAATCAAGTTTAAAATTTTATAAAAATGCTCATTTATAGTGACAGCCGTAAATTTGATTAAAATGACAAACAAGTGCAAAACAATTTTCAATAATTTGACATTTTGCATAAGCATTGTTATTCTCATTAACTGTCAAACTAGTAGGGTCGTTGATTTCCACCAAAGTTAGAATTTCTGAACGTTCGAACATTCGATTGTTTTGAACTTCGTCAGAAAAACTTCGAAGCTTCGAACTTTCGAATTTTTTTAAGCTTCGAATTTACGAATTATCTTATTTTTTGAAGCTTCGAATTCTCGAATTCTTTGCCTCTGAATTAACGCCATCTGTCATCTCCAAACACGCTCACGCATAATTCGCGAAAAGTCGGCTCCGAATTAAATAATAAACTCGGCGAAGTATCATACAAAAACTCTGCAAGTTTAGGCGTCTTAATTAAGCCATCTATTCTCTTACCGCCCATCTAAATGCTATGGACTTTTAGTAAAACGTTTTAAAATGACAATAAAAAGGATACAAAAACGTCGTAATTAAAACATTTTTGACAGTGTAGCGAAATTTTTAGTCTAAATTGAATTAATTTGGCAAATAATAATAATTACTTACGAATTAATACAAAACTCTGCACATGAGTTTATTCCGAAAATAATTCATATCAACTTCACGTTAGGATCCAGATTTACAATTCGAATAATTCGAAAATTTGTAAATTCGGAATGTTCCAAAATTCGAGAGTTCGAATCTAAATTAGAAGGTTCAATAAATCCGAACAATCGAAGTCTCAAATATTCGTAAAATCAACAACCCTACAAATTAGTGAAAATTGTTTTGCATTTGTTTATCATTTTGATCAAATTTATCACTATAAATGAGCTTGTTTATAAAAATTTAACTTTATTTTTTCTTGTAAAATGTAATTAGTAACTTAAACGCAGAATTCAATTATCGACAATATTTATTTGAAGCATTTTGTTTTAAAGTCACACATTGCTACATGAAAAAATAATATTTTATTTCCTATATTGAATGAATCAACTCACCACCCGGTATATATACTCCATAATACAAGAAAAAACGATTATTTCGAGTTGTATTATAGAAAATTATAATTTTTACTTGACCGATGACAACTATTCTATTGTCTTAAATAGAATTCTATATGACGCAATCCAAAGCCAGCTTCGCTAAAAATCGCCTTCTTCATTCTAAATAAAATATATTATTCTTAAATATAAGCCTGGACGAAACAATTGAATAAATTAAATTTTTGGCAACAAATGTGACTGTCAAAAAAAATAGTTTAGTTTTACAAAAACTGCTAGTGATAAGTCCCCGGTTTAGTATTGAAAGCCCTGAGACTAATTTTAATGCTCGTAATAACGAGTATCTTGTTCTAAAATCAATTAGCATGCCACTTACAAGTAATTACTTAATTAATAATTAGCATACCCACATCGCGGTTTAACAATTTCCGTCGAGTTTATGAAGTAACGCGATTATTGAAGTGTAGCCTTACAGTAGAATAATGCCGTAAACTTTTTTCTTACGGAAAAAATCGTTAACGGTATTTTCATGGTTGCTCGTTAATGGTATTAAGATATTTTTCACTTTCTCTAGAGCCACTGCTAATAATGACCATGATTTTCACTTTTCTTTCAAACAAATGGTAATTAATTTATCGTTTTAGCTCCTGTAATAATACCTATGCGAAAGAAAACTAATTATTACGCATTTAATGAGTCGTGTCAAACACAACGCATTTTATTTTCTAATTAGCTTTTTTTTCTAATTTGAAAAATATGTTGACACATTAGAAAAATTACTACTTACATATAACTTATAATTAGTTTTACAAGGCAATTTATTTTGTAAACAAAAAAGGCGTCTCACAAACAAATGTCCCTATTAATTAAATATTGAAAATTACAGCTGTCAAAAATTCAATTTAGTTCAGAACTGAACACAGACAATCGTAATCTAGTATACTACTTCTTACTTCTAACAAGAAATAGTAGCTGCGATCCAGAACTCGCTATTTTCAACAACAAAAATTCACTATAATCTGTAGGTATTCTTCATACCGGGTGTATAACGAAAAAACGGGTCATAGGCGTTTCACATGGTAAAACAGTTTTTCCGTGCGCATTGCTTTCCAAATCATTTTATACAAAAATGCTTCAAATAAAAGTTGTACGACTTAAAATTCCGTATCAAAATCAATAAACTAAATATATATTGAGCGTTTTGTAACGACAGAAATTAAATATGAAAATTTACAAAACTAAAATTGAATAGTGTTAAAACAAAATAACAAACATATGAGCGATTTAATTCTGTTAAATATTTTGACACAATGACGTTTTTTATTGCTTAAAAGGAAGTTTTTGATCTGTCTGTAAATTTTACATAATTTTTCCAAATTTATGAAAAAGAGAAAATTATTCACATGAAGAATAATTAAATAGCATTATTCAGGTGAAAGTGTGACAGAAAAACTTAATGCATTTGTTTGTTATTTTGTTTTAATTCCGTAATTAACATTAATTTAATTGTAATTTTATAAATTTTCATATTTAATTTTCGCCGTTGCAAAATACTGTTAATTGATTTAGACCCAGAATTTTAAACTCTATTTGAAGCTAATTGTTTAAAATAATTTGGGAAGCAATGCCAACGGAGAAACTGTTTTTTCATGTTGAACGCCTGTAGTACGCTTTTCGTGAGACACCTGGTATATTCTTGTGCAGAGCAGCAATAAACAAATTATGTATTTATTATTAATTTGAAATATTCGAATAGAGGCCTTATTTCTCCAAAATGATCTTTTTCAAAAAGCGTTTATTTTGTAATATTGTTTTATTTTCTAGACTTTTGAGGAAATACATTCCAATTCAGTTTAGTAAAATATACATCATTTCCAAGAAGCAAACTTAAAATAAGTCTGTTTTTCAAAAGTAACATTTTCTTATTATTTGCCCTTCTGTATTGTAGCGTACAGTTTACATTGGAATAGACATCATATACTGCAAAATTTATAGCGATTGTTGAATTGTGAAGAGAGTCTTATATCAAGGGGGGAGGAGGGTTCGTGTTCAAACTTCCATGTATGACTGCAGCAGAGAGGTATTTTTGGCTGTGTTCATCACAAATCGCAGTAGGAGAATCCCAATTTAAATTTACAAAATAATTTTGTAGATACTTGCCATAATTTGAATGTTGTAGTATATATTAAATAATATATTTCAAATAACTGCACAGTTATGTGGAATAGAGTTTAAGTATTTAAGTTTTTTTTTTATCAAAAGTAAAAAAGTTATCGCATTAATAACACTGAAGCCTCATTCATAAAACAAAATCAGTAACATTTTATGGCAGTAACTTATTGACTCTCCTTTCAAGTGTCATACTTTATTTCATTACTTTTTTGTACACATGCACAAACAGAAAATGATTAGAGACGCGCAGCGATCGCAATATATTAGTTCAATATATGGCTCCAAAAGTGACTAACTTTTTTTATAATTTATTTTTAGAAATGTAAACATTAATTTAAAAACTTCAAAAAAATAAAATAAAATAGAAATGATTGCATAAACTAATACATGTCAAGTCTCAATGTATTATATGCAATAAAAATACTCACTGCTAAACACACTGCATAAGAACAAGATTGTATAAATAACATAATAATAAATATTCTTTCAAAATTTCGGGCCTCGCCACTGAATATTGTCCACAAATATATAAAACTACAGTTCCACAAAACTAAATCTATTTTTAAATATGATTCTGAATGGATTGAAGCCCAAAACGTGATTGGATAAAACAGATTATAAAATCGGAAAGACCAAGAACCATATTTACTATATTGTGTATAGTATATTTGCCACATCTAGGACAATGAAATATTGACTACGTTTTCATTTATTTTAATTCAATACAAGTTTGCAATATGTAAACAAATGAAATGAACTAAAGATTCAGAAACAATGATAGCAAATAAATTCTTCCTATAATGAATGTCATCATTGGTGGTCAATATCTTGGCAAATGCGTGTCAAACATAAAGAAATAAATAGTGTAATTACTGGAATATCTCCATAATAATATGAATGTCAAACATATAAATATAATAAATAATTAGATCTGATAATAAGTCCAATCACATAACTTACATCGCTGAGTAAAATGTTCACTTGCATTACCGTTGACAATAAATAATAAACCTACACATGCTACAGATACGAACATGTAAACACAACTTGTAAATTGTGCAGGAATTTATTGCAAATATGCACAAAAAATACACTACATCTACATGCCGTATTGATTAGGTATAGTTTATATGTCACACGTTGGACTAAATTTATTTTTACCTTTTATCTTTACACCTACCAGCGTTCTTAATTACCTATATTTTAAATTTATACTCACCTAACTCCCGGGAAATATTTGTATACCGTTATTAAACATTAAAATACTTAAATCAACAGATTTAAGCTATCAAGGTGATAAATTAAAAGCTAGCAACTGCATACCTTTTTAGTTTATTTACCTCAGTTACAATGTAATGCACAAATTTGTTTAAAATTACAATATCCAACATTGTGTAGTCATACGTACGGTAGGTGCCATGCCACCTTCTAATATGTTCATATTTTTAAAATGTATGTTACCGTTAAAGTGTTTAATGCCGTTATTACATGATATGCCTACGCAATGTACATAATTTGAGTTGTAAAAATTGTATTATTTACCAGTTATTTTTATATTAGAACGTATTCTTGGCGAGGATTGCTTCGTTCGCACGTCAAACAAACAAACCCTAAGCCCGTGGAACACATGCTTCACACGCCCAAGTCGTTATATTTGATTTTAGCTCAAATTATACAATTATTTAAATATTCAACACAGCAAGGCTCGCTTCGCTCGTATTTTAAATAAACAAACCCTAAGCCCGTAGAATGCACAAATCCAAGATTTTATGTTTTTGATAAAATTAATTTTCGCCATTGCTAACCAATGTATTTGAGTGAAAAATGTTTTAAACATAAATTGTAGAAGTTTAAATTCTTTCTCTAAATAAACAAATTTTGATTTTAACAATTTATTATCTAAAAAATTAGATAAAAAGAACAAGAGTGTCAAAAAATCCCTAGTATTTATTAGTTTGCCCTGAAACTTGAAAAATATGAACATAAGTTCCACTTGATGTTAAAAATTAAAGTCGTTGATTTCCACCGAAGTTTGAATTTTTGAACGTTCGAACATTCGAATGTTTTGAACTTCGTCAGAAAAACTTCGAAGCTTCGAACTTTCGAATTATTTGAAGCTTCGAATTTTTCGAAGCTTTGAATTCTCGAATTTTTTGCCACTGAATTAACGCCATCTGTCATCTCCAAACACGCTGACGCATAATTCGCGAAAAATCGGCCACGAATTAAATAATAAACTTGGCGAAGTATCCCGTAAAAACTCTGCAAGTTTATGCGTCTTAATTAAGACATCTATTCTCTTACCGCCCATCTAAATGCTGTGGACTTTTAGTAAAACGTTTTAAAATGACAATAAAAAGGATACAAAAACGTCTTAATTAAAACGTTTTTGACAGTGCAGCGAAATTCTAAGTCTAAATTGAATAAATTTGGCAAATAATAATAATTAATAATAATTACTTACGAATTAATACAAAACTCTGCAAATAAGTTTATTCTGAAAATAATTCATATCAACATGCCGTGTTCACGTTAGGATCCAGATTCACAATTCGAATAATTCGAAAATTTATAAATTCGGAATATTCCAAAATTCGCAAATTCGAAAATTCGGAATATTCAAAAATTCGAAAGTTCTAATCTAAATTCGAAGGTTCAATAAATCCGAACAATCGAAGTCTCGAATATTCGAAAAATCAACAACCCTATTAAAAATGAATATCCAATATTAATTTCTTGAACATAGTTAATAAATATTTTTTTTACGATATTGTATGATAATTTAATAGTCATAAATTTAAGAATTATGAGAATTTATAAAAATAAAATATCACTATGCTAAGTTAAAGAAAATATTTGATCATATTTTGTTCAAATTGAAACGATTTTTTTTATAATTTGAAACATAATTTTCGCGTTATTAAATGAGTATAATGAAATATGTTGATTGGCTTAGATTCAGAATTTCAATCTCCACACATGTTATTTGAAGAATTTTCGCTAAAAGAATTTGGCGAACAATAACTGCGAACTGATTTTCAATGTTAATAGGCTATAACTAAAAGAAGAAGATTTAATTTTCCTCTAATTGTTTGTAATTAATTATGTGAAAGTAAATATTATTTTTATGTTAGAAATAATTATATATATATATATAAAAATAAAAAATATATCATTACACCTTCTACCCATTACTGGGTGTGGCACTCTGCTGAAGCAGATCTCGGTAAGTGATATATTTTTGCGCGAGAAGTGCGGTTACCAGTCGTCAAATCACGGCCCCCAAACATGTTAGTGGTGGAGGAGCCACAGGGATAGCTTTTTCAAATTATGAAAATTTGTCGCCTGTGGGAATCGAACCAGGGACCTCAGGATCCACAGGCCGACTTCATACCACTGAGCTAGCCATCCCATTATATATATATATATATATATATATATATATATATATATATATATATATATATATATATATATAGATTAGCACGACAGGCCTTGAAAACCCTGGGCTTGGTTTACTACGCTTCTCCATTCTTCTCTGTTTGCCGCTTTGGTTTTCCTATTTTTCAGTCCCATCGCATTTAGATCATTTTCTGCTTCTTTCAACCATCTTTCTTTTGGCCTACCCCTTTTCTTTTTTCCACCTTGCATTCTTGCTGTGACTCTTTTCGGGTTTCTTTCTTGAGGCATCCTTTCAACGTGCCCTAACCACCTTATTCTCTGCATTTTGATGTTTGTTGTAATATTTGGTTCTCCGTAAGCTTCCTCTATTTCATTATTTGTTCTTCTTCTCCAGAGATTCTCATCTTTAACTTAGAAATAATTACCGTACATTAAATTACATAAAAGTACATAGTATGAATTAAACAAGACAAAAATTTGTACATATTGACTATTTTCCAAATTGTTACAGTAAGCGTGTATTGTAATGACATAAGCAAGTTTTCTGTAAAGGAAAAATCATCTTATTTTGACAAATTGCGCGTGGAAAATTAAAAACTTAATTGAGCAGATTATTATTATTTCGGAACAGTTATAAATGGATATAACATAAAAGAAACTTCTAATTATAAATTCTAAAGAGATATTAAACTGCAGTAACAGTTAATATTAATATACATTACACATTTTTAATGGCGGCAATAAATAAAAACAAACATTAAAAAATTACAAATCCATTCATGACATAAATATCCGGCATGAATATTTACATGAAAATGCAAGTAAATAAAAAATTACCTTCTATTTAATGGCAATTAATCAATCAAGCAAAAGTGTTAAAACTATTAAAGCTAATTATAATTTTTTCGCATTTATTTATTCATTCATTCAAGATCAAGTACCTCAGTTAGGTTGGCAAATTAATCGGTTACTCACAAAAAAATATATTACCATATGTTAGCATAAGCGTGCCATCAAAGACAAATATAACACCGTCCACCATAAAGCGTATGGTAATTACGAATCAGGTAGACAACAGGTAAACCTCATTATGTTCATTCACAAGTCTGCTCTCTGGTGATCGCTAGCTACGAGTAACGTTTGCCCTTGTAGCCAACCAAACCTCGCTCGAGATATTAATGATGTACATGTCTTTTAACTTTTTTGTAATACGAACGTGAATTGAGTTGAAATTAAAATTTGATTTACTGCGCTTTTAAACAGGAGTGCTGATAGTAAAAAATGTGGAAACTTGTTTTACTTTTTTTGTGGTTTGATTTAATGATTAGTGGGACATGTTAGTTTAAAAAATTAGTGCAAATGTAACAAGGAAGTTAGTCACCAAATGTCGCAATAGGTTTAAGATTTAGAATTCTGATCCAATGCCACATGCCTTATTAAGAGTAAATGAAATGTTTTACTAGTACTTTATGATAGATTTAGGTTAACTTCAACAAATGATATATCGATAATCGAATAAATATATTTATTTAAGGTACTGTTAGTTGCCATGAAATGGTTACTGCATGGGTCATTTTATAAAAAGTAGCGATGAAGAAAATTGTATATCTCATTCTCGTAAATATAAATAAAGCAAATATGTTATCACGCCCTTTATCTATAATTGCAAATTAAAATTCTTATATATTTAACTAAATAATAATAACATTTTTTTCCACGTGTGTAACTGTCAAAAAACACAACAATTTTACATCATTATAGAAACACGAAATTTGTAATTCTTTCATTGATAATTCAAAATTCAAATTCGTTGACACTTTTGAAAAATTTATTTATCAATAATTTTCACATTCCCTTAGTTACAACACATTAATAGTACCAAATTGATATTATTTTTTATTTTTTCTTTCAATTAACTTAAATTTAAATTTTGACTTGGAGGTGTGCAAACTTGCATACTCCTAAAAATAGATATATAATTATTTTTTTTTAAAACACGTAACTTATAAAAAAAATTCATTTTAAATTGTTAATAACCACGTCGTGGTTTAGTTTTTGACCTGAAGATGAACACGAACAAGTGTTCGAAACGTCGTCGTTTATAAAATAAAATAAATAAATATATCATCACGCCTTCTACCCATTACTGGGTGTGGCACTCTGCTGAAGCAGATCTCGGTAAGTGATATATTTAGCACGTGAATTGCGGTTACTAGTCGGCAATTCACAGCCCTCAAAGATGTTAGTGGAGGAGGAGCCACACAGAGCTGAGCAGTAGCTAGCTACTTTTGTAGCTTAGCTACTAGCTTAGCTACGTTTACCTTAGCTGTAGCTGTAGCTAAAAGTGATATATTTTGCGCGTGAAGTGCGGTTACCAGTCGTCAAATCACGGCCCCCAAACATGTTAGTGGTGGAGGAGCCACAGGGATAGCTTTTTCAAATTATGAAAATTTGTCGCCTGTGGAAATCGAACCAGGGATCTCAGGATCCACAGGCCGACTTCATACCACTGAGCTAGCCATCCCATAATAATATATATATATAATAAAATAAAATAATTATTGTATTATTCCTTTTTCGACAGTAGAAAAAAATGTTGTTCGTGTTTCGTGGGCGACTTTTTGTTTCGACTTAGCGGTCTCGACTAATAGTAACATTCTCATAAGCAACAAAAATACACTCATTTCGCGCACTTAATACAAAAATAACCATTATTTTTCAATAAATATAAACTGTATATCAAACAACGTCGAAAACTTTAGTACTGTTGGTTGTCTCGTCTCGTTTCGTTCCGTCTCATCTCGCGGCCTCACTATTTATAGAAAACTATTAATTCAAGGTAATAATTAAAAATCCATGTCTGAAACACATTCCAATTTTTTATATAGAATCAATACACTTGTTTATAAATTGGTTGCTAAAATTGTGAATAAACCGAATCTGTCAAACACATTCTGACAAATGGATAGTTGTAGCTGAATGGTTAACATACTCAAATAAAAAAAAATATTCGTTTTAAATTAAGTATAATAACAAACCGGCATGATCATTATACTTTATAAAGCAAAGGTACTAGCTTCATTCTAAATATATTTAAATTCCACAAATATAATAAAAATATTAATATTCCATAACATATGTAAATAACTCAAAATAGAGGAATAATATATTTTTTCTGAAACCGGCAAGAAAGTGTCTACTTTCCTGACCAATTTTAGTATGGAAAGTAGGTTTTTACAAAAACAGTCAAGTAAAATACGTATCCAAGGCTACAACAAAAATAACAATTTGGTAAAGTACAAAACAGTCTGGTAAAGATTTTAGCTGACAGTTATTTTTGTTGTAACCTTGTAGTTTAGTATCAGTACAATTCATATCAAAAAAATTAAACATTTAGAATTATTTATGATTAAATATTGATTAAATTAAACGGTTTCAGAAAAAATAGTATGCATAACACGTCTGGCTCAGCAGATTAAAATACTCGGCCTGCGGCCTCGTATTTCAAACAACCGCTTCGTCAAGTAAAATATCACTTTCTTGACTTATTATGTAATATACAATTACAATATTATAATATAATGAAAGGATGCAATTAACAAAATAATAGCAGTAATGACAATATTTGAACATTAAAATCTTGTGTTATGCTGATTATGTACTAGAGATATGTTATACATTCATTAGCACTCAGTGGGCAGTTGCACCGACAAAACTTATATTTTAAGGAGGGTTCGAAATGGAACCGGACGCCTATTCAAAATTGTAATGCGATTCGAAACAAAAAACCCGAAAATTCATTTTAGTTCAAAGATCATTTTCGCATCATTGCACCAACTTTTGAAATAGTTATTATATCTTGTCGGCCTATTTTTAAAACAAATTATTTTATTTAAATGCCGTACCTATTATTTTTTAGATACTAATATTTTTCTGAAAATATTTTTTATAATTTTACGGACTGGAACAACATTTAATACAAATTTATGTATCGAAATATTGTTCTGACTTGCAACAGCATATTTCTAATCCTGATTTTAAGTGTGACAATATCTAATGAATTTTTTACAGCAAAAAAAAACTTCTTTATATATAGCGTTTATAAGGACAGACAAACTGCCTTTTTATTCCTAATAGATATAATAGGTGAATTGATACTGGTATGAATCTTGAAGAATTGGAATGCGTCTTATTTATTAATATATTCTTTTGTGAATACAAGAAATATCGTGTAAAAGTAGCCGTTGGAATAATTTATTAGGCAATGGATTAAATCCGGATCGATAGTAAAAAAAATTCGTTATAGATAAGAAATATCGTTAAATGTCTCTCGAAAGAGTGATGAAACTATCCGATCAGTCCTTCGATTGAAATTTGAAAGAAATTCAACCCTTTTCGCGTTGTTTGCACACGGAAACGAAACCGATTCCTAAATTGTATCCCACGATATTCAGTCCGAAAATATGCAATTACATTCCACCAATTCTAACTACTATCATGAATATATTTTTATTAGGTGAAAAGTAAGTTGGGCGACTGTAGCTAATATACATTTTTACCTATGCACAGGGTAGTCTTAACCCCTTTCGTATTCAAATCAAACGGAAAGGAATCGAATATGTTTAATGGACTATCATTGGTGATTTTGGAATTTTTTTATCCCCTGCTATCCTACATGTAGTACGGTTCTCCAAGATATCATCGTAGCATATTGCTTCGGGATTTCTGGTCATATGACTGAAGGGTTATTACAGGTATATTTTGCCGGATGGACTAAATGCAGAACGGATGGTTATGCGCATTGCGCAGGCACTTCCTTTGTGACCCATCACTTATTGTGACCTCAGGTAAATGCCGGTCGTCCTAAATGTAACCCATTGCAACGAAGGGTTTCTTATGGAATTGTTGAAGGTTACGCGGCATTTGTAAGGTTACCCTTTAGGGTTAGGTATTTAGAATAGGTGTCCCTTACACTTAATATTCAAGCAGGTAGTTTAGCATAATTCGCATATATTAAGCAGGTAGGTAAAAAAATTACCTTTACGTTTCCTATTTTCCCTCTTCCGTACCACGATATAATATCCGGAAGTCTACCTGCTTTGCCGTAACCCTTCGCATTAGGTACGACTGTATTTTGGGGATGATACAATTTAGATCGGCAAGTGCCGATGCAATATTCCGATGCAGAAATCTCACCGTAAGTTTTGCATATGATCAGGCTAGGAAGTGTGTGTATTCACATGGACTAGATGTAGGCCAAGCGGCGCGTCTACCTGGCTGATTTCCATAAAATCTGGCTGACCTTTCCACCCTGTGATGCAAATGTTTCCATCCCTTAACCCACTTACGTATGCAGTTTATTCAAATGCACCATCCGGGATTTTTTTAATATATTTTCCCAGGGTACAACGAGTTAGCAACGAGCGACCGTTTTTTCGGTCCACGGTGGCGAATATTTTTTAACGTTCATTTTTTTCGCTGTAACGTTCGTTTTTTCCTCGACAAGTGACTAGTCAAGTTTTTATCGCGGCCTACTTATCCGGCGTTTGTTATGAAAATTAGTTGACACTTTGGTAGTTACCTGTTGTTTTTCTAGTTTGCATATCAATGCTGGCAATTATTTGTTTTATTCTCGTGCTATTTGGCGTGCGTGCGTGCGATACCTGTGCCGTGCTGCGAGTTCGTGCGTGCTAGCAGAGTTAGAGAACGCGTGGTACCGCACTTCCGGACGAATACATAATTTTTGGGTGGTCGGGATTTATTTTTGTTTTTTTGTTTTCTTTCCACGTTCCTTGCATCCGCTTTTTAGTTGGCTCTACCTATCCGAGAACTCATCTTTCTCACGATTTTCATAGCATTTACTTCATAAGTACCGCTCCGACTTATATCAAATCTATTTTTAGATTTCCTTTCTTCATTGTAACATAAAGAAATATATTCTCTTGTTTCTTAATATAAAAATACCGCCTCAGTGAAAAAAAACTTAACACTAAAAAGTAATCGATTTAACCAAGCTTTTACCTACCTACACACACACATTTTATTTGTCGTAATTTATATGGTAGATACCTTTCCATACATACTTTAGTTTAAAAAAAAAAAATTTGCCATATACTACCAGGATGTATCTTAATATACTTTATCCACTGTACTAAATATTCGAAAATCTATTTTATTTTTAGTAGAATGTTACAATAAGCCAAATATAATATGGGGATGTAATAACGGACATAGGCTTAAGTTGTAAATTATTTAATGAAGATTCATTGACTACGTTTCGGCCAAGGTTATGGCTATCTTCAGGTCTATATAATAAAAAAATAACAAAATTGTAACAATCAAAAAATTGTTTGGGCTGAATATTCAACTTGCAACTTTAATTTATTTTAAGTGTTATTTTAAGTTATAAAAATCACGGTTGGTGAGTTATTTGTTTGTTTTGACTAACAATTTTTTTATTGTTACAATTTTGTTATTTTTTATTATATAGACCTGAAGATGGCCATAACCTTGGCCGAAACGTAGTCAATGAATCTTCATTAAATAATTTACAACTTAAGCCTATGTCCATTATTACATCCCCATATTTTATTTTTAAATGTACAATGTAAACGAATTATCACGATTCGATAGTCCGTCATTTCCTTTATAAACGTTATCCTTGAGAATTTTTTATTACTTCATTACATTTATAATATTTTCAAAACAAATAGAATATTTTTTATTAACAAATGTTTTCAAATAATTTTGAAAAAAAAATCGTTTTTTTTCATCTACTTCAATATCATACTATTATTTCAACATTTTCAATAAGAAAAAAAACACTATTTCAGGAATGTTATTTATCATCATGGCAACTTTAGTAAAAATGCTATTTTTGGTCCTAAGTAACGTAATGTAAAGAATACTGTTTCGTCTCTCGCAATATTGCCAGACTCCGCTACGTGTCATCTGGCAACATTTACTTGACTTGAAAACTTTTATTTTTAGTCATAATTAAACAAATAACTACACTATTTTTATAAGTAATATTTTTCACTAAAATAATTTAAAAACGTTTGACATTAGAAAATATACGATTTATATTTAGGTAGATATTAATTTTCACCACATTAAAACTACTCCCGTGGCTCCCCCTCCATTAATATATTAGGAGACTGTGTTTTGACGACTGGTAACCGCACTTCACGTGCAAAATATATAATTTACCGAGATCTGCTATGGCTGGGTGCTACACCCAGAAATGGATAGAAGTCGTAATATATATTTTTTCATATATGTTTAAGTATACATATCTACTTGAGATGACTACATAAATTGTCAAATATTTAATTTAAATCACTGGAAATAAACTATTCGTTAATTTACATTTGATTGTACTAAAAAAATATGTCGGTATGTCGGTAATCTAAAGAACTCTGTAACACTTGCTCAGTTTCAGATTATTCATATTTTATTAAGTAACGCTATGAATATAATATAAAAATGTAAATATATTCAAAACGATCCACATTTAAATATACAAATAGCATTTAAATTATTACCATAAATAAAAGATTATGTACATGACAGGAACAGGTTGATCAAATTGTAACTAGTGTTGACAAATATGCATAAAAACAAATTTGATTTAATTGGAAATATACCTCAAATTCATTTATTTTACAAATCAGAATTTAGATTAAAAACTCTTTCATATATTTCGACAATACTTAGAATCAAGGCAGGCGGTCTTCAATCTAAAAAAAAGAGAATCAAGAGTCGAATACGCACTGTTTAGCTCTCCGTGTTAATCAGTTCAAGCTAAAATTTATTACTCAAGTAATCTCTTATCTGGTATCCGTCACAGCGGTCCAAATCCACCATTCAACTGTTCTCTAACAAATTAGAAGTCAGTGTTCATTTGTCTGAGTGTACACGCAGGTAACTTTGATTCTCACTTTTCGTAAATGAAACTGAAACACGTTTTTAAGCGTTAAGTAATAGGAGGACGCGATTCAAGAAGGGAAAGGAGACAATGGATGAATGGACGCCGTGGAACTCTGTTGTTATTTTGTTGTTTGTTTGGTGATTGTTTATTATTGGTTGTTGAATCATTTCCGTGATCTTGTTCGAAGGATTAATTAGATTTCTTGCAGACTAATCAACGACAATTATGATGATCGCGCAGATTTTTTCTAAAATTATGTTCTAGTTATTTTCGAATCTCTTGTATGAATGAATGCGGATTTGAGGTGATTTAAGTACAATTTTGGTTATAAAATATTCCCGTATTATTTAAAGTAATATCAGTAAAAGTTTAGGTAACAAAGAAGAGAAGTATACTTCTATGTTATTTCTTCACTCCTCTCAGACTGTGTATAATAATATTTTTTTTCACTACTCCAGTATACGAATACTTTTTCTTATGAATAACATACAAATTTTAAATAAATTAATTAACCAATGAAATTAAATAAATATGTCATTACGAATTTTATAGGATGTGGCACTCTGGCGCAGCATTTTGACAATTGATATATTTTTGCGCGTGAAGTGCGGTTATCAGACGTCAAATCTCGGCTCCAAAAGGTGCTAGTACATGGCAGAGCTGGGCAAGTACTAGGACCAAAGTACTTAAGTATAAGTATGAGGACTAACCATGGTCAGTACTTGTTTTGCAGTACTTTTACAAACACATCTAGAAAATACTTAAGTAAAGTACCAGTTTTTTTCGACAAAGGTACTTAAAAATAAGTATTTTGCAAGTACCCAGTATTGGGTATATTCGTATGAAATAGTTTTTCTGTTATTGTTATTTATTTTAATAACAACATATTCTAAATATACATTTTGAAAACATGATTAAAAAATAAAAAGATTTTTTTATTTCAAAATAAATACGTACATGCAAAATTTAGTATGTAGTCGGAAATTACAAAAAAATCAGTGTTATATATAAAAATAAACATATATATGTAATTTTAGTGTACATAAATAAAAATGTACATATTTCATAAAGTATTAGGTATGTAATATATTATTACAACAAAAAACAAAAATATACATATCTGTGCTTATCACGTTCACGTCACAGTACAGCACAATAAAAAAACTGCATTAACTGCAAACTCAAAGTACTTCAATGTTTCAAAATATTTAAGTACTTTTCGTGATTTTAGTAATATTGACGTAGTTAATTATTTGAAAAGTACTTCAATATTTTTTACATTTACTATCCAAAAATGTAAGTCTGAAGTACAAGCAAAAATATAGTACTTAAAAATTTCAAGTATTAAGTAACACAAAAATAAATATACTTCAGTATAAGTATTAAGTACTAGAAGATACGAAAAATTGGTACTTAAATACTTAAGTATTGCCCAGCTCTGGTACAGGGAGAACCATAGGAGTAATTTTAATGTGTGAAAATTGTTTGTCAGCTGCGGGAATCGAACTTGGGTTTTCTAATATACAGGCCGACGCGATACCACTAAGCTATCTCTATCCCATTAAAAATTGTTTTTTTTTCTTAGAAACTGGAGTAAAATACCCTTAGCAATTGAACGAAAATATACTTTTTCTTAACCGAACAATAATTGATTAAACAATGGTTTTCATATCTACACATATATTTGTCCTAAATTATAGATACCTTTCCAAATATTCTACATACTTTCTCACTATATACTGAAATTTCGAAAATCTACTTTATTTTTAAATAAAACATGTAAACTGGAGTAAAATGTCCTTAGCAATGGGAGTAACATATAGTTTTTCTTCTGTCGTTATTAAGAAGATGCAACGAGAGTAAATTCAACGTACAGCGGTCGTGAAAAACATATAAACTTAATTTTTAGAGTGAAAATTATGTTTACCTAATATTATTTAATTTGTATTTGTAATTAAATCTTCACTGCATAAAATCAGTTTTTAACAGAAATTTATGGTAGAAATATGATAGTATGTTTACCATTACTTTTCTTCTAAATGTACTTTGGTAAAGTTTGACAAAAGAAAATATGCAGGTAAATTCGTATACATTTTAATAATATCTTGAACATTTGGCCTCGTATATTTTTCGTTGTCAAATGATCTAATTTAATTTAAGAGAAAATATTTAGATAAAAAATTTAGTGAATCTAGTTCTACACGTAACTATGTCTAGGAATAAATGGGTGGGTATAATTGAATGTTTGTTGTGTGAATGTAAACAAAATATTCCAAATGAGAGGAATAAACGAGATTGTATGACAGAAAAAAATTAACATGGATGAAAAGAAATTGGTATATCAGAATAGGCAAGTTTAGAAAAGCAATTGTGGGATGAATCTATGAGTAAATGAATATTAAATGTTTGGACGGCAAATAAATGAGGCCAAATAAAATAATTTCAAAATTCAAAATTGTATTTATTTAGCTATTTTGTATTACTAAAAGGGTAGAAATATTTAGCATACCTAATTATTAAACGGGAAGTCAAAAATATGTATGTACGTAGTGCAGATGAAAATAAATGAAATTGGGTTACGGTGTACAGGCAATATAAATCGCTTCGTCGGGACTTGGACCCGGGCTAACAACGGGCTACAGGACTGTGAACAGCCCTCGACGCCTGACGCGAACACAACAACATCTTGCTCAACAATTGCGCGCGAACTTTACGACGTGGACGCCAGTTGTCCAGTCAAATATTACCCATACTCCAATTAATCACTTGTGCAATTAAAACATTTATTCAATTCACACCCACTTTTTTATTTAAAAACTATGGCATTCTATTCCTTATCAGCACAATCTTAAAATAGGTATGTTAGATACCAAGAACAATTAACTAGCATACGAACCATAAGGATGGATGTATTTGGGCAACTGTAGTATAAGGGTTACATGAAATGCACGCCCCTCTTGGCGATGTCAACCACAAATGTGGCCGCTTGTAGCGACTGAGATATGTACGCGGACTAGCAGGCTAGGCGCACTGCGATACTGGGAAGCGGTACAATTAAACACCTCCAACATGCCGCACATACAACCCCCTAACCACCCCCGCTGCCGCAATGTACGCACATCACACGCATCTGTACACTGCCTCTCCGCCCTCCTCATAATGGAGTGGTGGTACGCAATGCGTTTTGATGTGGGTTTGCACTAACTTCAAGAGACAAGAGAATGGATCATTAGAGAAATATGTAGTATAACTAGTTCAAAATTTATTCATTATATTATTTTACCCACTTTTATTTTAAGTACTCTAGAACGGTAGATCTCAATAATACTGTATTACGTACCATGAACTGTACCTGACAGTTTTTAGGTCAAGAATGTAGTTGGGAAATCGAGGCCTGAAGGATTGAGATTTCCTAAACATTCACGATCTAAAAAAATCACTTACACTTCGAGGTTAGTAAGCTATTTGCACGAATAGAAGGAAAAGAAAAATAGGGTTCAAAATTAACAGGTATCAGATTGTTGTCAAAATAAACTGGACCCTGATATGTAATATTTACTTACTGTCCACGGTGGATAGTAAGTAAATATTAAAGTCCTGATATACTTATGGAAACCACCGTGCATTAAAAATTCCACTTACATTTTGTCATTAATAGGTAACTTAAGTATTGCAAAAATGATATTTGCACGCGAAAATCAGTAACTATCTGTTGAGTCAAGGACTTCAAAAGTATTAGTGGAGGGGGTACCATATGTGCATTTTTAAAGTGGAGATTGATGTGTAAATCGAACTCGGCTTCTCATTACAATAATTCGATATATTTCCTTGGAGTTATTTACCCCATAAAAATTGGATATTGAAATTATGTAATGAGATCTATGGTCTGTTTAGATTGTTCTTATTAAGTGAATGAATAAATATTCAATATATTTTCAGTTTCTCATTACCCAATATTGCAAATTACTGTATCCATCATATGGAAAAACTTTTCAGAACTCTTGTTTAAATGATTAAAACAAAATAAATTTGTACACAACTTAAAGTTAAAAATTGTTTTAATTATTTACTGTATTCAACTTCACAGGAAGGTTATTAGAAATTTCTTATAGTGATAGTGTTATCTATTTTTCATATTCATGTTTAGACTGTCCTTCTGAGCAACTTTTACATATTTGATGATTTTTTTTTTATAATTATCAGCATTTATTTCAATAATATAATGATAATTCCTATTTTCCTTGATTATTTTATAGATTATCACATCACAATTTAATGTTAATAAATTAAAATCACATTGAAACAAAGTTTGAAAACGAAATCCAGAAAATATGCAATAAATACGAGTCGTGTCACGAGGATGGCAGAACTATTGAATTTATTCTCACTATCGCACTAATGCTTATTGTATTAATAAAAAGAGGTAATTAATTTTGTAACATTTTTAAGTTTAAAAAATATGTATCTAGGTACAAGCTATTTTTAAAATGCATTTTTTTTGTGGCTTCTTTGGCGGACCAACTACTTAGGTCATATGTCGCCATTACGCCCTGATCTGCGTTTTAGGTATTATGGTCAACAGCAACGCGGGTTTTCTCTGGACGGTCACTCTTACGCGTTATCGCTTAGATCAGTTCCAACGAGTGCAGCCATGGCCGTTAACAAATGCATTTTAAAAATCATGATATTGGAAATTGTTTTTCTAAAATATATAACATAATGAAAAATGGTAGGTAATTCGAGAAACATAGTTATTTCGAAAATAGACAATAAGGAAAAATGTATTCTTATTATTCATTTTATTCAAGAAAAAGTATGGTAATGCATTCGGGAAATCTACGTTCGGGAAAATATTTTTTCGAAATATTATTTAGAGGTAAAATTGTCAATCGGGAAATAATTTACAAGAAACTAGCAAACAGGAAAAAGACATTCGTGAAAACGAAAATTCTGGAAATAGACATTCAGAGAATAATCAGAAGGGAAAATTGTAATTAAGGAAAACGTTCATTCTGGAAAAAAAATTCAAGAAATTGCTTTCGGGAAACTGATTGAGCATAAGTTAGAAGTACCTTTAGAAATACAAAACATTTTTCTTACAGTTTATATCTACATCTACGAGTATATATTTAAGTTACTTATTTTATTTTAATAATTGAATGAAAGCTGATGAAATATACTTGTACTTATGTTTTTACAACAAATACTAAAATTCCTATAAATATCATTCGCATATATATATGTGCAATTTTCTACACACGTCGCCATCTACCACCAAACCCTCCAACCATCTATTCACAATCTACCCAGAATCCGTCACCGCGTCACCCATCCAACCGTCACCGCGTCAGCGTAGCACCCGTACCTCATCCGCAACCGTACCGTGTTTGTTTTTGAGATTTTGCCGAGTTCCCAATAAGGGCTCCACACGGCTATATAGCGTACACTCTGCCGCAGAACGTGGGATTGTTGACACAGCCCGTGATTGATTAGAACCGAAATTAATCCGCAGCCGCGTTTATTATATACACCCTGTAACGAAATTATTGTGTGGTGGTGGTGCTAATCGGACGGGGAACATTGCAACTGGAAGAGATTTTGTCTGAGAGGACACAATTGTTTCGTTTTTGGGGAAAACTGTATAGAGACGTATCATTTTTAACTGCTAATATTTGAATACGAAAATATAAATTAAAGTAAATTATGTATATTGTTTTCAAATAATCTCCAAGATTTTAAACAGTTTAAAATATGTAATTTAAACCGGTATCACATAATCATTGTTATAACCATTTGATAAAACTTTAGTACGACTAACAGAAAAATGTGACTCCACTTTCATACAATTTGATCATGTAGTTCCGTCATATATTTTATTTAAACTTTTGTAGTTTTGTCAGCTCACGGGAACAAAATTATAATCTGGGATCCTATTCTTGAACTCATGCGAACAAATTCGTATACAAATTTTGATTCAAACCATAACAACAATGTAAAAAATCTTTGAATCTCGTATGTCAAAATTTAATATAATTTCTATGGTTTCAATTATAATTCGTATGCGAATTTATTCGCATGAGTTAAAATATACGAGCCCTTGTCACCATATTTCAAGTTTACAACCTGATTATAATAATTAGTAAAATTTAAATTAATATAAATATAATTTTAAATGCAGTTTATGTATAATAAAATCTAGATTCTGTTTATGTTTGATATAATAAAAATAATGATCTTCTGATACAACTCTTTTCCTTTATTATCAAACTGATTGAAGGGACATCATCATCATATATGATCTGACAAACCAAAATACAGTACAAATAGACTGCGTGATATTGACTTTAGGGGTAAAACGGCTATTACAGTTATTGGGATTTTAATACAAGAATTCGCTCAGAGGCGAAAATTGGAACTACGACAATAAGTAGTTTGCTACTAAACTAATAATGAAGTACTTAAAAAACAAATAAAAATGAATGATAATAGAACTAATATTTATAATAAAGTAATAAAACTATAAATAACTAATATTATATTAAAAGAACAAATTTCTACTAAGAAAAAACTATATTAAAAAAACATGTGAACTTACCTAAAATTTAAAACAAATAAAACTAAAACTGAAACTACAACTAACTACAACACAGAACTATATTCTAAGTAAATTAAAAATATAAAATAAAAGAAAACACAAAGGAATATAAGTGGCAACAATGGTAATTTTATGTCGACCAATTGTAAGTGTACCTTTGTCTCAACTTTGACATATCGTGATCAACGCCATCTCTTAGTAGTTAAATATTCTAATAGAAAATTAAAGTTTCTGCCACTTTTTTTAAAAACTCTTCTCTAAAATAATTTAGAATCATGTGACAGCGGACAATATTCAAGATATTTGAAAATACTATAGTTTAGTTGAAAATTGAATAACTAATGTTTTTTAAGTTAAATGTTTCCGCATTGTTTTAGAAAACAGCAATTCTTCAAATGCAGCTAATTTTATTTTATACAATACATTTTGGACTCAAGTACCTTTTGAAAAAAAAAATAATAATTTAGCACGATACCCGACCGTTTAATAATGCCGGGATAAAATAAGAAATAACTAACTAATCTGTCAGACAAATGAAACAAAAAATTGTATCGAAATCATCTATGTTAGTTGTCATTTATTTTTTCACTTATTTGACATTATATCTCAAGTTTCTGTATCTTCCAGCATATAGTGTTTTTGTTAGGATAACTGAAATTAGATTAAAAGAATTGTAATAAATTTGAAAAGATTTTATTTATTTGTAAGTAATATTGGATAATAGGAATAATTTTAGAAAAAGCAATGAGCGTTCGCCGGGATTTGAACCCAGAACCTTTCACTCGCATGGTGACTGCTCTAACCAATTGAGCTACAAACACTCGGCGAAGTACTGATGCTTTTTCGTGCAATATTAGTTGAAGAATTGCACGAAAAAGCATGAGTACTTCGCCGAGTATTTGTAGCTCAATTAGTTAGAGCAGTCACCATGCGAGTGAAAGGTTTTGGGTTCAAATCCCGGCGAACGCTTATTGCTTTTTCAAAAATTATTTCTAATATCAATCATCTGACAAATTTGTCAATTAACTATTTCTTATAATATTGGGTAAGGATTTAGAATATTCAATTTAATTTTTCAAAAAATACTTAAGCAAATTTTTAGTCTATTAGAAGACAACAGTAGAAAAAAGAAGTTTTATTTTTTTAATTGTAACAATTAGAAAATTGTTTTCTCTCTCAGATAATAAATTATATATGAATTTAATGTATCCGTATTAAACTATATTTAAATGTTTCGTTAAAAAATTACCATAAGTATAGTATGTTTCTATAGTTTAGATTATCCAATTTCAGGGTAGCAAATATTTTATTTTGATCGTTCTCAGTTTGTATCCATAACATATTTTACAATGTCTTAATGCAGAATGAATGCTTGTTTGATTAAATTTTAATGCAGCAATGTATTTCATTGTAAATGAACGCCTAGTGGACGGTTTTAAACAACTCTAAGAAACGAAATGAGTGGGCAACCGCGAATGAACATTTACATTTGCAAGCAAAAATATTGATGGATGTGGTATCTCGCCTGGCGTGCACCGCACACCTTATGAAACTCATTCGAGCTTTAAATTCTAAGACACTGCAAAAATGCATTGCTTTTGCCATGTTGGTGCAATGAAGCTGTTATTTTGCCCACCTGACAGATCCGTACTGGAATATTTCATCATCACCATCATCACTTCATTTCTAGTATTTTCAAATTATCTCGAATATTTAGGATCGTGTATTTCACTACCAAACAATTCTAAATTCTTTTATAGAAAAACGATTCAAATATAAGTTAAGAGAAACAATAAGTTTTACCACATTTATTTCAAATATTTTTCCCTGTAATAATTTAGAAACATCGAAAAGTAGACGATTCCAAGTTGACGGTATATACTATTTCCTAAATTTGATCTTATGCTTATTGTGATATATTATAGATTGTTTAGTAATTTGCGGAAAGTTTAATTAAGAGTAAATGAATAAATGGTGGGTGTTTTGGGTAAGTACGGCTCTGCGCAAGCCCACACATCTGAATCATGCATTTATTATTATCTTAAGATCTTTGTGTTACTGTAGTTTCATAACGTTCTCACACCTTCGCAGACTTCAGTTCTCATCTGATTTATTTAGACCATTTCACACACGCTATTTCAAAACTTCTGAAATTACTCTTTCAGCCATAAATACACAAGATATATAGAAACTACTAAAGAAAAAATAAAAATAATACGTTCGTAGTGCACAAGATTCAACAACATATAGTAGTTTATTCATTTTATACAAGTGAGATTCAATTTTTCATATCTAAATGTCACTCTTTTTACATGTTTTAAAGAAATACATATATTTCTATGATCTTCAAAATACTCGTATTCAACTAAAACTGAACATAATTATGCATTTTTATTCATGGATAGGAACATAACAAGAATATTTTTTTAAATTTCTTACGTCTATTCAAACAAGAAAAAATATTTTATAATAACAAATTCATAAATAGATAATGTAATAAAACTTCTGACAATGAGAAAAGAAAAATATTTTAACTAATTCCAACTTGTATCTCCTAAGAAAATTATATCAAATAAAATATGTATGAAGAATATAAATTTATAAATATTTGTTACTTTTTTTTGGTTAATTTTTTAAAAAATATATATTTTTTTTCTACAACTGTCAAAAAAACAAGACATTTTTACATCGCTATGGATACGTGAAATTTTTTTTTGTTATGGTGTGGCTAGCTCAGTGGTATGAAGTCGGCCTGTGGATCCTGAGAACCCTGGTTCCATTCCCACAGGCGAGAAACAATTTTCATAATTTCAAAAGCTACCCCTGTAGCTCCTCCACCACTAACATCTTTGGGGGCCGTGATTTGACGACTGGTAACTGCACTTCACGCGCAAAATATATCACTTACCGAGATCTGCTTCGGCAAAGTGCCACACCCAGTAATGGGTAGAAGGCGTGATGATATATATATATATATATATATATATATATATATATATATATTTTTTTTATAAAATGTTTTGTCGGCTGTGGGGATTGAACCAGGGTTCTTAGGATCCACAAGCTGACTCGGTGGTAAGCCATTACCCCTTATTATTAAAATTTTGATTCAAATAAATTTAATACAATTATTGTATGTGGATAAAATGTTTTCAATACGAGAGAAAAATATCGATTTTCTCTCTGCTAACAAATAACTATTAATCGATTGACATTAAAAGTATATATTTATAAACAATTAACAGGTTATAAGGTCCCACTTTAACAGCCTAGATAGTAAAAGTAACTGCTTAAGAAATGCATAATAACATGATGGCGATAACATTAAAACTGTTGAAAATAATCACAAAATTAATATTAATTCTAAACAAACGCCAAAAAAATTGTACTGAAAACGGCAAAAAAGTAGATTTACTGCCTTGGCTAGATTAATAGCCTCAACTGTAGTCCATCAAACGCTAACCGCGACAATAAATTTGCTACTTTTTTGCCTAGTTAAAGAAATAACTATTTAAACCATTACACGTTTTGCCGAATTCTGCGTACATCAGCTTTACAACAGCATATTTCACTAGAAGGAAATGTAGAATTATCAGGCATTAAATCATAGCATCCACAGCTATTTAATAATTCGTAATGAAAATTCACACTTCACAGTAAGTTGTTAGAGAAACAAAAAAATCTCATCTGCGTTGAATATGTTTCTGATTGGCGTGTGCTCATTGGCGCATGATACAACAGCAGAACATCGTGTTCCCTTGTTTTCTTTTGTCGTAAATCTAGTTAGCGTCGCTGTGTGTGTATGCGGTGGTGGACAGCCACAATGTACAGAGCCGCTGCTGCTGCTGCTACTGCTGCCGCTGCGTGTATTTGATTAGACCAATATTGGATGTTCTCGCTAAACGGATCAGAATCTGTGCCGTATGAATGAACTGAAACCGCAGCGTACAACGGGCACACGTGTGTGTTTGTGGCGAAATTCTGCACACGGTATTCTGCCAACGGTTTGCTACTGTTCTCTGATTTGTGCTTGCATTAGTTAATAATCGTATGTATTGAATTCAAATATTAGGATTTACTAAAAATAGTTATTTGTATACGTAAGCCGTAAAATTTTAAATGAATAAAATAAATATATGATCACGCCTTCTACCCATTATTGGGTGTGGCACTCTGCCGAAGTAGATCTCGGTAAGTGATATATTTTTGTGCATGAAGTGCAGTTGCCAGCCGTCGAATCACGGCCCCCAAAGATGTTAGTGGAGGGAGAGCCACAGGAATAGTATTAATGTGGTGAAAATGTTTGTCGCCAGTGGGAATCGAACCAAGGTTCGAATGCATCATATATTCCATGAACTATCAAAATAAATAAATATATCAGACGTACTCCTTTTGCCATTTGAATCAAATCTAACTTACATTTTTTGAACTAGATCACTTATTTTATATAGGCGCGATGGCCGAGCATGTTAATGCACATCTCTTAGCATACTGTGACGTCGTCCGAACCAAGATTCGTCAGTTCGAATCCGCCTGTCGACAAAGTATGATTTGTCGTTAAAATAAAAAAAAAATACAGTTACTTGTATTAATCATACTCGGGCGCTATAAGCTAGTCACTTATACATATGCTTTAAAAAGTAACATTGACTACGAAAATCGGCAGTACGGCAGCGTAAAAACTACGGCTGGGTGTGCCCGGTAAGCCCAAGCCCGATTCGGGCTGTAGCGCCATTGAAGAAGAAGATCACTTATTTATTTCGCTGGATTACTTCGCTCACTTTATTTTCAATTTTAGGGATTGTTGATTCTAATTTACTTTGAAGTAAATCATCCCAATAAGTGCATCAGTTTGCTTAATTTAGTTCATTTAGTCATGTGTCGAATTTATCTGAACTGATTTAAGTGAACCAAGTAGCAAATGGAATACATCTATCATCATAGTGATAAATTTTACGAGTGAAGTGCAGTAATCAGCCATTAAATCACGGCCTCCGAAGATGTTAGTGGTAGAGGAGCCACAGGGGTAATTTTAATGTGAAGTAAAGATTGTCGGTTGCGGGAATCGAATACAAATTCGCAAATCCACAAGTTGATATGATTCCAATAGTTTAACACTTTAGCGAGGTGTATTTTCATTTTGAAATCGTTTTGTATCTATAAATATGATTTTGTAACAAAGGAAAAGGTAATCTATTTGACATTTATTTTGAACAAATATTGAAGTATTTTAGCAGTTTTAGCGGACGTTACCAATAACAGCGACCAGAAAAATCATTGGTAACGTCCAATAAAGAAGGAACAGATTTGCGTACATGAAGGGTAACTTTGTTGCAATCTGCTGTGAGGAGATCTCGATCAATAATAATGTTTGCATGTAGAGTACGGTTACCATCCGTCAAAATATGACTTCCGATGAACAAATAAATTAGTAGAGTGGGAGATACAGAAACACAAGAATAATTTGAATGTCGTGAAAATCCGTTGTCGGCTACTGGAATCGAACACGACTTCTCATTTCCAAAGTTCGAGTCTTTGAACTACTTAATGTATTATCTACTATTTAATTTATAAATCATATACGTAGATGATATAAATAAAATTGCTAACAGTGACCTTATACACTTTTATAATATATAATATAATAAATCTGAGTTTAAGTTTATTTATTAATTACAAAATTAGCTGTCAATTAAGAAAAATTAGCCTTTACAACGGACCAAAACAAGGTGATAATTTCATTTCCATTTTATCATCGCTGTGATAGACATGTAACTAACGAAGATTCTCGTTGTTGATTGGCGAACATATGAATTATAAATAAATAAAATAAATATATCATCACGCCTTCTACCCATTACTGAGTGTGGCACTCCGCCGAAGCAGATCTCGGTAAGTGATATTTTTTGCGCGTGAAGTGCGGTTACCAGACGTAAAATCACGGCCTCCAAAGATGTTAGTGGTGGAGGAGCCACAGGGGTAGTTTTTGAAATTATGAAAATTGTTTGTCGCCTGTGGGAATCGAACCAGGGTTCTCAGGCTCCATAGGCCGACTTCATACCACTGAGCTAGCCACCCCATACTAAATTTTGTTTAAATATTGTAAAATTGTAAATTGTAAAAATTCATGTCAAATAGAAAAATTATTTTAAAATGATTAAAACCCTGATATATTAAAAATGTAATTGATGGAAGTAAACGTATTACATACTTGTCTCTCGTACAACTAATAAATTAAATGACGCAAATATCTTCCCTTTTGTACATTAATATACAGGTACATATGTATATACTTTTTCTTTTTTTTTGCATGATTCGATAAAAAATTTGAGAAAACCAACAATTCCTTATTTTGTTAATGTGGTCAAAAATCTTTCATAATTCATAATTAAAGATAAAGATACTTTCGATTACATTATGATTTATATAATTTATTAAAAGATCGACGTTTCGGTCCACTGAATGTACTCGTACACCTACATTAGGATGGGTAAGTATAAACACTTAGATAATTCTTTTTAGAATCATCATCAAGATAAAGAAAAGAAAGTAATTAGAAACGACTTATATTATATAATTAGTTAACAGTTTCATTTTAGTCTCAGCCAAAATTTCAAACAGTGCTCTTTGAATTCTCGTCTCCATTCAAGCACATTCTTATTTTTTCACACACGTAGAAATACAGAAACGCGGTACGCATAGTTGACGTAAAACACACACAAACACACATCCTCGAGTCGTTTCGGTAGACAAAGATAGAAATGGCAGCGAGTAGCTCGTGCCCAAACCTGACTTTTTTCTAGGTTAAACCGCATTTTTAAAATTTCACAATGCCGAGAACTTGAAATAAGAAACTCTGCTCCTGCATCATGGAACTCTGACCCTTATATTCATAGATAAACAAGAATATTTAAATAGTTGAGGATGAGCAGTGCTCGTGAACATTGGCCAACTGATTGGGTTTCTTTGTAATTTACTGGCTACACACTATAAATATGCCATATTCAATGACGACTTGGCTGTTAGAACGGACCCTCGTTCGCTGGTTTACCTCTAGATGTCTAGTCTTCAGATGTTACATGGCGAGACTGTCACTTGTTCGTGAGATATTACTGTTTTTCCACGGATACCTAGATGCTTTTATATCATTTTATATACGCAGTTATCTACTGTTTAATTTAGTGCCTAATAAAAACTGTAAAATATTATTTTTTAAATGTGAATTTTTTTATACATAGTCAATAAATTAGCACTTGTTTGATGCGTTTTGAATTTTTACCAATACCAATATTTGTAAAATATATAGCACTAATCTAAATGCCTTTTCTAATTATTAGAAGGTGTTTCCTGCATTAGTAATAAGAAATTTACGATGGTAAATTATAGTTATTTTTATAACAAGTGCTGAAAAAGGTTTGTTACGTGCAAGTGCAGAATTTAACTGCCGAGTGCGGAAATCTGCACGAGCTCGTAACTTTTTTCGGCACGTGTTATAAACAACATTTTTCCTACAACTGTGCGATTTAGTAAATAACTAAAATATTATCAAAATTTATATAATTCTAATGATAAATATTACACGAGAACGATATTTTACGGCGTTGCTATAGTTTGTTTGTTGATTGCTTGCATATTGTTCTACGTTATTTAAAAATATTTCACTAACTTCAAGATAATTTCTTCAAAATCTTCTAGATTGGAATACTACAGTGTGTGATTCTACTTTATCATAAACACCTCCAAAAGTAATTGAAACTCCGGATCATGCTATGTTGCATCTATTTTCGACAATGACAATCAACCTGCTGCTGATACTTCTAAAGCCTCCGAAATAGTTGTCAATAATATTACTGTTAATAATATGAACAGGTACGGAAGAAAGCAATGTTTCTTTAGGCAGTACAAAAGTTTCCACTTTACATTATGTCAATATAAGCAATTGTAACAACTGTGTTAATAATATACACAAACAATAAATATTATGTATTTCACTTACTCTTTAAATAAAACCATTTATCGATATATTTTACTTTGTTCGGTTCTTTTTTATTAATTGTCTACAGATTAGATATACTGCAATTTAAGATTATGTTTATAAACGTCAAAATATACTACTGCATATTTACTAGCGCTGGTTCACCGTATCTTCTTCTTCCATAAGCGTCTGTGGCTAAAATATGAATTCCGCGCTCGGCGCGAAATTTAAATCGCTCTCAAAACAATTTTCTTTTAACAGTTACATAATGAAGCATTTTCCGCCCTAGTGTTTCTTTGCTTACAGAAACGTACTTGGTCTGCATTCATTTACTTTCCATACGTAACCAAGGCAATAATAGTTACTACAAATAAATCGTACAGTTGTAGGAAAAATAGCTTTTCTTGATATTTATTGAATTAATAATAAATTTCAATGACATTAATGCTAACTCAACAAATACATCATATATGTATTTTAATAAAATTGACTTTTTGATCAGAAGAACTACGAGAGCAATCCATTTAAAACATTACAAACAGGCAATCGTAGCCCAACGGATAAAATCAAGGTAACAACTTCTTAACAAGCAATACATCGCACGTTCAAATCTCACTGACTTATATACAAAAAATATGATTGTGCCTAAATGGTTCGTATGCCACTATAAAATTAAGGCTTCCTGTACAGTAATTGGGATTAAATTCCTGTTGTGCAGGGTAACAAATAAATAATAAATAAATAAATAACAAATAAATAAATAAATAATAATATTCATACTTTGGTCTGCATTCGAACCCGCAGTCTACTAGTACAAGTTTGTACTGAGTTATTATTTTACTAGCTCATTATTGGCACCTAAAATTATCATTTTCGTTTATCCTAAAAAAATATGTAGGTCACCAGATAAATGCAAAAAGTAAAACTGTAAATTTTCTTTAATAACTAAAATTTCAGTGACTGACAAAAATACTTTTTTAGCTGATCACTTCAGAAAACAATAGATATCGCGACAGTAATATACTTAAGAAAGTTGAAAATATCATACACTGGCATAATTATGAATATCGTACTCAGACAAAACATTACTAGACGGATAACAACGGCGTTTGTTGTGAAGTAGAAAGGGTTAGAATAACTTGGTGATGAGACGGGTGCGCGGCAAAGAGCTAGTACCACTTGGTGTTATGCGGGTTGCATTTTTGTTGATGACAGTTATCAGGCGCGAGCATTTTATTTATTTAAATACAAACGTGCGTATACAAAACACTTAATATGTCAAAAACTAACCTTTACTTTGATGTATGAAAAGTAAGTCATTGAATATAAAAATAACTACACAAATGTTTGCAACTCGCATAACATCAAAGTGTACTCGCTCCTTGCCGCGCACCCGCCTCACCCACAAGTTACTCCAACTCTTTCTACTTCACAACACTGCATTGACTTGAATACGGCAGAATTTGTCTACTTTTGTTTTGTCTGAGATATCGTACTAGTACGATATAGTTATATCGCAATGATGAAAACAAATCAACATAGCCGCGCAGCTTTTTAGTCAATTGTTTGAAAAAAAATCTTGAAAAGGAGTTAAACTATAAAGAGAAAAGTTGCGATACAGTCAGGATTTGAACCTGGGATGTAATGAACTCCGGTCATATACGCTAATTATCTACGTCTCGGTTACCCTGGATTCAATTCTGATTGTATTCCAATTTTTCGAATCTATGTTGTTTTTGTGATCGTCTAAAAAATAGTGTTCTTTATTCACTCGAAAATAATATTGTATTTCTTGTGTGTTGACTCATTTGGTTGAATTTTGTTCGTCAAACTTCACACTCGCATGATAATTCTTCACTTTCGATACTCCTTATGAAATATACTATTATAGTATAATTCTCAAAATAGCTAATCCTGAATTTTGAATTAGTCAAATTATGCTAAATTATATTCTCAAAAAAGGTTAAATAAACTCTAATGTAATCTTGTTACCATTTGGCCGTGAGAAAGTGATTTGGATTAACTATTAAAAACAAACTAGAATCAGATTAGTTACTCCAAAATTTAGGATTAGTTAAAACATTTTTAAGAAACGGACTGTTATAGTGTGTAAAGTGTAAAATAGGGTAGATAAATGTTGAAAATTTATTTGCGAAATGCGAAATATTTTTTTTAATTCTTTTAGTAACGAAAGTGGATGTGGAAATAAAGTAATATTATCAACTGTACCACAGAAGTAAATTGTAATAAATCTATTCTGAGGAAGTGAAGTTCAAAATTGAAAATTATGTATGAAAGTGGTATGGAAATAATATTATTTAATTATTGTTAAAGTAAACTTAAAACTCTATATCTTATAATAGGCTCAACTATTTAAATTTCCACGGAAATATGACTTAACAAAATTGATTTGACGGAAGATTTAAATATGTAACTACAGATATGGGGTAATGGCTCAGTGGTATCCGAGTCGGCCTGTGGATTCTAAGAACCCTGGTTCAATCCCCACAGCTGACAAAACATTTTCACCAATTTAAAATTACCCCTGTGGCTCCTCCACCACTAACACCTTTGGGGGCCGTGTTTTGACGGCTGGTAACCGCACTTCACGCGCATAAATATATCACTTACCGAGATCTGCTTCGGCATAATGCCACACCCAGTAATGGGTAGAAAGCGTGATGAAATATTTATGTATATTTATTTATTTTTTGACTCTAACATTTATCTTCAATAGTATTCAAGATAAAATGCAAAATTCTCAAATTCAGCAAATTGTCGTGAAGGGAATTGCGGAAAAGAAGCAAGAGCAAGGCATATTCGCGCGTGAGTGAAGCAAATATGCGTGCCGCGCGTGTGACTCACGCTACATGCGTGACAACCCATGTTACGTTTTCTTTCTTTCTTTTTTCGGTTATCTGTTCAGTTATAGTTGGAGTGTTAATTGCCGTGAAAGATCAGGGTAAGATTGCATTTTCGTTTTATTTACAATCTAATTTGCATTTGCAGTTAAATAATACATTTCTTGCAATAAAATTAATCTGTTAATAAGTTTAATTACAATTGTTGTCATAATGGAACAAATGATATTAAGTTTATAGCTTTATTTAAATTTTCTTTACCTAAATGTTCACATGATGAATTTATAATACGGACATTCCTATTTCAATAATATTTGCTATGTATTTGTTCATGGAATACACGGCCGAGTATATCGCGAAGTACCCTTGGGAAACTTAAAAGGTTCCGGATTCGATTACAACCTGTGGCAATTAAATGGAGAATATAATTCATATATGGGACCAATGGCTCAATGGTATTGAGTCGGCCTGTGAATCCTAGGAACCCTGGTTCGATCCCCACAGTCGACAAACATCTTTCATCAAATTAAAATTACCCCTGTGGCTCCCCCACCACTAACATCTTTGGGGGGCGCAACTTGACGGCTGGTAACCGCACTTACTCGCATATCACTTACCGAGATTTACTTCGGCAGAGTGCCACACCCAGTAATGGATAAAAGGCGTGATGATATATTTATTTATTTATTTTTATTTATAATTCATGGGGTGGCTAGCTCAGTCGGCCTGTGGATCCTGAGAACCCTGGTTCGATTTCCACAGGCGACAAACAATTTTCATAATTTCAAAAACTACCCCTGTGGCTCCTCCACCACTAATATCTTTGGGGGCCGTGATTTGACGACTAGTAACTGCACTTCACGTACAAAATATATCACTTACAGAGATCTGCTTCGACAGAGTGCCACAGCCAGTAATGGGTAGAAGGCGTGATGATATATTTATTTTATTTATTTATAATTCATATGTTCGCCAATCAACAACGAGAATCTTCTTTAGTTACATGTCTATCACAGCGATGATAAAATGGAAATGAAATTATCACCTTGTTTTGGTCCGTTGTAAAGGCTAATTTTTCTTAATTGACAGCTAATTTTGTAATTAATAAATAAACTTAAACTCAGATTTATTATACAAAATTGTGCTTCAAATCGTGTGTAGTTACAGATCTAAATTTTAATTTGTCATAACTTAGGTTAGTACATCCGATGAGTTGCGTTCAGTAAACTTTGGATGCGTTCTCGTTCTCAATCCGCTAGATAAATAATAATTCATAATATTCTGTGATTAAATATAAGCTCGTGAAATCATTAGTAATCGAAGATATTGCTCGTGAAACCGAAGCAGCACAAATATGCAGCTCGGTTCCTCTTGAAAATATCATCGAGTATAATTATATCATTTGTTATATTACCTTTGAAAATTTACTTCTATTCTTCAATTGCAATTTCTCGGTTCATGGACAACGGTTGGGTATCGTAGTTTCTTGACTGGTCATAGCAATTCAAGATATTTTATTACGTTTTTTTTCCATGATCGAGGAACTAATTAAATTAAATTTAGAAATATTTGACAATTACTTTGACAAGGTAAAAATTTTTAGTTGTCAGTGTTATCATTTTAAAAGTATGTTTTGATAGGAGCTATGGTACTATGAAGGAATTTTTAATAACTTGCCGCTTCCCAATTGGTATGTAGTTACTTACCGATCGGTAATCGTTAAACAAAAAGATCACGCAAGAAATAAATTAAATATCGAAATCTGCAATTGATAGGCTGTAATATCCAGAGTAAGATAAAGATATAATGATTTAATTAAATTTATTGATACTCATACAATAAAAGTAACCGGAAATGATCTACGAGTAAAAAGTAAACTAATATCAAACTTCATTATTCCTCTAAAAAATATGTATTATAAATTGACAGGTACTTAGCTAATCAAGGTAGTAAAAATAAAATGATGAATTTTACTTTCATGAATTGTCAGTTTAATTTGATATTTTAAGAAATTTAAATCCAATCTAATAAAAGAAAGTAAGTACGTATATAAGTACCACACTATATCTCTTATAGCATAATTCTCAAAAGAATTTTAGCTAATCTTGAATTTTGGAATAGTCAATTAAACTAAACCATATTCACAAAAAAGTTTAAATAAACTATTGTTACCATTTAGTACTTGGAAAGTGATTTAAAATTAGCTAATCCAAAATGCAGGATTGAATGAAACTCGGCGCACGTAAACATGAGATAGTCATACGCATCCTGTTAAAATATGAAACACATTCATCGTCTGTGAACAAATATATTCGCTTGTAAAGTTGAGTTCTTATACACGGGGCTTATGGCGATCGTCATGCAGAATCGCACATATTTGGTTTGTGTACCTCTAAAAATTTGCAGTTTCATTTGAAAAACTATTATGGTGTTGTAGAACTATCCATGTATATTGTATCAAAAGGAAAAAGTTCTTTATCGTTTAGTAATGAATATATAGCCATGCAAAGCCTTGTTTTTAACGAAAAATTAAGGATCTTAATTTATAATGGCAACACCACACGATGGTACGGTATTTGAAAATTCACTAGACAAACAATCTATTAACAATTCATGATATTCAAATCATAATAGGTATAACACATTTATTTTATTCTGTATTTTTCTTTCTCCGAGTGTCAGTTTCGCCACTCGACGACCGATGGCGCCACCGTCACACTATAACTACCTTAAGTGGATAAAATTACAATAGATCTTCATTAAAAAAAAAAAAACTGTGCAGAGACAGTACGACAACAGTGACAATACAATTATATATAATTTTATTTCTATTTAAATTCTGCTACTGCTACTTAGTTTATACTTGAATAGAGTACACTTTACTTAGAGCAAAATATTTATTATTTGCAGTGTAATAGTCTTGTAAGGAAAGTCAAAAGTTATATTCCATTCTTTCGCCTCCACAGCCAGACTATGAGGTCAAAAACTACACACCTTCGCCAATAAATCCGCCGCTAACAAAAGGTCATCTTCAACCCTACGTTGCCATGAATAGCAATCACAAACAACTGGCATCGCGTTTCCTAGCAACAGCAACAACACCCATCCTAGCATCGCCCATGCCCTTGTTAGCAGCAGTTGGCGTTATTACTAATACTTATTGTTTTTTTCACAAAGCAGAGCCCACTAAGATGACTTGGTGCTAGGTGTGTAGTTGTGGTACGTTGGTGTGACTATGGAACATCTTGCCTCGCACTTACAGTGTTTGTGACGAAACTAAGTGTAGGAAGTGCCACTCCGGAAATGGGATTGTTTCTGTTTTGTTTTGTAAGTTTTGTTTATCGTTTGATTGTAGTTAAATACAGGTTTTGCAATAGCTTTGATTTATTTTATTAATTCCTGCAATGAAGACTAGCATTTGATATTGAAACCTTGTTATTTTTCTTCGATTATAAATGATCTTTGTTTAATTATCTTAGAATGGGCATTTCAATATTCTTGTATTATAGGGTAACTTTATCTGTTAATTAACTCAAAAATATTTCAATGAAAATAGAACCACTTATTTATATTTTGATTTTGGAGACTTATTTTTAATATAATTACAAGTTTATTTATAAAAGTAAATAAATAAATAAATATATCATCACGCCTTTTACCTATTACTCGATGTGGCACCCTGCCGAAACAGATCTCGGTAAGTGAAATGTTTTGCGCGTAAATTGCGGTTACCAGTCGTGTGGGGAAGCCACAGGGGTAGTTTTAAAATGGTGAAAATTGTTTGTCGCCTGTGGGAATCGAAGCAGGGTTCTCAAGATCCACAGGCCGACTTGATACCACTGAGCTAGCTACCCCATTAATAATTTATGTTACAACTAAATTGAAACACCAGTCCTTGCATTGAATAATCGTTTTTTTCACTTAAATAGGTAACACAAACTTGTGATCGAGATAAAATATTTATAAAGCTATAATTAAAAAAAAAAAATAAATAAATTGTCAGTAATAATATAAGAAGAGAGTGAGAATAAATTGAAAATAATTTGACAGATCTTTCGAAAACCTACTGCCAAATGGCAACAAGTTTGAGAAAAATACTGGAGAATTATTTTCTAATTTACCCAACTCTCGAGTTATATTTAATTAGATTACTTTTTGATTTAGTTGTTGAGGTCGATTTATTCAACTTAAAAGATTTTGAACTGGGTTCATATCGATTGATTACTTATTAATGTATTCTGGGAAATTGTTTCCAAAATTTGTTGGTGTATTTCTGTATCTGAAATGGAACTAAATAGATTTTTTCACACATCTAACTTAACGCTTTGACAGTTTTAAATAATTATTTGACAACTACCTATCATTTGTCACAAACAGAAAAGCAACTACAGAGATAATTCGCGGGAATAATCACAAGAGCTTTATTTCCAATATAATAATGACAGGATTGGTTAAAAAGCAGACACGTGACATACAATGAAGCATTTCATTGGCTTTGAGAAACGTCAAAAAATAATCATTCTTAAATATTATCTGTTGCTATATGAAAACAGTTGAACATCAAATTACTGCAGATTTGGGTTTCAGGCAGTCGTCCTAATGTTCCACTACTCTATGTACGTACAGTAAAAGACTATATATTTCAATTTTATAAAAAAAATTTAATCAATGTTATCTATATCATGATATAATATTTAATTCTGTTAAATTTACATTATCAGAAAGAGCGATCGACAAGGATCGTAATAGTATATTACATAATAAGTCAGGCAAGTGATATTTTACTTGACGAAACGATTGTTTGAGATACGAGGCCGCAGGCCGAGTATTTTAATCCGCTGAGTCAAGTAAAAACACTTTCCTGACGTATTATGTATACATTTTTGTCTGCAACCGTTTAATTTGATCAATATTTAATCATAAATAATTCTAAATGTTTACATTTTTTTATATGAATTGTATTGTCAGCAGACTACGTATCCAAGATTACAACAATAATAACAGTCTGGTAGAATCTTTACCAGACTATTTTGTACTTTACAAGCCTGTTATTTTTGTTGTAACCTTGGATACATATTTTATTTAACTGTTTTTGTAAAAACCTACTTTCCATACTAAAATTGATCAGGAAAGTCGGCACTTCTTGTCGGTTTCAGAAAAAAGGTATAACACGCTTGTCTTTCAAAAATATATAGTGTTTCACTAAAATCTTAAATTGTAACCCGCTGAACAAAATCGAGAAAAACCGTTATTTCAAGCTAAGCATAGTGCGTTCAAATTTTATTGACTTCAACTTTTATCCAAAACAAATACGACTGTGTCTGAATGGTTCGAATTTCACTATAAGCTATAGTCTGCATATACTGTAATTGGAATTAAGTTCCTGATATGCAGAGTAACAAATAAAGAAAATATGACCTTGATTGTTCAAGTTTTGAAAAATATACCTGTATTTATTTTATTCTACTCAGTTTGGCATATGAATAATGATGTCTTGTAGCTCAAATGGATGTATATTTGACGTTTTGAAATTATTTCAAGCCTGAAAAAATACCTTATTAACACATGCTACTTATCAGTTGGAGCAATGATTTGACAAGAAGAAATCGTAGAACAAATCGAAATTGAAGTTCCCACAGTTCGCAAGATCTCGATCTCGATAATGAGCATGTGTACCCCATTTACAGAATCTATAAAATATATAATTATATAACAAATAAATATACTGAATGCAATACTTATTATAAAATATGTTCAGTTCTTGTAAAGAGTTTTAATTAACCGATTAACATGTGATTAAGTCCAGAAAAGTTTGCATAATGCAATTCCATATCAGGTATAAAATTAATTCAATCTATCGACATGCAATCAATTTCAATAGATCGCAATCACCACTTCCAACAACTTCTTAAAATCAAAATCCGTTAATTAATAAACTAATGATCGTAATTTGATATAGAATGATGCATGCATTCGATACTGAGTACATTGATGTATAAGCACATTTCTATAAGCATGCGTAAATAATTAATTAATATATAGTTAGTAACAGACACGGTTGTCATATAAAACTGAAAGGTATTAATTGGCTGATCATTGCTCAGCTGTACACCAAGGGACACAAAAAGAAAGGAAATGATTATGATTAATTTTGCGCGAACACTGTACACAATTTCTATTGCCTATAAAATGATTGAAAATAATGCTTTTATATAATACATTGTACGAACTAGAATAAAAGACTATTTAAAGGTTGGCATTAAATGCTAAATATAAAAGTGAACGTCAGAAGTTCACGATTGATTTGTCATTTAAAAGGTATTTTTAAAAAGGTCTTTTTATTTTCAATTCAACTGTCCAATACCTAGATTTATTTTTCAATCATTTATAGATCTTCTTTTATAGTATTTAGTGTGAAGAAAATAGAACACATTTGATTTTGCCCTCTGATTAACGGGTAAGTTTACACACTAGATATCTAGACCTGTTTCGATTGACAGTTTGACAACTAAATCCTTGTTTCCACCTCTTAACATAGTCTTAATTTTAGTTTTTCGACATAACCTTGAGAGTTTGTCATATGTAAATACAGCTGAGCGTTTCCAGCTAATGTTTTTGTCTTAGTCTTTGTATTTGTCACTGCGCATAAAAACAAAGTTTGCAGACTTCATACTTTCGACATAGTCTTTCGTCGCTGTTCTGTAAGAGAGAGTTAACTGCGGTAATGCTTTCTCTTGTTATGCTGCAATATACAGTCAATTCTATTCCGTATTTATCATATGTCATTAGGTTTGTGTTGGGAATACGATAAATATAGACAATAGAATAAAAATAGTAATAATTTCAACTGAGAAAAAAATAAAAATTACTGGATTAATAGCAATAAAACTAACAAGTCAAAAAAAATTATTTAGTCGCTGTCATTTTAAAATTTATTTCTTTTCTTTGATTTTATAAGTATAATTGCAATTTAATCATATTTTAATCATTTTGAAATTTAAATTACTATATATGAAATAATTTGGTTTGTTCCCTACAATATTGTCTCATTTTTATCAAATTATTTTGGAATTGTATAAATTAATTAAATTAGTGCTTAATTTTAATAGTAATTACTGTTCCTCATTAATAATTTCATATAATTTTTAGAGTATTTCAAATAGTTTTATACAATTATTTTCTCATTTAAGTGAACAAACCTTTACTAGAATAATGAATTAAGGTTAGGTGTATGATAAGAGCTGAAAATGGCTGGAATTTTCCGACATAAACAGAAACAAAAAACCAAAAACAAAGACTAAAACAGAGACTATATTAAGAGGTGAAAACGTAGCTGTACATACTAGTATATATGCAGTTTGTCGTAAGACCGCCACCATGATTATTTTGTTTATTTTGACAGGTACAAAAAAATGTTATTAAGCAAAATTAAACTAGACAAAGGGGCGAAAACTTCAATGTATCATATTTATTTGATAGAATTAAGTCGGGCATTTATTTGTTATTTTGTTTTAGCACCATTAAATTGTAATTTAGTAAATTTTCATATTCAATTTCTACCGTTTCAAAACACAGAATATATATTTTGTTCATTGATGTCGATACATAATTTTAAGCTCTATAACTTTGATTTGAAGTATATTTGTTTAAAATAATTCGGGAAGCAATGCACGCGCAAAAACTGTTCACGTGTTAAACACCTATACCGATTTTTCGTGATACGTATATCATCACGCCTTTTACCCTTTGCTGGGTGTAGCACTCTGCCATAGCAGATCTCTGTTGTTGAATATTGTACTATTTGGACAACCAAAATTTCAGGAGTTTCAATGATTCAGGAAATGTCACTTTAATAGAATGGACAAACTGTTTAACTGTAGAACAATATTTAAGGTGCGTCGGAGGTCGGGGGTCACCAATGTAATAATTTAATAAATGTTGATAATAAATAAAGCATATTAATATAATTTTGAATGTAAGATATTTTATTTATCAAAATTTGTTCTTGTCAAAAAATATAAACCACGGGACGATGGAAAATGTAGCGTACTTAATTGGATGTAGTGAATAATCACTACATATTTTGCTCATGAGGTAATTTAAAAAAAAAATAAATATATCATCACGCCTTCTACCCATTACTGGCTGTGGCACTCTGCCGAAGCAGATCTCGGTAAGTGATATATTTTGGGCGCATGAAGTGCAGTTACCAGTCGTCAAATCATGGCACCCAAAGATGTTAGTGGAGGGGGAGCCACAGGAGTAATTTTAATGTGGTGAAAATATTTGTCGGCAGTGGGAATTGAACCAGGGTTCTCAGGATCCACAGGCCGACACGATAACTACTGTGCCACCTACATGGGGTAATTTTAATGTGGTGAAAATTGTTTGTCGGATGTGGGAATCGAACTCGGTTCGACTGGATACTAAAAAATACGAATTTATCAGTGATTTTGATTTCATTGTAAGTTGTAGCTCGTCTTCTACTGTATTTGAATTTAAGATCCTGTTTCACAGACTAGTAAATAAATAAAAAAAATAAAGTCTTGTTTTCCTTTCCTAGTATTATTTTCTGTGATGTATGATATGACTTGCCATATTGTTTAAAAAATATATTAACATAATGTCAACGAGTAAAAAATGGTTAGTAAGTTGATATTTAAGCGCAGTCTTAATAATTATTTGAAAATCAGTAACGAGACGTCTGTTCAACGCCTAACAAATTGACAGTTCTTATCGACAAATCTCAATTTTTTATATAAATTAATTAGCACTTGTAATAAATTTTTTACATATTTTATAAGCTTGACAACTGCAGTATATGGATTATTAATCTATTTTTAAATCTCGCTTTTCCGTTTTAGTTCCAAGTAGAACTAGTTTATATAACTGTGTACACTGGGTATTAAAATAATTGTTTCAATCAAAATTATTTATTTGAAATCAACACTTAGACTTTACATATTCATTGAACAAGTGCGTGAAAAAATTGGCGAAATAACATGAAGTACTTGACAATATTTTTAATGTCTAGTGTATAATTTTATCTATAATCGCACAAGATTTCATTTTTAATCTGTAACGGTCCCACTAATTAGTGAGGCAATCATGATTAAAGCCTCTCTTATTGATTGATATTAAATTCCACGTTTAGTTGAGGTGTGGTTCAAACACTTTTAATACTAGTGCTTTATTTTTTAGTAATTTATGTTGTTTATCTGTAACCTTGACAACAAAACCAGATCATTTTTTGTTACTTTATTTATAACGGTTTACAAATAATCTAGAAACTTGTAAAAAAATCACTATTACCTACTGCTTCAACATCATACTGATATAAGATAAAATACCCCTCAAGCTGAATTACAATTACTAAAATATTTTTTCTTATCCTGGTTCTATAAATAGCTATGTGGTAACGGTATAAAAATAAAGAAGATTTATCGATTGCCACCCCTTAAAACTGGGTGAAACAACAACATATTTATTATTCCCATTCAAACGTAGCAATTATTAAAATAATATTTTTCCAACTCCGATTCATCAATAAGTTATCTCGCGGCAAAAATCATCCCACATACCAAGTAACAAAACATTGAGTCAAGAAGATCATTTACCATTCACATCGAAATCTATAATTTGCCCGGTAAACAGCAAGTTTTAATTACAGCCATCAGAACGAACCCTAGAATTAAACCCTCACGAGTCAGAAACACTTGAAAATCGACCGCGAGCGATTCAATAATAACAATAATCTCAACAGCGCTATAAATTCATCAGCAACGCCCACGCGAAGGGTTGCAGGGTAGGCAGCTGTAGCACCAGGAGTCCTGACGCTCTTTGGCGAAGTGGCCGTGTCTGTCCACAGCCCACGCGGACTACGAAGTCTCTGAGCTCGTCTAACAGGTTTGAACGCCTTCACTTTTTACTTGGCTGGATCATGGCTAGCTGGATCTACACTGTGTGATCTGTGTTTGGATTTTCTTAGATGATACGGGATTGTTTATTTGTTTGTTTACACATTTGTTTATAATTTGTTTGCCGAACATTACGCGGTTTTAACAAAAGATACTATGATATATTTTTGGTGTAATAGTTATTTACATAACAAGCATCGAAAGTGTAAGATAACGTGCGAGTGTAAAATTGAAAAACGAGGCGCACAGCGCCGAGTGATTTAATTACACGAGCACAGTTATCACACTTTCGAGCGAGTAATGTACACTATTTTTCACACGACCACAAAATATTTCTAAAAACAGTTTACAAGAGCAATGTTGTTTCACTTTGACAGCTGATGCGTTTTTGTAGGTAAGCGTTGACGTTTGACGTTTGAGGTTAGATATTGTGATACCAACTGTACTTAACCGTAATGTCAAAATATTAAATAATGCTTGAATATGAGTAAATCAGTAAATTAATTTAATAAAATAAGATTTATCTGTGCAAATGTGTTGAAAAATCTGCCAAAACTTCGATTTAAATAATAATACAAATACTTTTTATTTATTTTACTATTTTCTTTCATCGTAACGCCATCTGTTGTCAATCAGTGGAACTTCACCTCATATGTTAGAAGTGTACGTTATACATCCTAACATATCAGTATGTTATGTTCAACTTTCCGTAGTAGTTTATGATGTTGTTATGGTTACTTACATAAGTGGTCGTCTGAAAATAGTTCTTAGATTTGTTGTGCGCTTCTGTGAATAGACTGATGAAGGTGAATAATCATTAATGCTAATTAATAATGTTTTGCCTACATTGAAGTAAAGTATTTTATGACATGTAAGACAAGATTATTCTTCTAGAATGCTATAAATTATTTCTGTACTACCGTTGATTAGAAACATTTATTACAATTCTTGGATTGTGGAAAAATGTAATTTTACTGTTGTACTATTTTGCATAAAACATGTTTTTAACTAAAAACTTGGCACACCTTAATTTATAATTAGCTTGTTAAAAATAACTCCAGCAATCGTAATGATACATTGTTATGTTTTTGTGTCGAAGAATATGACAAAGAAAAAACGAAATTTCCCTAATAAAATAATCAGAACAAAAAACTCAATAATGAAGAGTCACGACGCAGAAGTAAACAGCAATCGTCCACGCTAACAGTGTAAGCATCGTTTTTTCTCAATCTCTAACATCTGTCTCCTTTGCTCGCACTGTCAACGCGATGGATCCGTCCTTGTTTTTTATTTTGTACCTGTTACAGAGCCCGATGTGGCCGTCCACTCCACCTGTCCATCACGACTCTTCTTCTCCTCTTTCTCTTTTATTTGTTTTTCCTTTTCTTGGACCGTGACTAAGAACACACGAAAAAATAGTTTTCGGCACAATTTTTTGATATCTCGAAGAGACATCTAGTAGAATATAACGGTACTTATATCATTGACGAGAGGAGAAGAATATATTTAAAATTAGGTATAATTACTAGTATTTTAATAGATGATAATATTAAAATTGCATAAAATAATGTATTTTAGCATAACTATCTCAAACCATCAAGCTCAGATTCCAATTTAGTATATTTTTTTTACATACCAAGTACAACAGCATTTGTTTATCCGGAACCAGTATTTTAAAGTTTTTAGTTGGTATCACTAAATATAAAATAATAATTACATATAATTTAATTAACACTAATTGCATTGTAAATAAGCCTTGAAAATTATTATACTGCAAATTGTAATCAACAAATAAATATTCCATAAATATTTAATTTTATTTATTTGTTACTCTGCACAACAGAAAGTAAATCCCAATTACAGTACAGGGGACCTACAGCTTATAGTGGAATCCGAACCACTCAGACACAATCGTATTTTTTGGGTATAAGTAGATGTCAGTGAGATTTGAACGCACGACATCTTGCTTGCTTATTAAGAAAACGCAAGTTTTATCTCGCTTTTATCCACTGGGCTACGATTGCCTATGATCTAAGATGGTACAAGTGCATACGAGGTGTGGCTATTAAATAACGAGACGAACGCTGCTACAGACGAAGTACGCATGCGCCAAACACCAGCGACCATCAGCTTTTTAGCGTGAAGCTTTCCCCTTCGAATGCAGTACCTCTCGCTTCTGAAACAAATCCGTATAGCCGTAGAATTCGTTCTAATTATAGTTGTTTTTTTTTGATTCGCCGAAAAAATGTTAAGTGCAACATTAGAGCAACGAATTGTTGTGAAATTTCACATGAAACTTGGCAAAACTGCTACTGAAACTTATAATTTATTGAAAAAAGTACCCGAATTGTGGCAGGGCAAGTCATGGTTTCTCCTTCAAAACAAGTGCGTTGGCTCATTCCGCCATGTCTGTCAAGAGATTTCTAGCCAAGTACAGCATCCCAGTGTTGGACCATCCGCCTTATTCGCCAGATCTTGCACCGTGCGACTTCTATCTGTTTCCTAAGGTAAAATTTGCCTTAATAACAACAAGATTTGAGCTTTGAAAGAGAAATCGGCACGAGTTATGAAGGAGCTGACAGAAGAAGACTTCCAGCACTGTTTCGAACAATGGAAGATTCGCATGGAGCATTGTAGGGATGGAGGAGGGGTGTATATTGAAAGTGATAATAAGTAAATAGGTATGGAATAAAAATAAAATGTTAAATCAGCATCAGTCTCGTTATTTAATAGCCACAACTCGTATATCCTTTTCTCCACTCTATAAAAATAAACAGAACAAACAAAATTAAATACACATATATTTTTTCCTTAACTGTAATTTTAAATATTTAAAATTAATTTTTTGGGCACCTGATACATAAATAGGCGTTTTAAGTTTTATGTGACACCCAAAAGTGTTTCTTTTTTGACATCTGTCAAACAGAACATTACGGCCGCTTTTACTCTACTGCCGATATAACTACTCGTTTGTTTAAATATAAATATATCATCACGCCTTCTACCCATTACTGGGTGAGGCACTCTGCCGAAGCAGATCTCGGTAAGTGATATATTTTGCACGTGAAGTGTGTTTACCAGTCGTCAAATCACGGCCCTCAAAGATGTTAGTGATGCAGGAGCCACAGGGATACTTGTTTTTGAAATTATGAAAATTGTTTGTCGCCAGGGTTCTCAGGATCCACAGGCCGACTTCATACCACTGAGCTAGCCACCCCATAAATAAATAAATAAGAAATTTCTTGTTCTTTTCGTATAATGTACTTGCTGCTTCATCAATTTCAAGTGGAGTATTGAAAAACTCGTTATCTTGCTATTGCTGTTTTTGTTGTTCATCAAGTTATTGAACGTAGTTATTTTACTTTCAATTTTACGTTTTAAAATATTTTGGCAGTTTGTTTTGTTAATGTATAGGTGTTACGATAGGTGATTACAAGTGAATGAATCGTAGCGGCGATATTTATACTTAGTTTATATAACCGTACTTACATAAAATGCAGCCCAAATATACTGAGAGAGATACCTGTCCTAAGAAAGCCCTAAGATATCTATTCACGGTTTAGCATCTGGAAAGAATATACTAAATAAGCATTAAAGCTCAGTGAGAACACACCTCTAATCATTCACCTCAACTACTCCACATAAAGTACTCCACAGGTCAAATACTCCAGGTCATATAACATTCACATACTTGGCCAAGTCACACAACATTCGCTAACCTTTCGTATCTCGTTGGTAAACCGGGTTAGGGTTACTACAGCTCACAAGGCTGCTCGCTGTACGGTGGCGGCCTGACTAGGGTTCCGCTACAGCCCAAAGCTGCTCGCTGACGTTGGCGGCCTGTCACGGTTCCGATACAGCACAAAGCTGCTCGCTGTACGTTGGGAGCCAACCACGGATCTCCATATAACCACACTCGGCCACAGCCGTAACATGCGCTCACACTTGCGCTAACTCAACAATACCATCAACCAACTCAACTCACATACGCAAGGAGGACTCACCTCTAAACCTGTCCCGAATATCCTCGAAACTCTATCAGGCACTTAACACAACATCTTACCATCTCAATACTACTTTACTTGTCAAACGATGAACTGTAACTAACGTAAGCCATCCGACCATTCGGTTAATAAATATTCAATCAAACATTACATAATTACCTAGTTGCGTTAATAAAAGGGGATGACATAAGCAAAGACAAGCTAACTAATAAAATTAACGAGATTAAATAAATATAACTCTAACATAGGTAACTGTAAATTACTCTACACGTTACATTAATCAATTTTATATATATATATATATATATATATATATATATATATATATATATATATATATATATATATATAATTTTTGTGATAGCTGTATAAAAAAAATATGTTATGGGCGTCTGGGTTGATAAGTGCTTTTTTCGCCTAAATTCATTTGCCTACTTCGGCCTTCACCTAGGTTGGAAACTTCAGATTTGGCCAAAAAAGAACACTTTTACAACCTTGATTTACAAATAACTATTTTATATGATACGTACACATGTCTGTTATAAACTGGTGAATTTCGATGATTGGATTCGCCGCTTTATAGCATTACACTTATATATGTTTATTTAGATAAAATAACAAAAAGCACACTTGATTAGTTTCTAAACCAATTTATTACGTTATGAAATAGCCAATTAGTCATTTTAACAGTAATATCTACAAAAGATATCAGAATCTTAAGGAATGTAACGGTAGTTTAAAGGAAGTAAGGAAGAAAATAGTAGAAAATTTTTTGGTTGTTTGTTCATTGATAAAATTAATGACATAATTTGGCTAACGAGTGACGTTGAAGTATCAAGTTTAACCCATATTCGTCTGTCAATATTCGATATCTGAAACATAGTTTATATAATTTTTTGCTCGTTATTAAAGTTAGTAAAGTTAACGGACGCAGAAAAAACTAAAACAAATACCTTGTTAATTAAAATAAAATTGATTTTTCATCATCATTTCCGGTCGATGTAGTTTTTCAAATGTTTTTTTCTATAAGCGCCAGATACGATTATTTTAAATTACAAACCTTTGCTCTAGTCATGCCTAGTTCCTCTGTAGTTATTTTTGTTTATTTAGTTGGTATCTCTTTCAGAAGGTGATTTTCGGTTCGGTTACTTACAAACAAATATCTGTAATCTACAATATTTTGTTTTATTTTGACGAAGATAATGTTTGAGTTTTTTTGCTGGATTTAAAATGAATGTGCTTAAAAATTTTAATGATTCCTTAATCTGGATTTATGTTAATTACTTGTTAATTTGATTGAAGCACTCCGCTTCTTAATTGATACTTCCGATAACAAATTTGAGTTTTCTGAATCCCATCATGCTGCTGTCGTAAATTACCTTTATTCTCTTTTTTTTCTTGAAGGAAATCATTTACAGAACTAACACTTATTTATTATAACAGGAGATTACTTAATTTTTTATGTTATAAAAAAGTAGTTTACAATATTTTATATTACTGTAATAAATTCTACAAATTATATAATATTATTTTCATTAAATAACAAGTTGATGAAGATTTTTATAAACTTGAAACGTTAAAAATAAAAACATTAACTTTTAGATGCGATAATTTTCCAATTATATCGGTAGGCGATCAGAATACAGTTGTTGAATTATGGCACTCAGAGATTTCACCTGAACTAGAATGGAATCCAAATCTTTTGAATTTAATTCAATTACTACAGTTGTTCTATACTTCCAAGGTAATTAGAAAGCGAGAGTGAATACAAATTCTGCTGGTGGAACCCTTAATAAAAACACATTTTTCTCTAAAATCAGTATACCTACTGAACAACGTATTCATACCAACTAAAACATCACAATCATATTCGGTTGACTCAAGCGACAATGAAGACATACGTAAGTTTCATAATCTTAGTCAGTCCGAATGCTATTCACTTTCGATTTCAATTTCCAAATAGAGACCCTTGTACAGTAAATACCTACTAACTGGTGAACGGCAATTGCACCATAACAAAACTTAAATTTTAGATTTGATATCTATCTATATATATAAAAATTAATGTTTGTTTGTTTGTTTGTCTCGTATGCGTTCCTATATCATTCATCCGATTACGATGAAACTTTGCTAAGTTGTTGTGCGCACGCCCGCGAAGGTTTCTGACTTAGCACAAGTCCAGTTCTCCATCTTGAAACAAAATGGCCGCTAGCTATTCTGAAAAGTACTGCACTGATTTGATTAAAATTTGGTATAGGCATAAACGAGAACCAATCTTAACATATAGGTATAATAAAGCTTCAGTCCACCATCTTGAAACAAAATGGCCGCTAGCTATCTTGAAAAATACTGCACTGGTTCGATTCAAATTTAGTAAAGGCATAGATGAGAACCAATCTTAACATATAGGCATAATAAAGCTTCAGTCCTCTGCCATTAGAATTCAAACATTTGCAGTTTCAGGTAGGACTCGCTTTTGCAATGACCATCAACAAAGAACAGGGACAATCGTTACAAGTGTGTGGACTAAATTTGGAAAATACATGCTTCTCACATAGACAGCTGTATGTGGCATGCTCATGCGTTGGAAAACATTCTGATTTATTCGTGTACGTCCCAAAGAGAAAAACAAAAAATATTGTGTATCCGAAAGCACTTCAATAAACAGAATTAAACACAAACACTTTCTTTCTTTGAGTTGCAATGCAACGCACTCCGGGTACTCGCATTAAATTGTAGACCACGCGAACGAAGTCGTTGGTAATAACTAGTAAAAAATAAATTAAAGTAAATTAAAATGACTGTTTATTTAAGGTGAACTTAATATTTATGTTTTATTGGTGTAACTGATCATTAAAGGTTAGAATATTAAATGAGAGATCATGTGCTTCCGAAAACTATAGTTTAAATATGTAATTGAAGGACGTTTAGTTTGTTTGTTGCACAGGTCCTGAGTCATTCCAAGTGGAAACCGCAATCTGCTCCGTTGAAACCGAACAAAAACAAGAGAAATAAAAAGCGTGGACAGTGAGGAGGTTGAAGAAACAAAAAACTTGGTGTGGAGCGTTTTTCCCATTATAATAATAATCGCGCGTGGTGAGCAAGGGAAGAAGAGAAAGAACGGATAAAAGTCTAAACTTTTTTCCTCGTCCGTTCGTCCGTCCGGCAGTCATAAATAAGGTGTATCATGACAGCGACTAAGCTAGCGGCAAATGTCCGGTGCAGGCGCAGCAACACGCGCACTCGCTTGCACGCCACCGCGCAAGGCAAGCGGCCCCAGGCCCCGGGCCCAGACCAGACAAGCCGCCCGAATCCGGTCCTCACACACTAGATATGTATGTATGTGCCATCATCGCAACGACTACATTTCCTATCAAACATTGAACAAATCGAACAGAAACTTATCATTTTGAAACAAATTTAAAATAGGTAGCTACCTACAGGTCGCACCGTATTTGCACGGTAATTTCAGTTAATACAGTACATGGTCCGAATCCCTTACCCTTTTAAATGATATTAAATTTTATTGAGAAAAGTTCACCTAAAATCTCTTATTATTAGTGGCTCACGTTCGACTAGTATCATCAACTGCTTAAAATAAAAAATCTTTACTCATAATTGCTGTGAGGTAATTAAATTGTTGGGAATCCCCGATGATGGGTGATGCGTTTATTGTTTATGTTATATATTTACATTTAAATATTCAGTGACAGTGACACTGCGAATTCATTTAATAATTTATTACTAAAGATAATTTTGTTGTAATCTAAATCATAACATTTTATTGAAGAAATGATGATGTCTTCGAGATGAATTGAATGTGAATTAACATACAATGAAATTTAATTTCATATACTCTTTAAAAAATCAAAATATATAAATAAATGATATAGGTAGATAGTTATATTTTTTTCTTATGTACGATAATTATTATGGTAGGTACAGTAATTTCACATTTGTGGTACGGTAATAGTAAATCAAAATGTTGACCTTATGTCAAAATATGTTTGGGGCCATTAACAAGACCTAACATAAAATTTAGCAGATTTCGGTAAATGATATATTTTGCGCTTAAAGTGCGGTTATCAGCAGTCCAATTACGATACCCAAGGAAGTTGTGTAATAAATTAACAAATTATACCTTGAAAATATATGAAATATCATAATATGTTTTTAATTTGGTTGTTAAAATCTATTTGTAAGTTATAATTTTGTCACAATAACTGTGCATATTTAAATAGCACATACAGTGCTAAATTGCTAGGATCCCTGTTGTCGAAAACTCTAGAGGAGTGTTTCTCAAACTTTGAGGTACGTCTTCCTGCGACAAATTTTCATAATTTGAAAAAGCTATCCCTGTGGCTCCTCCACCACTAACATGTTTGGGGGCCGTGATTTGACGACTGGTAACCGCACTTCACGCGCAAAATATATCACTTACCGAGATCTGCTTCAGCAGAATGCCACACCCAGTGATGGGTAGAAGGCGTGATGATATATTTATATTAATTTTATTTCTTCCTGCGGACGCGCAAAATACCTAAAGGAAGGGCGTGAAGAAAGGTGGAAATCGAAAAAAAGCATTTATTGCAACAAAACCATAAATACATTCTAAAAATAAAATAATAAAATTTTAACAAAAAATTTCATTCGAATTAAATCTAAAAACCTTGAATCTAAACATTAAGATCTTCCTTGGCCTTGGGCTTATCTTGTGGAATAAAGCTTTTCTCTATATTTTGTTTTTAAATTAGCCATTTTAAAAAACCCGATTTCAGAAATGTAAAATATTGGCAATGACAAAACTGTGAGTAGTATGATTCTTACAATATACCGTATATTCAAGAATTTAAGAGAGAGGGGACTGTCATTATAAAAAAAATAGGGCGCACATGAAAAATGTGATAAAGAAGAAAGAAATATTTTCATATACGTTATCGACAAGGTGTGATGTCAGTCAATTTATGGAATGAGTAGGCAAAGATCAGATTCTTTGTACTTTCAACAAATAGTGGTGCTCCAAACACGTAAGCCGTTATATTCGATTAGAATTTATAAATATTCCATATTTTGTAGTTTCTTCCAAATTTGTTTAAAAAAAGTATGTGGAAAAAAGATATTATTTTCTCAGTTCACTACACTTTCACATTCTTAACGGGAGGTAATAATAGAAATTTTTAACCAGTTATACAATTTTATTTACATTAGCAATGTGAGCTATTAGATCAAGTAATAGGCAGGTAAACAATACTGTCAAACATCTACCTAAATATTTATCATCTACATGATTAAAAAATTCAAGTCGCAATCAGTGATGTCGATGAGACATGAGACGAGAAATACATACAGCATAACAGACATTCGTGATCATTTGCTACTAATGCAATATTTTTGAAACCGTTAATAAGCAAAGGAAATAAGAAAAAGTTTAAACCGTGAATAGTTAAAAATATACTAGTTATACATTGTGAATATTACATAGGAAAGTATAAAATGAAAGTAAAATAAAGGCCGTAGCAGATCTCGGTAAGTGATATATTTTACACGCAAAGTGCGGTTTCCAACCGTCAAATCGCGGCCTTCAATAATGTTATTGGTGAGAAAGCAACAAGGGAAATTTTAATGTGGTGAAAATCAGTTTGTCGAACTTACATTCCGACGCTTTGCTATTGTGCTATTAACTTTATAAAATACATTTAAAATCGCAATTAATTGGTCTACATGTCTATAATCTTCTCTATTCTTAAATAATGTTCAAGTAGGTATACAAAAACAGTGACATCTTCATAAAGTAGCAACAAGCATTCAAAAAAGTGTATACATTAATCAAATAATTCGTTGAACAAAAAAACATAACAAATACAGTTATATCAAAGGTGACTACGAACACGAAAAAAGCAAGAGTCAGCTTGATTGTCCAGGTGTTGACTCGAGTCTCTTTCACGCCTTTTAAGCCCGTCTCCTTTACAGAAGACACTTTGCCCGCAACATATAATTTTCTAAACGCGGTAAGTAATTGGAAGCCGAAATAAAAACTAGAAATAAAACGACACTGGAAAATTTCACTCGCGTGTCAGGTTTTTGTGTCGGTAATGTAGAAACGTAGAAACCGCACGCGGGTAATGATATTACCGACCGAGGGCCGAGGAGTCATTGTTGCACAATAAAGAGGATTTATTTTGTGGTTGGCTGTCTGTAAATTGCGCGACAAATGTGAGGAATATTCAATTTTATGCACTTGAGGTTTGCCGTGGCTGTAAACTTGGTAATGCATAATAGATTTTACAGTAAATAAATAAATAAATGAGTAATACAAATGTTTAGCTATACAGCTATACTGCTGCACATTATGTTGCTGTGTCTTAAATCTTTACTTGTCATAATTGCTTTTTATGTCGACATGATATATAGACCTACACATAAAAATAAAACTTATTTCATTATACTAGAACAACGTAATGCCGAGATGAAATGGAATACCATTAAACATATTTGCTGTATTTGTGTTCTTTTACGATTTATTTATATATCATATGAATTTGACGTAACATCAAATAAATCGCGAATAAATATAATTCACTGACTAACATAAGAATAGTGAGTAGGTATATCAAACTTTTTTTCGATATGCAACTTTTGAGAATTATTTGAGAAAGAAAAAAAATTATCAAATTATGTGACCTGCACAATTTTTTAGAAATCAAAAGCATTATAAAAATCCTCTCTTAAAACGTCATTATCTATTTTGGAATACAATCGACAATGAGAGTATTTAGTAATTGACTCCGTTAATTTCTAGTACGTGCTGAATGAAAAAGTATATTACCGTTGTAATGTTTGATTTCATTGGTTACAAATTTTAACAGGCTTTAAAAATTAACAAAGTCTGTTGCAGAATACGTCCAATTTAATATTATTTCACTGTTATTTAAAATAATTTATTAATTATTTCAATCTTCTGTAAAATAAATAAAACGTCAAATGCAATATAAAGTAAATAAAAATGCATCTTTGTTTGCAGAACTTTAATTCGCTAGATCTAAAATAATAAGCGAGTTAGTCGCTAATACCCTACTTAATATCAGTTTTAATTTCGTTTCAATTTAAGCATATTTTTTAACAGCCCAATCCTAAAAACAGTTTTAGCTTATCTTGAATTTTGGATTACTATTCGGTTTTCGATAAGCGATTTGGATTAACTTTTTTTAAATGGGATTAGAATAATATTAGCTAATGTAGGAGTAGCTAGACTTTGTTGAGAGTTGGGTTGTAAATGAATTAAATATCATACTAACATAACATTCTTCACAACAGAGATTTATGACCAGTTGCAGTAAAAAAGCTTAAATTTTCAAATTGGCTTAAATAAATAAATCCATATCGAACATTTGATAGCAATATTAACTATTCTATTTCCTTTAAGTTTTATTGATGCAACTTGTAAAATAATATGACACAGCTATTCAGTGTTGCCAACTCGTGGAATATTTAATTGATATTTGTCATCATTGGGATTTTCATTTAATGTACTCGTATTATGGTGGGATTTTTTCTTCAAAATGATTGGCAACATCGCTGCTATTTTCTGTCTTTTACTTAACATATAAATTCTTCTATCTTTCAGTCACGTTTTAAGTTAGATCTAAAGTAAAGATTATTTGTAATCGTTGTCAACTGTCATTATTGTCATAACTACCGTTACAATAAAAGCTAATAAATAAATATCCATTTAAGTATAAAAGATTATTGCTTGAAAGCAAGGTTTTTGCTTGAAAGCAAAATGTTGGATTTTGTATATTATTTAATAAAATTAAAATAAATTACATCATCACGATATTTTACCCATTCCTGAGACAGGTATTCTTGTAACTATAAATCTCGGTATTTTTGTGCGAGAAGTGCGTTGACTAGGCATCAAATTGTGCCTCACAATATTAACGCAGAAGATTCTTTTAATGTGGTGAATATCAGTTATCAGCTGTGGGAATTCAAATCAGGTTCTGATTTTCATATATGCGTTACCAATGAGAACTAATTAATAGTTGAATAAACATTTTATCGAACAAATTAATTTTGCATTTGTCTTTATTAAAATTAATTTCAAATTGTAATTTAGCTTGAAGCAATTGACCAGTGCCGTCTTTATCATAAGGGCACATGGAGCACGAGCCCAGGGCCCCCGTCTTGATGGGGGCCTCAAAATGCCGAGGTCATCGTTTACACGGAAATTAGAGGAGCTCAATTTTTAATGCAATTTTGCTAAGAATTGACGATACAAATTTTAAATTTAAATGTAAATCTAAAACCAGATGAGATTTCTAAATAATTTTTAAACAATGAACAAAATTTTACAATATCTAAAAAACAATACATAACTTAAAATTTCTTAATTAATCCTATAAAATTTATACAAATACTAAAATAATTTTAAAATATTTAAAAGAACCTTGAGAACATAATAGAAGATTGTGCACAACAGAAATCCCGGAAAAAACTATCATCAGTAACGTAAGTTCACTTTTCAAAATACGAGTAGTAATCATTTCACTTCTATTTGATTTGTATAAACCTAACCATAATAACCAATAGAGTCACTAAATAAAACTACATACAGGAGACCGATTCTAATTCGTAGCAACCAAATATTTAGTTGAATGACGTGTTTTTGATGACGTCAGGCGATTTAGTTAAATTTTTAGATAATCTATTTTCTACTATTGGTAACAAAGATCACACTATATATTTTAGTGTGGTATTTGGGTATTTCTCAAAAATTTGTTGCCGCTTTTTATGATTTTTATAATTAACAAGTCCACTTTGTTGTTTGAAATCGTAACTATGTTTCTATATTTAGTATTATTTATTAAAATAACCAATCTTTTCAAAACACAGCACTGCAAAATATACGAATAGGACGAGCGACTGAGTTAGAGCATGTCTAGTCGCCAATAATGACGTCAAACCTAAGTTACGTTTTATGCCGCAAGGTGGCTACACTATCGGTAGCGACAATAAATGACGTCAAGCCAGTGGCTACAGCTGGTTGCTACGAATTAGAATCGGTCTCCTGATGTTTTCATTCACCTTTTTTAATTTTTTAAAAGGGCTCCAAATTTTGTGCCCCTGCATGGCCTAGGACGGCCCTGCAATTGACACTTAGTTTTTTAATTGTTCGTTCGAAGCCATTTACCACAATAATACAATAATTCCCTCCATAATATTCGCGTTTACCGATTTTTCGAAGTAATATTTCTCTTTTCTCCTTTCAAGTTTCAAGTAATGTGTGTTGTCTCAAGGCGAAATGGCCATTTAACAAAATTACTCCAGGTTTCTAACCCCGAAGCCAAACAACAAATTCGACTTGAAACATATGATTAACGCTCTTATTTTCCTTTGCTGTTTCCCTGATCTGTCACACAGCACATAAACTTGAATTAACACCAAACAGTTGCGTAACGCTGAACACAGCCGCCTATTTTTGATATCGAACAATAACATTAATCGATCTGTTCCGGTGATCCATAAATCTCTGGGTAATAATCTCAACAGCTACACCAGACATTCTAAACAGGTGTAATGGTATGAAATTATTCTTCTTTACTGGATGGATTGATTGATTGGTTGCTATCGCTATGGCATGGAATTTTCAGTCGTATTGCATGAGGAAATAAGGTTGTGTTTGGGTAACGATGGTGATGTGTGCTTTCTATATTTTCACCGCTGCGTTTATTCTTGATTTCTCGACAGTTTGCTGTTTTATGTTGTTTTTAATGTTTTGTTATTTTTATTGAATTTTTATTTACGAATTTCCAAATATAAAAGCAAATAACAACATACACTGTAAATTATCTAAAATAAATAAAATATATTATCACGGCTATTACCCATTACTGGGTGTGGAACTCTATCGTAGCACATCTCAGAAAGTGATTTATTTGTGATGTTAGTGGTGGGGGAGATAGAGAGGAAATCAGATTGTCGGCTGAGGGAATCAAACTCGGGTTTTCAAATCTGCAGTCGGACGGGTATGAGGAAAATATGACCATCGCCGCGATTTTTTGATTATAACAAAGCATCTTACCAACTAAATAATAATTAGAGTTGACACTGAAAAATTACAAAATATGCACATATGCGAGAATACCGTTACATTAAAATAAAAATAATACAAAAATAATCACGAATATTTATAGGTTAACCGTAAACATTATGCATTAAACATAAAACTAGGAACAAAAATAAACATTAACATAAAAACTTCAGAAAAATATGATTTCAAAGTAAAACTAAATTTTTTTTTATCATTATCATCTATGCAAAGTGGGGTAAGTTCATCTTTTGATTGCCATTCTTATTAATAATAACCGTATATTAATTTAATCATCGATATTGTAACGCTATATATAGGTGGGTACAGAAAAATAAAATAAATTATTCACAATTTTTTTGCGGTAACATAATATAGTTATTTGTTTAACTGTAAAAAAAATGCAAGATTTTGGACAAGTAATAACGGAGTCTGGCAATATTACTTTTTTTTGTTCGAATTAAACATTTTTTACCCACTTACGAGGGCAGGGTGAAAAGTTCCTGAAAAATAAAACAGATGACACCACAATCGCAAATCTCATGTGACATTTGTGATGTACCATCTTTAACTAGAACGCATTAAAATTTTCAGACTGATATGTCATTTAGTTCTGTTTTGACACCCATCGAAAGCAAGCAACCTTGAAGATTTTTGAAAACATGGAAAAAAGTGAATTTTGCGTCTTGATTAAACATTATTTCTTGCGTGGAAAAAACATTACGCAAACCAAAGCATCGCTTGTTAAACATTATGGGGACACCTCACCATCGATTGGAACGATTCACAAGTGGTTTACTGATTTTCGTTGTGGTAGTATGACCACAAAGGACGCCGAACGTTCTGGTCGTCCAATTGAGGTTACAACGCCAGAAATCGTCGATAAAATCCATGGGTATGATATTGGACGATCGGCGAGTTAAAGTGCACGAGGTGCTGAGGCTATGAGCATCTCAACCGAACGGGTACGGAACATTTTGCATAAATTTTTGGATATGAGAAAGCTATCTGCCAGATGGGTGCCGCATTTGCTCTCTGTTGACAACAAGCGCGACCGTGTGACAAGTTCAAAGGAGTGTTTGGCGATGTTCAAGCGCAATAAGAAGGACTTTTTGCGCCGTTTCGTAACCGTGGACGAAACATGGATCCATCACAATACACCAGAGACGAAAGAACAGTCGAAACAGTGGACTTATCCTGGCGAATCGAAGCCGAAAAAGGCCAAAATAGATAATTAGAAAAAGGCCAAAGTGGGTAATTAGAAAAAAAATTAGAAAAAGGCCAAAGTGGGTAATTAGAAAAACGTTGGACGAAGTGTATCGAGCTACAAAGAGATTATGTTGAGAAATAAAATATGTTTTGACCAAGTAAATCATTTCTCGTTTCATTTTGCAGGGACTTTTCACCCTGCCCTCGTATCTATCAAATTCCTCTGATCTACTGAAATTAAAATGAAACAAATTGACATGATATTTATATACATCACCATAGATACGTTATCTATTTTATTTGGACGTTGACTTTCTTGGTACATTTCTATAGATACCATGGTGATACAAAGCAATTCCGAAATTGCGTGTTTTTGAACAGAAAATAAAGGAATAATAGTATCATATATTCGAGTGGGCAAAAAAGATATATTTCTCAAAATTGTCATTTTCTTCTCTTTTAAACAGTGTGTGTAAAGCTTGCTTTGTTTTTTTTCAAAATTTATTATTAATTAATCACGTTAACATAAATGTGCTTATAATTAATACATTTGAGAAAGAGTGAAAAAAATTATCACAGTATTAAATATCATTTAGTGCTACTTTTTCTAAACAATATCTAGTTAAGAAAAATAATGTATTATTTATTGTTTGAGAAACAATGTTAAATCTTTGTTTCGTATTGTTTAAGAGCGTTATTTAATCACTATTTTTAATTATGTTATTGTTTACTTGTTGTGAGAAATTTAATAATAATTGATAGTGACGTAATTTTTCATGTGAGTACGTCATATGCACTTTACCACATCATAAAAACTAATTATATAAATATTTGAAGCCTTCAAACAGAAACTAACGATGGTGCTTCGAAGAGTACGAATTAAGTTATCACTGATATGGAAGTGTACTAGTAACCCGTATCATTTTAATTAATTAATTAATTGCCTAGTCGGCCTTGCAAACCAATATTAATTAAAATCGTTCTTATCTGTAACAACATTAAAATTAAATATTTCTTTTCGTCAGCTACCTGGATATCCTGAACCACCTTGATATTTCAAATAAATTGTCGCATTTATTTTCCGATATACTCGACGACAAATAGTTATATTGACAGTGTTTTTTTGTTTTCTACTGCACCTAAACATAAATTCTAGTTTTTACTATTTCAGGTGTCAGAATTAATGGGTTAAAGTGTGAAAAATAGGTCGATATAGAATAGCATTAATCAGTAGCAGATTTATTTATGTCTTGTTGATTGTTATCTTGTTATATAACAAAAAAATAAATTGTTTAAGTGACATTGAAATAGAAATAACAATTATTTATAGTGAAGTTTGTCGTTCATTTTGTTGTAAAAATCGCAGATTGCGTTGGCTGTTTCGCTTTTGTTTCATAAACAATTGAATGGCTTCGTATGAGTGAGGATAATTTCTCTGTTTGCACGCGAAATAAACACGACAACGTATTAATTCCATTGGCTACCTCTAGTTAGCGATAATTAATACAACGTATGAGAATCTAGTGAGCATTGACTGTCTACCATGTGTATGAATTTCATTGTTGTATGTATGTATGTATGTGTGTATATGTGTTTACACCTTGGACTCAATTGGGTATTGTTTAGCAATGCTTTTGAATTATTGTTTTTCAAAATGTTGTTACTTTCCTGAGAAAAAAATAATAATTTGTTGAAAGAAATTATTTCAGGTTTTTGCCACATTTAGTAGGCTCGTATCCAGTAAATTGCAGAGTGACGTTTTTTTATATAAAATAATCAAAAGTCAAATAATAAATACTCAGTATAATATAACAAGAGAGCGAGTATAAATTGAAAAATATTTGACAGATCTTTGAGAAAGATACTGGAGAATTATTTTATAATTTATTGAATTCTCGAGTTATATTTAATTAGATTATTTTTGACTTAGCTGTTGAGGTCGATTAATCCAACTTAAAAGATTTTGAACTGGATCATTATCGATTGATTACTTATTTGTTGGTGTATTTATGTATCTGAAATGGAACTAAATCGATTTTTCCACACATTTTACTTGACGCGTTGACAGATTTAAATAAGTATTTGACAACTACATATCATTTGTCAACAAAAACAAAAGCTACAAAGATTATTCCCGGGAATAATTACAAGGGCTTTATTCTCACTATAATAATGATTGGATTGGTTAAGACGCAGACACGTGACATACAATGAAGCATTTTATTGGTTTTGAGAAACGTCAAAAAATAATCTTGCTAATAAAACAATTTAATTGTAGCGGTAGTAAAGATCAGATAAACAGGAGGTAAATCCTCGGGCGCTTTGATCAAATGGAGATTGCTTTTTCTTCGTATTACGGTGCACACAACTTTATTCAATTTGAAAAACAAATAGTCGGTGTCCTTCCTTTGTAGATGTCTTCACTGTAGCTTGTAGCTCGCCAATTATAACTAAAACTTATAATTAATAATGATAAATACATACAAAAATTGAAATAATAATATAGATTTTTACGGCATTTGAATTCGGAGAACCGAAGTTCGAATCTCACTCAAGCTAAAATTATATGATACACTACGGAACGGTAAGTTCGGACCCTGTACTGTAATTGGGATTAAGTTCCCATTATACAGAGTAGTATAAATAAATAAATCGTGATCATGTCAAAGATCTGACTCCCACATCTCAAAGAGATTTTTCATTTTGATGCTATAAATGGAATATATCTATACAATTATATGTACATGTAGTTTTTTTTTTTATTTCAAGAATTCAGTACATCAACTGCTGTGGTCATTAGTATTTAGTTTTACATTTTGTTTCTGGTGTATTTACCAGGGCCGATGCTTGTGTATCTTGTGCAAACTATAGAAATGCGAACCTACCCCCCTGCTCCTTCCATGTCAACCGTTAAAAAGTGGGCAGCTGAATTTAAACGTGGTCGATGCGAAAGCTCTCCGCAAGATGGGTGCCGCATTTGCTGAATGCCGATCAAAAGCAAATGCGCAAACGACCTTCGCAGCAATGTTTGGACCGATTCAATAGGGATCCGACCGATTTTGTGCGGCGATTTGTCACCATGGATGCGACATGGGTTCACCACTACACGCCAGAAACGAAACAGCAGTCCAAGCAGTGGGTGGAAGCCGGTGGTTCAGCGCCAAAGAAAGCGAAGTCGATCGCATCTGCGGGAAAGATAATGGCCAGCGTGTTTTGGGATGCGAAAGGGATCCTGTTAATTGATTACCTTGAAAAATACAGAACAATTACAGGTGAATATTACTCCAACCTTCTTGATCATCTGGATGCCAAAATTTGCGAGAAAAAATTATCTTTCACCAGGACAATGCACCTGCATACAAGAATGCTTTGGCGTTGGGAAAACTGCGGGATTTGTGGTACGATTTGCTCGGCCATTCCACATATTCTCCTGATTTGGCACCATCAGACTTCTATCTGTTCCCAAACTTGAAGAAATTTGTTTCTGGGAAGCGCTTCACTGCCAATAAAGAAGTTGAGAGGGCATTAGATGAATATTTTCACAGCCTTCCAGACTCTCATTTCCGGGAAGGAATATTGATGTTGGAGAAACGCTGGACCAAGTGTATTGAAGTCAAGGGAGTGTATGTAGAAAAATAAAATAATTTTTTAACTGAAAATCGCAGTCTTTCATTGTCAGGCCGAGAACTTCTCACCTTACCCTCGTAGCGACTCAACACTACTTGATGTAAATAAATAATTTACATTTAAATAAAGTGGGCGCCACCACATATATTTGAACGCAAATAATTTTTTATCATTTTTAATCTAGAAAATATTTCTCTTAAAACTGCATTAGTAGGAAATAGGTTTAGCGCATTTTGCAAATTAGGGAAAGACGGTAAATCTTTCAACTCAATACATTTATTTTTGTTAAATTTAATATTAACATTGTTGTGTTATCATTTTATGTTTTTTTTTCTGCGTGTGTCTGCCATGCTTACTTTGGTTACCGTTTTGCGCCGGCTCTGGTAGTTACTATATTTGTTTTAGGATGTTTATGTCTTTGTAGAAATTAATTGTGTTCATTAGTCTGTTTATGTCGTTTCCTAGTGCTTCTTCTATTGTTGGTGGGATGTTGTGTAGTGTTCTCTGTGTTATGTATGTGGGACATTGTATGAGAATGTGCTCTGTTGTAATTTGCGTTTTGCAGGTGTTCGAGATCAGTTTTTTATATAATGTATTTGTGGGCTAGGTTTGAGTGTCCTATTCGTAGGCATTATTTTTTTTTATTTGAGATATATTTAAGATGTATTTCGGCTGCTATGGCCACTAATACCCCGGTACAGTGTTTTACATAGTATATAGATGAGTATTATACAAGTGCATTATATTTTGTTTATGAGGTTTGTGTGTTTTAGGAAGTTAATAATATTGTAGTCATTTTTATATGGTTTCTCCAGTTGTTCACGTTCACCCAACATGTAGTTTTAAATGATAAAAGTTATTGTTCTGTGCCTGAATGTATAATAAAAAGTGTGTGATTTATTTCATCATTAGAAACGTATATGAAGTTGTTAATGCGAAATTAAATTAGTAGTTAGAGACTAGTATTTAAAATTTATTTTATTTGTATCTTATTGTGTAAAAATGCAATGTAGGTTTTTTTAATATGCTGCAGTTTTGTATTTCTGTAGTCTGAAATGTTATCACTGTGGTTAATTTTTTTAAATCGAAGTTATTTCTGTTAATATTATTGTAATATTGGAATTTTTTGTTCACTTATCTATCTAGGTGCTATTTGATATTTAATTGTTATTATGTTATTTATTACATTCAATATTAATGAAGTTGGTGGCTCAGTGGTATTAAGTCGGCCTGTGGATTCAGAGAACCTTGGTTCGATTTTCACAATCGACAAACAATTTTCTCCACATTAAAACAAACTCTGTGGCTCCCCCTGCACTAATATCTTTGGGGGCCGTGATTTGACGACTGGTAACCGCACATCACGCGCAAAATATATCACTTACCGATATCTGCTTCGGCAGAGTGCCATACCCAGTAGTGGGTAAAAGGCGTAATGACATATTTATTTATTTGTTTATCCACAACTCATATATAATGAAGACATTATTACACTGATTTCAGTTGAATTATATGGCGCATAAAACACTAGTGTTTTATATTCCATAAAACACTGTAAACAGCTTGTTACTTAGCAACCACTTCATGATCTACCGTATTTTGAGAAACTATATGTAACTGAATCAACGTTAAATATTACCATCAATCTTCTTCGATACCTATAATTATGAGTTGTGGATAAAATTTTGTATTACACTCGTGTTTTATTGGTATAAAACACTAGTATAATAAATAACTATTATTTTATTGAAGATTTAGTTATGAAAATAATTGTTGAATTGAGAAAATTACTACAAAAAATTTTCACACCGATTGTCTCTCCAGCATTGATAATTACTTATAATTTTATACCAATTCACTCAAACACGTTGCTTTTTAGAAACAGCCTTCCGTATTCGGCGTGGGGTGGTCTCCAAGAAACGTACATTCGGACAGTTATAACATTAGCTGTATTTTATTTGCCACTTGGTTCACTTATATCAGTTCAGATAAATTAAGCAAACTGATGCACTTATTAAGGTGAATTACTTCAAAGTAAATTAGTGTATAGAAGATAAAATCACGAAGTAATTCAGCGAAATAAATAAAAGATCTGGTTCAGTAAATGTACGTTAAATCTGATCCAAATGGCAAATGAAATACCCTTATTATTTCGTATTATTTATTTATTTATGTATTTGTTACTCTGTACAACAGGAACTTAATCCCAATCACAGTACTGGGCCCGTACTTACCGAGCCGCAGTATGGTAGTTCATCAATGCTCTAGGGACATTACAGCTGATAATTTATTTGTCAAACTGTGACAGCAGAAAAGTCATTAAATAAAAAATAAATAAATTACTAACAATACAAATATGTAAATAACATCAATTTTCTTTCCAATATTTTTATCGCTGTAATTCAGGGACAGTCATTCATCGCACCGAAGTCTCTTTGTGAATACGCCTCATTATGAATTGAAAAAAATAAATAAGTGCATTCCTACTTTTGCTATTAAATAGGAAAAGACTAATATAGGTGTAAAGAAAAAGTATCTAATTAAAATTGACAAGTAAAGATAATAAAAAATAATAATTAAAAGGTGCAATTTATGATTATATACATTATTATTGATAATTTACTTCATACTCAACCTATAAAAACTCCACATGGAAACATCACTTTTCAGTTTGACATCGGATGAACAGGAACAATCTGTCTGCAATTGAATATACTTTTATTTACTTTCATTATTAGAAACGATGAATATAATATCAGTTATTACCAATAAATACTACACGATGTATCGTTTTCTAGGACAAGCTTCTTATTCCATTGCATTTAAAATAACAAAAATCCAAAAAAAATCAGATAAACTCCATTCCCTGTATGAAAACGATGACGTCATATGTGGACGAGGTTATCATAGATAAATACGATGAAATATAGCTATCTTTTTTATTAATATTATTCGTACCTATGCGAATGACATTAACGTATGTCTTAATAAGTAAAGACACACGTTTCATTATTTTTCACATTCTATCACATTAATTGTTTTAATGAAAATGTATGTGTGTAATCAAATGCAGAAATGCGTTTGTCATCTTCATGATTATTTTGCGCTGGAGTTAGATAATCGAGGACCTTTAATTAATTTAACTGTAGTACAACAGGGAATGTGCACTATATTTTGTATTTTCATATATTATTAATTATTTTATATGGGATGGCTAGCTCAGTGGTATGAAGTCGGCCTGTGGATCCTGAGGTCCCTGGTTCGATTCCCACAGGCGACAAATTTTCATAATTTGAAAAAGCTATCCCTGTGGCTCCTCCACCACTAACATGTTTGGAGGCCGTGATTTGACGACTGGTAACCGCACTTCACGCGCAAAATATATCACTTACCGAGATCTGCTTCAGCAGAGTGCCACACCCAGTAATGGGTAGAAGGCGTGATGATATATTTATTTATTTATATATTATTTATTTATATATATAATAATAATACATATAAAATTGTATATTTCTTTAAGTTTTATTTTACAAAATTACATATTTCAATAAGGTAGGTAATATATTTCGTGGGATAAGATAAATTTATATTTGGTTATTATTTAATATATGCAGTATTTGGTATCATTTATAAAAAAATATATATATATATCATCACGCCTTCTACCCATTACTGGGTGTGGCACTCTGCCGAAGCAGATCTCGGTAAGTGATATATTTTGCGCCCGAAAGATATTAGTGGTAGTAGTTTTTTTTTTATTATAAAAATTGTTTATAAACTAATTAAATTTTATACTGTAATAAATATTTTAATATGACATTTAAATTTTAGATTATGTTTTAAAAATGTTAGTCCAATACCAATGTAAACGTTTTAAGTACAAAATCTTGAATCACATGGATACCGAATGTGACGTAATCGTTTTCATACAGGGAATGGAGTTTATATCAAATTTGATACTAACGTTAATTTAGCAGTGCCATACTGTTTTAAATGATTTAAATACTGTATAAACTTGACCTAGTTTTGACATTTTATTAGCCAATCATACCCGAGGTCAAATGAAGGATTTGCTCGAAAAATGCAACTAGTCCAGCATAAGTTTTTCATAAAATTCACATTTTTAATACTAGCGATACTATTCAAGGTATCGATTTCAAATTTTTATAGACGGTAAAGAATAAGTAATATATAAAATTGCAATAATTATTACTCAAAAATTTTAATTAGTTTATGTGATTAAAAAAAATAGTTAGGACTTGTTTCGTTTTGTTCCATAATGCTGAAATTGTTACTATTTGCACCAGAAATTTTGTTTCTAGTTCAGTTCTCTATGAGAATATATAAAAAATTATATACGTATTTTTCTTATTACACAAAAAGTAAGAAATATAAATATTTTGTTGTTTTTGTTGTTATATGGTGCAGCTTGTTTATCCAATACTATTTTCTGCATTGCTTTAAAGTATAAAAAAATCAAGAAACATCAGAATAAACTAATGGAATAAAAATAAAAATCATCATAACAAACAGACTAACCTCTTTTCTTTGGCTATCTGATGCTTAGAGGATGTTTTCTTTCTTTTTCTAGACCTGATACTACCTTTTCCAACGCTAATCCGTCCCTGATTATTTGTGTCCATTATTTTAAAACAATAATTATTATTTAAAACTTGTTTTATTCATCCACGATTTTACTTTAGTTTAGTCAATGGTGTATAGATAGCAGAAGTTGAGAAAATCAGTAATGAATCTCAAGGCACATAATCAGTGTACTTACCAGTTTTGAAACATTACAATTCTATAAGGTATTATACTAGTACTGGACTTGTTCAGTTTCGTTACATAAACTATTATTACAGAATCATTTTAAAACCCAATGCATTTGTTCGTTTTTGCCACTAACATTCAAATTGAGTAAATTAAAATTTTGCTATAAGTTCCAATTGTATCTGTTGCATTTCAGAATAAAAAATAAAAATGTAACATTATGATTATTATTATTTTCATATATGACTTGTTGCGCTTTGCGGGCAAGCTCTTCAAATGCGTCGTATACCATATAATGCGCGATCTTACGTTAATAGAGTATATGTTATAGACCAGTGTTTTTCAAACTGTGGGTCACGAAGCAGTCCAAGGGGGTCGCGAGTACAGCTGGGCAAAAAAATAGTTTGATCGATTTAGGCGATCTTTTATTTAAAAAAAAAACAATTGATGAATAAATTTAAAGTTAACGATTTTTTAACGGTCTTTTAATTATAAATATGTTCATTTAACATATATATATTTATGGGGTGGCTAGCTCAGTGGTACTCGTATGAAGTCGGCCTGTGGATCCTGAGAACCCTGGTTCGATTCCCACAGACGACAAACAATTTTCATAATTTCAAAAACTACCCCTGTGGCTCCTCCACTACTAACATCTTTGGGGGCTGTGATTTGACGACTGGTAACCGCACTTCACGCGCAAAATATATCACTTACCGAGATCTGCTTCGGCAAAGTGCCACACCCAGTAATGGGTAGAAGGCGTGATGATACATATATTTATTTTATTTTTTTATTTAACATAGATTTTTCATTCTCGTTTACAATATTTAAAATGTTATTATAACTTATTTTAAAGCGCAACTGACTAATGAAATTGCGACATTATATGCGTTGTGTGTATGTGATCGTAATCTGAAAGTGAACTACATCAAGTCCAAATATTTATTAATAAACTGAACCTGATTGGTGTAATATAAAGTGGTCTGCATTTTATTACACTTATTATACGTTTTTAATAAAAATCATTAAATCAAATAGTAATATTGTATTTAGATTTTGTATTAAAAAAAAATTGATAATACGATCTTTTGATCATATTATAAATTAAAATCGATCATTTCATAAAATCGATTTTCTTTGTTTCTTATCTTTTTGATATAAAAAAATAAAAAAAATATATCATCACGCCTTCTACCCATTACTGGGTGTGGCACAGATCTCGGTAAGTGATATATTTTGCGCGTGAAGTGCGGTTACCAGTCGTCAAATCACGGCCCCCAAACATGTTAGTGGTGGAGGAGCCATAGGGATAGCTTTTTTTTCAAATTATGAAAATTTGTCGCCTGTGGGAATCGAACCAGGGACCTCAGGATTCACAGGCCGACTTCATACCACTGTGCTAGCCATCCCATAATGGGATCTTTTTGATCGTATTCGATTTTAAAAATTTGCAATCAATTGATAGAATCGATCAGACTGATAAATCGCGAAAAATCGATTTCATGATAAGAGATGGATTTCTAAATTCAAAGATCGCCCAGCCCTAGTCGAAAATTCTTCAAGTGTAAGAATTTACTAACAGTTATTGCGCGTGCTCGGATTATAGTTAATAATTACGAGTAGATACTCACTTGTTTGTATTTCTATCGGTCATTGTCGATCGTTATTATTGTTCGTCACCGCGATGAACTGCCCGCGCATCACCCTTCGCATTTCCTCGTAATAGCTGGGAAATATTTCATTATAACTGTACGTAGAAATACTTACATTCATTATTGAATTAATAAATAAAAATATATAAACTTCGCATTTATTAAGACGGAGTTGGAAGCTTCGGGGGTCGCGAGAACTTTTTAGAGTCATATTGGGGTCGCGGTTGAAAAAAGTTTGAAAAACTCTGTTATAGACAAATCCACACCACCTTTAGTGACGCATTTTTTTTTCATTTCACTTATTCTTTCCAGTTTTTACCAAACAACCACGCTTTCGTAAACAAAAATTTGGGCGATGAAAACTACACACTACTGCTGGGTTGCAAGAAAAAAATAAAGAGCTCTTTAGTTAAAGAATTGTTTATCTAGCAATAGTATCAATGGTGATTTTCTGAAATTTATTGAACCGTTAGTTGCTAATGAACCGATAAAACTTTCATGCAACCCAACGTACGTCTCATGTAGTATAATTTCTCTCGAAGAATTATCGATGCAATTTTGTTAACATAAAACATAAGAAACTTATGAAATTAATATCTGAACTGATGAGGTGAAGGCAGTTTACGATATTGCTTGTAGCATTTTTATTGCAGAATAATAATAATGATTTATTCGCAATACCTGCAATAAATTCTTGATAGTACATTATTAATATTTATAAAATATCAATTCCACGTTGACAGATCGACGAATAATAAGCATATGTATGTAGCATAGAATTTAAAAAAGTTTTATTAAATTAATAGTTTAATGAGCTAATTATAATATCGTTTACATACATGCTACATATTTATACAAATTAATTATTATAATATTATGCTGAAAATGTTTTGCTTTCGATTGGAATTTTAATTTGTTCTTTATAGATATACATTTTATAATAATTTTTATAAACTAAAGCACGGTCATAATAAATAAAACAGTCATTAAAATGATTTATTATCTTGAAGAAAACCTATAAAATTGTTAAATATAGAATAGAACTTAGGTAGTCCATTTTAATTCTGCAATAAACTCTGTATTTTATTAACGATTTTTTGTGTTTGCTAAAACATAGTCACCGGAAATTACAACTACAATTCAAACTGAAACCTGAAACAAGAAACGTTAACAACTAGACCCGTCAAAGATCTGTGTACTCTGTTGATCAAAAATAATGTCTACATTTCTAGAGTCTAGAAACACATACACGCAAATATATTTCGATTTATAGGTTCATCATTACAGTTTCGTAATCTGTAAGAGCTATAACTTTGGTTAAATTTTACATGTTATTCTGTAATAGGTTAATTTAATAATTAAAATTACATCAAATATGCATAATTACCAAGCTGCTAAACATTCCTAAAATAATTGACAGGAAGATGCTTCAAATAAATGGAACAAAGAAATACATTTTCTGTAATATTTTTTTAAAGTATTTTCTCCAAATCAATTTACAAACGTTTGATTTGCATATTTTTCATGATGCAATAAATACTAACAATACGATCTTTGGACGACATCAAGACTAATTGTGCCAGTTCGCCTTTGAACAAGTCCAAGAACAATTATTAATGTAACAAGTAAACAAAGCAGTACGAGAGTAAGGTGAAAAGTTCTCCGCCTCACACAGAGAAGGCGTTCCAATCAGCAAAAATTTGTGTTTCCTGCCTGGATGCAATGGCATTAGTTCGTATGACAAGTTTCAACTTATTCTCTCAAGTAGTTTGTTTACACGAATTTTTGAAGTAGATGTCTTGTGTGTTTTTCGTTAAAATGAATAAACTTGAATATCGTGCGGTCACAAAATTCTTCGTTTTGGATGGATGAACCCCTAAGAAAAGTCATCCAAAGTTGACAAAAGTTTACGAGAACTCTGCTCCTTCTATGTCAACCGTTTAAAAGTGGGCAGCTGAATTTAAATGTGGTCGCAACGTCCCTCGAAGAGACCCACGTGAAGGACGACCAAAATCCGCCACCACACCAGAAATCATCGAAAAAGTGCGTTATATCGTGTTGGACGATAGGTGAAGGTGAGCGAGATAGCTGAGGCTGTGGGGATATCGGAAAAAAGGGTGCGAAACATCTTGCACAAAGAATTAGAGATGCGAAAGCTCTGCGCAAGATGGGTGCCGCATTTGCTGAATATCGATCAAAAGCAAATGCACAAACGATCTTCGCAGCAATGTTTGGACCGATTCAATAGGGATCCGACCGATTTTATACGGCGATTTGTCACCATTGGATGATACATGGGTCCACCTCTACACGCCAGAAACGAAACAGCAGTCCAAGCAGTGGGTGGAAGCCGGTGGTGGAGAGCAATGAAGAAGTTGAGAGGACCGTAGATGAATATTTTCACAGCCTTCCAGATTCTCACTTTCGGGAAGGAATATTGATGTTGGAGAAACGCGGGACCAAGTTTGTTGAAGTCAATGGAGAGGACTGAAAATCGTAGTCTTTCATTGTCAGGCCGAGAACTTTTCACCTTACTCTCGTATATTGCCGCACGAGTGTGAATTTTATAGAAACGAGCCAAACGATTACGACAATATAGCTTTGCGCAAGTGTTGAGTATAAAATATTTTCTACAACCATTCTGATACAATAAAAAAAAAAAGATAATATATTACGTTTTCCTTGAGAGAGGTTGCTATGGTAGATGTACGATAAAATAACTTTATCATATGCTGCTATAGACAACGGTTTCTTAACAGTTGTGGAATAGGTACTTGTTGCTTTCCTCTTGTTTTAGACACTACAATTTTGACACGCCATGCTTAAAAAAAGATTAATTCGAATTTCAAATAAATTCAGGGAAAATATTGTAATAACAATAAAAATATTATTTTATTTATTTGAATCAATATTGTAAGATAATTTAAAGATATAAAATATATCACTAAGAATAAGAATTCTCAATTAAATAATACACTCTTTTTGTAAAATAATATCCATGTAACGAGGGAAATATTGTAATTATAATACAGGTGTAGAATCATTGGAAAGCGAGTATCATGCACACAAGTTTTCCAATGGTCTTTTAAAAAGTGTATTGGATAATATTTTTTCTACAATAATTTAGTATTTTACACCACAAGAAATTATTCCATTTTTAAATATTTTTTTATTGTCTCAAATAAAATCAAAAATTCTTGCTGCTTGTATTGTCTTACAGTCATTTTTTTGTCATTATAACAACCAAAAACAATAATGTCATTCAGCACGCAAATGCATTTTTTTTTTGTGGTTTCTTTGGCGGACCAACTACTTAGTTCATATGCCGCCATTCCGCCCTGATCTGCGTTTTAGGTATTATGGTCAACAGCAACGCGGGTTTCTCTGGACGGTCACCCATCCAAGTACTGCCCGCGCGCAACGTTACTTAACTCGCGTTATCGCTTAGATCAGTTCCAACGAGCCATGGCCGTTGACAACAAATGCATTTACTTGCCGCACTATCGTAGGAAATAGTATATTGTAGCATAAGTGTGCCAAGGCTTTCATTGCAAAGCGGGTATGGAAGTTGGGATACGAGCGCCAGCAAATATTTTCAGTCGTACGAGTTTTGCAATAACCATTGCCACACGTGTGTTATATACTATTTTTTTCTATGGTCGTAAACTTTTATTTCTTACAATCGATATTTGACATCTATCATTCAATCTTATATTTCACATTAGTTAAAAAAAATCAACAATGGTTGTCTAGCAAACAAAAATACGGAAAAAAGTATGCCGCACTGAATGTTGCAAAGAGATACTTTAACATTCATTTGGAATGTTGACATGTTGACTTTTCAACACGATCGTAGAAAAACCAATTTTCCTCACTATTTCGCGAGAAGAAAGTTGAGATTTCAGCGCATGTCGTGGAAATAGTATATTACATAATAAGTGAGGAAAGTGATATTTTACTTGACGAAGCGGCTGTTTGAAATACGAAGCCGCAGGCCGAGTATTTTAATCTGCTGAGTCAAGTAAAAACACTTTCCTGACGTATTATGTATACTATTTTGTCTGAAACCGTTTAATTTAATCAATATTTAATCATAAATAATTCTTAGGGCCAAATAGTCGTGACTCACTCTCACCTCATTCTCACCTCACAGTCGAAGTAACTAAGGCAACTAACTCAATAATTTGCGCAATTTGAGTTAGTTGCCATAGTTACTTCGGCTTTGAGTGTGAGGTGAGGATGAGATGAGGGTGAGTCACGACTATGAATTTGGCCCTAAATGTTTAAATTTTTTGATATGAACAGTCAGGTAAAATCTTTATCAGAGTGTTTTGTCCTTTACCAGACTGTTATTTTTCTTGAAGCCTTGGATACATACTTTACTTGACTGTTTTTGTAAAAACCTACTGTCCATACTAAAATTGGTCAGGAAAGTAGGCACTTTTTGCAGGTTTCAGAAAAAAAAAATCCGTGCATTCTTTTGAAGTCAGCTGTACACAGCATCCACTTGGCGTCTTTTCACAAATTATGAGCCAATCACCTTCGGCGTTACAACTAGCCTCGAGTGTCCAAGTGTCCCGTGTTTCACAGAGTCTTGTCGCGACTGTACATGCAGCACGTATACATGTCGTTGTGTGTATGTGGACATGAAGGATATGTGAGTGTATGCGTGTAGCCCCCCGCGTACACCCGCAAGGCTGCATCGGACGATGGACGTTGACCCACGCGTGCGGACGTGCGTAAGAATGTGTGTACGTGTGTGTGGATAGGACGTGTTGGTTTCATACTGAGCCTTAACGAACGATAGGTAAGAATTTTTACCCAATAGGATAGAAAAATATTAATAGTATATAAAACATTTGAAGTTATTTTATTATATTCTCCCTTATTTTGTAATTAGATTAATATTTGCTGCCAATTAATAAATTATTGACAATAATTATTTTTAGACAAATAAACAAGATCTTGAAACTAATATTTAGTTAAACGGCTCGGGTCAACGTTTTTCCATCATGATAAGGCAATATGTTTGGCTTTCGCCGTGATGAGTCCTTATTTAAAGGCGAAACATTGATCTGTAAAATTTAAATAAATTAATTTATTTTGAAAATCGAATCCTGCCTGTTTGTTCAAATTTAAAATTATTTACTTACTTTATGGATATCCACCATTTTGAAATTCTGTGAGCAAAATTATTTATTCTGTTATCTTGTATGCATTTTACACTCTCTTTAATAGAGTTGCAAGCCGAACCGGAACTTGAACCAAAATTGAAACGACAGCAGTGAACTCAGGAAAAATAGGGCCCACGGAAAAATTCTCTTTGCGAGCCCTACTTATAAAAAACATTTAGTAATAACTATATATATATATATATATATATATATATATATATATATATATATATATATATATATATATATATATATATATATATATATATATATATATATATCTCAAAATGTTGGTAATTTAAAGCTCTATCGAATGCCGTCTGGTAATTTTTAGAAAACAAAGATGGCGATATCAATATGGCGCATGGAATCATGAAAAATTGTGTTTAACGGGTTTTATTGATATGTAACGAATATATAAAAATCATTTTTACATTTAAAAATACCTAGACTTTATGGTTTTGAGGTCGCTGAATTTAAATCAAACATCAGTTTTGTCCTACCTGGTCACTATTTGTCCCAAACCTCAAAAAAATGCCTGAAAATGACTTATTTACACTATTTTTTTATGAATCTTACAGTCTTGTCTTTATGGTTTTCACGTCTCTAAAACCTTAAAATATATCGTAATTTATACAAAATTGTTTCCTAATATTTAAATATGAGATATTATATATATATATATGTCGGAGCGATATAAATAGTTATTACTTAATTACTGTAACTTTACCATAGACAGAGCAATATGTGAATCAGTGTATTGAAAGATCGAAGAGTGTAATTCACATGTCGCTGATAGAATCAAGATCACGAGCAGTATGTACAAAAACAACCGAACAGTTGCTATAGATTGATTGGCATCTGTCAGATGCAATAAATGGTTGAATGTTTTAAAAAGAAGTGAATAGTGGTGCTCTGGATCCTGGGACTATCTGTCAGTTGTAGAGTTGCAAAGTCTTGTACAGATTATATTAAATTTCTGATATAATTGTTTGAAAATCATTGGAACATTGTATTGATTATTTATTTGGTTGTATTTTAATATTGTAATAAAATGGAAAAGGATTTAAAACGTGTTTTCACCAAAACCCCGACATCAGAAGTGGGATTCGCAATCTAAGAAGCCAAGCATGAAACCTGGGTGTATTAATGAAGAAGATTGTTCTAATGATGATATTGATGTGCCTGGAGTTTCGAAACAGAAAAACACTGATTTGAGTACGTAGGAAATTTTTATCCAACAGAATGCAAATATGATTGAATTGATTAAAATGATGAAACAACCAACTGTTAATAATTTTAATTCAATTTCCTTCCTGATGCACCAGGCTCAGATCCAAGTGATTGGTGCAATACAGCGAGCTTATGCATGCATGAACAACCATTGCATGGAAGTAATTTAATGTTGGCATTAAGTAGATCATTGTTGGGAAATGCTTCATTATGGTTGTCGCAAATGTCGTATGCAGTATTGACATGGGAAGAATTTCGTGAATTGTTTATTACACAGTATGAACAACATGAAACTGGTTCAGCTCATTTCATGAAGCTTATGAATAACAAACCTAAAGAAAATGAATCGTATGCTAGCTTTGCAACCAGAATGTTAACATCATTTACGTCCCAATGGCAGAGCAAGAATTGCAACGATTGGCGTATACTACTGATATTAAAGATCGAAATCGATTGCAACAAGAACTGAAAGCAGTTACTCGAAATAAACGAAAATTTTTCTCTGATAGTAATGTTAATTTAAAACGTGTCAAACATGATTCTTTCAGCTCTCCCAGATGTTATAATTGTGGAGGAAATGGTCATAAAATGAATGAATGTCCTGCTCAAAACTTGAAGCTTAAGTACAATCGGCCTATCGGTAAATCAGAGTTTCCGCGTGCTAGCAGTTCCAAGAAAGAAAGCACATGTTTCAAGTGTGGCAAAGTTAGACACTATGCATCAATGTGTGTTGATGTAGCATCATCAAGATCTCAAGATAACAAGAAACGAGTTGACATCTGTTGGTACGTTGCAACACAATGGTGAGATATTAAATTATAATTTTGATTCTGGGGCTGAATGTTCTCTCATTAAAGAAAGTATACCTAAATTTTCTTGTAAACGAATCAATCGACTTGTTTCGTTAGTTGGTATTGGGCAGACTACTGTGTATAGTAATTGCAGATTTTGAGCATTGTTAGAATTGACGACATTACTTTAGAAATTTTATTTCATGTTTTATCTGATAATTATTTAAAATATGATATTATGATTCGACGAGAAATATTGTGTCAGGGTTTTTCTGTTCGAATTGGTTTAGATAAAGTAGTTATATTTAGAAATTTAGAAGTTGATGTTTGTAGTAAAACTGAAATTGATTGAAAATCTGAAATTGATACTGACGTTATTGATGATACAGAATTAATTAATCTTTTAATTAAATTTGAAAAAAAAAAAATAATAAATTCTTTGTGAATGATTTTCCACAAACTCATGTAACTTGTGGTAAATTAGATATTCGATTAATTGATTCAAATAAAACTGTTCAAAGACGACCTTATCGTCTGAGTTATGAAGAGAAAACTATTGTTCGAGATAAAATTCGTGAACTATTAAAAGCTCATCCAAGTTGAACGAACTATGAGTGTTTTAAAAACTAGGCTAACAGTAGCTGAATCTGATAAAAATAAAACTTGTCAAAGTTCACTTGGCGATGTACAATTAGCAATTAATTGTAGTATGAACAGAGTAACTAAGTGTAGTCCCCTTGAGTTGATGTTCGGTAAACAAGGTAGACCTTTTGGTATGATAAGCCATAATTCAGAAGAATTTATTGATATCGTTAAATTGAGAGAACAAGCAGCTAAAAATATTGAAAAGAATTCTATTTATGACAAGCAAGAGTTTGATGAGAATAAAGCTAAAGTTAAATCCTTTAGTGTCGGAGATTTTGTATTTGTTCAAAATGAGGAACAAAACAAACTAAATTAGATCTCAAGTACAAAGGTCCATTGAAGGTAATAGAGGTACTTGAAGGAGATCGTTACGTGTTATGTTCATTGAAAGGTAAAAGAAAGTATAAGTATGCTCATGATAAATTGAGATTGATGCCAGAGAATCATGTATCAGACGTAGACATAGGAGATGATTCTGAAACTGATTGTAAGAATTGAAAATTTGAATAAATGTGGGTACGAAAGTACTTATGAGTTTGTAGGCCAATTGTATGGTAGCTATATGCAACCATGCGGCAGTGCAACTCTCTGTACTGGATTTGTATGGTAAATAATCTCTTTCATAAAACAATATAAGGTTTGTAAGTACAGTTGGACAGTAAAGAGTATCGTAAGTTTCGTGTTTTGGCAGTCATGTATTGATATAAGGCCAGTCTTGGTAATAAGTCTCGTGACCCGAAGGACTGGAGCGAGCTGCCTTATTGAGTATGATTGTTTATTACGTGACCCGAAGGACTGGGGCGTAATGGAACTGTAAGTCTCGTGACCCGAAGGACTGGAGCGAGCTGCCTTATTGAGTATGATTGTTTATTACGTGACCCGAAGGACTGGGGCGTAATGGAACTGTAAGTCTCGTGACCCGAAGGAATGGAGCGAGCTGCCTTATTGAGTATGATTGTTTATTACGTGACCCGAAGGACTGGGGCGTAATGGAACTGTAAGTTTTGTGACCCGAAAGATTGGGGCGAGAGTGATCCATTTTTATGTATTTTTGAGACTAAGGTATGATATGGGAGAGATTATGTTATCTGCAGAACAACCCTTATTATGTTTGTTTATGTGGTGATTACGTTTTGTTTATTGTCAGTAATAGCCGAGCGATGAGATATGTTCTGTTTCTGTTTTGTTGTGGCAAAAAAATATAGGCTCGCGGACGAGCCCAGCGTCAGGAAGGCCGTGTCGGAGCGATATAAATAGTTATTACTTAATTACTGTAACTTTACCATAGACAGAGCAATATGTGAATCAGTGTATTGAAAGATCGAAGAGTGTAATTCACATGTCGCTGATAGAATCAAGATCACGAGCAGTATGTACAAAAACAACCGAACAGTTGCTATAGATTGATTGGCATCTGTCAGATGCAATAAATGGTTGAATGTTTTAAAAAGAAGTGAATAGTGGTGCTCTGGATCCTGGGACTATCTGTCAGTTGTAGAGTTGCAAAGTCTTGTACAGATTATATTAAATTTCTGATATAATTGTTTGAAAATCATTGGAACATTGTATTGATTATTTATTTGGTTGTATTTTAATATTGTAATAAAATGGAAAAGGATTTAAAACGTGTTTTCACCAAAACCCCGACATATATATATATATATATATATATATATATATATATATATATATATATATATATATATATATATATATATATATATATATATATATATATAAACCTTTATATTTACCTGCTTAGAAGCGATTTGTTTTCTTAAAATATGTTGATGTAAAAAACTTAATTGTATCTCAAAGTATGTGTTGTTATTGCATGTATTTGACAATCTGATAATTATTAAACTGTCAAATTTGGCAACGAAAAGTAGAAAAAAGTGTACATAATGTCTCAGAACTCAGAAGAATCTCAAAAGAAATAAAAGAAATTGCATGAAATGCAAAGAAATTAATTCATTATTTAGGTATAATAATTTTTTTGATATTGACAGGTGTCTAATTTTGCTACTTTATCGTACTAATCCAATAAAGTGTTATTTTATGGATCATAAATAAAGGAGTTATGGTGCAGTCGAACATAAAAAATATTTATTTTTCATACAATATTAGTATATTACATAACAAGCATCGAAAGTGTAAGATAACGTGCGAGTGTACAAATTGAAAAACGAGGCGCGCAGCGCCGATTGATTTAAGTACACGAGCACAGTTATCACACTTTCGAGCGAGTTATGTACACTATTATTCAGAGAACCACAAAATATTTCTAAAAACAGTTTACAAGAACAATGTTGTTACACTTTGACAGCTGATGCGTTTTTGTAGGTAAGCGTTGACGTTTGACGTTTGAGGTTAGGTGTGGTGATACCAACTGTACTAACCGTAATGTCAAAATATTAAATAATGCTAAAATATTAGTAAATAAGTAATTATTATTTTTAAATTAAGATTTATCTGTGCAAATGTGTTGAAAAGTCTGTCAAAAGTTCAATTTAAATAATAATATAAATTCTTTTCATTTATTTTATAATTTTCTTTCATCGTAACGTCATCTGTATATCCGAGGTGTATGTTAGGTTCAACTTTCCGTAGTACTTTATGATGTTGATATGGTTACTTTCATAAGTGGGCGTCGAAAAAATAATTATAATAATAACAGAATTACTTCTATTTTACATTTTCTTTTATATATAGTCATAATTTATTATTTTGGAAAATCAAATACACCACTAAAATAGTTTCTTATAAAATTGCTATAGTAATCAATAACTGTTTTTTAAACATTAGTACTCGAAGTGACAGTATTTCCTTAATTTAATTTAGTTCATAGATGTAAATCAAAACTTCCAAATATAGGTTAAGGAAGCAAAAACTAGTCTGTATTATATGTATTAGCTTCAAAATAAATTATTGTTCGAATTAATAATTAATTATATCACTTTTAATCACTAACTAATAAACTAGATCTCGGCTCACATACAAAAAAAAAGAAAATTGGCGGTGATTTTTTACATTGACATCTAAATATCATCGATTAGATCTCAATCAGATAACCGTATAGCATCAACAAGTTCATTAAAATCAAAGTTATCTATGAAGCATCACATGTCAATAAGTCATAGCGAGTCTTAGTCCCAGGTTCAAATCCCACGCAATTCTAGCGCAGACATACGCGGCTACGACCGGAAATTGTTCTAGAAATTCATAAGTTAGGTTATCTAACGATCTGAGCTTTCTATCACACTGCATATAGTCGTATCGTATCTTAGCTCTCACGTTGTATGTTATATGTGCGAGCTAGCACTAGATTGTAGTAATCGTATTAATCACAACGCTTTATTAGTGCTAATATAACAGTTTAATGTCTGCAAAAATTGTTTTGGTTTTTTATCAATGGAGACTTTCTCTGTAAAATGCTGATGTGGTCTAATGCAAATTAATGAATAATTGATTAACAAGGTATTGTGTTAATTGTAATATTTCTAAGATATTTGAACTGGCTAAGCCCCATATCCTTACTATCTATTGTCAGATTTCAGTAACATGAAGATGCCAATCATTTCATTTATTTAGTAAAATCAGTAAAATTGATAGTTAATTTAAAGTTAAATGTTAATGGAGTAAAGAAAGCTATTGTCAGGTTTGAACTTACGAGAGTAAGGTGAAAAGTTCTCGGCCTCACACAAAGATGGCGTTTCAATTAGAAAAAAATTTTGTTTCCTGCCTGGGTGCACGGATTATTAGTTCGTATGACAAGTTTCAACTTGTTCTCTCAAGTAGTTTGATTACACGAATTGTTCAAGTAGACGTCTTGCGTTTGCGTGTTTTTCGTTAAAATGGATAAACTAGAATATCGTGCGGTCATAAAATTCTTCGTTTTGGATGGATTCACCCCTAAGGAAATTCATCCGGGAGAAATATCTTGCACAAAGAATAAGGGTTGTGAAAGCTCTGCGCAAGATGGGTGCCGCATTTGCTGAATGCCGATCAAAAGCAAATGCGCAAAAGATCTTCGCAGCAATGTTTGGACCGATTCAATAGGGATCCGACCGATTTTGTACGGCGATTTGTCACCATGGATGAGACATGGGTCCACCACTACACGCCAGAAACGAAACAGCAGTCCAAGCAGTGGCTGGAAGCCGGTAGTTCAGCACCAAAGAAAGCAATGTCGATCGCATCTGCCGGAAAGGTCATGCCCATCGTGTTTTGGGTTGTGAAAGGGATCCAGTTAATTGATTACAGTGAAAAAGGCAGAACAATTACAGGCGAATATTACTCCAATCTTCTTATCCAGCAGGATGCCAAAATTCGCGAGAAGACGCCTGGCTTACAGAAGAAAAAAATCATCTTTCACCAGAACGACGCACCTGCACAGAAGGTTGCGTTGGCTATGGGATAACTGCAGAATTTGTGGTACGATTTGCTCGGCCTTCCCCCATATTCTCCTGATTTGTCACCCTCAGACTTCTATCTGTTCCCAAACTTAAAGAAATGTGTTTCTGGGAAGCGCTTCGCGACCAATGAAGAAGTTGAGAGGGCCGTAGATGAATATTTTCAAAGCCTTCCTGACTCTTACTTCTGGGAAGGAATATTGATGTTGGAGAAATGCTGGACCAAGTGTGTTGAAGTCAAGGGAGAGTATGTAGAAAAATAAAATCATTTTTTTAACTTAAAATCGCATTCTTTTATTGTCAGGCTGAGAATTTTTCACCTTACCCTCGTAGGGTATGAAGAAAAAGTGAACTACCTATAGAAAAGTAAAACGAGAATATTTTTAAAATGTATGACTTTTAATTAATACCTAAAAACTAAAAATGTATTGAATAGTAAATCTGTTGAATATCGAATATAAGGTAGAACCGTTTACTGAATAACCGAATATTCTGCAGATTTTTTCAGATAAAACTAATAGTACAAATGTAAAAAAAATTATCATTTCAAGAGAACACGATGCATCTTTAAAAATTAAGCATACATATATCATGATGGGACAACTTCTATACATGGTGGCTAAGCAGCAATTTAAAATCTATTCCTGGATTATTATTTGACATAATTTACCAGAATGTATCTTTCTGCTCCAAAGTGCAGAATTTATTCAGAGTGACATTTTTCAGAAGCAGGTAAGGTGTACGAGGAAAGCAGGAATAGACTACTTCCATGGAATACGGAAATTCTTATTATCGTAATTTGTCGCTCTTAAATTTTAAGTACGATGATTACTTAATCATTTATTGTAAATTTTTTTTTCACTGAATTTCAATTTTTTATTTGAAAATCTATTTATAATATATATTGTGTATTATTGAATAACTAATTAAGTAAAATACCCAAGTATGTAAATAATATGTTGTTTCTGTTTTTCAAATTCCTAATTTGATAACTAAAATTTAATATCGCAGTTCGAATATTAGCTGTTACGTCAAACTATTCGGTATTCGGTGGAATTGGAAACTAATATTAGGTGTTTGTAAATAAAATAAATAAATATAAAATAAATAATATTATATAAATATAATATAAGGTGTTTGTCGTGTAGTGAATTAGCTACCGACTAGACAGAATACGGATTAGGTACCTAATATTCGTTGAAACTCTACTAATAATAGTTTCTTTAATTTCTCCCTGCCTTTCTCTCGATATAGTATAGTGAATTGAATGAGTGCATACAGACAACATACCATTCAGCGGCTGTGTTTGCTGGATGGACCGCACTCACATAACCATATAAATGATGCATACTTGAATACATTAGCGCGATGCCGCGATGGTACAGCACGCGACGGGGTAACGGAGAGCTGATACACATATCATAAACACATGCCTGCTGTCTTGTTACACTAGGTCAGGGCACGGGTACTTCGCAGTCATAAGCGTAGTAGCTACACCAAAATGTAAATAGAAGAAAGAAGATTCAGTAAGGAAATTGTAGAGGTACTTGGCTCGTTGGTCAATTAAGATTTAGTTTTTTGCAAACTTGCAAATATTTTTTTACTATAGATAAAAAAGTACGCTTTTTGAATGTAATTTTTAATGTATTCCGAAAACGAACCGCAATACGGTCACGAGTTTATCCACGGTTGCAGTTTTAGAAACGGAATATGTCGAAAACCTTTCAAGAACTGCGTAACAAAATTTTACCGGAAAACTGAAAATTTAACCACGATAACTATAATCCGTTTTCGAAATACACTATAAACGACTGAAAGTGAACAATTGCAAAACAAAGCTTTTTGCAGATCGTTGTTATGAGCATGGGGACTCTTTACAGACCACAAATGTCATTTTATAAATATTTATTTTGTTTGTATTGTTTTTCTAGTTACCTATATTCAACATTTGTATATGCTTCGATTACAGTAAGATTACAAGATTGCCAACAGTTTTCTCTACAATCCTTCGTAGCCCATTTTAACATAGGGACATTAAATAATTTTCGATATTTAAAAAAAATGTTCAGAAATTATCACATGACATATTACAAATACATTATAGAGAAGTTGTTCACTTTTATTTTTAAATGCATGTTCATCTGCTAGAGAAGATTGCACTTTCATGCCCATTTTGACACTGCCATCATACGAGTAAGACAGATCAAAATTACAAATTTCATATAATATCAGCGTTCAAACTTCCCTTCGTTTGATTTTTATTTAGGCTAATCACAATCATGGTATTATAATTCTTATGATACCAATGCCAATTTCTTAGCGAAATATATATCTGCTTGAAAGTATCTTTGCAGACATCAACTAGTTGCAGCTATCGCTACATTCATACTATAATCTCTAGCCTAGGTCTGCAAACGGCTATTTTAACCTTTGTTATACAAATAATAATTATTCCTGCATAGAAACAAATACATGATATCTGCACCAAGGGCGAATAATATGTGAAATAAGTTTTTCATAATCATTGTTTCCTTGTTTACTTCAGAGAAAAAAGTTTCAATAAAAGGTCTTATTGAGAATTGAGTTTTGCATGTAACACTGTCGAGATTATAGATATATCTGTTTACTTATTTTAAAATATAGTTTAAAACTTATCAATAACTGATATTATTTTCATAGTCATAAAACTGCAAACTTGATGATTTCGAAAACATATTTTCCATGTTAGTCGCCTGGGCTCAGTTTTCGTTTTTCTGGTAAAACGAAATAAAATATTTACAGAAAATGATTCCTTCCACTCAAAATCCTTCGTTTACACAATAAACACTTAATCATAAATGCCATTATCTATCCATTTAGTCCTAAGTCGCCACATAATTTTGACTAAGTACTTTCTATTTTCTCTCCTAGATAATAATTTTGTGAGCAGATTTAAATTCAGATAGAATAAGACCACAGAATGTAAGAAACTGTGTTTGTTTTAAATTTACAGATCTACACAAATATTTATTGCTTACCCTGCGAGCATATGTACCTTATTTATTATATGTAGGTATAAAGCAAATAAATCTCATGAAAAGAAAAAAATCGCGCTACTCTTAGTAATCAAAGTAACATAAAAAAGTTATTAAAATATTTATTATTTTCACATAAATACTAATAACTATCGAGAAACTATTTTAATTAATAGGAAATATGTTTATAAAATATTTATTTATATATACTCCTATAGAGTATGTTCATTTTTTGTAAATAAATACCTAAATAATTAATTAAAGAAAATTATAAATAAAAACATAAAATTATAATTGCCAATAATAAAAAATGTAGGATAAGAAAATATTGTACATTGAAAGATAAAGTAAAATTTCTATTATTGCAAAATGTGTATATTGAAAATAATATCATCAACATTTTATAAGCATTAGTATTTTGAACAAAATATAATTAAAATTCGTAGTATATATCTATCCATATACTAAAAGCGTAAGAGGTAAATAGGTTTGTTTGGATTCATCACGGTCAATTGCTCACCTCTACAGCCTAGACGGTTTGTCCGATTAATTTGAAACTTTTTTTATTTGATAGAGGCCAACTTGAAATGTGACCTTTTTATAAATTCATAATTTTATTACGCATGATGTGCGAGAAAACTTGAAAAAACCTGCGTTTTTGGGGCAAAATCAACTAAGAGTGTGGAGGCTTTGAAATTTTTAAGAAGAAGATCAAACGTCACTTTGACGTTTGTCAGTGGACATGTCGCATTTTTAATTATAAATTACGTAAATATGAAATTTCTCTGAGTAGTTTTGAAATATTTTACACATATTGGGGAAATGAGGGGACGTTTTTATTATAATTACAAATTTCAAATATGTATATTTAAAAAGTAAATTTTTGACAGTTCACTGTGAAGTTGGTTTAAACGTCAAATTGACAAGTTATATAAAGTATACAGGTAAACCAAACCAAAATTGTCCTCGGTAAAAATATATAGTGAAACTAAGCAAATATTGTTCATGGCAATCTACATTAAATACAATTTTATTATTATTTATTTAAATTTATTATCAAAATTTATCGTATATGGTATAATACCAAAGTTTTGAAGGTCACGCATGTATAATTGAGATTTTTTCAATCAGTAATTGTTTTAGTTAAAGTACTTCAAAACCTATCGTGTTTGGTATCAAATAAAAGGTACTTTGAAGGGCTCGCATACAGAATTCGATTTTTTTCGATCGGCAATTGTTTTAGTTAAAGTGCTTCAAAACATATCGTGTTTGGTATCAATTGAAAGTTCTGTAGAAGGGCTCACGTACAAAATTGAATATTATTCGATCGGCAATTGTTTTAGTAAAAATGCATCAAAACCTATCGTGTTTGGTATCAAATGAAAGGTCTTTTGAAGGGCTCGCATGCAAAATTAAATATTATTCGATCGGCAATTGTTTTAGTAAGATTGCATCAAAACCTATCGTGTTTGGTATCAAATGAAAGGTCTATTGAAGGGCTCGCGTACAAAATTAAATATTATTCGATCGGCAATTGTTTCAGTAACAATGTATCAAAACCTATCGTGTTTGGTATCAATTGAAAGGTCTATTGAAGGGCTCGCGTAGAAAATTAAATATTATTCGACCGGCAATTGTTTTAGTAAAAATGCATCAAAACTTGTCGTGTTTGGTATCGAATGAAAGGTCTATTGAACGGCTTCCTTAGAAAATTAAATATTATTCGATCGGCAATTGTTTTAGTAAAAATAAATCAAAATCTATCGTGTTTGGTCTTTTGAAGAGCTCGCGTACAATATTCAATATTATCTGATCGGCAATAGTTTTAGTAAGAGTGCATCAAACCCTATCGTGTTTGGTATCAAATGAAAGTTCTTTTAAATGGCTCGCGTACAAAATTAAATATTATTCAATCGGCAATTGTTTTAATAAGAGTGCATTAAAACCTATCCTGTTTGGTATCAAATGAAAGGTCTATAGAAGGGCTCGCGTAGAAAATGACATATTATTCGATCGACAATTGTTTTAGTAAATTGTCTTACAGAAGTGAATCCTATTTCAGTGTCCGCGGAGCGTAGCGTGAAGGCCTGGCGAAGCCAGGCTGACCGCTAGTTTATACCTATTTTAATATGATTTAACCCTTAAGTACGATTTCAGGTATTAAGGTAATGAGAAGATAGTGTAAAAATATAATAAAAACACATAGTTTTACAGTTATTTGCGCTTGGCGAAATACCGAACGGTAGACCTTCAAGCATGCTTGTTAGTTTTTTAAATATATTACATAACTCAAATATTATTATTACAGGGTATCATGCTTACAACGATGAAATCAAGAAATATGGTTTAGTTTTTTAAAAAATATTTTTTTTATGACGGGGATAGAAATTTGATTTCTATGACACCAAAATTATAAAATAAAATAAATATATCATCACGCTTTCTACCCATTACTGGGTGTGGCACTCTGCCGAAGTAGATCTCGGTAAGTGATATATTTATGCGCGTGAAGTGCGGTTACCAGCCATCAAATCACGGCCTCCAAAGGTGTTAGTGGTGGGGGAGCCATAGGGGTAATTTTAAATTGGTGAAAATGTTTTGTCGGCTATTGTGATCGAATCAGGATTCTTAGGAGCCACAGGCCGACTTGATATCACTAAGCCATTACCCCATAATTAACCAAAATTATGATCGAAATAATTAGTTGTAACTCGTCATGCTGTTTTTTATCGTTGCCAATAACGACGGAAGTAAAAAATAGTATATCATATACTAATGGCCGGTTTCACGAACAAAAATAATTGAAATTGTTGTCATACATTCGAGTTGCTTTTATTTACTTCATCTGTGTTTAAAATTTAACTTTTTTTGGTGAAACCGAGCATCAAATATTTAATATACTATTTTTATAACAGTGTCTTTTTTAAAATAGACATCTGCGCAGTCACAAATAATGTTATATATTTTTAGTATGTTAAATGTGACTAAACATACCATTCTAATTAGTCTGATTTAAATTTAAAAAAAAAATTCTGTCAATTTACAGCATTTACAAGTTACAAAATTATAATTACAACAAATTAATACGAGTCAAAATTTCAAAAATTTAGTAACGGTCAAAAATATGTATAAATGTCTATGTTTGTTTTTTTTTAATATACATTATGATGTCAACGAAATAAATTTGTGTTTAATATTTAAAATAAAGTATTTATGTTATCAATTAATGTCGTGTTAATGTGAATAATAACAGCGCCTGCGATATTTTATCCAGTCAGTAGCCGCAAGTCAGTAGTAACCATCGGAATGCTAAAATCTATCACTGCTATAAAACACAAGTCATATATTGACTTTTTAATATAAGTAGATCAAGTTATACCGGTAGTGAGTCGCCAACTAGATTGTTTTAATTTTTTATCCGCGATCGTACAGACATTTTTTTTCCTCTTTGATTAATTATATCTCGAGTAAAAAACTTGAATGTCGATACAAATAAGGCAGTTGCGTAGCTAGAGACAGCTATACGAACGGAAATAAATAAAACTAACGTAAAAGTAACTACAGTCGTTTATTTTTCTCGAATGTCAAACGGCTAAATTTATAATAACTGCTCTATGAAAATCCTGAACTCTTTGAAGATATAAACCTAATTGGTAGTAAATATTTTTCTAGTAGGCCATGGATAAAACTTTATTTCGTCATATAATACGACGCTAGGTATAATCAAATAAATTGTGATTATATAACTTGATCGTGTTAGATACGCGGGACGGACGGTTTTGCATTTATTTATTGGCGAATTAACCTTGCGATTTTACCGTATTCACAGTTAATACTAAGTGTGTAATACTTGAAAAACGTGTTTAATAATATTGAAATGTTTTTATCTCATTGAAATAAAATATTTGACAGATTTATGATTATAGCTGCCGGTGTAATATTTTTGTTTTTATATGTTTAACATTGCCATATACCTGCTCAGCTATGATACTCTTTAGCCTTTCAAGAACTTTCGGTTTTTAGTATTTAATAATTAGTAAACCATAAAAACGTAATTTACAGACGCTTAGAGTGGACGATACTAGTCTTACTTCAAGGGGTCAAGTATTTTGTGGTTTAAAGTTCAGGATACAATATTATCTATCACCTCATTTATTCAAGTATGAGTATGATTACTTTAGATCAGCAATTTCAGATCTTATTCGGTACTTTAGAATTTTAGAACCATTTGCCATTATTATTTGCTTATAAGTTTAAGGCTTCTAAATTTATTATAATACTTTCAATATTTAACTTCTAAAATATAAACAATATTTTTTTATAGCATCTTATACTCTAATACGAAAAATTCTTGTCTTTGTTTACTTTTCTACGTGTGAACGATTTCGAAATTGGCTCTAAAGATTTTGATGAACCTTGATATTCTATTTTTTTTTGCCTCAAAAAAGATCTAGGTCTTATTCTCCGGAAAATTTATTTAGTATGTTATTTTAAAAGAAAAATGGCAAGAAAATTCATGAAAGTTTAGTTCTTCAAAATATAGACGTGTGAGTGTTTTGACCCAAGAAATCAATTGAGACAAATTTTTATTTCTATCTATGGGGTTTGTTCAAAAAAGGGTGACTTTTCAAATTTCGCGGGCTACGTAAATTCTCGATTTTTTTTTGTTACGTTGGTATACATGTTTCCACCATATGTTGACATGATCAGCCATTTTGCATTTGTAGTTTGTTTTTGACAGATATAAAGGTTAGATGTATTTTGGTGTTCTTGGTGATTTTTTGTAATCGAAAAAATGGATAAAAAAATCTGTATAAAATTTTGTGTGAAAAATAAAATTAACTGCTCCAACGCACTTGAAATGTTGACTGTAGTATTTGGCGAGTCTACTTTGAGAAAAAAAAACTGTTTATAAGTGGTACAAGCTCTTCATAGTAAGTCAAGAAGATGTTAATGATGATGCACGCCCTGGACGCCCCAGCATGTCAACAACCGATGAAAACGTTGAAGCGGTGAAGAAAATTACTATGGGAGAGGGAAGTTGCAGGGGATGTCGGCATATCAGTTAGCTCATGCCATGCAATTTTTTCGGATGTTTTGGGCATGAAACATGTGGCAGCGAAGTTTGTTCCGAAATTGCTAAATTTTGAACAAAAGAACATCGTTGCTTGTTCGTGATTTTTTGGCCAAAAACAACACCGTAATCACGCCTCAGCCACCGTATTCACCGGACTTGGCACCCTGCGACTTTTTCTTGTACCCAATACTGAAAAGAACCATAAAAGGACGGTGTATTGCCACGATTGAGGAGATAAAAACCGCATCGCTGGAAGAGCTTATGGGCATACCAAAAAGCGCGTATCAGAAGTGCTTCGAGGATTGTAAAAAGCGCTGGCACAAGTGTATTATATCTGAGGGGGATTACTATAAAATAAAATAAAATATGTAAATAAATATATCATCACGCCTTTTTACCCATAACTGGGTATAGCACTCTGCCGAAGCTGATCTCCTTAAGTGATATATTTATGCGCGTGAAGTGCGGTTACCAGCTGTGAAATCACGGCCCTCAAAGATGTTAGTGATGGGGAAATCACAGGGGTAATTTTAAATTGGTGAAAATGTTTTTGTCAGCTGTGGGGATCGAACCAGGGTTCTTTGGATCCACAGGCCGACTTGATACCATTGAGTGGGAATTACTATGAGGGAACATAATAGATATTGATGAATAAATAAATATTTTCGAGAAAAAAAAGTCACCTTTTTTTTTAACAAACCTCGTATTTCTTGGTTTTTTCTTTTTTTTTTAAACTTTCCCTCTCCCATTAGTTTTCGAGCTACGTTTGTTTTTCCATGTATTGTTTTATTTACTACTAGCTATTACCCGCGACTTCGTTCGCGTGGTCTACAATTTAATGGAGTACCCGGCATGCGTTGCATTGCAACTCAAAGAAAGCGTTTTTGTACAGCTGTCCATGTAGGAAACATGGATTTTCCAAATTTAGTCCACACACTTGTAGCGATTGTCCCTGTACTTTGTTGATGGTCATTGCAAATGCGAGTTGTACCGGAAACTGCAAACGTCTGAATTCGAATGACATAGAACTGAAGCTTTATTATTCCTATATGTTAAGATTGGTTCTCGTCTGTACCTATACCAAATTTGAATCGAATCAGTGCAGTACTTTTCAGGATAGCTAGCGGCTATTTTGTTTCAAGACGGCGGACTGAAATTTTATTATACCTATATATTAAGATTGGTTCCCGTCTATTTTTGCACCAAATTTGAATCGAATCAGTGCAGTACTTTTCAAGATAGCTAGCGGCCATTTTGTTTTAAGATGACTAAAACTTTATTATACCTATATGTTAAGATTGGTTCCCGTCTATGTATACACCAAATTTGAATCGAATCAGTGCAGTACTTTTCAAGATAGCTAGCGACCATTTAGTTTCAAAATGGCAGACTGAAGCTTTATTATACCTGCATGTTAAGATTGGTTCTCGTCTATGTCTATACCAAATTTGAATCGAATCAGTGCAGTACTTTTCAAGATAGCTAGCGGCCATTTTGTTTCAAGATTGCAGACTGAAGCTTTATTATATCTATATGTTAAGAATGGCTCCCGTCTATGCTTATACCAAATTTGAATCGAATCAGTGCAGTACTTTTCAAGATAGCTAGCGGCCATTTTGTTTCAAGGTGACGGAATGAAGCTTTATTATACCTATATATTAAGATTGGTTCCCGTAATTGACTATACCAAATTTGAATCGAATTAGTGCAGTACTTTTCAAGATAGCTAGCGGCAATTTTGTTTCAAGATGGCGGAATGAAGCTTTATTATACCTATTTCTTAAGATTGGTTCTCGTCTGTACCTATACCAAATTTTTATCGAATCAGTGCAGTACTTTTCAGGATAGCTAGCGGCCATTTTGTTTCAAGATGACGAACTGAAGCTTTATTATACCTGTATGTTAAGATTGGTTCCCGTCTATATCTGTACCAAATTTGAATCGAATCAGTGCAGTACTTTTCAAGATAGCTAGCGGCCATTTTATTTCAAGATGGCGGACTGAAGCTTTATTATACCTATATGTTAATATTGGTTCTCGTCTATGTCTATACCAAATTTTAATCGAATCAATGCAGTACATTTCAAGATAGCTAGCGGCCATTTTGTTTCAAGATGGCGGATTGAATCTTTATTATGCCTATATGTTAAAGTTGATTCCCGTCTATGTCTATACCAAATTTGAATCGAATCAGTGTAGTACTTTTCAAGATAGCTAGCGGCCATTTTGTTTCAAGATGACGGATTGGACTTGTGCTAAGTCAGAAACCTTCTCGGGGGTGCACATAACAACTTAGCAAAGTTTCATCGCAATCGGATGAATGATATAGGAACGCATAAGGGACAAACAAACAAACAAACAGAAAAACATTAATTTTTATATATATAGATAACAATAAAATCTTATTTTAAATAGATCTGTGTTCAAGTACCAATTAGGCCGCATGATTCTCTTTAATAAAATGATTAGATAAGGCTAGTTGCACAACAAAGTTTGATTTTTTAAAGAAGAATTGCAGTGTGGCACTGTCTCCTTTCTTAATTTTTTGATTCGTTTTCAATTTTATCATAAAGTGTCTAACTGCAATTGTATGGAACTAGTTTTCAAAAGCAAGCGTAAAACACATTCTCTTCCTTTCTTATCTTTTGATTCGTTTTCTAATCTTACAACAGAGTATCTAACTGCAATTGTGTGGAATTTCTTTCAAATACAAGCGCAGCCTGTCGCTATCTTCCTTTCTTATCTTTTTAGAGGAATGAGAGAGTGAGCGTAAGTAATTTGAGATGTTATGAGCATGTGAAAGGTTTGTCGAATGAAAGATTAATGAAAGGTGAAAAGGAACGAGCGAATGGATGTGATTGAAGGTGTGTTGCGTAATGATTGATTACGAATATGAAGAATAAATAAGCTTGTATGTTTCTAGGGTTTGTACTAATCCATTTGATGGGATATAGCGTGATATTGGGTATGTATGTATGTTTGTTTGTGCAGTTGGTTATATTGTGTGACACAGATATTGGCGTGTAACATTTGGAATTTGGAACCATAATTGGTTGCTGGATTTTTTAAATTTTCAGAAAACAGATTTCCTACATTATAAACGCATATGGGACACACATCGTATAGGTATTTGATCTGTTATCAAGAAATAAAGTGTTTTAGAGTAGATTTCGTGATTTCTAATTTCGTATTCTACGATTAGAATTATCATATAGCAATAAATTATAAGATTTGCTTAGTTGGTCAGAATTTCTAAAACCCAAAATGAGCTATATAAATGTCAATTAAAGCAATTACGCATTTTCACATAAAAAAATCGTCTAATTAGTCGCTTATCTCTAAAAATCTTTCCGATAAGTTCTCCTACGCTCTCACCGCATAAATTAACACGTATTTAATTAGACGCCAAGTAAAACGAGTCGCCTATGCGTGAAGACAGAGCAGTGAGCAGCCACGCACACAGACATATCGCACATGTTGTGTGTGTGTGTGTGTGGCATGATGCACGCTATCTGCTGAATCCATCAATATGCAAATGAGTGAAGAGGATAGCGCGATCCCGGGTGGCTGTGCCACGTGCTCTAACAGCGCGGACGTGCGGGATGCGAGCCAGACCAGGATTTGAACCCGGGAAGTGATGTGCCAACCTTGTGAGCGTCTTATGACCAATGCTACAAAATCAATACTTAACAAGTTAAGGATAATGGACCGAATTCAGCACTCTTTTCTAACTAGATAACCTCTTCTAAAAACAGCAAATTAAAACATATGCAATAATAAATTAACATAAAAAATGCAAGCTAAAGACAAATGCTAAATTCAGCCAAATGGTTTCAATCCTACTCCAAGTCAAAATATTATTTCTTTTTAGCTTATCTTTCACTGCAGTTTTTCTTAATAATTATTTAACGTGAGACACTTATGCAATTTGAGTTTTTATATAACATATCAAATTGACAGTAAAAAACCAGCGATCATGTCTGTTTCACCAACCTTCACACTAGGCACCGCGGACACTGATATAGAATTCACATTCGTAAAACAATTGACAAACGATCTTTTTTTAAATTTTATACACGAATCCTTCAAATTTGATGGAAATATTCATTATTTTATTCTCCTCAATATCAACTCAAGTACATCATTTTGGATATAAAGTACTTATACTAAATGAAGATGACGGAACCATGTTTTCGTTATTGTTTACAGCTAAAATTATTTTCTAGATGGCACTGCCAATCAATTTAATTCCCTAAGGAATACTTGACATTTCTATTTCTATCGGTAAATAATGAAGCACATTAAGTATTGTGGAACTTTTTTACCTACAGTTAGTAATATTGAAAAAAAAAAGAAATATCAAGATCTACAGAATAAACTTGGCCTGCAAATAAAATTTATTTAAAATCGGTAGAAAACTGCAGGATTGTCAAAATTACTTTGTTTTCGTTTAAATTTGGTAATATTTAAAAACATTTGAAACAAATTGGTTATCTACTTGATTTCTAAAAAAAATTGCTTCAAATCGATTGAAAACTACAAAAATGTAAAGGATGAACTTTTTTTTACCGAAAAATGGTAATACATGAAATTAACTAAAATATCTCGGTCATCTACAGCTTAAACTTGACTTCGTTGAAATCGATTTAAACTGCAGGTGATAGTGTAAGAGACAAAAAAAAGCGAGCGACCGATAATTGACGATCGACGACCTAGTGAGCAACATACATCCACCTAAACCAAAGTCGGGTTCGTCATCTAAGGAATCGATTCAGTACTTCTATATAATTTCTTTTTTTAATTATTGCTGATGATATAGACTCCGTCGTCTCTTTGATAGTCGACCAGATGAATAGGATAACAGATATAAATGTATGTGCTACATTTAATACTTATACTAATAGTAGTTTGTTTATATATAAAGGGAGTAAAGCTCGTCATTATTTGTCGAAAGCGCAGATTGAATCCTGAAAGTATAGATCTAGGAATGCAATCGCTTGAGGAAGATAATGCCACTTTATTTATGTGTTATATACGATATTTTATATACATACATACATATCTTCACTCTATATACCAACAAATGGGGTAGCACGAACCTTAAAATCACTCATAAAATATTCACTCATTACATTCATCAAATAATCAGCCCTCGTCAAACATTGTCTTCCAAACATACCATCCTCACTTCAACCACATTCATAGATCACTCCATATAAACTCATTCATTTATTATACTCGAAATTATTATCACACAATAAACCTTCAATCATATCATTCCTATTCACTTATCATTCATCTTTTTTCTTCAACGTACATAACATATGCATAAAACATCTCAAATTACTCATGCTTACTCGTAACAACGAATCTAATAACGAAACTAACAACGAATCTACAAAGATTAGAAAAGATGAAAGCGATAGCCAGTTTTGACAATTATTAATTGTAATTATTTGACTAGTGCTCATTCTTTTTCCACGAATGATTATAATATCTTAAGTTTTTCTGTTTCTAGTATTTCATGTACATACTCTTTCCATATTTCAGTATCTGTTGCCATTCTCGAGGTACTTATACTAAATGAAGATGACGGAACCATGTTTTCGTTATTGTTTACAGCTAAAATTATTTTCTAGATGGCACTGCCAATCAATTTAATTCCCTAAGGAATACTTGACATTTCTATTTCTATCGGTAAATAACGAAGCACATTAAGTAATGTTTTAGATAAGAATAAAGTTAACATTATTTATCGGTTATATATAATAGTTATTTGCGTATCAAGAGCGTAAAGTGAATCTATATTGCTCGTGCTCGGTAATTGAAGCGCGAGCGAAGCGAGCGCTGCAATACAGCGAGAGCAATAAAGATACTTTACGCTTGAGGCACACACATAATTTTTTCTACGAATTTAATTACTAAAAAATTTAAAAAAATAATATGGGGCTAGTTCAATTCACGTTCCACCAATTTCGGTATTGTATGTAACCATGACTATATCAGTATCCAAGTAAATAATTAAAAAAATCTGTTATCAGCAATCATTATTTGTGCTCAAAAATCTCAGAAAATAGTGATTGGCGTACTAACTGAAAATTCTAATGAGAATATCACAGAATCTAATTTATCCTCAAATTTATCAAACACCATTTCAAGTTCCGGAATAAATATACAAAACTGTCAGACCTACATTTTCAATTTTAACATTCCTCATCCTCATTAAGTTGGCGTTCAAGTTCAACTTCAAATGATAGCGCAACAAACTTCATGTATAATATATGTAAAATAAATAAATAAATATACTCGTATCATCACGCCTTCTACCCAGTACTGGGTGTGGCACTCTGCTGAAGCAGATCTCGGTAAGTGATATATTTTGCGCGTGAAGTGCGGTTACCAGTCGTCAAATCAATATATATGTGAAAGTGTAAAAATGAATCTAACCTATATTTTAGATTTTGTAAGTATTGTTTCAATAAATTAAGATTTCAGCAACAATTTATATTTTTCTAAGCGAGCGGTAAAGTATTTTACCGGTTGTTGCTATAGGAGACGCGCGGTAAAGTATTTTATTGTTTGTTACTCAGTAACCAACAACTTTACGATAACAACTGAAAGCACAAATATCAACTTTTCATAGCAGTCGTAGAAAAAATAAATTAAAATATAAAGTAGAACACAAAAGTATACGAGTATACACAGCATTTTTAAATTATCATTCGGTTAATCGTATATTTTTCCTGTTAAAGATTTCTGAATTATTTTAGAGAAAAATGTTTGAAACAATGGTGTCGTAGAACCAAATTTAGCAGTAATCTAAGTTCAAAACACATATGATAGGTGAATTTTAATAATACTTAAATCATTAGAGTTCTAAGAATTATGATTTCGCAAACTACATTTTGAAACTATAATGAAACAATAACTAACTACATACGTGTTTTGCAAAATTATTCCCTGTGAAATAATTTGATAGAAAATAATGAATAGAAAAGAAATAATGAATAACTAAAGCTAAAAGCCACCCAGCGAACAAGTTTAGTAATGTAAGGTGTAGTGATTAATTTTGAAACTGCTATTTTATTATTTAAGAATGAAAGGATAGGCTGGGCTGATAGACTACGTAACGTAGTAAATATTTTTAATAAGCTATAGTCATTAAAACACATATAAAACAGCAGGAGAAATAATATTTCTTATCGATAAAATCGTGACACGTTGTCATATAAAAGCAATTAAAATATCTTCTGTCAAGATTTTTTTCTTTTTCAATCTACTCGGCCTATGCGTGATAGCTACAAACATTATCACGGAAAAAAATCCCTACACTATATAGCTACTTAAACTTATTACTTATTGGACATCTTATCCACTTCAAAAAAAATATATATTAAGCATAATTTAGTTCGCTAGTTTTAGATAAATTGAATAGATAAAATATACAGATATATTTAGTAAAAAAAAGTGCCTAAACAATTTAATTTCTATAAAATGATGCTGATGTTTAAATTTCTAATTTTTCAAATAGATTTTTTTTATTCTTCACACTTCCGGACATAAATCCTTTTCGAGAACTGAAGTATTAATTTTAATCCCAGCGGTAAACAAGCATTACTGTAGCAATAAGAAAATTATGAGTATAAATTTCAAAATATTTCACTTTGTTTATATTTCCTAAGTTAATATCAAAATTAATTATTAATTCAAAATGTATAGCTGAAAGTGCGAATAATAGTGTATCGTATATACTACAGGACTGAAGTGCATATAATCCATTGGGTGATTATTTATCTAGGCTGCGACTAGTGAAACAAACTTCACCCTCAAGATTAAATTATGCACTTTAGTCCCTCGGCATACAATATATTATTACATATGAACATACAATAAGATGTTCGTAGGAAGAAGATTCACATCATTTCACTGCATGAATTAAGTAAAAATCGTCCAGATGAAGAAATAACGTACGAGTACGTATTCAAACTACTTGTACGACGGTAAATTGAAAATTTTTGGCCTGACAATGAAAGAATGCAATTTTCAGTTAAAAAATTATTTTATTTTCTACATACTTTAATTTGACTTCAACACACTTGATCCAGCGTTTCTCCGACATCAATATTCCTTCCCGGAAATGAGAGTCTGGAAGGCTGTGAAACTATTCATCTACGGCCCTCTTAACTTCTTTATTGGACGCGAAGCTCTTCCCAGAAATAAATTTCTTCAAGTTTGGGAACAGATAGAAGTCTGAAGGTGCCAAATCAGGAGAATATGGGGGATGGCCGAGCAAATTGTACCCCAAATCCCGAATTTTTCCCAACGCGAATGCATCCTTGTGTGCAGGTGCGTTGTCCTGATGAAAGATACTTTTTTTTATTCTGCAAGCGAGGCCTCTTCTCCCGAATTTTGGCATTTAGTCGATCAAGAAAGTTGGAGTAATATTTGTCTGTAATTGTTCTGCTTTTTTTAGGGTAATCAATTAATAGGATCTCTTTCGCATTCCAAGACACGCTGGCCATTCATTTCCGGCAGATGCGATCGACTTACTACCGGCTTACATCCACTGCTTGGACTACTGTTTCGTTTCTGGCGTGTAGTGGTGGACCCATGGCTCATCCATGGTGACAAATCGCCGCATAAAATCGGTCGGATCCCTACTGAATCGGTCCAAACATTGGAGCGAAGATCGTTTGCGTATTTGCTTTTGATCGGCATTCAGCAAATGCGGTACCCATCTTGCGCAGAGCTTTCGCATCTCTAATTCTTTGTGCAAGATGTTTCGCACCCTTTCTTCCGATATCCCCACAGCCTCAGTTATCTTACTCACCTTCACTCACCTATCGTCCAACACGATGTACTTTTTCGATGATTCCCGGTTTGGTGGCGGTTTTTGGCCGTCCTTCACGTGGGTCATCGTCGAAGAACATGCGATCACGTACAAATTCAACTGCCCACTTTTTAACGGTTGACATGGAACGAGCAGAGTCGCCGTAAACTTTTGTCAACTTCGGATGAATTTCCTTAGAGGTTAATCCATTCAAAACAAAGAATTTTATGACCGCACGATATTCAAGTTTATCCATTTTAACGAAAAACACGCAAGACGTCTACTTCAAAAATTCGTGTAAACAAACTACTTGAGAGAACAAGTTAAAACTGCTCATACGAACTAATGACAAATGCACTCAGGCAGGAAACACAAATTTTTGCTGATTGGAATTGTGTGAGGCCGAGAACTTTTCACCTTACCGTCGTATGGTCTAAGTAATGTTCCATTTACAATACCGGTTCCTGATCACAAATAACAACACTAATAATCATCGTAATAATAATATCAATAACAACACTGTGACCCTATTTCTGAAAGCAAAGGTTGCACAAACCAACGAGAACAGAGAACTGACAATTAAATTAAATTAATGTCTTATACAATATTAGGTATTGTACAAATTATTACTTGTTCGATTAAAATCACCTATCATATCAGTGGCCCATAATCGCGATATTAAATTTTTTAATTTTGAAGAAAATCCTTTTCTACTTTGATCAGTACGTTAAGTACCGTTAAAGTTAGTACTTGAAGTTCTGAATCACCTTGTATAGCTAAAATAAAATAAATAAATATATCATCACGCCTTTTACCCGTTACTGGGTGTGGCACACTGCCGAATCAGATCTCGGTAAGTGATATATTCCTGCGGGTAAAATGCTGTTACCAGCAATCAAATCACGGCCCTCAAAGATGTTAGTGGTGGAGGAGTCACAGGAGTAATTTTAAATTGGTGAAAATGTTTGTTGGCTGTGGGGATCAAATCAAGGTTCACAGGATTCACAGGCCGACTTTATACCACTGAGCCATTACTCCATAAATTATTTATCTATGCGAAAGTAATATTATTCAAGCAAAGAATAAATGATCACGAGCAATCTGCTTTTATTTTCTAATATTATGAGAGTTGCATGCTTTAATCATAATACAAAAATATATATTTCCAACGAAGGTGAAGATGTATCCAGGAATCTAAATAATTGCACAATACTTAATTTCATCGTCAAAACTGGCGAAACGAACTTTACCTGTACATATGTATTCTAATGTAAATAAGCCAGGACTAGGAGTATGCAGCGCCTCTATAGGTACCTGATTGAGTTGTCAATAGATCTTCTTGTTTTCTAATATATTAAAAATACATGCTGTTAAAAAATGGTATAATATTTTTGCAACATATTTTACAACTATAAATAAGTTTTTTCTATTTCGGTGTTCTTCTTGCTCTATAAACGCACTGTAAACACGTTGCTAAGGAGATGTATAAGCGCACTGTTTTTGGGGCTTTTTATTTTGTGGGAGTGGTATGAATGCTCTTAAATCTGACAGATGAATGACATATAACCTCAAAATTGTAATTTGTCGATGTTGAAATATTACTAACGGAATATGCTAGAATCAGACAAAATTCAAAAAATTCACAATATAGAAAAAAATATTGATTAATTGTCAAAAAATATGATATTTCAATTGTCTGTGTTATGAGAAATGCTACCAACACGAATGATAAAAAACATCAACATATATTTTTGACAAGTCGCTGTTTTTAAAAATCTAACAAAATTATAAAATTACCTCAATACTCGTCCTTTGTAAAACTCGCCGCAGAGCAGCTCGTTTTTCAAATTTGGACTCGTGCGTTAACAGATTACCTTATGAAACTAATTCTTTAATATACTAGTAGGGCATAATGAACATAGGCCTGCAATGGAATCGTATATAAATGACTGAAAGAAAATTAGTTACGTATGTCTTTTAACACAAACAAATTAATTAATTTGGCATATCATTCGATATGGTCTATAAGTAGGTACATAAGATTATCATTTAAAAAATTAACACTTATTAAAATAATTATTCTAATTATGTATTACATAACAATGCATAAAAATGTATATAATTTATTATATTAATTGAACTAGAGCAGATAATAGATTGAGAAATTCTTATTAATGATATTATTAGAAGCCGATATTGAAATATTCTGACAAGTGCAGTGTAAGTGTATAATCGTTTACCTGACAATAAACAATTAACCAGATAATTAACTACGCATTAAGAATGAAACCGCATGGAATAAATAAATCATGCTAATGCTGGACACTGCATACATACTCAAGTACCTCCTACATTTACTTAGCGATCAGCCAGCTTCGATGTTTACTGTTAATATAATATACATATAATCAGTAGATCGTACATCTCAACTGAATTTTAATTATATTTATGAAACAATTCATTCAGAAATATGTATGATAAATATAACACTTTCATTGAGTAGGTTTCTCTTGAATTTTATCAGTGGGACACAAATTTTATTCTAAAACTATGAAAATAATACAGTTTGCCTTAATTAAAATTTTGGTATTGCAATATGTCAATTTCTTATTATGCATAAAACACTAATTTAGATTTTTCCTAACTTTAGGTGCCTTTACTGCTAAATATTTAAATAATTACTTATCGTAATAAAGTAACTGTTTTGAGTAGTGAATTAATAAAATAATTAATCTTTGCCGAGTATCTATAATAATATATACATCAGAAATTCTGTAAATAAAACATTGTTTTAAAAATACAATTTGACTGATTTTAGGGGTGTCATACGTATATCTTCTTTTAATATTATACTACCATAAGAAATTACTACTGGGTGGCCGTGAAAATTAGATTTCTGTTTTCAGTTTCAAGTAAAATACCCGTGTATAAAAAGATAGCTCATTAATTTATTTGGAAATTATGTGTGGAATTACAATTTTAGTCTAAATACAAAAATTGATGAAGATTGTCAATAGTTTAATTTTTCATACAATTTAATTTTTGTGACTCACACTACAGTAATAAACTTTTAATGGAAGCAACAAAACGTAAACTAAAAATAATTAATAAAAACAAAATTAAAATTTTAAAGTAATTAGCATTCAACATGGCGTCCATCCTTTTAATTTATGTCCTGTTCAAACAACTGTGATTTTTAAAATTTTTACTTTTCCGTAGAAGACGAAGAAGATATAAGTACTCGTATATACACTGCTTCGCAAAATTAACGCACCACTTACAAATGGTAAAATATTTTTTTTATTGCACGTATTTATTTGCTTTTTTTGGCATATAATAATAGATTATATGTTTGTGTAATATTTTTTTAATCATTGTGTTAATATTTTTTTATTAATTTGTTTTTAATTCAAAATTAAAACGTAAACGGGTAAAATATCATTATTGGATACAAGTGTTTTCTTGAGATTTTAATTGTTTACACAATTTCTTTGTTGAAATCCTGATAGTATTTGTTACTTACAATAAAATGGTATGCAATAGAAGAAATTTGAATGTAGCTGTGTGTGTTGAAGCAGCTACGTTGTATGAGGAAGGATGGAGTTACCGTGCTATTGCTGAGAGACTGAAAGTGCCACATACGACCATTTCTAGAATGATTTTACGTTTTCAAAAAACTAATAGTCATAACCGACATCCTGGGTAAGGTAGGCATCGAGTAACAACACAAAATCAAGACCGCTTTATTAGAATGCGTGCTCTGCAAAAACGATTCACAACAACAAAAAGCTTACAAATGCAACTTTCAGCTGTACATAATGTTCAAATAAGTATGGATATAATCCAGAGACGTCTCTCAGAACATGACATATTTCCTAGAATACCCGCAACGGGCCCAAAATTAACAGTAGAGCATCTTAGAACCCGATTACAATTTTCTCGGGAACATGTAAATTGGAATATGAATGATTAGGAGAGAGTTTTGTTTACAGTTGAATCAAAATTTTATCTGAATAGCCTGAGAAATTTCAGACGTCCAAATGAGCGTTACGCCCAGTGCAACATACGCCAAACAGTTTTATTTGGTGGTGGGTCTATAAATGTATGGGGAGACATATCTTTAACAGCCCGTACAGATCTCTGTCCAATAAATCAAGGTACGCTGATTAGTGTGAGGTACATTACAGAAGTTTTAAATCGCACCTTATATTGGCAATAATTTTTTGTTAATGCATGATAACGCAAGGCGTCACACTGCTCACATTGTGATGGACTATTTAAATGAGGTCGGTATTGCAACTAAGACATGGCCACCATGCAACCCAGACTTTAATCACATAGAACACCTCTGGAGTAACCTTAGACGACGTTTACGACAACTTCAAACTCCACCAGTAAGCCCTCATGAGGTACAATAACGTTTAACAGAAACCTGGAATGAAGTAGACCAAGAGCAAATACCCAGTTTAATTTTAAGTAGGAGACGGCCATGTGAAGTAGTCATAAGAAATATAGGAGGAAGTAACCATTATTGATAAATTTATTTAAGTGTTAAGTTTTCTATTTTTTAATATATATATATATATAATTTCTGTAACCACTGGTACCCATAGGGTGTCGTGGTAGTGTGATTAATCTTCAATAAATTGCTTCCATTTCTTCCTGTCTTTTGCTAATTGGTTCGCTTCTCTTGTACTTTTGTCCTTTGTTTTTAGAATGTTTATAATATTGTCATCCCAGCTTTTAACTGGTCTACCTCTTCTTCTCTTTCCTATCATTCTGGATTTCCAGATTGCTTTCATTGGTCGGCTGTTTGGCGCTCTTATCATATGTCCATACCATTGCAGTTGTTTTTCTTCAATCAATCTACAAGCTGGTTTTACTTGAAGATTTTTCCTGATACTGTCGCTTCTTAGTTTGTTCATTATTGTCACTCCTTCAATTCTACATAGGCACTTCATTTCCATGGCTTGTATTTTATCCTTTTGTCTCTTTGTAGTGACCCATGTTTCACTTCCGTATAATAATATGGGTAGGAATATACTATTTTTTAATAAATAAGATTAATTTTATTATTTTTAAGTAAATAAAGTTATTTTTTCGGAATATAATTTCCCTTTTTTCTATTTAATGTAAATCTGTAAGATTTAGTTAGTTTTTTTTCGCTAACTTAAAAGTTAAATCCAAAAATTAAAGTGGTGCGTTAATTTTGCGGAGCAGTGTATTTTCAAATGCCGTTTGGTTTTTTTTTGTTTAAGATGAACCAATCGTGGGCACCACAGAGCGCTTTTTTTCTTTTAGATCATTTTTGAGCTAGCACGTATGGCCTAATATCAAAGGAAATGAAGGACATTTTTTATATTCCTTAAAGTATGTATAATGTCTATTAAAAAATTGCTATTTAATAAATGGTTTTTATTTAAATATAAAATAAATTTAAAAGCTCCTTTTTTACCCCAAAAAAAAAACAGAAAGACACCTTAAACAAAATATTAACAAATATTTGTTCTAGTGTAACAAAACTAAATTACATAAATATCAATCTAATACTAGCAAATACAAACAAAATATTAAATCAAAAAACATGTAACATGCATACGAGTATATTTCGAGTTTACAAGTAAATAAAGAATGTTTTAATAATTTGGGAAGAAAATTAAATAGCATATACGTACATGTTATACTGATCGAATTATTATTATTATATTTTTAAATTCACAAAATTATTTTCACCTCAAATGACGTACACATTTTAGTGCCTCTGGATTAAATTATAATTGTAAACAAATAAAACTGGTGGTATCTAAAATGTTTCACATTAATTCGCACACTACTGTACAGTGAAATCGCGCCTTAAAGAATTCTATAATAGAATACAGGTGGTAATTTAAAATCGCCAAATTAGTACTATTTTTTAAATATTTTTTTGTAATATATGACACGACGATTATTTAATCCTAAATTAGGTAAAATAATAATTTTTACGTGACAGATGACTGCGGTTCTATTGTTACAAATATAATTTTATATGGCGCTATTCGGGGGCTTTTAAACTTTTTTAAACTATTTGGCATAAAAAAAAATTTCATTGAATTTTAATAAAAGATTTTTTCTCCAAAATAATTTTAAACGCAGAAGATAATTTGAAAATACTGAAACAAAATGAATCATGACATAAGAAAATAAACCAATTTAAAGTAATGCGTCTCAAAATTTCGAAGCAAACACACGAACAAATGAACTAAAGCAATTATTTGGCGTTGGTACGGAAGTAACTTATGTTTTCGTATGTTAAACACAGCCTACTAGTCCTACTACTACCGCACTACCGTATTTTATGTAAATGCAGACTTATGTTTATGTATCGGCTGATTACTTATGCAAAACTTTTGGAAGCATTTATTTGTCATGCGATATACACAGAAAGCAACAAAAACCAGGCGAACACGTTTTCCTAGGTCAGTCATGGCACTTGATGAGATAACTGCTCTTTTGTGAGTGTGAGTGTGGTTGAGGAGGAACCAACGATGAATATTTATGATTGAGGAAGTAAATGGTCGGGAGGTTCACTCCCACGTTCAAATGTTTCACTGATTTTGCGTAGGGACGGATAATGTGTCAATCTAGTATTCAATTGAGACATTTGGGAAATTTGTTGCTAGGTGTGGTTGTTTATTAGTTTTTTGGGGAAATTTTGTTTTGATGTTTGACTGGAAATTACTAATTAAGTTGATAGATACATTTTAACTATTAATTAATATTTTGTTTAAGAGATATTATAAATAGTTTTATGAAATCAACACTCTAATTTGCTTTAGCAATTAAAATAAAATTATTACCGTCATGGTTATATTGTAACCAATGATATGTTAATTAATAATTGTCTATAAAATAGAATTTAAGTTTCCTGTTCAAGAAGCTATAAAAGACTTCTTTAAATTAAATTATTAAACTGTGGAAATGAGAATCCCGGTTCGAATCTTACTGTCGACATATGAAATATTTAAATTATACCAAAATATTCCTGTTTTGTAACTAAGTAGTTTGTATTACTCGTATATCTTTATTCACTAACAACTTATCAGAAGGCGTGTTTTAACGGTTGGTAATCACACTTTAAAATTATCATTACGCCTTTTATCCATTACTGGATGTGATAATCTACCGTAGCAGATATTGGTAAGTGATATATTCATGCGTGTGAAGTGGGATTACCAGCCATCAAATCACGGCTCTTAAATATATTAGTGGTAGGGGAGCTAGTGGGATAATTTTAATGTGGTAAAAATTTGTGGCAATCGAATTCTGGTTCTCAAATACACAAATTCGCTATTCGAAGCGTTTCCACTGAGCTATCGACTCCATCTGTCACTCTTCATGCAAAAGCCTACGTCCAGGAGTCACGCTAGTATTCTTGTAAAAATGGAGGAACTAATGTAGCAAAATTTTGCCGCAAGAGGCGCTTTTTGCGACGATTATATAACCGGTACGATATTGATAAAATCTTCTATAATACAAGCAAAAAAAAAAGAAAAAACTAATACTTTTCATAATACTAATTATACATACAATTGTTTTGCAAATACGAGTATGATGTGTATGTGTATGTTTGTACCAAAATAAACCTATAAAATATACATTATTAAATTATAGTCGAAAAAAGCGCCTCTTGTGGCCAATTTTAGCACCTAGCGTTAGCCTGTTATACATGGTAACTTTTCGTAGGTGAAACAATACTCACGAAATAAATATATGGTTATTTTATTTCATTTACTCAGTGTTGTATATAATAGTTTTGTAATTACGCACCAATCTTAAGATAATTCGTATATTTAAAAAAAAATAATTAAAATGCCGCTTAGTACTATCAAGTACCAACTGTTAAATTATAATATCTATAGATATGAACAATGAATTTACCTATTAAAAGTTTTTACGTGATGCTGTTTAGACAGATTGAACTCAGGATTCCAAGACTGCGAAGTTATCGATTTAACATGCAGATAAACTTATCTTAGGGAACAGTAAAAAAGATACCTTCTTTCATATTAAAAAAAAAATGAAGTTAAGTGCGCCAATGTATTTAGTGTAAATGAAGTTAAACTGAATCTGCGAGTATCTCTTTTATTATTGCAGTGAATGATTTTACTGATCTTGTTCTGTTTTAGAATTTGTAAATACTGTAAGGTAGTAATGGACAAAAGGCTTAAATTTATATACAACTTTAAGCCTTTTGTCCATTACTACCTTACAATATTACTATTGGTTTACTAAAATAATCTACTAGAATTTTTAAATACATTTGTCCAAATTACTCGGTACACAGTATTTTTTAAATATAAGTTCGAGATCGGCATCTTTGGATACGAATTCCTGTCGCTGTCTATACCACCCGTACTGCCGGATTATAATTACTATATCAGTGTCATAACTTCAAAAGTAGCCTGTTTAAATTTTGTTAAAAGTTCTAGTAAAATGGAGTTAACTGCAAATTTAATCCTCCTAATGAATCTGTCTGTATGACATTAAATATGCATTCATGTTTGTCTAGTTTATGAAAGCAAAAAAACTAAAGATTTATTGTTGATATTATACCACTGCCATTGTATTATAAAAGAACCACAAAAGTTAATTCTGGGCTTTCCGTAAGCAAATATCTCATAATTTAGTAAAGTTAAAGAAGTGCTAGTAATTTTCGAGGAATGTGAATGACTTCCTGAAGTGGCAGCACTGGCACTCTAGCACTCAGCAGCATCCAGTGACCTTGGCTTGGCCTTGACAAAGTATCAGTAAGCACCGAGCGTCAGCTGTTATTATAATCATACACAACATAAATATGTATGCATGTTTTCGTGCTTGCCGCTGCCGTAATTCACTTTTATATTTCCATTCATGAATTCCTGCTGCTGCACAGTACGCACGCGCACTGCCCGTTTCCCCGTCTTTTTGTTATTATAATTCATTTAAATTTTCTACCTTTTTATGGCGGTTAATTGCTCAGCTTATGATACGCGTGATGAATGAGCAAGAGAGAGATGGCTGCATCGCGGTTTGATTTTTCATCTCCGTCACAGCCATTGACAGTTTTGGGAAAGTAATTAGTTGATGGGCTGACGTGAGCTTCGGTAATATTAATTAGAATATGTATATTAGGATGTTTATACGGGTATTAAAACATCTAATTGGTTAATGTCCCGCTGTAATTTATTATAATTTCCCGAGGAAAAAGAAAAGACAAATTGATTAATGTTATAAATGATGGTAGATGCGCTGTGAGATAAAAGTCGCCAGTGTTTCTGATCGACAGATAACCAACAGTAGTTGTTTATAAATATTTATTACATGAGATTTATTTCACCACAGATGATACACTGTTACGACTATTAGGTGTGTTTATAAATAGCAAAACCATCATCATATTACAATTTTTTTCCTATTTTCTTAAATTATATAAAATATAAATAAGTATGTTGCAACAAGTACTGCTAGATATACGTACATCGCAGATATGTTGAAATATGTTTAATACTCGTAGACGTCGAATCCTCCAATTACATTATTTGAAACTAATCCTATTCCTACAAACCCCGCATTTTCTTTTTAAATTTTTGTTAACATTATACATTTTTTAAAATTATTTAAAGGATTGAAAATATATCCACGCGCAGGATTTGCACTATTTAGAGCTATACTACAAATGCAAATTAACCAAACATAATAATAAATAAATATATCATTACGGCAGAAGCGGATTTAAAATATTTCGGGCCATTTAGAACATAAAATTCTGCATCTAATCCAATAAACAAAAATAATTTTACATGTTTCGTAACAGCACAAATTAGATCTGAAAAGAACGAAATTATCGGTAGCCTTGAAATTGAAACAAAACTAACAAATGTTTAACGTTTTATGTGTCAAAATAAATGACATAATAAATAAATAAATTATTTTGACAGATTAAACGTCAAACATTTGTTTAATTTTGTTTCAATTCCATGACTATCGATAGTTTTAAGGATATTTTCTTTCTTTTCAGATCTAATTTGTGCCGTTACGAAGGATGCAAAATTAATTTTGTTTATTGGATTAGATGTAGAATCTTATGTCCTAAAACTTTTATTTGAAGCAGTCTTGCTTAAAATAATGAACGAAACAAGAAATTATAAAATTATGATTTTACATGTTAAATAACCACTCTGTATATATTTCTATTATTTAAACTAAAAGCTTGAATCCGGGCCTTAAAATTTTTTAGCTTTAGGCTATTGCCTCTTTAGCCTAGGCCAAAGTCCGCCTGTGCATCACGGCCTTAACACATTGCTGGGTGTAACAGATTCTATTGGCAGGGTGCGCGACGACAACATCTGATGGCCACATTAAATCATGCTCTATAACCATTGATTCATACAAGATTTTCTCTAATTTTGATAAAAACAAGAAATGAAAATATTACAAAATGTATTATTTACGTTTATATATCAAGTGATATTATAAAAGTCGCATAAAATACTGAAGAAATGTATGAATTGTGTTTATTAAAATGATAAATTTTCTTATTTATGTATTTCTTATTTCGCAACTGGTTAGTTATTTTTATAACGGTAAAAGAGATGTAAATGGTTATGAATAAATGATGAATAATAATAATAAATAATTGAGAAGTTTGAATTTTTGCAGTACTCTTTCATTGTCTCATTGGTTTAAGGTTTTCAACCATAGCAGAAATAAATACTTGTAATATGGAAAGCAAAGTATATGTTTTAAATATTATTTATTACTTTCATGGATTAAATAGTATTTTTTAAAAATTTGTTTGAGAATAGTTCTTGGGCAGTTACGTGACGGAGCCAATTTCAAGAAAGCTTAAAAACAACGTGTAAAATTTTTGTTTTGATGTTTGCTTTTTTTCTGGTGTATTATCGTTTATATATTCCTCTTCACTTATATATTAATCTTTGTTGTTCCAAATTCCAAATTTCATTGCATATCAATAATGATTTTGGCCAAATCGTCTCTAAGATAGTCATTTATGAATAAAATGTCTCCTAAGTTGTCTCTAAAAATAGTAATTTTTTTCAAAATGTTTCCCAAATCGTCTCTAATTTAATTATAGGCTTCAACAGTTGGTATGAAAATAATTATAAGAAATATAATAACAGTTAAGAAGTTAATGTTCAGTAACACAGGATGTTGATAAAACATTTTATATCGATACAATGTTAATCTTTACTTAAATATTGAATATTTGCAGACAACAAACCAATTTCTTCAATTGTTAAGTATTTACTTAAAAAAAATAATTATTTGGACGTCTAATTTAGATAAATAGATAATAAAGAAAGTTTAAAAATTAAACAGAATTTTAAGTTAAATGTTGTACTGAAATTTATAGTCGTTGTATTCAGAAAAACTGAATCGAATAGCAAATAAGAAAATAGGTTCCCACTTAAAATAAGAAAGTATTTTGAGAACCACTTATCGAAAAAAAAAAGTCTTAATAATTTTGTAATACACTAACAGGCAGATTCATAAAGCAAATAATTATAATTATGAATTATATATTATATGTGGTATTGGCTCAGTTGTATCAAGTCGGCCTGTGGTTCTAAAGAATCCTGGTTCGATCCCCACAGCCGACAAAACATTTTCACTAATTTAAAATTACCCCTGTAGCTCCCCCTCCACTAACATCTTTGGGTGCCGTGATTTGACGGCCGGTAACCGCACTTCACGCGCATAAATATATCACTTACCGAGATCTGCGTGATGATATATTTATTTTATTCATTTATTAAATTACATATTAGAAATTTTCCAAAAGAAGAAAAATCATAAAAGTATATTTTATAAAATGTTTATACCTTAGGTACCAGGGCCGTCTTAGGTCATGTAGGGGCCCCCGGGCACACAAAATTTGAGGCCCTTTTAAAAAAGTAAAAAAAAATGTGAATGAAACATCAGTATGTAGTTTTATTTTGAAATAATTTTTGAAAAAGCAATGAGCGTTCGCCGGGGTTTGAACCCAGAACCTTTCATTCGCATGATGACTGCTCTAACCAATTGAGCTACAAACACTCGGCGAATACTCATGCTTTTTCGTGCAATCTTTAGTTGAAGAAATGTAAAGTGACATGGGTTGCGTCAATTCGTTACAAGTCAACAACCTAGTATGCGTTGGGTGATATTCCCTGGGGGAAATTATTATAAGAATTTGTTTATTGACAAATTGTCTGTTGGTAATTATTAGAAATAATTTTTGAAAAAGCAATGAGCGTTCGCCGTGATTTGAACCCAGAACCTTTACATTTCTTCAACTAAACATTGCACGAAAAAGCATGAGTATTCGTCGAGTGTTTGTAGCTCAATTGGTTAGAGCAGTCACCATGCGAATGAAAGGTTCTGGGTTCAAATCCCGGCGAACGCTCATTGCTTTTTCAAAAATTATTTCTAATAATTACCAACAGACAATTTGTAAATAAACAAATTCTTATAGTAGTTTTATTTAGTGACTTTATTGATTATTATGGTTAGCTTTTTACAAATCAAATAAGTGAAGTGATTACTACTTGTATTTTGAGAATTGGAATTACATAAATGATTATAGTTTCTTCCGGAATTTCTGTTGTGCAAAATCTTTTATTATGTCCTCAAAGTTCATTAAAATATTTAAAAGTTATTTTAATATTTATATAAATTTTATAGGATTAATTATGAAATTTTAAGTTATGTATTTTTTTAGATTTAGTTAAATTTTGTTCGTTGTTTAAAAATTATTTCGAAATTTCATCTGGTTTTCGATTTACAAAATAGCATTAAAAATTGAACTCCTCTATTTTCCGTGTAAACGACGACCCCGGCATTTTGAGGCCCCTATCAAGCCGGGGGCCCTGGGCTCGTGCCCTATGTGCCCTTATGGTAAAGACGGCACTGTTAGGTATTAACAAAAAAATATATATAAATGCTCAATCATTACTATCAGTTTTTAATTAAAAAAAATACCTGTAGGTAATCCATTCCTGAACACACGTAAGTATAAATGTTTAATTTTCTGTATTTTCTCAGTATGCGTTATGGGTTGTAGTAATGTATGAACCCTTGTACAGAGCATTAGCCCCATGTAAATGACGTAGGGCAGAGCACCAACACCAGCACCAACAAGTCAATTAGGATGGAAGTTGTACTCCCAATGACGTTTATAGAATTCCATCGTTCGTTCGCGCACCGTTCACCGTTCGTTATCACAAAATTAATTATGAATCTGCATTTCTGTATCGGATTAATCAATCACCGTACTGTTAAATAAATTGATTAATACCGTGGCGCCCCGCAGTCATCGCTGTCAGACCAATTTCAATTTAACAAGTCAATTATATTTTCAATCAATATGGCTCCTCAGTGTTCAATCATTGTCTGCAAACATACGCGTGTGTGGCGCAGCGTTAACGTTCACGTTACCTCTATGTTACGTCGTTACGTATGCGTAATGAGATGCGTTATGGTCCTGTGGAATTTTCAGACTTTGGGCTTCGGGCCCAAGTTAATGATGTGTGCATTGTTTGGGAACCGCTGCTTGCTGCTCGCTGCTTATGTGATTAGTAATCCATCATGTGTAAGTCAAGTAGATTAAGAGGAATGGTTCAGATGAAAACTACGTAAATTGTTACATTTGAACTGCACGTTCTGCTTCATTTGCAAACTTAGTTTCCGTACTTCAGTTTCAGGTAAAATAACTGTCAAATAAATTTGAATATCGATGATCGAAATGGAGAAGTTATTAAAACGATAATGATAATAGACGTCATTTTTGTATGTATATTATTATTTATTATTTGTACTTATGTGACAGATAAATTTACATGATACTTTATTAGGAAGATGAAATGCCATAATTTTTATTTTGATCCTAATAAAGGTTTAAGTACCTAACACACCTAATTCTAATTTTACTTAATTGTTTATTTAGAGTCGTTTTCCTTGCTGTAATTAAAGTAACAGACAACTCATCTGTCAGATAAATAAAAATTTTGGATCTAAATCACAGCTTATATACTTACATAATATTTTATGTATTTGTTTCTGGCACTTCCGTCCGAGATTGACAGGTTTTCATGTCTCATAATCGTTCGGAAACTATGTGTATACTGCACGCCGTTCGAAAACCAAGTTTTTACCGAACGCCGTTCGAAAACCAAATTTTCATTGAACGTCGTTCGGAAACTATATTTTTACCGACGCCGATCAGAAACTTTGTGTTTACCGTACGCTGTTCGATAAAAACTTGGAATTTTTATCTATTTCATGCCTTGAGTATTCGGAGGTTAAAAAGATTTTTAGCAATTTTAAACCATTCATTTCATTCATCGGCGGGAATAATCTTGTGTATCGCGCGTCTAGAAACAGTTTTGCGAGTCTAATTTTCGGCTTAGTGAAACAAATAACTATTATTTATTTATTAGGGCTGTTCTTCCACCTAACCCTTTCAAAGAGATTACAAATCTCGTCACAAACATTCATACCCTGGGCAAGATTCGATCCCACGACCTACGGCGTTCAATGTCAAGCAATTGTTATGCTAGCGGCTTGACTACCATGGCCGGTATCAGGCTTTATCAAATGGAATAGCATAAAACCTCGGAAATATACATTTATCATAGCAAAATTTGTTCAAATTATATTAAAAGCTGATTCAGAGCTCTTAACATGGTCACTGTTTTTGTCGTTTGCCATAACCTTGAAATATTTCTCATACATAATAACCTCAAACTATTCTCAGCTTCAGTTTTAGTCTTTGTTTTAAGCATAAGCATAAACACACACATAAATTACTAATTTACTAATAATCTGAATTTTATACAATTTTGTGTGATCAAACATATAACAAAACAATGTTTGTGTCAATAGCAGGAAGTGTCCAATTCACTCGATAAAGACAAAGACAAAAACAGCGACTATATGAAGAACTGTGAATATAGATTAATTGTTATATTAAACATTCATATCATATAGTTTCACTATCTGACATATAAGTTTTCTCTCAGTTTATCAAAGTCCTAATGGTCAACAGCACTGTCAAAAGTTAAAATTCATATAAAAAAAAGCAAACCAAATGTTATCAACAATGTCAATAATTATTATTCAACATGACAACTATTTTCTTTGTTTAATTTAATTTACATATGAACTAAATCATCTTATATTCCAGTGTAGAATTTTATATACATACAATTTTAAGTTAGAATAAATTTTATATATAAAATGCGAATATGATCATTTTATAGTGTAGTATGTTCTAGAGATTTTAATAATTAAGAAATAAAAATATATAAATATAGTTATAACTTTCGAAAATATTTCTTTTTATGAACAGTAAATCAGCTGATGACAGTTAAATATATAATTTCAATACTTGTATAATTATTTTAAAAAGATGTTGCCATTATTAAAACACTTTTATATCACTCAATTTAATATTATAAGTTTATTCGAAATATATATATTATAATGAAATAAACAAAGCATGTGTCACAAATTATTGCTCTTTTTATTTGTTTATAACAGTTCTTAATTCTACTTTTAGATGGCATCAACTGTATTCTGCTAAAAGTGAGTGAAATATCTGACAGATGGTTGGGCAAGTTTCTAATAGTATATTATTAATTGCTTTTTATGTATTTTTTATATATTACTTTACGAATAGTTTTTGTTGTTTGTCTATAACTATTATACGTGTTGATTATGTTTTTATATTTTAATTTGACGTTTAAAAAGATTAACATGAAAGGTGACTTATATTTCAAGGTTAATCTAAAATTAGTTGGCATCGGCACCTGTATAATTAAAAATATTTAAAAGCAGCTTATAATTTAACTAAATAATGACAATTTCATATAAAGTTACTTTTAAAAAAAAGTTTTATGACTAGTTTTAAGAATTTTTCAGTAAACAGGAAGCTATTCAATAAACAACCAGTTATTAGGTTATAAAAATTGTTAAAGTTTAAAGTTGGTCAGTATTAAGCAGTATTGTGTGATGTGTGCAATATTGTATTGTGATCAATGAACATTTTATTACAGTTTTCCAATTTTTATTCGACTGTTATTATTATTGAAAATATCTTCCTGTTAAATATAGGTCAATATTATATTTTACCTACACTTCTTTAGAACAACTCGACAGTGTTTGAGATTTCGAAATACTTTTATTACGTTTAATATTTTCTAATTCTGATTTTTGTTAGTTTATTGTTGGCCATTTCTACCACTATAACTTTTTCTACTTTTTTGTTGAAGAACAATATTGCACCGAAATGAACCGTCAAATGGGAAATTAACATTGTCGTCAATCATTCGATTAGATATTATTTATTAAAGTATTAAGGGCATAATCAAAAGATTAAAGCATTTAGGAAATGTTTAAAGCTCGATGCATAGTGGAGATCTTTAAATTTCCCAAGTGCTATAATCTTACGTACAGGTACAACGATTTGTTTTATTTTGTCCTCTAAATTAAAGGATTCAATCAGTTTTGCTGGCGTTGTTAATTTTAGGTATGCATGTACGTAGATTTGTTGCTGTTGCTATATTGTTCGTTTGTTTGTTAATTTTTAAAATTTATTATTAAATAAAAATGGAAGATATCAATAACTATTCCAGAAAAATATTGGTTGAATTTGTGTCTGCACATGAAAAATTAATACCACAGAAGTCAAAAGCTCTTTACAAAAAACACTACGAATTTATTGTGTTGTTTGATATTTATCCATAAATCATGATTTTGATTTGTTTGAACAGCTGTTGCTTGGCAACTTTTTACGCCCTAAGGCTATAATATCCAAATTAAGCCCGCTTTTGAGGGCTAATAAACAAGTTTATGATGCCAAAATAAAATGAAGTATTTATTTATTATGTGTAGAGTAGAAAGCTCAGTAGAAGCATGTCAGCTTATAAATTTGATAACTCGAGTTAAATTTCTGTAGCCGATATATTTTTCTCCACTTTAAAATTACCCTTGTAGCTCCCTCTCTACTAACATCTTTGGGAGCCCTGATTTAACGACTGGTAACCTTATATCACTTGCTCAAAATATATAAGTTTAGGATCCAAATCATAAAATTAATAAATATAAATAAAAAGGCTTCAAGATGCAATATAAAACGTTTTTTATTATATTACTTGCCGAAATCTGCTAAACTTCATTCCCTGTATGAGAACGATTACGTCATATGTGGACGAGGTTATCATAGATACAATGAAAAATAGCTATCTTTTTTTATTAATATTATTCGTACTTATGCGAATGGCATTAAAGTCTTAATAAGTAAAGACACACGTTTCATGTTTTTGCACGTTCTATCACATTAATTATTTAATGAAAACGTATGACAGTTCTTACTAATGCTAAAATTTATATTTAGTTTGTTCACATTTGTTTATAAAATAAAAATAGAGAGCTATGGTCAAGATTTTGTTATTTTCTCGCTTGTCATTTCTAAGTTTGTGATATTTTTGATACATAAATACAGACTGAGAAATAAGAAATGGTTAGAAATATTTTGTATAATCAAATTCAGAAATGCGTTTGTCATCTTCATGATTATTTTGCGCTGGAGTTAGCGAATGGAGGAACTTTAATTAATTTAACATACAGGTAATGAAATAAACTGCAAATTCCCACATCCAGAAATGGAAAAGAAGGCATGGTAATATATTTATTTATCTATTACTTATTTCGGTCTAAATTTATTTAATTTTAAACCTTGTTAGCCAACAATATGATTTTTCTTGGATGTTTTTTTAGAGGTTTTCGGACATTATCATGTCGTGAATTTTTGTGCCAGCCCTGGTTAGTTAACATTTAGATGAACATTCGCAGAATAATCTAGACATAACATTAACAAATAAATTTAGGTACTGTTAAAAAAGTTTAGTATTTATTTTGTACAACAATGTGTTGTGTAATATCACAAACTTATTAGAAACATTTCGTCAGCTGTGGCGAACAATATCGAACTTCCATCGACGTTCCATTTCCCGGGTTGAGTCGACACCGAAAGGTAAGCAATATTTCCTTTCTGGTTTTTATTCTTGTGAGAGTTTCTCGCAATTAATCAAGCGCTGGCAACGAACACTGTTTTATCAAAAATCCGCGACGCCATGTGGCGTTCAGTGGTGCGATCAATCAGCGGTTTTGAGGCTCGAACCCCGTTGTGGTTGTGGAGCTGTTGTTGCTTGTTGTGGTGCTGGTGCTGGCGTCCAAGAAGAGATGAGAAGAGTCTGCAGTGTTCGACGCACGCAACGTATTAATTAAATGTTTGTTAAATGCGAAGTCATGCTAATATTTCATTATTTTCTTCTTGTTAGTGGTCTATTTGTAGTGCGGTCACTACTCTCCTTGTACATAGGGAGCATTTTAGTAGATTTTTTTGTACGTATAATAATTATTGGGTATACGTTTAATAAGTATTAATTAATTGTTCATAATGTAGCATGCATAATTTCAATATTTGAAAAAAAAAGAATTAATTTCCACAGTTACATCAAAAACATTTAAATGTAAAGATTCTCTACATTTTCGTTAGAGATTCTTAAATGTTGCATCATGTAAAATTCAAACATTAAAGTAAAACATAAATAGATATCATATTTTTTATATTGCTAAGAAATAAATGCCAGGTGAATTTTAATATTCAACGGTCATAATACTTAAAATTATAAAATTCTCTTAAAATTAAATTATTACAATTTTGGTCGCAATTTTACAATGGTGAAAATAATAATTATATTCAAAGATAAAAAGTCAATTGCGATGTGGAACTGTATCTTAATAAATAAGAAAAATAGGAAAAAAACTTTCCATCACTTGACACAAATCCCAGAAAATTTACAGCACGTTTGAATCAACTCATCAGGTTATCATCAAACGTGCTGTAAATTTTGTGGTATTTGTGACAAGTGATGGAAAGTTTTTTTCCTATTTTTCTTATTTAATAATTATATTCATTACATTTTGAATCTCAAATTTTTTCCTAAATTGGTTGTTACATCAAAATACTTTTTAGAGCTAAGTATCTGTTACATGTATTTGGTACTAAGAAAATAAAATTAATGAAAACTTAAAATTAAATACTTCTTTACTAAGTAACTGTTTCAAAGAATTGCGGTGTATCCGTTAAATAAATATTTGTTTTTATTTAGTACAGAAATTACGGTTGTGTCGACCTTAACTCTAGGTTCCGCGGACACTGCAGTAGAATTCACTTCTAATTGACACAATATAAATTGTATTTTTGTTTACTAAAACAATTGCCAATCGAAAAATTTCAATTCTGCACACAAACCATACAAACGTCCTTTTATTTGATATTAAATACGAAAGGCTTTGAAGCACTTTCACTAAAACAATTGTCCAACGAAAAATTAGTATAAAATGGTCCGTCAGAAAGGAGATTTATGCTCTTCTTTGAGTGAAATATTATGTTTAGAGATTCCAGAAATCCCTATTTATATTTAACTCGTACTAATTTACGAATTGTTACAACTTTTTTTTACTATTTTTGCATGATTTTTGTCTGGATTTTCGAGAATATAGATTGGAATGAAGACTGTCGGACAGGATGAATATTTGAATTAATATTTTTTACGTGTTTTTAGAATCGTGAAACGTCAAAATTTAATTTGGAACGAAATTTATAACTGTTTCTCTTATTTTCTTATAAGTTTACTTGTATAAATAAAATAGACAGAATCCAACACTAGTTTCCCATAGACCTGCTGAATGAATCTAGCATCGAAACATCTAAACATCATTGCGTGCTGGGTCGATTATGATATTAACGTAAAACGATTCTTAATACGCATCGTGATGATGATCCTGCAGCAGCTATCCTACACAGAGTGCTCGAGGTTCAGGTTACACCGGGGGTAAATAGTCGCCATGGCATGCGCACCGCGGCAATGAAGCTGAATGTATTGTAATCATATAATAATACCTCGCGTCGCAACCAACGAGCACGTGGCCGTATAATCGCGTAATGGAATATATTACTTCTGCTCTACCACTGCTACATACTATCTATGTTGGAGCTAAAGCCAAGGAATATAGTTACTTGAACAACTAACTCGGAATAATACTAATTATATCCATATTTTTAATTACTTTTTCATTTTACTATCGCAAGTAGAATTGTAACTGGTTTAGATTAGTGATCTATCTCTCCTATAGATAAACGTTAATAAATAAATATATCATCACGCCTTTTACCCATTACTGGGTGTGGCACTCTGCCGAAGCAGATCTCGGTAAGTGATATATTTATGCGCGTGAAGTGCGGTTACCAGCCATCAAATCAAGGTCCCCGAAGATGTTAGTGATGGGGGAGTCACAGGGGTAATTTTAAATTGGTGTAAATGTTTTGTCGGCTGTGGGGATCGAACTAGGGTACTTAGGATCCACAGGCCGACTTTATACCACTGAGCTATTACCCCAAAATCCTTTGCTTTGATAGAATAGGGATTGCTTCTTGTAAGTTCGATAAATCTAAGAAAACCTTTAAAAGATTTCTAATATTAAGAAATATTTTAACATATGTATTATTTAGGATTTACGTTTTTACGTTTACGTTTATAATTTATTTAAAAATAATAGAAGACATGTTTTCGCTGTCAAAATTTTGCTGTTTTTAACGCTAACTAGGTTACAAATTATAATTGGGCAAGTTTGATATATTTTATAGAAATACAGAGGAAATTACACTTTACATATTGTTTATGCTTCACTTCTTTTTGGTTGAACTATATGTATAGTAAGATCTTTAATTTTAATTGGGTATTAAAATTTACTATACTATATTCAATTAAGATAAATTAGATCACATGGCCAACTGAACTGAACTAAGCAAATTGATACACTTATTAGGGTGGATTACTACGAGCTGAATAGGAATCAGTAGATAATTCTAATACTGGGAGTAAAATGAGCAAAATAAATTAGTCAAATAAATAAGTGATCTGATTCAGTAAGTATAAATTAGATCTGATACAATTGGCAAATGAATATGCTTCATGATATTTATTTAAATTTAGGTTAAACTAATATCATTTTTAAAAGAATATTTTAAAAGGTCACCTTATATAGAATTTTATTACATATTTTATACATTTATATTTAAATTTTATGATCTAAGCAAATTTATGTTTTCTTTTAATGTTTACCTTCTAATTTATATAAATAGGTTTTTTTAAATTTATTTTTATTAGTATATTAATTATCATATGGAAAAAAATTGATGTTTGATCTTGATCTTTCACAGCAAATATTTCATTTCTGATCTAAAATTAATATATCTTCACACTGTTTACCAATTACTGAATGTGGAACTCTGCCGTAGCAGTATAATCTTAGTTCTAATGTTCTAATTAATAATTAAAATAAATTTACATCTCTCGCAAAAAAAAAACAAGTAACAAATAGAATAAACAATTAACAATACAGAAAGTAAAATGTACATATTCGTTAGGTAGTAGAAGTTAGATATAATATAAACCAAGTAGTATTCGTATATTTTTTATTTAAATAATCCTTAAAATATAAGTGAAAGTGTTTCAACTCATATCAATAAATTATCTTAATAAATACCACTCGTTATTTAGCTTTTGTCAGATCAAATTTTGATTCCCTTCATTCCACCCAGAGCTGGGCAAGTACCAGGACCAAAGTACTTAAGTATAAGTACCAGTACTAACCATGGTCAGTACTTGTTATGCAGTACTTTTTCAAGCACATAATGAAAATACTTAAGTAAAGTACCAGTTCTTTTAGACCAAAGTACTTAAAAATAAGTATTTTGCAAGTACCAGTATTGGGTATATTCGTATGAAATAGTTTTTCTGTTATTGTTATTTATTTTAATAACAACATATTCTAAATATACATTTTGAAAACATGATTAAAAATTAAAAAGATTTTTTTATTTCAAAATAAATAGGTACATGCAAAATTTAGTATGTAGTCGGAAATTACAAAAAAAAAACAGTCTTATATATAAAAATAAACATATATATGTAATACTAGTGTACTAATGTATAGGTACATACATAAAAATGTACATAGGTAGTTCATAAAGTAATATGTAATATATTATTACAACAACAAAAAACAAAAATATACATGTCTGTGCTCCTCAGGTTCACGTCACAGTACAGCACAATAAAAAAAACTTCATTAACCGCAAACTCAAAGTACTTCAATGTTTCGAAATATTTAAGTACTTTTCGTGATTTTAGTAATATTGACGTACTTAATTACTTAAAAAGTACTTCAATATTTTTTACATTTATTATCAAAAAATGTAAGTCTTAAGTACAAGCTGAAATTTAGTACTTAAAAATTTCAAGTATTAAGTAACACAAAAATAAATGTACTTCAGTATAAGTATTAAGTACTAGAAGATACGAAAAATCGGTACTTAAGTACTTAAGTATTGCCCAGCTCTGATTCCACTTCGGTTTCTTTGAGGAAAAACGACTCGAGTAATTTTATAAATGGAGACAAAAATCTGGAAGTTTTAGTAAACATGTTCAATACTAATATTAAAAAAGCAGAAACTTGGTTTGCTGCAAACAATTTATTATTAAACAAAGGAAAAACTCAAGAACTCATACTTTCCTCAAATAGCGATGTTAGAAAGGGCAAAACAATAACAATCTTAGCAATACTTATTGAACCATCTTTAAGTGGCAATGCACATGTCTTACATATTAGTAATAAACTATCAGATGTTTTATTTCTCCTTAGAAGACTAAAGCCACTGATAGCAAATTCAACACTAAAAACAGTTTATTATTCGTTATTTCATTCGATAATTTCTTATGGCATCTTGTTTTGGGGCAACTCTTCAAGTGCGATTAAAGTTTTTAGGCTTCAAAAGAAAGCAATTAGAATAATGTGTAGACTTGGATATAACGCCCATTGTAAACAATCTTTTATAGATTTAAATATTTTGACTCTTCCTTCTCTATTTATATTTTACACACTGATTGAAATCCATAAAAATAAGAATATATTATTAACAAATAGTGATGTCCACTTACACGACACAAGATCTGCTAACCTGTTACGAAAACCTCGTTACAGGTTGCAAATCTCTTCAAAATTATCTTTAAATATTGAACTTTATAATCATTTACCGATAACTGCAAAGGAACTGGATAGTAAACACTTCAAAAATTAGTTAAGGGATTTGCTCATTCGTAATGCCTTTTATACGGTACATGAATTTCTTATTTTTTTCAACCCGAGTAGGTACTGAAGGTTGATATGGAAATTTTTGTTTTTAAATTGTTCTATTTATATTCATGTATTATTTTGTAATTATTGTTTTTAACTGACGTGCTATAAACTTTTGTTTAATTGTAAGTAGCAAATAAAAAATATTATATTATATTATTATATTAAATAAAATAATCCCACCTTCAGTGTTGCGATTTTTTTGAGTCATTTGTTCTCATCAGGTGCTACCAAGCAACCATGTTCTCGTAGACACAAATTTGTACGGTAAAAGCGAAACTTTTGTGGTATTACCGCCACAGAATATATATATATATATATATACCATCTTAATTTAATTGTGATCTTGTCCAGACAGAAATCAGAACAAAAGTACAACAATTTATTCATTACTCAGCATGCAAAAAAAATAAACTTCCTCCTTCACATCCTGCACTAAAATTAATTGCAACACTTTTTTTAAATGCATCATCAATCCGAGGTTTCGTAGAATTACCAGCATTTTACTCATCATTAAAATAAAAATAAGTTTCCTGCACCAAATCTACCTGCCAACTTGATATAATTAATTTGCCCATTCCACAATTAGTCCTTTTACTCTTACTTCCTTCCTACCACTGTTTACAGTCTCGACTCATAAAAAAATATATATATCCTACCCAATTTTCTGCTCCAAAACAAGATGCCAACTTATCATAATGTATTCCCCATTGTATAATCCTTCCTGTGTTTCCCACTGACTCTTATTCTTCTTCGCTAAGCTGTACATTGGCAGCATTGTCTGGCGGATGTAACAATGACTACTTACAGCCTCGATTCATTATAGCCGCTCGGCACGGGGTGGAGGATTGACGTGGTGGACATGTTTATACGCTCGCCGGACACGATGGAATGCCGAGGACCGGCTGGAGATATTTATGGCCTGAATCGAAATCTGGGCGGTTTTTTGCCCTCAGACTTGATGGGGATTTATGTTGGTGAAGTTTTCGCAATGAGGAATTTTTTTGATGAAGGTTGGTAGGTACCGGTATTTTTAAAATATTTGTGATGCTGATGTGGTATGGGTTTCTGGCATCCGAATCGAAAATTTAATACATTTTTCTAACTCGCAAATTTATTTTATTCTTAAAATACATTATACGAGTATCATGACTTAATTGGCAGTTGTAGCTCAGAAGATAAATCGAGATAAAACTTGAGTTTCAAATAAGAAATCGTGCGTTCAAATCTCTTCAACATACATACATACATACATACATATCTTCACGCTATATCCCAACAAATGGGGTAGCACGAACCCTAAAATCACTCACAAAACATTCACTCATCACACTCATCAAACAATCAGTCATCGTCAAACATTTTCATCCAAACATACCACCCTCACTTCAACCACATTCATAGATCACTCCATATAAACTCATTCATTTATTACACTCGAAATTATTATCACACAACAAACCTTCAATCACATCATTCCTTTTCACTTACCATTCATTTTCTTTCTTCAACGTACATAACGTATGCATAAAAAATCTCAAATTACTCACGTTTACTCCTAACAACGAATCTAACAACAAATCTACAAGATTAGAAAAGATGAAAGCGTTAGTCTGCACTTATATATGAAAGAAAAGACCACACAATGCAGTAACTGAAAATGAAACAAAAAGATAAGAAAGGGAGGGAGCGTCGCCCTGCGCTTGTTTTTGAAACAACTATTATCTAAAATATATGATTGTGTCTGAATAGATCTAATTCCACTATAGGAAAATAAAATTAAGATCGCTGCGCCATCTAGAACACTTCGCGAACTACTGTATCCAGGATAGATTTTTGACGTTTTAAAACTACGAAACTTAAATCACACTTTAATATTATAAAACACAAAATAACTCTCTCTTTTATATTTAATTTATTTACACGATTGTCACTATATTTTAAATCTATTGAATTAATCCTGAAATGGTTAAATGCTCTTTCTGTATTTATTAAATGTACGACAGTAAAACTTTCCGGCGTATTTACTTGTACTTCAGAATCTCCAAATGTGTTCGGTTCATTATTTAATCAATTTATTATAGTATCTACTGTTTCTGTCTCTTCTACTGTTTCTGTCTCTTCTACTGTATTTGTATCGTAACTTTTCTCTATTTTGACATTATTATGCGTAGCGTTTTCAGGGGGGGCAAGGAGGGGCGCCCCCCCGAATTTTAACTAGGTTGATGACTACGACTCTCGAACATAGGACTTTAACATATAAAACTATAATTTAAAAGTTTTAGTGCATAAAATTCTGTATCTGAACCAATAAACAAAATTAATTTTGCATACTTTGTAACGACACAAATTAGATTTGAAAATGAGGAAAATTGCCTCAAAACTATCGATAGGCATGAAATTGAAACCAAATTAACAATTGTTTAACGTTTTATTTGTCAAAATAAATGAAATAATAAATAAAGAATTTATTCTGACAGTTTTGTCAGATTGAACGTCAAACATTTGTTTAATTTTGTTTCAATTTCATAGCTATCGATAGTTTTGAGACAATTTCAGTCATTTTTAGATCTAATTTGTGGCGATACAAAGCAAGCAAAATTAATTTCGTATTTTATGCCCTTATACTTTTATTTGAAGCTTTTTCTTTTAAATAATTAGGAAGCAGGAAATTTAAAACAATATGATTTTACATGTTAAAGTCCAGTGTTCGAGAGTCGTGGCCACCACACTGTATATGTATATATAAATAAAATAAAAATTAAATTATAAGTTTGAAGATAATAAATTCAAGCTGAAACTGAATTTCCAGCAGTATTCTTATGGCCAGCTAGCGACATGTTCCCTATCGTAACAATTGAGTAATCTAAGTTTAAGTTTACACAGACACGAAATATTAGAAAATAAAAACGGTAAAACTGCTAAATCGGAATTTATGGAAGAAATGGTGTCAATTTAAGGAAGAGTTATTCGAAAATTGTCTTTCCTCTTCAATTCAAACCCAGACGACAAAGATTAGTCATTTATTTCACAGATTTAAATATTTTTTTTATCCATTTGTTATGTGTATTTGTATTTATGTTATGTAAAAAAAATATTTTAGAAATTTATGTATATCTATCTGAGAGTTTTTTGCGACTCGCCCCCTCCCACCTGGAAAAATGTCTGTTGGACGCCCATGATCATGACTTAATTGGCAGTTGTAGCTCAGAAGATAAATCGAGATAAAACTTGAGTTTCAAATAAGAAATCGTGCGTTCAAATCTCTTCAACTATTATCTAAAATATATGATTGTGTCTGAATAGATCTAATTCCACTATAGGAAAATAAAATTAAGATCGCTGCGCCATCTAGAACACTTCACGAACTACTGTATCCAGGATAGATTTTTGACGTTTTAAAACTACGAAACTTAAATCACACTTTAATATTATAAAACACAAAATAACTTTCTCTTTTATATTTAATTTATTTACACGATTGTCACTATATTTTAAATCTATTGAATTAATCCTGAAATGGTTAAATGCTCTTTCTGTATTTATTAAATGTACGACAGTAAAACTTTCCGGCGTATTTACTTGTACTTCAGAATCTCCAAATGTTTTCGGTTGATTATTTAATCAATTTATTATAGTATCTACTGTTTCTGTCTCTTCTACTGTAAATGTATCGTAACTTTTCCCTATTACGAATTCATTATGCGTAGCGTTTTCATGTTCACTTTGTCCGAAATTTTGCATCTCAATGGATTTTTTCATTCTCAAAATTCTGTCACTATTTTAAATTTGTTTATCATGTTTTCTTTGCCTTTAGCAAATTCATAGCTATTGCATTTCGTTTGAGATGTACAGTGAAAAATTTTATTTGACAACAGTTCTATTTACATATTACTTGATTAACTACTTACCATAAAAAAAAATAGTTATTTTTTTCATTAGGACTAAAAATACCAGTTTTCATATGTACTAATAAAGGTTATTATTACTATTATGTTAGTTATCATCATGACAATTCTAGTAAAAATATTATTTTCGGTCCTAAGACGTATCCGTGCTAACGTAAACATTCCTGAAATAGCATTCTTTTACTACTGAAAAAGTTGAAATAATAATGTAATAATTTTTTTGTGAAATGTAGGGAATATACTACCGTACGCGCGTAAACTTTTTTTTCCCTATTTTTAATTGCATAACCTATACTGCATGCTTATTATCTATTAATTCGGCAACCCTAAATTTTGTCTCAAATTTTGCTTTTTGTATTCTTTCTTTGGCAATACATGAAAAGATATATCTGGATGTTTTTTTTACATCTTGGTAAGCAGTATCGTTCTACATTATATATTTTATCAACATACCGAAAATATTTGAAAATATCTGTATGTAATATATAATACAGTTCAAAATGAATCCTGGATAGAGTAGTTATAAAAATTATCGCTAGGTGGTGTAACGCTTAGTTGTATTTGCCTATACTCGTAAACTGTAAATTTCCGGTATTGTAAAACTACTCTAAGCAATTTAATATTAGGCAAAATCTCTTCTGCTTTGACGTCGCTAGTTAGTTGTTACCAAGTAATCCTATTTGTTCAAAAATTATAGACGTACTTAGTAGCCAATCAGAGTCGTTTATTTCTAAAAACGTGCATGAAACTAACCAATCAAAACAACATTACACTGATAATGTCTATTACTACTTGTTTGGTGCTAGACAAAAAGCAGTTTTAGATTTTTAAGAAAATATTACATTAGTTTGCTAGATAAACAGTGTTTGACATTTAATTATTATTATTTTAACTGTCACTTTCACTGTATAATTATAAAAATAATGATTTAATTGACAGTTTTACCTCAAAACATTTTCTCACCAAATGTCCATCGAGCTTTGATAAATACTTATAATTTTATAACAATTTCCTCAAGCAATGTGCTTTAGGATTATTGTAAAATTATTTCGCATTATTAATGCTCTAGAGACATTACAGTTGATAATTTGCCATGACCTTTTTCAGCCTAATCATAATGCAAAAATACTTAGAAGTTAAACAAATACAAAATTTTATATAATTGTTATTTGTAACTCAAAAGAAAAAAGTGAAACGTTTCTTCACAAAGATGCTGCTTCATTTTCTCTTTCTTCACGAGATATACATTTGATTTTTTTCACTACTCGATCAGAAATTAAATTTGTCAGAAATAAGTTAGAAATTTAGAAAAAAAAATTATTCTCATGATAGATACCATACCGTTGTTTTCTAGTTGTTATAGATATGACTAAAGTTCTTTCCCTAGTGAAGAAAAATGTACTTCCTTCTTTGGAGATGGTTTCTAAATTGAGGGATGAAAATTGTACTGTCTGACAGAGTCATGAAAAATTTATTTTGTTTTTTATCTTACTTCTTACAAAATAGTACGTGACGGTTTAGATTTGCTTAAAAAAAAAAGTTGGATTTAATGCACTCAGTTTTTGTTTTTGCATGCACAACATTTTGCTCTCGTGTTTATTGCTAAGCAAAAAATTCAGTAAAATAAAAATATATCGATATAATCAGGAGGTGTGTTGTTATTAAATGCGATAAGAACGAAACTTGTGGTATTATCCTTGAAACAATTTTGTTGTTACTAAAGAAATATAGAATGTATGTTCCATTAATAAATACGAGTAAATAGTTCCATGGAAATCCATCAGACTGTGGAGATGAAAACCAGAATTTGATTTTCGCGGCCGACAGCTGTTTTTTACCATATTAAAAATAATTCCTTCGACTCACATCTACTCAGCCTCAAACTAAAATCTTCAAAATGGGGGCATAAATATACGGCTTTATGGATAAAAAATATATTTTGCAGAAATCAGTTCTAGCAGAATCTCAGTCAGGAATGAATTAATTGGAGTGATGATATTTTTATATTAATTAATACAAATTTTTATATGATGTGAGATAAATCTATTTCTTGTTTTTTTACCTAATATGTAGGTATAACAACTCATCAACAAAAAGATTTTTATTTATCTGAAAGGTATGAATTTAATTTTGTGGCCTAATTAGTTTCTCGCCTGATATAAAGCAGTAAGTAAAATAATATATTAAGCACCATAAAATCTATGCAATATGTTTTCCCACAATAAACATTCTTCACAAACGTAAACCACATCTAAATCACCTAAAATTTATTACAATTTTATCTCAAACTATATTTTAATAACCATAAAAATTCCTTCAGGTCTTTCAAATATACTCTCGTCTCACAAGTAATTAAACTCTTAATTAAACCAAAAAACACGAGAAAAAATTAAATATTCAAGTAGTTAATTTTATCACGTGCCAACTGTTTTATCAGATACCTTCGATCCAAAAATGTATCCAGTAGTCTAATGACAGTAGCGTAGCAAGCAGTTGTTATCAGACAGTTGAATGTATAATAACGACTACTGGATACAAAAAACATAACTCACCATTAATTCACTACGCAACACATGGGGACCCATAAATTTGTTTGTGCTAATGGGCAATTAGACAAAATATCCTACTTGCATTTTAAGATTTATGCTCCTTCGATCAGAACTTAATTCTAGAAACTTGTGCAGATTTCGACGAAGATATACGGTAGATAAAATAGTTTTACCGCTGCTTTGGATTAATCAAAATAGTTTAGATTTAAATTAGACCAGACCAGACAAAAGGCAATCAAGCTTTGTTAAAAATAAATTGAAAGAATGGACTAGTATTTCCTTAATTTGACTCTGATAGATTTGGCATTTAATGATTTTGTAACGCACACACCTTCAATAATACCTGGTTTGATTAACTTATTTGCATTGGTATTTAGAATTCAGGTACGATTTAACACCAGGAAGAACGAAAGAACTAAATATAATAATTATTTAGGCACAAAGCGAAATCGATCAAAGATAAAATAAACGAGTAGCTATTTAGATAACTAGATCACAATTAACTGGCATTATTAATTCATTTTGGGTGTAGTAGCTGTGTAGATTACGAATGGTCGTAGTCCAGTTGGTACAACTTTCGTATACAAACGTGATTTTGCGAAAGAAAAATGATATAAAAATACATCTGCCTTTTTCTGGTGCCGATTACACTATAAGCTGTAGCCCCTTATGTTACACGTATAGGTAAATAGAATTATTTTGCAATAAATAGTTATTTATTATATTAGGTATACAAAACACACAAAAAAAGTTTCAACACGAGACCGAAGGTCGAGAGTTTAATTTTTCTTAAGTGTTTTATATACCAATAAAACACAAGTGTAATACAAAATTTTATCCACAACTCGTAATTATAGGTATCGTAGAAGATGGGTCGTATCGTTTAACGTTGATTCAGTTCTATATAGTTTCTCAAAATACGGTAGATCATGAAGTGGTTGCTAAGTTATAAGTTGTTTATAGTGTTTTATGAGCCATATAATACAACTGAAATCAGTGTAATTATTTCTTTATAATATATGAGTTCTAGATAAATAAATAAATGGCACTTCTTCTTTTTTGTCCGCAAGTTTTTATAGTCGTGGCATTAGGGTAGCAATATTTCTTTGAGAGTTCGTTCAACTTAAAACAAAAAATACGTTATCTGGATTCCACATTAAGTTCTGTTTTATTTTAAATTAATGATAAAGAGTCATTTAGTTAATACTATAAGAACCTTTCTATGGTTTGCAGTTTTTATTTTTATTTGTATATATAATTTTTACGTACTACTGCATTAAGTGGTTACAAATTGCAATTATTTTATAAACAATTTCATTAGTTATTAGTAATGGTGTCATTTCATATCGTCTGTTCTTGAACGAATATATATTATTGTATTTGTAAGAACATATTTTACGTCTTATAAACGTTTTATTTTAGAGATATAATTTTTCAAAAATAGCATTTAACTCCAAATATTCCTTGCTCTACGTCAGCGCTACGTCATTTACAGTAATGTCACGCGCTAGTTTATCATCAAAATTATGTATGAAAAGTTTTACATACTTTGTTATTTGAAATGACCCCATTATTCTATAATTGCATAAATAATTGTTAATATTCTTCATATTTATAAAGAAAATATTCACGTGTTTTAGATCAATGAAGCAATCTTTTTTGCCTTGGGTCAAATTCATATTTAAATACCGAATTTGGTCGACATAAAAATATTTATATTATATTAATTTAATATAATAGAGAAAGAAAGTAACAAAATATAGGAATTTAGTGCTAAATTTGGCATTACTATTTTTTTTTTTGCAAGTTAAAACGGATCACCGCTAGCCGTACAAAAAATCTGAATATGTGGCCCGCAGGTCATTGTTTTAGACGGTTAAAATCAGAAAAGAAAATATGTAATTTTGATAGAATACTTTTCAAAATGAGTCCTTTTTAAAATATTTTAAATTCATATCGCTGAAATGTGCTGTTATAAAAAATATTTATCTACGCCGTTGGTTATGGGCATTAGTAGTATATATTTTTTTGTTTGATACATTTTTTAGGATATACGATTTAATTGTGAATAAAGATATCTTGCAAGATCAGTTTCACATTATTATTGAATAACCTAGAGAAATTTTTGAGTAAACAGAAACATATTTGAGTTTTTTCACAAAATCTGTATAAAAAGTCCTATTGAGCTGAATTTATAGTTATTTAGTTTAGAAGTTGCATGGGGTAGCTAGCTCAGTGGTATCAAGTGGACCTATGGATCATGAGAACCCTGGTTCAATTACCACAGGTGACAAACAATTTTCACCATTTTAAAACTAACCCGGTGGCTCCCTCTCTACTTACAACTTTGGAGGCCGTGATTTGACGACTGGTATCCGCACTTCACGCGCAAAATATATCACTAACCGAGATCTGATTCGGCAGAGTGCCACACCCAGTAATGGGTAGAAGGCGTGATGATATATTTATTTATAGTTATCTAGTTTAGAAGTTAACAATGACAATGCGATACTATATATCTTATATATTTGTTGTGATTATTTTTTATTTATTTCAAAACAAATGAAAAGAAGGCGAGCTGAGTATCGTCTACTCGTATGAAGATTGAGGTGATAATATTTGTTTATGTTTTAAGGGCATAATTTTGATTATGCCCGTGGTACATGCAACATTTTATTTTATTATTGTTCTCGAAATTAAAGGATTCATTGAGTAGGTATTCGTTAAAAGTTTTGGTGGCGTTAAGAATTTTGAGTATGCTGTGGTTTCTGTACATGCACGTAGATTGTTGATGTTGCTATATTGTTTGTTTACGAACAATTTTTTTTTAATATATTGTCAAGTAAAAATATAAGATATCAATAAGCTTTGTATGGAATAATGGCTCAGTGGTATCAAGTCGGCTTGTGGATCTTACGAACCCTGGTTGGATTCCCAAGCTGACAAAAACATTTTCACCAATTTTAAATTACCCCTATGGCTCTCCCACCACTAACATTTTTGGGGGCTGTGATTTCATGGCTGGTAACCGCACTTCACGCGCATAAATATATCACTTACCGAGATCTGCTTCGGCAGAATGCCACATCCAGTAATGGATAAAAGGCGTGATGATATATTTATTTTATTTAATAAGCTTTTCAAAAAAATATTGGATAAATTTGAGTCTGCACAGGGAAAATTATTATCACAGAAGTCAAGAGAGCTCTTCGAAAAAAATACGAATTTATTGTTTTGTCTAATAATTAGCCATATATTACCATTTTGATTTGTTTAAACAGTTATTGCTTTGCAATTTTATACGCTCTGGGTCTATAATAGCCAATAAAATAAATGATTTATCTTGAAATATTTAAGACAAAAATATCTTTTCCTTAAACCTCGTATGGAAACTTACAAGCATTTCTATTAAAATTTGCAAATTGAGATACTTATAACTTTTAATAGTAAGTGAGTATAAGTAACAAGTTAGTATCTATCCCGGAGACTTTAAAATCCTTTGACTAACGTTCGCCTTCATGATAACAATAGGTCTAGTGAAATTCGTGGATATGGGTCGAAGAATGAACGCTGTTGTTCAGAAGTTTTGAGAATCTTGGCTAATGAGATGGATCCACTTAGAAGTGAATGAAAATTCCTGGAGTGTAACACAGGCAGTCAGAGATATCGTCCCGTCGCGTCGCAGCGCAGCGGCCGGATAAAAAATAAAAAGGAACAAATAAAAATGAACTAGGCCCATCAGGAAATCATTATGTTAAACTCTGAAATGCCTGGCGTACACTGTGAGCTCCGCCGGTCAGTTTCCAGAGAGGAAATCATCTAAAAACGGAGATTAATTTTAATCGTGCGCCTTCCATCATCCGTGGGAAACGCATTGACACCGAAACCGTAAGATGAGATGGATTATCAGCGCGAATTGGGTTTGTTCACAGCGCGATTAGCGCCAATTAATTTAAGTATAGACATTGGAACCGAACTGCTTTGGTTAATCATTACCTATAACTGGAACAGTTAGATCACTTGCGCTATCTTAGAAGTAAAAAAATTATACTAAACTAGTTAGTTTCATTCATGATTCGAGCCGGAAATGTAGCCTCAACAGATGTCCATAAATATTACGATTTATCACATGGCGTCTACGCTTTACAGTTGTAATATATTTTTTCTCAAGTCTAAATAATATGCAAAATAGTTTTTTCTTCAAACGTCAGAAAAAGATGACATTTCAGAACTCCATAGAAATAGTTAAAGTTAGATTTTTTCGACAAATACTTTTTATAACATAAACGAGGAGTTTCATTGAGCGGCAAAATAAATCTATTTCCGCCGCTCACGAGCGTTAGATAAATTATATAACATAAAAATGTTTCATTAGGTAGATATTCCAGTATTTGAAGAAAAAATTAAATATTTTATATACCTAGAACAAAAGTGAGTATTTGTGCCTCATCTCTAGTTGTCGACCTATCTATAGATTCGCCACAAAAAGTTTCACTTTAGCTCCTTATAAAATAATATACTATTATTGCTACTAATCATTTCATTAGTCGGCCGTAGAGTAGCTGTAGTAGTATCTTAAATATTTTGAAATACATCTGTCAAATGTGAAGATGATTGATATATTACCATTACCATATTGTTTACGATCCCAAGTTCGAATATAAAACCTTGTTTTCACCACTTAAAATAGTTTATTTATCATATGTCATTAGGTTTGTGTTGGGAATACAATAAATATAGACAATAGAATAAAAAATAGTAATAATTTCAACTGAGAAACAAATAAAAATTACTGGATTAATAACAACAACAAAACTAACAAGACAAAAAGAAATTATTTGGTCGCTGTCATTTTAAAATTTATTTATTTTCTTTGATTTTATAAGTATAATTGCAATTTAATCATACTTTAATACTATAAAACTCAATTTTGAAATTTAAATTACTATATTTGAAATATAAGTAAATATAAGTCGACCTATGGATCCTGACAACCCTGGTTCGAATCCCACAGGCGACAAACAATTTTCATAATTTCAAAAGCTACCCATGTGGCTCCTCCACCACTAACATCTTTGGAGGCCGTGATTTGACGACTGGTAACCGCACTTCACGCGCAAAATATATCTCATACCGAGATCTGCTTCGGCAGAGTGCCACACCCAGTAATGGGTAGAAGGCGTGATGATATATTTATATTTATTTATATTTGAAATATTCTGGTTAGTTCACTACAATAATATCTCAATTTTTTAAAATTAATTAAACTAGTGCTTAATTTTAATATTAATTACTGTTTCCCATTAATAATTTTATATAATTTTTAAATATTTGAAAAAGTTTTATACAACAATTTTTTCATTTAAGTGAACAAACCTTTACTAGAATAATGAATTAAGGTTATGTTCATGTTAAGAGCTGGAAATGGATGGATTTTTTCCGACATAAACAGAAACAAAAAACCAAAAACAAAGACTAAAACAGAAACTATGTAAAGATGTGGAAACGTAACATGATTCAAACTAAAAATATATGAACTACCACACCGCGGCTCGGTGAGTCATTGGAATTAAGTTCTTGTTGTATAAATAAATAACAATAATACCAATTTTTTCTTTACTACCCAAGAGTGTTAAGTGTCTCATTATATCTCTGTTACTAAGGATGTAATGATATACTTACTGTATTGGTGGAAGAAAATAGTCATTTATTTATTAAAGAAAGAAAATGAGACATTCATTTCCCAAGCCGAAGTAGAGGGATATAAAATACCTGAGGAAAGAATGACACTTTCTTTACAAGGTATACATATAATTTTTTTAAGCACCCTATCAGAAAGTAAAATTTCCAGAAATAAATTAAAAATTTAGATAACATTTATTATTCTTTTGATAGATATCCTCTACACTACATGTCACTAATGTCAAATTATAACATTGTTTTGTCATGGCTATAATTTTATTTTTCTTCCCTATGGGAAGAAAATATCTCTTTACAACAGAATCATGAAAATAGTTATTTACATAAGACTCAGGAAAATGGTACATTACTCACGAGGAGCCAAATTGAAATACAGGGTAATTTGTGCCAAATATTTTACGGCTCCAAGTCAAGTACAAACATTTTATTGACAAGTCATGCGTTAAATTTTTTCTGAAACGTTTGATTATAATAAAAGTTAATTTTAAATTTAATAATTAAATCTGATTTTCTATAAGTATCTAGTAAATAATATTTGAAAAAAAAAACAAATTACTGTCAGTTTTGCATTTTTGGTGTTTTCGTTACTAGTCATGGAAATGCAACTTTCGGACCATATCCTAGGTGCAAAAAAAGCATATTCGCTCCAGTTTCAGAAAAAAATATTATGCGACGTCGTACTGTTAAACGTCGCTGTAAATAAAACGTACAAATTTTATATACTAAAAGAACAAAGTTTTAATACAATAACACACACTAGCAGACAAATATATTCATAAATAATTAATATAAGTCCATTTTATTTCATAGAATTTATTTGTTGTGTTCCCAGAATTCCAGCGGCTTGTAAGGGCGTCAAAATGCTAAAATAAGCAGTATTTTTATCATACTGTAAGAGGTGTGAAATATGATATACGAGCAAATTAAAATTTGTCAAAACAACTGTACATAAAAAGTTTTAAAAAGAGATGCAGAGATATAAAAGCTGCCTGGCTGATGATTAAACAGTTCTAAAGTGCGTTCTCATTTCTCTAAAATAATTACCCGAGCAACTAATTATTTTCTTACCGGGCCCCAATTAAAATGACTAATCACAATATGTGATCTAACAAAGAGCTAACAAATAAACGTCTTTACATCACACACCACAGCCCATTATTCATAATGAGTGAACTATCCGTTATTACAAAACTCACTGAATCACCGAATGTATCCTTCGTACGTTCATAAAACGAACGTTTCTTAATAAGAGACGAACATGTGTTGCTAGGCGTAACCAATTACTTCCAACTTCAGTGTTTCTCGCTAATTAAACAAAAAATAAAACAACCAATTAAAATATTTGGCCAAGCGATTTAGAAATCGGAATTATCTTCTCTAAAAATTACCCACTTCCGATTTGCAACAAAGACGAAAGAGTCATCCAACTTGGATATTTTTCTTAACAGTGTATCCTGAAAGCATTTTCGGCTACTATCTTCCGAATGACAAGACCGATTGTAAGGGTACATGTCTATTTAACGGATAATTTCTCTATTTCTTTTATAATTAATCATTATCTTGGTTTGTATCTTTCACCTGCTCACACCGACCGCCTGAACTAGCGCTACCACTATTGGGAACACTGGTTACTTTTGGTTCTATTGGTGCCACTGAACACTTTAAGGTTCTTTAGAAAAAATTAATGGAGAAAACAACCATAAAATTTTATTAAAGACACTAGTATTTTCTACAACTCAATAACAATTAGGGTAGAATATACTATATAGTAGTTATTAAGTATCTAACGGGTTGAAATGTATTTAAAAATTTAAATTAATGTAAAATTTGTTATCTAATTGGTTAAATTGAATGTTTAAAGTTACATGTATCTATTCCACCATAATTTTAGGAGTAAAGATTTAGGACGTCGTTAAATTATCTTTTTCTCCGATCGGACGAGAATGACACCTTTCCGGTGTGTTTCCGATCAGCAAAATTTACTATTCCGGTGTATTATAAACGCTAAGAAACAAGAAATTAATTACTATTTTTGCCGATTTTCGTTAAAAATATGCTTTTACTTAGAATTTTTCACGTATATGTAGAAGCCAATAAAATCACGAATTTGTTTTAAAATGAACCAATTAAATTAAAGCTATTTTGAGAGTTTTCCACTATTAAAATTAACAAGTAAAAATTATGCACTGTAATTAAATTTTCAGACGACCACTTATAAAAGTAACCACAACAACATTATAAACTACTACGGAAAGTTGAGCATAACATACACTGATATGTTAGTATAACGTACAGTTCTAACATATCAGGTGAAGTTCCACTGATTGACAACAGATGGCGTAACGATGAAAAAAAAAAATAAATAAATGAAAAGAATTTGTATTATTATTTAAATTGAAGTTTTAGCAGATTTTTCAACACATTTACACAGATAAATCTTATTTTTTAAAATTAATAATTACTTATTTACCAATTTTTTTGCATTATTCAATATTTTGACATTACGGTTAGTACAGTTGGTATCACAATACCTAACCTCAAACGTCAAACGACAACGCTTACCTACAAAAACGCATCAGCTGTCAAAGTGCAACAACATTGCTTTTGTTTTTTTTAGAAATATTTTGTGGTCGTCTGAAAAATAGTGTACATAACTCGCTCGAAAGTGTGATAACTGTGCTCGTGTACTTAAATCACTCGGCGCTGCGCACCTCGTTTTTCAATTTGTGCACTCGCACGTTATCTTACACTTTTGATACTTTTTATGTAATTTACTATTCCTTAGATATCAATAAAGTATATGCTATTTTCATAAACTTCAATTAAATAATCTTTCAAACTGTCACGATGGGGAACTGCTTTTATATAAGATTTTTTTATTAAAATAAGAGAACAATCTAAAAAATACCAAAAAGTTAAAAAATACTGCTTATTAATTTCTCACGCAAAATATAACACATAATATGATAATTGTCAGGTAATATAATAACATAATAACTCATAATTCATGTCACAAAATATCGGCAATTATCGTATCACTTACTATGATTATTGACAGGCTCCAAAATTATTGCTATGAATAAACAAGATATTTGACATTTATGATTTAATTAATATGGACAAGATTTTCAATCACTGATTTACTCTCGATTAATGTTAATCATGATTACATAATAATGGCAACTATGTTTGTGGATCCTGAGAACCCTGGTTCGATCCCCACAGCCGACAAACATTTTCACCAATTTAAAATTATCCCTACGGCTCCTCCACCACTAACATCTTTGGGGGCCGTGAATTGGCGGCACTTCAAGCGCATAAATATATCACTTACCGAGATCGGCTTCGTACCACACCCAGTAATGGGTAAAAAGTGTGATGATATATTTATTTTTTTTATTTATTTATGTTTACTTATTATTAATTAGCTTCATCGGAAATAAATAGGGGATTGAAAAACTCTGTAAATATAATTAGAACCGAATGCCGCTTCTTTAATATCGATTTTGATTAATAGTCTTTCATCACTTTTCATTTTGAATTAAAAATTTAATAAACATATAATAATTAACAACATTCACAAAAAAAAACAGAATGATATTTATTTATAAACATCAAATTTGGTTTTAAATAGCAACCGCTTAACAAATATATAACAACAAGATGAATAAGATGATAATGATAACATTAAAAATATCAAAAATAATATCCATTGCTCATTCGTAGGAATTACAGCATGATCCGGAAATGATTAATTATGATTATGGACCACTCCATGCTTGTTGTACAATATACAGAGTGATCAAAGGGAATTGTTTCAGTTAGCAATAAAATTACTTGAAATTGGTGAGCCTGATACATAAATAATTCCCTATTGTTGATAGTGACATTTGAAAATTTGAGTGCATTTAGTTCTTATTCGTTTTAAGTCATATTTTTCTAAAACATTCATAAATAAAATTGTTGTTTCATTCACTCTTCCTTTTATTACTTAACGTAGGAATAATCTCAAGTATTGCTTAAACGTAAATTGTTTATTGCAAATGTAATTATTTATCATTCTTAAAAATCGTATGTACTTCAAAATATACTCTAGCTAAGAAGCTACAGTTAAAATTTCAAGTAAATCCGATAAAAATTGTGCGAGCTACGCTGCACGCCAATTTGAAAAACATAATTTCGAAAAAAATACATCACTATATGAAATATTCAAATATAGGCATGCTATTCTTTTACCTTTACTCTGCTATCCTAGTACTATATGGCCCTTCCAAGCATGCATTTCGCTCTTCAGTCTCTTTTCTAAGCGACGTAAGGTCTTCCCGAGTGCTTTTCTGATGATTCGATGCTGAGCGGCCTTTCAGAGCGCTTAAAGGCGTCTCAAAAAATAAGCTAAACTCCATTCCCTGTATGAAAACGATGACGTCATGTGTGGACGAGGTTATCATAGATACGATGAAATATAGCTATCTTTTTTTAATCACATTCGTACCTGTGCGAATGGCACCTATGTCTTAATAAGTAAAGACACACGTTTCATGTTTTTTCACATTCTATCACATTAATTATTTTAATGAAAACGTATGACAGTTCTTAACTAAAATTTATATTTACTTTGTTTACATTTGTTTATAAAATAAAAATAGAGACCTATGGCCATGATTTTGTTATTTTCTCGCCTGTTATTTCTGTGACATTTTTTATACATAAATAAAAACTGGGAAATAAGAAATGGCTTATAAAATTTTGGGTAATCAAATGCAGAAATGCGTTGGTCATCTTCATGGTTATTTTGCGCTGGAGTTAGATAATCGAGGACCTTTAATTAATTTAACTGTAGTACAAGAGGTAATGGGCATTGTATTTTTTATTTTCATATATTATTTATTTATATATAATAATATAATACATATAAAATGTATATTTATTTGAGTTTTATTTTACAAAATTACGTATTTCAATAAGGTAGGTAATATATTTCGTAGGATAAGATAAATTTATATTTGGTTATTATTAAATATATGCAATATTTGATTTCATTTATAAACTAATTAAATTTTATACAGTAATAAATATTTTAATCTGACGTTTAAATTTTAGGTTATGTTTTAAAAATGTCAATCCAATACCAATGTAAACGTTTTAAGTACAAAATCTTGAATCACATGAATTCCGAGTGTGACGTAATCGTTTTCATACAGGGAATGGAGTTTATAAAAATTGTTTTCCATAGCTCGTCTCCCAAAATAGTTTTTTAATATTATTTTCAAATAGTTTATGCATTTAAGGCAATAAAAAAAATGGAAATAAAAAAATTTTCTGGGTAGTATAACCTGTATAGTGTACTGATTCTATCTGGTGGCAAATGGAATACAATGTATATTGATTAAATTTATTATTAATTTTTTTGAGTCTTCAAGTTTGACGGATTGACTGAAGTGTTAAATACGAATAGAATACCAGAGTTAAAATAAAATATTATGATATCTTTCCTGTCAAGATGTACGTATCATTGGTGGTAAAAATCATGTACGAATAAATATTGCAATGTCAAGGAAGATAGTAAACAAATACTCAACAAAAAGCTATTATGCAAATGATTTATAATTCCCATCAATTACTTCAGCGACGCAGGATTAAAGTCGCGTTTCCACTATCACATCACTTATAAGCTCATCAGTCATATGCGCAAATACTTTAAAACCATTCGCTTGTCCTGTTACTATCGTCTTGCATATCCTGCTGCTGACATCTTATGATGGACTCATAGGCGGAGAAAGAGCAACTTTAACAGGGTTGACAATTTGAAAATTTTGTGTTAGGAAACTAAAATAGATGAATGCTCGATCAATATTATTTTAAATAATTTTTTTAGCGAGAATTTACTGTGAAAGAAATTTCAAGAATACTATAGATCAAGAAAATTACAGATTTATATTGTGAATCCGAATGTAATCAATGAAATTTCTTATATTTACTTTGGAAAACTTAAAATTTACTTTTTTAAAGTCTTTTGTAGCCAACAAAAGGCTTCCTTCTTTAATCATTGAAATGGTTCAATTTAAAGTTAACTAATTCGTCATTCGGTTTATTATAAATATGAAAATGTAAAATCGGCGATTTTTATTCCAGACTGAATTTATTGTCATGAGGCCTATTTAAAACATAGAATAAAAATTTATTATTATTTTAGTGAGAAAAATTGGAGTACCCCTAGGATTTAAACCTGGGACCTTTGAACTCCGGTCAAATGCTATTTACTAACTGAACTACGATCTTCATTTAATTCAAATCTGATGGTATTTAAATTTTTCTCTCTATTACTTTCTTATACGCAATATAAGGAAGTATTGGAACCGTGAAAAAAATCGTTGACGAGATTTTCGCGGAAATACGTGTTTTGAGGTCCACTGAATCCGTTTTGATCATTTTCACAATGATGTCGGGGTGTGTGTGTGTGTGTGTGTGTGTGTGTGTGTGTGTGTGTGTGTGGATGGATGGATGAATGGATGGATGTGTGTCCGAGTGTGCAATATCTCATGAACGAGATAAGATTTGTTAACGAAACTTGGTAATTATAAGTTTCATGTAAATTCGAAGAACTGAGTTGATTTAGAATGAAATTGAAAAACCGGAAGAGGAAGTTTACTGGACACACAAAACAATAAATTCAATTTATTGCAAAAATGGAATCAGTTACGAAAAAAAGTTTCAAATAAAAGATGTTAGGAAAAATATTTGGAACATAAAATATTATTTGCAATTTTCCTGTAGATATATTTTGAGAAAAACTAATTTTTATATTTAATAATATATTTCAATAATCATAGTAGCAATAGGAACAAAAAATATAAATTTTAATTTTCGCTTTATCTAGTTATCTATGTCTTTTTTCGGAAAAACAAATACATAATTAAAATGGTCAACTAATTTGGCAACGTTGCCTCAATTTAATCGACTTTGTATCTCACGGTTCTTGAGATACCAAGGGTTAGGCTCGAAAAACGGACATCCGTTAGACATAAAGTAGTCAATATAACTAAAAAATTAACGTAACCAAATTTGGTATTTTATATGTTTCAAACAGATAAATGCTGAATTACTGAAAAACTAAATTACATATTTAATAATATTATATAACTTTCATATATTCTAAATATTAAATATGCTGTGTATAAGAAAGTCGTGTGGTGTCCACACCAGATTTTTTTTATTATGTAATGTAATAAAGATAGATTTCATAAATGATTAAGGATTTACTAAAAAAATCATAATTGAACAGAATAAAATTGTTTACATATTTGAAGTTACCTTTCGTGCTTCAAACTTCATTACCTTAATACTTATTACCATGTTTAACAATTATTTTTGTGAAAAAGAGGCGAAGTTAGAATTTTAAATAAAATGGTATTAGCAACTAATCTGTTCTATGAATCTGCCTATCAGCGATTTCATTCATGATTTATACTATAGTATATATAGTAAATAATGACGAATGTAAAATTATGACGCCACTTCCCGTTATAATTAATAAAAACTATAAACTTTTAAATAATGCACATATCTTTTTACATATTTATATATGTAAAATTTGCTTTATAATGGTTCCAAATTTGTCATATGTCACCTTACGAACAAATAAACTAGCGGACACGTTAATTACGCCATATTAAATGCTAAAACAAGGCCTTGAAACTCAGCGTTTGTTGAAAACAACAATAATCAATACCAAAATTCATAGTAATATTACAAAACTTGCTGATACTAATAATGAAAATTATTTGCACTTATATTTAAATCTAGATTCAAATATAATTACTCAGTTTGTTGTCTTCCTCTCTTATATGACGCATAGATTTTAATTTTGCAGATTGAAGCATATATAAATACGAATTTTAATATTAATTTTTTTCTTTTTCTTTTACATTCATAAGGAAGTCATTATGAAACCCAAATGCTTATCGAAAGAGCATTTATTACGATACACAATATTTTGTTTTAGACGGTTGGTAGTAACGGATGAAATACTGTAAATGTCGATCTGGGAACATTTTAATATCAATATAACCTCAAAATCTATTTTTCGTAATAAATTTATTTTATCGTGCTTCCAGCTACTTTAGAGCTTAACCGAAGTGCAATTGATATCATCTTACATGATTTATACATAAAATTTAACAATAAAAATAGAAATTATTTGAAAATTCCAAAATAATCGCGAAATTTTTAACAATTGCTTAAATGTCAGTAACATTTACTAATCTCAACATTTCATATACAAATTTCCCTATACTGACTGGGTTTAAGATATTGCAGATTTTTTTTTTCAAATTTCAATTTATAAAGGACGTAAAATAGAAAAAATAGTATAAATAACTCATTTTATACGATTTTATTGCACTTGTCCTTTAGAAAACATGGACGCATGTAAAAAAAAACATGTCTATAAAACTCGTTCTTTAATATACTATTAAAAAAAAACTGTGTAGATCCTTAATTATTTCCTCTTTGTAGTATTTCTGTCTATATTCACGTAATATAGTGTTTAATTTTGTTTCGTGAATCTACTATGCTACTGTTGAAACTGTGAAATATCACCGATTATTTGTATAGATACCTACCTATAAATTCTGCCCCTTGAATAAATTCCTAGCATGCGGCAATGGACGTCGACGAAGTCTTCGTAACAGCGACATCTTGACACTCGTATCGCTTGGCTAATTATATCACAGATTTCACGCACAGATATTTTTAACGATCGCGGTTTGAAACCTTAATTAATAAACGATTTTATCGACTCGGTAAAAATTCATTTCCTTACGAGGTACGGGACAAAATACAGCCTCGACTGCGGACTTTGAAAGCGTTGATAGTGTAATTAACGTGCAGATTCCTTATAAGGCGCCAGGATTTTTCAAACTTATGAAGACGAATTGCGCAACACTACAAAAAACAACAATTATTGCCTGACCATGTAGATAGTCATGGAAATAATATCTTTTAACTGGTATAGTTTGTCACAAGGCTTGATATGAATTCTCAACAAGATTTTCAAATCTTACCTAATTAATGAATTAGGAATAGTATCATAATAACTCAATAGAAACAAATTGAATTGCGGAAACGGGAATTGGAATTCGATTCCCGCAAGCAATGACAGATTTTCATTATATTAAAATTACTGTTTCCAGTAAGATCTTTCAGAGACATAATTTGACGAACAGTATTTGTATTTAAAATTCTTATTTTTCAGAAGAATATTTAATTTGAATTTGACATATTTTACTTGACAACGACTTAAATTAAAGAGTGAATCCAGAAAAGATTTATAATAATTTGTAAGGTAGTTGTATAGTCATCTCAATCTATTTAAGATTATGCAAGTGTAGAGAGCAAGGTAGTGAGAAGGCTGAATCAAAATTATACCTCCACTTCTTGAAATATATTCAAAATTAAAACCTCATATTGCACAACATTACATAAATGCGCTTTAGTTTGTTCTTTATTTTTGCAGCTGAGTGTACAAAGCGGATCCATTGCAACTGAGGCGTTAAGTAAAATATGAGCTTAATTTCTCTATTAAATTTGCAATAAATATTATGATAATTATTAACAGTTTATCATTTTCTGAAAGAAAACTTATCACTTTACTTTTGTCCAAAAATAGTTTTTTTTTAATTTTAGTTTTATTTTTGGTAAACTTTAAACGAAGAAAAGAAAAAATGAAAAAAGTAACTTTAGATAAAGTTTTAGGCAAATATTTTTGTTGTTTCGGAAATCATAAGTTTCTAGTTATTTTAACAGGAAAACTAAACAGGGTTTTTTTTTATTTGAACATTCAACCGCATTAAGAACTGAATTAAATGGTTGTTAGTAGCGTTCAACTAAATTTCATTTTAATTGTGGTGATATTACATCATTACCTAATATTCGTACGGTTTAAATGAAAATAGAAATGAATATGAGAAAAAGGAAGATACGAGTACTTTATTTTACTTATCATTTCTTAATTTGGAAGGTAATGAGGTGAACGATGAAATGACTAACTTTGAAAAATAATCCATGTGATTTATGATTACTATTTTCCAAGATTCATTTTGGTGCATCGATTTGCATAAAGAAAAAATATCGAATTGATTGTTTGATAGCAATGTTAAATTACTGATTTGACAGTTCATCTCAAGAAAATCTTGTTCATTTAAGAAAAACTTCAAATTTAAGTAACAACAGTTCAACTGGACATCAAAGAATTTATTACAAGCTTGATAGCAAATTACAAGTAATTCTTCAAAATATTACATCAACATATCAAAATTTCGAAGAAACTGTATAAAAGTTCTCAGTAATAATGTAACAAGAGAGTGAGAATAAATTGAAAATAATTTGACAGATCTTTCAAAAACGTGTTGCCAGGCAACAGTCACGAAAGCCCGTAGGACTTGAGTGGCTATTGCCAAATAGCAAAACAGTTTGAGAAAGATACTGGAGAATTATTTTATAATTTATCGAACTCTCGAGTTATATTTAATTAGATTATTTTTTGACTTAACTGTTGAGGTCGAGTCATCCAACTTAAAAGATTTTGAACTGGATCAATATCGATTGATTACTTATTAATGTATTCTTGGAAGTTGTTTCCAAAATTTGTTGGTGTATTTCTGTATCTAAAATACAACTAAATCGATTTTTTTCACACATTTTACTTGACGCGTTGACAGTCTTACATAATTATTTGACAACTTCCTATCATTTGTCATAAACAAAAAAGCACCTACAGAGATAAATCCCGGGAATAAACACAAGAGCTTTATTCTCAGTATAATAATGACAGGATTGGTTAAACGCAGACACGTGACATACAATGAAGCATTTCATTGGTTTTGGGTAAAAAAATAATCATTGCGAAAACCTCTTCGCTTTTGATGTGATTTTTTTTACTTGCACTACTCCCGTCGGTTCTCGTAAATATAAATTTGTCCGATAAGAACTAAACTTTTATGGTATTATTCTCAATAATTTTTGCTTTGTTTTTTTTTTCTCGGTATTAACATTTATTTATTTATTATACTTATTAAATTTAACGTGTTTGACACCGTATAATGTTTTGAATGTATCTTAGCTAAAGTTTGAGAACAGATTTTTATGTCCATATAAAGATTGTTGTTTCTTCGAAGCGTCTCTGTCCCTAATTGATCCATTTCTAAAATATTCCAATCAATAACAAGTGGTTCTAGTTCTCTGTGGCGAGCTACTAATACTCTCGAGTCTCTTGCGAGGTAAAGCAGCAAGTAGCCCCGCACATTACAATTTCTATGTTTCACTTAAGCAACTCGAACTGAAAACAATCTTATCTTAGCGTCTGACAACTTACTATAACAGGCCCGATCAAACGTCCAAATCAGAAGTAATTAACCGCGCTCTCACCTCAATTCATTAGCCAACATTCTCCGTACATCAACCTCGACTGCGGAGGGATTTAGCCTAACAATGATCGGATAAAGAAGTCTCCGAAGAAGAAGGAATGTAAAAAGTTGGTGGGCGGTCTACGGACACCGGATTGATTTATCCGTCAATCTGGAGCTGCTGCAAAGACCGCTGTTGTTGAAGGTGAAGGTGTCTTTCCATTTTGCCCATTCCTACTTTAGCCGCTGGGATTGTTAAACCCTCAAATGGATATTTGTTACTTTGTTATCATGTCGTAGATTTTATGATGACAAAATAGACTGTAAAAGTTTTAAAACTTCGATAAGATGGTTAATTCTACTTTTAATATGAGCTGCTAGTCTTACGAATAAACCATTTTGTTGTCTTTACTTAATATATCTACTTATCTTTTACATTAATTTATATTTTGTTCTTATATATAGTTTTTATGGTATAATTTATTCACTCGGCTTACAGGATAAATTTTTTATTTGCCAGCATTAAGAACTTGAAAACTGTGAGGGATAGGAAGTTGATTAAAGTTTTAAATACTGTAATTTAAGGACACGATTTTTAGGTATGTTTCTTTTCAGTATACAGGATGTTCAATTTAGTTGTCCCACATTGCTATTTCGAGAACTACGAGTATAAGAGCTACAAGGTTAGTTAAATTAGTAAAGAAATACCATTTTCTAAGTATATTACAAAACTATTAAACTTTTTTTTTTCGACCAGTGTTTCTCAAAATACGGGATCCATCTTTCTTATTTTAAATGGGAACCAATTTTTTTTTATTTGCTTGTTCGATTAATCATTTTTTCTGAATTCAAGGATTATAAAGTTCATTACCCTCAAATTAAAATTTTTTGACAAAAATTGACATTACTTTTATTAAAATCGCATAGGATCAGCGTGCTAGCAAATGATAAATAATTTTTTTTTTTTTACAATATAATTATATTTACGTATAATAATGAATCAAACACACAAAAATATTATGATTTTAATTAAACTAATGTCAATTTAATATGCATTTTTATTAAAAAAAATTTAATGTGAGGGTATTGAAATTTGTAGTCATTGAAAAATGGCATTTCTTTGCTAATTTAACCAAATTTATAGTTCATATTGTTCTCGAGATAGCAAAGGTAGTACAACTAAATTGAACAACCTGTATATAAAAAGGAATACATACTCACTAAACAAAAATGAACATGTAAAATTGACGTTTTTATACAAAAACAATTAATTTCATATTAGTAAAAGATTTTGTATTGATGTTAGAAGAAGTTTTAAATATAATATTAACAAAATTAGTGGTCATAAATGAATGTCTTATCCAGTATAGCACTCGCATTCAGAGATCCTGAGTTTAAATCTCCCTGAAGCTAAAAATATATGAACTTCTACACTGCGGCTCGTTGAGTCCGGATCCTGTATTGCAATTGGGATTAAGTTCCTGTTGTATTAAGTAGTATAAGTAAATAATACTGCATGTAAAACAGATATTACCTATTAATGAATTCAGTTTACAAATGATAGCTAGGTTATATATTTGTTGAAATCGACTCTCAAAGATATGCTATCTGTATTGTAGACAATAATTAATTTTTTTATATCTATAGAAATCATGGATAGAGTTCTTGGATTCAACTTTGATTAGTCATCGAGACATTTCAATTTAAAAAAAATTATTGCCAACATTTTGCGAATAAACATTTTAATTTCCGAAATATCCAATATCACTTACAACATTAATACTTCCATCACTGGTTAAGAAGTTATTGGTTGTATTAAAATATGATAAATTGGTATTTTGATCCGAAAATGTGTAGTCTTATTAATAGGTATATGAGATAGTATCAGATTTGTCACTACTCACTAGTGATTATCTATTACGAAGAATCAAGATGACAACATTACCGCAACAAATATTCCCTATGTAAGAATATAAGACGAGGAAGTTTGTTGTGTTATTTATTTTCTTTACACAAATATGATTCACAGAGTATTGTGACGATGTTTGTTACATATTAGTCATGTTATTTACTTTAGCTGTTCTATGCCATTCGGCTAAAAGCTGTCAACTCCTGAAATAATACATATTATTTATAAACATTTTAATTTAGGTCTGAATATTTTATTATATTGCAGACAGATTCATAAATGGGATTAATTTTGGAAATAACTAACATAGTTTTTATTTCAGATTAAAATTATTATTTACAAAACAAAATAAGATTTCTACTAAATTTGAAGTTACTTCAAACGTCATATTAATTGTTGTTTGCATAATTAACAGTTATTTTTGTAATTTATAAAAAAAATTAAAATGGTATTAAAACCGATATTGGCGGGTAATCTGTTTTACGGAACTGTCTGAAAATATTTACTTAAAAATCCTTTGAATTTTTTACGTATCGATATGATATGACTATTAATTAGAGAATGGTAATGAATATAACAATAATGTTAATCAACTAAGCCAAGTAAATTCTGTTTTACTTTTCTCTATTAAAATATTTATATTATTTCAAATATTTATTATAGAGAAAAAATTTGTAATAGGTACCACCAGGATTTGAACGTTGGATCTTTGGATTTCAGTCAAAAGCTCTTTTCAACTGGGCTATGATATTTACGAGTAGGTAATTCAATAAAAAAATAATTTTTTTTTTCTCTCTGTACGGTGTGGCAATCTACCGTAGCAGATTACGGTAAGTGATATATTTATGCGCAATAAGTGCGACTACCAGACGTCAAATAACATCCCATAATGATGTTTGAAGAGGGGGAGCCACGGGGTAATTATAATGTGGTAAAAATTGTTTATCAACTATGGGAATCCACAGCCTGACTCGATACCATTGAGCTGCCTACCCTTAAGTAATTTAAATCTAATATTATTTCAATTTTTTACTTTATTTTTGTTATTTACAAAAATAGCCATTAAAAATTGTATTCTCATCAGATTTCAATTATATAGGAACCTTAGCTTAGTATCTCAATTTGTCTGTCTACAACAAAAATTTGATTTCATCAATTTATTAATTATTTACTTAAAAATACTAATTAAATGAAAGAAGCAGCGGCTGAAGAAATGCTTGAAGTAGGAGCGGAAAATCATCCTCCTAAAACTTGCTGAAGAAGCTGTATATTTTTACGGAAAAAAAAGGAAAATTAAATCTTACACAATTTACTTTAATTCATATCTGCAGGTAATATCTCATCCTCGCGTTTCGACACCCACTAGCCGAATTAAGACGGGTCGAAGTGCGATCTCTTGTTGGTGTTGTTGGTGCTCAGGAGGGATTTTTATCGTGTTCTAATCAACCGACGCCCACCAGTAGCCGAGCGCAGAGCCGGTAGCCAGACGTGCAAGAAGTTGACAGTGGTTGTCATTATGTAGCCGAGCTGCTGTACTGCTGGCGATGCTGTGGGTAGGGCGCGCCCATTGAGGTTGTGTATGTGGATGTGGAATGATGTGGATCGACGCTTGATTGAAACTTGAAGTCTCGAAGAATGAAAAGAAAAACAGAAGATAGTGAATTATTTGGGGAAGTTAAATTCAGCAGGATTTGCAAGATCATAAAATTAAGAAGTATATAATTGCAATGGCTGGTATTATCAAACCTTTAAATGCACATTTATCGTTAACTGCAGTTTACATTTTGACAGCAATATTAAAATCCCAAAACTGATTTCCTGGATTATGTTAGTACAGCTGATTGTCAAATTCAAATATATCAAATAAAATATAATTATAATTTGATTGTCATTGTCAAACCTTATTTCACCTTCATTTATGAAAATGGTTATATACAATATAAATAAATAAATATATCATCACTCCTTCTATCCATTTCTGGGTATGGCACTCTGCATAGCAGACCTTGGTAAGTGATATGTGTGTGAAGTGCGGTCAAATCACGGCTTTCAAAGATGTTAGTAGAGGAGGAGCCACAGAGGTAATTTTTTTAATGTGGTGAAAGTGTTTGTCGGTTTTGGAAATCGAACCAGGGTTCTCAGGATCCACAGGCCGACTCGATACCACTGAGCTACCTATCCCATTTGTATTACATTTATATTTATATTTACAATATGCAATACCAAATTGGGCAAACTTTAACCTAAAAAATTAATCAGGAGATGTCATGTTGGTAGTGACGAGGTTTTTGCCAACTTAACATGGTAGCCAACTCAAAATATTTTGTCAATCAATTATTGTCACCAGGTATAATACATTTTATCATATCCTAATAACAAAGAATTTAATCAATATTCCTATTTAATCCGAATGGAATTTTTAGAGTTTTGTTTAAAGAAAGCAGGTTCGTTGCTTGATAGAGAATTTAAGTCTCCGATTGAATTATGTAAAATACGTGAAATCTAGATAGATTTTAGTATTGTTTTGAGTCCAAATATATTCATTTTAGTTATCCTTGAATGTAAACTGCGTTTAGTTATGCTTCAATGGTTAGCGCGCTCACTCTCATAAATAAGTGTTTAGTAGTGAAGCGAAGCGTAGTAAATAAATTAATTTAGATTAGGATATCTTTGCAATTTTAGATGTGTCAAAATATTATTTTTTAAACAATTACTACTGGTTTCTTTTATAGCTCACACAGGAGATTGAGTAAACTATAATGCTTGGCTCTGAAATAAATTTTCATTTCATTACCTTACCAAATAGGATAAAGCTAAAGCTAAAGGAGAACAAGAAAGAAAAATAAATTGGGATAAGTAATGAAAAAAAAAAGAAAAGTACGAACATAAATTAAAAAAGAGAATGAAAAAAAAATTGCCATGAATCAGTGATCTCTAAAGATATTACACGGATTTATACAAATCTACTATAACAGTGGTAATAAAAATTGCAAAAGATTAATAAAACATTATTTTAATCTTGCTAGAAGGCGAATGACTGATTGAATTATCAATTCTTAATGCATGCAGCAATAAAATATTTTATTATGATGAAAGACATACTTTGCTAGCTTCTGAAAGCTATGACAGCATGCATTATGTGAGACTAAAATTATTATCATGCAGATTTTAAATCAGAAACCTTAGTAGATAAGATAAATAAATAAAATAATAAAATGTAGCATTTACATAAATATCAACATGCGCCGTTGTTACAAATTCTTTTTGGGAAAAATGCTTGAAATAAAAGTAACAGAAAAAAGTTCTTTGTTCCTTTTCTTTAAAACAATATTTATCTAAATTCAATCGGAGATGTTTGGCAGTGATAAATATATTTTCCGGGCGTCTCAGTATTTTTTGAATATGTTATACTTGCTGTTCATATAAATAAAAAATAAATAAATATATCATCACGCCTTTTAACCATTACTGGGTGTGGCACTCTGCCGAAGCAGATCTCAGTAAGTGATATATTTATGCGCGTGAAGTGCAGTTACCAGCCGTAAAATAACGATCCCTAAAAATGTTAGTGGTGGGGAAGCCACAAGGATAATTTTAAATTGGTGAAAATGTTTTGTCGGCTGTGGGGAGCGAACTAGGGTTCTTAGAATCCACATGCCAACTTGCTACCACTGAGCCATTACCCCATTACTCGTATATATTTTCATAGCAACAAAAGCACTTGTAAGTTAATAATAACTATAGGTAATATTCAATACACTTGGTATTTTATAAGTGATAATTTCCCATTATCTGTTTTCTTCCAATCATATTGCAAAACATTTGAAAATTCAACCAATAACCAAAGTTTTATACTGATAATGTCCCATTACTAGTGTAACGTAAATATTTTTTTCAATTTGTTTCATTTTAATTTAAATAAATCTGTGAAATTGTCTAAATAAATGTGTAAAGAAAATAATATGTTTCAATCGGACTAAAAGTACTATTTCCAGTCTCATAATTTTGCCAGACTTCGCTATGCGTCGTCCGTAAAACCTTTATTATTCGATCCAGAAACTTGTATTTTTAGTACTAATGAAACGAATAACTATTATTTTTACTTTATGCAGTAAATTTTCGCACTTCCAGGAGTAAATGGCATATTTTTTTCTTCCTCTTCGAGGACTGAAGTGTCACTTTTAATCCTTGAAGGATTAATTTGAAATCACGCCGGGATTAAATTGACAGATAAACAAGTATTACTATAGCAATAAGTATATTATAAAACTCAAAATATTTCACTTTGTTTATGTTGTCTAAGTTACTTATAAATTAGTATACTGCTATCTCTGAGAATTATTTGTCAATATCAAAATTAATGAATTATTCAAAATGTATGGATGAAAGTGCGAAAAATAGTTTGTATACCACAGGACTAAAGTGCATATAATCCTTCAGGTGATTATTTCCGTTGGTTATGGCTCGTGAAATAAATTTTACCCCCAATTATGCACTTTATTCCTTTGGTATATAATATACTATTATTTATTTAGAGAACTTATTTTACCAAATAGCATGCGACCTTTCAGATATTCTCTAGAATATTGTCCCACGACTTCAAACAACTAATAGCGTTCCATTATTTAACTACGTTGTCATGGAAATAAGTGAATTAATAAGTGATAAATACATTAGTGCAATTATCGCGATAATTTTCTATATAAAAAATTAACAGTTTTACTCCAATTATTTTTTGGTTACCTAGCAGTTGCTAGGTAACCTAGTTAGGTTATCTGACATATCATGAACAAATGAATATGTTATTATAAGCATGTCAAAATATTAATTTTGTAAAATTTTTGTATGTTTTCGTGGGACAAGGTTCTTACCGAATGTAACACGTACCTGGCATATTCCCAGAAAAAAAATTCTCGCCATTCACTCGGGCTTTTGTTCCTTTTAGGAAATTTGCATTCGTCGTCGACTCGTTCACATTTCCATAGAAACAAAACCACTCGTGAGTTTAAAAAAATTATCGGTAATATTCAATGCATTAGTTATAAGTAATTATTTTTGACGTTTTTCAAAACCAATGAAATGCTTTATTGTATGTCATGTGTCTGCGTTTTAACCAATCCTTTCATTATTATACTGAGAATAAAGCTCTTGTGATTATTCCCGGAAATCATCTCTGTAGGTGCTTTTTTGTTTGTGACAAATGATAGGTAGTTGTCAAATAATTATTTAAAACTGGCAACGCGTCAAGTAAAATGTGCAAAAAGAATCGATTTAGTTGTATTTCAGATACAGAAATACACCAATAAATTTTAGAAACATCTTCCAAAAATTTATAAGTAATCAATCGATATGAACTCAATTCAAAATCTTTTAAGTTGGTTGAATCAACCTCAGCAGCTAAATCAAAAAATAATCTAATTAAATATAACTCGAGAGTGAAAATAAATTGAAAATAATTCTCCAGTATCTTTCTCAAACTTGATATTCTCACTCTCTTTTTATATTTTTACTGATAATTTTTTGCAAAATTATTTGAGCAAACTGACATTAGATAAAGTTTTACCATGCAGTTTGCTTTGTGGCTTCTAATTGGGATTAAATTACTGTTGTACAGAATAATAATGTATGATGAATATGAGTCCAGTGTATTTAAAGTCTGTGTTCTCGTCCAGCCGAGATTCGCGGGAGTAGCTCGTAGCAACCTCCTTGGATGTATATGTAAGAGTGAAGTAAGGCCAGTAGCCCTCGTGTGATCGTGTCTGAGACTGGTGTCTTAATGAGAGCCGGACGCGTGGCCATATATCAGAGCCGGGCTGGCACCGCACACCTTCATTAGTATACACATCGAGCCAATCACTTATCACGAGGGTGGCTCTTGATACCACACACACGAGTATCACACCGGAATCTGGGATCATTACGCGATGATGGAACTTGAACATGTGACAATATCGAGAAAAATTCACAATTAAGAATTAATCTGAACTGCTAATACGAGGTACTATTCAAAAGTTCCCGAACGATGTGTGTATCTTTTCTAACAACTGTAGTGCACCGATTTGCCGCCAGATTTCAGCACTAGTACATCTCCCAAACCCTCCCTTTCGTTTTCACAACATTTTGCGTTCTTTTGTCGTATCAGTGTGGTGATATCTGTGTTACTGTTTGTTGTGTTCTGCGATAGCGTAATGAAGTTTTAATAAATACAGTTAAAAAAAAAATGAGTTCGGAAACTTTTGGGTAGCACCTCGTATATTATCTACCTAGATCTGCAACTGCAGTGTTCTTTAAAACTAGGAATAGTTAAACGTTTGTTTTTTGTTATGTTGAATTTTTCATTAATTTCAATTTACGAGTACAATCAGCCTGATTATGCAAAAGAGTTAATACCAAAAAAGTTGGTAAAAAAATACGAGGACATCTAATTAACAATGGTTATTAACAAAGCAACCATTTTTTTTACAGAATCGGATTGTTTATTTGAGTAATAGAACTTCTTCGTTTTATTCATTTTTTTGTCCAAAATTTTTTATGGGGTTCTAAATTTATATATTTATTTATTTATGCTACTCTGGACAACAGGAACTTAATCCCAATTATAGTACAGGGTCCGGACTCATCGAGCCATAGTGTGGTAGTTCATATATTTATAGCTTCAGTGGGATTCGAACTCGGGATCTCCGGATTCGAATACCGTAACGCTATCCACAAAATCGTACTGCCGTACAGTATAATGATTGTACGTGATGTGAAATAGTATGTTAAATAATAAGTCAGGAAAGTGATATTTTACTTGACGAAGCGGTTGTTTGAAATACGAGGCCGCAGGCCGAGTATTTTAATCCGTTAAGCAACAGTATCAATTGCGAATTTCTAAAATTTATTGAAACGTTAGTTGCAAATGAACCGATATAACCCAGTATGAAACTGTAAAATGATCATGCGAAATTTTCAAATAAATTTTAGTTGGTTGGCGTGGTTGCAAGTAATATAAAAAATCACGATACCGAAGGTAAATAAATTTGCTGGAATGAACAAAATAAAAATTTGACCCGGAAAAACTTAACTTCAAATGGTACTTATTGTGATAATTTACAGAATAGAATATTTTATGATATTTATATTTGCATAAAAGTAAATAAAACATTATCTAGCTGTGAACAGTTTTCTTTCTTGTTTATCCGAAGCCAAACTAACAAAAGTAATGCTTCGATATGCTGTAAATTATCGATATAAGAATACTGTATATACCTGTTACAATTTCTGTTGGAGTACTACACTTTAATTCAGAATCAACAAAATCTTTTCTATTGAAGAATATGATTACACTATTTTGATCGTAGGTATTAGCTTATTTTACGTTAAGCTTCAAGAGCTACTTAGCTACAATTATAATTACTAGTATTTAAATACGTGAATCAAGATTACAACTAATCTCATATAAATATGAATGGCAGAGCTGGAGGCACTTATCATATCAATACAAATAATCATTTGTATCAAACTTAACATACTGTAGATATGTTAGTAGATAGCTGTTGATAATCTATATTACTCATACTTACATCATACAAGTTTGATTTTTATTTACGCATTGCGTAGTTTTACGAAGTAGTAAATAGCTCGTAAAAATACGTAAAATGCAAGAATGTTCATGAAGGTATTTAGAGTCAACTTTCTCACAGTTTTTCTAGTTGATAAATTGCAAATATTTTATAAATAAACACAGAATAAAAAGTGTTGAGTTGCATGTAATGTCAGTACTCGTACATTCTAAGCAAAATAAATCAAACTGCTGCGAGTGAAAGCAAGTAAAAGACGATCCTACCGTCTAATAAAACACTGCAAGGTCTGTCTGCGACTTTTAAACCAAAGAAAAAACCGTTCTAACTGCGCATTCCAACTCCTTGGTCGATAAAACTAATAACAATATAGTAAATAGCCTCCCATTCTGGGAAACTACCCAACTATGCTCTACTCTATCAATCATTACAGCAAGGGCGGATCCACGGAGGGGACCATGGGGCTATACCCCTCCCTGGGCTTATTATAGTTTTTTTAGTTTTTTATGAATTTTATTTCTATTTTAGTTTGATAACCCTTATAGAAATAAAATTGTCGAAAAACTTTATAATACTTTGAAACAACTCTGAAAAGCTTTCAAAATTTTGACAGATATTCCCCGAGCTTTTCAGACTATTTAAAATTAAAAAATTAAGAACAGAATACAAATTACATTCAAATATATATTCCACACAAATATTATTAACTCACCTTGCATATACAGCTATACATATAAGGTGGGTTAATAATATATGAAAATTATTTGAAATTAATTGCAATAATATTGTTGAATGAATTGTAAAAATTATTTTTATTTAATTTTAAAACATTGTTAAACATTGTTAAATTAAGTTATGCTTGAGAATTGTAAGAATTGTTTGTCAGTATTATATGACTGTAATATAAATAAATAATAAATATATCATCACTCCTTCTACCCATTACTGGGTGTGGCACTCTGCTGAAGCAAATCTCGGTAAGTGATATATTTTGCGCGTGAAGTGCGGTTACCAGTCGTCAAATCACGGCCCCCAAAGATGTTAGTGGTGGAGGAGCCACAGGGGAGCCACAGGGGTAGCTTTTGAAATTGACTGTAATAGTACTTAATAATCATACGTTTTAATAGACTTTAAACTTCTTAATAATTATTTACTGTTATCCTTAAAAAAAGGAAAATCTCCCCTCCTCCCTTGAAAACTTTCTAGATCTGCCCTTGCATAACAGTACGGGTAACAATTTTTACTGCTTTGGATAAATCACAACTCAGGTTGAATCGTCAGGTTCGTGGAAGGCATCGAGAGTTAGCGGGAAAGTCGAAAAAATCCTGGAAATAATTAATGATAGATGTAATTAAATGGATAATTGATGCTATGAAATTAGCGGTAGAGAAGTTTGATTAAGTGTTTCTTAATTGCCCATGGTGATGGCTCTGGGAGTGTGTCAGTGAAATGCTGACATGATACTTCGTTTTTATATTCCTTCTAAATGCAGCAAATGCGTTACTGAAAATACAGGATGATCTAGAATTAAAAAATATGGAATTACAAAAGTACTGATTTCAGTTTGAACCATTGAAATAATACTCCAATGGATTTCTTGTTATTATATGAACTATACAGTGTGTTCAGATCTATAGGGTCGCCATAAGGATAAATTCGGTCAAATAGGGTCATACATCAAAATAAAAAGGTTTACGATGTTTATAGTAGTGATTTCAGCCCGGTAAGTGAGACTTCACACTATTAGATACCGTAATGAAATATGACGGTTTTATATCGGTAGTTTGTTAGGTAACAAACCGTTCTTGACATTTTATTATAATTATTTTAAGAAATAAGAAAATTAGGAAAAAACCTTTCCATCACTTGTCACAAGTTCCAAAAATTAACAGCACGTTTGAATCAACTTATCAGGTCATCATCAAACGGCTGGTCAGTTCAGCTTTAACCATAGACGCGTTTCGTCCTTCCGGACTCATCAGTATGGTGTGATCATTTATCCAACTAGACCAACTGGGGAATAGTGGATTGTGATACCGTCTTAGCTGAACTGACTGATGTTAAAAAGTAACTACGCCGGTAGACATGACATGAGAGCTAAGAAGAAACCCGTGGTGCCATCTACCGACAGAATCGCAAAATGCATGATAGCAATTGAAATAAAATAAAGACAAAAAGTCAAATACGATGTGGAACTGAGTCTTAATAAATAAGAAAATTAGGAAAAAACCTTTCAGCTAAGACGGTATCACAATCCACTATTCCCCAGTTGGTCTAGTTGAATAAATGATCACACCATACTGATGAGTCCGGAAGGACGAAACGCGTCTATGGTTAAAGCTGAACTGACCAGCCGTTTGATGATGACCTGATAAGTTGATTCAAACGTGCTGTTAATTTTTGGAACTTGTGACAAGTGATGGAAAGGTTTTTTCCTAATTTTCTTATTTATTAAGACTCAGTTCCACATCGTATTTGACTTTTTGTCTTTATTTTAATTATTTTAAGGCTGCGCGCCTCGTTTTTAAATTTGTACACTCGCACGTTATCTTACACTTTCGATGCTTGTTATGTAATATACTATTGTATTATTCAATTACTGTTGGAATTTTAATTGTCCATAGATATTTCTACAGTGATGCAGAATTTTTAAAATATATTTCTTTCTTCTAGACATCAATTACCAAATTATTTTATTATATCAGTGGTTATAAGTAAGATTACAACGTACAGTGAAAGCTCAGTGTTTAACAGTTTAAAATCCAATTCAATTATTTAATAATGGGCACATAAAATTTATTAAAAAATGTTATTTGAAGAAACAAATAACAGGAAACAATAAATATGCAATATAAGTAATTTACAGTTTAAACAGCAATATAAATGCAATACTTAAATGATCACTTTGTGAATATATTCTCACTGATAATAATTCTTGGACTCTGAAAATTTAAAATAATATAATTTTCCATTAATTTTATTATTTTTTATATAATGTAGGTAATTTTTATTTCCATATGCAGAATTTGTGTTAATATTGTTTGTGAATATACCTACGACAAGTACGATTGAAACATAAGAAATCGCATTTAAGTTGTTGAGAACCGTTTTAATAACAGCTATACCCGTCTGTCTGATCCATTTAGAGAGACATTGCATGCAGAAATGAATGTATATGTTTACGTGGTTATTATTACATACTGGGTGTTCGCAAATTATCGAGTGTGCGATGCGAACGCGTGCTACATACTTTACTTGGTTTCCATGGTGATAAATCATTCGTATGTTTTCTCCTCATGGCTGTCTCTGATCCATGTAATCATGTCCGCGTGATTTATTTCGATTAATTATTAAAGATGGCTGAATCAGACTTCATGCATACGTTTACCAACTAGGAACACTTTTTAATGACTTGATACCAACATGGCGTTTCGCAAGAAATTTTAAACAAGTTATTGACAGTTGAAACACGAAAAAAGTTATGGTAGCAGCTTCTGTGACTTGAGAAGGAAACAGTTTTTGTTGTGCGAAGAATAAAATACAATATGAGATATCAACTTTTTGTAACTTAAGAAATTCATTATTTTTACTAAAAATTAATTTAAACTAATTACTATATATAAGTACTATGTTAATTTTAAACAAGTTATCCATATCGTGGCTTTATAGATCAAATGTAATTAAAATTGTATTATGTTGTTATACAAATTACACCTAACAAAATTAAATTCAATTTGAATAATACAGAAATAATATTAACAATTTCTCCCACAAAAAAAAAAAAAAAAACATTAAAATATACTAAAATGAAACATGTCACTTGAATTTTGATAATATTAAATTAAGTTAAAACGTCAGTTAAGAAAGATAAAAATTTTAATAATTAATATAATTTCTGTTTGCTTCTTGAGCGTAGCATGTTAGAGCTTAATTTGTGCTCTAATTTTGACGTGTCAGGCGATAACAACTATTTTATGCCCTTGGTACATACCTAAATAACTATTATCTGTTATTGTATTTCTGTTTAAATTCACTTGAATACTAAATAGTTAACATCTTACTCATACCATTTATTTTTATTTTGTCCACCTTCAGTTACAATTTTGGATATTACACGATAAAAATCAAATAAATAAATATAGCATCACGCCTTCTACCCATTACTGAGTGTGGCACTCTGCCGAAGCAGATCTCGGTAAGTTATATATTTATGCGCGTGAAGTGCGATAACCAGCCGTCAAATCACTGCCCCCAAAGATGTTAGTGGTGGGGGAGCCACAAGGGTAGTTTTTAAAAGTGTGAAAATTGTTTGTCGCCTGTGGGAATCGAACCAGGCTTCTCAGGATCCACAGGCCGACTTCATACCACTGAGCTAGCCACCCCATACACGATGTTTATACTATATCATATAATTAAAATTTGACAACACTTTTTGACAGATTTTTGTATTATTATTACTTGTTACACTGCACGAGAATAAAATAAAATAAATATATCACCACGCCTTTTACCCATTACTGAGTGTGGCACTCAGCCGAAGCAGATTTCGGTAAGTGATATATTTATACGCGTGAAGTGCGGTTACCAACCGTCAAATTATGACCCTCAAAGATGTTAGTGGAGGGAGAACCACAGGAATAATTTTAAATTGATGAAAATGTTTTGTCGGCTGTGAGGATCGAACCAGAATTCTTTGGATCCACAGGCCGACTTGATACCACTGTGCCATTACCCCACAAGAACAGAAAGTTAATTTGAATTACAGTACCTACTGCTTATAGTAGAATTAAAACCACTCAGACGCAATTGTACTTTTTTTGAATAAAAATTGATGTTAATTATATTTGAACGCGTAACCTCTTGCTTGAGACATTTTATCTTGGTTTTATCCACTGAACCATACTTGTCTGTGAGTTTTGTGTTTCATAGAATCTTGTGTCAATTTAGTTAAACAATATAGTTTTTCCGTTAAACAAATATGAAAGAGTACCGACGGAAAAATAATTATAATGACTTTATTTCATCATGGTATTAGCAGAAATGTGAAAGTAAAGACTTGAGATATTGATAGAATTCGGTAGCATTTGTTCTGGCTTCTGTGTTTTATAAACACGTGTCAAATTAAGCTAAATAGTTACCGTTACCGTTCGAACAACAAAACACGAAACTAGAAAACATTATCATAGATAAGCCATTAAGCAGTTTCCAAATAGGGAAAATCACCAATCGTGTTCTGATTGTACATTTTAATGAAAAATCCTAGTAGTCCACCGATTATATCTCGGGTTAATTAAAAAATAAATTCCTTCTTCCAAAATACAGTCTCACATTTTACAGTCATCTAAATTAGTGTATTTGTGATTATTTTATCACTCTGGCCGATACGATCAGCTGTCATTTCGGAGGCTGCATTTAAATAGACTTATTATAAAGCAATTAATGCTACATATTCTGTAATAGAATTACTTAGGCCTGTTATCGCGAGGGCTGGGTGAGGCTAACTGTTTTTGGGAGATTTTTTTGGCCGATCCATTAGTTGCGATACAAGCTTCGGTAGCCGACAGGTCGTGCTGCGGCTACTGTTGCTTGCTGCTGCTGGACTCGTGTTGTCTCGTCTGGGAAAGAACTACAGCCGCGCTCGCTACATGCGTCTTTAATATGTTTCCTATGTCTAAGTGTCAATGTTTTGCTTTATTTTGCTACTGGAATTAACTGATTGGAAGACAGTTTTCTCAATGATAAATTATCCATTGTGTTGTTTAACAACATTACTCAATTATTCATTTCTGGTGAGAACAAATATTTGGGATACCTAGTTACCACGCATTCAAAGTGTAATAAAAATTTTATTATTGTGTACGTATTTTAAAAGTACATTTTAACACATATTATTTTGAATATTTTAATGACTAGTTTAATCAATACATACTTACGTAATTTATAAAATATCCTAAAGGCTAAAAGCCTTATATTTGCAACATTTCATGGAAAATAAGAAATTAAAAATAAATATGCTGATTTTGTTTAAACTACATATTTATAAAATTTAAGAATAAATCATAATTCGTAAGAAATAATAACATTTTCTTAGTTTCATCTTTGTATGCTCATTTAGTATTTTTAAAATTGTATTTATTTTTAAATTTTTCATTAGTTCATTCTTATACAGAATGATCAAAAGGAATTGTTTCAGTTGGCAATACAATTCCGGAGATCTTTTTATTCCACAGTTGGCACAATGCCAGTTAAAGGCGAAAATGCTATTTGACATTTCTAATAAATACAAATAGGTTATGCCAGGAGTCTGATAGCTAATAGAATTTTTGACTTTTTAAGTAATAGAAATACTTTAGAAATAAATGTAATAATAAATGTACTCAAATTTAAATTTTAAATGTCACTGTCAACAACAGGAAATTAATTTATGTATAAGACTTACCAATTTCAAGTTTTTTTTCTTATTGCCAACTGTAACAATTCCTTTTGATCACTCTGTACTTTAATGCATATCGTGTGTCCCAAGAAATAGTGCAATTATCATTTACTTGGAAAATCAGTTTATTTTTCTTTTCAAAATATGTAGGACCCTGCAAACAATTATAATACAAATTGCGTATGATAGTACTAAACCTATTCACAAGTCTTATTTAATATAATGGGTAAAAAGGTGTGATGATATATTTATATTTAATTTTTATCAATTTTTTTGTCGGCTTAGGGAATCAAATCCGGGTTCTCAAATCCACAGGCCGACTCGATACCACTGAGTCACCTACCAAATATAGAACGAAGCTTGATGTTCGATGCCTTGGAGTCGATTAGTTTTCTTGAAATATGTTAACGTGAAAAACTTAGTTATGTATCAAATTGTGCTTTATTGTTGCTTCTGTTTAACAATATTATTTATACTATAAAATTTGTTAAAAAAAATTTTTATAATGTCTCAAAATTTAGAAGAATTCCAAAAGAATTAAAATAAATTCTGTGAAACGCAAAGGATTTGTGTCGCGTATAATAAACGATAAATAATTTACTTGTACAGTCAATAAAATGTATTCATCCAAATGACTGTCGAACTTTTGACAGTAATGTGCCATAAAATAAATAAAATTGATTCAAATTTGTTGATTAAATTAAGTTTATTATGGAAGTAAATTTAGTCTGTCCGTTATAATACTGGGCATTATTTAATTAATTAGGTATAAAATGTATTTTTATTTTTTGACATTGGCAGACTATTAGCTGTTTTATCGTACTATTCCAAGTGCTGCCAAATAAAATTTTGAATATTAATGATAATTCGAAAAGGCAATAAGAAAAATTATAATTATTCCTATTCGTCGTAGATTATATTTTTAGTTGTATAATACGAGCACCTATATGTATATGTTAAAATTTCTTTAAATGCTCAATAGTTATTTGTGTATTAAGAGCGTAAAGTGAATCTTTATTGCTCGTGCTCGGTAATTGAAGCGAGTGCTGCAATAGAGCGAGAAAAATAAAGATACTTTACGCTTGAGGCACAAACATAATTTTTTCTACGACTACACTTAAAAAAAAAATAAAAAAATAATGTGGGGCTAGTTCAATTCACGTTCCACCAATTTCTGTATTGTATGTAACCATGACGATATCAGTATCCAAGTAAATAATAAAAAAATTCTGTTATCAACAATCACTGTTTAAATAAATTTTCACACATAAATAAAAAATGTGCTCAAAAATCTCAGAAAATAATGATTGGTGTACTAACTGAAAATTCTAATGAGAGTATCACAGAATCTAATTTATCCCCAAATTTATCAAACACTATTACAAGTTCCGGAATAAATATACAAAACTAACAAACCTGCACTTTCAATTTTAACATCCCTCATCCTCATTACGTTGGCACTGCTGCCCAGCTGCGTTCAGATTCAACTTCAAATCATAGCGCAGCAAACTTCATGTATAATATGTGTAAAAGTGTAAAAATGAATCTAACCTATATTTTAGATTTTGTGAGTATTGTTTCAATAAATTAAGATTTCATCAACAATTTATATTTTTATAAGCGAGCGGTAAAGTATTTTACCGCTTGTTGCTATAGGAGACGCGCGGTAAAGTATTTTATTATTCGTTACTCAGTAACCATCATCTTTACGATGACAACTGAAAGCGTAAATATCAACTTTTCATTTTTTATATTGTCGTTCGCTTTCCTCGAAATTCGAATCTCGAATACGTTAATTACCTTGTGATAATTGCATTTTACGTGCGGGAGTACCTACAGCAATGTTCTTGTAACTTGAATACCTTATATTTTTTTAGATTACCGATGTTTAATTATCGTTCTAGTTGAGGTTTTAATAAGGCACAGTTTAGAATAAGTAGAATCAGATTAAAAAAGAAAGAAACCTTTCCCGGTTCAATTATGAATGAACGCTAACCTTGCTCCGTTAAAACAGCGTGCTAATGTGATTGCGTTGCACATTTTTTCTCGCAACCGAACACTTTATTAAGTTTAAACGTGCGGTTAGACTCTCGGTTAAAAAGCTGATTGGTAGACATCTCAAGCAAGCTGCAGGTAGCTCGTGATATCTAATGATCGCATGGGAGAGGCAGTGGCTCAGCGAACAACAAAACAAATCGAGCAGTGCATTTATCGCGGCGGGCATCCACGCTGGCTGGACACCAGTGCAGGGGGTAGAGGGACGCAGGGGGAGGCGTGCACGGTAGCCGAGAGCGCGACTTGCATCTCAATCACTCGCAGCCGGACAGACAACCAAAGTAGCGTCATTGGATGCTTACATGCAGACGACATACAATGAGGAATTATGTGGATGAGAATATTTAGATTGTGTTATAGCGAACATGAAACGAGCTGGGTATCACGTAAACCTATACGTTTTTATTCTACCTTCGGTAGGTTTCGACTTCACAGCAGAAAATTTACACAAAGAAGTTTAAAAAAGTAATATTAAATGTTATATTCAATTGTCCAAAAATCCACGGAATAGTAACATACCTACATAAATATACATCATATCCACGAAAAATATTACATAGGTAATTAATTGTGGAAAATAAAAATAAATATATTATCACAATTTGTACCCATTACTGGGTGTGGCACTCTACCGAAACAGATCTCAATAAGTGATATATTTATGCGCGTGAAGTGCGATTACCAGCCGTCAAATCACGTCCCCAAAGATGTTAGTGGTGGGGGAGCCACAGGAGTAATTTTTAATTAAGTGAAAATGTTTGTCAACTGTGGGGATCGAACCAGGGTTCTCAGGATCCACAGGCCGAATTGTGGAAAATAAGTTTAACATATAATAATAATTTTCAGAAATGAAAGCTTCAAATAAAATTTGTAGTAAATGAAATTCTCGAGGAAATTCTTGAACTACTACTAATAAATTTACCTAATTTGTCTCGTTGAACAACTGTATAAAAATTAGTTTTATCGATAAACTATGTTCGCTTTTCACGCTGAGCTCGACGAACATTGATCTAGAGTCACAAATGTAAGACAATAATTGAGAATTTTTCAAATTCACACTTCAGTTCTTTAAAAACTCTTTCTTCTGATACCTAATATTTTAAGTTTTGAAGCAGAATAAGTTAAATCAATTACCAATCAAAAATTTTCTTCTCTGTGCTTGAATGCTTCAAAAATGAGAAAAGTCAGTTTGGCAGTATACGCTGACAATAGGAAATAAATTTCTGTAAAAAGAATCATTCAAAACTATAGGATTACGAAAATTAAATATTTTTTCGCCTAAATTTGATGAATATTGAAGAATATTGAGATGCCTTGGACAACTATAGGTAAACAAAAGAAAAAGACCGACCGAGCGATCAACGACGGACGACAGAGGACTGAGTGACCGATTAAATGACCTACTAAACCAAAGACGGATTAGTCATCAAGATACTCTATCCAGAATTTCTATATAATAATTATATATGTAACAAGGGCAAAAAAGTGCATATTATAACCAATTCTGAGTTTGCTCTCAGAGACAAAGCGCATAACCGGAAAATACGGAATAGTTTTCTGTTAGCATATAAGCTATGTTCTAAATTTTTAGCTTTTGGATTTAAAATATCTTTTTAGTAGCTCGTTTGATATTTGTTATTCACTATTTCAATAGTACACAAAAATACAATTATGAAATCGCAGTAGGCTTAGCGAACGGGAAAAGTTTGCTGACGAGAAAAGTTAGAAGAATGTAAAATGTTACATTTTTCGTGAGGTCTACAGAAAATATATTTTCGATGGATAAAAGTTGACGAGCTAATAATATGTAAATAATAATTGTAGATATTCTAACACTGGTATGCATAGTCGTTCGCCCAGCGACGCGCTGAGGAAGCTCCCATAAGCGATACACTTGGCGAAACGCTGGCGAACCGCTGGCGCACGACTATGAATACTAGTGTTAATCTTCTTTTGCAATAAATACTACATGAGAATCATATTACAATGGTAAAAGTGATTTTAAATATAGTTATATGGAGTAGGTGGCACAGTAGTATCGTGTCGGCCAGTGGATCCTGAGAACCGTGGTTCGATTTATTTATTTATTTTTATTTTGAATATGAAAAGTTGAATAAAAATCTATTTGTGTAACGTTTATAATACATATTTCAAATAAAAATAAAATAATAATTCTATTCTAAATTGTATATAAATAAATACATAATTACAAACGATTTAAAGTAGTTAACAAAATTGGATACCTCAGGTATATTATAAATATGTTAGCTAATAAATAATATAAAGTACCTAGGTACCTTATAACATTTGAGCATTGAAATGCACTTAACTGTGGTAGTTACGAGTACGTAAATAAAAATAAGAAATAATTTGTACTTTATTAGTAGATTAAAATAGTGACCGTAAGGATTTAAATTTCAATGTTCTAAAGAAAAATATTGCATTGAAATCATAATTCAAATTATAAAAATTGTAATTACTGCGTTTTTTTAATTGGCTTTTTTTGTCAGATAAATGATTTTTTTAAGAACTTTGTTAAGCGATTGAAATAACGATCCTTAATCAATTATATCTAAAAGCAGTGGCGTGCGGTCCGCACCGGGCGGCACATATTTTGGGGCGGCATTTTTTATATTTAGTTTTAGTTGTAAAAAACAACTTATTCACTTCATAAGTTTACTATTCGATTTCTACGAATTATTAATTACTATTTGATTTTGAATATTTATCTTCATCGTCAAGTCAATGTAGGGTTGAATATTATTACGAAAAAATCCTTTATTACTGCTTAATTTAAATATGCCATCCAATGGTAAAAAAGTTCCCCACCTATAGTTTGTCTCAATTACAATTATTTATTTATGTTTATTAATTTAATGGGATAATGGTTCAGTGGTTTAGAGTTGGACTGTGGATCCTGAGGACCCCGGTTCGATTCCCACAGCCGACAAAAAAAATTAAAATTACTCCTGTGGCTCCCCCATCACTAATATCTTTGGTGGGCGTAATTTTACGGCTGGTAACCGCACTTCACGTACATAAATATATCATTTACCGAGATCTGCTTCGGCAGAGTGCCACACTCAGTAATGGGTAAAAGTCGTGATGATATATTTATTTTATATTTATTTTTTTAATTTATAAAAACCACCATTTGATTGACTTAGAAAGGGCGGCAAATTGGAGATCGCCCTTTGCGGCAAAAGTTCTAGGTACGCCACTGTCTAAAAGTAATATTCCGGTTACTTTGTTGTTACACTTATTTAAGAAATTATTAAACCTGAGAGTATTCTACATATTTTATTCCTGAAATTTGTTTTAGTGCGGTAGGGTCTACTAGAAATACTGGTAGATTCAAACAAAAGTCGATCGCAATAAAGTTGATGAAACCGCATTCTGCGTTACAAAATAATTTGTCACAAGAGCAGAAATCAAAAGATTCCGGTCCTTAATCGGCAACTAAACAATTTGTTGACACAAAAACACAGTCTACAACAAAGTCGACAGGAAAGTGCAATTTAGGTTTGCGGCAACCACGCTGCAACGTTTTTACTCACTCTAAACTGAAGAGCATTGAGCTATTAAATCAATTACCAGCACGCCGCCCGTTATTATACTGTCGATGACTTTCCAAAAATGCGGATAAAACATTCCGCTAAATAATCACTAATGCTCATCTTTTTCTGGAAGAAATAATTGAAGCATTTCGAAGAGATACAATTAAATACAGGTAATTTGCGGTGTAATATAACTAAATAAAAAAATATATCATCACGCCTTCTACCCATTACTGGGTGTGGCACTCTGCTGAAGCAGATCTCGGTAAGTGATATATTTTTGCGCGTGAAGTGCGGTTACCAGCCGTAAAATCACGGCCCCCAAAGATGTTAGTAGAGGGAGAGCCACAGAAGTAGTAATAATGAGGTGAAAATGTTTGTCGTCATTGAGAATCGAACCAGGGTTCTCAGGATCCACAGGCCGACACGATAACCACTGTGCCATCTACTCCATTAATGTAATATAGAACTGTCACGTTTGTCAATTTGACATCAGATATATATTTGCAAATAGAGTTTCTGAGTTTTAGAGATTTTTTTATTCGTAAGATTATTTGTTGACGTTTAAAAACAATGAAATATTTTAACATTATCGCATGTGTGCGTTTTAGAGAATCTATTATTAGGGTGGTTGATTTTCACCGAAATTTGAATTTCTGAATGTTCGAACATTCGAATGTTTTGAACTTCGTCAGAAAAATTTCGAACCTACGAATTTTCTAATTTTTTGAAGCTTCGAATTTACGAATTTTCAAATTTTTCAAAGCTTCGAATTCTCGAATTTTTTGCCACTGAATTAACGCCATTTGTCATCTCCAAACACGCTCACGCATAATTCGCGTAAAGTCGGCCACGAATTAAATAATAAACTCGGCGAAGTATTCTGCAAAAACTCTGTAAGTTTAGGCGTCTTAATTAAGACATCTATTCTCTTATCGCCCATCTAAATGCTATGATCTTTTAGTAAAACGTTTTAAAATGACAATAAAAAGGATGCAAAAAAGTCTTAATCAAAACGTTTTTGACAGTGTAGCGAAATTTTAAGTTTAAATTGAATTAATTTGGCAAATAATAATAATTAATAAAAATTACTTGCGAATTAATACAAAACTCTGCACATGAGTTTATTCATATCAACATGCCGTGTTCACGTTAGGATCCAGATTCACAATTCGAATAATTCGAAAATTCGTAAATTCGGAATATTAAAAAATTCGAAAATTCGAAAATTCGGAATATTCAAAAATTCGAAAGTTGAAATTTAAATTCGAAGGTTCAATAAATCCGAACAATCGAAGTCTCGAATATTCGTAAAATCAACAACCCTAATTATTATAGTAACTATTGCCTACGACTTTAAACGAACTATAGTGTTTCATAATTTTATCACGTTTGTCATAGAAATGAGTGAATTAATAAGTGGTAATTGCACTAGTGCATTTATAGCGGTAATTTGCACTAGTCCAATTATTGTGATAATTTTCTGTATACAAAATTTACAGTTTTACTAGGTTGTCTGATATACACATAATGATCATATGAATATATTTTTATAAGCATTTCAAAATATTAATTTTGTTAATTTTTTTATTGTTTTCATGAGGCAATATTCTTACCGAATATAACATGTGCGTTGAATATTCTCAGAAATTTTTATTCGCAGTTCACTCGGGCTTTTGTTCATTTTAGAAAATCATCACTTGCCTTTGACCCGTGAATATTTACATAACAACAAAATCACTTGTGAGCTCAAAAAAATATCAGTATATAAGCTGTATTCCATTTGCCACTTGGTTCACTTAAATCAGTTCAGATAAATTCGACACCTGACTAATGAACTGAATTAAGTATACTGATGAACTTATTGGGGTGAATTACTTCAAAGTAAATTAAAATCTGTAATTCTAGTACTGAAAATACAGTCAGCGAAGTAATCTAACGAAATAAATATAAATGATCTGGTTCAGTAAATGTAAGTTAGATCTGATCCAAATGGCAAATGGAATACGCCTTATATTATAAGGGAGAATAAAACTCTTGTAATTAGTCTCGAGAATAATGTCAGATAGATTGCTGCCAAATAAATATTCAAAATTTTAAATATATAACAAGCGAAAATAGTGTGCTTTGAGAGGAATATTTGCTGAAAAGTAATTTGAGAATAATTTATTTTTTAAAATAATTATAATGATAGAACAGAGTCTGATATACATATCAAATGTGGAACCTATCACTAAGATAAAATAGTTGAAATCATGCGTCTGATAAATGTGTTTCTTAATTAAATAGAATTTTTTGCGCTACCTACTCACTTTTCTATAGTTACCGATCTGAGAGTAGTTGTTTCAAACAATACAAAAAAGACCGTTGTGTTTCGAATCGAATTAAAATCCCACTCAAGCTAAAATTATATGAACTACCACATTACGGCTCGGTGAAACCGAATCCTGTACTATAATTGGAATTAAATTCTTGTTGTACAGACAAATATTTTCACCCCATTAAAATTATCTCTGTGGCTTTCCCTCTACTAGGGTCGTTGATTTCCACCGAAGTTTAAATTTCTGAACGTTCGAATTTTCGAATTTTTTGAAGCTTCGAATTTACGAATTTTCGAATTAACGCCATCTGTGATCTCTAAACACGCTCACGCATAATTCGCGAAAAGTCGACCACGAATTAAATAAACTCGGCGAAGTATCCTGCAAAAACTCTGCAAGTTTAGGCGTCTTAATTAAGACATCTATTCTCTTACCGCCCATCTAAATGCTATGGACTTTTAGTAAAACGTTTTAAAATGAGAATAAAAAGGACACAAAAACGTTTTAATTAAAACGTTTTTGACAGTGTAGCGAAATTTTAAGTCTAAATTGAATTAATTTGGCAAATAATAATAATGGGATGGCTAGCTCAGTGGTATGAAGTCGGCCCGTGGATCCTGAGGTCCCTGGTTCGATTCTCACAGGCGACAAATTTTCATAATTTGAAAAAGCTATCCCTGTGGCTCCTCCACCACTAACATGTTTGGGGGCCGTGATTTGACGACTGGTAACCGCACTTCACGCGCAAAATATATCACTTACCGAGATCTGCTTCAGCAGAGTGCCACACCCAGTCATGGGTAGAAGGCGTGATGATATATATATATTTATTTATTTATAATAATAATTAATAATAATTACTTATGAAATAATACAAAATTCTGCAAATGAGTTTATTCTGAAAATAATTCATAACACCATGTGTTCACGTTAGGATCCAGATTCACAATTCGAATAAGTCGAAAATTCCTAATATTCTAAAATTGGAAAATTCGAAAATTCGGAATATTCAAAAATTCGAAAGTTCGAATCTAAATTCGAAGGTTCAATAAATCCGAACAATCGAAGTTTCGAATATTCGAAAAATCAACAACCCTACCCTCTACTAACATCTTTGGGTGCCATGATTGGACGGCTAATAATCGCCATTCGCGTGCATAAATATACCTGTATCACTTATCGAGATTTGCTAGTCAGAGTGCCATATCTAGTAATGGATAAAAGGTATAATTAAATATTTACGAGAATTTATATTATGCAAATACATGATGAATAAAGACAGATATATTTTCTATATCGTTTTAGAATGATTTTCATGGTCCAGTTTACATTACATTACATTAAACTCTAAACTAAAGTTTGGACATTATAATGTTTAACTTTATATTTTGGGTTTATCAAGCTCTTCAAAACTAAAGTTAAAACTATAAACTTAAATCTTAATCCGAAACTCTTATTTGAATGCATCTTTAGTGCATCAATTTATTCATGTTAATTTCTTTCCTGAGTGTTGCCAAGCAACGACAACTTCGTAAATAAAAGTATGGCCAATGAAAACGAACGCCTTTGAAAAGCTACTTAGATAAATAATTCAGCTTTTCTGTACGGAATAATTGAAGTAAGTTGTAGAGATACAATTAAATAATGCAGGGGAATGAGTATAAAACTATTATATAGTTGGTTACGTGCTGACAGCAGGTCTGCTGGGCTAATCAGCCGACAATTTCCATGTATGTCGCGCCTCGTGCTGGGCTTAGAGCTGCGCTCGTGGCCGGAATAAGGATGCACTGCCACCCGGACTTCATAGCCGGCTGTCTCACTGAAACCTACATCACTGTTGTAAAGTCTTTGTTCTGTGTAAACCGAATATCCCACTTCCATTGTAAATACAGACATATTAAATAAAACACGGTTGAAAGAAAATGTTATTGCGGCTGTTAATATAGGATTATTATTTAGTAAATAAACATATATTATAAAGTTTATTTCTCACTATTAAATCTTTGTTACCTTGGAAACGGCGAATATAAATATAATTTTGATAAAATACCTCATTTCCTAAATTATTTCAATAAATATCTAGCAAACGGGAGTTAGTTTTATACATTTTTACTTAAATCTTATTGTTTTGATGTGTAAAATGATTTGATATTAGATAAAATATCTTTAACTTCGGTGTGGGGATCACCTTTTTGTAAATTAAATTTTTTCCGAAAGGAACTGAACTTCTTAACTTCAATTAATGTTTCAAATAAAATAGAACATTTAAATTTCCGACTCTTTAACTTACAATCTTTTTCTCCAAAATAGTTCATAAGATCATTTTAACATATCACAGCCTTGCAGTTGTGAATATGTATTGAGAAAAATTACTTACCTGATGTAAAGAAAATGAAATAATTATTTTGTACAGTTAGTCATAATTATTATGGGATGGCTAGCTCAGTGGTATGAAGTCAGCCTGTGGATCCTGAGGTCCCTGGTTCGATTCCCACAGGCGACAAATTTTCATAATTTGAAAAAGCTATCCCTGTGGCTCCTCCACCACTAACATGTTTGGGGGCCGTGATTTGACGACTGGTAACCGCACTTCACGCGCAAAATATATCACTTACCGAGATCTGCTTCAGCAGAGTGCCACACCCAGTAATGGGTAGAAGGCGTGATGATATATTTTTTTTTAGTCATAATTATTTTTTTATATGGTTTTTATCATTATTTACAATAAATAACTATATTTAAGGCTAAAAAAATCATCTCCCAATAATTAATTATTCCAATCTTTCTCTTTTAGTGACATCATAAACATATTCAAAATTTGTCATGATATTCTCTGTGAAATGAAGAAAATTTTCTTATGCGCGAAAGTTGCAAAAAGGGCATTAATTTATATCATCGCCCTAAGATTAATATTTACTGATAACTAGTAGATTATTTTAGTAAGCCAACAGTAATATTGTAAGGTAGTAATGGACAAAAGGCTTGAAGTTGTATATATATTTATTGAAGAATTACAACGACGTTTCGGCCAAGGTTATGGCCATCTTCAGGTCAAACAACGTTAAATAAAACGAAAAACAACAAACAAAGGTTGAGTTACAAATACTTATTTAGGGCGAACATATAACAAAAATGAAAAAATAAGTACGAAGCTACATTGTCAAAAAATCATGAATTTAAATTTATATGTTCGCCCTAAAGAGTCAGATAGTCGACTATCTGTTTGTTGTTTTTCGTTTTATTTAACGTTGTTTGACCTGAAGATGGCCATAACCTTGGCCGAAACGTCGTTGTAATTCTTCAATATATATATATATATATATATATATATATATATATATATATATATATATATATATATATATATATATATATATATATATATACAACTTCAAGCCTTTTGTCCATTACTACCTTACAATTTAATGATAACATTAATTTAAAATAAATAACGTAGACTACTATTGCGCCAATTACAATTAACATCCCAAGTGATCATCTACTGAAGATTTATTATTTCAAAACATCACGTCTTTTAAGACATATCTTAAAAGACGTGATGTTCTAACATAAAAAATCTTCAGTAGATGATCACTAGGGATGTTAGTTGTAATTGGCGCAATAGTAGTCTACGTAAACTATACTTGTCTATTATTTATCGTATTTACTGAAAATTAGTATGTTTTTTTTTACACTTATGGGTTATATTAAATGTTTACGGATAGAGTTTCCAAAGTAGTAAGTTATGTTTACAAAATTAAACATTTCTACATACTTTGAAAATGACAACTCTGACAACTAAAAACTTTTAAAATAATTTACAGATATATCTAAATTTTAATTTCGTTATTGTTCCGATTGTTCGAAAAACATATAACTATTACAATTAGTACATATCTTACTGGTATCGGATATATTGAAGATGTACACTGGTATGCATAGTCGTTCGCCCAGCGACGCGCTGAGGAAGCGCCCATAAGCGATACACTTGGCGAAACGCTGGCGGACCGCTGGCGAACGACTATGAATACTAGTGGTAGACTTTATCCTCTATTCTGTAACTATCATTATCTGTTACTGATCGATAAGTTAATGACAATCCTTATTTTTTCATGATTACTCTATATATTATCATCATATATTCTTTTATTTCTATTTTACTTTAATACATTTTGATTTTGTACAAAAATACTAATACAAAAAATATAATTTATCGCCACATTTTTTACGGAGCTGTCATTATATTATTTTTTTCAATAATAGCTACGTATATTAGTAAACAAAATGCATGAATATAACATAAAAATGCCAGGGTAAATTCTCTTGGTCGTAGAATACCGAAATTGTGATAATCTGAAACATAACCATGATTTTTTTTTATTAACTTATCGATGAGTAACAGATAATGATATAGTTTCAGAATATAGGAATAAGTCTTGATCTCCAAAATTATCTTCAATCGGTAGAAAGTGCTTATGTCCGTTTGCACCAACGAAACTTTAAGTTTAAGTTTAGCTTAACCTAACAATATCGCACTAAATGTTTAACAGCAATGTAAATGTCATCATATGATATTTTACTTCGGTTTGCTTTTCATTCGTTTAAGTCAGACATAAAATTTTAGTTGTTTAGTGCAAACGAGTATAACTGCATTTAATCTTTTGAAAATTTTGTTAGTAATTAGGTAATGAGATATATAGAAAATCCTGCATGTGAGATTCTAGGGATATGCCAGTTTGTACAACGCTAAATAAGAAGGCAATGTCGTCTTAGAATGCTCCAGCTCAAACAATACCCTAAGTTAGCTTCAGCGTCTTGAATGCTGAGTGTGCATGGTGCAGGGCGCATGATGGCTCGTTAATTCCTTGGCGGTGGCAGCGGCGGCGGTGGCTGGTAAGTGGCGGTTATCGCGGCCGCTATCTCTGGTCAGCAGCGGCTACTGCTGGCCAGCACCGCGTGCTCGAGATAGCGGCTAATGCACTGCTGCTGCGCTGCGGCTGCAACAACATCACTGACTCGGTGGCGGGTGGATGAGGATGTCGCCAAACGCCCAGGAACGGACTTCGCATTGGAGGAGGATAGGATAGTGGATCAAGGACTAGAACTAGGACAATTGTTAAGAATCAATAGGTGACACTTTATTTGTACAGCAAAATTCTTTCCTGCTACAATTTATAGTAGATTTCGGAGTACTCTCTAATTTGTACAAAGGATTAAATGTACGAATCATGAATTTATTGGTCAAATTTTATCGGTACATGTAACACAGAAAAATCGATCAATTTGTTTAAGAAAATAAATTGATGAAATAAAACATATTCTCATTCAAGTCGATTTATTAGGAAATATTTGTTTAATTTTTCAGTGCAAACTCTACAGTATTTGCCAATATAACCTAAATTAGAAGGTTATTTTTAGTAAATGACATGATTTCGGTGCTTAATTCCTAACATAAGAATCGAAACTAAAAAAAATATAACATTTTAGTTGATAATATTATAGATACAAAAATGAAAATTGCACAACTAACTCTTTGAGAACGCCATAACTATTCAACTACGAGTATAACTGGTTGGATTGTTGACGAGAAATGTGTCTAGAATTATGATGAACGGAAAATAATTACTGCAAATAAATTTTAGAATTGAGTACCTACGAAAAGTAGGAAAAGAGAAAGATAAACAAAGATTCAAGATAGACAAGTAACACTTGAATAAAAAATTCTAAACTTAAAGAATTAATTAAATTAAACATTAGTTGAAGAAATTCATAACACCTTCACATAAATATCTTTCCTAACATTGAAGAGATATTTATTTATTTATAAAAATCGCAGGGAGCCAAATCTGGAGAATATGGTGGATGACGAACCAATTCGTAGCGCAATTCATGCAATTTTGCCATTGCGACTGCGGACCTATGCGCCGGTGCGTTGTCCTGATGGAAGAGCACTTTTTTCTTTGCCAAATGCGGCCGCTTTCGCTTCAAATCGGCATTGAATCGATCCAACAGCTCTGCATAATATACGCCGGTGATCGTTTTGCTTTTTTCAAGGTAATCGATATGGACGGTACCGTGTGCATCCCAAAAAACTGTCGCCATGACTTTGTTGGCCGATAAGCCCACTTTGGCCTTTTTCGGCTTCGATTCGCCAGGACAAGGCCACTGTTTCGACTGTTCTTTGGTCGCTGGTGTGTTGTGATGGATCCATGTTTCGTCCACGGTTACGAAACGGCACAAAAAGTCCTTCTTATTGCGCTTGAACATCGCCAAACACTCCTTTGAACTTATCACACGGTCGCGCTTGTTGTCAACAGAGAGCAAATGCGGCACCCATCTGGCAGATAGCTATCTCATATCCAAAATTTTATGCAAAATGTTCCGTACCCGTTCAGTTGAGATGCTCATAGCCTCAGCATCCTCGTGCACTTTAACTCACCGATCGTCCAATATCATACCATGGATTTTATCGACGATTTCTGGCGTTGTAACCTCAATTGGACAACCAGAACGTTCGGCGTCCTTTGTGATCATACTACAACAACGAAAATCAGTAAACCACTTGTGAATCGTTCCAATCGATGGTGAGGAGTCCCCATAATGTTTAACAAGCGATGCTTTGGTTTGGCGAAATTCACTTTTTTCCATGTTTTCAAAAATCTTCAAGGTTGCTTGCTTTCGATGGGTGTCAAAACAGAACAGAATGACATGTCAGTCTGAAAATTTTAATGCGTTCTAGTTAAAGATGGTACATTACAAATATCACATGAGATGTGCGATTGTGGCGACATCTGTTTTATTTTTCAGGGACTTTTCACCCTGCCCTCGTACTGTTGTACATAATCGCTTCTTTTGTATTTATTCCTGAGTAGAGTAATTTTTTTTAGAAAAGTCTGTAAAAATGTGAATTTCTTTTCTAAAAATTACTAAATGGACGTAAGTAATAAAATAACTCTTAGGACTGCAGTTTTAATGGCTTTTTAATAATTGTCACAATGCTGATATTTTGCTGCCAAATGCATTTTCTTCCGAGCAAAACAACATGTTATGATAACATTTTGAATTGTTATGACTTTGGCCTAAAGGCTGTAAGAAGAAGAAATAACACAGGTTAAAATATTTTAAACTTGAAGAGATACATCGTGGAAGACAAGACTAGCAACCAAGAAATAAAAAACAAGAATGGCTATACCAAGAAGGCATTCAATCACTATGTGGACAATTGAGTCAAAGACCAAAGGAAAACGTTGCCGAAATGTTTAGTGTGGAGCGTTCCATTGTACGTGGCAAAGACTTTGATTATAAGAACTGAAGAAGGACGAAGGCTAGAACCACTAGAGATGTGGATATGGAAAATAATGGAGGAAATTAAATGAGAACAGAGAGTAAATGAAAAGATAAGGAAAAGAAACAAGAACTGGATTAAAAATAGTGTAAGAAGAGAGTGTTTGTTGAAAAATATTAGAGAAGACATGATGAAGGGTAAGAGATGATAAGGCAAAAGAAGATATGAGAAGAAGGTATCAGATGCTTGATGACATAAAGGTTGCAAGAAAGTATGTATACATAAACAGCAAGATTCTCAAAAAAGTTTTATCTAATCCTGAATTTTAGTTTAGCTAAATTAAGCTAAACCATATTCTCAACAAACTTTATATAAGTCTAATATAATCTTGTTGCCATTTCGTTTTCGGAAAGTGATTTGGATTAACTTTTTGAAATCAAACTAGGATAAAATTCACTAATACAACATTTAGGATTAGTTAAAACTTTTTTGAGAATCGGGCTGTAAAAGATTAGCAGAAGAGAGAGAGGAATAAAAAAGGAGAACTATACCATGCCATTTGGCAGTATAACTGACTGACTAAAAAATATCAAGTTAGCACCGAAACGTCGACATTGTGACAATAAATTATTTAAAAACTTTTCAGGCAGATTTCCTAAGAAGTTATTTTATTATTTTATTAGGCTTCATAGAAGTATGTAGTTTAGACACTATAAGCATAATAAAGACACCATTATAACAATTAAAAATTGATTACTTGATACTCCGGCCCTGCTTCCTCCAGCATCACCTCAGCCTCAGCTGCATCTTGTCTCCATGGCTCTGTGTCTGGCGTATCTCGTGTCGGTGTGTGTGTGTGTGTGGTGTCGCAGCAGCTACCGTGTTACTCGTACCAGCAACTTCTCTCTCGTATGCTAATTCCCCCATCCTCCCTCTTGGCCGCCCTCTGCCGTACGCTCTGACACCGCATGGCGGGTTATTAAAACCGGACCGCGGACCGTGGCTACTGCAACACGCCGGCCCGTGAGATGATTCAATGAGGTCTCCTGCAACGTGCGACTAGTCCCTACGTGTCTGTAAAGAAGAACTGAGATGATGAAAAGATAATAGTAACTAATATTCTGGAATAGTATGAATTGCAGAGCCGTAACTAGATATTTTTGCGCCTGATGCAAGGATAATATCTAATCAAAGCATGTTGATTGCACCGCCAAAAATAAAAGCAACGCGAAATATAGAAAACAAATTATATCATCGTCAAATATTTAATCTGCTGCTATTTATTTAAACAAACAATAACTTTTAATTTTTGCTGGTGAAACTGGTCACAAAAGTCATAATTATATGTCATATTGAATACCTGGCATTGCTGTCAAATATTTGATTTGCTTTTATTTATTGAAACCAAAATTTAAAATTGCAATTTTGTTGGTGCAGTTGTTCATTTTATGTAATAGGTACTATACTTTACACACTTTTAAATTAGTTGCTAGTTAGTGTGTAGGTACAACTTTGGGATAGTAAGTTCAAACATCGCAGATTTATATAACAATAAAAGAATCTGAGTGATTCATATTTTACTATAAGCTATGTTCCCTCTATTGTAATTGGGAAGAATTTCCAGTTATACAGAATTTATAACAAATAATACATACATATCTTCACGCTATATCCCATCAAATGGGGTAGCACGAACCCTAAAATTACTCATAAAATATTCACTCATTACATTCATCAAATAATCAGCCAAACATACCACCCTCACTTTAACCACATTCATAGATCACTCCATAAAGACTCTTAATAAAAAGTAATAGTTATAGAAAATTATATATTCAAATTTAACTAGCTGTACGAATAATAATAAATAATATAAAGCAGTGGTTTTGAAACCTTTCGGAGCCATGACTACATTGGAGCCAAAAATCATAAATAAATTCTTTCGTGAACTTGTCATGTGATCAAAATTGCAGTTTGTAAAAGGCTGATTTAATCATGTACATTACAAATACAGAACCACGGTTTCAGAAATTAGTAAAAGATATTTTTTCGTTAAGAATTATGGTATAGTTTCTCAGAAACTTTGATTATATTGGTATAATAGTTTTAGGCATTAATTGTGTTTTACTATCAATCTTGGAATTAATTTCTTTGATAACAAATTGCGCTGCTGTTACATATTTTTTTTAAATAATTTTTCCTTCTTGTCGATATGAACTATCAAACGAGTTAAATTTAACATTGTTGTCAAATACTCGATTTGATATTTTTCATTCAATTAATTCTTAAAATTTAACCACAGTCTACAAACAAGTTATTTCAACCCTTGGTATACATATATACAAATAACTATTGTTAATGAAAACAAAGTATGTCATGACAGAAAAAAAATGACATATGCCTTATTTCATAAAGTCAATGATGTAACTGTATTTCTAAATGAAATGGATTTTATTTGATTGGTTCTTTGTTAAAGATTGGTGATACTTTGTAATTTTTGTTTAATGGTAAATTTATAGGCCTAGTAAGATGACTGAAAGTCGAGTCCAAAATTGTTAATACAGTGTTTCGTATAGGGGCGTAGCTCAGATGGTAGATCGCTCGCTTTGCATGCGAGAGGTACCGGAATCGTTACCGGACGCCTCCAAATTTATTAATTTCTCACTATTAATTTAGACAGAAGTTGCTACATTAATAATCTATTTAATCAATGATTTCCTTTTCTCTTTCAAGCAGGGTCGTAGACTACATAGGTGCATAGACGCACAAACACTCACAGGAAGGAAAAGTATGGGTGCATTACATCCCGGCAATCTTTGAATTTGTAAGTAATTTGTTTTACTAACAAAAAATCTCTTTTACTTCATTATAGCCAAAGATAATATATATTCTACTCTAGATGGGAAACTGTAATGTTAAAGGCCGGCGCACTCTTTCAACGCCATCTCTTGGTTGGGTCAAGAACTAAACTAGATTTAAAAGCGTAGCCGGGAATTTATATTATATGAAATATATATTTTAGTCACATAACATACAACTTTTTAAAGAAATTGTGAAGTACATGAAAATAACTTCACAATTTCTTTAAAAATTGTACATTATGTGACAGAAAAATAAAATTTTTCATTCAACAAAAAATGCAACAGTAAATTAGTATCTATATTTTATTTGTAATATTTTTAATTTTACAATTATAGCACATTTTGACTTTACTTACTAATGTATCATCGGTATTGACCATTCTTCTCTTCCTTATTATTATACTGTCTATTTCATTTATATAGTGATGCAAAATTAAAATGGATATTATCGAATCCATTACAAGTTCCTTGTGATCAATACATTATGGAATAAAAATTAACATTTTCTCTCACAAATGATTTTAAATGTTTGACAAAATTGCTTTTTTCACTATTTAATTTTATAAACTGTAAACTTATGTCTTTAATAGTTGTAAACGCTGTTACGATCGAAAATGAAGGATATTACAGCCTGGTAATTTCGTCATATTCGACACTTTTTATAAATTACGGGTGCTCGTACTATCCATCAAACGAAACTCGTCCATATCCAATATATCCAATCACTTGTTGAAACGAACCAAATCCTTTCCTGGATTAGGAAATCGATGATAGTGGACATCTGTTTAAAAAAATTACAAATTTAAAGGATATAATTAGCGAATAACTACAATCAACATAAGAAAAATGTATCTGTTTCTGAAAATCGTGTTGTTGTGCATATTTGGAGGGATCAAGTATATTAAAATCTACAGAATAATAAAAAATACTTACCAGTAGCCTGACATCCGACGATGCAGCACTTTGTACTCGTAGAACGTAGAAGATATTACAGTTTGTATAGAAAAATACACCAAATGACAACAGTAATGAAACACAAAAACCGTTGACTAAACTAAAAGAATATCTGAACTAGAAAACGTAAAAACGAACTTGTTATAGAGAATTTATGAAAACGAATGGCGGTTGATGGCAGAAGACTCTAACTTTAGCGTCATCTGTTTAGCCAATAAAAACACACTTCTGAATTATCATCTACAATACTACGTGCGGCCATCTCTTGGTTGGGTCAGGAATTAAAAACAGTGCGCAGCTTCGCTCATAAGACTTTCCAGTGCCTGATTATAGCCTTGGATACGTATTTTACTTGACAGGATTTGTAAAAACCTACTTTCCATATTAAAATTGGTCAGGAAATTGGACACTTTCTTGCCGGTTTCAGAAAAATGTAATTTTTATTTGCATTTTTTTAAGACACCGATAAATTACCAGTCACTTTATTCCAGTATAGATACAATTGACAAAACTTTAATTTTCACTTTCGTTCGACAGATATTCCGCCTAATGGCAGAGTCTTTCTCTCTCTCAAATATATTTGTGTCGAATTGTGCCAAATGCTCGCTCAATAGAGCGTATAAGTAATTAGAAGAGGTCTCGCTGTAAACTTATTTTAATGGTTTACTTTGTTCATATTTAATTTGTTTCTCTTAAAGGAAATAGTGATTAGTTGATAATAAATGTTGCGATGCACATGTGTGTAACTAACAACGCTTTTTCCAGGAGAGAATCGGCTTTGTGTCGTTGAACCTGTGCTCATACGAGTCCTGTTATTTTTAGATAGAGAGATAAGTGAAACAGACAGTTCCGATGTTATCTTGAGTTCGAGAGTTTATGACGCGTTAAATGCAGCCTCAATTGGGCTTTTTATTCGGTATTAAAAAGCGCATACACATTACAAATTAGTGATTTGTTGCCGTGTCTCTCCTTGAAATATGAGTAAATATGTCAACTGGAACTTAATTCACATTTAATTGCTGTATTTGTATTGTGGAAATAGTGCGGAAATTTTCTCGATCAAAGATATTTGATAGTAAATTTTTTTATTAGTTGTTTTGTTTGACTGTCTAATGCTCTCATTTAAAAATTTAAATTTACATACTTGACTAAAATCAAAATAAATAACACAAAGAATTAAATATATATTTTTACTAGATTCAATTGCACTTCTACTACTTCCACCAATAAAAACTGAAAAGGTGAACTTGGTATTTTATTTAATAAAGAAAAGTATATTAATTTCTAAATGCTGTCAAATATTTAATTTTAGTATTACCAATTTAAATCACTTTTAAAATGTAAATTTTGTTGCAGCAACAAACTTATCACTAACAAAATATTATAAGATGTTCAGCTTTTCCAAATTTTGCGCAAAAATTTCGAAAGTGATCATAGATCAGCAAAAAAATCACTTGCCCCCTCAATAATTTCTTGTTAGAATAAAGCTACATTCCCAAATCGAAATTAGTTTTTGTTTTATGCTTTATGTTTTAGTCTGTTTTTTGGTGCCATTCACAAATAGTTTTGGTTTTGTTGATTTTAGTTAATAGTGACATCTATCATAAATTTTAGAAGATCGGTAATACAGTAAATGCAACTGTCAGATGTGCTAAGTTACACATTCTGTCAAATGTTGTTTGTTTACTTTCGTATTTTTTGGAAGAGCAAGGTAAATATTATCATAATAAGAAAGTAGGTATTAAAATCTTATTTTTATTTTCATTCATTTGACACTCGAATAAAAACAAACTTAGGTTATCGTCAATGCGAAGGATGATAGAAAGAGACAAGTATATATCACTACATCATTCTACGGTTCGTCTTATTGGTCTATTCCTAAGTATAAAACGTAAAACTAAAACATAAGTTTGGAGTTTGCAAACTTTTGTGCTAAAACCAAAACTAAATACTGATTTGTGAATAGCTGCATAAGATAACATGTCTACAAGGTTATTAAAACAAAAATGGAAAACATAAAACAAAAACTAATTTCGATTCGTGAATGTAGCTTAAAACTGTGCAATTTATTTGTTATTACGTAACTATTATTGCCTTGGTTACGGGTGGAAAGAAAACAAATGCAGACCAAGTGCGTTTCTGTAAGTGAAGAAACACAGTACAAAAGTTTCCCTTCACATTATGTCAATATAAGCAACTGTAAGAACTGTTGTAATAATATAAACAAACAATAAGTATTATGTATTTCACTTACTCTTTAAATAAAACCACTTATCGATATATTTAACTTTGTTCGGTTCATTTGATTAATTATCAAATTTAATAATGATATACTTGAGTTCTTGTCTGCTCATTGTGATATGTACAGATTAGATATACTGTAATTTAAGGTTATGTTTATAAACGTTAATATATACTACGGCATATTTACAAGTGCTGGCTCACTGCATCTTCTTCTTCCATAAGCGTCTGCGGTAATATTATTGACAACAATTTCGGTGGTTTTAGAAGTTCCAGCAGCAGGTTTATTTTCATTGTCAAGAATAGATCCAACATAGTTTGATCTGGGGCTTCAATTATCTTTGGAGGTGTGTATGATAAAGAAGAATTACTCAGTGTAGTATTCCAATCTAGACGATTTCGAAAGAAATTATCTTGAAATTAGTGAAATATTTTTAAATAACGTAGAACAATGTAAAACATCATTCTCGTGTAATATCATTAAAATTTTATATATTTTATTAATATTTTAGTTGTAGGAAAAATGTTGTTTATAATATGTGTCGAAAAATATTACGTGCTCGTGCAGATTTCCGCACTCAGCACGCTTCGTGCATTAAATTCTGCACTTGCACATAACAAACCATTTTCAGCACTTGATATAAAAATAACTATTGTATTACATAATTTTGTCCATACATAATAAAATTAGATGGAAAATTGGATGCAACTTGTAACTGATTATAAACGAAATAAATAAATATATTAGACAATTTATAGTGTGGCACTCTGTTATAGCAGACCTAAGTAATATACGGCTTGTTTCAATACTTCAGGAAAAAATTAAATGCCACATATGATGTTAACCCAGAATCAAAGAGAATTTAAAAGAAAAATCGCATAATTATTTGCACTTTAATTAATTATTTAATAATTATTAGAAATGAAAAAGAATTATTTTCAATACCTGAATCCGATAGTACATATAGCTACTATTCAATATTATATTTATATTATTTGGCGTTGGAGGAGATTACTAATATTCGCACAAGGTGATACTTATTCCCAAGCATCACTTCCAGTTCGTTTTGGCGGGCTTGGTATCAGAAAGACTGTTGAACTAGCTCTCCCAGCCTATTTGGCTTCGGTTCATTTAGTCGAACATCTGATCACTACAGTGTTGCCCGATTTTAACTTGGATGAAATCGTCAATCCAGGTATTCTTTCTTGGCGCCAGTTGTCTTATTCTGATCCTCCGACTGGTATATGTCGCAATTCTCAACGTCATTGGGATGAACCTATTTGCAAAAATGTACTAAATAGCCTACTTTCCACACAAAATAATACAACCAGGGCTCGCATACTCGCTGCGTCTCCCCAGATTGCTGGCTCTTGGATACACGCTTTTTCAATTACTTATCTTGGCAATCTATTAGATGCCAATACACTAAGAATTTCAATTGGTTTAAGTCTTGGCGCGCCAATCTGCGAGTCGCATCATTGTCATTGTGGAGCCGATATGGATAGCTTAGGTTATCATGGGCTTTCTTGTAGACAAAGCAAAGGTCGTTTAAGTCGTCATGCCTCCCTTAATTCTACAATTCATAGGGTATTAAGTTCAGCTGCAGTTCCTTCCATTTTAGAACCCCCTGGTTTAGCAAGGGATGATGGAAAACGTCCAGATGGGATGTCTCTCATTCCATGGGCATCTGTTTTGGTTTGGGATGTAACTTGTGTGGATACAATGGCCAATTCGTATATTTCTGGCACGAGTCAGCGAAGTGGTTATGCAGCTTTACAAGCAGAGAAAAGAAAGATCAGAAAATACTCTGCGCTTCAAGATTTGTACCACTTCATCCCTTTTGGTGTTGAAACCTTTGGTTCGCTTGGACCAGCTGCAGAATTGTTTTTGGCCAAGTTGGGAAAATTAATTCTTTCTCAAACTTTAGAAAAACGTTCGTCAAAGTACCTGAGACAACGAATAAGTATTGATTTGCAACGGGGAAATGCCGCATCAGTAATGGGTACTCTGCCAAATCAGAAGGCTTTGGATGAAATTTTTTATATTTTGGGAAGAGATCATTCATCCAACCTTACTTAATTTATTTGTTCTTCTATTTTATTATTATTATTATTATTATTGTTATTTAGTTTGTTATTTGTACTCATATTTTATGTATATCTACGTATATATTTAGAATATATGAATGTTATATAATATTACATATTAAACATGTAATTTAGTTTTTCAGTAATTCAGCATTTATTTGCTTGAAACATATAAAATATCAAATTTGTTTACGTATAATTTTTTAGTAATGTTGACTACTCTATGTCTAACTTTACTGATGAGGCATATACAGGTGTCCGTTTTTCGAACCTAACCCTTGGAATCTCAGGAACCGTGAGATACGTAGTCGTTTAAATTGAGGCAAAATTGCCAAGTTAGTTGACCATTTTAATGATGTATTTGTTTTTCTGAAAAAAGACATAGAGAACTAGATAAAGTGAAAATTAAAATTTATGTTTTTGTTTCTAATGCTACTATGATTATTGAAATATATTATTAAATATAAAAATTAGTTTTTCTCAAAATTAGACGCATATACAGGAAAATTGCAAATAACATTTTATGTTCCAAATATTTTTGCTAACATCTTTTATTTGAAACTTTTTTTCGTAACTGATTCCATTTTTGAAATAAATGGAATTTATTGTTTTTTGTGTCCAGTAAACTTCCTCTTCCGGTTCTTCAATTTCATTCAAAATCAACTCAGCTCTTCGTATTTTCATGAAACTTATAATTAACCAAGTTTCGTTAACAAATCTTATCTCGTTCATGAGATATTGCACACTCCAACACACATCCACACACACACACACCCCCACACACACAGACATCATTGTGAAAATGGTCAAAATGGATTCAGTGGACCTCAAAACACGTATTAACGCGAAAATCTCGTCAACGATTTTTTTCACGATTACAATACTTCCTTATACTGTGTATAAGAAAGTAAAAACATCAGTTTTACCTCGCTTTTATCCACTGGACTACGATTGCCTGTGATTTACATGAAGTACACATTTTAAGTGTCACTGGTTGCAATTTAACATATCAATATGACTTAAATATTAAAACTATATTATTAATATATTAAATTTAAACCAGTGGCAATAAAAATGTGAAATGGAAATAATTTTGCGAATAAAAAATAATTCTTTTGATCCGAAATCAGTATCTCATATAGTATGACACTTAATTTTTTCCTGAAGTATTGAACTTTCTGTATATTTTTTTGTAAAGTGCGTTTATCAACCTTTAACCCAAGATTGTGATAAATGTTAGAAACATATATTTTTATGTAATGAAGGAAGCGAATTAGGATTTTAATTTCTGGAGTTCAATGAGTTTATGACGATGTACTAATCAAAATTTAATTAAAAATGTCAAGTGTCAATAGTTAATTATATAATCTACGCGTATATTATTTATAAGCAATTTATTGACATATAATTAATTATTATTTATCTAGTATCTAAACTTAGATACATATCTAATCCCAATCTAGATCTAACACTTCCTCGCCAATTTAGATTTCCCTTTAATTAATAGTTAAAAAATAAATCAATCCTTTACAACAAACTAGAACATAAATAACAAAAATAAAACAATAAGGTAATAAGTGCAACGAGTGCGAGTGAGAGATGTGTTGTAGTTAGCGTCACTTGTTTTTCCACAGCCTCCTACGGACGTCGAAGCAATTATAACATGTGCAATCGAGCGTATGACTTATTAAAAAGACTTACTGTCAATTACAAGCGATCATGCTATAATCCTATCGATATAATGCAACGAACAGTTTCAAATAATGACAATTCGCATTACCCACTTAGTTCTAATGCGCGTAGGTGCAAGTGACATTCAGAGAGTGCGGATTATTTCAGACATTCCAATAAACACTTTTTACATAAACACTTTTATTTATTTTTAATTGGATATACATTCAATTGACATTTTTATCTGCAGATGGAGGAGAAAGACAAGAACAGTCTCTGGCCTTTTCTCCAACATTGCTTTGAACATTTTCAGGAAATACTCTTCTTCTAATTTTACGCACATTTCAGTTGTGTTTAAACAGTTTGTAATTACTTTATTTCCGCTGTTGTAGTTTTACATTCATATTATCGAGTAAGTTTAATTATAAAGTGGAATGCGTCAATGTAACGTTTGATTTAATAATATAATTTGAAAAATATAACGTTGACGACTGTTCCGTTAAACTTACATATAGTCTGTCCCAAATAAATAGAAACATAGCCGTGGAACATGGAAAATATTTTTTTGTAATTAAAAGTCTTTCGCACACAATTTTGATACCAAATTGGATATGACCATATTAGACTTACTCTTACAACTATATCTTTTACTAAATACAGATTGGCGTAATTTAGTCACAAATTCCAAAAAGTTAATTGAAATATTTCAAGGAAACAGGTTTAACTATTAGTTTTTGAGAAAACTAGATCATAAACGTAATAATTTTTAATATAACTATCCTTTTTGTCAAGATTATTAGAAATTTCTAGGTCTTTTATAGAGATAATTGTTATTTTCTTATTTGTAGCATTGAAATGACATATTTGAATTAATCGAGATGTGTGGATAGATTTTAAATTTTATAAAAGTCCTATATCGTATACCTGTCTATACCGAAATATTATGATTATTATTTTATTCCCACAGCCGACAATTTGAGAACTCGGGTTCGATTCCCACAGCCAAATAAATAATTTTTATTACGATATAATAATATTACTTCTGTGGCTCTCCCTCTACTAGCATCTTTGTGGACCGTTATTTGATGGCCGAACTTATGAACGTTGTTATACATTGCAGAATTCTTTAAAAAAATATTAATTTTGTAATTTCCACGAAACAGAATTCCGAAGAATCCCAATTACAGAAAGTATATAACTAATCAAAACTGAACATTCAGTAATACATACAAAACCAGACCTTAATCTAATTTACAATAATTTAGTAATTTGGCAATACTTACAAACTAGACCTAAAATTATATGTATATATAACATAATTTCCCACGCTTATGCCTTAAGTGATTAACATGGGAAATAAATTTTCCTCCACCAGTTGTGTACCTCGTGTATACTTCCCTTCAAATATATTGTTGAATATTAAAATCAATAAAAAATGTTTCGAGCACCTATGATTTGCATAAAAGATCTGGATGTAACTTTTGATTCAAAATTGACATTTGACTACTATGTAACTAATGTAATAAATAATGCTAATAAGTCAGTAGATTTTATTATACGCAATACCAAAGCATTTAAAAACATGAATGCTTTGAAATCCCTCTTCTTCGCTCTTGTGCGATCCAGTTTATAATATTGCTCTTTAGTTTGGTATCCACGTTCTAATGGCTCCAAGTTAGCCCTTGAAAAAGTGCAGCGAAAATTTCTCAAGTACATGTGGTTCAGAGCCTATAAAAATTATCCAGCTAGAGGATGTAATCATGATGAATTGCTTCATACTTTTGAATTTTCGGCTCTTGAAACCAGGCAATTTGAACAAAGCTTATCCTTCCTTTATAAACTACTCCATAATGATATTGATTGTTCTTATTTAGTATCTAAATTAAATTTTTCATTGCCTCGTATTGCGTCCCGTACCATAAATACATTTTATAAACCAGTAGCAAACACTAACATATTAGAAAAGTCTCCAGTTTTCAGAATGTGCTCTAATTACAATGAAATTTGTAACATTTTTAATTGTACAATAACCAGTTTGCGTAATGTATGTTATCATAAAATTTAAATTGTATGTGCATACGGTTTATTTTTAATTTTCTATGTTTCTTGTTCCTTTGCTAAGGCATTGTTGTAACTGTGCCTGTTTTTGGACTGTAGTCTGTAAGGTATAGAGTTAAATAAATAAATAAATAAATTAAATTAAATACATTTGATTTCACATTTTTAAGATCTATGACATAAATATTACAGAAAATCGTAACCCAGTCGATAAAATCTTGATAAAATTTGCATCTCAAGTCTTTCGCCAAATCCCACTAACTTCAACTTATATAAAAAATAATAATTGAGCATGAGCGGTGCGGATTTCAACCTCGTAAACTGTAGGTCAGTTAAGATTCTTTTGTGCAGAGTAAAAAATAAAATAAAATTGTTTATAGAAAAGCATAAAGATTTTATAAAAAAAATATATTAATAAAATTTCTGAAGTAGAGTTTTCGTTGGACAGGTTGTATAAGACATGTAACATCTGTAACAGTAATAGTCTTGGAAATGTCTGAATTACTATAGACATTGACGGTAATGTATACTTAGATTAAGTCTTAATATGCACGAAGTAAATGAGTGATCGTTATGGTGAGAAATAAACATGAAATATCGTCGATACAAAATAATTTACTGCAGCCTAATTAAAGTGAAATTAATCTAGAACCTTAAAATAGCTGCTGTCCAAGTCAAGTCGCGAATAATTTAACAAAACGGGAGCCAGTAAATTTATTTAACAAGCCAACTGCATTGGCACTGCTCTTATAAAGTATAATTAACTCTTCGGCCGTGGCGCACCGTGTTTTGTCCTTTTTCCTCCAGCGACAACCTACCATAAATCCTTCTCCTTCTCTCTCACTCACTCTCGCTCGCCTACATCTAATTATTATTTATTGGTGTGCTGTTTTATCGTTATTTATCGGAATCCTGTGTATAGGAAACGCAACTTGGTTAGTTCTTTAGCGAATGAACGTGTGAAATTCAATGTGAAATATAGAGCAGAACGAATGGTACACTCCAAGGACAACTATGTCTATGTGTGTTACTTGATTTTGTTTGTGAGTAGGAGATTCAACCTGGTTCTATATGAAACTGGATAATTTTTACTATTCGATACCTGGGTAATTCGTACTGATTATCGGGATATTTTCTTTTAATTAAATTTAAATTATTAGAAAACAATAACATAAGCGAACACCTGTTGTATTTGTATATTATTTTTGCCTTATGCTGTGTATCAGAGGTTTTTCCCAAAAAAATTTTTTTATAGCCATTCCCTATACCTGATTTGTCCTAATGGATAAACGAGTCCATGACTCTTAGAATTATACGATACAACTTCAAAAACATATTACTCTCACTAACATTTTCAGAAAATTATTTTTTTTAGTTTTGGTAATTTACAAGTACATAATCGCATCTCACCAAATTAATTAAAGATAAGTTAATACCAGAGATGTGTGTAATGCTGTAGTATAATTAAAATTTAATTAATTTATTACAGGCGTTTAATATGAATGCAAAAAGATCGTCTGTTTGGTGTTTTTTTCCAAAGAGAAAATATGAATGAAGTTTTTTGATTTTGTTATTAATTTTATAATATTTAATGTAAATTTATATTTAATTTTCACGTTACTTAGTAAAATTTATCTAAAACAGTACCTCCTTAGAAAATATTTCTTTTTAATTTGGCAAACACTTTTTTCCTCTCATCGAATACCCGGGTAATAAATTTCTAGTTACCCGCAGAAACAAATAGTAAAATTCGTCGGGAAATTGAATGAAGTCAGGATTAGAAGTGTTAAATAAAATAAAATAAAAATATCATCACACCTTTTACTCATTACTGAATGTTGCACTATGCAGTAGCAGATCTCGGTAAGTGATATACGAGGTGTGGCTATTAAATAACGATACTGACGCTGTTTTAACATTTTATTTTGATTTCATACCTATTTACTTATTATCACCTTCTATATACACCACTCCTCTATCACTACAACGCTCCATGCGAATCTTCCTTTGTTCGAAACAGTGCTGAAAGTTTTCTTCTGTCAGTTCTTTCAGGACGCGTGCCTTTTATCTTTCACAGCTCAAATCTTGTTCCTTTTAAGGCAAATTTCACCTTAGGATACAGATAGAAGTCGCACGGTGCAAGATTCGGCGAATAAGGCGGATGATTCAACACTGGAATGCTGTACTTGGCTAAAAACCTCTTGACAGACATTGCGAAATGAGCCAGCGCATTGTCTTGATGGAGAACCCAAAATTCTGGTACTTCTTTCAATAAATTATAAGTTTCAGTAGTAGTTTTGCCAAGTTTCATGTCAAATTTCACAACAATTCGTTGCTCTAAATGTTGCACTTAACAATCTTCCGGCGAAACAAAAAACAACTCTAATAAGAACGAGAGCTACGCCTATACGGATTTGTTTACAGAAGCGAGAAATACTGCATTCGCAAGAGAAAGCTTCACGCTAAAAAGATTATAGTCGCTGGCTTTTCGCGCATGCACACTTTTTCTGTAGCAGCATCAGTCTCGTTATTTAATAGCCACACCTCGTATTTATTTACGTGAAGTGTTGTTATCAATTGTCAAATCACAGCCCCCAAAGATGTTAGTGGAGGAGGAGCCACAGAGGTAATTTTAAAGTGGTGAAAATTGTTTGTGGGGTGTGGGAATCAAACCAAGATTCTCAAATCCACCTGCCGACACGATACCACTGAGCCTCCTACCCCTTTAAAATAATTAAGTGTTAAATAATTATGCTATTATGAATTACTCGTATATCTTTAAGATAAATTATACTTACGGTTATTGGAAATTCTATAATTTATTATTACAGTTAATTTCCTTATTTGTTTTACAAGTGCAAATAAATAATATATAAAAAAATACATTTCGATTTCACGCTAAATTGTAGAAACATTATCCATTACATTTTATTCTAATACTTGCATGCTAATTCTCGGTCTTAAATCATAAATACATCTGTATGTATGCTAATCTGTCCATCACTTTTATTTTTTATAAATAGTCGTCTGGTCGTATCTTATTTACAGTTCTGTTTTACTGTAATGCAATTATCTTTTATTAAGTACGAACATAACTTCATAAATCAAATCATTCAGAAATTTGAAATAATATTTTAAAAAATACATTTATTTATTACTTTACAAACAAAAATAAATATTTCATATACCGAGATCTGCTGCGGCAAAGTGCCACACCCAGAAATGGATAAAAGGCGTGATGATATATTTATATTTTATAGTTATTTATTTACAAATAAGAAAATAATATAAGTAAGAAAATAGAAAACATATAGCTTACAGTATAATCGAAACTATTCAGATTTGTACTTGAGGCGTGTTTCTTTGGATTGTGATTGTGATTTTCTAAATCATGATTCCTTTGATCGTGATTGCGTTGAATCATGATTAATATGATACTGAAGAAAACATCGAACAGGAATAATGATTCAAATCCAACCCGATCGACGCGATCCTATAGTATGAACGTTAAAATAACTGCAAATGTCAAATACACAAACTAACCTATTTTAAAATTTCATGAATGAGTGTCCATGTAAGCCATTTAAAAATTCTTCCAGAAGCAGCCAATTTTCCTTAATTCCACAAATAGAGCACATAAATTTATCATCAGACGCCATTTTTAAACCTTCGATGTGAATCAGTCAACATGAATCATAGAAAAAATATGATTCAGAAGGGTAGGGGAATTATAGTTTCGTGATCACAAAATGAAAGAGTAGGGCTAACGAGTAACGAACGAAGAAACATGATTCTTCATGATCATGTTAAGTTTGATCACTTTGTTTACGAATCACAGTCCAAAGAAACACGCCTTTTGTTGTATTTTTGGTTACAATTTGAAATCTGCCTCGAATGACTTCGTGAATTTATATTAAATTTCGGTACACATAAGATCCAGAGGATGTCAATGTTTAGTCATCTCAGTAATTTTGTGTGTATAAACGTAATTTTTTGCAAGTCAACTTTTTGTAGTTCAGTTGTCTATCCATTGTATTTTATGACTAACAATACAGGTTGTCACAAATATATGACAATGTAATCCATTTGACATTTGAATGAGATCTAATGTAAATTATGAATTTTTAGTTAAGCCGAAAGGATATTTTGGAATATTGAAGGTCAGTATTTCGTCGTTCGATTGCAGGGTTTATATTTTATTAAATTGTCATTTGGAACTACAGTACTCGTATACACTGTAACTTACATTTTGGTTATTAAAACCTTCACAATATAATTACTTTTAATATCTAACGTCACTTAGTAAGTCTATTAACTATTGTTTGGATTTTGTGAAACATATTTGTTAATTAATAAATATAAATACATATATAATCACGCCTTCTACCCATTACTGGGTGTGGCACTCTGCCGAAGCAGATCTCGGTAAGTGATATATTTAGCGCGTGAAATGCGGTTAGCAGTCGTCAAATCACGGCCCCCAAAGATGTTAGTGGAGGGGGAGCCACAGGGGTAGTTTTAAAATGGTGAAAATTGTTTGTCGCCTGTGGGAATCGAACCAGGGTTCTCAGGATCCACAGACCGACTTGATACCACTGTGCTACCTACCCCATAAAATTAATTAATAGTTGTAATAATAAATATAAATAAATAAATATATCACGCCTTCTACCCATTACTAGGTGTAGTAGCACTCTGCTGATGCAGATCTCGGTTAGTGATATATTTATGCGCGAGAAGTTCGGTTACCAGTCGTCAAATCACGGCCTCGAAATATGTTAGTGTTGGTTGAGCCACAAGGGTATTTTTAAATTGGTGAAAATGTTTTGTCGTCTGTGAGCATCGAATCAGGGTTCTTGGGATCCACAGGCCGACTTGATACCACTAAACCATTTACCCCATAAAAAATAAAAAATAAAATTTGTCATTTGATAGTGGTCATAATCCAAGATCGAATCAATGCCAATTAAACTTAAATATACATCGAACCAGTGACGGATCCTGAACACCTCTCAGGGAGGGACGAATTATCTGTTTTCTTTAGTTACTAGAAGTCGTACTTGCTAGGTTAAATAAACAAATAGATGAAGCTAGGATAAATTAAATAAACATCAGATGAAACTATTGGCATAAAATGTTATGATTGGAATAAACGACAAAATAATTTTAATTAATTTGTAATTAATAAATCTCTCACGGGGACGACCGCTTTATAATATACACTTACTGAAAAAGATAAGTACCTTATTTGTCTTTCTATTGTGATTCAATTTTCTAATTCAGTAAGTTTGTTGTTTTTATTTAATCACGAGGTTTTATCTCAAATTTTATTAGTTAAATGGAAAATAGCATGTAGCTTTTGATGGCAAAGTTGTATTCCATTTGCCACCTGGCTCACTTAAATCAGTTCAGTTAAATCATAGCACATGGCTAATTGAACTGAATCAGCCCTACGCAACTTCGTATATAAGCGCAGCTAGAAAACGTCCAGCTTTATGTCACTTGCGCGCATGACTTTGAAAGAGAGAGATAGCTTAAAGAGGCCGGCATTTACTCAACGCCATATGAACGCAGGTTACTTTTTTCAATCATTTGTGTTGTTTGGTAATAAATAGTTATAAACAATTAGTTTGCAATGGGTCGTAAGTGTTTTGCGCCCAATTGTACCAGCGGGTATGACTCAAATCATGACAAAATATCTTTGTTTCGTGCTCCAAAAGAGCAGTTGGAAATTTGGAAAAAAGTAGTCATATGAACAGATATATATATATATATATATATATATATATATATATATATATATATATATATATATATATATATATATATATATATATTATATTGCTTGTAAACAAAGAAAATGTATGTCACATAAAAGAAGCGGAATTAACAAATGTTAAAGTCGCGGTTTTTTAATCCACCCAAATATAAACATATTTAGATTATCCAAATATATTCAAGATAAATTAATATTATATATAGATAACCCTCGTGTATATGAAGAAACAGTGTATTCTGTAATTGAAAATTATGCATTCTCTTTCTCTTGTAGAGATCACAAGAAAGAAATAATATCTGTTTTTGTCCATGAATTTATTTTAATGCGCTTGAAGCAATATTTTAAACAGAATCAAAATAATATCAAATCTCAGTGTAGGAAGATCTAAAAATCTAAATTAAGAAAGAATTGAAATATTCAGTTCGATCTGTTTTTATTATTATAAAATTATAAAATATATTGTATAAGTACAAAAATATTAATTAAGAAAAAATTGAAATATTCGGTTCTATCTATTTTCTTTATTATTTTTTAAATAAAATGTCCTATTTACATTATATAAATTTTACCATTTTGTATTTTAAAATAAAAATATTTATGCCAATTTTACACTTGTGTAAGTTGTCATGGTGTAGTTAAATAGCAAAAATGTACTACTAGAAAAATGTGTTTATATATGGTTTTACGTATTTATATTTGTCAAGCTAAACCTGATATAATTAAAGAAAAGTGTGTCTTTAATTTTAAATAATTGCAAATAACATTTTTTAAAGTAATTAGTTCTAAAAGTAAAAAAAACATGAATAGTCTCGTAAGCACCCATGCATTCGCCAGACTCTTTTTCCTGTCGCACTCACTTATTTGTCGCTCTCTTTCTACAACATTTCTGCGGATGCTTTACCCGCAAGACTCGCCTGTCCTTCAATATAATAGTTCGTGAACTGAATTGAATTGAGCAAATTGATGCACTTATGTATGTGGATTACTTCAAACTGACTCTAAAACATTAAATTTAGTACTGGGAATAAAGTGAGCGAAGTAAGCCAGTCAAATAGATAACTGATTTGGTTCAGTCAATTTAAGTTAAATCTGATCTAAAGGCAAATAAATTACCTTGGTATCTATCAAACTGTTACTTTTCAGTAGTAATATGTTTACAGAATAGACCTCCTTATTCTAGATGGTATTAAATATCTAGTTAATTTTTTAATAATTAAAAAAGATTATTATAAATACACAGAGAAAAATTTGTTTTTTAATAGATTTCAAGAAAAATAATCTTTAAACAGTGAGGTTCCGCAATTCCGGATATTTGAAAAATAAATAAATAATTTCGACTTCAACCCATTACTTGGTAAGTGATATATTTTGCACGAAAAGTGGGATTAACAGCCGTCAAATCACGGCCTCCAGAGATGTTAGTGGAATGAAGCCATAGGAATAATTTTAATGTGAAGTAAAGTTTGTCGGCTGAAGAAATCGAGCTCGAATTTCTCAAATGCACACTCCAATGCGGTTTCTACCCAATTTAATATTAGGAAAGGGTAGTAGATCAGATATTAGTGATAACCAAGGTAATAACGTAAAAAAATTATCTTGCAAATTACTTATAAGATGATCTTCTGTTTATTTCTTCTTACCGTCTGAAAAACAAACGTAACATTGAGTCACTTTTCTTTATCATCTTGTTTTCTGCATCTTCCTTGTTGTTTTTACTAGTCGCTATTCTTTTTTCAATTGAATTTGGCATTAATTCGCGAACCCGGATATCCTCTTCTCTTGGTGTTCTGTTTAGGCGGCGCGAATTTTTTATCTTCTCGCGTGTTTTTATGCACCTCGTATATGCAAATCCGCTCGTCAAGTTGCAGTAAGGAATGCCATCGGAATACATTAGCTGCGACTGGGACTGTTGCGAGCGATTCTATGTCCACGGTCAGCTGTGTACGGTGCACACTTGGCGTGGGAGATATAGAGGCCTGTTATTTTATATCCTACAAATCTCTAGATGCGATACACGCGCACACGTTTACTATTTTGTCCAGTTTATGTCCGCTGTCCGATCATTGACAGCTTCCATCGTAAATAAATACATTAGCAGCAATCACTTCAGTATGGGACTTCTAACTGACATCGTGAAGAACAATTTACTTCCTGTGGCATTGAGACCGATGTTTTTTTGGTCAAATAAAAGATTTTTTAAATAAAACCAATATAACGAGACAATTACGTCAGTGATTTTGTTTGTGTTAGGCACAATATGTCACTATTTAATAAAACTTATGTTTGACAAACACGAATATTTGATATCACTTCATACAAATTGGTCAAATACTCTAAATATGTATAGGGACACTTCCCCTTGTGTCATATATTTTGATTCGACGTTTATAGTTTTGACAGATCGAATGAACAAAATTAAACTTTGGTTAACATGCTTCAAGTTTTCAAAATAATTATAATACTCGTAATTCGGGATCAAGAAATTCGAAAAGAGAGACCTACAAACCGATAGACCAAAGGATTTGCATTAATCACTTTTTTCTACAACTATTACAATATCTGCTCATTTTTTGCTTGTCGTTACTATGTACATGCATTTCATATCGCACGGTTACCATAGACATAGACAATGCAAGATATAAGGCATAAGAGTATTCCATTTGCCATTTGGATCAGATCTAACTTACATTTACTGAACTAGATCATTTATTTACTTCGCTGACTTTATATTAAATACTAGTATTACTGATTATAATTTACTTTGAAGTAATTCACTCCAATAAGTGCATCAGTTTGCTTAATTGGGTTCATTTAGTTATTTTGTCAAATTTATCTAAACTGATTTAAGTGAACTAAGTGGCAAATGGAATACAGCTATAAATGCCATACTCGTAATCACGTGTTGTTACGTTGCAATACTAATTTAGGATTGTCGTATGAGAATAGTGAAATAGGTACAAACTTATTATTAAAATATAGTAATCGTACAGGCGCGGTGGCTGAGGGTGTTAATGCACATCTCTTAACATACTGTGACATCACCCGAACCAAGGTTCGTCAGTTCGAATCCGCCTGTCGACAAAGTATGATTTGTCGTTAAATAAAAAATACAGTTGCTTGTATTAATCATACTCGGGCGCTATAAGCTAGTCACTTATACATATGCCTTAAAGTAACATCGACTACGGAAACCGGCAGTACGGCAGCGTAAAAACTGCGGCTCGGTGTGCTCGGTAGGCCCAGGCCCGATTAGGGCTGTAGCGCCATTGAAGAAAAAGAAGAATATAGAATGTTCAATTCTCACTGAAAAGAATTGAAATATTCGCCTTCGGGTCATGCTACAAATTTAATACTCATACGAAATTAGTACTATTTCATGCTTGTTATAATATACTGCCATACGATCAAGTGTGAAGTGGGCATCTTTAATTTGTTCAATGAAATGAGGAGAGATATTTTTATATTCAAGGTTGCAAATTTCTTCAATAATTTGAATATTATTTGTCGAAGAAAATATATTGTACGCAACATGTGTGCACAGCAACTTTACAGAACTTGGAGATATACAACATTCAGCTACAGTTTGTGCTAAAAAAAATTTATTCATTCTAAAAAAAATCACTTTACGCAATTGTTACGTAATATAATCAGGGCCGGTTTTGCCATAAGGCGGGTGAGGCGACCGCCTCAGGCCTCTGATTTTTACCGGCCTCATATAAATTCGGCCTCATACAAATTAGAATTTTTATATATAAAAAATTAATATATAATTACTATGCAATTAAAAAATTAATTTTATAAATTCTATTTTCCGCAACGAATTGTTTTATATTTAGGTATATACTTATTACCTAAGTACATGTGGCAGCACTGTGTAGTCGCGTTGTGACAGTAGCAGTAGTACGTAGCATCGTCCCATAGCGCAAAGTGCACAGGCTACTCTACGCAATCCCTCAGTTCAAGAAAAATATATATTGATTATTAAAAATAGATTACAAGCAACATTTCCAAATATAATAACTCTCCTAAAAATATATTTAACGCATCCTTTATCAAATGCGTCCGCTGAACGATCTTTTTCAAGCTTAAAAAGAGTAAAAAGTTATCTACGTCCGACCATGTCCCAAGAGCGATTGCAATCACTAGCCATATTAAATATAGATGCAGAGATTTTGAAATCCATTGATTGTAATGATGTCATTTCAAAGTTCGTTGAATAAAAATCAAGAACACAGAAATTGCATTAATATAAATTTCGCATTTTATAATTAATTTTTAATTTTATGTTATTATAGTATGAAACTGTGATTTTAGCTTCATGTAGGTACTGACTGAATAATAATATTTTTTTAATCCTGTGTAGATGCAATTTTTTAAATTTTTTGTTACGTAACTTTTATATGGCATATAATGCCTTCCCCCCCGCCACTGGCCACTAATTTCCTTCCGCCTTAGGCCTCCAAATTTGTAAAACCGGCACTGAATATAATTTGTTTGTTACTTTGCACAACAGGAATTTACTCCCAAATATGAGTTATAGTGGAATTCAAACCACTCAAACACAATCGTATTTTTGTAATATAAGTTAAACTGAACGAGATTTGGATGCATGACCTCTTGCTTGTTCATTTATAAACAGTTTTATCCACGCTTGCCGTACTAATTTCGTATTTCAAAATTCATTATACGTAAAATTTTCATTCGGGATTAAATGAATTTCGAACACTATTAAAATATGTTCCTTTATGTTAGATGCATTTGGAAGTAAAACAGTGATAATAGAATAAATGGTATAAATTAGCGTATTTGGCTAGCATAATAGTATAGCTATAATCTTGTTTACGTCTATCATGATTTGCAGTGATTGAGCTGCCATATCTACAACGCGGTAAAAGGTGTAATGATATATTACTTGCTTAACTTTGGTAATGAACAGAAATTAAATAAGCAAATAAATATGTCTTGTCTACTGCCAGGATATTACTAATTAATTATCATTAAGTTGACTAGACAAAGTGTAACTAATTTCGATTTTTTTTATAATAGTCTAGCGACTAGTTGATGACAATATACAATTAAAAAATGCAGGATATGGTGCGGAGATTGATGATTGCAAAACAAAAGCAATTACAGTTATCTGAGTTGTCTCGCTTCAGTTCCTGTATTTTTACGGTACGGTGTTTTCCACAGTTCTATTATTTGCAGGTCTGAAACGTTAATTATTATAATATCAAATCAATTAACGTCGAATGTATTTTATTTATATACTTGTTTTGTTTCTGATTGTTGACGCGTAAATATGTTCTCCACTTTATTGACTGCCTGGTATTTGTTACATTTTTTCTACAAAGTAATTGTTGTAAGTTTACATTTCTTTGTCGAAGTATGGTCATGTAAGACGATTGATTAATAGCCTTGTAATGTGGACTTGCTATAACCTCTATATATCTTGCCGTTTAAGAATTTAAACTTTCATAATCACACGCAAACACACATGAACGCAACTCACTAGATGCAAATATACTATCGAGACATTGAAGCTATTGTATATTATAATATCACAATTTTAATTGACTAAAGATCCATTTATCAGCTATCATAGCAGAGATAAAATTATCACATCGAAATCGCATAATAATTTGCACAAATTATATTAATTGTCATGTAGTTATACAATATTTCATTTCTTTAACTTCAACATTCTTCTTTCGTTATTAAATAGACTATAGTCTACAACCATTTATAGCCCAGTGGATGAAAACTTGCGTTTATTAATTAAGAAGATAGAAGGCGTGCGTTCAAATCTTGCTGATTTCAACTACCAAAAATACGATTTTAGCTGAATGATTCGGATTCTACTATAAATTGTATACCACCTTTACTGTAACTAGAATTAAGTTCCTTTTGTGCAGAGTAACAAATAACTAAACATACCTACTGACTTCATCGAGACTAAACACCCATCTATCAAGTATAGTGTTCAAACCGAAATACAAAATAACATATACTCGTACCTATTGGTGGTATAAAATCAAAAATCTTTTAACTAGAATATTTTATAAATCTCTAAATATGATATAATATTTGTAAAGTTTACTCGTTTTTGTATTATTTCATATGGTAAATATTAATACAAATTTATTTCTTGTATGATGCTAGATCAAAATTCAAGGTAAACTTTGGCAAAACAAATACAAAATATTAAAATTGATATGGTATTATTTATTGCAGACCAAGGCAAGTTCTTTGTGTACAAAATAATAATTTTTATTTGAAATTTTCCTTAATTACAATGAAGAAATCGATTAATTCTAATTTCCGATTATAGAAAAAATGTGTCCATCTCTGGTTAAAAGTATCTTTGTAGACCTCGAATAGTTGCAGCCCTTGGTATCGTCGTGCTACAGCCTCTAGCCTCGATCATCAAACTGCTATTTTCAACCCTTGGTATATAAATAACAATTTCATATATTAGTGTTAAACTTTCGAAATATAACACAATAATAACTTATTTCTAAATCGATTGTTTCATCTCATTATATCAATTTGAAAATGACATCTGCAAAAAATAATTTTTCTACTTTCATTCGTGAAGTAGTAGTTTCACTCATTGATCGTAGTAGCTAAAGTTTGACTTTTATTAGCGATTCGTAATATTCAATGCATTACTTATGGAGTTTATTTTATAAATACTTATAATTTTATAACAATTTCCTCAAGCACGTTGCTTTTAGGAAACCGTCCTCCGTCTTCGGCGTCGACTGGTTTCCAAGCAACATGCTTTTGGATTGTTATAATATTATTTTGCATTATCAACGTCCTAGGAACATTAGAGTTGAAAATATTTTGCATCCATTCGCCTTCTACAAAATTTTCAATCTTCAACCGAGTCTCCAGCAACGTAGCCTCCTCAATCCAGTTTCCAATCACTACAGCATCGTAGTTCATCTTCTGGTGCGTTTAGCCGCTGCTGGACAGTGGACCCTCCCACTGGACGGTGTATGTACGCGCTCGGCGGCTACCGACGTGGAGACTGGAACAGCGGCCGGTAGCTACCGTTCGGACAGGTCTTAATTGTAATTACACGTTACACGAATTCCAAACTCGCCCACCGGACTCTTATTTATTGTTCGGTGCTAACATCGCCACCGAGCTGGCTGTGGACACACAAGTCGATGATGAAAAATGGTGCACAGGAATTTTCCAATAGGATATTACAACAAATGATTCGAACATTAAGAAGTTAATGCCAACTCTTTACATTTCTGTACCATAATAAACAAATAATTGTTGAATGATTTATCTAATGTTTTCACAAATAGAAATTGATTCCAATAGGGTATGTACTCATAAAATGAATAATATAAACATAATGTTGTCTCATTATAATAATGAAACTTACATATAATTTTATAATTACGTCTGTTGCATTTCACGTAATGCAGGATTGGCCCAGCATTAATTGACATAGGTCAAGTGATAGTATAAAATTTCTGTTCTTATTCTTCTTTTTTATTTGTAATCTATGATTCTCTCTCAAGTGTTAAAACTGGCAAGTGACACATTACGTGATATATAATTTGGAGTTAGTTGAGAGAATAAAGTTACAAATGAAACTTTGTATCTGCCTTTCCCAGTGTGCCCATCTTTTTCTAGCCACCAGCCATTTATAGGTCACAATGATTTTTTCTTTTCCACAAACTATAAATATGGGGTAGCTAGCTTAGTGGTATGAAGTCGGCCTGTGGACCTTGAGAACCCTGGTTCGATTCCCACAAGCGAAAACCAATTTTCATCATTTCAAAAACTACCCCTGTGGCTCCTCCACCACTAATATCTTTGGGGGCCGTGATTTGACGACTGGTAACCGCACTTCACGCGCAAAATATATCACTTACCGAGATCTGCTACGGCAGAGTGCCACATCCAGTAATGGGTAAAAGGCGTGATGATATATTTATTTATATTTATTTTTTATAAACTATAAATAATTAATCTATTAAAAAAAAATTCGTGTATTTAAATTTTTATTTTATAATCATATATAAATAAGATGAAAGTTTGTATATCGTGTATGTAGAAGTATATGAAATTTGAACTTGTAACTCTCATATATGAAACGAGAGTGCTAACCATACAGCCACAATTATACAATATTTAAAAATAAGCAATATTAGTTTCTACTATATTTGAATTTTAATGTTTATAAATTCAACAAGAAGGGTAGGGGCGATGAGAAAAAAGTTATTGAATTTATCGTTTGGTTTATATTTCGGTGTTGCTTAGTATCATCTTCAGCTACACATAAATCTAATATATTTATGTACAAAGTGATAATTAAAAAATAAATAGATACAAACTAAAAAGACTTACATAGATGTTGACGAATGATGATGAAATAAAATGGATGACTAACAATTTATGCACAATAAGTGGTGAAAAGGTGAGTTACAATAAAAATGTATATATGTAATAATACCAGCAGTCCATAGTTCCTACTTTGATAGTTAATTTTGGATCTGAATGAGAATATATGAACGGCGTACAATTGCTGTGGAAATGAGATATCTTTCTTTCAGTTACAATGGAATTCTCCCGGATTTAAAATTAGTAATATGAATATAAAATCATTGGTACCTTTTCATGCATGTATAACAATGATTGGAGACAGTTTTTTCTAAACTTTTAATTTGTAATATTATTTCTATATTTAACTACCTATTTTTTAATATGTTCAAAATTAAATCATTTTTCCTTGTTTTGTTTATCCCTACAATATTAAAACTGCTAAATAATATATGAGCATCGAAACATATGCACCTCCAAAGTTTTCTTTACTTTCACTCTCTGAGCGTAAACTCACTACATTGACCACTGTTAACCATCTTCTTATATTTTAAAATTGCAGGTTTCGATCTCAGATGTAATAGATATAAGTGTTTTTTTTTTGAGTCGTCAGTAGTTGAATGGGTAATTACTTCATGAATAATAAAAAAATAAATATATCATCACGCCTTCTACCCATTACTGGATGTAGCACTCTGCCGAAGCAGATCTCGGTAAGTGATATATTTTGCGCGTGAAGTGCGATTACCAGTCGTCAAATCACGGCCCCCAAAGATGTTAGTGGTGAAGGAGCCACAGCGGTAGTTTTTGAAAATATGAAAATTGTTTGTCGCCTGTGGGAATCGAACCAGGGTTCTCAGGATCCACAGGCAAACTTCATACCACTGAGCTAGCTACCCCATGAATAATATATGTAATATAATAGAAACAGATGGCTTATTGCCTTTGTAGTAGAGTCCGCTTTACGAAATACAAACAAATCCTTCCAAATAATCACAAACAACAACCAATTAATTTAACAAAGTTTAGCTGAATTTAAACCTTAAAAAATACCTAATAATAAATTACTATTTTTTTTCTGTTTGTTTTCTGGTATTTAAAAGATGACAACATTATCTAGTATGAAGCAGCAGAGATCCTATAATATACATGTATAGAAGGAATGGAGCTACTAGTGTTAATGGGATTCAAATGAAGGAAATTAAACCCGTAGCATTTAATTAAATTGTAATTTCTCAATGATTTATCCAGTGTATCGTCTGCGCGCTATAAATATCATCGCGGTCGACAATGCACATGAATAACTGCACCAGGGCAAGAACTTAGTCTCTGCTACTGACTACACTAGCACTAGGTCCATTATGCATAACGTGCGCGCGCATGCGTGTGCTGAATAGGGCCACCCGCTGACCTTGGACTGCTCTAGTCTAGCCAGCCTGCTGCTGTAATTGTTGCGATTAATTGAACAGACAATAATTGCAGGAAGTGGTTGTATTACTGCATGATAATACAATATTAGAAATATTTGTTTCATTAGTCTAACAAGATAATTTGCTGTTAGCACACGATTAGCGCTTGTAATCAATTTGTAAAAAATATCACTTAACATTTTTATTTCTTGAAAGTACTGTTTCTTTCCTGAACTTCTAACAATAATTGATGATATTTATTGAAAGTAATGCAATAGTAGTCGGAATTATCTGAGTGCCTTATTTAATATTTTTACAAGAGTGTTACTTTTTATATTTTAATATTTTTACATTGGTAAACCCAACGTGATACACTGTAAAAATATACAAACAGAATAAGTTATATACTTGTAAAAATATAAAACAGATTTATTTTGGAAATATTACAAACTAAAAGAAGAAATTTTAGAAAAGATAAGCGTCTTTAACAGCAGTTTGATCATAAATTAAACATTTCTCATTCAAATATAAGTCAATTACTGACATTTGCTACAGTAGAATGCTAAACCGGATAATATGATATGATGATATATTTTATAATCAATAAAAATATCGCCTTTAAGGTTCATTCTGCATCATATCATTCGAAAGTGAGCAATATCTTTTTTGCATTTTTACTTGTAGTTTCTCTTCATACAATTGAGATCCATTAAATTGTTTACTTAAAATTCAAAGTGTTTCAGAAAACAATGTTTAATACCTGAAATATATTAATAATTATTTTTATCAGAAGTTGCTTTATTTCGTAGCGAATCATCTTTGTTTCTACATAACTAGTTTAATTTAATTCATGCAAATATTTATCTTTCGGCTTATTTAACGTTCAAACTTTAGCTTTACTTATATTATTTATTTTAAGTATAATTATCTATGAAAATGAACTTGAGACTTCATGAGTGCAATTATGACTGCGGAGCACACAGACGATGCAAATTGTAAGTTAAAGTATCATATTTCTAATGTAAGTTCTAATTGGTTTATGTATTATAGTGGAATATGTATGAAAATTAAAGCTAGTTTTATCATTTCGCTAATGGTTAGTTATACGAACCATGGTTACTGTTAAAATCTAACAAATTGTTATTCAAAATTCTGTTATACAGTGGGAATTCTCACTTTTCCAAAATTATGTAATTATTCAAATCTACGTCATGTAGTTTTGACAACTTCAACTAGCGCAAACTGCTAAAATATATGAGAAATCCATGTTTATAATTATTGTGATTATGTTTATGTATCGTGTATATTTGATACATGTATGACAACTAATAAACTATCAAACATGTAAAAATCTTATATTAGCAAAATTGAAAAAGTCTTCATATATTTTTAAATTTCAATCATTTAAAATGCCTCAGTCTACGATAAGCATCTCCCATTACAGTTTAAGCAAACAGTTTTTATTTTCACGGCTGTGTTGAAAGGTCATCATATCAACATTCAAAATAAGTGTGGAAAGTAACACTTTGGAACATTCAGTGAGCTATGACTTTTGCCGCACTGTGGCAATAAATTGTTTATGTTGTTTCCAAGACAACCATTGTGGAACAGTTTTTTTTACTCGCATCCTTCAATATAACGTTTACATTACCATGGAAACTGATGTAAAGTTTGATTTTGAGCAGTAGTCCATCAGAGTATTTTTTAAAAACACTAATTTTTGTGGTTCTAAATTTTGACTATTAAAACGATACTGGTATATGACATAATAAGTCAGAGAAGTGATATTTTACTTGACGAAGCGGTTGTTTGAAATACGAGGCCGCAGGCCGAGTATTTTAATCTTCTGAGTCAAGTAAAACACTTTCCTGACGTATTATGAATACTATTTTTTTCTGAAGCCGTTTAATTTAATCAATAATTAATCATAAATACCTCAAAATGTTTAAATTTCTTGATATGAATTGTATTCACAGTAGACTATGTATCCAAGAGTACAACAAAAGAAACAGTCAGGTAAAATACAAAACAGTCAGGTAAAATTTTTACTAGACTGTTTTGTACTTTTCCAGACTGTTATTTTTGTTGTAGCGATGGATACGTATTTTACTTGACTTCTTTTGTAAAAATCTACTTTCCATACTAAAATTGGTCAGGAAAGTAGGCAGTTTCTGGCCGGTGTCAGAAAAAAATATTTACTGCGTTATTTGCAGCTTTCCGTACTTCGGCAGGCGTATTTGAAAGTAAATATTCAGATGAGTCAGTCACATTTTAACAAGTTTTATGAAAAATATAAAAAATAAACAATTTCTTTTCATATAGGTAACAAATGTTAATTAATGACATACGAAGTTGACACAATTATTTACGCTATAAATATAATAAATTTTCTCATTACCGGATATATTATTTTTGTTCGTTACGAAAGGTATTGTACAAACCTTATGCACGAAGACGTCATTTGCATTATTCACACAAACTAAAACACTCGCTTCGCTCGTGAATAAAATTGCGGACATGTAAAGATTATGTCTTCGTGTACTTGTTATGTAAATATCTATTTTATTTGAATTAATGTAAATTAAAACTGTAAATAACAGATGTCACATATGGATTTTAGAAAATAAAAATTCACGACCGAATAAAAAATATCACACTTGTGTTACAATATACTATTGTGTATTTTCAACGGGGTGTTATCTCAACAGAATATTATGTAACTTTCAGTACGTAACTGAGCAATATACAACGAACCCTTAGGACCGTTTCACATGAGCGATATTTTATCCGTTCGATTAAAAATCGTATGGCAGGCTTAAATGTGTTAAATGCAATGGCATGTTTCAATTATTCAATTATCGTACGATAAAATATTGCTTGTGTAAAACGGCATTTTGCTTAATGTACGATTTTATTATCTATTTCTATAAATGTCTATCACAAGTAAAGCAGTTAAAAATAAAATAAAATAAATAAATATATCATCACGCCTTCTACCCATACTGGGTGTGGCACTCTGCTGAAGCAGATCTCGGTAAGTGATATATTTTGCGCGTGAAGTGCGGTTACCAGTCGTCAAATCACGGCCCCCAAACATGTTAGTGGTGGAGGAGCCACAGGGATAGCTTTTTCAAATTATGAAAATTTGCAGTTAAAAATGCCATCTTAAAACCAATTATCTCTTTATCTTACGTTAATTTCTAGAACAAATAGCTGTGCGAATTCGGTCAGGAAGCAACGAATTTTCGGCACGCAATATTCCTGGCTTGCACCTTACAACTCCGGGGCCGTGTTAATTGGCTCGCAGAAGAACGGCGTGCGACATACGACAGCACGACACGCGGTCCTGTCTCGGTGTCGCATGTGTCTTCACGCGTGCAATTAGTCTTGTGCACTCGCACACTTGATTGTAATCGAGATATATACAGAGTGCTCATTATTGACGATACAGGTGTAGATGGAGCGTTATAGTTTTAATTGATTTTTTTATTTCTGGACAACTTATTACACAGGGACAGTATACATGATGATTTACATGGGCGTCCACAGACAATTTTCCAGGGGGGGGCGAGTCGGAAAAAACTCTCAAATATACATAAATTTCTAAAATATTTTTCTTTTATATAACATAAATACAAATACACATAACAAATGGATAAACAAATATTTAAATTTGTGAAATAAATTACTAGTTTCCATAAATTGACACCATTTCTTCAATAAATTCCGATTTAGCAGTTTTACAGTTTTTATTTTCTAATATTTTGTGTCTGTGTATACTTAAACTTAGATTACTCAATCGTTACGATAGGGAACATGTCGCTAGCTGGCCTTAAGTATACTGCAGGAAATTCAGTTTCAGCTTGAATTTATTATCTTTAAACTTATAATTTAATTTTTATTTAATTTTTACATACATATACAGTGTGGTGGCCACGACTCTCGAACATCGGGCTTTAACATGTATAATCACATTGTTTTAAATTTCCTGCTTCCTAATTTTTTAAAAGCAAAAAGCTTCAAATAAAATTTTTAGGGCCTAAAATATGATTTTAATTTTACATGCTTTGTATCGGCACAAATTAGATCTGAAAATGACTAAAATTGTCTCAAAACTATCGATAACTATGAAATTGACACAAATGTCAAAATTAAACAAATGTTTGTTGTTAAATCTGTCAATACTGTCAGAATAAATTCCTTATTTATTATTTCATTTATTTTGACAAATAAAACGTCAAACATATGTTTAATTTTGTTTCAATTTTATGCCTATCGATAGTTTTGAGGCAATTTTCGTCATTTTCAAATTTAATTTGTGTCTTTACAAAGAATGCAAAATTAATTTTGTTTATTGGTTCAGATGCACTTTTATTTCAATCTTTTTTGCTTCAAATATTTAAGGAAGCAGGAAATTAAAAAAATATAGTTTTACATGTTAAAGTCCTATTTTCGAGAGTCTTGGTCACCACCCTAGTTAATATCCAAGGGGGACGCGCGCCCCCCTTGCCACCCTCTGCGGACGCCCATGATGATTTATATCTTAGTACGTAAATGAATCTACATTAATATGTAAAAAGTTATTTAGTAACAAATTTAAGTGGCATTGCGAACACTTTCATAATTATTTCATTTGACATGTTCCTTAATAAGCTTCTTGACTGTGATAATAATGAAAGGATAATAATATTTACTGAAAATCAGTCAATTTATTGTTGAAAACATTCACTCAACCGGTTTCGAACTCCACATGGGTCATCATCAGGAGGTAAGTCAGAAATTAAAAATTATAACATTTAAATGTCCGAGACGAGGCCATGATATTTGAGATCTAGACGGCAACACTTACAAGAACAACTGCATTGTTTAATTTTTAATTGTTGAAGCTTTCTGATATTACAGTTTTGAAATGAAATATGTTGTACAATAAAATGAAATTAAAAACTCACGTATTATTCCCTCAGCCTACTAAGGTTGTTGATTTTTCGAATATTCGAGACTTCGATTTTTCGAATTTATTGTACCTTCGAATTTAGATTCTAACTTTCGAATTTTTTAATATTCCGAATTTTCGAATTTTGGAATATTCCGAATTTATGAATTTTCGAATTATTCGAATTTTGAATCTGGATCCTAACGTGAACACGGCATGTTGATATTAATTATTTTCAGAATAAACTCATTTGTAGAGTTTTGTATTAATTCGTAAGTAATTATTATTAATTAGGGGAGAGTTGCCGTATTTGGACCGTTTCTTAGATTGGACCATCGGCATACATTGCTTGTTACTTACGTTTGTGCTATAATATAGGTAACACACTGAACATTGACGTAAATTACATGTCTATATTCATTATTATTAAAGAATTACGCCGGAGAGAGTTTTTAGAAGAGATTTTGTATTTAGACAGTTCTAAATAAAATAATTTATTAAAAAAACGTTCTGTCTCACTCAGCTTTAAAGTAAGTAGCAAGAAATGTTATTATATTTTTAAAATGCAAATTTATTCCGATACAAATTACTGTAATAGTTTCATTAGTATGAGTTAACATTAAAGTTATGTAGCATATTTTGTCATATCTGCTGCATGCGCTTAGATTGGACCATATTACGGTTGCCTTAGTTGGACCGGCCGAATTTAGGCAATATAGATATATTTCTGAATTAATTTATTTTTTTTTATAGGGGTCTTATGGCTAAAAGAGGGCATTATGGACGTTGGTCCAAAACAGATTTATTAATGGCTGTTGCAGCTTATAAGAAAGGTGATATTAGTTTGAATGAGTGTTGCCGTATTTATCATGTGCCCTAGGCAACTATTAAAAGTCATGCTGATAAAAAAAATGCTATTGGAAATTAAATGTCATACTTGGGTCCATACAAAATGTGCTGGAGTAAATAAAAAAATCAAAAAGTACTTTTGTGTCATTTGTGGAACCAGTGGTCCATTTTGGGAAACCAGTTTCTTTGATTGGACCGATTGCTTAATTTTTATTAATTCATTTTTTGTTATAATAGTTTATATTTTTATGGAAATAAATGACAATATTTTAAAGATTATAATTGTACATTTTTTTTGCACCATACCGTTTTTATAAAAAAATGCTTCTACACTCTAGTATATTAAAAAATGTTTAGGTAGTTCAAATACGGCAACTCTCCCCTATTATTATTTGCCAAATTAATTCAATTTTAACTTAAAATTTCGCAACACTGTCGAAAACGTTTTAATTCAGACGTTTTTGTATCTTTTTTATTGTCATTTTAAAACGTTTTACTAAAAGTCTATAGCATTTAGATGGGCGGTAAGAGAATAGATGTCTTAATTAAGACGCTTAAACTTGCAGAGTTTTTGCAGGACACTTCGCCGAGTTTATTATTTAATTCGTGGCCGACTTTTCGCGAATTATACGTGAGCGTGTTTGGAGATGACAGATGGAGTTAATTCAGTGGCAAAAAATTCGAAAATTCGAAGCTTTGAAAAATTCGAAAATTTGTAAATTCAAAGCTTCAAAAAATTGGAAACTTCGATGGAAATCAACGACCCTACAGTCTACATCTAATTTTTTATTACCTATACATTGAGATTACATCTATAGCTCTCCCTCCAATAACATCTTTGGACGCCATGTTTTGACGACTGAAAAATACACTTTTTATGCAAATAGTATACCGTGAACTGTAAGTGACAGTTTTTAGATCAAGAATGTAGTTTGGGAAAGACCCATAGAGATGAAATTTCCTAAACATTCGCGACCTAAAAAATCATTTACAGTTCAAAGTTAGTAAGCTATTTTTTACAATATCTGCACAAATAGAAGGAAGAGATCAATATGTTTCAAAATTAACAGCTGTCAAATAAACAGGACCTTGATATATAATATTTACTTACTGTCCACGGTAGATGGTAAGTAAATATTATAGTCCTGACATCACCATGGAAAGTAACTGTGCAATAAAAGTTACTCTTACTGTGTTTAAATTTTGTCATTAATGTGTAACTTACAGTACAGATATTGTAAAAAATATATTACCACATGTGATCTGCTGCATCCAGATATAGAGCAATTATATACTATGCCTAGAGATTTAGAATCAACATTAATAAATGAAGTAGGTGGCAAAGTGGTTATCGTGTCGGCCTGTGGATCCTGGTTCGATTCCCACTGGAGACAAACATTTTCACCACATTAATACTTCTCCTGTGGCTCCCCCTCCACTAACATCTTTGGGGGCCGTGATTTCACGCCTGGTAACCACACTTTACGCGCAAAATATATCATTTACCGAGATCTGCTTCGGCAGAGTGCCACACCCAGTAATGGATAGAAGGCGTTATGATATATTTATTTATTTTATTTATATTAATAAATTGAATAGCCATTACGATAAATTTTTATTTTATATCTTTTTTTATTTTTATGTATTTTTTTTTTTTAGAACATTCTTCATTTATTTTATTCATTTTGCCGAATCGTCCAGGAGCCCTCGGGTACTTTTTCCTTCGTTTACTTTCTCTTCACATAAATGCCATAATGTTTCTTCTTTCTGTTTGCATACTCTGCAACTTTTGTCTTCTTCGTTCAACCAGCGCAATTATATATATTTTTAGATCAATTTAATACAAATTTGGCATTAATGAACGATCAGACTGATGAAAAAATGTAGGTTATAAAATTTTGGTAGTAATTTTAATTTACGTTAGTATCCAGATAAAAAGCCGTTGTAGAAAATATAATTCATTTTAGTTATCTGAATTAACATCAAATTATATAAATTGGTAGTGGCCAGGTATGGCAGCCAAGTGAAAAATAATAGAGCACATCGGAATAATTACACAGCGCAGTTCCAGCTGGTTGATCTCTTTACCGTTGGCGCTGTATTCGCCACTTAAAACACAGGTGTCAATGCGTATCATTATACACAAACGTACTTATATTCGTACAGTTACAGCTAACTATTTGGAGGAAGATGCTTATCGACCAAAAAATTATAATTTGTAGGTAATTGGATTACGGAAATTTAAGCATGGTGTCTTTCCGCTATTTCCGGAATATCATAAATCCATTCACATAGAATGAGACTCAAAATCTATACTAAGGTTACTCATTTTTCCTTATTTTAAATTTCTCGAGTATTCAGACTTCACCGGGATTTTACTTTTACTCGTTTGCATTGTTTTATAAACAAATAAATAAATATATACATACATATCTTCACGCTATATCCCAACAAATGGGGTAGCACGAACCCTAAAATCACTCATAAAACATTCACTCATCACACACATCAAACAATCAGCCCTCGTCAAACATTATCATCCAAACACACCACCCTCACTTCAACCATATTCATAGATCACTTCAAATACCTAAACTAATTCGTTTATTACATTCGAAATCATTTATCACACAACAAACATTCAATCACATCATTCCTATTCACTTACCTTTCATCTTCTTTCTTCAAAGTACATAACATATGCATAAAACATCTCAAATTACTCACGCTTACTCCTAACAACGAAACTAATAACGAATCTAACAACAAATCTACAAAAATTAGAAAAGATGAAAGCGAAGGCCTACACTTGTATATGAAAGAAAAGTCCACACAATGCAGTAACTGAAAATGAAACAAAAAGATAAGAAAGGGAGGGAGTTTCGCCCTGCGCTTGTTTTTGAAAGTGAATTTCAAACAATTGCAGTTAAACACCCTACGTAAGAACTGAAAACGAATTAACAGATAAGAAAGGAAGGAAGTGGCGCTCTACGCTTGTTTTTGAAAGTGAATTCCACACAATTGCAGTTAAGCACTCAATGTAAGATCAGAAAACGAATAAAAAAGATAAGAAACGAAGGGAATGTCGTACCTGCGCTTGTTTTTGAAAGTGAATTTTAAACAATTGCAGTTAAACACCCTACGTAAGAACTGAAAACGAATTAAAAGATAAGAAAGGAAGGAAGTGTCGCTCTACGCTTGTTTTTGAAAGTGAATTCCACACAATTGCAGTTAAGCACTCAATGTAAGATCAAAAAACGAATAAAAAAGATAAGAAACGAAGGGAATGTCGTACCTGCGCTTGTTTTTGAAAGTGAATTTCACACAATTGCAGGTTATATATTATCATCATGCCTTCTACCCATTACTAGGTGTGGCACTCTGCCGTAGCAGATCTCGCTAAGTGATATATTTATGCGCGCGAAGTGCGGTTACCAGCGGTCAAACCACGGCCCCCAAAATGCTTGTAGAGGGGAAGCCTCAGGTGTAATTTTAATGTGGTGATAATTGTTTGTCGGCTGTGGGAATTGAATCGAGGTTCTCAAATCCACAGCCTGACTCAATATCACGAAGCCATCTATTCCATAAATCCGGTAATACGGTGATATGATTAGCATTATGGCATTTGAATCCAAAGATCTTGAGTTTGAACTATCACACTGCGGCTCGGTAATTCCGAACCCTGTACTATAATTGGGATTAAGTTTCTCTTACAAAGAGTAGCATAAATGAATAAATGAAATGGAAAGTAAAATGTCGTAAGTAGTGTACATGCATAGGTAGCGGATAAAATTAATATAGTTATTTAAGTATTCAGGGCAGTAAGTGGTTCACAATGGTTGAGAATGATTTTGAAGATTGAGACAAAATCGAGATCTTTCATATATCTAATATCGATAGGGCACATACTAAGCACAATGCTTATTACGTTATTTTGCATCATTGTCGCAATAACGAAATTAAAGTTTAGATAAAGATTAGTTTGACATTTAAAAGTTTTTAGTTGTCAGAGTTATTATTTTTTATTATGTTTTCATAGTTATCACGGATGAATGTTAAATTTTTATTTAACTACCATCTCCCGATCATTAGCTATTTACTTACATACTGATCAGTAACTTGTAAACATAACTCAATGCCTTGGAAATCCTATCGATAAACATGTTTAAAAACCTGATTGTGCAAAAAATAATTAATGAGATTTGTGATTTTTTTTCTTTCGTAGCTTTTTAATTCGTATTCAATTCTCACAATAGAATGTATAACTGCAATTGTCTGGGGTTTACTTTACTTACATGTGGAACGTACGTCGAATGAAAGATTAATGAAATAGGCAGCGAATGGATGAATGTGATTCAAGGTTTGTTGCTTAATGAAAGATTCCGTAAGTGAGGAATATGTGAACTTGTATAGAGGGAACTATGAACATGATTGAAGCGAGGATAGTATGTTAAGATGAGAATGTTTAATGAAGACTAATATTTGATGAATCTAATAAGTGGATGTTGTGTAAATATTCAAGGGTTTATGATACCCCATTTGATGAGATAAAGAATGACGTTATGTATTGTATGTATGCAAGTGAATTTTTATTCAAAGCTTAAGAACAGGATGTAAACTTATTGATTTCAAAGCATATAGTAGTTACCTGAAATTGCACAATATTAAATAAGAAATAAAGTAAAAATTAACATTAATTTATCGGTACTCAAACAGTTGTTTTTCTTTTTAACGAATGCTTCTTTTTGGTTAAAAAGAGTACTGAATTAAGTATATATTTTTTTCAAAACTCGCTTTCTCAAAAAAACCAATTATACAGAAATTAGTTTATTATGTTTTTACCTTGTTTCGAAATTTGAAGTAATTTTTTTTCAGTTAGATATCATTTTACTACTGAAATTTTAGTTTGGTTGTGTAAATTGATATAATATGGAAATATTAATAAAAAAATGAGACATTTAAGCAAAACTAGTTTTATTTATAGACTTTTATTTTTACATCAATTAAAAATGAACCAAAAAAATAGTAAGGTTACCAGAAATCACATAATATACACACATATAAGAGTGAATGTTTTATGAATGATTTTAGGGTTCGTGCTACCCCATTTGTTGGGATATAGCGTGAAGATATGTATGTATGTATATAAGAGGATAAGGTAAAAAGTTCTCGGCCTCACCCAGAGATGGCGTTCTAATCAGCAAAAATTTGTGTTTCCTACCTGGGTGCACGTGTCATTAGTTCGTATGACAAGTTTCAACTTGTTCTCTTAAGTAGTTTGTTTACACGAATTTTTGAAGTAGTCGTCTTGCGTATTTCTCGTTAAAATTAATAAACTTGAATATCGTGCGGTCATAAAATTCTTCGTTTTAGATGGATTAACCTCTAAGGAAATTCATCCGAAGTTGACAAAAGTTTATGGAGACACTGCTCCATCTATGTTAACCGTTAAAATAGTGGGCAGCTGAATTTAAACATGGTCGTACGTCCCTCGAAGATGACCCACGGGAAGGACGACCAAAAGCCGCAACCATATAATATTGATGTAGGAGAAACGCTGGCCCAATTGTGTTGAAGTCAATAGAGAGTATGTTAAAAAATAATTTAATTTTTTAACTGAAAATCGCAGTCTTTCATTGTCAGGCTGAGAACTTTTCACCTTACCCTCGTATACAGATTTTAAATATTTTTGTTTCGTCTTTTATATTTTCCATATCTTTGTTTGTATTATTTTCTTTGGTGGACTATTTCCTATTTCTGTCATATCTTTACAAAAGTTTTTTTTTGCATCGTCAGGTATTTCAAAATACATCTGGTTTTCCAAAAACGGAGATATTCTATAAAATTAAAATGAGTTTTGATAAAACGGAATGCACTACTGAAAAAGCCGCTGTGGAAAATATATGAAACGATGTATAACTAAAATAATAAAATTTTGCAGAACGTGTATTTTGAGAAAACGGTCCTCAATTGTTAAATTTTGAATTAATATTTGTTTTAAGTTTCAATTATTATTTTACTGAGAGCATGAGTCATCTCATATCTATGAATGCAAGAAAAAAATACTGAAAAAATTAAAATTGTTCGTATCATCTTCATTAAGGAAAATTTACTAAATTAATTGCAATATTTTTTATAACTTCCGGGGCAAAATTGCCATACAAAACAAGACAAAAAAAATCATTCACACTATCAAGCGTATCAAGTGAGCGTAACTGTCAAATGAGACAAACGACAGTGTCCACTGATAAAATCTCGCGGGTGATAGGCCATCTTGACGTTGCTCGGGCTCCGTCTGTTTCCGGTGCGCACGAAGCCGACTCCGGCCAGTTAACATCACCCTCCGCACCCTTCTGCCGTCACACATTCACTCGAGCTTATCAGCCACTGATATCTTAATGGTCTTTTAAAAATGAGTGTGTTCGTTTCGCTATTTAGTCGCGCCATTGCCAACCGAGACCAGAGAGTGGAAATGTCGGTGTTCAGTCTCAGGGGTGGAAGTAGAAGTACCGCCAAACGAGAAATAGACAGATAAGGAAGAGAATAAAATAGACTAGATGACTGCAACATCCAGTGTGGCGGGGTCAAAACTAATACACACGAGAAACAGAACGAAGTAAATCAGTTGAGATGGTTAAGGCAAGTGGAACGTATGTCAAATGAAAGATTTGTGAAATAGGTGTAGGTTATTGAAAATGAGGTGAGAGATTGGATAACATGGATGAATATGATTTAAAGTTTGTTGCGTGAACGAAATATTCGGAATGTGAGAAATAAACGAGCTTATATGAAAGGAATTTTGAATGTGGTTGAAGCTAAAGGAATGTTTGACGAAGATTAATTATGAGATTAATCTCATGAAAAAATGTATTGGGAATATTTTAAGGGTTTATGGTACCCATATAGCGTGATGAAATGTATGTAATTCTTGAAAATAGATCGAAGCTCATATTTTGTAACCAAAAAATGAGAGAAAATAGAACTCAAACTGACTAAGACACCTCCCCCGCACTTCTACTCATGGGTTTTTCTAGCGGAATATGCTAGAATAGCGATTCTCAATCTGTGGTCATGGTATTTTAAGGAAATCAGCAAGAAAACATTTTTTGTCAACAAATATTTTACATTATGGGCAGCCTTGACATATTAACACACACTATACAGAGCGACAATCAAATACAATTCCTATTTTCTAGATACACTTTGCAGCTTGACAATTAACGTATGTTGCTGAAATACATTATTTTCTTATAAGATATGTTTGTTTTTCTACTATTTCAATTACTGGATTTCCAATTCTATCTACAGGGGTTCGTATTTTTTTGTCAGATTAAAATATGGGTCTGCATTCAAAACAGTGGGAACTGCTGTGCTAGCGCCTAGTTGATCAAGACCATATGCATATGGTAGGCAATAGAAAACAGGTGCTTTGTAAGATGATATAAAATTATAATCCAGAAAATAAGATTTGAAAATATTTTTAACTTAGTAATCTTTAATATATGTATATTTTTTAACTGAACATGATTTTCTTAATATTACGAGTTTGTTAAAAATCGTTTAATAATCATATTCTAGGCCTACAATATGCACAGCATGACTAACGATGAAAGTATCATAGATACCTATCAATATTTAATATAAAAATCGGTATCGATATGTAGTATCGACACCGCACCAAATATAGGAAACACATATTGATACTTTGAAGTACCGGTATCGGAAATTTACAGAAATTATTTTTTTTTAGTATTTTTATCCATATAGTCACTACTATCCACAAATCTGCATCAGCTATCGACCGACGGCTAATAGAATTACTACTTTCTAGTAATGGAATTCTATGGATACTGATACCTTGAAACGAATATAGCTATCAATAAAATATAGAAAGGTATTAAGTACTAAAATACTTTCTATCGAAAAGAACATATTGATACATTACTAGTGTCTATTTATTTATTTATTTATGCTATTTTGTACAAAGGAAACTTAATCCCAAATATATAACAAGATTCGGACTCACCGAGCCGCAATGTAGTATTTCATATATTTGTTTAGTTTGAATGGGATTCGAGCTCGAAATTTTCGGATTCGGATAGTATAGCAACAAGCATAGCCAATTAACTTAAATTGCTATATTTCATTTTCAGCAACAATAAACTCGCTGTTTTTAGAAATCCGTATCGGGTATATTTTTCTATTATGTATATTAATTATCTATATACTATACCTACTTAATAACTATAATTTATAGTGGAATTCGAACCATTCAGGTGCCGTTATATATCTGCGGTTATATATTGGAATCATCAAGATTTGAATTGAGTTAGCCATACTAAGCTAGCCATTAATTATTGATCTATAATTAGCCGATATTCACTAGTGATCTGACTTTGCTCAACTTAGGAATTAAATTAGACATACGAGTATACGATTAGGCAAAGTATAAACTACAGGAAATTACTTTTGTGTAAATAGCAATAAAAAAAAGTTTGTTGAATGTATTGTAAGTCAGTATAGAATAAACAAAAGAAGTACCTACGTTAGATTGTCAATTGTTTATGATAAACGACATCAGTGGTCAGGTTAATGAAATGCAAGGACAGGGAAGGATCGTAAACAATTGAAGGCTAATGGATTTCCCTGTTCGTCGTAAAGTGTTTTACAAAGATTGTCAAAACAATGGGCAACCGTGAAACATTACATTTTTATGTTTCGTTCGATTGTTTCTGTGTGTGTAAGTGGTGACCTGCAGGTGATGAAATCAAAGGTTGAAGGTCAACACCGGCCACGTGTGGTACTAAATGCCGAATTTATTAAATGGGAAAAATATGTAGAATATAAATTTCGTTTTATTATTATGACTAGTGATATTTTAAAATAAAATAAATTAAGCACTCGGTAAAAATTTCTCTAACATGCACCAATTTCCTTAAATCTAAAGTCAATTACTTCCTTGACTAATATTAGTTTCTATGGCAACGGCAATGAATAAACAAGTCGATAAACAAACCAACGAAGCGGCAGCAGCGGTTACACGTTGACATTTTCACTGTTGACCAAATGACACCAAATTCATAGTTCGGTTGGAGACGGCGGTTTTAAGACTACAGCGAGTTCAGGCAGGTGGAACTGATGCCGTATTCATAAAGCATTGCGATACGCTAGTCAGATACCGGATAATGTGTGGCTATCTGCTTGTATGGTCGATACAGTCGCCCAAACCGATTCATTCGCTTCAAAAAATAATCAGAAAAGTATAGATTTTGTATCTACAAATTACTTACCTACGGGCTTTCGTCGTAAATTACCAATTTTATTCTTTCCTCATAAACGTCAAATATCTGGATATAGAGAATTTGCTATATTTTATAGTTGTTTATTAGCGTGTCTTGCTGTTTTACTGATATCAAATTTCCTACAATCTACAAAATATGTAAACATATTTAAACTTTTCAACAAAACTTATATTTTTATGTTATTTATTCATATTTTAACAGAAATTTATGTGTTTCTTCATATTTAAGAAGGACGCATACCAAAATTATACGTTTCCCGAAATAGTGTCATGTTAAGTTATTTATATTATATCATCCCACAGGCGACAAACAATTTTCATAATTTCAAAAGCTACCCCTGTGGCTCCTCCACCACTAACATGTTTGGGGGCCGTGATTTGACGACTGGTAACCGCACTTCACGCGCAAAATATATCACTTACCGAGATCTGCTTCGGCAGAGTGCTACACCCAGTAATGGGTAGAATGCATGATGATATATTTATTTTATTTATTTTTTATCCTACACTCAGAAGAACCAAGAAATTTTAAATTTTATATTTTAATAATTAAAAGAAGGAAATTGTATCGCCAACACTATTAAATAATAGTCAATTAAAAATACATGCCATACATGCATGTCCGGCAGTACGGTTGGTGGGCAGTGTTACGGATTTTGAATATGGAGATCCCGAGTTCGAATCCCAGTCAAGCTAAAATTATATAAACTACCACACTGCGGCTCGATGAGTCTGGACCCTGTACTGCAATTGGCCGTAATTGGGATTAAGTTCCTGTTGTACAGAGTAGTATAAATAAATATATATTAAATTGATTTTTTTTTGCAATTACCATTGAGCCATTTTATTTCAGCCGAGAACACTTGAATCTGATAAAAAAATCATAAATATTACTAGCCTACTTTAATCCAGATTACAGTACAGAGTCGGGACTCACGGATCCGCAGTGTGGTAGTTCATATATTTTTTTTTGTTTGAGTGGGATTCGAACTCGTGATATTCGGATACGAATTCCGAAGCGCTACGTATACCACCGTACTGCTGAAGAATACAGGGAGCATACTGCTTATATCTAAATTCAAACTACTCGTCTGAATATAAGTTGAAGACATTGAGGTTTTAAATTGCGAACTTTCGATTGTAAAATGGTTATTCTATTCAGGAAGCCACATCTGCATGTAGGAATATATTGTCATGTCATCAGCAAAACTATTTTTTGTTTTTTTCTGATGGACAAATAAATCTAGCAATAAATTTTTTGCATCTGAATTAAATAAATACCTATAAGTCACTATAAATATACTTATAGATTAGAAATATTATTTAGCATTCAATATCTACTAGAAAATATTATTATTAATTATGTTACAATTAGCGCTATATCTTAGGGCAAAAATTATAGTGAAGATTTAAACTTAACCCTTTTATTGAGAACCGGGCTTTAAATATTTATAAGATACTAGGTTTTGTTTAAAGTTTTTGTAAAATATAATTTAATTTAATTTGTCTCAATCAAAACTCCGGATAAGTTCAAACTTTTTTGAGAATTTGCCTGCTATTATAATACGAATATTTAACAATAATAGTCAAATGTTCAAATCAATTGCTATCTAGTACTTGATAGCATATTTGTCAATTTAAGTCACTCGTAAAATTAAACCTTCGTCATTAAATTATAAAATTTAAGTTCATCTAGTTTACATTTCATACCTATAGATTTCAACATAATACTATTGAATTTAAAGTCTTCCCTATAAAAATCTTAACTGATTAATCGGAATTAGGTGAAGTAATAAAACCTCAAATTTTGAGTTGGTCAACTGTAGCAAGGTGCAGGCGTGACGGCTACAGCAAGGTGCAAGCTGAACATCAACGTGCACAGCCACCTTTCTACCAGAAACCAGAATCAAACACACACACATACAAACATGCGCATGTGAAGAGGGCACGTGCCATACAACAACTCTTTCCAGATCCAAATGTCCAGGATTTGAAATATCGTTAAGGGACACTTATTAGAAGAATAAAATTTCAATCGGTTTTTAATGATGCTATAAACGGTTTATTTGGTTGTATAATTGCTTATCTTGATTATTTTTGGTACTTAAATGAAGTCAGAAGGGAACTGTTAAAGGAAGAATTTGATTTAAAGGCGAGATTGTAGTTTTCATGATGGAAAAGAGTGTCAACTTTAGAACAAATAAATTAGGTTCGGGGAAATGTGTATTTAAGTGCCTACTATAAATGATAATGAATTTCAATCTTCAGTCTTATATTAAAGATATTTTAGTGCTGATTTTTATCTTCATTCCAATAATTTGAAATATAGGTACAAGTTGATGGGTAGGTGTCTCAGTGGTATCGAGTCGGCCTGTATTACAATAATCTCTGTGGCTCCTTCTTCACTAATATCTTTGGAGGCGTGATTTGACGGCTAGTAAACGCACTTAACGCCCATGAATATATCCCTTACTGAGATCTGCTACGGCAGAGTACTACACCAAGTGAGGGATAAAAGGCGTTTCAATTGACATATAAAATCATTGTCGTCGTAATACAAATCTATATATTTATCACACGGATTTTTAGAAAAATATACTTGTCTACTAGACTAATAAGTGAGTAAAATAGATGAGTACAAAATAAGTCAAATGCATGTCTATATACTCTTGATTGATGTAGGTAATTGGCATTTTAATATTTAATAAACCGAATATTAAATGAAAAATGCAAAATGGAAAATATAGAGTGTTCAAAAGGAATTGTTTCAGATGGCAATAAAAAAACCTATTTGAAATTGGTAAACCTGATACATAAATTCATTTTCTGTTTTTGACAGTGACATTTGAAATTTTAAATTTAAATTTGAGTACTTTATAATTACTTAAAAAGTCAAAATCCTATTAGCTGTCGGACTTCTGACATAACCTATTTGTATTTATTAGACATGTCAAATAGTATTTCAGTCTTTACCTGGCATTGTACCAACTGTGGTATAAAAAGATCTCCAGAATTGTATTACCAACTGAAACAATCCCTTTTGATCACTTTGTAGTTTCATGTTAGTTTTAACAATCAACAATTTTTTCAGAGAACACTTTAATTTAGATTTTTTCACAAAATTTTGAACCATGACATAATTAGTCAGTTTTAAGAGACTCTAATTCTTATAGAAAGCATGTGAAACAAAAATTATTGCCGGATTTACTATCCATGTGGTCAGTTCTACCGGCGGTTAAACTAAAGTGACCAGATCTTATTGAGGTCAATAGAGGACACACAAAAAAAATATATGTACCTAACATAAAAGTTTTAATTTTTATAACCTGCTTTCTAACAATTTTTAATTTATGTAATCACTTTTATAATTTATAATCACTCATCATGATGGGAAATCATAACAATGGTATAACAATAACACTGTTGATAACGATTCGCTTTGACAATAATTATAACTAGTGATTCCAACTATCAAAAATCTACTAATACTAAGAATCTCAAAACTGAGGGAAAGTCTTAAAACTAGGCAATTGTGCCAACTAAGTAACTAAAAAGTTACGTTGTCTCTTTGAAAAACAGTAAAAAAAAACATTCTTGATAAAATAACGGACAATCCTGCACGGATGGTCACTTTAAGTTAAATATTATACGCTTTTTTAAATAATACGCTGTATTGAAAAATAGTATATTACGTATCATGAACTGTAAGTGACAGTTTTTAGGTCAAGAATATCATTCGCGGCCTACAAAAATCACCTATAGTTCGAGGTTAGTAAGCTATTTTTACAATACTTGCAAAAATAAAAAGAAAAATAGGGTTCAACATTGACAGCTGTCAAATTGTTGTCAAAATCAATAGGACCTTATAAAACTAAAATAAATAAATAAATATATCATCACGGCTTTTACCCATTACTGGGTGTGGCACTCTGGCGATGCAGATCTCAATAAGTGATATATTTATGCGCGTGAAGTGAGGTTACCACCCGTCAAATAATGGCCTCCAAAGATGTTAATGGTGGAGAAGACACAGGGGTAAATTTTAAATTGGTGAAAATGTTTGTCGGCTTTTGGGATCAAATCAGGGTTTTTAGAATCTACAGACCGACTTGATACCACTGAGCCATTACCCCATATTATGTAATATTTACTTACTGTTCACGGTGATCAGTAAGTAAATATTAAAGTCCTGATATAACCATATATGATATGGCATATGGCATGGCTAGCTCAGTGGTATGAAGTCGGCCTGTGGATCCTGAGGTCCCTGGTTCGATTCCCACAGGCGACAAATTTTCATAATTTGAAAAAGCTATCCCTGTGGCTCCTCCACCACTAACATGTTTGGGGGCCGTGATTTGACGACTGGTAACCGCACTTCACGCGCAAAATATATCACTTACCGAGATCTGCTTCAGCAGAGTGCCACACCCAGCAATGGGTAGAAGGCGTGATGATATATTTTTATTTATATAACCATGAAAACCACAGTGCAATAAAAGTTCCGCTTACTCTGTTTAAATTTTGTAATTAATAGGTAATTTACAGTACAAGTATTGTAAAAAAATATTTTATGGGGTAGGTGGCTTTGTGGTATCGAGTCGGCCTGTAGATTTGAGAACCCGGATTCGATTCCCAGAGCCGACAAACAATTTTCAACACATTAAAACTACCTATGTGGCTTTTCCTCTACTAATATCTTTGGGGGCTGTGACTTGACGACTGATAATCACACTTTACGTGCAAAATATATCACTTACAGCTATCTGCTTTGACCACACCAAGTAATGGGTTGAAGTCGTGATGATATATTTATTAATACTAGTTGACAAGATTTTGACAGCACAAAGTCAAAAAAGAAACAAGAAACTAAAATGTTTCTAGTGAAAAACCGTCACGAAATCACATCGCACTTCGCGAATAAATTTCGCGGTATTTTTTATGCAAATATCGCAGGTGCTTGCGGTCAGACATACTCCGCTTCGCCGTGGCGGACTGTTGAAAATGTACAACTTAATTACTGGTTAAATGTGTTCGGTACGACTACAGCTGTTGGCCACTGGCGTTATTTTACGTGAAGCCGTAGAAAAACTCTCTTTGATACCTTCATTTTTCTTTTTAATCGAGCTGGTATACTGTCATTTGTTCTGAGATTTTATCTCTGATGTTTTTTGTTTGTTAATAAATGAAGGCAATTAGATGAGTTTTGTTGTAGCACGACGTATGTTATTATTATATTATACGTTTCATAATTAATAGTTGCCTTTGAAATGACAATCATTTTCGTTGTTTCAAATGTCATGTGATTTAAATTCAAACAAAAGATATGCGGCAAATATAAACTTAGGTATGCGATCTTACAAAACAATACTTCGTATAGATATTTCATATTTTATAACTGTTGTTTCTTTCGGCAATTTTTTATAGTTATTGTTTTTAAAAGAAAAACACCACTATGAACGTATTTTATTATTTCATTACTACTTACATTGTTTAAAAAATATGTTATGGCTAATTAAAAAGCTAATTGTGTGAAGTTTAATTTAATTTATTGATTTTCCAGCACAGCGAAGTCTTATGACAGATGTCAATATGTCTGTGACTCGTTCTTTATTGCGTAGCTTATTCCTATGAATTTTAATTAAAATATAGTACGGTTAATTTATTTTAATTATTACTATATGTATAAAATATAACATTACTTCCTTTGTGTATTTTCATTCGAGAAACAACAAATAGTTAATTAAAGAAAGCCTTTTAGTTTCAGATAGAAATTAAACGACAATAGGTAATAAAACTAATTTACCAAGGTAATCAATTTCTCGCAGTTAGCCATCATTTAAACGTTTCCATATTGAAGACAAAACGAAGAATATTATCTTTACATATTTAGATTTCTAAAAGTTATTACTTACTATCTATAACTCATGTACTATTTTTATAGCTGAAATTACATAATGTACTGTAATAAAGATACAATTGCAGAATATTTTATTCTAAATTGTAATAGATTTAATATAGAAATAGTTTGCAACTAAGTAAATTAATTCTTTTAAACATATAGTTCTGTATTTATTTAATTGAACTGTGAATTTGAAAACCCGGGTTCGATTTACACAGCCGTCAAACAATTTTCATCACATTTTAATTGCTCCTGTGGCTCTCCCATAGAGATAGGAATTCTAGTTCATTTGAGTGAACTAGTTCATTCGTTCTCGTTCATCAAAAAGATTAGTTCACTGAACTAGTTCATTAGTTCACCTCATCGGCCGTGCCGCCGTGCTGGTGAATCATATCCCAATAGTTCGCATAGTCTGTAATAGACTCACGAACTAGTTCGTGTCGTTCACTATAAGGAATAGTTCATATGAACTAGTTCGTTCACGAACTACACACCTCTTCTCTCCCATCACTAAAATCTTTGGGGTCTGCGATTTTAGGGCTGGTAAATGCATTTCACGTCCATAAATACGAGGTACGGCTATTAAATAATGAGACTGATGCTGTTTTAACATTTTATTTTGATTCCATACCTATTTACTTATTATCACTTTCAATATACACCCCTCCTCTATCCCTACAATGCTCCATGCGAATCTTCCATTGTTCGAAACAGTGCTGGAAGTCTTCTTCTTTTAGCTCTTTCAGAACGCGTGCCGATTTCTCTTTCACAGTTCAAATCTTGTTGCTATTAAGGCAAATTTCACCTTAGGTAACAGATAGAAGTCGCACGGTGCAAGATCTGGCGAATAAGGCGGATGATCCAACACTGGGATGCTGTACTTGGCTAGAAATCTCTTGACAGACATTGCGGAATGAATTGGCGCATTGTTTTGATGGAGAAACCATGACTTGTCCTTCGCCAATTCGGGTACTTTCTTCAATAAATTATAAGTTTCAGTAGTAGTTTTGCCAAGTTTTATGTGAAATTTCACAACAATTCGTTGCTCTACTATTGCACTTAACATTTTAATGAAACCCATAGTTAATCGGTGATTGAAAACCTGGCCCTTAAATAATTGAACAAAAACAGTAATACAGACGACTTTCGCTAGTGAATTAATCTGTGTTAGTAACAGATTTGCTGCCCAATCCAGCGCCATCTCCGAAAAAACTCATCAATTACGTCACGCTTTCCAAAAAAGCAGGAAAAGAAATCACGGAAAAAAATCGTATGTTGAATACGGGTGAACAAAAACCAACCCTGGTGATCAATGTAAATCAATTGGTGACACAATGTGGACAAATGGCTTGTCTTATTTGTCGCGCTGATGGCGAGCTGAGGGTCCGGTCAAGTCCGGAGCTCCGGGAAGTCCGGTAAGGGCCAGGGCGGACCCTTCTACATCATCCTACAAGGGGAGAAATTTGTTTTTTTAGTACAAGTCATTTTTCTAGACCTAGCAAATTAGTCAGTCATGAGTGGCAATTTTTTTAAATTGTTGACTCCATTATTTGAAATAGTACAAACATAGGTTAAATCAAAATTAGATTTTCATAAAAAAAAAAATAAATAAATATATCATCACGCCTTCTACCCATTACTGGGTATGACACTCTGCCGAAGCAGATCTCGGTAAGTGATGTATTTTGCGCGAGAAGTGCGGTTACCAGCCGTCAAATCACGGCCCCCAAAGATGTTAGTGGTGGTGGAACCACAGGGATAGCTTTGAAAATGGTGAAAATTGTTTGTCGCCTGTGGGAATCGAACCAGGGTTCTCAGGATCCATAGGCTGACTTGATGCCACTGAGCTAGCTACCCCATTAAATACGATAGTGATAAAAGAGCATTGAGTTGAATAATAGAAATATTTTTTAAAAATGTATCTACTAATTTTTAATATCATAATAAAAAAAAAACAGTCGCGATGTCACTTATTGTTTTCACAGTTGAATTAAAATTAAAAAAAAAACGCATGTAAGATATATCAAAATTATTGACTGTTCAATCATTTAAAATGTTATAATTACTATGGAATGCATGAAACTAATTATTTTTTGTTACAAATATTGTTTTAGTGTTCCTATTTAACTTACAATAACCATTTTAATGCTGATAATAATAAATTACAACATAAAAATCAGAAAATATGTGTAAATATAATGACAGCCATCTTGGCCATAGTTAACGTTTAACTTGCTGTTAACTAACAACGTAGTTAACATTGCTTTATGCAACCAGGCCTATAAGAGATTTAGTTTTTGTCGGACAAATTTTTATCTACGAGAAAGTGGTTGCTTAGTAAGGTGGAAAGATTTAGTTTAAAGTCAAATTGTTCGAGCCGTTTTATGATAAAACAACTAAGTTTGAGTAAAAAAATATATATATTTGGTCTGAAAAAGTTAAAACGTTAAGTGATAGGTATTTCTTGAAATAATTTTTTGTACTCATGCTTTTTCATGCATGAGTACTTCGCCGAGTGTTTGTAGCTCAATTGGTTAGAGTAGTCACCATGCGAGTGAAAGGTTCTGGGTTCAAATTGTTTTTTCTAAAATTATTTCTAATATCGATCATCTGAAAAATTTGTCAATTAACTATTTCTTATATTTATATAATAATTACATAACGTCTAATTATGTACGAGTTACGTACAAAGCTTTATGTTCAACTGCCTTGAAAGCGATTAGTTTTCTAAAAGTAAATTAATGTAAAATGTTGCATTCAAAGTGTGCTTTGTTGTTGCTTTGTTTAACAATGTTATTTAAATTAACAAAGTGTAAAATTTGTAAAAAAAGGTGAAAAAAGTGTGCATAATATCGCAAGATTTAGAAAAATCCCAAAAGAAGTAAAATAAATTAAATTCAATGCAAAGGAATTAATTATTTACATACATACATATCTTCACGCTATATCCCAACAAATGGGGTAGCACGAACCCTAAAATTACTCATCAAACATTCACTCATTACATTCATCAAACAATCAGCCCTCGTCAAACATTTTCATCCAAACACACCACCGTCACTTCAACCACATTCATAGATCACTCCATATAAACTCATTCGTTTATTACACTCAAAATCATTTACCACACAACAAACCTATCACATCATTCCTATTCATTTATCATTCATCTTCTTTTTTTCAACGTACATAACATATGCATAAAACATCTCAAATTACTCATGCTTACTCCTAACAACAAATCTAATAACGAAACTAACAACGAATCTACAAAAATTAGAAAAAAATTAAAGCGAAAGCCTGTACTTGTATATGAAAGAAAAGTCCACACAATGCAGTAACTGACAATGAAACAAAAAGATAAGAAAGGAAGGAAGTGTCGTCCCTACGCTTGTTAAAAAAAATAGTATGTATGAAAAGTGTCTTCACAGGTTCCTGGTGGTTGCTGAACTCGCCTATGGCCCGGACAACAATATCTCATCCGGAAATATATCCATTTTTCTACTAGTTAGACAATATACTATTATTAAAATAAAAATATTTGCAGCTTCAATGGTAATTAAAGTAATTATTACTGAAAAACTTAAGCTAGTAGGTTGTTTTCTCGAAATATTTTAATTAATTCTTCTAATTTGTAGCATTAATATGAGGTAATCTAAATTAAAATGATGTATAAATGGGATAAGTATTATTATAATATATTTTGGTAACACAACTATTTGCCGGACAGGTTATATTTAGATAAAAATCTTATATCTCATGTTTATTTAATTAATTATAAACAATATGTAGTTTTAAACTCTATTCTTAGTTTCGGATAATGGAATTTCGCAAATATTATTTTGGTAACTTCCTTTTCAATTATTACACAAAAGTAACAAAAATTGTGAAATACTAGAACATAATTAGAAAATATAAACATTTGATTAATAAATATGTCAAAATTAATTAAATGATTGATTGGTTAGAAACTGGCAAACAATATTTCGTGGTTAAAAAATTCCAGCAAATATCTTAGGAATTTAATGTAAAAACATCAGTTATTTTAAACATAATTAATTATGACAGTCAACACTTTCTTGCTATTCAAACCCAAAATATTTTTGACATATTCCGGTTGACTGACCTATAAAACAATTTTCAATATACAATGACGCATGCACATGTAGCATTCATCAATGTTCGCATATATTACACATAACTTACGCAGGTAACATGATACTTATGTGCATTTTTAATTTTAAAAGTAGAAATCGGCAGTTGACGGCCAAGACAGTTGAAACTTTAACCTTTGATATTTGATGTAAGGATGCGAGTATGGAGGATATCCTGTGTTTGTATTTATTCAAGATTTATTTAAAGCTACAGTGATTGAAAGTGAAAGAAGAAGTATTTTTCTGTCTTCTAAAGACTGACGATGAATTGTATAATAATATTACAAATATAATGTAAAAATAATAAATTAAATAAATAAATAAATATATCATCATGCCTTCTACCCATTACTGGGTGTGGCATTCTGCCGAAGCAGATCTCGATAAGTGACATATTTTTCGCGTGAAGTGCGGTTACCAGTCGTCAAATCACGGCCCCCAAAGATGTTAGTGGTGAAGGAGCCACAGGGGTAGTTTTTGAAATTATGAATATTGTTTGTCGGCTGTGGGAATCGAACCAGGGTTCTCTGGATCCACAGGCCGACTTCATACCACTAAGTAAAAACGGTAAAAATAATGAAATACAAATTTATTTTGTGGCAGGAGTCACAAATTTAAATGCAGAAAAGGGCCACTTTCATATAAGTGACTGAACTAAAATATGTACAAACAAATCAAAATATTAGTTATACTTTTGTTTTGTTTTTTTTTATCAATAAATATGTTTTCAGACGACCACGTATGAAAGTAACCATAACAACATCATAAATTACTACAGAAAGTTGAACATAACATACACTGATATGTTAGTAAAACGCACACTTCTAAGATATCTGGTGAAGTTCCACTGATTGACAACAAATGGCGTTACGATGAAAGAAAATAATAAAATTAATGAACATAATTTGTATTATAATGTAGATCGAAGTTTTGGCAGATTTTTCAACACATTTGCAGAGATAAATCTTATTTTTTTAAATTAATAATTATTTATTTATCAGTATTTTAGCATTATTTAATATTATGGCATTACGGTTAGTACAGTAGGACACATCACACCTAACCTCAAACGTCAAACGTCAACGCTAACCTTCAAAAACGCACCAGCTGTCAAAGTGTAACAACATTATTGTTGTAAACTTTTTTTAGAAATATTTTGTGGTCGTCTGAAAAATAGTGTACATAACTCGCTCGAAATTGTTATAACTGTGCTCGTGTACTTAAATCACTCAAATATACCCAAAAATGGAGAATTAATGTTATTATAAAAATTTTGGAGAAATAATGTTAGTTTTGTTGATAATAGTGACTTTTTTCTAAATATTGTATTATTGTATCGACTTTGGAGTTCCTATTGTAGAAAATTTAGCGGCTATCTAGCGAGATTTTGCTGAACTATGGAAGAATTTTTATTAAAACTCGCTAGCAACATTAATCAGAACTGACATTTATCTTCATTTCTTGGTATTTTGGTCGTAACCTCTGCAACTGACCGTATTATTTTCAAAAACAGACGTTGATATCATATTTTAATTATGCAATATCTCATTTGTAAACTTACTAAATTATTATTTACCGGGATAGATGGCTCATTGGTCTGTGGATTTGAGAATCTGGGTTCGGTTTCCACAACCGACAAACAATTTTCACAAAATTAAAATTACCTCAGTGGTTCCCCCTCCACTAACATTCCTGGGGGCCGTAGTTTGACAGCTGATAACCGCACAAAAATATATCACTTACTAAGATCTGCTATGGTAGAGTGCCATACCCAGTAATGGGTAGAAGGCGTAATGATATATTTATTTATTTATTTAATTTAAAATAGAACAGCTATAAAAGCGAAATTTGTGAAAAAAAAAATTTGGCCACTGGCTAGTCTGCAACCCCAGATTTAAGAATAAACGACTTATAAAATCTTTTAAAGTTAAAAAATTATCTAAGCCAAGTCCAGTATGCACTTAGATAACATATTTAATTAGTTTTTATCTCTCTAAGCTGCGTTAATCCTAATTAAAGTAATATAAATATAAATACTTTTGTTTATCTCTAACAAACATTTATTTTTGCTCTATGAAACATGATATAGTACAAATGTTTAAGGAAATGACTTGCATTATCAATTGTGAAAAAAGTTAGAAAAACATTTAAAAAACTAGTAAAATATTAAATGACAAATAAAAAAAAGTAAGCAACGAATCACAAATTTTATAAAAAATTTGGAATAATAATTAAGTTTGCTATCGATATATTTCTTTATTTTTTATTTAAAAAAAACAATATTTTTGTGGTATTGAGGTTGCCAATATGGGTGCACGCGTATATATCATTTTGCTGGTTACAGTTGTCATTAACTGTCAATTGATATGTTATTGCAATAAATTGAACTTTTGTTTCAAATCTCTAACCGTTTTGTGAATTCTTACAAAGAAGAAGCGTATTTTTAAAGACTTTTAATCTACAGTAGTTTTAAAAGCTAAATTAGAACAATGCAATAGAATTGAGAACTAGGTACATATATTTATTTAATTATTTATACTGCCCTGTATAACAATGGATTATAACTAGGGTACAGTCCATAATTGTTTAGCTTGACTGGGATTCGAACTCGAGATCTTTGGATTCATACTAACTACATCACCGCACTACTATATAAACATAGTGGTACACTCCGTCTTTTATTTAGTTAAATTTTTGATAAAGAAGCAATAGAATTTTATGTGAAACAACATTTGTAGAAAGAGCGAGGTGACGCCATGCCGAGTCGATCAACTGCTTTCTCCTTTCAGCACTTTTCCCCGTAGATCCCCACATTTGTTGTTCAGTCAACACAGAATGTTTGACGTTTAACGTTTGGATCACGTGATAAATGTCAAACTGTAAGGCCATACCATGTTCGCTACATAACAAATTATTAAATTCTATTTTACTCACTAGATGGCAATCGAAAATTTGAATTGTATAAGTTCTACTCACGAACTATTATATTGAAGGACAGGCGAGTCTTGCGGGTAAAGCATCCACAGAAATGAAGCGAAAAGACAGCGTCAAAAAAGTGAGTGCGATAGGAACAAGAGTCTGGCAAATGCTTGGGTGCTTACGAGTCTATTCATGTTTTTTTTACTTTATAGAACTAATTACTTAAAAATGTTATTTGCAATTATATAAAATTAAAGACAAATTTTTCTATAATTATATCAGGTTTAGCTTGACAAATATTAATATGTAATACCATAGATAAACACATTTTTGTTGTTTAATTACACCATGACAAATTACACAAATGTAAAATTGACATACATATTTAAATTTTAAAATACAAAATGGTAAAATTTATACAATGTAACTAGGACATTTTATTAAAAAAATAAAAAGAAAATAGATAGAACGGAATATTTAAATTTTTTCTTAATTAATATTTTTGTACTTTATACAATACATTTTATAATTTTATAATAATAAAAATAGATCGAACTGAATATTTCATTTCTTTCTTCATTTAGATTTTTCGATCTTCCTTATACTGCGATTTGACATTATTTTGATTCTGTTTAAAATATTGCTTCAAGTGCATTAAAATAAATTCATGGACAAAAACAGAATTTGTTTGTTTCTTGTGATCTCTACAAGAGAAAGAGAATGCATAATTTTCAATTACAGAATACACTGTTTCTTCATATACACGAAGTTTATCTATATATAATATTAATTTATCTTGAATATATTTGGATAATCTAAATATGTTTATATTTGGGTGGATTAAAAAACCACGACTTTTAACATTTGTTAATTCCGCTTCTTTTATGTGACATACATTTTCTTTGTTTACAAGTAACAAGTAATATATATATATATACTGCTCATATTACTACATTTTTTCAAATTTCCAACTGCTATTTTGGAGCACGAAACAAAGATATTTTGTCATGATTTGAGTCATACCCGCTGGTACAATTGGGCGCAAAACACTAACGACCCATTGCAAACTAATTGTTTATAACTATTTATCACCAAACAACACTAATGATTGAAAAAAGTAACCTGCGTTCATATGACGTTGAGTAAATGCCGGCCTCTTTAAGCTATCTCTCTCTTTCAAAGTCATGCGCGCGAATAAAATAAAGCTGGACGTTTACTAACTACGCTTATATACGAAGTTGCATAGGGCTGGTTCTACTATAAGAGCATACAATTATAAAATATCTTTGCTTCATTTTTGCTGGCTTAAACAATATTTTTTTTCATTTTGATTATTACAATTGTCATATATAAAATTCAAAATTCATCAAACAATCATGATTATAATACACGGCGTCCATTTAAAATTTAAATAAAATTTGTTGTCTAAAATTTGTTTAAACCGCCAGCCTAGTAGCTACAAAGTATACATCTCAATTAGGGAGTCAAGTCATGTCGATAAATAAATTTGTAGTGAAACCGTTAAAAATAGTTGTAGTGAATAAAATAACTGAAATTGAGGAAGTACAGGAATGCATGATATATTCACTTTCTTGTTCGATGAAACAAATGTTTCGACTCCTGCTAAAACAACAAAAACGCAGCAAAGTAACATGTAATATACTTACAAATGCAAATCTATTCCATCGGGTATAGTACACCTCACATGAACATATACTTAACCCAGGCGACTAAATTCGGTGTCGATTTAAGTGCAGTCTTAAGTAGTACTTAGCATATTTAAGCCCTAATCATGGTAGTGCAGTATTTAACTTGCAACGCAGGTGAAAACTGAAAACATTTAGCAACAATCACATAATGAACCATCATTACGATAATAATATTGATGCATTCTTCTCATAATTGTTGCGCATAATTGCCGCCGCACTACGCAGAATAACAGTTATTACTATTTGAATTTCTAATTCGTTCTATCGCCGTTTGCGCTTCAGCTCATTACCGAACGCTTTAAGTTTTAACGAATGGCGGCGTTAAATTGCCGTATGTATGAAACATACTTCCCGACAATTATCACACCGGAGCGGCAAATTATGCGACTGGAAGACAGATGTCGCGCCAAACTGAATAAATGTTTAATAAAAAGTTCGTGGGTAACGACTATGCGGTAGACCGTTTGTTTCAATGGATTTTATTCCTTCATGCATCAGATTTTACTTCGTAGTAGTCATAGATAAATAAGATTTATAGTTCATCTAAAAATTGATGTTATTCATAGATATAGCTACAGGTATGCGGACGTTAACGCCTTTCTATGTTGCTAATTTCAAATTACTACTAATAATAAAAAACAGTATTACATCCCGTCCAAGTGGTTACATTGTAAATCTAATTTTGACAGTTTATTTGACGAGGTTATTTATATTTGTTTATGATTTACATATTGCATTCACAATTTATATTTCAAGATATACGCGTTTGTATCTTCCTCTACCAATGACGAATCAGAAGAAATATCCCGAAGAATCGAAACGGGATATAAGTGCTACTACGCGCTGAGTAATCTACTGAGAAGTAAAATTGTATCTAAAGGGTCTAAAGTCAGAATATACAAAACGCTAATTCGCCCAGTTGTCACTTACGGCAGCGAAACATAGACGCTGAAGAAAAAAGACAGCGACAAATTAGACAATTTTGAGCGGAAAATCCTCCGGAAAATATACGGTTCGACCTGTGAGGACAATATATGGAGATTTAAATGGAACCATGAATTATACGAACTGTACAAGGACGTACCTATATCGGCCTTTGTAAAAGTCCTACGATTGAAATGGTATGGCCACGTAAACCGCATGAAGGAAGACCGTCAAGTGTACAGGACCTACAAACGGAACCCAGTAGCTGGTAGGAGCCGAGGGAGACCAAGGAATAGGGACAGTGTGATTGAGGATATGCGGAGTGCAGGAGTTCGCTTTGTGGACGACAGGAAGGAGTGGGCAAAACAAGTTGATCAGGCCAAGGATTCATGGAGTCTGTAGAGCCAAAAGAAGAAGAAGAAGATCTTCCTTAATATGATAGATTTTAATACTTTTGTTAATTACTTCTTTGAGCAACGAGAACATAATCGCAATTATAATAAACAGAACTTACAGCTTTTACTGCTGTTTGAACCACTCAGACACAAACGTATTTTCATGTGAGTGTAAATTAGCGCATTTTAAACTAATGATGTTTGATATACTCAAGTTGTATTTCCTGTGCTACGTTTGCCTGTTGTACAAATTTCGTTTAGTAATGTGTCAAAATGTTTACTTTTCAATAAAAATATCAAAAAGTCATATTTTGTTCTGAAACATTTTTCGAGATGTTATAGCATGGGCGTCCGCAGGGGGTGGCAAGGGGAGGCGCGTGCCCCCCCCCCTGGAAACTAGGGTGGTCACCACGACTCTCGAAAATAGGACTTTAACATGTAAAACTATAATTTTTTAATTTTCTGCTTCCTTAAATATTTGAAGCAAAAAAGCTTGAAATAAAAGTTTTAGGGCATAACATTCTGCATCTGAACCAATAAACAAAATTAATTTTGCATACTTTGTAACGACACAAATTAGATTTGAAAATGACGAAAATTGCCGCAAAACTATCGATAGGCATGAAACAAAATGAAACATATGTTTGACGTTTTATTTGTCAAAATAAATGAAATAATAAATAATTAATTTATTCTGACAGTTTTGACAGATTGAACGACAAACATTTATTTCATTTTGTGTCAATTTCATAGCTATCGATAGTTTTGAGACAATTTTAGTCATTTTCAGATCTAATTTGTGCCGATACAAAGCATGCAAAATTAATTTCATAGTTTATGCCCTAAAAATTTTATTTGACGCTTTTTTCTTTTAAATAATTAGGAAGCAGGAAATTTAAAACAATGTGATTTTACATGTTAAAGTCCTATGTTCGAGAATCGTGGCCACCACACTGTATATGTATATATAAATTAAATAAAAATTAAATTATAAGTTTAAAGATAATAAATTCAAGCTGAAACTGAATTTTCATCAGTATTCTTAAGGCCAGCTAGCGACATGTTCCCTATCGTAACGATTGAACAATCTAAGTCTAAGTATACACAGACACAAAATATTAGAAAATAAAAACTGTAAAACTGCTAAATCGGAATTTATTGAAGAAATGGTGTCAGTTTATGGAAGAGTAATTCAAAAATTGTCCTACCTGTTCAATTCAAACCCAGACGACAAAGACTAGTACTTTATTTCACAAATTTAAATATTTTTTTATCCATTTGTTATGTGTATTTGTATTTATGTTATGTAAAAAAAAAATATTTTTGAAATTTATGTATATCAGAGAGTTTTTTGCGACTCGCCCCCCCCCCCCTGGAAAAATGTCTGTGGACGCCCATGTGTTATAGTAATAATGTTGAAATAGGTATTCCTAGTTTTCTAAATCTCTATCTATCTAATATGTTTCATGAGCCGGTTATGTAAAGCGATGTTACCTATATTGTTAGCTTATAGCGTATTAAACATTTACATTATTTTATTACCTACATGGGATAGGTGGCTCAGTTGGTTTGTTGATTTGAGAACTCGGGTTCGATTCCCACAGCCAACTCTAACCACATGATTACTTCACCACTAACATTATTGAGGGCCGAGATTTAACAGCTGCTAATCGCACTTTACGCGCTAAATATATTTCTTACCGAGATCTGCTACTGCAGAGTGCCACATCCAGTAATGGGTAGAAGGCGTGATGATATATTTTTTAAATTTATTTTATATTTAGAATTAGAATGTTCACTGTTAAACTCCATTCCCTGTATGAAAACGATTACGTCATATGTGGACGAGGTTATTATAGATACAATGAAATATAGCTATCTTTTTTTTATAATATTATTCGTACCTATGTAAATGGCACTAACGTATGTCTTAATAAGAAAAGACACACGTTTCATGTTTTTTTACGTTCTATCACATATATTATTTTAATGAAAACGTACGATACGAAAATTTATATTTATTTTGTTCACATTTGTTTATAAAATAAAAATAGAGACCTATGGTCATGATTTTGTTATTTTCTCGCCTGTCATTTCTAAGTTTGTGTCATTTTTTATATATAAATACAGACTGAGAAATAAGAAATGGCTAGAAAAATTTTGGGCAATCAAATGCAGAAATGCGTTTGTCATTTTCATTACTATTTTGCGCTGGAGTTAGAGAATAAAGTATCTTTAATTCATTTAACTGTAGTACAAGAGGTAATGTGCATTGTATTTTGTATTTTCATATATTATTTATATGGGATGGGTAGCTCAGTGGTATGAAGTCGGTCTGTGGATCCTGAGGTCCCTGGTTCGATTCCCACACGCGACAAATTTTCATAATTTGAAAAAGCTATCCCTGTGGCTCCTCCACCACTAACATGTTTGGGGGCCGTGATTTGACGACTGGTAACCGCACTTCACGCGCAAAATATATCACTTACCGAGATCAGCTTCAGCAGAGTGCCAGACCTAGTAATGGGTAGAAGGCGTGATTATATATATATATATATTAATAATACATATAAAAATGTACATTCCTTTGAGTTTTATTTTACAAAATTACATATTCAATAAGATAGGTAAAATTTTTCGTGCGTTAAGATAAATTTATATTTGGGTTTTATTTAATATATTGCAGAGTTTGGTAATTAAATTTTATAAAGTAATAAATATTTTAATCTGACTATTACGTCACATTCGGTATCCATGTGATTCAAGAATTTGTACTTAAAACGTTTACATTGATATTGGATTGACATTTTTACAACTTAACCTAAAATTTAAATAATTTTAGGTTAAGTTGTAAAAATGTCAATCCAATATCAATGTAAACGTTTTAAGTACAAATTCTTGAATCACATGGATACCGAATGTGACGTAATAATTTTAATACAGGGAATAAAATATAGGTGACTAGCAATGGTGACAATATTTTTTACTCTGTCAGAAAGTAAAATTTTCTTCTCTAAATGAAAGAAGAAAGTGATGCTGAATAAAAATAAAATTATATCTATGGCAACTGCAAAACAATTGCTTGGTTTGACATTAATGACATCAAGGAGATTTTCGTTAGGAAACTAATAAATTAAAATTTCTACTTTATGCCTTTTTGATGTGGTAGTAAAAATTATAGAGAATTTTCAGGTTTCAAGACTAGTGTAACAAACTTATTCCTGAGGACATTTTGTGTAGAAAATGGCGTATGAACATAGGTCCTATTCTTTTTGAATACCAACATATACAATGTCAAAGTTAATTAAATAACAGCAATTTTTGAAATAAATACCAAATTAGGAAAAACAAAATACGATATGGTTAACAAAACATAAAATAACACTATAAAACATAAATTAATTATTTTAAACATGGAATAACGTAACAAATTATTGAATAAGGCAGAATAACACCATATGGGATAAAAAAAATAACATATAACTAGTGCATATTTTGTTTTTGAAAAATATCTTGATTACAAAATTTAAAAATTTGGCCTGGTCAACACACGACTTTCTTATACACAGCATATTTAATATTTAGAATATATAAATGTTATATAATATTATTAACATGTAATTTAGTTCAGTAATTCAGCATTTATCTGTTTGAAACATATAAAATATCAAATTTGTTTACGTATAATTTTTTAGTAGTGTTTGACTACTTTATATCTAACTTTACTGATGAAGCAAGTTGCCAAATTAGTTGACCATTTTAATGATATATTTGTTTTTCCGAAAAAATACATAGCTAACTAGATAAAGCGAAAATTATAATTTTACTCGACTTAAAATTACTTACTATTTGATCAATGAAATTCTCGTCAACGATTTTTTTCACGATTCCAATACTTCCTTATACTGTGTATAAGAAAGTAAAAATTAGCTGTTATTTTCAAAACTTTTCCCTCTTATATTTTGGTAACCAAAAGAAATATGACTTTTTTCCACAAAATAATCTCAGGAATAAGCTATTAAATTTGGTTATACTAGCCTGTAAAGAAAGTGTCATTCTTCTCTCAGATAAAACAGTACCTTCGAAAAGAAATGCCTCACTTTCTTCCCTTGATATACAAATAACATAACAATTATTATAGTTAACTTTATAACATAAAAATGACAACTGTGGCTTCCCCAAAACTAGCATTTTTGGAATCTGTGATTTGAATACTGTTAACTGCAATTAACGCGCACAAAATATCACTTACCGAGATCTGCCACAACCAGTAATGGTAAAACACGTGATGATAATATATTTTGACTTTCTTATACACAGTATAAGGAAGTATTATTATCGTGCAAAAAATCGTTGACGATATTTTCGCGGAAATACGTGTTTTGAGGTCCACTGAATCCGTTTTGATCATTTTATCAATGATGTCTGTTAGGGTATGTGGGGGTGTATGTGTGTGTGTGTGTGGATGGATGTGTGTCCGGTTGTGCAAAATCTCATGAACGAGATAAGATTTGTTAACGAAACTTGGTAATTATAAGTTTCATGAAAACACGAAGAGCTGAGTTGATTTTGAATGAAATTGAAAAACCGGAACAGAAAGTTTACTGGACACAAAACAATAAATTACATTTAATTCAAAAATGGAATCAGTTACAAAAAAAAGTTTCAAATAAAAGATGTTAGCAAAAATATTTGGAACATAATATGTTAGTTGCAATTTTCCTGTATATGCGTCTGATTTTGAGAAAAACTAATTTTTATATTTAATAATATATTTCAATAATCATAGTAGCATTAGAAACAAAAAACATAAATTTTAATTTTCGCTTTATCTAGTTATCTATGACTTTTTTCGGAAAAACAAATACATCATTAAAATGGTCAACTAATTTGGCAATTTTACCTCAATTTATTCGACTTCGTTTCTCACGGTTCTTAAGATACCAAGGGTTAGGCTCGAAGAAAGCATATCCTGTATATGCCTCATCAGTAAAGTTAGACACAAAGTAGTCAACATTACTAAAAAATTATACGTAAACAATTTTGTTATTTTATATGTTTCAAACAGATAAATGCTGAATTACTGAAAAACTCAATTACATGTTTAATAATATTATTAGTGATGAAACGATTAGCACTTTTCCGATTACGATTACGATCACGATATGTTCAACCATAATCGTACGATTACGATTACGATTATAATTATGAATAAAACAGAACAAATTATAAAATAAAGTGCTTTTTATTAAATAATTGTCAAAATACACAGATATATAGAAACGATATATATTTGTATTTAGAAAAATAAAACAAATTTTTGGTGTGATAATTACTAATATTGGAAATTAAAAGCTTTTAAATCTTTATTTAAAAAGGAAAGTGTTCTTAAATGTTTGGGGGTTAGGCGGTATCTTTTTTCATTTTGAATCAACCCAGCAGTGGAAAATAGTCTCTCTGATGAGACGCTAGATGGTTTATATGAGAAGTACTTCATCGATAGTTTTCTTAGGCGTGAGAAATTATGGTTTACCTTCCAGTATATAAACGGGTCTGAAAAATGACTCATATTTGGATATGTTAAGTACTATTTGCTCGTTCATAATCCATTGCTGCGTATTAAGATCATTTTGGCAATTCACTTTTGGAAGTACGGCTTGTATGGCGATGCGCTGTTCAGAGAATCTGCTAAACATATGATACGAGTATATAGCATCCCAACGAGCTGGAACATCCTGAATAAGCACATGTTGTGGAACATTATATGTTTCTTGTGCTTCTTAGGTACCTACTTGTCGAAAATTAATCGTATATTAATCGTAATAATAATCGCCGGTTACGGTTAATCTGAAAAGCACGATAATCGCCGATTACGATTAATCTTCATCGTAATCGTTTCATCACTAAATATTATATAACATTCATATATTCTAAATATGAAATATGCTGTATATAAGAAAGTCGTGTGGTGACCAGACCAGATTTTTTTATTTTAGATTTTATTTCTATTGATGTAGCTAATGTAAAAATTGCTCATGTCAATTTCGTTTCGTATTAACTTTACTGGATAATAATATTTCTCGCATCGAATATTCAAGACATGATTGTAAATACGAGCCTATTAACTTACATGCATGAGGTAAACTTGAATTCTGCAATTTGCAATAAATGAAAAACAGCCTTTATTAGTAAGTTCATTTATTTTTTCTAGAAAGTAATCTAGAATAATTATTGACAATTTCTCGACTATTGAGACAGAAACGAGAAACGAATTGAAGCGAGTAGGTACTCATAAACTTGTCATTAGAATCTAATCATAGAAAAACTTCCTGTTTACTGTTAAGTACCTAATAAAACTTAAAAATGCAAAATTCCTTTTCATTTAAAACCAATAAAAAACCTACCCATATTATAAAATTTAGCATATGGCCAGTAACTAATTAGTATTCAATAAATATTTACAGTAAACTTGCAATTAGTGAAGTAATTTCCATCCCATTATAAGTAATGGTAACAGTGGGTGCCTGCTCAGAATTTTCACCTGTTTATTACGATCTAAGACGCCGTTGACACGTGAGCTATTTGAACCATTATTGTACCTACTTGTGAATTTTAATTCCTAATTTATTTATTGTTTCACATAATTAACTAGTTAGCTGTTTTTACGGACCACCATGTAGGTAGAAGTTAACATAAATACTAATATCATTAGTACCCGCTTACTATTATTATTACACTACAAATTGTGAGCATTGGGTTTTTAGAAACTCGCTTCAAGTACTGGACGTGTTCATTCACATGAAACTACAGTTTCTAATTTCTGAATCAGGGTTAAAAGTTTAATGAATTCCTGAGATTAACTTTTTAATGTGCAGAAAATCTAATTTGTTTTCTATCTTTGCACATGTCTTGCAAGTACCGTTTTTTAATTTTATGCATTTATTATTGCTATTTATACTTCTAGAAAACTGCAAAATATTTTATTCTCAAGTGAAAGTATATGGTTTATTCGATCAGACGAATAATAATACCTTTCTGGTGTGTCTTCGTTATGCAAAATTTATTATTCCGGGATATTCATTGCTAAAATTCGAAATAGTGAAGACAAAACTTTCAACAATTGATAAGACGTGAACAAGAGGCTCAACCGTCTCACTAATTATAATATTGTTCACAATATATTTTTATTTAATATAAAATATTTATAGGTTTGTAATTTTTTAAATTAATCAATCTAACCTTATCAATTATGCACTGCACCTGTTGTTAATTAGACATATGTTTTCTCGCGCAGTGAAAAAAATCTGAACCTCTAAGGGCGAAGTGAACCGATAAAGTTTAAGAACCACTAGAGTAAAACAATTGCCATATAATAGGGAATAACAGAATACGAATAATATTTCAGGCATATGCTATTCCCCGAATTTTTGCCATATAGAATAATAAAGTAAAAAATTATAATTACGGTAATGTGGTAGCGTTACGACATTCGAAATTGGAGATCCCGAGTTTAAAGCCCACTCAAGCTAAAAATATATGAAGTACCACACTGCAGCTCGGTGACTCCGGAATCTGTACTGTAATTATAATTAAGGTCCTATTGTACAGAATAGCATAAATGTAAATATAGTTCCCAAAAATGTTTTCTTTTTGTACCAGGGAGTGTATACATATAAGAGATAAATTCCATTTCTATTGCGTTATTTTAAACATATTACTAATTTAGCGATTCGAAAATTATCGGCAAGTATACAATATAGAATACTGTATGGCGTAATTTCATCATTGGGATATTTTCTAGTACTATTATTAATTATAGTATCTGACTAAAAATAAATTAACCCCTAAGCCTTAATAAATATAAATCTAAATACGTATTTCGAGAACTAAGTTCTTATCATCAGTAGATGAAGCAAAGGGAAAAAACCAAGATTACACGACTTGTGAACCAAGCTAGTGGTCAAGGTAGGATTCAACCTTGACCGCTAGCTTGGTTCACAAGTCGTGTAATCTTGGTTTTTTCCCTTTGCTTCATCTACTGATGATGAGAACTTAGTTCTCGAAATACGTATTTAGATTTATCTTTATATTTATTAAGGCTTAGGGGTTTAATTTATTCTCAGTTATATCTTAGCCTTAGATTTTTATTTTATAGTATCTGTTTATGTAACAAGTACACATAATGCAGGATTTTTTGGATGCGCTCTACTGAGACTGATAAGTTTTCGAAATTCAGACTTGTATCAAATGATTACAAAATCATTTATCAAATATCGTTCATTCTTATTTACAGACTGCTGTTAGAAACATGAATAATAGTATATTATTTCATGAACATATTACCATTACACACGAGTCAAATACTATATGAATCTACAACTATTTAAGTAAATGGAAAAACAATAATAAAACATAACCTTACTTACCTTATCAAGAATCAACAAACGACAAACCACGTGATTGAAACAAAAAAACATTCTTGATTGCTATTTGTTAGAAATAGGACATAGAATATGAACTTTCATATTACAGCTGTGTATTAATATAAGCAGCTTTATTCATTTTCATAATGAAGGTATTATTTCATAGTTGTAGATAAAACAAATAAGGTGACAGAACTGTCAACGCAAAAGTTGAAGTTATTTATTTTATTTCTCATGATAATCTCTGAATATCGCCTAATTTTGCATCTATTTCGTTAATGTAATAATAATATTTATTTGATACATTTTTTAATTCGACATATTTTTATCTTTGCAATTACATCTTAAAATTAATATACATAACCGTACACCCGGTATGAGATTTTCACTATACGAGTACTCCATTCTACGTACTATTTAAAAAAGATCAAAATGTAGTAAGTTACAATCAGAATCGTGTTTTTAAAACATTTTTATGTAGATACACGATACATTTGACATATAATAAAGTAAAATTACTACGATACACAAAAACTCAATAAAATATAATGTTACCCATTACAAAAAAAGATATAATTTGGCGACGAACATATGTAATAATTTGTAACGATTGTTATGTCATAAATTACATTGAAATGACTGAAAATGTCGTGTATTTCAAAAACTTGTTTATTATGCATAGATATGTTGTTATGCCCGTATTTACCTTACACAAATAAACATGAATTTAAACACGCATATTAAAGTGAACACCATATTTTATAAGTTTTTCTGTCCTATATGATTAGAATATGCAAATCAGCTGAAACACATATTGTTCAATTTTATTGTTTACTTTAACACTCCTAAACACATTGTTCTATTTAACACACTGAAACTTGTTAACTCTTGCATTTACAGAGATATAGAAAGTTTATTTAAGACCCGTCACTCAATTCTGAAGTAATATGACGAATAACTCAAATCAAAGAATAACAGGCAATTAATATTATTTGTGCATTTTATGTTTTAATACATTTTTCAAATAGTCTTATTTTTATGGGCTTTCGTGATTATTGCCAGGCAACAAGTTTTCAGTAATAATATAACAAGAGAGTGAAAATAAATTGAAAATAATTTGACAAATCTTTCGAAAACTTATTGCCATTTGGCAACAAGTTTGAGAAAGATACAGAAGAATTATTTTTTAATTTATTGAACTCTCGAGTTATATTAATTAGATTATATTTTGACTTAGCTGTTGATGTCGCTTCATCCAACTTAAAGGATTTTGAAGTGGATCAATATCGATTGATTACTTATTAATGTATTCTTGGAAGTTATTTCCAAAATTTGTTGGTGTATATCTGTATCTGAAATGAAACTAAATCGATTTTTTCACACATTTTATTTGACGAGTTGACAGTTTTAAATAATTATTTGTCAACTACATATCATTTGTCAACCAAAACAAAAGCTACAAAGATTATTCCCGGGAATAATCACAAGATCTATATTCTCAGTATAATAATGACAGGATTGGTTAAGACGCAGACACGTGACATACAATGAAGCATTTTATTTGAGAAACGTCAAAAAATAATCGAAAGATCTGTCAAAATATTTTCAATTTATTCTCACTCTTGTTATATTATTACTGAAAAAATATCGCTTCATAATTTCACTAGTGGAAATGATCAAAATAGCCTTCATTTCATTGGTTAATTTTCAAACATATTCATTATTTTATTGGTTGTCACATATACTCGTACGTGATAAATTGTCATAATTATTTACGGGCAATTTTAGCCCAGTGAAGACAAACCGAGATAAAATTTGCATCCCAAGCAAGAAATTGTGCGTTCAAATTTTGCTATCTTCAATTTTGATCAAAAAATATGATTATATCTAACTGGTCCGGATTCCATTATAAGTTGTAGCCCTGCTTTATTGTAATTGGGATGCAGTTCCTGTTGTGCAGACTAGGAAATAAAATAAAAATACGAATGTATTGAAGAAATAATTATGACGACATATATTCACTAATTACTGTAATTGAAACTCTATTTAATGTTTTTATAAATAAATAAATAAATAAAATAAAATATATCATCACGCCTTCTACCCATTACTGGGTGTGGCACTCTGCTGAAGCAGATCTCGGTAAGTGATATATTTTGCGCGTGAAGTGCGGTTACCAGTCGTCAAATCACGGCCCCCAAATATGTTAGTGGTGGAGGAGCCACAGGGATAGCTTTTTCAAATTATGAAAATTTGTCGCCTGTGGGAATCGAACCAGGGATCTCTGGATCCACAGGCCGACTTCATACCACTGTGCTAGCCATCCCATTAATGTTTTTATAATAATTAAAATTAAACATCTACATTTATTTATTTATTTATTTATTCATTCTTATACAGGCAATCGCCCAATTACAATATGTATACATTTATTACAGTAGACTACGCTTAGAACTAATATTCAGATAAAATTACGTTTTGAAGTGTCTGTTTAAAGCCATACACAAAAAGTGATAAATCTAAATGAAGGGTGTTAAATGCAATAATTATATATTATATATTTTATATATTTTCTTAAAATGAGGCAGGTATACATGCTTATCTAAATGTATCAGTAGGTGTATCACAAAAAAAAAAATGGCAACAATATGCAAGTCAAATGTTATAGCCTATCATATTTTTTTTTAAGTAGTTATTTTTATCACTCATCATTTTTACAAGATTAGTAACAATCTTTTAGTAATAAATAACAGCTATCTGGATATCTACATGAAAATATGAATGGATAAAAAGTAAATTTGTTATCATTTCGCCAACAAGAATGAAGTAAAATATTTCATCGTTATCGAAATTTTGCATCTATTACGTTGGCAAGTGTATCGGCCATATTAGCATAAGTGTCTCTTTACGAGCTGATATAATGTTTTGATATAATTACCCGTATGACTGTAACAATATAATTTAAAACAATTTGCTTTATACTGTATGCATTTATGTATCGGCTTGGTCAAACACTTAACATATGTAAACTTGGAATAAATGCATCTTAATTGCGTTCTACATTTATGTATTCCGTTGAATTATATCATTTCACAGTTATAGCAAATAAATAGATACGCTCATTTCTTCATCACACCGTTTAACATTTCTTCAGTTGTAAATAAACAAATCAAATAAATATAGCATCATGTGTCATTTACCTAATTCTAATGTAACATATTTGCTATCCTCATCTCGATATATTAATTTTTTTTTATTACTAGCCGTCAAATAGCACCCCCTACATATGTTAGCGTAGGACTGATAATTCAATTTATGTAGAAAAACTTCATATAAACACATCACTTTTATTTATTTATCCACAACTCATATATAATAAAGACATTATTACACTGATTTCAGTTGAATTATATGGCTCATAAAACACTAGTGTTTTATATTCCATAAAATACTGTAAAAAACTTGTTACTTAGCAACCACTTCATGATCTACCGGATTTTGAGAAACTATATACAACTGAATCATCGTTAAACGTTACGACCAGTCTTCTTCGATACCTATAATTATGAGTTGTGGATAAAATTTTGTATTACAATTGTGATTTATTGGTAAATAAAACATTTAAGAATATTAAACACTCGACCTTCGGTCTTATGTTTAAACTTTTCTTGCGTGTTTTATATACCTGATAAAACACTTGTATAATAAATTATTATTATTTATTTATTTGTTACTTTGCACAACAGGAAATAAATCCCAATTACAGTACAGGGGGCCTACAGCTTATAGTGGAATCCGAACCACTCAGACACAATCTTATTTTTTGGATATAAGTAGAAGTCAGTGAGATTTGAACGCACCACCTCTTGCTTGCTAATTAAGAAACGCAAGTCTTACCTCGCTTTTATTCACTGAGCTACGATTGCCTGTAAATTTGATAGTTTTAAAATGATTATTTTTTGACGTTTCTTAAAACCAATGAAATGCTTTATTGTATGTCACGTGTCTGCGTTTTAACCAATCCTGTCATTATTATACTGAGAATAAAGCTCTTGTGATTATTCCCGGGAATAATTTCTGTAGGTGCTATTTTGTTTGTGACAAATGATAGGTAGTTGTCAAATAATTATTTAAAACTGTCAACGCGTCAAGTAAAATGTGTGAAAAAAATCGATTTAGTTGTATTTTAGATACAGAAATACACCAACAAATTTTGGAAACAACTTCCAAGACTATATTAATAAGTAATCAATCGATATGAACCCAGTTCAAAATCTTTTAAGTTGTATGAATCGACCTCAACAGTTAAGTCAAAAAATAATCTAATTAAATATAACTCGAGAGTTGGATAAATTAGAAAATAATTCTCCAGTATCTTTCTCAAACTTGTTGCCATTTGGCAATAGCCACGCAAGCCTTACGGGCTTTCGAGATTATTGCCTGGCAACAAATTTCGAAAGATCTGTCAAATTATTTTCAATTTATTCTCACTCTCTTGTTACATTATTACTGAAAAATTATCACTTAATAATTTCACTAATGGAAATTATCAACATAGCCTTCATTTCATTGGTTCATTTTCAAACATATTTGTTATTTTATTGGTTTTTCGAAAGATCTGTCAAATTATTTTCAATTTATTCTCACTCTCTTGTTGTATTATTACTGATAATTTTCACTCACTTATAAAAATCCCATATGAAATATCAAATTTGCTAGTTTCGCAGCGATAAAACGAAGAAAGCAAAAGTTTTACAGCTGTATCTATGTTTACCTATACCATAGAGTTAGAGAAGTAAGTAGAGGGAGTGTTAGCCTGTAACCTTGATGTCACGCGGGGATTTGGTCGCCATATTGGATTGAACCGAAACAAAGTTGTCGTAGTTATATCATGGTGTCTTTAATAAAGTTTCTATCTGTGTTTGTTGTCGTCAAATATGCCGGCATGTTGTGCGTTTGGTTGTAGTAATAGATCGTCGAGAAAAACTATTAAACAAAAAGAAATGGAAGCTGTAATTACATATCACAAGTAAGTTATTTTTATAAACACATATAGTATTATTAGCAAAATGTGTTCATTTCTTATAGATTTCCAAAACACCCGGAGAGATGAGCAAGTTGGGTACAAGCAATAAGAAGAATTGGCTGGGAGCCGACAAATACCAGTATTTTGTGTTCTGAACACTTTACGGAAGATTGTTTTGACAGAACTTCGTTGTCATGTGTCAGACTAAGGGATTTCGCTGTGTTTTCAATATTTCCATCATATCCATCATATTTGCAAAAGGTGAGCATTTATAATGTAATGACTCGTTGCTGTAAATTTAAATAAAGTTATTAAACAAACCTAAATTACGATTGCAGAAAATTAAAATCCCACGCCGTAAACTAGAAAGACGAGAACTTAGTAATAACGCCCTTATTAACAAACACTGATCTCAATTCCAGCACAGAGACTACCTCAGCAGATGATGTTTCTGTTAATGAAATTTCAAGTACAAGTAGCACATTATTACCTATTCCACGACAAAAGTCATCTGTGCTTAGAATGATGTCACGAACTACATCTTTTTCGCCAACTCGCAGAATGCATCGTAATATATCACCTGCCAAGGCTTCGTTACTTACATTTAAAAAATCATTACAGAAATAAAGTTAACCTGCTACAGCAAACAAAGCGAAGAAATTTAAAAAGAATAGCGACATTATCAAACGTTTTAAAAAGTTTAAAAAACCAAAATTTGTTGCAGGAAGAACAATTACAAGTTTTAAAGAATATTGGCAGCCCGAATGCAGACATTTTGAAGCGACAACTTGTCAGTATAGTGCAGAGTTGCGAAACTTTGCAGTAACACTGCACTATTATTCACCAGCTGCTTACAAATATGTGCGTACTGCATTTAATTCTTGTCTTCCTCACCCCAAGACCATTTCTAAGTGGTATAGTTCAATTGATGGATTCACGGTAGAAGCATTTCCAGCTATTAATATTATAATATAGTAATAGTTATGTACTTATGTTTTTTTTATATATTATTGTTACTTTTATAACATGTGTAATAAAAACAATAACAAAATTAACATTTACCAGCATTACATATTTTAACTGGTTCATTTCAAGATGGCCGCCAGCTACATCCCCCTTCCGTTCCATGCCATCAATTCGTTTGCCTACATTCGTACTTCAGACTCCCTCTATTTTATTCTATAACTCTATGACCTATACCATGGAAATAACCTTAAAATAAGCAAATTTTCATTAAGATGTCAAAGTTATATTAAAATAAATATGAACGTCAAAATTATTGCATTAGTAATAATGGATAAAAAATCGTTTCAACAGTAAAAATCAGGGTTGAGAGATTTAAATAAAGTGATTTTTTTTTTAAATCAATGATTTAAATCAAGTTAAATTCAATTTAATAATTTAAATATAAATGAATAATTTTTGTTATTGTATATGTATTTATTAAATTAAAAATACAAAAAAATCACAGTAAAAAAATAAAAACATGTTTTAATAAATTATAAATATTAGAATATGAAAATATGAAAATATAACAATTTAAATAACAATTTAAATAACAATTTAAATAACAAAAATAAAGTAGAAACGTTTATTCATTTAGTGGTACATTATTATTAAAATGTTTAAATAAAAAGATCAGTTTTCCAACCTTTTCAGTTCCTAGTCGGTTTCTCAATTTTGAATGCACAAGTCCAAATGATGAAAAAACTCGCTCAACACAAGTTGAAGACGAAGTGGCGCATAAAAGTGATTTTATAATTTTCAATATTATATCTTTATTTGGTCCTAATTCATCTTTTTGGGACATCCACCACATTACACAATACATAATATTTAAAAATGTTATTCAAAATACCCGTTTTTACGGGTATTTTAAAAATAATTTAGAAAATCTAATTTAAATTAAAAAAATCTGATTTAAATCAAAAAAATCGATTTTTTTTTGATTTTTTTTTAAATCATGATTTTTATACACCCTGGTAAAAATTAATTCTATAGTTGAAGACAACACCAAGAAACGCATTAGAGACGAAATATTTTTTTTGGAAAGAATTTGAAGTATTCTATCTTGAAAAAAATATAGGTTATTAGCAATTACGTCAATCGAATAAATTGTTAATATATTAACATATTGGGCCTTTAATATGGAAAATAAATGGTGACGACTGTAAATAATCTGCGTTAAAAACAATTTAGAATTCAACATTCAAATTAATTCAATGCAATAGTCATCAAGTCGCATTGTGTATAATAATTGCACTTTTAATAGCACATTTAAATAGCGTTCATTCGTGATATTATTTTAACAAATATCATTCGATTTTTTTGTTTCCATCATGTAAAACTATGATTTCCTTAACTCACACTTGATTGTTTTGAGGTTACGTACACTCGAGCATATAACATTAGACAAAATCGCTCCATCTACGGCGTCGCGATCATTTGTACTCGTCCGTTGTCAAGTAACCCAGTGTTCGTTGTAAATCAAAGTTTAACCGATAAAACAACAAGTTCTTATGGTATTACCTTTAATAATTTTCCTTGCCCATTTTCTTCCAATAAGAATGCGAAACATTTGAAAATTCAACCAATAAGCACAGTTTTAAACCAATCAAATTACGTTCTGGGGTAAAATCTTACTACAGCTGTAAAATCCCATCACCAAGTAGGTGGCTCAGTGGATTTCGTAACCTGGGTTCTATTTCCATAGCCGTTAAACAATGTTCACCACCTTCAAATTACTCCTGTGGCTCCCCCTCAACTAATATCTTGGAGTGCCATGATTTAACTGCTGGTATAACAGGACTTCATACTCATAAATATATCACTTACCGAGATCTGCTACGACCAAGTACCACACCTAGTAATGGATACAAGACGTAATGATATATTTATTATTTTTATTGTATTTTGTTAATTTGACACAAAATTATATTACTTTTTGTTTTATGCTGTCAGTTTGATACAACATTATATTATTTTTTTCTGAAACCGACAAGAAAGTATCTACTTTCCTGACAATTTTAATATGAAAAGTAAGTTTTTACAAAAACAGTCAAGTAAAATACGTCACCAAGGCTACAACAAAAATAAAAGTCTGGTAACGTACAAAACAGTCTGGTAAAGATTTTACCTGACTGTTATTTTTGTTGTAACCTTGAATACGTAGTCTGCTGTCAGTACAATTCATATAAAAAAATATAGACATTTTGAATTATTTATGATTAATTATTGATTAAATTAAATGGTTCAGAAAACATATAATACGTCAGGAAAGTGTTTTTACTTGACACAGCGGATTAAAATACTCTGTCTGCGGCCTCGTATTTCAAACAACCGCTTCGTCAAGTAAAATATCACTTTCCTGACTTATTATGTAATATGCTATTATTTATTACTCATTTGTAAACGTCATTTATTCAAACTGTTTGTTCAATATGGAAATGAATCTTTACAAGCTTCTAGCATGCAAAATTTTTATTTGTCTCAAATTTTCTGTAGGGACTTTTTATTTTGCTTGTATAAAATCACTCGAGCAAAATGATGTGAAGTAAAAGCCCCTTACCCTACTGATTCAGGATTTACCATGGAGTTTGCTATATTTTGTCTGTGCCTTGGTACTTAAATAACTATTTCATAGCTCTTAATCTATATGTAGTTTTTGAGACGCCACTGGCAATTCTCGATATCAGTAGTGGGATCGCGAGTATAGAATTCTATAATAGAATTCAGGCGATAATTTTCAAATCGTCAAATTAGTATTCCATTCTAAATAATTTTGCAGTATAAATGTAATTTACATCATTTGAGATCTACCTGATACAAAAAGCACCGATTATTTTATGCTATATTAGGGAAAATCATAATTTGTACTTGACAGATGACAGCGATTCTGTTGTTCGAAATAGAATTCTATATGGCGCGATCCGGAGGCAATACTTTATATATTCAAATATTAGTTTTGTTCGCATCTCTAACGTAAATTCAGTAGCAAAATACCTCATCAAAGTTTATATATCTACTCTACAGTCAGACGTTAATAAATATTTAGTAGTAATTTCTTCTACCCGATTAAAAGGAAGAGAGAAAAATCTACCACGACTCTAACTTGTAGATACCTGGTGGTAAAACGAACAAACATTAATTCTTGAATTAAAAATAATTCAATTTTATTTTGGGTGTGTTCGGACACATTAGAACTAACTTCTGCGCGTATGTTGCACCTCAATATCATCAGGTTCTCTTTCAGTCAGATCTTAGTCTCAGCCACACCCTCTTAGACTAGTCAGAAGTCAATCTACTAAACATCTACAAAGTGTAAACGCTTCGCATGTAAGCAGTGTCCGTCGTAAAGGGTGCGTTTGGAGCCGTTATCTTCGCTAGCTTGGGTCGCAGCCGCCAGGGGAGAGTAGCGCTGCGACAGACAATCGCCCTGACCCCCCGGTCTGGCCTCGGGTCATCTGATCGCTGATCTCTGATCGCACATCGCAAGCCAAGCGCTCGGATCACTTCAGGATCACTTGTGGGGTGACAACTGATCCCTAATGGAGTGAAAGCGACCAATGAACGATAGAGGGAGGAATCTAATGTTTTGTTTTTAATAAGTATAGTAGTACTATGTAAATAACCCCACAGGAGTACAAAAATCTTACGAATTAAGTATTTTCTCATTACTAGCCCATGAAGATGCCATTATTGACTTCGTTTTGAGTCATGACATTGCTTTTCTCTTCCGCTTCTTCAGTAACGGTCATTAATGAATTATTATTGACCTAGGTTAATTATAAGAACTGTCACTTTTCAAAGAAATTCCAACTTTTAACTTGTAAATGTGATCTTAATTGGACTTCTCTATAAATTCCAATTATAAATGTGTAATTTATAATGCTAATATTAAATTAACGATTAAGGAGATCAGAATTGTTTATTATATTGTATATATGGAAAGTACTTGGATATTTTGGTGCATCTTCATGTTTTAAATTCTACTAAACATAAGTAATATAGTTTTAACGTTATCTCCATTACGCGTTGGAGTTTTGGAATTATTTTTTATATTCAAGATTATGATTGAAAAACTGTTAACTTTAATAATGCGCCATACCGTTAGTTTATTTTACCGTGAAACATGGGATTTGTTAAATCTATGGCTATGACTTTAACACCAATAGCTGTATTCCATTTGCAACTTGGTTCACTTAAATAAGTTCAGATAAATTAGATAAAATGACTAAATGAACTAAATTAAGTACTTATTGGAGTTTATTACAATGAATTAAATACAAATTAGTAAATCTAGTACTAGAAATTAAATGTACTAAGTAATCAAATAAATAAATATAAATATATCATCACGCCTTCTACCCATTACTGCGCGTCGTCAAATCACGGCCCCCAAAGATATTTGTGATGGAAGAGCGACAGGGGTAGCTTTTCAAATTATGAAAATTGTTTGTCGCCTGTGAGAATAGAACCAGGGTTCTCAGGATCTACAGACCTACTTCATACCACTAAGTAATCCAGTGAAATAAATAAGTGCTCTGGTTTAATAAGTTTAAGTTCTAATCTAAATGGCAATTGTATCAGAGCGGTTATTGTAAAATACAACATATATTTTCAAGTTAACATTTGTATTTATTAGTATCGCATTGTTATTAACAGTATGCTAGCTCTAAATAATATACGCAGTTCAATAAAATATTCAAGTATTTATTTTTTAAACAGAAAGCTGGGGAAATTTAATAGCCTGTTAGGCCTCCCGGTCTAGCAACACTAGATTTATTTTTAATTAGGGTTTTTTTAAATCCATTTACTTAATGGCAACATTTTAAATTTAGAAGATATAGGAATGCAGATTCAAAATGTGCCAGGAAGAATTACAGCTGTCTAAATATCGATAGTTATGAATTAATGTTATAACAACCTATAGAATTGTATAACAGTGAATGGAGGGCTTTTTGAAAATTTATTATAATTATTATTTATATGTATTTCCCCTAATCTAATAAAAATGCTAGTTTAATGAAAAAATGTTACATGCTATGTTTTATTTTAAAATAAATGTTCTGGCATATTGCTTACGGTATTTAATCAGAGGTAACATATCTTTTTTGTTGAACATGTTTTAATATTTTTATTCTAAACGGAAGGAATACAAAAATCGAAATATTTGCCTAAATTGAACTATAAGTAATTGCTATACAAGATTTTCTAAATTTGTTAAATTTAATTTGTTTGTATTACGGCGCACAGCAATTTATTTAATGAACAATTAAAATAATTTGTAACAAACATAAAAAAAAATTTATTGGTATTCTCGGGTGCAATTGTGATTGGTGATCAATTCTGATTTTATCTAGAATATTCGATACTAGATATGTGTATGGTTGGCAAGACAAGACTAAGAAGGTAAACTTCTTATCTTGAAGATATCAATAGAGGTTATTTAAGTAAAATTATGTTCAAAAAAGGATGTAATGGAATCGAACCTAATATCTTTTGGAGATTTATAATTATTGTCATAATGTATGTAGCTATCCAAGAAAATTTATCCGAATATAAAATATGTATTTCAACATTTACTATCATCGTTTAAAATAGCAATTTTGGTTGTAAAACAGAAAAATATTATTCGAGAAATGTAAGATTAATATAATACTTGCTGAAGCACTTAATAAACATTAAATAAAGCACCCCAATATCAATCATACCACTACACTGATGCCTAATCTTAACTATGATCCCCAAATTTCCAAATGTTCATTTGTCTTACTGCTCACAAACTTCTAGACCGATCAACAAAATAAATAAATATCCGTCTGGTTCCGTCTCGTCAATACAGTAGTTCATTATTTGATAGTCCATGCAACATTGATAGATTCAGCGCCAGGCTAGATAAGGGATGCTCCGGGTGATGACCCTTGGCGTTAGACAAAGAGGAAAGGAAGAAAGAGAGCGGAAAGTATGTGAGCTTCTGTTCGGAGGCACAGCAGCGTCCCTAGCGGCAGAAAACGTAAACGCTGTCTATTCGGCACATCTTACGCGGTCAAAGTTGAACTTCTTTGGATTAAGGTTAAGCTTGCTGCTCGCCAGGGACCACGGTGGAAAGTTTTATGGCTGCTGGTTTACACAAAGCATCTTAGCCAAATTATTACACATACGGATCAGGTCACATTTTTATTCTGTTAGCAAATAAAAATAATACCGGAAACAAAAACTAAGCGACTTATACGGTCGTGTTTTCTATTCTAACATTATTTTATTTTAATAACAATCATTATTATTCTAAAAAAAACCCGCCTTAGGTTACAGAACGTTTGCCATTTGACTTATTAAAGTTTTTAACAGACTTCATTCTTGCCAGATACCTAAAAACAATATTATTGTGTTACACTTTCATATTTTTTATAAATAATACAACATGGATTTTCATATAATTATTTTAAAAAATATGTACTCTTCTAATAATTTAAATTTCTCATTATTTAAAGTTTCTTGTTAGTCTGTAGGTACATCCCTAATACAAAAAGATGTTAATATTCCTTTTCATTTTATTTGAAACAAATGCAAAAATATGTATAAACGTATAATTACGCCTTTTATCCATTATTACCCATTACTGGGTGTGGCACTCTGCTGAAGCAGATCTCGATGAATTACATACGAGGGTGTATTTTTATGTTATCTACCTAGTCATAAAAAATATGTATCATTAAAAATTATATTTGTCGACTTAAATTTCTGCCATCTCTTTTCTGATTACCCTATATCAGCAGAAAAAAATTCCTTAATCAACTCTGCAAAAATTGTTCACCAACTTCTTTGAGTGCTTCAGAAGGCAATCGTAGCTCAGTGGATAAAAGCGAAGTAAAACTTGCGTTTCTTAATTATGCAAGCAAGAGGTCGTGCGTTCAAATCTCACTGACTTCTACTTATATCCAAAAAATACAATTGTGTCTGAGTGGTTCGGATTCCACTATAAGCTGTAGGCCCCCTGTACTGTAATTGGGATTTTCTTACTGTTGTGCAGAGTAACAAAATAAAATAAATCGCTTTGCTCAAAGATATTTTTTAACTTTCTACAAATCGAGGATCATAGTAAACCATTATTTAAATTCACTTTTGTTTTCTAACTCGATCATTTTCTGTTACCGATTGACAATACAATGGCAACCTTTATTTTTTTATATATTATTCTATAGATTACAACCAGTTCGGATTTCTGTGACCAAAGCCATTTATTCTTTAATTTCTACTTTAGTCTTATGCATTTTGTTCTTGTACGTGGCCGCCAGTGTAAAATATTACTTTTTAACCATTCCTTTTACAAAGTTGTCGTTGAGCTTTCTGCTTACGAGGGCAGGGTGAAAAGTCCCTGAAAAATGAAACAAGAAATGATTTATTTGGTCAAAACATATTTTATTTCTCAACATAATCTCCTTGTAGCTCGATACACTTCGTCCAACGTTTTTCTAATTTTTCGATTCCTTCCAAATAATACGATTTTGGCAATCCTTGAAAATAGGCGTTTGTCTCAGAGATGATCTCATCGTTGGAGACAAATCTTTTTCCGCCGAGCCATTTCTTCAAGTTTGGAAATAGATAAAAATCGTATGAGGCCAAATCTGGAGAATATGGTGGATGACGAACCAATTCGTAGCGCAATTCATGCAATTTTGCCATTGCGACTGCGGACCTTTGCGCCGGTGCGTTGTCCTGATGGAAGAGCATTTTTTTCTTTGCCAAATGCGGCCGCTTTCGCTTCAAATCGGCGTCGAATCGATTCAACAGCTCTGCATAATATACGCCGGTGATCGTTTTGCTCTTTTCAAGGTAATTGATGTGGACGATACCGTGTGCATCCCAAAAAACTGTCACCATGACTTTGTTGGCCGATAAACCCACTTTGGCCTTTTTCGGCTTCGATTTGCCAGGACAAGTCCACTATTTCGACTGTTCTTTGGTCTCTAGTGTGTTGTGATATATCCATGTTTCGTCCAAAAATTTATGCATAATGTTCCGTACCCGTTCGGTTGAGATGCTCATAGCCTCAGCAACCTCGTGCACTTTAACTCGCCGATCATCCAATATCATACCATGGATTTTATCGACGATTTCTAGCGTTGTAACCTCAATTGGACAACCAGAACGTTCGGCGCCCTTTGTGGTCATACTACCACAACGAAAATCAGTAAACCACTTGTGAATCGTTCCAATCGATGGTGAGGAGTCCCCATAATGTTTAACAAACGATGCTTTGGTTTGCGTAATGTTTTTTCCACGCAAGAAATAATTTTTATTCAAGACGTGAAATTCACTTTTTTCCATGTTTTCAAAAAATCTTCAAGGTTGCTTGCTTTCGATGGGTGTTAAAACAGAACTGAATGACATATCAGTCTGAAAATGTTAATGCGTTCTAGTTAAAGATGGAACATCACAAATGTCACATGAGATTTGCGATTGTTTTATTTTTCAGGGACTTGTCACCCTGCTCTCGTATTCTTTGGTATAACAGCTAGGTATATAAGTGTCCGACAGTACGGTAGTGCGGATAGCTTTACTGCATTAGAATCCGATGATTCGCAGTTCGAATCGCTCTCAAGCTGAAAATATATGAACTATTACACTGCGGCTCGGTGAGTTTGGACCCTGTATAATAATTGGGATTAAGTTCTTGGTGCACAGAGTTGCATAAATAAATAAATAATTGTGATAATCTATAAGATAATCATTTAAATATTTATTTATGCTAAGAAGTTGTCTTTAACATATCGATCGATTACAGATAGCGATCCAGTTGAAGAATAGGAGGGTTAATATCAACTAATGCAATATAGCATGTTTATGAAGAATTTAATTATCTAAAACTTTGATTTCAAACATTTTCCTGTAAGGTATTCAGGACAGCAATAATAACGGAAAATTAATTTCTCATATTAATCACCTATGGCACAGATTTCGTGTGACATGTTGTATATTACTTTTGAAATGCTATTAATTAAAATAATAAAGAATAGAGAAGTTTTCACAAGAATGTTTAAAACGTATTAAATTTTTTAGTGTTAGTGTTAGCATATGTCTATAGAGAAACTACACATCTATAACTCCAACATTTTTGTGCAATTTACTCTTATAACTTTCGCGTTTCGCTAACCTTTCATAACATGCTTGCCCGGTGTTTGTTGCCTGTTGCGTTACTGTAAATCAGGAAATATGAATTTCGCCTTGCGTCCCGCTACAAAAAAACAGTTACGCCGGTAAACAAAAATATTTAGAAATCTAGATAATGCTCACTCATTAAAAAAGGAGTCTAATTAAAAATTACTTTTCCGCTAATTACTTTCGTTCTGTATTTAATAAGCTGTATCAATTATATTTATCAATGTCAGAGCATGTTAGCCAAGCGCGCTCGCGTGTTGTTAGACTTTGGGAACGAGTGAAGCACTTTATGTGTTACACTTCACGATTTTAGACTTTCGGCGATGTGTGGCCCATTGTTTAGAATTTAACTTATGATGCTTTTATTTTTCTGTTTGTGAGATATTTAGTAAAGCGTAAACCTCGTACGATTGTTTACCAAGATATCATTCACTATGTTTTATAATATTGTTATTGTTATGATCAAATTATGTGAATTTTTTAGCGTCTACTAAGGAAATACACATTGTATTTTTATTCACTTCATGCAATATTATCTAAATCTTGGATCATTATTTAATATTAGTATATTCGAGTTCGATTCCCACAGGCGACTAACTGATTTCTTCACGTTAAAATTATTCCTGTGTTCTACATTAATATCTTTAGGGATATTTCAATATTTTCTCTTTTTTATTCTCTTATCTATAATGCTGAAGGCGCAAAAGTAAAAGAGATTTTATATCTATTTTGTATTATAATATGTACAGTATTGCTTATGATGTTCTTTAATTGTTGTTTGTTGGAGTAACATATATTATTTACTTCTATTTGAATTCATACTATACGAGGGCAGGGTGAAAAGTCCCTGAAAAATAAAACAGATGGCCCCACAATCGCAAATCTCATGCGACATTTGTGATGTACCAGCTTTAACTAGAACGCATTAACATTTTCAGACTGATATGTCATTCAGTTCTGTTTTCACACCCATCGAAAGCACGCAATCTTGAAGATTTTTGAAAACATGGAAAAAAGTGAATTTCGCGTCTTGATTAAACATTATTTCTTGCGTGGAAAAAACATTACGCAATCCAAAGCATCGCTTGTTAAACATTATGGGGACTCCTCACCATCGATTGGAACGATACACAAGTGGTTTACTGATTTTCGTTGTGGTAGTATGACCAATTGAGGTTACAACGCCAGAAATCGTCGATAAAATCCATGGTATGATATTGGACGATCGGCGAGTTAAAGTGCACGAGTTTGCTGAGGCTATGAGCATATGAACCGAACGAGTACGGAACATTTTGCATAAATTTTTGAATATGAGAAAGCTATCTGCCAGATGGGTGCCGCATTTGCTCTCTGTTGACAACAAGCGCGACCGTGTGACAAGTTCAAAATTGCATGAATTGCGCAACGAATTGGTTCATCATCCACCATATTCTCCAGATTTGGCCCCCTGCAATTTTTATCTATTTCCAAACTTGAAGAAATGGCTCAGCGGAAAGAAATTTGGCTCCAACGATGAGGTCATCGCTGAGACAAACGCCTATTTTGAAGGATTGCCAAAATCGTATTATTTGGAAAGGATTGAAAAATTATAAAAACGTTGGACGAAGTTTATCGATTTACAAGGAGATGAGAAATAAAATATGTTTTGACCAAATAAATCATTTCTTGTTTCATTTTCAGGGACTTTTCATACTGCCCTCGTATTAATAATTATTGTGATAGAATTCTATGTAACTTCGTATGTTTTTTGTGGATCCGTTAATCTGTAAATGATGAAACAAATCGTAAAGAACCTTATGACTTTATGAAATATTTTCTACACATCAACAAACATTGATGTGATTTTGTTCATTATTTATATATTTACAGATGAAACTTATAGATTTATCACAGAATTCCCTCATTAATTTGTTGAAATTGATAAAGATATTGGGAATAATTACCTGGGTTTTCAGGGTTTGAAAAACTTAATCAACCTTATGTTATATAACAAATAACTTTTATTTTGGTCTCCTCTACTTACACTAAATATTTGTAGAACACTGTTTTTACCATCCTGTATATGAATAAATAAATATCTAAGACTGTGTTGACGATTTCTATAAAACCAACTTTAAATAAGTGAAGAAAACAGTTACTTTTCATCCTAGGGAGAAAAATATTCACTTTCCTTCCTAGGGAGGAACTTTCGATCAATATATGAGGGAAGAAAAGCCTATTTCCTGTTAAGGTCGCTCAGTATTACTATCATCAAAATTTAAATTAAGTTAATAATGTCATATCAAAATTAGGGTTGTTGATTTAACGAATATTCAAGACTTCGATTGTTCGGATTTATTGAACCTTCGAATTTAGGTTCGAACTTTCAAATTTTTGAATATTCCGAATTTTCCAATTTTCGAATTTTGGAATATTCCGAATTTACGAATTATTCGAATTGTGAATCTGGATCCTAACGTGAACACGGCATTTGATATGAATTATTTTCAGAATAAACTCATATGCAGAGTTTTGTATTAATTCATAAGTAATTATTATTAATTATTATTATTTGCCAAATTAATTCAATTTAGACTTAAAATTTCGCTACACTGTCAAAAACATTTTAATTAAGACATTTTTGAATCCTTTTTATTGTCATTTTAAAACGTTTTACTAAAAGTCCATTGCATTTAGCTGGACGGTAAGAGAATAGATGACTTAATTAAGACACCTAACCTTGCAGTTGTAGGATACTTCGCCGAGTATATTATTTAATTCGTGGCAAACTTTTCGCGAATTATGCGTGAGCGTGTTTGGAGATGACAGATGGCGTTCATTCAGTGGCAAAAAATTCAAGAATTCGAAGCTTCGAAAAATTCGAAAATTCGTAATTTCGAAAGTTTCAAACTTCGAAGTTTTTCTGACGAAGTTCAAAACATTCGAATGTTCAAACGTTCAGAAATTCAAACTTCGGTGGAAATCAACGACCCTAATCAAGATTTAGTGCAGTAATTAATATCAATATTTTACATATTTTTCAAGCTACAACCAACCAAGCCTCCTAGATGTTGCCTCAAGTGAAGCTGCCTATAATACATACAACTTTGTAAAATCCATGTTAAAAATGAGGGCCTTTATGTTAAATATTTAATAAATTAAACATACTTTGTTACTCTTTTCCAATGTATTTGTTACCAACATACTCTCTAATTTGTAATAAGTTTGTAATAACTTGTGTTACAAATAAATATTTATTATTATTATTATTATATACGTGTTAATTAAAGTTTAATAACAGTGATGGAATTGGTCATAAATGTCTAAATTTTAATAATTGCTATGTATCAAAACTTTCAAGAGGCATGTCCTTTGAACGCTGCTGAGCACATTTTAATAGAGACTAATTAGTTTACAGGCAATCGTAGCTCAGTGGATAAAAGCGAGGTAAAACTTGCGTTTCTTAATTAGCAAGCAAGAGATCGTGCGTTCAAATCTCACGGACTTCTACTTATATAAAAAAAAAAACGATTGTGTCTGAGTGGTTCGGATTCTACTATAAGCTGTAGGCCCCCTGTACTGTAATTGGGAGTTACTTCCTGTTGTGCAGAGTAACAAATAATAATAATAATAATAATAAAACAAAAAATATCGAAAATGTGTAGAAACACGATATATTTAATGTGTTCAATGCAGATGTTCATATTTTACAGAGGAGTAATAGCGACATTGAAATTTTACGTGAAAGGTTATGCTAGTTCACTTTTGGCCAATTGAATCTGATGTACAATCTTCATTTTCAACAAGAATTGGAAAACATAGCATATTATTTATTAATCCCATACCAGTTTTCGATAACTCATTCGCATAAAATAGAAAACTTTATTAAAAAATGTTATTAGTAACTAATCAGATTTATAAATCTTCTTTGTTTAATTTCGTCGCGTAATATTTGCGATTTCAAGATATAAAGGAAGCTGAAATCAGTGAAACTTAGTAGGTATAATTAGAAGTAAATAGAAAATAAAATGGAAGGAAGCAAGCATAAGTATTTTTATGACGGGCACATTAAATGTATAAGCCCATAATTTGGAGTAAAAATGTCCGCGTAACACTTTCATGAAATTAAAATTTCACGACGGCCATCGAATTAAGTGAATTAATTCGTTGAAAACAAAAGCGGCAGAGCCGTAAAAACATCAGCGGACATGGAGGAGGAAATTTAAAAGTTTCATGAAAACCGCAGTAAAACGAGAAGTGCGCTACGCTGAGGCTGAGAGATATCCTCACTGACGGCGCTTGGCTCGCCGTAGTACAGAGCAGGAACGCACTTTCGGTTTCATTGCTGAATACATTATTTAAACGCGAGAGTACAAGTTGTAAAACGTGTGCGCATGCGTCTCATCACACGCGGAACTCTCCAGCGCCAGCTAATTGATTACTGCATGGTGCATGTGCTCGTCACTATCACACACTGCACTTTGCACTTGCTACACTCTTTACCGATTCGCTATTTTACACGTTTTCACAATTTTCACTTGACTGTAGAATCATTCAAACTTTACAAGTATCATATCAAACGAATTCTAATCATGTCAATTATTTAATCGTTTTTATAACTCTTAAACAATTGTATATCGGCAGAACAGTTACATAAAAAAAATTATTTATTTTAAAGTACATCCATTTTCGAAATATGGCTATGGTTACAAAAAATATCATTTTCAGAATCTATAATTACAATTTTACCCTTTTAAAATAGAAGAGTAAGAGCGATATTTAAAGTCAGAGCTTCGTCTTCATGAAAAGCTATCTCCACGAATTTTTATTTATTCACTTTGATTTACAGCCATTCGTAGCTCAGTAGTGTAACAACGTGAAACAATTCAGAATTTGGTTTTGTTTGAAATTATGAGTTAACTATCAACTCAACTTCGAGAAATACAAACATTAAGTGTCATTTTAAGTATCTTTCTAAAATTGACTTGACAGAGTTTATTTTGTTTATAAAATTTATTAGTACATATGTTATAATAACTTATTATTTATCGACTTTATGACTTTTTTGAATGTCGCGTTTTGTTATACGGGATGTAATGTCATATCTGGATAAATTATTAGCTAAGCGTTGGTCTAGGATAGATTTAACATTTGTAACTCACCCAGTCGCGTACCTAGCACTTTTGCCGCCCAGGGCGGTCTCCAATTTGCCGCCCTTTCTAAGTGAATCAAATGGTAGTTTTTATAAATTAAAAAAATAAATATAAAATAAATATATCATTACGACTTTTACCCACTACTGGGTGTGGCACACTGCTGAAGCAGATCTCGGTAAGCGATATATTTATATACGTGAAGTGCGGTTACCACCCGTCAAATCACGGCCCCCAAAGATGTTAGTGGTGGGGGAGCCACATGAGTAATTTTAATTTGGTGAAAATTGTTTGTCGGCTATGGGAATCGAACCGAACTCTTCAGGAACCACAGGGCAACTCTAAATCACTGAGCCATTACCCCATTAAAATAATAAACATAAATAAATAATTGTAATTGAGACAAACTATAGGTGGGGAACTTTTTTACCATTGGATGGCATATTTAAATTAGGCAGTAATAAAGGAATTTTTCGAGATAATATTTTAAACCCTACATTGGCTAGACGATGAAGAAAAATATTCGAAATCATATAGTAATTCATAATTCGTAGAAATCGAATAGTAAACTTATGAAGTGAACAAGTTGTTGTTTATAACTAAAACTAAATATATAAAATGCCGCCCTAAAATATGTGCCGTCTGGTGCGGACCGCACCCACCGCCTCCCCCTAGGTACGCCACTGCAAACATTCGTAGCTCTGTAGTGTAACAAAGTGAAACAATTCAGAATTTGGTTTTGTTTGAAATTATGAGTTTTAACTATCAACTTAACTTCGAGAGATACAAAGTAATCAAATGTTATTTTAAGTATCTTTCTAAAATTGACTTAACAGAGTTTATTTTGTTTATCAAAGTTATTAGTGCATATGTTATAACTTATTATTCATCGACTTTATGGCTTTTCTCAATGTCGCGTTTTGTTATACGGGATGTAATGTCATATCTGGATAAATTATTAGCTAAGCGTTGGTCTAGGATAGATTTAACATTTGTAACTCACCCCGTCTAGGTTTTTTATATGAATTTGTGCATGGTAACGGTTGTCTGTGGGCCAACGCAAAGATACCACCCTATTACCCCATATAACAATTAGTTAATCGTTTCGGTGGCTGAGCGTGTTAAGGCACATCTCTTAACATACTGTGACGTCACCCGAACCAAGGTTCGTTAGTTCGAATCCGCTTGTCGACAAAATATGATTTGTCGTTAAATAAAAAATACAGTTAACTTGTATTAATTATACTCGGGCGCTATAAGCTAGTCACATAACATCGACTACGGAAACCGGCAGTACGGCAGCGTAAAAACTGCGGCTCAGTGTGCCCGGTAGGCCCAGGCCCGAATTGGGCTGTAGCGCCATTGAACAAGAAGAAGTTTTGCTTTTATCGAGGCAAATTTGCATGTGCAAGATATAGTCTTGCCGTGTAATTTAGTAACTTTAAGTAATACTTTTGTTCTTACGTTGTTGTTGTTTTCCATTATCGGATAATTTGTTTAATTTTAATATTCTTTCGTAAATTTCATTATTTCATTTTATGTTTCAATATATTTATCTTTACAAGAAGTTTGTCCCTTTATATCTTATGTTCCATCGCGTTATTTAAGTTTTACATCGTCTTATTATAATTGACTCTTAGTTTTTCACTGGCTTGTTGGTAGAATAATAACAGCGCGATCGCGTCTCTTACTCGTTACAGTAAAAAAAAAATAAGAAAATAAAACTTGTGTTTATTAATGAACAGCAAAAGGGCGTATGTTCAAATTTGCTTACTTCTACTTATATCCAAAATAGAGTATTGTATCTTCGGAATGATATGAATAAGAAGATATGATTATGAATCCCATTTCCACTGATTTAACAGCCTCATATATTCACAATATGGGGTGGCTAGCTAGGTATGAAGTCGGCCTGTGGATCCTGAGAACCCTGGTTCGATTCCCACAGGCGACAAACAATTTTCATAATTTCAGAAACTACCCCTGTGGCTCCTCTACCACTAACATCTTTGGAGGCCGTGATTTGACGACTGGTAACCGCACTTCACGAGCAAAATATATCACTTACCGAGATCTGTTTCGGCAGAGTGCCACACCCAGTAATGGGTAGAAGGCGTGATGATATATTTATTTATTTCATTTACATATTCATAATTTATAAAAACCGATTGCTTGACTTTAAAACTCATTGTACATATATTTTGGACGGTGTGAATATGTTGGCGATTGTTGAGGCCAATATCACGCGGTGGCACTGTATGTAATGTGAAGGGTCATTCCCACGTCGCATGCAAACACCGACGCTGATATGCGTCGCGCCCGCTCGCGATTGTCGACGTCCCCAACGAATTCCTCGAATTGCTTCTGAGCAACGCACGAATACACCACAAGAAACAAGCTACATACTTCACAGCATTGTGTAGACCAGATCTTACGGTGTGCACACAGCGTAAACTTTCCGAAATATCTATGGCCGAAAAGAAAAAGGTTCTATTTGCAAATCGGAATTAAAATTGTCAAAATTTTTTATTAAAACGAAGAGAATTAAAAATGGTGGTAAGCGAAGAGAGGTGGATCAACTTTTTAAAGCTATAATTTTTAACAGTTTCTTAATTTTTAATTAACACCATGACTGCGATGAAATTTAACACGTGATAGTTTGTAGGTTCAAGCCTTACTGATTTCAACTTAAAAGTTTCCTGTACTGTAATTTAGAATCATATTATGTTGTGCAGAATTGTAAATAAATAAATTTAGTACTTTAATAGTATAACACGAAATATGTTTAAAATATGTTTAAAATCAAATTCAAAACAGCAAAAAATTACAGTTGTTGAAATCGAAATTTAATTGGAAAGTAGTTGAAAATCTTTCGCTTAAATCATTTATTATTTTGGACCACAAAATTCAAATTTAGGGTGTGCACAGTAGTGAAAGTAGGTCGGTACGGTCCGGTACACCGTACCGATAAGAGAAATAAAGCCGGTACGGAGTACCGGTAAGAAAATTTTACAAATAAGTGCGACGACATCATTTTAACATGTTTGGTAATGGCTACATGAAAACTGAACGATCTGAATTCCGAGGTTTGCACAACAAATTATATTCTGTTACTTTTACTGATTTGCGCTATGTTTATTTCAACTACTGGTCCTCCGACTACGATGTTTAGTCCCAGCCATATATTAAATCGTGGTTAGGAAAAAGACGATTAGCGAACTCGTGAGAAAGGATGACAAGAAAAGAAAAGAGTTCATAATTTTAACAGTGCAGTATGGTAAATATTATAAATATTCGAAAGTATTCTACCTGAACCTACCTGAAATATAAATTTTTTTAATATTGTTAAAATAAGTATTGCATATCGAACGCGAAAAACCAAAGTAACACCGTGGCTGAAATGCGCTGTAACACCCCCCATTTGGGTACATAACGAATGGCATGGCTCTACTTTTGCGTGAAAGTGAAATATACAGTCTATGTGAAAACACTTGGCCGCCGCACCATTTACAATATACGCATTTATGCAAATTTATTAATAATATATTTATTTCCTATTAAACAAACATAATTTGTATTCTTTTGACATACTATTTTTGTAAATGGAAAGAATTACGCAACGTCTTATTATTTCATACATTCAAATAATCCATCGTTTTTGTAAAACCAACTCTTGACACTGAATGTACCGATGATAGTAGCGACCTCCAAAGATACTCCTCTCATGCTGGGTTGCATAAAAGTTTTATCTGTTCATTAGCAACTAACGGTTCAATAAATTTCAGAAAATCCCATTTGATACTGTTGCTAGATAAACAATTCTTTAACTAAAGAGCTCTTTATTTTTTTCTTGCAACCCAGCATTAGGGTTATAAATTACTTTGAGCAATTCTATATATAATATATAAAACCTTTTTTTTACTTAGCATCCCCCCTATCTCTTTAAAAGTAGCATACCGGTAAGAAAGTACATCTACTTCCACCCCTGGGAGTGCAAGACATCAAAATACCGTCCTTTTAAAATGGGCTAAATTATTTGACTCTTCTATAATATAGACATCATAATTTAACATACTAAACCCTAAATATAAATTGTAAATACTTTAATAGGCATTATTTACGTTTTATGACAGAAATTCGGAATTGAGCGTACAGATATCTGAAAAGATGAACATATTCCTTTGTATTATATTATTTTATCTTAAATTAAAAGTATAAAAATTAAGGGAAATAATAATAACAAAAATAAAATTATAAAATATTAATCAAACATTATACTGATAAATAATATAAAACTAAATAATAACAGTAATGCTACAACAATATCAACAGATGCATGACAAGCGTGAAGCGTAAATAATGTAAACATTATTTCGCTTGAAGCGGCAGACAAATTAAAAGACGATACTTTGAAAAGAGAAAAATAATATTCGTACAATAATTAAATAATAATCATGTAGTGGAAATAAAAAAAATATAATAATATGAACTTTATAATGAAATTGAACATACGAATATATTTTTAACTAGCTGTCTGTAAAATGCCACCATTTTTTATAATTAGGGTGTTCTACCGCATATCTTATATACCCTCGGATTCGGCTCTGAAATAATGACAATCCGAGACCTATGTAGTCTACTTGAAAAATACTAATGAAAAATTCTTTTGTTTGTTTGAATTGAATATATAAAAAATACAGTAGTTTCCAAATGTAACAAATCATAGTGGTCAAAATGAGAATTTATCTTGACTACTGATTGTCGACGTGCTCAAGTTGGATAATAAGTAATGAGAGCTGCAAGTGCGAGTGGTAACTATTTTATTAAAACAAAATGATAAAAACTAAGTTAAAACAAAGATTAGAAATTAATTAAACAACAAATAACAAATTAATGAATTTGAAGAATTTAAGTCATATGAATGACTTTGAAGTTTGATAAATTTAAAGTTTATGACAGAAAAATTCGGGAGACGCCCGGACTCGAACCGAGGACCTACTTTGTGGTATGATTTCCTTAAAAAAATCAGATTGTGTCGCTACAGACGAAACCCGTTGTCAATTCCTGTGAGACATAGGAGTCTTGGGATCAATGCTGTGTTAGACACTATGACAGATAAATTCGGTTGACGCCTATTCGTTCAGAGGAGCCGTGGCTTAGTGGTTAAAGCATCAGTCCGGCAAGCTGAAGGTCCTCGGTTCGAGTCCGGGCGTCTCCCGAATTTTTCTGTCATAAACTTTAAATTTATCAAACTTCAAAGTCATTCATATGACTTAAATTCTTTAAATTTACTTTGTGGTATGATTTCCTTAAAAAATCAGATTGTGTCGCTACAGACGAAACCCGTTGTCAATTCCTGTGAGACATAGGAGTCTTGGGATCAATGCTGTGTTAGACACTATGACAGATAAATTCGGTTGACGCCTATTCGTTCAGGAGAGCCGTGGCTTAGTGGTTAAAGCATCAGCCCGGCAAGCTGAAGGTCTTCGGTTCGAGTCCGGGCGTCTCCCGAATTTTTCTGTCATAAACTTTAAATTTATCAAACTTCAAAGTCATTCATATGACTTAAATTCTTTAAATTTACTTTGTGGTATGATTTCCTTAAAAAATCAGATTGTGTCGCTACAGACGAAACCCGTTGTCAATTCCTGTGAGACATAAGAGTCTTGGGATCAATGCTGTGTTAGACACTATGACAGATAAATTCGGTTGACGCCTATTCGTTCAGGGGAGCCGTGGCTTAGTGGTTAAAGCATCAGCCCGGCAAGCTGAAGGTCCTCGGTTCGAGTCCGGGCGTCTCCCTAATTTTTCTGTCATAAACTTTAAATTTAAATTAATGAATCATATTCTCGGAATAGACACCGTCGAATATTCTTTTACTCAAGAATCATAACTATTGACTACTTACGTACTATCTACTACATTCGAACTGAGTGCTACATTGTTTACTATCTTCATTAACTATCCTTAACTATGGCATTTATAGTAAATAAATGCTAGATCGCAATAATTCCGCTGAATGTGACAAATGCCTCAAACGCTCGCGCGTGTTCCAAAAGGTGAATAACACGACATGTGTTTTAAAGACGCAATCTAATCAACAATTTTGCAAACGATTATTTCTTGTACATCCTGTCTGTTACACAAAAAAGTTGTTAATCAAACTCTCTCTTGTACTCCTTTATATGTTTATTTAAAGTACAAATGTTTTTTGTTTTTACATACAACGTTATAAATAAAATAATAATTTGAATTAAGACAAAATATAAAATTTAATTTTAAATTGATCTACCTATGTATCGCGAAAAGAGTATTAATAGCAATTCACGTAGTTCTAACATATGCTAAACATTTTTGTTATTAAATTTGCAACACAAAGTGAAGTGAAGCAAAAATATAATAATGAAGTAAAAAATCTTATGTTGTGTAAGCGCAAGAAGTTTATAGAGTTCATAATTTATTCGCGTGTGTGAATATCGTGAAAATAGGAAATAAATAGTAATTAGCGAACATATAACATGCGGCGTAACAAGTTTTATTACTCAATTCTGTCATTATTTCAAGTAGTGCAAATTAGATTTACACTTTACTTTTAATAAATTACGCAGTGTTACATATCTCTAATTACCGCACAGTGGAAATAAAAATTGAACACAGTGACAGTGTCATTTGTATGCATTCACAGCGTAATTATGAGCATAGAGTCGCAATGTGCCATGACTAGCACGGCAGGCAAGTAGCCATGGCGAGATAAATGCTTCAATTGTTTTCCTGTAAATCTATTTCGTTTCACGTTTCGAGTAACGGCACAACACAAACAAAAGAATGAAACAAAGGTGCATCGCTGCTAAATAAAATACCGCTTCGAGCTAATCTCACAATCTGAACATAAAAACGCCGTAAAGGCGACCCAACTGAAAAATTGGGCTCTTCCATGAATTTCAATAAAAACCAACACAGATACTCTATATCCGGTGAAATGCACGAGTACGGACCGATAACATTGTCGAAAAATCATTCACATGCAAATGCACAAAATCACTATACGAACTAAATCACGTTACGTTCATAATAAAATTCCTTCATCAAATTAATCACTTATTTAATAGTTTGTGGGTTTGTTCACATATAGAGTAAAAATTAATAATTCAGTTATTATTATGGCATGAACAGGTTGTTTCATTGATAATGATAACAAAACAAGTGAAACATCAAGTAATGGAATCAGTAATATTATTATTCAGAGTTAATAGTGAATGTACTATTACTGCAACTGTAGTACCAATATAGTAATTACTAACTGCAAATATGAATCAGTTGCTTATAAAATCAAATTTTGAAAAACCATCCTCAAATATCTAATTTCTACAACATTTGCATCGTTCATTGCAGTCATATTATCGAAGGTAATGCCACAAAAAGTTGAGCTTTTATCTAATAAATTTATATTAAGAGGAATGTTGCTTCTTGGTAACAACTGGCGAAAACAATTGATATGATCTCGACGCTGATAGTTAACAAATTTTACCTAATGTTACATGATTAGAATTTTATGTAACAGCAACAAATTTTAAATGTAGAGAATACAAATTTGGCTTAAGTAATATTGAACCTCAAATGGCATTTATTTTGATAACTTGCAGAATGGAGTATTTGAATAAAATTTTAACATTTTTAATCACTGTTTCTAATATATTAAGGACCGGTATTTCAATTTTCTAGCAAAATTCCTTATAAATTTATTCGTTCATCAATAAAAAAATAACACATAAAAAAGTGACAGTTTTATATAATTTTCATATTTTGAACAATGTTTTTAATAATAATAATAATAATAATAATAATATAAATATAAATAAAGATAATAATAATAATAATATTGTTTATTTCCAATACACAGCGTGTATGAACAGCCAAAATACATAAAAAATATTTGTTAATTACATAGTATATTTGTGTGAATAGCATTAAAAATTACACATTAAAATATTTGCTAATGGTATAAAAAAATGACACTTGAAATACTATTTTAGTATATATAAATTTTATGTCGTTTGGTAGATTGTTCAAAACTTTTAAACACATGAAATGTGGTCCTCTCGCAGAGTAGCTGTATTGATGGTGAGGGAAGCCTGGTCATAGTGCCAAATTGTAGATTTGAGAACCGTGTTCGATTCCCATAGCCAAAAAACAATTTTCACCAAACTTAAATTTCCTCTTCCACTAACATCTTTGGAGGTCGTGATTTGGCAGCGGGTAACCGCACTTCAAGCTCAGATAGATTTGCGACGGCGGAGTGCCGCACTCTGCAATGGGTAAAAGGCGTTATACATATTTATTTACTGTGAATAAAAGAGTATCTATCCACTTGTAAACAATTGTCATTTTTATTTAGCTAGTGTCTATTAAAAATAATGACTTTTTTGGAGTTTCTAGACATGATTTGAATAATTATTGGTTATATAAATTAATTATAAAAACAGTTGAAATATGATTTTTCTGAAGAATTTTTGTACATTGTATGTAAAATAGCATAATATTTTAAGGACGATTTCGAAAGTAAATTGAAATTTCATTCGCATTTTTATTGTATCAATCTGCTAAAATTACATATATTTTTGCTAAATAAAAAATATTTCTCTGATTTAAACAGAAAACATTTGTCTTTATCGGTTATTAGAAATTCCCGTTTAAAATTATTGAATACGTGATATAATTATGAGCACTAGTGCTGGGCGAAAAAAATTCGATCAAAAGATTTGATTCAACTTTATTTCAAAAATTGCGTTGATCTTAAATTTCTAAAAAATTGATTGATCCACAAAATTGATATTATAGATTAAAAGAAAAAATCAATTGATCACAAAAATTGAATGATTGAAAATATTGAATGATCCAAAAATCAATGAACAATAAAATCATAGTTATCGATATTTTTAACGTCCTTTTGATGATACGCAATGTGTGTGTTCTTGGTTTGTAACTGAACTACATCATGTTCAAATATCTATTAATAATCTGAACCTGATTGGTGTGATTTAAATGTGGTCCACATTTCCATTAGAGATCGGCATATTTGAAAATTTTGATACCCGATCCGATCCGATTCAACTTGATTCAAGATCCGATCCGATCCGAATCTATCCGAGATCCGATCCGATCCGAGATCCGATCCGAAATCCGATCCGAGATCCGATCCGAGATCCGATCCGAGGTCCGATCCGAGATCCGATCCGAGATCCGATCCGAGATCCGATCCGAGATCCGATCCGAGATCCGATCCGAGATCCGATCCGAGATCCGATCCGAGATCCGATCCGAGATCCGATCCGAGATCCGATCCGAGATCCGATCCGAGATCCATTCCGAGATCCGATCCGAGATCCGATCCGAGATCCGATCCGAGATCCGATCCGAGATCCGATCCGAGATCCGATCCGAGATCCGATCCGAGATCCGATTCGAGATCCGATCCGAGATCCGATCCGAGATCCGATCCGAGATCTGATCCGAGATCCGATCCGAGATCCGATCCGATCCGAGATCCGATCCGAGATTCGATCCGAGATCCGATCCGAGATCCGATCCGAGATCCGATCCGAAATCCGATCCGAGATCCGATCCGAGATCCGATCCGAGATCCGATCCGAGATCCGATCCGAGATCCGTTCCGAAGATCCGATCCGCGATCCGATTCGAAATCCGATCCGAGATCCAATCCGAAATCCAATCCGAAATCCGATCCGAAGATCCGATCCGAGATCCGATCCGAGATCCAATCCGAAATCCAATCCGAAATCCGATCCGAAGATCCGATCCGAGATCCGATCCGAGATCCGATCCGAGATCCGATCCGAGATCCGGTCCGAGATCCGATCCGAGATCCGATCCGAGATCCGATCCGAGATCCGATTCGAGATCCGATCCGAGATCCGATCCGAGATCCGATCCGAGATCCGATTCGAGATCCGATCCGAGATCCGATCCGAGATCCGATCCGAGATCCGATCCGAGATCCGATCCGAGATCCGATCCGAGATCCGATCCGAGATCCGATTCGAAATCCGATCCGAAATCCGATCCGAAATCCGATCCGAAGATCCGATCCGAGATCCGATTCGAAATCCGATCCGAGATCCAATCCGATATCCAATCCGAAATCCGATCCGAAGATCCGATCCGAGATCCGATCCGAAATCCGATCTGAGATTCGACCAGACGTGTCATTAGATCAGTAGAATTTTTCCTATTTATACTAAACCAATTTCAACGTTGCATATTGGAAAGAAAAATAACAGATGAAATTTAATAAATAATTTTGTTATAAAAAACTAAAGAGACATATTTTGTTGTAACGTTATTTAATTATTTTTATCACAAATGCTTATAAATATAACGTAGCGTTATATTTCTTTAGAGAGGAATTGGAATTTATGTTTTTACTAAGAGTGGCTACCTAAAAGTTATGTATGTAAATTTCGGATCGGATGTTTTATCCAACTTTCGGATCGGATATTTTATCCGACTTTCGGAATGGATATTTTATCCAACTTTCGGATCGGATCTTATATCCGAATTTCGGATCGGATCTTTTATTAGACTTTCGGATCGGATATTTTATCCGACTTTCGGATCGGATACGATCCGAATACTATCCGAGAGAGCTCCGATCCGATCTGAATCCGACTTCGGATCGGATTCGGATATTGGATATTTTTGCCGACCTCTAATTTCCATATTATTCTTATGTTTTTTTAATTTTAAATAATAAAATCATATTGATTTTTTTGTGTTTCGATTTTATATTGAAAATCGATCTGATCGATCTTTTGATCATATTTTTAAGTTAAAATCAATCATTTAGCAAAAACGACTTTTAAAATTCGATTTTAAAGTTTGCAATAAATCGATAGAATCGATTAGATAGTTCAATCGAGATAAATCGCTTCCATTTTATGATCAGAAATCTATTTCTAATTTCAATGGTTATCCAGCCCTATTGATCACTATAACCGGCTCATACTGTACTTGCTCCACTATAATATTAGTATTCAGTCATCCTCATATCCTTACATTCAAATATAGTAAGAACTTGAATAAAAAATCTCAATATTTCTCATGTACTATTGCAATGTGATTACTAAAAGAAATATAAAACCGATAGCTATGGGTAAAAACCTCTTTGAGTGATGGAAACGTACAAATAGAAGATGAATCGTGTGTTTGCATAGACCGTTGAATTCCGTGAAGACATAATTACAATAATTTCTTTACACTTCGCAATCACACAGATAATGAGTAATTACAAGCTCCATTTCCGTGCTTAATTACTGCGTCGCACCTAATAAGACTTGGCCTGTGCGCCACTTTTTGTGACTTGTGAAAAAAATATTTAATTGCAAAAATAAAACAACGCCAACCTTACTACCTACTTTACTTAACTCTAACAAAATCACAAATAAAATACACTTCTAACGACACCGCAAAAGGGACAAACAAAATTTGAAAATATTTCAGAGAAATAAAACGAGAAATCACAGCAGGAGGCTGATAACACGGGTGAAGATTTATATGCGCTAATTGGCGGAGATGTTCTTCTACTTCTGGAGGTCACAAACCTGGAAATATTTTCAGATATTTCACTAGGCGCAGCGGTGGTCGTGTCAGCCAGCATTCTTCCGCTATACAACTAAAATATTGTAGAAATTTTACAACCCAAAATCAACACATTTAAATAAATACATATGTTTATTTTTAAATATTGATAGATGAGTGTTACAAATAATCACACTTTCTAAGAATCGATGTTTTAAACCTGTAAATTTTATAGGAAAGTGGCAGTTACGGCTTTGTGCTAGTCATTTGATACACAAGGAAAGAATCTCAAACACCAGAACTCCTATTTATCGAATTCAAATTCTCAAATCCACAGTTCGACTTGTTGCCACTGAGCTATCTAAAAATAATAATTATGCCAATTTTTAATAAACAAAACCCACAAATTTGTAGAAAGAACTTAGATACTACAATAACTTGCATTGAACACTGTTATCGAGCGATTTCCGTGGATTAAAAAATAATATTATTTTATAATACGAGGGCAGGGTGAAAAGTCCCTGAAAAATAAAACAGATGGCGCCACAATCGCAAATCTCATGTGACATTTGTGATGTACCATCTTTAACTAGAACGCATTAAAATTTTCAGACTGATATGTCATTCAGTTCTGTTTTGACACCCAACGAAAGCAAGCAACCTTGAAGCTTTTTGAAAATATGGGTAAAAGTGAATTTCGCGTCTTGATTAAACATTATTTCTTGCGGGAAAAAAGCATTACGCAAACCAAAGCATCGCTTGTTAAACATTATGGGGACTCCTCCCAATCGATTGGAACGACTCACAAGTGGTTTACTGATTTTCGTTGTGGTAGTATGACCACAAAGGACGCCGAACGTTCTGAACGTCCAATTGAGGTTACAACGCCAGAAATCGTCGATAAAATCCATGGTATGATATTGGACGATCGACGAGTTAAAGTGCACGAGGTTGCTGAGGCTATGAACGGGTACGGAACATTTTGCATAAATTTTTGGATATGAGAAAGCTATCTGCCAGATGGGTGCCGCATTTGCTCTCTGTTGACAACAAGCGCGACTGTGTGACAAGTTCAAAGGAGTGTATGGCGATGTTCAAGCGCAATAAGAAGGACTTTTTGCGCCATTTCGTAACCGTGAACGAAACATGTATCCATCACAACACACCAGAGACCAAAGAACAGTCGAAACAGTGGAATTGTCCTGGCGAATCGAAGCTGAAAAAAGCCCAAGGTGGGTTTTTAGACCAACAAAGTCATAGCAAAACAATCACCGGCGTATATTATGCAGAGCTGTTGGATCGATTCGACACCGATTTGAAGCGAAGGTGGCCGCATTTGGCAAAGAAAAAAGTGCTCTTCCATCAGGACAACGCACCGGCGCACAGGTCCGCAGTCGCAAAATTGCATGAATTGCGCTACGAATTGGTTCGTCATCCAGATTTGGTCCCCTGCGATTTTTATCTATTTCCAAACTTGAAGAAATGGCTCGACGGAAAGAGATTTGACTCCAAAGATGAGGTCATCGCTGAGATAAACGCCTATTTTGAAGGATTGCCAAAATCGTATTATTTGGAATGGATCGAAAAATTAGAAAAACGTTGGACGAAGTGTATCGAGCTACAAGGAGATTATGTTGAGAAATAAAATATGTTTTGACCAAATAAATCATTTCTTGTTTCATTTTTCAGGGACTTTTCACCCTGCCCTCGTATGCATACATATCTACAAGACATCATGCTATGTCCCAACAAATAAAGTAGAACAAACCCAAGGTTTCTAGAAACATTCTTCAGTTTCATTAAACATTTTTAACCTGGCACACCACTCTCGTTTCAACCACATTCAAACTTACTTCCCTCCATATAAGCTTGTTTATTCTCACATTCGGAATCACATTCATTCCTTCGCTCCTAAATACCAGTTTCAATAATTTTTCAATCAACATATGTTCTACATGCTCAAATCATCTTAATTTACTCATGACCAAATCTAGGAAGATAAGGAAGTGAATTTCACACAATTACAGTTAGACACTTGTAAGAGCAGAACAGTAAACAAAAATATAAAAAAGGAAGGGAGTGTCGCTGTGCTTGTTTAATAACTGCTGTAAATAAATTTTAAAACAATAATATGTACTGATTAGAACATTGTATTGATACTATCAGAAGAATTCCATAGCAAATAATAGCATTAATGAAAAAAAAAACATACAATTTATTAACACCTATTTAATATAGAAGTTGAGTTCTTTCTCTACAGTATTTAATTTATAAATAAAATAAAATAAATATATCAGTACGTCTTTTACCCGTTACTAAGTGTGGCCTACTGCTGTAACAAATCTCGGTGGATGATATATTTTGCGAGTGAAGTGTCATTGCTAGCCATCAAATTAAAGATGTTAGTGGTGCGAGAGCTTTAGGAGTAATTATTTTAATGTGGTGCAAAGTTAGTCATCTGTGGGAATCGAGCTCGGGTTCTTAAATTCATGGGCCGACACGATTCCACTGAGCTATCTACTACCTAATTTAATTTATGTAGTGTATTAATTTATTTCTATGGCTATCACAATTTGAATAAAGGTAAGTGCCTATTACTCAATAGGCGCAAATCTATTGACATTTCGATCAAATATAACTTACAATTATGGCCAGTTGTACTTTCAAAAATTAAATTTTAAACTTGGTTTAAATAACCGAAAGCAATTCTAATATCTGATAGAACTGCCATTTAAGGTAGTACTAGCATGAAAATTTTTTTTGTAGATCTAAATGAAATGTGGCGCACGTAAACATTGGATAGTCATACGCATCCTGTTAAAATATGAAACACATTCATCGTCTGTGAACAAATATATTCGCTTGTAAAGTTGAGTTCTTTATTATACACGGGGCTTATGGTGATCATCACTCAGAATCGTACATATTTGGTTTGTGTACCTCTAAAATTTTGCAGTTTCATTTGAAAAACTAGTATGATGTTTTAGAACTATCCATGTATATTGTATCAGAAGGAGAAAGTTTTTTATCGTTTAGTAATGGATATATAGCCATGCAAAGCCTTGTTTTTAACGAAAAATTAAGAATCCCAATTTACGAGTATAATGGCAACACCACACGGTGGTACGGTATTTGAAAATTTACTAGACCAACAACCTGTTAACAATTCATGATTTTCAAATCAAAAACACTTATTTTATTCAATGTTTAAATTTTTTTGAGCGTTTTGAACCTTAATTCATATAGAACATAACTTCGCTTTGCATTTATTTATTTTAAACCAAATTTAAAGTTTAATTTTTGGCGGTACAACTGAACATTACCGCAACATATCAATTATTTGTTGTTTCATTTGATTGATTTCGCATACTTTTCTATACTATATAGATTTACTAATTCAGACTAATATTAATCATTAGTCACGTTATCTGACTTATGTGAACTGAACTGAGTTAAGTCATGCAAGTTGTACGAATGGAGTAGGTATTTGTACGACAACTATGTAACTATAAAAGCAGAGAAATTTGTTTAGTGTTGTGAATTTTATCAAGAATAACATTTTCTGACCAGAATCAGAGTATTTTATTGAAGTTGCATGGATATTTCATAATTATTTCTTTAATGACCAGTTACACTAACAAAACTTAAATTTTAAACTAGATTTAAAATAGTAAACGCAAATCGAAGTTATACATATGTCATATGGCATAATTGTTATTGCCGTCAAACATTTGATACGCTTTTATTTATTTAAACTAAATTTAAAATTAAAGTTTTGTTGGTGCAACTGGCCATAGCAATATAATATTTATTAACAAAAGAAAAGTATATTGGATCAAATAGATATAAACAAAATATCAAAATGAATTATTAAATGATGGTTTTGAAGTTACAACCAACAGTTAAAAATAATCTGTGACGTCAGAGATACCTGTAAACCAGCCTACGTTGTTTTCCCATGAAGTGAACGTTAAGAAATATATAGCTTACATTGCAAACGTATTTTCTAATCTTCTCTGCTGGTAATCGAATAATAATAAAAGTAATGAGATAATTTGAGCGTTTAGGGTTGTAGCTTGAACTTGAAGTGAGTACCATTTGAGCAGAGCGAATTCAGCCATAAATCGCGCTCAGGCTCGTAAATCTGTTTGTACGTAAACGTTCTTCGTTGGCTACCGTAACGCTAACACATACATAGCGAACATACAGGATGTTCACTAGAAATCGAACATATGCTACATAAATTTTCTTACTGCTAGTGCTCACCATATTATTTATGAATGATAAAATAGTTGTGGGATAGTGTAGTAAAATGATTTATACTAATTTTTGAACTTGCATTATCTTTATTTACAAAAAAATTGTGATGCAACTAGATGTTTCATGATAATACTTTTCTTCTCTTTTATTTCTATATGTATTTCATCAAACATTATAAACCTTTTATAATTAAAAATATATTCAAATTATATGTTATACAGAATTGAATAGACAAACTTGAAATTTGAGTTTCGTATATTCGGCTGGTCAATAGAGGTTTTTCATTTTAAAATTAACCTTTTGCATAAAAACTCCATATAGAAATGGCACTTTTTTCGGTTTCACATCGGATGAACAGGGAAGAGAAATAATGGAATAAACTTATACTTATTTACATTCAAAACTTTGGGCATGAATATAATTTTATGTATCTACTGTTAAAAGTGCGACTTTATTATATTAAGTGCAATAAAGACACTTTTAATTCAAGTTGCTTATATTATTTTTCTACGATTAACTTTTAACTAATAATACTAATGTAAGTTCAAACGTCTAAAACATTTATTTTGTGACTACGTAGTTAGGCTTATTTCGTAACAATTATTTTATCGTACGATTGCCATTAGCATCGTCGGATAATCAGTCACTTTCTGCTCTGATACTGATGTGACACAAATTCTATATCAGGCATATGGGCTCAAGTAAAGTTAAAATTACAGCATCACAATAGGAAGAAAGTTTTATTTAATTCTTATTTATCGGTATTCTTGCATCAATCTACGTTAAAAGATGTAAAGAATGCTTGATAAGTTTTTGGATGATATTGCCAGAGTTTATGTTCCATAGAAAGCTGATCTGGAATACATTTTTTAAATTTTTGGTCTTGATTTGTTACTTTTATATTTGTTCTTCTCTATTGCTTCCATAATTTTTAAACTATCTTATCAATTATTTTATTAAAATAAATTTATATATATATTTAGTTACTTTATACCTCTTTTAAGTTTTTCCAACCTTATTTTTTTCATGTGGACATTCCACATTATTCCCTATTTCAATAAATATCACTCATGGTTCAGTTTATCTCAAACAAAATTTGTATTTTCTTTACTAAAATTTATTTGCTTCAAGTTAAAACAAATGAAATTTATTTGAAATCAATGGTTTTCGACAGTTGTCACCAATCAACCTCGTTTTCGTAACTAAAATTTGTCCGATTGACCAATAATATTGATTAACGCAAAATAGTATCTGTGTAACCCCACTGCACGAATTATTTTTTTATATAATGGAAGAACTAATTTCGGACATATTAATTTTTTCTACAAAAAGTTATTTTAAAGCAAACGAGCTTATATTAATTTGAAATTATTCCAATTTGTTTTATTAACGAATGAATAACTGCAGTTATCCGGAACAGCCTGTATATACAGTCACGAACACAAACACTCTAGTAAAGCGAAAGGTTCTCGGTGCAATATGAAGAAGCGATCTACGCATTGGACACAGACAGACATTGCAGAATTTTTTGTATTTTTAATTGATCCTGGCAATATGTTCGTTCACGTTGTGTTGAGAGTTCATTGTGACTATCAGCTGTGCTGTTTTTTTAGAGAATTAACTGTCACTCGTATGAAATGGCTTTTTTTTCTACTTTTAGTTATTATATTTCCAATTATAGTCCTTACAAAATTAAGAAATTAAATAATTGTATGAAATGAGATTTAAGAAGAAGTTATATACAAAGAAAGACTATCTGAGAATGGCAGAATATAGTTTTGAAATTACATTAATTTTGCTTATATCTATCATATGGCTAACTAGAAATGTAATGATAATTTATGTTATTACCTACAAACCTTATTGACTTTGTATTAAGTTTTGAAAAATCAGTGCTTTCTTGACCATAAGTTTAAATAATATTTCTCCATAAGGCCTTTTATTTTATGAGTCAGTGTCATTTGAACAAATTTGAAAATAAGCAATTGATAATTGCTTAAATATTATTTTTACTAGAATTATTATTGTCAAAATTTTAATAAATTCCCATATGCACTCTATAAATGATCTCAATAAATACCAGTCGAGGTTTAGATTTTTTCAAAACTACTTCAACAAATTGAATTAAACAAAAATTAAATATATATGGAATAACTTAAAAAAAAAATGACGAACACTTAAATGTCATTTTTATCATTCTGGTAAGAGTGGTGAGGACAATATTACAATTTTCAAAATTATGAAGAAGAATTTTTCATCTACAAGGTGATTAGAGAGGGCTAATTTTCCGTACGGTCGGAAAAACATTGTAATTTGTATCACTAGACCAGGTTTAAAATTTAATTTTTGATGGTAGTCTTAATTCCAATATTTGTGACATACTCAATTTTAACTTATATCAAATTGACAAGTGATATGATAAATATCAAAGAATTATTGAATAGATCTGTGCTGCTTTTTAAAATTTAATTATTTATTATGTTACTCTGCATAAAAAGAACTTAATTCAAATTACAGTATAGGATCTGGACTCACCGAGCCCCAACGTGGTTATATCACTTGAAAATAATTTTGATAAATCTTTTTTTTTCTTTTAGCAAAATATTATCAAAAGTCGGTGTTAAGCCTTTACAATATTCGATTTGAAGATATGTTTCACTTCAATTAAATTAGATAAATTTCAAATTCTTGTAGTAATTTCAAAATGACACAAGAATGTAGGTAATAAATTGTATAACATTCAAATGAAGTGGCCATTGAGACTCCTCAAAATCATAGGCCATCAGGGTGTCATGCATATTAATTATTCAATTTCTTTTAACAGTTACCATTTTATTCTTAAATGCTTTTTAATTTACGAATACGGTTTTAAAGTGCACAGCTCTGCTGGGGTGCATCGTGTAGTCAGCATTAGGGTGTACAGCGCGTTTAGTTACATTAAACGTTTTATCCTGCGCCCCAGGACAAGGGTAGAAGGGGGTGGGGTTGATCAGCCACGTGTCGGTAAAGAAGTTAAAATAAGTACCGGCCCGACCACCCTCGCGAGGGGAAACATGAGCCTAATAAAACGCCTCATACTAAATTGTGGTGCATTGTAGTTTGAAGACAACGTTCCGTAAAAAGCAAATGTTTTACTTTCATGTTTGCAAAACACATTATTGTAAAAAAGAATTGTGCCACCATTAAAAAGTTTACCTATATTATATACATTTGATTCTTCTACTGTTGCCAAATGGATCCGATTTAACTTACACTTACTGAATCAGATCACTTATTTATTTGACTAGCTTACATTGCTCATTTTATTCCCAGTACTAGAATTATAACTTCAGCTTGAAATAAATCACCCCTATAATGCTAGGTTGCAAGAAAAAAATAAAGAGCTCTATAGTTAAAGAATTGTTTATCTAGCAACAGTATCAGACGTATTCCATTTGCCATTTAGATCAGATCTAACTTACTTTCACTGATCCAGATCACTTATTTATTTCGCTAGATTAATTCGCTGACTTTATTTTCAGTACTAGAATTACTTCTTCTAATTTACTTTGAAGTAATACACCACAATAATTGCATCAATTTGCTTAATTCAGTTTATTTACTCATGTTGTCTAATTTATCTGAACTGATTTATGTGAACCAAGTGGCAAATGGAATACAGCTATTAATAGCGATTTTCTGAAATTTATTGAACCGTTAGTTGCTAATGAACCGATAAAACTTTCATGCAACTCAGCATAAGTACATCAGTTTGCTTATTTTCATTAAGTTTGTTATGTTTATTTTATTCGAACTAATTTAAATGAAAAAAGTCACAAATATAACACAAGCTATGAACGGACTTTGTATATTTTATCGTAAATCTGGTAAAATATGAAAATAAATAAGGCATCCTTTGTTTACAGATTCATTTTTTTGTACGTAATATTGATGCATAACTATAGTAGCATATTACGTACCATGAGCTGTAAGTGACATTTTTTAGATCAAGAATTTAGTTTGGGAATTCGAAGTCAGTAGGACCGAGATTTCTTAAACATTCGTGACCTAAAAAATCAGGTAAAATTCGAGGTTAGTAAGCTATTTTTTACAATACCTGTACAAATAGGAGAAGAAAATTAGGTTTCAAAATTAATCTGTGTCAAAATTCGTAAACAGGACCTTGATCTAAAATATGTACTTACTGTTCAGGATGGTTGGTAAGACAATATTATAGTCCTGATATAACTATGAAAACTAACTGTGCAATAAAAGTTTTACGTACTGAGTTTAAATTTGATCATTAATGAGTAAGTTACAGTACAGGTATTGTAAAAAATGTTTTTTCACGGCCATAATGTAACACATTTTTATTATATATGTCTCTTGATATAAGATCGTTCATTATTCGGAGGTGCAGAATAATGAAAAAAAGTGTTAAATGGTCGTAGAGAAAGAATAATATTACTCGCGTGTTGTGGCTATTATTCATGAGGATGAAGTTTGCGGCACACGCTCGTTAAATACATAATATACTATTTCTCGTCCGTGAAATGTGTTTGGCGTTCGCAGAATGCTGTTTGTTATTATGGGGTAGGTGGCTCAATGGTATCAAGTCGGCCAGTGGACATGAGAACCTGGATTCGATTCTCACAGGCGACAAATAATTTTCACTACATTAAAATTATCCCGGCTGCTTCCCCTCCAATAACATCTTTAGAGGCCGTAATTTGACGGCTGGTAATCGCACTTCACTCGTATAAATATATCACTTATCGAGATCTACTACGGCAGAGTGCTATATCCCAGGAATGGGTAAATGACCTGATGATGAACTTATACTTATTTATTTCAGAAAAATATTTAAATTTAATAAACATCACCAACTAAAGAAACTTCTCAAAATATAATAATATTTAAAAAAAGGGGGGGGGGGTGTGTCAATTCATGAACTATGGTTTGTGAAGCAAGATCGCAGCCAATTCTAGTACAACTGCTTATAAATAAGTCCTTGTCATACTTTATACTTGTACTCAAATATGGCTAAAACTACTTATAAATTTAGCTATAAATAACGTATATTTTACCATAAAGTACAGTTACCATTTGTCAAATCATTATTAATATACATTGATAAGAAATACTCGGTCACAGTAGAAAAGTCACGCAACAAATATTTTAATTCATATTTATTGAGAAATAATATAAAATAAATAATTAAATATATCATCACGCCTTTTACATATTACTGAGTGTGGCACTCTGCCTAAGCAGATCTCGGTAAGTGATATATTTCTGCGTTGAAATGCAGTTATCAGCTGTCAAATCACGGCCCCCAAAGATGTTAGTGGTGGGAAAGCCACAGGGGTAATTTTAAATTGGTGACAATGTTTGTCGGCTGTGGGGATCGAACCAGGCTTCTTTAGATCCACAGGCCGACTTGATACTACTGAGCCATTACACCATAAATAATAATTAATGATAATACATATACATAGTTGAAAAATGAATTTGTAGCTCAGTTATTGCTTCGAGCGTTCACCTAAATAGTGAAAGGTTCTGGGTTCAAATCTCGATGAGTCTCGTGATTCATTTCAAACAAATTATTTAATAACCTATTGCAGTAGAAACGTATATGTTTATTTCCTGTTGCGTTTTAATTTGCATAAATTGGAAATCATGTAATCATATTTTCAATGTATGTTGTACAAACTATATTTGCGATACATTACCCCAGATTTTATATCACTTAGCCAATGTATAGATTGCAATAATAAATGGACAATAGCACTGAATTCAAAACAATTGGTTTAACGAACAATATTTTAATGCGCTGTTCTAAAAAACCGTTTCATTCCATAAAGGCATTTTTATTATAGAAACTAAAAGTAATTTTAAAATGAGGAAGGATGTGTAATGTGAATGAATTGAATGTGTTTGAAGCAGAATTTCGTGTGAGAGTAAGTTTGCGTGGTAGCGTTAGTGATGACTATATTCGTAAACAGACAGCAAAAGCATTAAATTGAAATTAAATATTAATATATTCATACCAGCAAGCTCATCACTAATTCTAAATGAGTGTTTGTAAATAATAACAGAGTTTTACTTTTTAATAGCAGCGTACACTTGAAAACGAGTATTTGTAGTTTCATTCATAACACATTAAATTAATGGTGTTTTAAAGAACTGCTTAGTGATATGCAAAAATATTAAAATTAATGCTAAATCATTGCATCATTACAGCTTGTTTCGTGTATAATATATATTATGCTTATTATTAAATTAGACGTTTATTAATTAACATAACTTACAATTAATCAATCAGTCATTTAGAACTAACATTAGTCTGTCAATCAAACTGTTGCCATTTCACATTTCAAGTAATCATTCATTTCATTCATGGAAATCTTCATTGTTTATTCAGAATAAAATGGTTTATCGAATTAATTCTGATTATCTGCTATTAGTTTTTTGATTATTTAAGGTCGATCTATTATCACTAATTTTTTATTTACTGAATTTTTTTTTATAATAATTAAGAAATATTTTTCTTAAATAAATGAAATATAAACTTAACTGGTTATAGTAACCTAGTTTATAACATTTATACATTACGTGAAGTGAAAAATCATATTTTTCATCTCAGATTTTTAAGATAACAAGACAAGATTGGTATTGATTACCACAAGTCGAAATGCATATATACGACGCCGAGAATTCTCGAATATTTGCATGTCAGTGACATAGCCAAGGGTGGGATTCAAGAGGGATTGTTTCGTTGTTATAAAGTCATATATTTAAATCTGTATTTTGATGAATATTTACTTCTTACAAATTACAAGAAATTACAACTACATCCGTAATTTTACAGTTTTATAACAATCTGTGTATATTTTATACATTTACAAAAATTATTCGGACACCGTCTGAATAAGAATCGTGGTTATATCACTGCATATTTGTAACTAGTGATAACATCTTTTTTAATGTTTATAATTAAATGTCATTATTTCATTACAAGTATCGAGAAAAAACGAAACAGACAATGATTAACTATTTATCATTTATTGAGAGAAACGAGAAGTGACTTGTGGCTCAGTGGTATCGAGGCGGCCTATGAAGTTTGAGAACCCGAGTTTGATTCCCACAGCCGACACTAAATTAAAACTACCCCTGTGGCTCCCTCTCCAATAACATCCTTGGGAACATGATTTGATGGCTGGTAACCGCACTTCACACGCAAAATATATCACTTACCGAAATCTACTACGACAGAGTGCCACACCCTGTAATGGATAGAAGGCGTGATGATATATTTATTTATTTATTTACTAGCTATTACTCGCGACTTCGTTCGCGTAGTCTACAATTTAATGCGAGTACCCGGCATGCGTTGCATTGCAACTCAAAGAAAGTGTTTGTGTACAGCTGTCCATGTGAGAAGCATGGATTTTCCAAGTTTAGCCCACACACTTGTAGCGATTGTCCCTGTGCTTTGTTGATGGTCATTGCAAATGCGAGTCGTACCAGAAACTGCAAACGTCTGAATTCGAATGGCATAGGACTGAAGCTTTATTATACCTATATGTTAAGATTTGTTCTCGTCTGTACCTATACCAAATTTGAATCGCATCAGTGCAGTACTTTTCAGGATAGCTAGCGGCTATTTTGTTTTAAGATGGCGGACTCAAGTTTTAGTAGGCCTATATGTTAAGATTGGTTCCCGTCTATGTCTATACCAAATTTGAATCAAATCAGTGCAGTACTTTTCAAGATAGCTAGCGGCCATTCTGTTTCAAGATGGCGGACTGAAGACTTATTATACCTATATATTAAGATTGGTTCTCTTCTATACCTATTCAAATTTCAATCGAATCAGTGCAGTACTTTTTAGGATAGCTAGCGGCCGTTTTAAGATCGCGGACTCAAGTTTTATTAAGCCTATATGTTAAGATTGGTTCCCGTCTATGTCTATACCAAATTTGAATCAAATCAGTGCAGTACTTTTCAAGATAGCTAGCAGCCATTTTGTTTCAAGATGGCGGACTGAATCTTTATTATACCTATATGTTAAGATTGGTTCCCGTCTATGTCTGTACAAAATTTGAATCGAATCAGTGCAGTACTTTTCAGGATAGCTAGCGGCCATTTTGTTTTAAGATGCCGGAAAGTTTTATTATACCTATATATTAAGATTGGTTCCCGTCTATCTGTACCAAATTAGAATCGAATCAGTGCAGTACTTTTCAGGATAGCTAGCGGCCATTTTGTTTCAAGATGGCGGACTGAAGCTTTATTATACCAATATGTTAAGATTGGTTCCCGTCTATGTCTATACCAAATTTGAATCGAATTAGTGCAGTACTTTTCAGGATAGCTAGCGGCCATTTTGTTTTAAGATGGCAGACTCAAGTTTTATTAGGCCTATATGTTAAGATTGGTTCCCGTCTATGTCTATACCAAATTTTAATCAAATCAGTGCAGTGCTTTTCAAGATAGCTAGCCGCCATTTTGTTTCAAGATGGCGGATTGGACTTTTGCTAAGTCATAAACCTTCGCGGGCGTGCGCACAACAACTTAGCAAAATTTCATCGCAATCGGATGAATGGTATAGGAACGCATACGGGACAAACAAACAAACAAACAAACAAACAAACATTAATTTTTATATATATCGATATTTGAATTGTTCAGAAATTCCTGGAGCGAGAACAACTGCTCATCTCATCTAGAAAATGAGTGACGAGATGAAATTTGGTTCTATCTCTTCTCGTCTCGTTTTGCCAATAGCCTTCTCAGGTATGCAAATTAATCGGATTTAATTCTTAAATTTTGCGTTTACATAAATTAAAAAATAATAATTAAATATTGTAGCTTCAAAAATTTGTTTTTTAAAAGATAGATAACTATAAATTTTTCAATATTATTTAATTTACACGTAAAACATGACATCTGGTGTTAAAGGGTTAACTGGCTCCCCTTCCACTAACATCATAAAGAGTCGTGATTTGACGACTGATAACCACACTTAACCTGCCGAAATCTGCTACGATAGAGTGTCACACTCAGTAATGGGTAAAAGACGTGATATATTTGTTTTTATTTTATTTTATCTTGTGATAAAATTAGTTATCGCTCGCTGTCGAATATACACATTTTATTGTGCTTGAGTTTTGTAATTTTTGTTGTTATTATTATAATTTCATCAGCCTTACACAGAAAGGTAGAAAGGCTTCAGGATTAAGTAAGTATTATTAATACAGTTTGTCTTAAAAATATTAGTTAGTAATAGAAAGTGCAGGATTTAGTGCAGTTTAGACTACAAATATTCCGACATGTTTTGTTTTTGAAAACCAACTACCAAGAATTTAATTCATAGTATAGCATATTAAAATTCAAGTTACAGAACGCAACCTATTCTAATACTGTAACAATTGTTTTATACTATTTTCTCTGTTTCGGCTTTTCATTACTTAATTCCTTTTTAAAAACGTATCATTACGAGATACTATTGATGGAATAATTAAGTATGACAGTGATTTGCAATTGATTTTGTCCGTTAGATTAATTTATAAATAGTATATATTTTATTTTGTCCGTTGCCAAGATATTTTGTCTATTTAATGCAATTATACCAATCTATGATAACAATATGTCACCAAAAATCGTTGAATGAAGCTCATTCTAGCATTAATATGTGTGCGAGAATATGTTATTCTAAGGCCGAAACAAAGGAAATCATATTTCAATATGTTTTCTATAGAATTATTTCGTTAGAAATCATATGCTGTGTTCAATTCCCATAATTCCGCATAACATTGCTCCCTCAAATGAAAGCGAAAAGAAAGTACAGCAAAAATTCTTCAGCCATTGCCAGTGGGGAAAATTCATTAAACCAGCACGATACACATGAGCACACAGAACACCGTCGCGTCGGTTTCTTAAAAATATATAGTTATTGCGTCTGACTTCGCATACCGTAGCCGAGGACTACAATTGTGCGTGATGATCATGAGCACTTGGGCACCCCCTTCTCCTGTGAGGGTGACTTTAGAGTATGGTGTGCCCTGTACGGTGTTTCTTAGAGGGTGGCCCTCCCGACAATATATTTTTATTTCCCCACAGCCTACTTAAAGAACTGATTAAAAATAGGGGATATGTATTGAAGGCAATGTTACAGCATTTGCCTCCGATGTCGCCGATGGCGCTCTCGCTTACAGGCACGTACTCAGACAGATTTTTACACAAACCTTTACAAATTGTATCAAAATACGTAAACATAGTTAGGTGAATACAGATTTTAATTTTAACTTTATTTGATATAAATGTATCGACAATGGTCGACCTGATAAATTGACATAATTATTAATTAACCCAATTTGCACTAATTGTAAGGTACGCAATAATCAGTACGTCCTTTTCAAGTTTCAAATTTTAATTTGTAACGAGAATAATACGATAGAAATGAGTACTCAGATTCGATTCCCGCTGTGGAGAACCATTTAAAAATTATTAATGTGACTTTTCTCCTACTAATTTATTTAGGGAAATTTGGTAATAGAACATCAACAAAATTATCACATTCCAAACTGCTGTAGCAGAGGATCACACACAGAAACGAGTATAACTGAATGATACATTTATTTCCCATTTTAATTTTGTAAGTATATCAATCATATTTAAAGCTACCACTGTTCATTAAGAAATACCTATTTATTTTTGTTTTGTATTTTAATTGTATCTTCATTATTGTTTTTTATAACTGTAGGATAACAAGTTATTATGTAGTTTAAAATCTATTAACATAATTTATTTTTCACTTGTTCTTAACTTTTTTTTTTTATATCATCACGCCTTCTACCCATTACTGGGTGTTCTATTATGTAGTTTAAAATCTATTAACATAATTTATTTTTCACTTGTTCTTAACCTATCCAACTTTTATATTAAATATTAGATGAACTAAACATTGATTGTTTAGGAGTCTTCTGTTAATGTGACTGTTAATTTATTCCGATACAAATAACAATTATACCATAACAAATTAACAATACATTTGTATTTTGCGATTTTTTATATTTATTAACAGTCATTATAACAAAAGACTGATCAACTGATCATGTGACAATGGCAAATTTAATAATTCACAATAATTGAAAAAAAATAGCTTTAAAATTTAATAGCTATTTTAACGAAAGCTTTTAGCTGTAGCTTAGCTATATTTTCCAAAATGTAGCTTATAGCTGTGGCTCAGCTATTTTTTTTAAAGAATAGCTGTAGCTGTAGCTTAGCTACTTTTTTTAAGTAGCATGCCCAGGTCTGTATATCATTAAGCCTTTTACCCATTGCTGAATGTGGAACTCTGTCGCATCAAATCTCGGTTAGTGATATATTTAGGTACGTGAAGTGCGGTTACCAGTTGTCAAGTCACAGTTCCCAAAGATGTTAGTGGAGGGGGAGTCACAGGGTTAATTTTTTATTGTGGTCAAAAACATCTCATCTGTGGGAATCGAATTCGAGTCTATAAATTCACAATCCGATGCGTTGCCAATCTACTCCATTAATAAGCAAAATTCATTTGAACCCGAACTGAAAATTGGCATAAAAAAAATAATTATCTGGCTTGGCAGTTTCTTAATAAATAATGAACAATTTTTACTAATTTTCATTTCAACTACATCGATCCTTAAGCCCACCGATGATAGTTTCAAAAAAATATTAACAAAAGTATAAATTAAATTGAAAAAGAAATTATTACGAGTAATTAAAATTGCTTTTCTATATTTGTAGCTCAGAAAACGAAATGAAAAATATTTGTGTTTTCTATAGTGACTAAAGTTTATTAAGGCCCAGTTTTTCAATCGCCGGTTTACTCTCGATTAGTGTTAATTATGATTAACATTAATCAGTGATTGAAAAACTGGTCCTAAATGTTTAGCTAACAACCAAATTTAAAGCATATTATGTTCTAAATATCTAGTTTGAAATTTCTTCCGTTATGACCTATATAAATAAAATAGATAAAATTATCTCAAACTCCTTATTCAGACAATTTATCAATATTTTTAATATAGATTCCTCATTATTTAACAAAAAAATGTTTTGAAAGTGTGAGAACTTTCTGTGTTGTACGGTCCTGGACGGCGGGGTAAGGATTGACGGTTTGGCGATATGGGGGAGTCACACTGCACGGTGTCGCTTTTAAATTTGCAGCAGAGTCGGCTGTGGCCGGGGGCGGTAGACAGCGACAGCGGCGGCGGCGGCTGCACGTCGTAGGTTATGGTTACTTGCCGCGGATAAAGGATCGGTTTTATGCTCTTATAAAACTAAATTTTAGGAAGTGATAGCTTTAAGTGCTCTGCTCAACCGCGTGCTCGCCCACGGAAAGATTGGTTTATTACGAATATCAACCGACACATTTCTCTTCACAATACCGTTCTACACTCTTAAATCAGCTACTTATGTCGATTACTTACCAGAACAATATTTTCTCATACATAAATCATCTTTTAAATAGCATGGAATTAGTTCAACAAATTCATAAAAAAATTGTTTGTCTATTAATATTATCCTTAAAACATCTAGTATGAAAATAAAATTATGTTAGATATCAATACAAATTTATGAATTTTTTAATTTTAATTCATTAAAAGTCGAGAAATTTCAAACGTGCCTCTTAAATTTTATATGTAAGTCGAGCAAAATATGAAGTTGGTAGTTTATAGTAGCTACTGCTAAACATTCGCTATTATTAGAAGAGCGGAAATAAAGTATGGAATTAGATATTCATCAAATAAATGGAAAATATCGCATTAGAATTACCTATGTGGATCCGTCCACTAACATCTTTCTGGACCAATAATGGATAAAAGGCGTAATGATATATTTATTTATATTTAAAAAATATAATAAATAAATAAATAAATTTATCATCACGCCTTCTACCCATTGCTGGGTGTGGCACTCTGCCGAAGCAGATCTCGGTAAGTGATATATTTTGCGCGTGAAGTTACCAGTCGTCAAATCACGGCCCCCAAAGATGTTAGTGGTGGACGAGCCACAAGGGTAGTTTTTGAAATTATGAAAATCGTTTGTCGCCCGTGGGAATCGAACCAGGGTTCTCAGGATCCACAGGCTGACTTGATACCACTGTCCTATCTGCCCCATATATTAAAAAAATTATAATTAACAATTACTTTATTGACTGCAGGCATGGAAATATAAAGGAAAATACCTATTGTTTGGATAATTTGGCTTTATATGAAAATTTTAAATTTTTATTAAATAGACTACATTTCGGAAATAAGAGTTGGTTCTATTTTCGTGTCAAAACTAATTTTTACTTACACTAAATTTGAATAGTATGTCGGTATTACATTATATATAATATTTAATTTAAATTTTGTATTAACTTGAAAATAATACAAATTTACTTCTAAAACGTCGTTTGTACAATAAAATTAAAAATTTTCAAATAAAGTCAAGTTATTTAAACAAAAGGAATTTACATGAATTTCCATTCCAACTGTCAAATACAATTTTGTGACTTCATTAAATTAAAAAATCTTTTGTAAAAATAAAATTATGTATTATAAACATATATAATTTATTCATCCGATACAGTAAAAGTATTACCAACTTATGATACGGAGGTCTTGAGTTCAATCAGAATCCTACATGACTTATCGTTGACTAGTGAGTTAGAATAAAATAAACTGATCGATTACTATTTAAGTAATTTGACTCTTAATTGATTCATGCTCAAATATTTTTCCTACATCGCATTTACAAAGCAAATTTTGTACAACTGTTTTTGGGGACTTTTTTATGAAGTTGTTGAGTTTTCTAGTTGTAAAAACGTGAAATATAAATCTATCACTTTAGCTGTCATTGCTCAGCTCATGTATTTTTTATAATAAAAAAATTACATTAAATTGCAAAACACTTCTTTATTAAAAATAAAATGTATTTTGTTTTATTACATAATCTAGACAATTAGGCATTTAAACTCGAACCTAATTAATAAATATTGAAATAAAAAAATTCCAATGTTTATCGAATCTTACTTTAAAATTTTATAATATTTTTTTTCAATAAAATTTTTGAAATCTATATAAATAAATGCGATATACGAAAAATAGTATGAAAAACACATGTTGCAATGATAATTGTAATATTCGCACTTGTTACACAAAATGTATATACAGGATGTTCAATTTAAGTGTGTCACCATTGCTATCTCGATAACTATAAGAGCTACGAGGTTGGTTAAATTAGCAAAGAACCACCATTTACAAGACTATTGCAATGAGTAAAAAAAAAAAACCAGTGGGTCTCAAAATACGGGACACCACTTTCTTATTTTAAATGGGAACATGTATTTTTTTAAGTTATTCGATAGGGTATTTTTTTCTGAGTTCAACGATATAAATATATCATATTCTAATATAACAAAGTAACTGAGAAAAATGCATGTTAAATTTATATGTATTTTATTTATAACTGGCTGAAACAAGAGTGCTTTGGATAGAAAATAATTGAAAAATAAACAAATCAAACAATACTGTAACTACAATAATATTATAATTAATAAATATTAAATAACTGACAGTTTGAGAACATTACATTTAACAACAAACAATGAAACAATGTTATACAGAACAATATATTCAATTATTTTCTATCCTTTGTTATATTAAGATATAATAGTCTTGTAAATTGGTGGTTCTTTGCTAATTTAACCAACCTGGTAGCTCTTATAGTTCTCGAGATAACAATAGTGGCACATTTAAATGGAACAACCTGTAAATTATAATAATGGTCATTGTCACATTTATTTTCCAATATATTATTGTCTATCTAGACAAAAATATATATTGTTGATGTTAATTATTTAACAAAGTTTTTCTGATTTCTATTATTTATTTTTCATTTCAATAATAAAAAGAATCAAACATCTGCTATTATTTCTAATACTATATTTTACTAATTTATAATTTTCCCATTCTCACAATAACTGTTATGAAATAAATGATTAAAACAAGTGAAATAAACGCAGGAATTCCGAGTATTAAACTGTACTTGAAGTAAAATTTATTTGTCATTATTTTATAATTTCCTCTGAGTCTTTACACTGATATGAGTGAAGAAGACGACAGTAAAGTTATAAGCAAAGATAGTAACGGTACGACCCTTCCAAACTTAGTTCGGGGTGTACGGCCAGCATTAGCTAATCTCGCTCTATAATCCCAGGATTTTCATCCTTCCAACAAGCTGACTCAACTTTTTAATTCATCTTAGTTCTTCGCAGTCTTCGCTACAACACAGTGTACGGTACACTATCCTCTCAAGAAACCGTACCGTCTCCTCGGTCGGACGATCAGCGCTTTAATGAGCAGGATTAATTAGCAGTTTAAGAACTATATCCGGAGATCATGCGAGTTATGACCGCTGTGCTCGGAGAGTCTGATTCCATCTCTTTCTAGAGAATGTCGACTGGATGGTTGTGTCTCGCTTCAGCGCTAATTAAACTGAAATTTGCGATTACGTTTTTCGTGGCTGCGCCTCTAATCTTTTTCGGTTGGAAGTTTTCGGTGCGCAACGAGCCGGACAGAAACGTGAGTTTAATATTATTTGAGATTTTGTGGATTTTGGAAATCGGCACAGAGAAATTCAGACTTTCTATTCGACGATGTACTACACAACATTCAGTGAAATATTCAGGTTTGCAAGTGAACTCATTCATGAAGTTGTAAACTTTGTATTTGTTATATTCCGTAAAATTAGATTAAACTGATTAAATTACTCGAATGAAAACAATGAAAATATAACAACATAATTAAAAATACACAAGTCTAGTAACACATGAATTGAATCAGTGTTGCTGTTGAATATGATTGTCTTATTCCATGGTAGCATAATTTTAGAAAATTAGTTTCTCTGTTAAATTTGTTTTAAAGACAATCTTTTACTTTCTACATAGTTTACTTAATTTCAGAAAATTAACTAAATCTGGATTTACTCTAGTCTATTAAAATAGTAAAGATAATACTTATACAATACTTTCTAATTAAAGTATCACTTGTTGTCAGAAGCAGAGTTTTTTAAATATATACAAATCGAATTACTTAAGCATATAAAATATCTTTATACTAATTTAAATATTTCATTGACAAACGTTTCTAAATTATTTTCAAGAATTTTTTTCAAATAAAAATGGTGTGAATCCAGCGTTCATTTGAAGAAATTACTTTTAAATCCTTCCATAAACACTAGGGTCGTTGATTTCCACCGAAGTTCGAATTTCTGAACGTTCGAACATTCGAATGTTTTGAATTTCGTCAGAAAAACTTTTTTTAAGCTTTGAATTTACAAATTTTCGAATTTTTCAAAGCTTCGAATTTTCGAACTTTTTGACTATGAATTAACGCCATCTGTCATCTCCAAACATGCTCACGTATAATTCGCGAAAAGTCGGCCACGAATTAAATAATAAACTCGGCGAAGTGACCTGCAAAAACTCTGCAAGTCATGCGTCTTAATTAAGACATCTATTCTCTTACTGCCCATCTAAATGCTACTACGGGCTTTTAGTAAAACGTTTTAAAATTAGAATAAAAATTATACAAAAACGTCTTAATTAAAACGTTTTTGACAGTGTAGCGAAATTTTAAGTCTATTTTGAATTAATTTGGCAAATAATAATAATTAATAATAATTACTTATGAATTAATACAAAACTCTGCAAATGAGTTTATTCTGAAAATAATTCATATCAACATGCCGTGTTCGCGTTAGGATCCAGATTCACAATTCGAATAATTCGAAAATTCGTAAATTCGGAATATTAAAAAATTCGAAAATTCGGAATATTCAAAAATTCGAAAGTTCGGAATATTAAAAAATTCGGAACTTCGAATATAAATTCGAAGGTTCAATAAATCTGAACATTCGAAGTCTCGAATATTTGAAAAATCAACAACCCTAATAAACACTAATCACTGCTTTTGTGAATTCGTTTACCAATTTCACGCTAATATATTTATTCTCTTACAAAATATATCTAAAAATTGCTTCACGCTAAATAGGTGAACGGATTTTGAAGGTTCACGTCATGATAGTCCAGTAAAATAGTTAGGCAATAAGGATGTTGCTGGCTAATCAATGTATACACAATATTTAAATGCGCAACTACCAATTCGTATATTCTGGGCAACTACGGTGACGAAAACTTTTCGCAAATGTTTGTCTATGTTTATAGAAAAAATAAATAAATAATAATAACAATAGTGTCAAACAATATTCAACTTTCTTACATGTTTTACTGTAAACTGCGATAATAATTTTATACGTACATGTGAGAACTAATAGAATCAAGGATATGTTTGAAAATGAACCATTGAAATTAAAGCTACGAGTATTTTGATAACTTTGCACTATAAAAATGAATACGTGAATTTTTTTAATTAAATCTCGTTGCTTACCAATAAAATAAAATAAATTTCAATTGAAAATAAATTGTCGAAATAACAAATCTTGTTAAATTCTCTCGTAAAATATAATTCGTAATATGATAATTGTCAGATAATACTTTGACAAGAATTTAATTCGTTATTACGGAAATAGGAAATACAACAAGTGCTGCGCTCTTGCTATATTTCCATTTACATAACAACTCACAATTAATTTCAAAATGTTATCGGCAATTATCATATCATTTGTTATATAAGTTACGAAAATATATTAGCTTGAAATTAATAGCAAACGAAAAATTTTCACATCATCGATTAGTGATTATATAGAGATTTAAAATTTGTTACTTCAATTCACGTGTTTCAAAGATATTAATGGAAGGGAAGATACTGGTTACATAAATAAATAAATAAATATATCATTACGCCTTCTACCCATTGCTGGGTGTGGCACTCTGCCGAAACAGATCTCGGTAAGTGATATATTGTTGCGCGAGAAGTGCGGTTTTAGAAATTATGAAAATTGTTTGTTGCCTGTGGGAATCGAACCAGGGTTCTCAGGATCCATGGGGTGCCCAGCTCAGTGGTATGAAGTCGGCCTGTGGATTCTGAGAACCCTGGTTCGATTCCCACAAGCGACAAACAATTTTCATAATTTCAAAAGCTACCCCTGTGGCTCCTCCACCACTAACATCTTTGGAAGCCGTGATTTGACGGCTGGTAACCGCATTTCACGCGCAAAGCGGAGATACTGGTTACATGAGTCATTTTAATATGATGAAAATCAGATGCCGTACTCTGGTTCTAAAATTAACTGTCAGACACATTTACTACCCCCAACATGATGATGTGTTTAACATTGGTAATTACTGTAGTTGAGTACCTAATTAGAACTATTTGAAAGGAAAATATTTGTTAACATTTAATAAAAACCTAAATTAATATCACAATACAATTATGCTCGTAAAAGATTTATTTAAAAAAATATGTTTGGAATCTCTATTAAATCGTAAGTTAATTGTGTAATAAAACAGAAAATTGTAATGTGCAAATATGATACAATTAGAAATAATTTAAAATATTATTTTTTTATAACAAAAACTGGTGCAATTCATTTGCTATTGAGCTCATTTATGCTTCAATTAAAACTAAACATCTCTTAACTTAGAAGAAAAAATTTTACATAAATAAATATATCACCATTTTGCCTTTTTGATAGTATGGCACATTGCTACATACGATCTCGTGTAAGTGTAAGCAATATATTTTAGCGCGGTTACTAGCCGTCAAATTTTACCCCCTCCCAAATGATATGTACGTGAAGGGAGCCACAGAGGTAATTTTATATAAAAATCTTGTTTTAGTTTTGGTTGAATGTGGTTTCATGCAAAATATTTTCTGTGTGGGTAATGAATTCAAATTTTATGCAGATAGCTTGAATAGTGTTTGTAGAAGAAACATAATTAGTGAAGATAGTCTGATGTAACAATCTCTCAAGAAATTCATTAAGGTTACTGTACACAAAGAAGGGTGTTAGTAGGTATTGTAATTTGTATGACTTTCTTCTGAGTAATTTGCGAGGGGTCATCTCAAGCATCTTTCGTAATGAATTTCGCCAAACATAGTGTGTGCCCCACACAAACCGATCCCATCTAGTTACAAAATACAAAGAACAATTAAACTTAGTCACCTATCGCACCTCCGCTCTGAAGATGACATCACCAGGAAACAACGTCTGCAGGGTGGGTGCAGCAGCATCCCTCGTGCGTCCTTGCCGTTCCCACTCGGCCATCATCGTCCATCTTCGCCCAACGCAACACTCACATCCCTTGCATAACATCTCCGAGTCAAGTAGGCGGTGATTACTTTGTTTTGATTTATTGTTTCGGCATCAGTGGGCTATGGAAAACAAAAGTGATTGAGAATAGTTGAAAGTAGTAATTGTTCGGCGTGATAAATGATTCGCTGTCTTCATAGTGTGGTTTTGATAGATGTGTGTTGACAATGATTTTAATTTGATATTCAAGCAAGCAACAATACGATATATTAATGTCGTGTGTGGATATGAGATTCAATGCACGTTATACAGACAGTGTTTAAGGTGCAATGAATCATATTTTAATCAAATTTACTCCTAAATGAGACGCATATATTATTGTCATTGAATCATTTGAATATCTCCTTGATGCATTGGGAAGTTCTCATTCTTTGTTCGCGTACTTGCATCATCGTCCAAGACTGTTTATTTACCAATCGAATTTAAAAGATGACATGACATACACGTAACTACGAGTACATTTTAGTACAACGCAATTTGTTTTAAAATTTTGATGTATTGTAGCATATCATGCGCAATTCTATATGATCCTAGTAGTCATGTAATGTAAAAGTATGTTCACAAGAATCTATACCCTGCATGAAATATGAATCTGTAACCAACAGCATAAAACATGGTCCATGATACATTACTCTAATTTGAGGTAACCATTCGTCCCAGATTTTCGGGGACAGTCCCTAAAACAAGACAAAGTTATAAAATAATGAATAGGCAGAATATGAAACTCTTGTCGGCACGTTCGATGTTTTGTTTAAAGGTCGGCAAAAATATCCGATATCCGAATCCGATCCAATCAGATCCCAAGTCGGATTTCAGATCGGATCGGATCACAACTCTCTCGGATAGGATCCGACCCAAACCTCGAATAAAATATCCGATCCGAAAGTTGGATAAAATATTCGATTCGAAAGTCGGTTAAAATAACCGATCCGAAAGTCGAATAAAACACCCGATCCGATAATCGGATAAAATATCCGATCCGAAATTTACATACCCAGCTTTTAGATATCCACTCTGAGTGAAAATATGAATTCCAATTCCACTCTCAAAAAATGTAACGCTACATTATATTTATACGCATTTATGTTCTATGATAAAAAATTATTAAATAACATTAAAATAAAATATGCCTCTTTAGTTTTTCACAACAAAAGTATTTATTAAGTTTCATGGGGTAATGGCACAGTGGTAGCAAGTCGGCCTGTGGATCCAAAGAACCCTGATTCGATCCCCACAGCCGACAAAACATTTTAACCAATTTAAAATTACCCCTGTGGCTCCCTCACCACTAACAATATTTTATGCTAATTTTTAATTTTTATGCTTATTTAAATCCTTTTTTACTTTTGATGCGAATTTCAAAAATGATTTTAATTACGAAAAGAATATTTCTTGGATAATTTCTACTGTTACTGCCGTACAGATAATTGTTGCGACGTATGCTGTCTCGGAAAAAATGGTCAAATAATTAGAAATAAATTAAACTGCATTCTGTGTAGAAATGAAGGAGTCGAAATATTACAAAAAATTGCATCAATTTTACATGGTGAACATGTTTATGGATCCTACTTTAATTACAAAATTCAAATATGCACCAATTACACCTGTCGACATAGAAAGAGGTTTTTCTGCTTTCAAGAATATCTTATGCTAGCTTACTGGTATGAAGTCGGCCTATGGATCCTGAGAATCCTGTTTTCGATTCCCACAGGCGACAGACAATTTTCATAATTTCAAAAAGCTACTCCTGTGGCGCCTCCAACACTAACATCTTTGGGGGCCGTGATTTGACGCACCCAGAGATGGGTAAAAGGCGTGATGATATAATTATATTTATTTTATTTTATCTATAATTGTTATTTTTCTTTCGAATATGCAACGTTACAACTGGTGCAATATAAATAGAGAAAACTGTATTGATCTAATGATATGCCTGATCGGATTTCGGATCCCAAATCAGATCTCAGATTGGATCTCGGATCGAATTTTGGATCGGATCTCGACTCGGATTTCGGATCGGATCGAATTGGATCTCGGATTGAGTCGGATCGGATATCAAAATTTTCATAAATGCCGACTTCTAATTTTGTTCTCCAGCTCCATACAGTTCTGTTAAAATGATTTTCAAATATAGTAAGTATGATATGTTTATTATTAAAATGAAATTAATATTTACATATGGTAAAAGGATTCTGAACTCATGTTTAAGTAATTAAAACAATTTTTAAATAAAATTTGGCTATCGTTGATTAAGAAATTATAATTCTTAGATTACATTATTTCTTTATGGGATAGCTAGCTCAGTGGTATCAAGTCGGCCTGTGGATCCTGAGAACCCTGGTTCGATGTCCACAGGCGACAAACAATTTTCACCATTTTACTACCCCTGTGGCTCCCCCACCACTAACATCTATGGGGGCCGTGATTTGATAGCTGGTAACCGCACTTTTCGCGCAAAATATATCACTTTCCGAGATCTGCTTCTGTAGAGTGCCAGTAATGAGTAGAAGGCGTGATGATATATTTATTTATTTTTTATTTACTTCATTTCTTATTACTTAGTTTCTATTTAAATATTTGTTATTATTTAGTTAATTATTTAGTGTTATGTTTTTTCGTTTTCATATTTTATCGCGACGATTAATATAATGAAACATCAAATTTATTAAATTATTACAGAACTTTAACCAAAATTTGTTTTAATTATTTGATATCATTATTATTAGGTAACAGCTAAGGCCGGGAGTATGGTGGTGTGATAGCGTTATAGCAATCAAATTCAAGAATATCGATTTTGAATTTCACTCAAGGTAAAAATATATGTACCTCCTCACAGGCTTGATGGACGTAGATTTGTTATCTAGCTATCTAGCGTTATATTTCATAATAGTTAAATTGCACAAAAATAACTAAATTATTCTAATAATAATTTCTGTAGTATTTATGTATAATCGACAAATATTTAAAGAATGGCGTGTTGATAAAATATTTGCTTATTTATTAAACTGAGCATAGTGTTCCCCGAAGATTATGCTTACATTAATTAAATATTAACGAAGTAAATCATTTCGGTAGTTAGGCTCATAACAGAAGCTGCAGCATGCGCATGCGTGCAAGAATGAAGCTTACAACAAAATGTAACAAATCACCTCAGCTTGTTTGCACTCTGCATGTTCTTATTTCTTTTATTTATCGAAACCAGTAGCTACGGTGGAATAAATGATGGAGAACACGATACTCCCAAGCAGTAATTGTAATTATTAACAAACCGCGTCTTAAATTTCAACGCGAACAACGAAAATAAATTGTACGGAGGCGAGATGAGATAACCCATCTCTACACTTAAAATCATAACTTTTACTACAAAAAGAATACAGATTCCTTGGGAATTATAATACCTGTAGTCAGAGCTGGGCAGTAGCTAGCTAGTTTTGTAGCTTAGCTACTAGCTAAGCTACGTTTACCTTAGCTGTAGCTGTAGCTTAGCTAAATGTGTAAAAATATAGCTGTAGCTTGTAGCGAACTATGTTTTATTTCTATTAGCTTAAAAATATTGTTATAACAACTGAAGCTACTTTTAAAGCTACTTTTTGTAGCTTAAAGATACTTTTTGTAGCTTAAAGCTACCACTGTTCATTAAGAAATACCTATTAATTTTTGTTTTGCATTTGAATTGTACCTTTTATTATATAGTATAAAATCTATTAACATATTTTATTTTTCAGTTGTTATTAACCTATCCTAGTTTTGTATTAAATATTAGATGAACTAAACATTGACTGTTTAGGAGTTTTCTGTTAATGTGACTGTTAATTTATTCCGATATAAATAAGAATTATAGCATAACAAATTAACAGTACATTTGTCCATTTGCGATTTTTTATATTTATTAACAGTCATTATAACAAAAGACTGATCAACTGATCATATGGCAATATCAAATTTAATTAATTCACAATAATTCAAAAAAGTAGCTTTAAAATTTAACAGCTTCTTTAAATAAAGCTTTTAGCTGTAGCTTAGCTATATTTTACAAAATGTAGCTTATAGCTGTAGCTCAGCTACTTTTTTAAAGAATAGCTTTAGCTGTAGCTTAGCTACTTTTTTTAAGTAGCTTGCCCAGCTCTGCCTGTAGTTTCATCAAAATACTACCATAACTCTTATGTTCCCACCAACGAAACTGGAATTACAAGTTTTGCTAATCAAATTTTTCGTTGCAATGTCAACTATAATAAATTATTACGTACAAACAGGCAATCATAGCACAGTGATTAAAAGCGAGACAAAACTTGCGTTTCTTAATTAGCAAGCACTGACTTCTACTTATATCAAAAAAACACGACTGTGTTTGAGTGGTTCGGATTCAACTACAAGCTGTAGCCCCCCTGTACTGTAATTGGGATTAAGTTCCTGTTGTACAGAGTAACAAATATAAATAAATAAATATAAATATATCATCACGCCTTCTACCCATTACTGGGTGTGGCACTCTGCTGAAGCAGATCTCGGTAAGTGATATATTTTGCGCGTGAAGTGCGGTTACCAGTCGTCAAATCACGGCCCCCAAACATGTTAGTGGTGGAGGAGCCACAGGGATAACTTTTTCAAATTATGAAAATTTGTTGCCTGTGGGAATCGAACCAGGGACCTCAGGATCCACAGGCCGACTTCATACCATAAATAAATATCTATTACTTTGATTTTCATTTATTTAAGTAAAACTCAACAGTTAAATATCTTTGGTTCAAACAAGATTATTAAAGTATGTTACTTTACCTTTTTGAATATGTTCTGAGTTAATGTAAAGTTTGTACATTAGCAGTCTGGTGAAGACAATAGCAATGAAACATATTGCAGATATTTTTATGCATTGAAAGCTTATTATTTAGCACGTTATTCGCTGCATGATATGGCATAGCAGTAATTTATAATATTTATATAAATACGTATACTTATCTTGTTAACGGACAATAACCTTGGTTTGTTATAGATTTATGATTATTAATTGCGCAAATATTATACTTTTCTTCAACTTAAAGTTCACACATCTTTCATAATAGTATAGGACTCTAACAGCTTAAAGATAACAGAAACAGTAGGAAAAATATGTAAGTCTACTTCAATAATACATTTTATAGTTTCTAATATCAGATTTCCGTAAGAAGTATTAGGTGATTCAGAAGGGAACATAATGAAAAAATAAATTTTATGAGTCATAAATTATGATGGTTTTATTTTATTTGAAAAAAAATTAAAATTTTAGTTCTTCGATGTCTATAATTGTTTCAGAAGTTGCTCACAGGTGAATCCTTCGTCATGCTTCCCCCGTATGGATGTGAGACATTGCACGGATAAAATATGTCGTTAATCGCTATATTTTTTCTTATTTTTTTCCATCGCTACAAGAGGAAAACATTCCACTGTGATATGTCTGAAACTAATTTCTACTTGATTTATACTTTATTATAAGTACAAAATGTGGATTAGAAAATAACTTCTGCAAAAAGTCAAAAAAACAAAAAAAAATATAATTTATATTTGAAAACATAAATTCTCAGGGGTGGGAGCAATTATCCCCTGTGTTCCCTCGCTGGATCCGCCACTGTCAGTAGTATCAAGTCAGATTGTAGATTTGATAATCCAGGTTGGATTCCCACAGCCTAAAGACAATTTTCAGCATCCCTGTTATAGCAGAGTGCAATACGAAATGATATATTTAATTTTTTTATTTAGAAGAATAAGTTGGCAATCATTTCATTCCATAAACTAAGTAAACACATGTGATGTACATAATCTTTTATCCAACTTGTTTATATACAAATGATATTTCTTCATCCGAACAATCATGACTTATTTCATGCAAGTCGAATAATTCTTCTTTTTACGGATGTCTGATAGTAATTTCGATTTAGAGACTTCAATAAATATTATTTGGAATCTATTTTAATGTACCTACATATATGTTGGCTTGATTGACGAATCAGGAACTGCTGTGTGCAACTGAGAAGAATGTTATTGAAAGAGGCATATGATTTTAATTAACTATATGCCAGAGCTGGAAACTACTTAAAGTAAAAGTACTGGAAGTAGTACTTTAAGTATATCATATACTTAAAATACTTTACTTAAAATACTTTTGAAAATTAGTATTCAATACTGTACTTAAAGTACTTTTTTTCATTCAAAAGTACTTTAAATTAATTTAAATACTAAATACTTTTCGCATGCGCATAACTAGTGCGTAGTTTGAATCATAAAGGGAACTTAGCATGTGCAGGTCTATACAAATACGCTCTAACGTTGAATTATATTTTTGGTACTTTGTGTTTATTGTCAGTTACACATTATCTCTACTGTTTTACTGTTGCAGTCGGTACAGTTTTATGTGCAAGGGGGTTTACAATTAAAGAAAAATCAAGAAATGTGAGTAAGTATTGTTTAAAAAAATAGACTAACAGTAAACAGTGAAATGTCACATATATTTTAGCAGTTTAATGGTGTTTAATGAATTAGGATTTATTAACATGTATATTTGAACAATTATCAATAAAATTATAGCTATAGTTGCGCTACAACAAGGAAGTAAATTATCAGTCGAATAATTGAAATATTTATTATCCAACACCTAATAAAAATGTGATTTTAAATATATAATTAGTTCGTAAGTCACTAGTGGCTTTTTAGGTTACTAGTAAGATTAAAGTAAATAAATAACTAAAGTATTCATATTTTTTCTACGTCACATTTTTTTATTTGTACATCAAATGTTATACTGACGACATGAAAAATAGATTTTAAAATATATCATGAAAATGTAATGCATAAAATTTAGTATGGTACAAGTGTGTTGTGATATCGTTTGTTCAACTTTTTAAGGGTGATTATTATGTACTAGTATCATAAATCATAAGTAATTATTTTCTATTTCCGTTTGATAATAGACACCTTTGTTTTATTCATTAAAGGTCAGTTTTTCCAATTAATGTTAATCATGATTAAATAATAATGGAAACTATGGTTACCATTATTATTTAATTATGATTAACGTTAATCGAGAGTTAACCGACGATTGAAAAACTGGCCCTAAGTTAGATAACTCAGTGAAAATAGTGAGATCATTATTTCACTCTTTTTGTTTGATTGAAAATTGGTATATATAACTACATATATTGTTGTAATATTAACAAATACAGTAGAAGAAAATTCATTTCTTATTATAAATATCAATAACCTAGTTGTATTTATATATATTCTTAATTTTGAATTATAAAGTGTCAAAGTATCTTTCATAGTATAATTAATTGTTTTTAAATTAAATTCAGTATTAAAATAACCTAGTTGTTAATTTTACTTAGTATTTAGTACTGTAAATACATTTTAACGATAAAAAGTATTTCAAGTAATACTGGTATTTAGTATTTAAAATACTTTTTTAGAAGTATTTAGTATTTAGTATTTAAATACTTTTTTTGAGTACTGGTCCCAGCTTTGCTATATGCTAACAACTAGCGTATTCCGTCGGAATAAGCTAGAATGACTAGAACTGCTGAGAAGGTGTGTTATTCACGCTATTTGAGTATCTCATTTATGGGTAGCACGAACCCTTCTAATATTCACTGAACATTTATTCAACAAATGCATCCAGCAATTAATCTTCGGTAAACATTCGTTTCCTGACACTATACTTTAAATTCATTCACATTCATAACTCATTTCATACAATCTCGCAATGTTTCGTTCTCACAACATATCTTAAATCATACTCATCCATTTATTTCTACATTGTTAATGCAATTTCTCGCCCTAAATTTCAACAACATACACCTACGTGTATTTTACTCATATTTTATTAAATATAGGTTTCACATACTCAAAATGTTTGTAAATTCATTGCTAATATTTTAAATTATTGTATCTTCAAAAGACTAGTAATTCAATCAAAGATGTGAATTAACTATTTGTTGTCTACTGAAACGAGAAATTATTTTTAAAATCCCACTTTGGGTACATCTTTACACTACATTTATTAACTTCGTGAGTTTTGAAAGGTCTTATTTTCAGTTTTATTACTTCAAAATTACCCCTGTTGCTTATAATTAACGAACCTAATTCAACAGTTGACAACTATATTTCAAGTGAAAATAATCATACATCGTAATTACAAGGCTGCAGACTCCTTATTAAGTAATAATAATATATTTATGAGTGTACTTACTTTCCACGAGTTTCGCATTTTCCTTTTTAATTTTAATGAAATATCTCAATGTAATGGTACTTGTAATTTAACGTTCACGTGTCGTACGCGTGTTAAACCGCGACATCACGTGTCAATGTTCTCCTGGTTGATAAGCAAATAAACTCGTAAGCAACGCGAGTTGCTCAGCCTGTAGCAGTTCACCTCATTAATTTCTATTAGTCGATATTTTGAACAGATTATCACGACCAGACTACGGTTTGCTTACAAGGAGCAGCCATGGCTACCTACGATTGTGAGATATGCACGCTGAAAGAGTGAATGCTCTTTATTACATTCACTCTCAATCCTTTCTTTAATGTTTATATTTATTTGGAAATATCAAAAACTGCAAAAGAAAATGTATTGGTGTATTTTTTTCCTTTTTTGAAATGGCAGTATTTTGATATACTGTTGAGAGCGCAATGAAAAGAATTTCGTTCTAATTTGGATTGTGCAAATGTTATTAATATTTAAGTTTAGATAGTAACTTGATATCTTGTTACAATTTCTTCCAAAGCATTATAGTTCTATTTTGAAAAGTGTGAATATTTACTTGAAGCACATAATACATATTGTTTCAGTGAATAGTTTCACAAAATTTTAGGTAAACTATAGAAATTTTAATAATAAACTCTAAATAACATTAAAAAAATTAGTTTGCAAGACTATATAAAGTTCATGTCATAACTAGAACAAGTCAATAGGTAAAATATTTTCTTGTTTTAGTTAAAAAAAATCCGAAAATAAGTTCTGAAATTAATTTTTAGGCAATAGAATACTGGTCATTTACAAAATATTTATTGAATAAATAAAAATATTGATAAATAAGTAATGAGATAATTAAAAAAAAATAGGTAATCAAAAAAAAAAATACGAGTATTAACATAAATACGAGGTGTGGCTATTAAATAACGAGACTGACGCTGCTTGAGACAAAGTACGCATGCGCCAATTGCCAGCGACCGTCAGATTTTTAGCGTGAAGCTTTTTCTTTCGAATGCAGTTCCTCTCGCTTCTATAAACAAATCCGTATAGCCGTATCATTTGTTCTAATTAGAGTTGTTTTTTTGTTTCGCCGAAAAAATATTAAGTGCAACATTAGAGCAACGAATTGTTATGAAATTTCACATGAAACTTGGCAAAACTGCTACTGAAACTTATAATTTATTGAAAAAAGTGGAAGGACAAGTCATGGTTTCTCCATCAAAATAATGCGCTGGTTCATTCCGCAATGTCTGTCAAGAGATTTCTAGCCAAGTACAGCATCCCAGTGTTGGACCATCCGCCTTATTCGCCAGATCTTGCACCGTGCAACTTCTATCTGTTTTCTAAGGTGAAATTTGCCTTACTAGCAACAAGATTTGAGCTTTGAAAGAGAAATCGGCAAGCGTTCTGAAGGAACTGACAAAAGAAGACTTCCAGCATTGTTTCGGACAATGGAAGATTAGCATGGAGCATTGTAGGGATAGAGGCAAAGTGTATATTGAAAGTGATAATAAGTAAATAGATATGTAATCAAAATAAAATGTTAAAACAGCATCAGTCTCGTTATTTAATAGCCACATCTCGTATATTAACAAAATTCAACAATTAAATCACAATTATTATTCATTATTTTTATGATAACAACAAATTACATATTATTATTTTTTTGATACTATTTTTCACATTATATCGTTTATCTGTTAGCACATTTTTATATGTGGAAATGAAACACGACATCACAAGACGTTACTGAAGCAAATTTAAAATTGTTAATATTTCTCATCGTTATATTTTTTAGAAAATCTACATTTTTTCCATATATATTTTACTGGAAAACCGAGACACGGTGGCAACATTATTCGTTCACGATGAATATAATAATAATAATTTCAAATTATTTAACAATTTAGCAATATTCATCAAAGTTCTTCTTACCAAATATCCGAAACATACACAATAGGTGCATTTAATTTATTTAATGTATATTATGGGGTAGGTGGTAGTGGTATCGAGTTGACCTGTTCGATCTCCACGTTAACATTAGCCCTGTGGCTTCCGCATCACTAATATCTTTGGGGGCCGTGATTTTACGGCTGGTAACCACACTTTACGCGCATAAATAAATCACTTATCGAGACCTGCTACGGTAGAGTGCCACACCCAGTGATGGTTAAAAGAGATAATGATATATTTATTTATTTAATTTATGTAAATATGTAACATTACTCAATTAAATTAGACAACCAAAAAATTTTTTGAAATCTTAAAAAAAAAACTACAGAAGATTGATTCGAACCTCACAATTTTAAATATCTGCAATTTAGAATCCTAAAAAAATTGGAAAATAGTTTGATTCAGTCAGGCAAATTTGGTAATTAGAATTATTTTTCCAAAACAAAATACGTCAAAATAAAGAATAAAGAAAATGTTTAAAAATGATGTGCCTATTACTTTCGTAACACTGTTACTGTTTTACTGCATGGTAGTGAACAAAATGTAATTAATATTTCCCATAATGAAATTCAGAACTCATTTCGAAAATAATTATCTTAGTAAATAACCATGAAAAAGAAGTAAACATCGGCACATCAACGCATACTGGATTGTCAAGATGATGACATCCGTAACATTCATATAAATTGTATTCTTCCATGCTTCTGAAGCTATTTCAAACAAATTAAAAGAGAAAAAATCTCTCAGGAACTTCTGGAAGCGCAGGCTTTGTAATTAGCAAAAAGCCGTTAGAGAGGAGATTAATTATTATGCATTTGATTATGATTAACGCTGGACGTCTGCAATAACCTCGATTTATGGGAGGTGTACGCGTACGTGCAGATCCGCAAGACGCCAGCATCGGAGAAGTCATAAATATATTCACTAATTATTGTTGTAACAGTATGCCGGATACTATTATATTTCTAAGCTCAATAATGTCAGATTTATCAAATATCCTTACCAGAGCTGGGCAGTAGCTAGCTACTTTTGTAGCTTAGCTACTAGCTTAGCTACATTTACCTTAGCTGTAGCTGTAGCTTAGCTAACTGTGAAAAAATATAGCTGTAGCTTGTAGCTAGCTACTTTTTTTTCTATTAGCTTAAAAATAACAACTGAAGCTACTTTTAAAGCTACTTTTTGTAGCTTAAAGCTACTTTTTAAGCAGAAGGTCAACAAAGTACGCATGCGTGCAAGCTAAATCCACACAAAATAATTATTTGTTGCCGGTTCTAACTGGCTCTAATACGCAAAAATACACAGTAGGTGCCAGATGGTATTTGCTATTTTTGATATTTATGTACATAATAGTAAATTAACAGTCATTATAACAAAAGAATGATCATATGACAATGGCAAATTTAATTATTTCACAATAATTTAAAAAAGTAGCTTTACAATTTAACAGCTACTTTAACGAAAGCTTTTAGCTGTAGCTTAGCTATATTTTACAAAATATAGCTTATAGCTGTAGCTTAGCTACTTTTTTAAAGAATAGCTGTAGCTGTAGCTTAGCTACTTTTTTTAAGTAGCTTGCCCAGCTCTGATCCTTACATTATTAATTTTACTGAGAAGTGTTATCAAATGTCAGATCACAGAACCATTACATGTAAATTATTATTTATGGTGTAGTCAGTAGCTATCCTTAACTAGGATTAAAAGTTCATTCATTTCTTCAAGCTCATCTAATTTTGCAACTCGAAATCAATCATTTATCCACATGCTTTATATCATTTTAAGTTTGTTTTTTATTGCACAAACTATTCCAACTAGTTCATTGCTACTTCTATTTACAGTTATTGTACTTGTTAGAAATATTACGGAAGAAAAGTACAAAATTGAGTGGAAATTTGGATTTATAACTACGGAAAAGGATAATGTTATGGTGTACAAGTGTGAGACATGCACAGTTTTAAAATAAGATAAAAATAGAATTGATGTCATGGTAATATGAAGGAAAATGCTTGGTATTAAGTGGTCTGATAGATTTAGCAACAACCATGTCTTGGAAAGAGGAGAAAATAGGCCACTGTATGAGACTATTTTGAAAAGGAAGAGACTGGTTGGACCACATGTTGAGAAGACATACTCTAATAAAGGACGTAATAAAAGGGACAGTAGAAGGAGAAGATAAAAGAAGCAAGATGAGGAAGAAAATGGTAGATGACTTGAAAGAAGGAAGAAGTTATATAAAAATGAACAGGCTGGCTATGAGTAGAAGATGTTGGAGAAGGCATTTAGGACCTCCGTTAAGCAGATAACTATTGATGATGATGACATGTAATTAAAAATGCTGTTAAAAGTTTGAAATAAGTGACACAAATATTTAACATCATTCCCTTTCTTATCTTTTTCTTTCATTTTCAGTTACTGCATTGTGTGGAATTTTCTTTCATATACAAGTGCAGGCTATCGCTTTCATCTTTTCTAATCTTGTAGATTTGTTGTTAGTTTCGTTATTAGATTCGTTGTTAGGAGTAAACGTGAGTAATTTGAGATGTTTTATGCATCTGTTATGTACGTTGAAGGAAGGAAACGAATGATAAGTGAATAGGAATGATGTGATTGAAGGTTTGTTGTGTGATAATGATTTCAAGTGTAATAAATGAATGAGTTTATATGGAGTGATCTATGAATGTGGTTGAAGTGAGGGTGGTTTGTTTGGATGAAAATGTTTGACGAGGGCTGATTGTTTGAAGAGTGTGAGGAGTAAATGTTTTATGAGTGATTTTAGGGTTCGTGCTACCCCATTTGTTGGGATATAGCGTGAAGATATGTATGTATGTATTCAGTTTATAGTGATATCTTTCATAAAGAATATCTCTTTCAAGACAAACCCACTACTGAATGCATATTTTTCTTGGCGGTATTGCGAATCAATTTATTTAAAAAGAAGCAGTCTCCATTAGGCGGCATTTGTAAATCTAGACAACTTTCATAAATTTATCTTTTTTTAGCAATCTATTTTATATGAAACTAGAGAAATTATCTGTTTATATGCAATGTGAGTTTCCCAAGCTTGATCTCCACGTACCGACAGGAAGGAAATCCACAGGCGCTTTGAGCGAACGGAGATTACTTTTTGCTCAAGCTTTCATATTTAAAAATTATTTATTTATGAAGCTTCATCTAAATTTATTACTGTATTATAGAATTCTATTTATCACGATCCCACTACATGTCAATCATTTCATTATCACTGGGTAAATTTGACATATGTAGAAATTCAGACGAAACTATATTTTTGTTCACATATTTTCCGGATTTCACTTCTCGTCGATTGTGTAGAACGATTACGTTTTTAATTTCTTACGGATAAATATTACATATAGACATTTGCTTGAACAGTAGGTTTGTTTTATACTATACATTAGTTTAGGTATATATGATTATATTATTAATAGAAAAGATCAGTTTTATGGTAATTAAAATGGAAAAAAAATAATATGCTAATTTTGAACTTTTGCTGTTTTTTTCTAATAAAACACCTCCATTAACCGGATTAATACTATGACACTAGATACCCGTTTGTTGGAGATTTCACTATAGGTATATTACTCATATTGAAAAATCATTTTAAAACTAATTTTATATTTTATATTTATATGTTATTATATTTTTTATGGCAAGGATGATAAATCTTTATGAAACTTAAATCATTTGAATAGTAAATAATAAAGTGAATACGATATCCCATGTTATACCGGGTATCTGTCTTAAAAGTATGCAAAGGAGATTAACATGGGAAATCAGATTTTTGCTGCCTGATGCTCGGTGTTTTACCGAATAAAAAATACTTTAGTATCAGTCGAAAGATATTATTTTTCTGAATCCAATGATGTAAAATACATTACCATTTAGAAGTAATTTGACCTCGTAACTTAATTTTAAAATTTTGAATATTCACGGATTTATTAAATTTTTATCAAAAATAAATATCGTTATCTATGACTGTTTTGTTTTGATGTCAAATATAGCTGAATTCCATTTGCCACTTGGTTCACTTAAATCAGTTCAGATAAATTTGACACATGACTAAATGAACTGAATTAAGTAAACTGACGCACTTATTGGGGTGAATTACTTCAAAGTAAATTAGAATCTGTAATTCTGGTAATGGAAATAAAGTCAGTGACTTAATCCAGCGAAATAAATAAGTGATCTAGTTCAGTAAATGTAAGTTAGATCTGATCCAAATGGCAAATGGTATACGCCTTATATCAGATGAATCAAAACAAAAGGTAACAATATTTATTTTCGATAAAAATTGAATAAATCCCTGAATTTCCAAAATTTAAAAATTAATTTACGTGGGTCAAATTAGTACTAAATTGAAATGTATTTTACATTGTTAGATTCAGAAAAATGATATATTTCGATTGATACTACATTCTTTGTTATCGGATAAAATACCGAACAACAGCATGCAAAAAACTGATTTTCCATATTAATTTCCTATGTATACCTTTAAGACAGACGCCCGGTATATGCAATTAATATTAAAAAAAATTAATGTAAAACAACTTGTCAATATGATTGCAAGAAATGTTTTCTAAAACCTAGTGATACTCTCTGGAGTAAGTTTTTAAATGCGAACAAAAAGAGCTAACAATGAGCCAATATATATAGAGTTCACGTGCGTTTTAAATTCAAAAACACGGCTGTTAAAAATGGCACAATTAAAACCAAGCTTCAGATTCCAGAGCGAGTCTGCAGCTTACGAAGAAACGGCAATTGAGTCACGAAACGAAGCGAATCCGCCAACCCTATGGAAAGGGTTGCTCCTTGTGCGTTGTATTTAGATATTTAAATTGAGATCTTAGTTAATTCCGCGCTACTGGCTCGCTAATTGCTCCCTAGCACTTGGTGTTTATTAAGCCCAGACGAAATGAAACTAGATACGAAGGAATCTTACGCTGTTTTTGATACGATTCTGCAGGGACTGCTCCAGGAAGATTTAAAGCAATGGAAGAATTAACGGATTAAAACAGAGCTTTCAACATTACTCAACAGTATTACAATATCTTACACTTCTAAGATCCTATCGAGATTTTTTGGTGGTTAACTTTTGCTAACATCAGCTGAAATACAGTTCTAGTGCCTTTTATGTTATGAAATTTTTAACATTAAAGCCGTGTTTTTACTCTCAAAGGGAAGACTTTGGTATAAATTTTAATTCACAGTTACTGGTTGTCATTCTACTGCATTCAAAGAGGCTAGTAAAAGAAATAATTTCAAAGTGATATGAAGAAATGAAATACAGCCAGCTTACTCCCAAGTACTCTGTTATTCGAAAAATTCACATTTCTAAATAAGTTGTATTTATTGGAAGGTTTATGAAATTAATAAATAATATACAGAATATACTCAAAAAACGGACATATTTTCAAATATTTATATTTATCAAATCTTCACTACGGCGATGAATTGTAAAATATATAATAGTTCATTTAATCCTTTTTATTGATTCTGGGTTAACATTTTAAAGAGGTGCACTTTTTAAAATGCTAATTATTGCTCTATTAGTTATTAATTTTGTAAAAAACACCTCTTCCGAAAGAAAAGAAATACCTCGCAGTCCTACTAAGACATCACCATAAAACAAAAAGAAATATGAGCATTTTGAATTAAATATCAAACATTTTCGCGCCACTGGTAACATATGGTAAGTATAACTTCGATAGTAATATGCGTCGCATATGCCTCATAACATATATTATTTTGTTACCATTGTCAACGGAATGTTATAGAAAATAACAGTCCTGCTAGTAGGATAATTATAAAATTTTCTGACACCTTGTTTATTTTTTACTTTTCAGTTCTTTAGTAGTTCACCTACTTGCAACATGACAAATTAGTTATAAAAAGTTAAATGACCCACATTTTACAAAGATGTCGCGAAAAATATTATAAGCGACTCGGAATGGAAGTACTACAACTAATCGCGTACAATAACATAAACTTTGGCTATGCAAGCTCCACCTCAGTTTATACCTCTTCGAATGTAATAATGTACTTACATTCCTTGCAGCTTAAATAACTATTTATAAAAATTAATTATAAGTCAAAATAAGTTTTATAAATTTTAATTATAATGAAGAAGGTATTCTCGTACAATTATATAAAGGAAAGAATTTAATGAACAAACAATAAAAGTAATGGTAATAATTTAAAGTACAATTATCCTGTAACTATTAATTTTGAGTTATGGTGGTCTTGCATTAAAAGTGCGATGTGGTAGCTGAGTTTAATTGATACTAATATCTTTCTTATTATAGTAGAATTTATTGTATCTGAATAGTTATTTGTGTACCTAGAGCGGAAAGTTGTGTATTGCCACTCGCGCTTGGAGATTGGTGATCGTAGCGTAACAGAGAACAATAATCATGCAAGAACGGAAAGGACACTTTCTGCTCGATGTGCACAATACTTTTTCTACAACCATTTAGAAACGTTTGAAAATGAATTTAAAATCATTTTTGACAGTTTTTCTGTTTGTAAATTCTTGCAACTGTTTTCATGGATACAATGATACTCTTACCCGCGAGCGGCAAAATCTTTTTTCCGTTCGGCAAGTGGCAAATGCCAACTTTCTGCTTTCAACTGACAATTGGAAATATATATCTTCTACTGAATCATAGAAAAATACAAATATTTTTTTCAGTTTCAATATTTTGGGTGCCGGAAAGTTCACCGAAAACAATTCACCGAATACAATTCACCGAAAAACAATTCACCGAAGTAACAATTTACCGAACAAACAATTCACCGAAATACAATTAATCGAAAAACATATTCATCAAAATGATAATTAAATTGTAGTATTTTTAATGTTCCTTAGAACTGGTAGAAAAATGCATTTAGAAAAGGATACTTACCGTAAATTCCGAATCTTTTGAATATTATTCATTACGTTAAATATAGTTAATTATTGCAGGGTTAATGTAATTATTATTGAATCGGCTAAAAATTGTTTAAGCTGGGACAGTTTCTAATGACATTACTGCACTCGCTCATGTATAGTACTAATAATAGCATCGCTGCCAATATGTTATTAGGATTTATTCAAATAGAGCAGCACGTGTGCGGCCAAGACGGCGCACTGATGCATAAAAAGTACAGAGACTATGATATGAAGACAGAACTTCTAGTTCCAAATTACAACAAGAATAACATACATGAGTATTTGCGAGGCATAGCAAATAATTGATGTTATTAATGTAAAACATATAGTTTTATAAAAATGAAATGAGACATGACAAAGGAATCAATTTTATATTTTTAAATACGCCTTCATTTTGCTGCCATTCATTAGCCTGGTAAAGTGTAAATTAATTAGCATTTCGGTGAATCATATGTCGGTGAACTGTCTTTCGGTGAATTGTATTTCGGTGAATTGCATTCGGTGAATTGTATTCGGTGAATTGCATTCGGTGAATTGTTTTCTGTGAACTTTCCTAGACCCCAATAATTTGTGTGTCCTCTCTCTGCACAAAAATGTTGATATTTGTAAATGCTATTCATGATTTGAACTTACGTTGGAAACAAATAGTTAGTGGATCGATTTCACAAACTTCTATAAAATATTGTAGATAAATCTGTAACAAGTTGATCAGATTACAAAATAATAGTAGTAGCTAAATTACAGACATTTGTAAATAACTGATGTACAAATTGTAAGGATTTCCGATTGCATGTACAGGTTTTCTACTGGTCAAAAATAGATATCTGTAGATATATTTAGAAGCATCTAAGCTTCTTACTAATTATTTCATGATTAATAAATAGTAATACACAACGAGAATCACAAACAAAATAAAAATCCTTGTTGCATTTGCGGGTTTAGCATCAGCATAGAGCAGAGATATCACGCTAAGCCACTCAATCATCGCAGTGAGCTCATTAAATTATTCACACACAATTAGAAACAGCGCACGATGCTATTCGAGCTCTAGCAGAGCGTTAGTAGAGCGCCAGTTCTCTGAATACGTTGTCTTTAGTCGCGCACTGCGGTTCGTCCGCATATAATTGCCTGATATTAATGTGCATACGGAATTGAACCATTTAGCTACGAAATAAATAGCAGTAATTATTCTTAAAATGTTCACTATGTTTATTCTATGTCAGAGAGAACTCGTCTCTAAATAAATATACGGAGAGCAGAGAAAAAGCAAAGCTTTCTTTAAAGGCTACGAATATTATATATGCGAACAAAGTTCTTTTTCTTTTAACTAATAAATAAATTCAGTTATCAATTTTTGAGCACAAAGTGCTATATCTGGCGTCAAATCACGACAGTCCCAGTTATCAATGGAGGCGAACTACAGAGATAAATTTCAGTTGTTGGTAGAGGAAATTAAATTCGGATTCTCATTTCAATACGTTGTCACAAAACTTTTTAAAAACTTCATTTGTAGAACGCATCCACCTCTATCCTTCCGCAAACAAATAAATTTATATAAAATTAAATTATAAAGAGAAGAATCAGGTTTTTAACCTGAGACTTTATGAACTACAGTTATATGCTTTACTCAACTAAGCCTAGGCCGCGCTAGATTCAAATCTGATTTTATTCCAATTTACTTAGAAATCAGATTTGAATTGGTTAGAGCATATGACCAGAGTTCATAAGGTTCCAGGTCAAATCCTGACAGTATCCCAATTCTCTCTCTATAATTTTATTTGAATGTTTACTAAGTATGGACTTAATAATTAAATTAAAATTTGAATATATTTCAAGTAAAACTTGTTTTTTTTATTAAATTATATTTAGATTTAGTTATTTGCTAATTTTGTAATAAACTATCATTTAAAAATAAATTTAAAATACCGATCAATAAAGTTATGATATACTCTATTCCCTGTATGAAAACGATTACGTCACATTCGGTATCCATGTGATTCAAGATTTTGTGATTACATTGGTATTGGATTGACATTTTTAAAACATAACCTAAAAATTAAATGTCAGATTAAAATATTTATTATTTTATAAAATTTAATTAGTTTATAAAAGAAACCAAATAAAATTTATCTTAACTCACGAAAAATATTACCTACCTTATTGAAATATGTAATTATGTAAAATAAAACTCAAAAGAATATACATTTTTATATGCATTCTTATTATATATAAATAAATAATATATGAAAATACAAAATACAATGCACATTATCTCTTGTACTACAGTTAAATTAATTAAAGATGCTCGATTCTCTAACTCCAGCGCAAAATAATCATGAAGATGACAAACGCATTTCTGCATTTGATTACCCAAAATTTTTCAAGCCATTTCTTATTTCTCAGTCTGTATTTATGTATCAAAAATGTCACAAACTTAGAAATGACAGGCGAGAAAATAACAAAATCATGGCCATAGGTCTCTATTTTTATTTTATAAACAAATGTGAACAAAGTAAATATAAATTTTCGTATTTGTAAGAACTGTCATACGTTTTCATTCAAATAATAAATTTGATAGAACGTGAAAAAACATGAAACGTGTGTCTTTACTTATTAAGACATACGTTATGTCATTCGCATAGGTACGAGTAATATTATTAAAAAAAGATAGCTATATTTCATCGTATCTATGATAATCTCGTCCACATATGACGTCATCGTTTTGATACAGGGAATGGAGTTTACCAATGTTTGAGCATGGCTGATAATTGAACTTGATCTCAGTTTTTCCTTTATTCCAAAATGGGATCAAATAATTTTACTCTCTTCATATTTTTACATTTTACACACATTTGAAATGGTACAATGCGCAAGCGCAGAATAGCCGAGACAACAATTTTTTTTTGTAACCGTCGCCAGTTACATACACCCTCAATTAGAAAATATGGTGGACTGGAACATTGCTGCCATCTAGAAATGTTTGGCATGAATGTTCCTATATTAACGCGTATTTGAGATATTGTGTATGCCAACTGGTCGTCTACCAATAGATCATTTTTTCAAACTAGGTTTTTTTTTTAAATTCATTAATGTGTAGATTCATCAAAATCATGAGATGGATAAAAATCATAAATAAATAAATAAATAAATAAATATATCATCACGCCTTCTACCCATTACTGGGTGTGGCACTCTGCTGAAGCAGATCTCGGTAAGTGATATATTTTGCGCGTGAAGTGCGCACGGCCCCCAAAGATGTTAGTTGTGGAGGAGCCACAGGGGTAGCTTTTGAAATTATTTAAATTGTTTGTCGCCTGTGGGAATCGAACCAGGGTTCTCAGGATCCACAAGCCGACTTCAAACCACTGAGCTAGCTACCCCATCATTCCTAATATACTCGTATGTATGGATTGGGGAAGTAAGACGATGAACAAACGTCTTAAATTCATTGCTTTTTTGAGCATTAATAAATCCTAAATGATAAATAATTTTATTCAGAAAGATATTTTTAAAATATGGATATATCACTCAAGGGCCATAAAAATAAAACGTAGACTCACTCAAATCTAATTAAAATGTTTTAGAAATTCGTTTTATTTCTATCGGAATGTATAATTTGATCAAGTTGTCGAAGTTGATGTTCTGCAAAATTATTGATTGTAATTATGATAGATGATATCACGATTATCAATAAAATCAAATTAGAATATGTCACTCAAAATGCAAGTAGACACCACTTAATAATTAAATAAATTGTATGTAATGATCATTAAATTAATTGCGGTCGTTATAATATACTTTTATTTCTCAGTAGCACATCGTTGTAAATTCAAGCAATATATCATGCTTATGAATGAAAATCATATTCAGGAATGTAGTCTAATGTCGAAAGTGTCATACTCTTACAAGCCTAATTAGTTACTTTAAACTAAAACGAAAATGTACATTCATTAAAGCACGTCTTGTGTTATTATTTTATCTTAAGTGACACACAATTAAATGTAAAAAACGTACCAACTCTGAAATGATATATAAATAAAAGTTATGTCAGAGAAACCGTGCTGGTAAACGCTCACACGAATTTTAATTGTTACGAGAAGTTACAACATTTTTAGCAATAAAATATGTCTCAATTTTTATTCATTTTGACCCAAAAAACTAAAACGCTATTCCTAAATTTACAGACTGAAATTAAGCAAGATATTTAACAGCATTATTTTCTGGGATAATATAACAATCGCAATTAAAGTTGAGTTAAATTTTTTGACTGACAAGTAATCATTGCATGAGTTTTATTTGGGGAGAGAATATCATGAATAAATATTCATGTTTTGTTATATTTCTTCAATTACTATAAAAAATAACTCTTTACACTGTTTTCCTTTTACTAGTGGACTATATTTTAATTGAACATTTTAAATACATACATATTTTATAAAAATCTTAAAACTTACATTTAATGCACTGTGATACAATATTATTTTGTTTTTACTTAATTTACTCAGTATCAGTTCTTGAAATTTGTCCAAAACATCCGTCAGCTGTTATCTTAATGTTGGTAACCTACATTTTAGTGTCAATTAATTGATAAATTTTATGATCAATAGCATCTCTCCATCAACTGAAATCTAGTGCACTTACTTTATATTTCATTATTGATAAAGATTTAAAAAAATATGTAATAAACAGGGAACACCAATATCTTATTGTGGAACTGACAGTAAACAATAAACAAAACTATTGATAGGTAACTTTCGGTGATAACAGCATTATCATCGATTTGATAGCCTCTTAATAATCGTTTGGTTTACTATTTCAGCTAATCAAATTAGTCGAGTATGTAATACATGACACATGAGTTATATTCTCGATATAATATGATTATTGACCACAGGGGTGTGACGTCACGATTTTAGATGTGCTCCGTAACTGTCAAACGAGTGGCTCTCACATCAGTATTAAATGTACGATTTAGACTGTATAGATAAAATATATTTTAACAAGTATATGTGCATATAATTCCAAAAGTGACAAGTTTCTATTCTGTGCATCATTTTATGCATGACAAAGTGTGTGATTTATTTTATCAAGTGAAACGTAATTTGAAAATTGTGTCGCGAGTGCATACTTTTACAATTTTATAGTGTTTATATATTTAATATATAGAAAATAAATGTTTAAAAACAATTTTATATGTTTACTTCATAGTGTACAGCCAAGTAATTACTATAATATAGAATAGTGTTACTTTTATTGAAGTTTGAACAGTTCATTTTAGGTTATCATTTTCCAAATCAACTAATTTCGTTAAATTTTTTAATATTTTACTGTAGTATTTAATTTTTTTCATTATAATTGTTATTGTGTTTTGGATCGTAGTGGAAATTTCAAAGAATTAAAAGAGAACAGGTCGAGGTTTTTGGCTCAAGATATGTTGAATATTACAATATAAAAAATAGAAACAGTAATTCAAAACATTTATATGTAGTTTTCTTTAGGTTTTGACGGTTACTGTTATAAATGCGAAACATGTTATATTAAAACACGTTGTTGTAACCAATGTTTTGTTGCATGAACACATTGTTGTAATCAAACAAATCGACGTTCCTTCCGTTCTTGCCCTAGGTCTTGTCATATTGTGATTATGACAATATTTTATATTACCTTTTTTATATTGTTATTGTTATTTCAGAGCCAAAGAATCCTTTTCCCTTTTGATTCATTTCTGATAGTAACTTAAACATTCGTTTTGTCTATTCTTTCTAATTTCCACTACAATCGAAAACACAATAACAATTATAAATGAAAAAAAATAAATACTACAGGAAAATATTAAAATTTTTAATTAGTTAATTTGGAAAATGATAACCTAAAATGAACTGTTCAAACTTCAATAAAAGTAACACTATTGTATATTATAGTAATTACTGGGCTGTACACTATGAAGTAAACATAAAATTGTTAATAAACATTTATTTTCTATATATTAAATATATAAACACTATAAAATTGTAAAAGTATGCACTCGCGACGCAATCTTCAAATTACGTTTCACTTGATAAAATAAATCACACACTTTGTCACGCATAAAATGATGCACAGAATATAAACTGTCAGTTATATGCACATATACTTGTCAAAAATATATTCTATCTATACAGTCTAAATCGTATATTTAATACTGATGTGAGAGTCACTCGTTTGACAGTTACGGAGCACATCGTGACGTCACACGCCCGTGGTCTATTGACATGGCAGAAGAATAAGATCGACTTTAAATATTTCTGAAAAATCATCATTTCGGTTGAAATCTGAAGATCCATGATTTATCCGTTTTTATTCATAGTATTATTTATATTTAACCGAAAATATAATGCTTACGCTGCTAATATTATCTTTCTACTTTCTGACTCAATCAGGGCCGCGCCGCCCCTGTGTGCGAAGTGTGCGGCGCACACAGGCGCCAAGACAATAGGGGCGCCGCTATCGAAATTATTTTTGTTACACTTACAACATATTTCTTTGTAGTGGAGTATCGATAAGTAAGTAGGTATAATAGGCGCAACAAATGCCTCGTAAACAACAAAACATAATATTGCGCTTATTGTACAAGTGTCCCAAGATAATATTCACGTTTGTGGTTTAATTTTACGCTTTGGGTTTTAGTTTACAATAATTACGAGCTCAGCGTTAAAATCAAAAGAGCCGCCATGAGTTTGTTTGAATGAGTTTATGAACGCAACCCGACCGATGCGATGCCTGCGACGCAAGCGGGGTGGGGTCACGGGTACGGAAGCCTGGTTGGCTCACTGTCATTAAATGAAAAAGTGGCGCCATTGCACAAGTTCACTAGTGGACCTGTGACAGGTACAAATATATGGCATATAATATTGACAAAAGTAAATTTTGTGAGCAAAATTCTGCAGTCCATCGATATGAATATGCAAGTTGCTTTAGATGCTTTAACGGAATTAAAGAAGTTTTTGATAAAAATTAGAACCGACGCAAATTTTGAAGAAATTGTAATTGATGCCATGAAAATTGCCGAAAAATTAGATGGCGAGGCTGAATTTGAAACTTCCAGATCCAGACCCCTAAGACGTCGTAAGACTCCAAAGAGTTTTGATTATGAACACGAAAACCACACTATAAATGATCCGAAAATCGCTTTTAAAATTAATGTATTTTTTTATATATTGGATCAAGCTTTATCCTCCGTAGACGAAAGATTTAATTTATTGATCCAGTATCTAACAGAAAATCCGATTAAACAAATTAAACAGTATAATTTTCCGCGTGACTCTTCGGGGCGAAAATTTTCCGAGTATTATTATGAAAGGCATTTAGGAAACGGTAAAAAGTATCACAGAGAGTGGCTGCTGTATTCAGTGTCCAAAAATGTCGTTTATTGCTTCTCTTGCAAGCTATTTGAATCAAAACATAAAAATAAATTCTGCGACGGAGTTAGTGATTGGCAACATCTAGCTTTGTATTGCAGCAGACATGAGAAAAGTTCTGCTCATTTCAATAATTATAAAAAATGGACAGATTTGTGTCACGCTCATAAAAATAAAAACACTATTGATAGTATACAACAAAAACTTTTAGAGGTTGAAAAGCAGCGCTGGTACGATGTAATCAAAAGAATAATATATGTGGTCCAAGTGATGACCAAGAACAAAGTCAATTAAGAATAAGCTGTCATCGTTTGCAGGAAAAACTTACAGCAAATGATTCATTGGACATTAACGCCGATGATTTGTGTGAAGAAATTATGTCATGTCAGTCTTTTTTCAAAAAAATAAATAATGATTTGACAGCTGTATTCCCTAACATGACAATAGCATTACGAATTTTGCTAACTATGCCAGTTACCGTAGCAAGCGCGGAAAGGTCCTTTTCTAAATTAAAACTAATAAAAAATTACCTGCGCTCAACAATGAGCCAGGAAAGATTAACAAATTTAGCAACAATATCCATAGAGGCCATATTAGACCATATAGACATACACGAAACTATTAAAGATTTCGCATACAAAAAAGCTAGAAGAGTGGAAATAATATAATTTAAATATGTTTATTTATATTCTTACACATTTTAGACTCTTGTTGTTTTTTTAACATAGCATACGTAATAGTTAAATTAGTATTATCAGAAAAAAGTCAGTTATTTTGTTATTAATATATAAGTATACGATTAGGTAGAACATCATAAATAAAGTATGTAAAAATTTAATTCGCGTTTTTTTCTCGCAGTAATTGGCAAGCGAAAACGAACTGGTTTTACCTATTTAGGAAAATATTATCAAATTATGTAAAACTAGAGAACATTTATTTCGGTCAAAATTAACAAATAAGAAATAAAAATAAGTTGAAACATTAAGATTCGTGAAAAAAAGAGGCGCTTCATAGGTTTCGCACACAGGCGCTGTGGGGGGTCGGCGCGGCCCTGGACTCAATCATTGTACCTATAAAGTATTTATTATTATTATACTTGTACAAAAATTCTTGTTTAACAAACTAACATGTCATGTCTTTTGGAAGTAATCTAAATCTTTCACTCAAATCAACTTTTCCCGAATTCCCCGACCATTGACAGCTACTTCGTATTACGAACAATTTGAGGGTTACATTCTTCGATATTAAAACACAACGTAGGTAAACACAACGTAGGTCCTAAATTAAACCAATATTTTTTACTAGACCAGTTGCGCGTTACAATAATCCTTGTTTAACAAAATAACATTAAAACACAAGCGTTTTAAAGTCGCTAGGCCACAACAAAATAATTTAGTTTTTTAAATCATCCATATTTTTCACAATAAAGAATTAACCCGCATAGTAACGTAAACAATAAAAGCTAACCCAGCTCCATGTAAACGATATTACGTTAAATCACAAACAAAATTATGAAAAGATGAAAATTAAAATGCTGCATTCCAGCTATATTTTCCAAATTTTGATGTAGGTATAATAAAAAATGGTGTATGATACACGTCAAAGACACTAGTATCATAATATACTATTAATCACGGAAAAATGCAGTTGCGAGATTTTGACAGAAATGACAATTTTTATATGATGCTTGGATCTGAGTATATGGGAATGTGTGGATATTTCAATCAACTGTAATACTGGATCGACATAAAATTATAATATTTTGAATATAACATTCATATGATAAACAAAAGTTTAGAATATAATTTGAACAATACAATGCAAGCCGAACTGTAGGTGTATTGGATAAAGTTTAAAAATATAAAAAATAAATAAATAAATATATCATCACGCCTTCTACCCATTACTGGGTGTGGCACTCTGCTGAAGCAAATCTCGGTAAGTGATATATTTTGCGCGTGAAATGCGGTTACCAGTCGTCAAATCACGGCCACTAAATATGTTAGTGGTGGAGGAGCCACAGGTGTAGCTTTTTCAAATTATGAAAATTTGTCGCCTGTGGGAATCGAACCAGGGACCTCAGGATCCACAGGCCAAATAATTGTTAAATGTACTCTGTTTACTATTGAATATAATTATATTATAAATAACAAAGTTTTGAATATTTTTTATTACTACTGGTTTGTTTTTTAATCCTGGCCAGTTTTAAAATTAAAACATTCTGAATTAAATAAATCAAGTAATGGAGTAGAAGGTTGTTACAATATTCTAGTTATTATCTAATTTACGATAATTTACCTATGTATAAAAATCTGTTGTCACTTATTTGGATCAAAATGCTTCATTCCAGAAATCGGATAAAGACAATAATTTTATTACAACAAATTGTACATCTCATAAGTAATTATAGATAATTATAGTAATTTATTGTCTTTAATACCTGATCGATAGTCACGAGAAACCATAGAACGTTTTTTGTCTAATGCCCGGGATGAAAATAATTCCAAGAACTATATTGAAGATTTTTTTACAAATCACAATCACAAAATTATACACTGCATCTCTAACTGCAGGTGTCGCAGTTTTCTTCGATTTCTCGGAAGAATTCTATTTGCTATGGAATCCTTGGAAACAAGTTCATAAATAATCAGCTGAGCATCAACGCGGAAACTGTGACGCAACGAGTACGGACTACACTTATATTTGATTGAATTTATTGGTTTAAAAAGCTATAATAGTAAGTCAGACATAATGTTTGATATGATTGAAGATGCAGGAAACTATTTTATGCTGAATTTAAAGCCAATTGCTGGTCAATGCGAAGAGAATGATTTATAATTGCTGGACATATGTTAGAAAATTACTTTTAATTTTAATGGTACATTTGTGGCATTAACTGTTTGGTGACAGATGCACAAATGATTTGAATAAAACTTTTGCCAACTAATTTCTTATTTCAAACAGTTATTACACCGCTTCTAAGCTTCTAGACATATATCAGATTTGCATAAAAATAAAATTCCAAGCATTACATTGCATGAACTAAGTAAACACATATGCGTAATGTAGATATATTTTATAATGTGTTTAGCACTATGTGCTAGCACCAGCGTTGCCAATCGTTCGATAATTATCCTATATGTACGATAATTTTACCATTTGTAAGTTGTACGATCGAAGGCCAAAGTTCGCACCCATTTGTAATATAATTTTAATCAAATCCAATGTTTAAAAAAAATCTTATAATGATACTGATTTGGACAATAATATATAGACTCCTTTGAAATTCATCAAAGTTCTCAAAACTAGATAGGCAAATTGAGATAATAGAATTTTTCCTAAAATTATCACAATATGCCTTTCCTTGCTAACGAATTTTATTTAAATGCATAGAATTGTTAATAATTAATTTTTGTTATATTATACAGAGTGATCAAAAGGAATTGTTATAGTTGACAATAAAAAAAACTACTGGAAATTGGTAAGCCTGATACATAAATTCGTTTCCTGTTGTTGACAGTGACATTTAAAATTTAAATTTGAGTACATTTATTATTACATTTTTTTCTAAAGTATTACTTAAAAAGTCAAAATTCTATTAGCTGTCAGACTCCTGACATAACCTATTTGTATTTATTAGAAATGTCAAATAGCATTTCCGCCTTTATCTGACGTTGTGCCAACTGTGGAATAAAAAGATCTCTGGAATTGTATTGCCAACTATAACAATTCCTTTTGATCACCCTGTATATTATATACTTATATTGGTCTCGTGATACATATGCTCAAAGGGCAGTGTTTTTATCAATGAAATTTTTAATTCTGGATGAATCAGGATTTCAGCGCTAATGTCGCTTTAATTCATGGGCATTGAATTAATGCAGTTAAGAAATTACTATTTCACAATATGCAATTCATTTTAAAAGAAATTAATTCTCAATCCATAAACTAATAACCGACATAAACAAAATAAATATATCATCATGCCCTTCACCAATTACTGATACATTTTGAGGCCGAAGTATGGTTACCAGCACCCAAAGATGTTAGTGGTGAGGGAGCTACAGGGTTAATTGTAATGTGGTTAAAATTGTTTGTTGGCAGTGAGAGTCGCACCTGGGATTTCAAATCCACAGACCGACTCAATACCACTAAGCAATCTCTACCCTATAATATGCTATATAGACTCGTCCAGAATTACAAATTTCATTGATAAAAGCGGTAATGTGTACAAATACGATCTACGAGCCAACCTGCAAACCGTCTTATATAAGAACTAAATAATTACCTCAGATCTTCAATGAGTCAAGAAGGCTTAACTAGACTTAGGGCCAGGTTTTCAATCATTATTATTTAATCATGATTACATTAATCGGGGATAAACCGGCGATTGAAAACTGGCCCTAAGTTCAGTAGCGTACCTAGAACTTTTGCCGCCCAGGGCGGTCTTCAATTTACCGCCCTTTCTAAGTCAATCAAATGGTGGTTTTTATAAATTAAAAAAATAAATATAAAATAAATATATCATCACGACTTTTACCCATTACTAGATGTGGAACTCTGCCAAAGCAGATCTCGGTAAGTGATATATTTGTGTACGTGAAGTGCGGTTACCAGCCGTCAAATCACGTCCCCCAAAGATGTTAGTGGTGGGGGAGCCATAGGGGTAATTTTAATTTGGTGAAAATTGTTTGTCAGCTATGGGAATCCAACCGGGGTCCTCGGGATCCACAGGCCAACTCGAAACCACTGAACCATTACACCATTAAATTAATAAGCATAAATAAATAATTGTAATAGAGACAAACTATAGGTGCGGAACTTATTTACCATTGCATGGTATATTTAAATTAGGTAGTAATAAAGGAATTATTCGAGTTAATATTTTCAACCCTACATTGACTTTACGATGAAGAAAAATATTCGAAATCATATAGTAATTCATAATTCGTAGAAATCGAATAGTAAACTTATGAAGTAAACAAGTTGATTTTTATAACTAAAACTAAATATAAAAAATGCCGCCCCAAAATATGTGCCGCCCGGTGCTGACCGCACCCACCGCACCCCTTAGGTACGCCACTGCCTAAGTTTGTTATTGGTTGAGAGGGATTAATTTTGAAGAAAGAATTCACAAATTTGTAATAATGAAATGTCAAAAGATCTAACTTAATATAATTCTTTAATAATAAAGAGTTACAACTTTTTTTAATATAATAATATAAATATCATTAATGAAAAGCCTATCCAAAAGACACAATATTTAAATTTGTCCCTGGTGGTAAAATTTCTAGCTATGGTCCTAAAAAGATGTATGTCGGATTGCATGAAAGTTTGATCGGTTCATTAGCAACTAACGGTTCAATAAGTTTTATATTGATACTGTTGCTAGAAAAACAATTCTTTAACTAAAGACCTCTTTATTTTTTCTTGCAACCCAGTAGTAGAAGTAACAAAAACAATAATTGAATGATTCTTAATAGTTTTTATGAAAGTTGGTCAGTTTTAATGTATCGAAAAGGAAAGTAGAAGAAAAGTAAAAAAAATACATTTGAACGATTAGCAATTGTTTCCCCAAATGATGTATAAACTGAGCAATGTTAAAAAAAACCTGCAACTGAAGTTTTTCTCTAATACTATTCGAACATTCACTAAAACTGTGTCAAATATCAAAAATTTAAATATAAATTAAAACAGAAAAAAAAATTGCAATAATGTCAAAGACAGCAAATTAAAATTAATATAGGTAATGAATACTAAAATAGGTCAAATAAGCAAAATAAAATAGCAGCAAATATTTCAATTCAAATTTAAATTTTATCAGTATTCTTCTGTCGTTAGTAAAAAAAATTCATAAATTCGTAAAATGCGAAATTTAGTAATAATCATAAACATGAATGCAATTTGCTAGTCCCGGATATTTATTTTCATTCATAAACTCTTATTGTATTGAGAAATTCCTGTAAATTTTAATAGCGAATTAATGCAATTATAACTGTTAGGCGACATGTGCAATTATGATGAATGCAATTTGCTAAAGTCCCGTATATCTCTTTCATTCATAAGTTTTAAAACAAATGTTAATAATGCCGAGGTAGTATTTCCTTTCGAATTATATAGAGGGTGCATGAACACACAATACGCAATAAATTGTACCAATCTATAGATTTAACAGGCGAACAAATCATCGGATTCCATGAACCAATTTTAATAAACATGTCTCGGGGCAACACGGTGCTTCTTCTTCGTTCATTTGTTTTGTTTTTCATCTGTTTAAGCGACACCTACCAGGATCCATAACTTATTTCATTTTTTACACAACAAAAACTAAAATTTAACATTCAATTTATTAAACAGAGTTTTTAAATTATTCTGTACAAGGTACATTTTTAAAATTTTAGTTTTTTTGGTCTGGAGAATTTTAGAATTTTAAAATGTCATGATTTTTTTACTCGAAAAGGATGATCAAATTTTCAGTAAAATTTCAAAGAACAAAATTGCTTAGAATTTTCCAAAGAATACGTGTGAATTTTTGTAGAATTTTATGAAACATTTTAAAATTGTCCTAAAGTCAAAAAAAAATAAAAAAAATTAAAAATGTATCAAAAATTTCAAAAAATTCACACGTTTTCTTAAACTTAATAGTTTTTTGTTACATAAATTTTTACCTAGGTTGTTTTGTTTTTGAGTAAAAATTTGATAGATTTCAAATATTAATTATTTTTTCGACTCACTTTTGCTAAAGAAGGGTAACTTTTTAGATAAATTGACAAGAAACTAAATTTTTGAGTTTTTCGACAAGAAACGAGATGCGTCCGTCAAAATGAAAGGAAAAACAAATCCAAGCATTTTTTTCCATTTTTACTTTCTTATACACAGTATAAGGAAGTATTGTAATCGTGAAAAAAATCGTTGACGAGATTTTCCCGGAAATACGTGTTTTGAGGTCCACTGAATATGTTTTCATCATTTTCTCAATGATGTCGGGGTGTGTGTGTCCGAGTGTGCAATATCTCATGAACGAGATAAGATTTGTTAACGAAACTTGGTAATTATAAGTTTCATGAAAATACGACGAGCTGAGTTGATTTTGAATGAAATTGAAAAACCGGAAGAGGAAGTTTACTTGACACACAAAACAATCATTTATTTCAAAAATTGAATCAGTTACGAAAAAAAGTTTCAAATAAAAGATGTTAGCAAAAATATTTGCAATTTTCCTGTATATGCGTCTAATTTTGAGAAAAACAAATTTTTATATTTAATAATATATTTCAATAATCATAGTAGCATTAGAAACAAAAAACATAAATTTTAATTTTCCCTTTATCTAGTCATTAAATGGTCTACTAATTTTGCAATTTTGCCTCAATTTAAACGACTTCGTATCTCACGGCTCTTGAGATACCAAGGGTTAGGCTCGAAAAACGGACACCTGTATATGCCTCATCAGTAAAATTAGACATAGAGTAGTCAACATTACTAAAAAATTATACGTAAACAAATTTGATATTTGATATGTTTGAAACAGATAAATGCTGAATTACTGAAAAACTAAATTACATGTTGAATAAGATTATATAACATTCATATATTCTATATATTAAATATGCTGTGTATAAGAAAGTCGTGTGGTGCCCACACCCGATTTTTAAATATTGTTTTTTAAATTTTTGGCCAGAAACATGGCCAAAACACCCTAAAATCATAAAAAGTTTCAATTTCGCCACTCATATTTGAAAACTTGATACTTTTTCCGATTTATTCATGCTCTTCAAAAATCTTTTATAAACACGTTGTGAAGCAATAATCACAAAATTATTTAAAGCAAATTATAAGAAAATATTATTTTCTAAATTATAAATGATATAATTTAAAGACATTCTTCAACAAAGGATAAATTATAAATTTTTTATTTTTTAAAAATTCTATTTAAATAAATAAATTTTACTTGTCCATAACAGATCCCAGTACGTGAACTTGAGAGTAAAATGCATTTCCCAGCCGTCAAATAACGGCCCCTTCAAAATGTTAATATTCGAGGAATCATGCTAGTAATTTTAATTCAAGTGAAACTAATTAGCATTGTTATGTTGAGATCTAAAATTTCTAAAATTTTTTGTTTATTCAAAGTGCGCCATATTTAAGTTTCCTTGGTGTTCAATTTACTAATCACGGTCCTAAAAAGAAGTAGAAGCTACAAAAATAAAATTAAGCGATTCTTGTTTTTTACAAATTTTGTCCAATTTTAAAGGGAGGAAAAGGAAACTTAAACCAAAATAACAAAAATAACAACTGAGCGATTAGCAATTCCTGTATAAATATTTATTTATATTTATACAATACCTGTTTCTCCAAATTATGTTTAAATTCAGCTCTGTTAAAACATCTTCAGCTTCAGCTTTAAAATAAATAGTATCTCTTTAGTTAGGTTATACAAAAAATGCAAAATAAGTAAGCCATAAGGTTCATAAAGTTATAAAATCAGCCGTAGCTAATATCAGTAAGTGATATATTTTGTGAAATGCGCTTACCAGCCGTCAAATAACGTCCCCTTCCTAAGATATTAATGAGTAATTTTAATGTGGCGGAAATTTTATCGGCCACGCGAATTAAAATTGAGTTTTCAAATTACCAGACTGACTCGATTATACATTAATTATTATTTGTGGGTTTCTAGATCAAAAAGTGGTTTATTATTAACATATTGCTATATGCTATAACAACGTAAAATAATTTAGTTTTTGTTTAAATTTACTTCGTATTGCAATAATTTAATTTAGAAAATTATAGATAAAATAAATAAAAATAAATATATCATCACGTTTTTACCCATTACTGTGTCTGGCACTTTGCCGTAGCAGATCTCGTTCAGTGATATATTAATGCGCGAGAAGTGTGACTACCAGCTGTAAAATCACGGCCTTTAAAGATTTTAGTGGGGGGAAGCCACAGGGGTAATTTGAATGTCCTGAAATTTTTTTATTGGCTGTGAAAATCGAACTTAAGTTCTTAAATCCATAGTCCAAGTCGATACATTGAGTCATCTACCCCATATAGATTAAAATAAAATATATGATTAAACTATAAATATATATTTTTTTAAATATCTTAATCAACCTTAATTTGTTTTCAGAACGGGCCCGACGACTAATTTTTCTCTGGGGCTCATAAATTGTAAAATAAGCATTGTGGCCACCTTTGCGTAAAAATGTGTGTTTTGTGATCTAAAAAATTGGATCTATTTACTTTGCCGGCAGAAAACGTGAAACATGCTGAAATGAGAACCAGCTGTGTACTTCTGCTAATAAATAATTTAATTGTTTTTCAGAGTATCACAGTTAAAATAATTGAGTATCTTGTAACAAAAACCGCATTCATTAAGAATAATTATGGTTATGATGGTATCTAATAGACGTATTATTTTCCCAACAAAACAGTTTTTCATGTTACGATTGTACAAAGTTTTATTTAATTAGCAAATTGCCATTAGTCAAGTTAATGAGCTTCTTTGCATGCGGCTGTCTTCGGATGATTTGTAGGTTTAAGTTTTACCTCTTCATAAAGCCATTTTTACTCATTTTTCTCTGCACAGTGGAACTTGACTCACGGAGGCTATACCCGTATATTTATAGAAACATTTTGTTTTTATTGTGTTCGTGCTTACGTTTAATTAAGCTAAAATTAAATGTGTCTATAAGTAATAAGGCTGCGATTAAAATTAGCGAAAATTAACATTTAGTGATAATTGATAAATATGTGAGTGGGATTAATTATTTTAATATACCTCTATTTAATATTCATGGATATTTTATTTTTTCGTTAAAATAATAAAAAAAAAGTTACATTAAACATTGACCATATGCTATAAATATTTAGAAAAACGAATTGGAAAATGAAACTGGACGAAGAAAAAGATACAAATTAAGTGAGTAATATACAATAGTTAGGTTGAATTTTTTTTTTTGCCGAATCTTAGTTAATTCAATCGAGGCGAAAATTGAGGTCAGCTATAAATCAGATGAGGCTAAAATAAACTTTTCAACCGAGGTGCACACATTTTTTCGACGGCTATCACAAAAAGTTATTTAAAAATAAATTTCATATCTAATTGATTCATGGGGTAATGGCTCAGTGGTATCAAGTCGGCCTGTGGATCCTAAGAACCCTGGTTCGATCCACACAGGCGACAAAACATTTTCATCAATTTAAAATTACCCCTATGGAGGAGGTGACACAGTGGTATCGTGTTACCCTGTGGATCCTGAGAACTCTGGTTCGATTCCCACTGCCGACAAACATTTTCACCACACTAATACTACTCCTGTGGCTCCCCCTCTACTAACATCTTCGGGGGCCGTGATGTGACGGCTGGTAACCGCACTTCACGCGCATAAATATATTACTTACCGAGATCTGCTACGGCAGAGTGCCATACCCAGTAATGGGTAAAAGGCATGATGATATCTTTATTTATTTATTTGATTTTAAATTACCCCTGTGGCTCCTCCAGCACTAACATCTTTGGGGGCTGTGATTTGACGCCTGATAACCGCACTTCACGCGCATAAATATATCACTTACCGAGATCTACTACGGCTGAGTGTCCTACCCAGTAATGGGTAAAAGACGTGATGATATATTTATTTATTTATTTGATTTAAAATTACCCCTGTGGCTCCCCCAGCACTAACATCTTTGGGAGCCGTGATTTGACGTCTGGTAACCGCACTTCATGCGCATAAATACATCTATCACTTACCGAGATCTGCTTCAGCAAAGTGCCACACCTAGTAATGAGTAAAAGACGTGATGATATATTCATTTATTTTATTTATTGATTCATGTTACGTATAGAGTGATTTCTGAAATCTGTATAATACTCGTAATTATTAATTTGTTGAACAAGAAAATGAGAAATATCGAGAGCGACAACAAATTTTCAATACCTACTCCGCCTAAAATTAAAGAAGTTGCATGTAGGGCAACATTATCCGACAATAAATAGCAAATCTCGATAAGTAATATATTTATGTGCGTGAAGTACGGTTACCACTTGCCAAATCACAGCCCCCAAAGATGTTAGTGGCAGAAGCTTAGCCAGGATTTCTGCTTGGGATAGGTTTAATAAAAAATAATTTATATTTTGCTTTATTCATCAAACGTTCATTACAAATTTTATTTAAAAATTACTTTTTCGTTCAGTGGTAAAATTATTGTGGTCCAGTGTCGTACCTAATCAGAGGGAGCGGGTAAAGAGACACTCTGTCCGCGAGAAAGAATGTCGCCGCTTTCCCATTAATGCCAGCTCTTATCATTGGGAATGCGGTAGATTACGTAACTTTTAATTATTTACTTGTCTGTTGGAATTTTTATTTTATTTTTATATTTTTTGTTTTGTTTTGTTGAGTAATGTAAAAGATGTTAAAGGAAAATTTATTGCTTTTATTGATGACGGTTAGTAACCTTGAAATCGCGTTACATGAAAATCTGACAAGATAATGATTCTACAGACAAGAAAACTCTGTGATTAATATACGGACAAGTTGTTTATTTTTCTCAGTATTGAGATCTCAACAAACGTAAAAGATACAAAGTCGGTTAAATTACGGAAATTTTAACATTTTGGTACACGATTTTAACGACGTGTTTTCCAAAATTATAATTTATACTTACTATGTAGTAGCGAATATATATATATATATATATATATATATATATATATATATATATATATATATATATATATATATATATATATATATATTAATATTTACTTCTGTTCTAAATGAGACATAAAGATAAAAATTTTAAATAAAAAGTTAAATACTTTACAGGCACATCCAGTGGTATAGGTAACATTATATTTTTTGCAATATTATTTGAAATATGTTTAATAAAATCTTTTGAATTTCAGAGTATATTCACCGCACTCCGGTTACTACACGTTTATTTATTTATGTTACTCTGCCTAACAGGAATTGATTCCCAATTACCTACAGTATAGGGTCCGGACTCACCGAGCCGCAGAGTGGTTGTAATTATAATTTCTAGCTTGAGTGGGAATCGAACTCGGGATCTCCGGATTCGAATTCCGTAACCCTACCCACCCCACCGTACTGCCGGAGCATGGAAGCAATTTCTGTTACATCTATATTTTAAACTATATGGACTAGAGATAATTGTAGCTTAGTCTCAAACAAACAAGTTTGTGAGTTCATATAAATTTAGTGATGGCAGAAGGAAGTGTTCGTCGATAAGCTGAGTATTATATAATTCTAGGTATTGTGCGTACAAAATTTATCTCGCTTATAGTTGGTAATATTAAAAAATCATCATCAGTAATCTACATTCAAACGTTATTTCGAGTTTAAATTGATTTAAAACTGCAGACAGAGTTTGGGGGCCAAAAAAAAATTGAGCGACCAAGCAAACGATTCATCTACTCGTATATAAAACCTAACCCTGATATTCCACCTAAATCAAAATAGGTAACACAATGACATCATCAATAGTGTAAACATTTGCAATAGTTAATGACCACGCGACTCAAGTATATTTAAATGTGATGTGACTAGACCTGACTCAAGTATTTGTATGTTTTATCTACCGTAAGTCAAAATCGAAACAATGTTATATTATTTGTGCAAAATAAAATGAATTTTTAAGTAATAATCAAAATGTAAAACAAACTAGAACGGTGACAATTTTATAAAAATTTGGACTGTATATTATTTGGTTTACTGTTTACTCAAAGTAAACATGTGCATTGTTTCACTTATTTAGTCCTTATTAGGTCAGGTGCATAGAAATCAGCAGGAAACACCAATAGATCGATTGTTATTGGTTTTTAATTTACGGAAATTTCTATTAGAAAGATAAACTTTGTTTGTTTCGCTACGTGGCGGTTACTGTAAAACGCGGAGGTTTGTTACAGCTGCGTTTTACTGTATACCACAAAAATTGACAGTAGTAAGTTAAGTCACTAAAATAATAATTTTTGTTTTTTTCAACCACGGAAAATTATATTTTAGTTTTGTATGCCCAGTATACTTATACGAGTGTATTTAAATTGTCATTTTGACAACTGGTAACCGCACTTTACACGCAAAAATATATCACTTACAGCGACTTACTACGGTAGAGTGCCACAACCAGTAATGGGTAAAATGAGTGATGATATACTTATTTATATTTTATTTATGGAAGAGTTTGTTACAAATGTGATTTTGTCATCGGCAAACTGAGGAGGATTCAACGACAGTTCTTTCGAAAATGATGAATTTGAATTTAATAATTGTTTGAAATAATTGCCTATCGTAAAATTTAAACTTTTAAAATTTCTTAGTTCTTCTACAGCCCTTTCAAATGACAAACATGGTATAATTCGTAATACTTTTTGTTTAAAACAATTGACAGTCGTAAATTTATAATTTTTTTAAGTTTGTCTGAATTCTCTTTTTATGCCCTTTCGTATGATACCGAACACGGTATGATTAGAAAAAAATGGGGCCCACCACTAGGCCCCATTTGACAGTAAATTGTTTCATTTGTATTTTATATGAAAATAATTTAACAGATATAAACTTACCTACATAATAAGATGATGGATGTTTCCCTAAATCAGCGTGGGCCCCATAATATACGGTGAGGCTTTGCCCCAAACCAATGCGCAATACCACATGCGACACGTTACACTTAGCTCCGCGTGGATTTTAAAATTATTCATGTAGACATGGATGCATCAAATAAAATTATAAAATTATCAAGATAGATATTTTACTTTTTACTTCTCACCGCTGCTACATTCATTATTCATTTTCCCTGATGTCAAAAATGTGTCGAAATTAACTTCTACCGCTATTCAGCAAAGCCAAGAGTTGCTGTAAAAATGTTTACCGTCAGCTACCGCAGCGTTTTACCACGAGATGTTAAAAAGTGAAACGAACAAAATCTACTAACTTGTTATTTTACCGCCAACTCAATCGAACACAAAATCCTTACCGCAGCGGTAAACAGTAACCGCCACGTAGCGAAACGAACAAAGCTATGTTATACAAAATCTAGACGGAATAACAGTAAACTTGGACTACGAAAAATTTCGAGTGATGGAAATTTGAGTTATTGAGATTCGCCTGTATTCAAAAAAATGTGTTTCAAAATACTAAAAATATTCTATGTTTAGATTGTATATAATTTACCTCTTTCTCTCCTCTCCTTAAAAGTAAGTCTGCAGGCGCCCCATAGTCAGGTGTAATATAGGTGTACAGTTAATGGTACCCAATACATGCAACTAAAATATAGTCGTTTAGGAATCGAAAATTTCTATATAATTTTGTAACACGAGGGGTTGAGCGTACAGAGCGAATAAGTTAAAATATGATATAATAATTAATTTGATGTGATTGTTACTTACTTGTTCGGTGAATTCCTTTTATGGTAGTAAACTACTACTACTGGACTGGCAAATCGTTGCCAGTTAGAACACACAAATCACTTATTTGAGAACTCATGGAAACTTAGTTAATTGAAAGGGTTAATAAAATGAGCATTGATATTTAGACATATAAGATACTCGTATTATAAAATATTGAATGTATTGTAACACGGGATTACAATTGTAAATGAACGAATGGTGAAAACAGATTTAATATAAAGTTAAGTTGCACAAATTATAAATAAAACTTAGGTGAATTCGCGCCATCGCATCTTGTAAAGATGTCCGCACATCTTTAACCGTAGAGTCGTTGTTCTGGACTGACTTGACTATCCCAAACATTTGACATCCTCTGGGTAAAACTACCCACATCTGGAATCCATTTCCACAGATGTCTCAAGTGTTTGGGGCTGTGTAATCTGACACAAAGGCAATGCCGATTTTGTGAACACGGAAAGTTTCTAGAATTCGTAGAAAATTAACTAATAACTGTCACTTTTATAAGTTAAAGTTCTATATTTGAAAACCTAAAGTTTTCGCATTCACACGAAAGGCCATGTGGCCACGAGTGTCAAATTACACGAAGCCAAGCTTTTATCTGAAGCAACATACAATAATGAGATAGCTCATATTGTTACAATTTTACTAAATTATTGGCTTGATATAAATATCGTACAAGTTATTATGTTCATCTCTTTGAGAGTCGACGAGCTACTACTGCTTCTTAATGGTTCGGATTATTAAGTACTTGTTGTAGTAAATAAATAAATATATAAGCACATGTAACTAAATCATAATTCTGAAAGTGGTCAAAAAGGAAAAAAAAGCTATAATTATCATAAAATTATTAAGTAACTATCCCGACTGTAAAGAAGAAAAAAGATGAATCAGATTAAAGTTGCATTTATAAAATTCAAGTAAAAAATTCATAGGCAATATATCTCTCAATAGTCAATAAAGCCCATTATAGTATCTTGTGTTCGTTGTGAAATAATTCAAAACAGTTTTTACGAGTGGCACCCCCTCTGCCGTCGCATTGTGCGTGTCGCGAGTGTCAGAAGCATAACTCGCGTCGCAGGTTATTGGCTCTCAATAATTCACAGGGCAGTCACACATCTGAGCCGCGGTGCGTGTGCGTATGTGTACACAACCCTAGACACGCGGCTTGGCTTTATAGTGCGGTTTCCCCTAAAATACCGTGTTCATTTTACATTTCGGATTCGATTTTCGATCGAATTGAGGCGTTGCTTTAGCAAAGTACAGTTGTGTTAAAAAAGGAATAAATACTTTCACTCATATCAGAAGTTCACTAAATTAATGCAATACAATTAATATTTTAAAGCAGACTAGATAGCTCAGTGGTATCAAATCGGCCTGCAGATCCTGAGAACCCTGGTTCGATTCCCACAGGCGACAAACAATTTTCGTAATTCCAAAATTACCCCTGTGGCTCCCCCACCACTAACATCTTTGGGAGCCGTGATTTGACGGTCGGTAACCGCACTTCACGCGCAAAATATATCACTTACCGAAATCTCCTCCGACGGAGTGCCACACTCAGCAATGGGTAGAAGGCGTGATGATATATTTATTTACTTATTTATTTTTACTTACATAAGAAAAATACTCTAAGTTTATACTTTTTTTTGTAATTATTATTATTAAATATTTACATTTCGGTGCTTTAAATATACACATTATATATTTAGAACTCTGAGTCCTTAAGGATTTTTTTTTAATAAATATATGTATTTCTAACAACTCGGCATGCAGTTTTATACTTATCCTTTGCCCTTACTGACAAGTATCCTCGCATATTTATAAAACCTATCCTAATCCCACTTCAACATAAAATAAAAAACCTTGTGTTGCGTTAGCGTTGCCAATTCACAATAAGTACCGAACCTATAAATGATAGTGAATAATTTGATTGTAGTTGTACTTTTATTATTATTATTTATTAAATTAGCGGTAGTTGATTCCACTAATGTTTACCAAAATAAAGTCTGTGCAAGGTTCATATTTTTCTGTTTTGTTTTGTATTTTACCAGACTGTTATTTTTGTTGTAACCTTGGATACGTACTTTATTTGACTTTTTGATAAAAATCTACTTTCCATACTAAAATTGGTCAGAAAACTAGACACTTTCTTGTCGGTTTAAATTATTTACGATACTAGTACCTAAAGATAGTCTTTAAAATGCTTTACGTATGTGTATCGTACAATATATTATCTACGACCGAAAACAGTAAAAATATTCAAATTATTGATGATATCATTCTAGAATAGTAAAAAAAATATTTTATGGAGTTAACCATGGCAACCATAGTAAACAGTGCGTAAAGTAATTACAACTACTCGTTGCTGGACAACCCGTGACTAATGAAATTTTATTATTATTTTACAAAATGATAACAGGCAACTAATAGTCAATTTTACACACGGTCGTAGATAAAATAATTTTAACTAGTCTTTAATAGGCAATGTGTGACATGAAATTTAGTTATTATTGTTATTTACAAGCTGAAAACAGCCACCTACAAGTCAATTTTACATTCGGTCGTAGTGTAAAATTAATAGACGATAAAATATTTGAACATAACGCGATTTAATATAAGATTAAATAAAACGAAATAGGTGCTAACTTCTTGTAAAAATATATATTTATTAAAACGTAAAATAAAATAGCAATATTTACCGAATTTATAAAATAATATTGAAATTAAATAAATTAGCCAACAATGGAAACAACAACGTATGAATAAAACTATTATTTACTTTGCTACAAAATTACATAGCAAGACTTGCTCATGAAGACGAGAGACAACTTGTCTCGACAAAAGCCAATTGACCACTAACTAATTGTTCTTGTATTCCATGGGATGTTCTAACAAAAGGCAAGGGGGTGGTATCGTCGCATTGGTTCGAGATTACTGTTTCCACACATGTGTTTATATAAAAAACCTAGACGGGAGTTACAAAGGTTAAATCTATCTGACCAACACTAAGCCAATAATTTACCCAGATATGTCATCACATCCCGTATAACCAGACGCGACAATTCAGAAAAGCCATAAACTTGATAAATAATGATCGAACATATAAACAAATAAATTTATAGATACTTAAGGTGGTACTATCTTGGAAGCATTTAACCCGGATTTTAATTAAATGTAAATATGTTATTTTTGTGTTTCTACACTAGTATGCAATTTTATTTTTAAAGTTTACCGTTGTTGAGCTGAGTAACGTAAAGTTAAAGTCGACCAAAAATGCATTGGCGTTATAGGAACTGTACCTCGCGAGGCAGCTTACTGCGTAGTAAATTCATATATTGTAGTTATTTTTTAACAAAAAACTAACACACAGTACATCATGTAAAGATAAAGGTATGAGAATTTAAAAATCCATGCTTTACCGGATTAGTTTCAAAGAAATTGGCAATGAAAGTTGGATATTCTATGATTTTCAATGAAACCATCAGAAATGCTTGGCAACTTTGCACGGGGTCGCACGCGTAAACAGAGATGGTCGCACGCGTAGACAGATATGGTCGCACGAATGACAAAGCAAGAACTATGAAAGTTATTATTTCGATCAGTAAAATATATTAATTTTAATACAAAAAAAATATTACAGCATTTTAAATTTATTTATTTGTTGTTACAGTTGATAATAATTGCTTTGGTGCATTTTTCTCATTTTTCTTATGAACTGTCAACAGGATGTATCGATAATACAGTTACGTTTCGTACTGACTGGTAAGATTATGCTGCTTGTAGTTCTCGCATTGTTGTCATAGCTTCTGCTTTGTAAAATCTTACACTGCTATTGGTTGGCATTAAACATTCACTTCCAAAATTTTTGTTATGTTACTGAATTTCATAAACTAGTTAAATAGTTTTATTTAATATATTCAATGTTATTGTTAATTATACGATATTTGCAGCGAAATGTAAATTCTGTTAATAACCTATACAATACAAAAATGTAATAATTATTTTTATAAACTTTTTAGCTTACCTATACTTTTGTATGAGACAGTCATGATAGAACCACCTTAAGATAACACTTAATTAGTCTGTATCTCTCGAAACTGAGTTGATAGTGAAATATCATAATTTATAAACAAAACCAAATTCTAAATTGATCCGCCTTGCTACAATAGATGAAAAAACATTGAGACATAATTTATTTATTTGCTAAACTGCACAAGACTTATTCCATATTACAGTCCCGGAGATCTACAGTTTACAGTGAAATCCGAATCACTCAGGTACAATCCTATTTTTAAAATTTAATTTGAGTTGAGCGAGATTTGAACGCACGGTCTCTTGTTTGAGACGCAAGTTTTATTTCCTTTTAATCCACTGAGCTATGATTGCTTTTATCCTGAAGCAAGGAAATGCTACAATCAGTAGCGTACCTAAGGGTGCGGTCCGCACCGGGCAGCACATATTTTGGGGCGGCATTTTTTATACTCGTATTTAGTTTTAGTTATAAAAAACAACTTGTTCACTTCATAAGTTTAGTATTCGATTTGTACGAATTATGAATTACTATATGATTTCGAATATTTTTCTTCATCGTCAAGTCAATATTATCTCGAAAAATTTCTTTATTATTGCCTAATTTAAATATTCCATCCAATGGTAAAAAATATCACCACCTATAGTTAGTCTGTGGGTCCTGTGGACCCGGGTTCGATATCCACAGCCGATAAACAAATTTCACCAAATTAAAATTACTCCTATGGCTCCTCCACAACTAACATCTTTGGGGGCCGTTGTTTGACGGCTGATAACCGCACTTCACGTACATAAATATATCACTTACCGAGATCTGCTTCGGCAGAGTGTCATACCCAGTAATGGATAAAATTCGTGATGATATGTTTATTTTATATTTATTTTTTTGAATTGATTGACTTAAAAAGGGCGGAAAATTGGAGACCGCCCTGGGCGGCAAAAGTTCTAGGTACGCCGCTGGCTACAATGACATAGGACAAGAATCTGATAAGTAGATCGATTAAATTTTATGCCTTTTTTAACTTAATCCGTATTTTTTTGTTTCGTTTTCAAAAAGTTATAATTTCTTTAAGTACTACTAAGTACAACTAAATATTATTTCTGAATTCGAATCTACCGAACATAGTAGTTTTTTTTTATGATAAACTGAAGTTAGTTGAATTTGAACACGCAAATTATCACTTGTGTAGCGAATATATTTAATTTCCGCAAATCAGAACGAAATAATAGAATCTTCGTTAATATTTCTAAATTTATTTGCATTATTTTTGTAACACGGAAACAACTTGAAAATATCCCAAAATTAATTCTTGTTCGTTTAATAGCACAGAAGCTCAGTGTTAAGAAAATCGAAGTTGGCACTTAACGTTCGTTCCTCTTCAAAACAACACACCACCACCACATCCAAGCAGCACGCTCCGCTTCCTGAATTCGCATCACGTAGGCTGCGAGAAAAATTGCGACTCACTTCGGGATTTCCCCTCTCGGGGCTCGGGGCACGGGGGTTTATCGGAGAGCTATTTCAAGGGTGGAAATATATATAAAGAGAAAAAGCATAGAGACGCCACGCAAGTGAGGGAGGTTAAAAAGATTTCATTTTTCCGAAACCGAGCATGTTGCGGTCGAGAACGGTTTATTGGAATATTTATATCGGGAATTTTAAACCGACGCGCCGGAGTAGGAGAAGCAGAGACTACCATGTGAGACGGAGTAGGCGATGGATAACGAATGTGATTGTGATGTGGACGTGGAGTACAAGTGGCAGAATGCAGTCGATTCTGACAAGAATGTAATCTGTACTGATGATCTATGTGCTAATGTTATTAGAAACATACGAGGGTTGTCCGATAAGTACTTAGCCTACAAAAGAATAACAAAAATTTTGGAAAAGTGGCGATTTATTTTTCAACATAATCTCCTTTGAGTTCGATACACTTGATCCAGCGATGCTCCAACTTCTTTAACCCGTCTGAAAAATACGTTTTCTGGAGGTCTGCAAAGTAGGCCTCCGTGGCGGCGATAACTGCCTCATTCGACTCAAATTTCTGCCCGGCGAGAGACTTTTTCAAATTTGAAAAAAAAAGTCGCACGGGGCCATATCCGGAGAATACGGTGGATAGGGCAGCAGTTCGTAGTCTAATTCTATCAATTTGGGCGTGGCACAGTATCCAAGCGTTCTTTGATTTCGCTGCGCGATTCCCCATTCAAAAACAAGAATCGAATCACCGACCGATATTGTTCTTTTTCCATTTTTCTCAAATCTGCGGACACGCTCGCTTCCACACGCGGTCAAAACAAAACTACGCGACCGATTCGGCTGAAAATTTAACAGTAGCTGTCTACGAGAATGTTCTAATCGGTACAAAATTGCTCTTGCGATAGTACTTATCGGACCGCCCTCGTAAGTAGTCCGCAGCATGGGCGCCGTCTTTTCTATATTTTCACGAGCTGAACTTTAGAAAGAATGTGATAGTAATAGGTACCATAACAGAAACGAAAAATCAAAAATTTTAAATCTCTCTTTAAAAAAATAAAGTTTTCTTATAGAGAATGTTGAAAACCACAATTTTAACAAGAATTTACATATACTATTTTTTCTACAATCGAGCTATAACTAATTATATTAATTTAACTAATTATATTTCAAACGACAGAAACATTTATTTTGTACATCACCTTAAGTTACGTAGTTGCGTGTGTTTCGCAACAATTATTTTATTAAGCGTTGCCATTATAAGCGTGGGATAAACAATCACTTTTTGGACTAAAAATAAGTACATAATAGCTCCCCAACATTTCGTCAAAAAGTAATTGAACATTATTAGGATATTTACAAAGTAATTTATTGTAAATTATTTTTAAAAATTAAAATAAAAAAAAAACCCGAGTGCGTACGCCTTCTAGTTTTTAAGATATCGTCCAAAAACTGTTTAGGAAAAATTAAATGTCAAAAATTATGAAAAAAATTAAAAATCACTGAAAATTTGTATACAAGTCAATTGAAGTATGAGAAATCGAATGTTTTCTCAACATGTTCAGCTTGTGGCAAAAAAAATGACGGTACTGTAAAAACAAAATAGTAAGCTTCTGAAAAAGTCTATAACATTTATAATACTGTATTATAAACCGAAGAACTGAAGTGCATAATTTAATCGCAGTTCCAGTCATACATTTTGAATTAATGATTAATGCTTATATTGATTTAGCATATAACTCATAGAGACAGGATTATACAAATTTTTAGATAACTAAAGCTACATTCACAAATCGAAATTAGTTTTTGTTTTATGTTTTCCATTTTTATTTTAATAACCTTGTAGACATGTCATCTTATGCAGCCATTCACAAATCAGTATTTAGTTTTGGTTTTAACACAAAAGTTTGCAAACTGCAAACTTATGTTTTAGTTTTATGTTTTATACTTAGGAATAGACCAATAGGACGGAGCGTAGAATGATGTAGTGATATATTCTTGTCTCTTTCTATCATCCTTCGCATTGACGATAACCTAAGTTTGTTTTTATTCGAGTGTCAAAATGAATGAAAATAAATTAATACCTTCTTTCTTATTATGGTAATATTTACCTTGCTCTTCCAAAAAATACGAAAGTAAACAAATAACATATGACAGCAAGTGTAACTTCTGACACATCTGACAGTTACTTTTACTGTATTACCGATCTTCTAAAATTTATGATAGATGTCACTACTAACTAAAATCGAGAAAAGCAAAACTATTTGTGAATGGCACCTAAAAACACATTAAAACATAAAGCATAAAACAAAAACTAATTTCGATTTGTGAATGTAGCTTTAGGCAACATAAAACAAAGTGAAATATTTTTAGGTTTATAATATACTTGTTGCTACGGTAATGCTTGTTTACTTGTCAATTTACTCCCTCCGAGACTGGAAGTGACACTTCAGTCCTTGAAAATGAGGACTAAAGTATGCCGTTTGCTCTCTGAAGTATGAAAACAGTATTTGCTAATCTTGAATTTTGGATTAGCTCATCGTATTCTAATCGAATATTAAAAAGTTAGTCCAAATCACATTCTGAAAATTATATGAATTTAGAGTTTATTTAAATCTTTTTCAGCCCGATTCTCTAAAAAATTTAAGTTAATCCTGAATTTTTATTAGTTAATCTTAATCTATATCAACATTAAAAAGTTAATACAAATTACTTTCCAAAAACCAATGATAATAAGATAATATTCGAATTCCATTATTTAAAGTTTTTATAAAATATGGTTTAATTTAATTTGAATAATCAAAAGCCAGGATTAGCTAAAACGTTTATGCGAATTGAATTGTTGAGTATATCGTTATAGGTAACTAAATAAAAATTTAGGATTAGCTAAAACTTTTTGAGTAAGTAAGTGAGTTATTATGTCGAAACTTCTTGAGTTTTTCAAAAACAATTGTTACACATTTTAAATTTCTTATATAAACTTATAAAAAACACATCGCAGTAGCACCCTTCTCTTTTCATAAACACAGTAGGTAATACTTAGCTTGACTACAGCATCAGAAAGAGATACACGTGCACAGCTAACGCTAGACGCTCCTAACGCACACGTGAGATTTCAATCGCGGCTCCTTAAATCAAACAATGACGCGACACGGCGCGGTGTAGCAGTGGCGGTGACGGTGTCATCGTAAATCCACATTAGCTCCCAGTTTCCTACACCACATCGCTATTGAGCTACCGTCACGGATACGATACTTTGCGTTATGTTGTATTCTTGTGTTCTAGGCAGGGTGAATGTAGAATGCTATAACAAACAACATTTCTATTTTGTGTAAAATTCTACAATTTAAATGAAAGTGTAATAGTTTTTATGCTAATTTAATATGGCAGCAAACAAAATATTACTTTTATTCAAACATTTCAAAAATATCGGCATACACATATATTTAGTTTAATCAATGAATAAATCTTGTGTTGCGTAATGAAAAAATCAAATTGTTGACACAAGAAACAAATTATAAAATAAAGAAATTAAATATTATTGTATTGTCTGAAAATGATTATAAAAACTAAAAACTACTTTTGGTCTTATACATACTTACTTAAATTGTATTTTGAATTTGAAACTTAATTATGCTTATCTCTAGGGTTGTTGATTTTACGAATATTCGAGATTTCGATTGTTTAGATTTATTGAACCTTCGAATTTAGATTCGAACTTTCGTACATTGGCAAATTTAGAATTTTCGAATTATTCAAATTTCTGAACTTTCGAATTTTTCGAATATTAGAATTTTCGAATATTCAAATTTTCGAATTATTTACAATGTTTTAACAGCTCCAGGACAAGTCAGTCAGACTGCAAACTGAGCATCGAGAGTTCAATTCTCGTCTTAGTCAATCTATTGTCAGATCTTAGCCTTATCACAATTTTTACTAGGGACGTGTTAGATACTCTTTTTTAGGGAGTTCAATTCACTAACCATATTATAATTTTAAAACAACTTCAATGCATTTGTTATTTAATTCGGGACCAACTTTTCGCGAATTATGCGTGAGCGTATTTGGAGATGACAGATGGCGTTAATTCAGTGGCAAAATATTCGAAAATTCAAAAATTCCAAATGTTCAAAAAATTCGAAAATTCGAAGCAGCGAAGTTTATCTGACGAAGTTCAAAACATTCGAATGTTCGAACGTTCAGAAATTCAAAGTTCGGTGGAAATCAACGATCCTACTTATCTCCAACGTACTGAAACTGACGGATGACAGATATCACATGATATAATTTGAGGTTAGTTGTAACAACAAAACTTATAAATAAAATGTTGTACCTTTCTATCCTAGTATGCCCAGCTTTCTATGGCCTCTGGCCATTTGTACATCACAGTGCCGTTCTACTAATTTTTAATAATAATTTTTAATAATTCACTCATCAGATTTATCAAATAATCAATCCTCGTCATCCTAAAAATCAGTAGCAGACAGAGCTGGGCAAGCTACTTAAGAAAAGTAGCTAAGCTACAGCTACAGCTATTCTTTAAAAAAGTAGCCAAGCACAGCTATAAGCTATATTTTGTAAAATATAGCTAAGCTACAGCTAAAAGCTTTCGTTAAAGTAGCTGTTTAATTTGAAAGCTACTTTTTTAAATTATTGTGAAATAATTAAATTTGCCATTGTCATATGATCATTCTTTTGTGATAATGACTGTAAATTTACTATTATGTACATAAATATCAAAAATAGCAAATACCATCTGGCACCTACTGTATATTTTTGCGCATTAGAGCCAGTTAGAACCGGCAAGAAATAATTATTTTGTGTGGATTTAGCTTGTACGCATGCGTACTTTGTTGACCTTCTGCTTAAAAAGTAGCTTTAAGCTATAAAAAGTAGCTTTAAGCTACAAAAAGTAGCTTTAAAAGTAGCTTCAGTTGTTATTTTTAAGCTAATAGAAAAAAAAGTACCTAGCTACAAGCTACAGCTATATTTTTTCACAGTTAGCTAAGCTACAGCTACAGCTAAGGTAAATGTAGCTAAGCTACAAAAGTAGCTAGCTACTGCCCAGCTCTGGTAGCAGAAACCATTGTTGTCGTTTATAGGAATCGAACTCAGGTTCATAAATTCGTTAACATGCTGCCAGAAAGATATCTACCCTCGAGTCCTGAATCGGGTCGGGTACCCGCGGGTTACCCGCAATGCGGATCGGGTTGCGGGTCGGGTTTTAAATTAAACATGATTATTGTATTATTTATAAATGTACTTATACTTCTTGTAGTAATGTTGTAGACAATTATCATTTTTCCGCGTCGGGATGCGGGTCGGGTCTGAGATATTTTTAAGGGTAGCGGATCGAGTGCGGGTCTAATACATTTGAATTTGCGGGTAGCGGGTCGGATGCGGGTTTAGATTCTGTGGATACGGGTCTAATAAAGTTGACCCGCGCAGGACTCTAATCTACCCTATCTATTTATCCGATATTTTTGCAATTAATTTTCCTTATTTGGTAGTTACTGTATTATGTAATTATTATTGTCTACGTAAATAATTAGTAATTGACCGAATTAAATTATAAAGGAAAAAATTGGGATACTGTCACGATTTGAATCCAGGTCCCATGTTCAAATCCTTTTCTCTTATAATATAAATGGATCAATTACTAAGTATTTACTTATAAAAATAATAATTAAATTTTAATTGGTTAATTATATGGGATGGCTAGCTCAGTGGTATGAAGTCTGCCTGTGGATCCTGAGGTCCCTGGTTCGATTCCCACAGGCGACAAATTTTCATAATTTGAAAAAGCTATCCCTGTGGCTCCTCCGCCACTAACATGTTTGGGGGCCGTGATTTGACGACTGGTAACCGCACTTCACGCGCAAAATATATCACTTACCGAGATCTGCTTCGGCAGAGTGCCACACGCAGTAATGGATAAAAGGTGTGATGATGTATTTATTTATATTTTTTATTTACATTAGCTTTGTTCGTTTCGCTACGTGGCGGTTACTGTATACCACTGCGGTAAGAATTTTGTGTTCGATTGAGTTGACTGTAAAATAATAAGTTACTAGATTTTGTTCTTTTCACTTTTTGACATCACGCGGTGAAACGCTGCGGTAGCTGGCGGTAAAAATTTTTACAGCAAATTTAGGCATCGCTGAATAGCTGTAAGTTAATTTTGACACATTTTTGGCATTTGACAAAATGAATATCGAATGTAGCAGCGGTGAGAAGGAAAAAGTAATTTATAAATAAAAATATTTATTTTATTTGATGCGTCCATGTCTACCTGAATAATTATGGGGCTCTATACTAAAGGGTCCAATCTAGCGCATTGGGCCCCAAAAAATACTATTTAAATCTCTACGCGGAACTAAGCGTAACGTGTCCAATGTGGCCTTGAGCCGAGTAAAGTATCACACTCATCATCTTATTATATAGGAACGTTTATCAGCTGTCAAATTTATATCTGTCAAAATGTCATTTTAAATACACAACTTGTGTAGTATACTGGGCATAAAAACAAAAATATAATTTACCTTGGATGAAAAAAACAAACCATTATTTTAGTGACTTAAATTTTTACTGTCACTTTTTGTGGTATACAGCAAAACGCAGCTGTAACTAATCGCTGCGTATTACAGTAACCGCCACGTAGCGAAACAAACAAAGCTCTAATTAATATATAAAATATAATTAATTTGTTTTATTTAAAATTCGGGTTTATTTATTATTTAAGAAATTCATAAAGTGTGTTGCAGTTAACACAATATTTAATATCATCTAAAATTCCGCTTCAAATTCAAACCTATTTACGAAATGTGTTAAATTTGATGCACCCTTTCATAACTCAGGTTAAAATAAATTTATGTCATAAATTAAAAAGAGACTTGCAACTAAAATTGAAAGAGATGTTACATGCTTTTGGATAAACCGCTATAGCTACTAGCATATGAATCATTTTAAAAGACATTTAGGAAGAACTATTTAAAGAAACGACCCGAAAATAAAACCAATGGTGGATTTTCGTAAAAATCATGCTCTTTTCCATTCTAATCTTATTTACTTCGCATTCCGCCACTTTCTTGTGTGGTCACCATTTGACAACCTCTGTTCATCTTACATCACGGAAGTATGATATACCTCTGTCCGTTTGGCGGTCCGCCGGTCTCGCCTATAGCTCCTGCCTTTACCACCGCCACCGCCGCCGTCTGCCGGCTTTTACATTGATTTGGTCACGTCCCGGATCACCCTACATCCCCCGCCCCACGCCCCGCTAGGATTTATCCCAGCCCTACGTCACCCGCGGTCATCTACATGATAGATGGTGTGTATATGAGTCGCCCTGAGACATACAGCAGCGTTGATAAATAAATATTGCACTGTTATGACGAAGGACGAAATCTGACGGGATGAAATACAATTTGGAAGTGCGGTGATGAGTTATTTCGTATTATTATGTATTTTCTAAAATATGCAATGAGGTAGTTATAGTGTCGGTTAAGTATTTATGATGAAAAGAAAAAGGGCATAGCAATCAAATATAGTCCAAAATCACATCAGTTGGCCCGTAACTATTTTCACATCAAAAGTTTAAATAATAGGTACTAAAACAATACAAACATGGGGCAATCATGATTATCTTGTGATCAGTTTCGTGAATGGAACCAAAGTTATAATTATTATTTAAAACAAATTATCTTATTCTATTACACAGGTTTTTGATTAAAATGAATATATTTTAATTTAATAATTATTTTCTAAGTAAATACATAATTAATAATATTCGAGTGAAATTATGAAAATAAAATAAATAAATAAATATATCATCACGTTTTTTACACATGACTGGGTGTGGCACTCTGCCGAAGCAGATCTCGGTAAGTGATATATTTTGCGCGTGAAGTGCGGTTACCAGTCGTCAAATCACGGCCTCCAAAGATGTTAGTGGTGGAGGAGCCACAGGGGTAGCTTTTGAAATTATGAAAATTGTTTGTCGCCTGTGGGAATCGAACCAGGGTTCTCAGGATCCATAGGCCGACTTCATACCACTGAGCTAGCCACCCCATTATTAATTATAAATAGAGAAATTAGGATATCGCTAGGATTTGAACCTGGGACCTTATGAACGTCAAATGTTCTAATTAACTAAGTCTGATCGCCCTGATTTATATTATTATCTGTCACAGGCAGCCTCAATTCTATGACTCTTTCATAGGTATATTGAAAGATTAGACACGAGAGTTATCTGCAGTGACACTGTTATTTAAGGAAAATATCAACCAATTTTAATTTTATTATTATTTACCAAGTAAATACTTAGTAATTAATTAAATGACATTTTAAAGAGAGGCCGGTTACGGTATAACAAAAACTAAAGAGAAAAATTGAAATATAATCAGATTAAAATCCAGGGCGATCGTGTCTTAGTTGGTAGGAACATACTCGTATGACCGAAGTTCATAAAGTCCCAGGTTTAAATCCTGGCGGTATCCCAAGTTTTCTTATGTATAACATATGTATTGATAGATCCAAATTTTAGCTCTACATTAAAATCATATTACTATATGTCTCAATAAAATTTCATTTTATTCTCTTGTTTATAACAGTAGAAAAAAACGAAAAAAAAGATTGCATAATTTTTCTAAAGTATGGATGGTAAATTGAATGCTAAATACTTGCTATAAAAGAAAGATTCAATAATCAAATTATCAGTCCAGAAAATTCAAGAGCAAGAAATTATAACATTTATCAAATTTAACATATAAATAAGTATCTAAACTTGTTTATAATCTATAAGAAATTCGTGATTCCATATACAGAACAAAATAGTTGAGTTAAAATTTAATTATTTTTAATTCAATTACTATTGTTTAAGTAAATACTTAACAATTGTTGAAATCAAATTGTTATACAAGTATAAAAAAATGACCAAGATTTGTTCATAGGTCCTAGGTTCAACTCTTGACAATATCCCAATTTTTGATATTGTCAACTTATAAAAAGCAGTAAATGTATCGGTAATTTACATTCTAATAATTTTAAAATAAGGCTGTAAATACAAAAAATATATATTTATTATTAAAAACTGCATCTAATAAAAGTAAAATTTTGATCAAATACGAGTATGTTTCATAAACGAAACCACTAACATCTTTGGGGGCCTGATTTGACGACTGGTAACCGCACTTCACGCGCAAAATATATCACTTACCGAGATCTGCTTCGGCAGAGTGTCACACCCAGTAATGAGTAGAAGGCGTGATGATATATATATAAACAAAAATAATAAATTAAATATTTATTAAATTACACAATTTTACCTCGATAGATGATTAAAACTTAACTTTTTTTAATACTCTTAAAATGAGGTTTTTGCACATATGCGATTGTTGTATCAAAGGACCAAACCACGGAATGTATGTACAATCGGCAAAATCTTATTATTGTATTAATTAACTGTTATTATCAGAATTGGCAAATATCTTGATTTTTAAAAGAAAATCACAAATCATTGATGTTTTTGTATTAATCACGACTTTTTGATTTGTTTAATTTTTTTTTTTAATTATATCACTAAATGGAGTAAAAGTTATTAGTATTTAGCTATTTATAAGAAAAATTCCTTTAAAAATATGTAGTTTTAATTATTATTGCACATTCCAAGTTTTAACACGAATTTCTTAAACTATATGTACGTGTCTCAAACTCGGGTGTATGTAGTCTATTTACATTTTTTTATGATTCCATTGAATGAATATTGTGTTTTGTTTAATATTAATTCATTTCATAAATTATTATTGAAAACTATTTTGTCTGTTTTACTAAAAATCTTAAAAATATTTTTTAAACAACTGAATTTTTATTAAGGAACTTGTTTTACTCTGTACCAAAAATATAATTAAATTAATACAATTCAAGATTTAATTCATGATTTAAATTAAATGAATTATATCATGCCAACCCTGGTTATCATGCATTAGAAAATAATCATGATGAAGTTCGCTTCATTATATTTTTAACAAATAAACCCAAATTACAAAGAATTCATTCGGTACAAATACAAGTTTTATCAAAATTTATTTTACATAACAATACCTTCCACAATTTGACTGACTTTACATTTTACTGGTTATATATTTCTTATAAATAAGATCACTTAAATGCTCATACTTAACTTCTTAAAATAAAATCATAACCTTTACTTTGCTAATTAGACCAGAAACACTCCCAATCATAAAAAAATAATTACCAAATTTACCTCACAGTTCACCAAACATAAAAATACTTAACCACGATATGTCACTACCAGCGCCAATCATTCCGACATTTATCTGCTAATTAACAGACTTCTCTAAAAACTAATCAAGGTATTCAACCGCCCACACAGGACCCAACACCGCTCAAAAACGAAAAAACTCCCATCAAATATCAACCTTGGCCGTTCAAGGTCGCTCGGGTTTCACACCCTTCAGCAGTAGAAACTTAGAAACTAGAAAGTGACGTATTACCTGGTGGTGTAGTACGCTGTGATGCCGCACAGTATGGGGTGGTGCGAGAGCTAGTTTCCGGTTTAAGATACCTGTGTAGACTCAGACCATCCTATTGTAAAGTTAGAACGATGTCACAAATCATACGATTTTGTAATTGTGTAAGAATTTGTACTAGGTGTGGGAATGTTTTGGAGGGGTTGAAAAACGTTACTCTTTTGGCGGAAGACCGTTTAAATTTATTGGGATACCTACTTCCGTTATTTGTGGATTAAATAATAAAAATTTGTTACTCATCTAATAGAGTTTTTTTTTAAGTAATAAACAATCATAAAACATGACTCACTTATACATCATTGATAAGGTGAATCATGGTCAGAAATGAAGCACTCACCTAATACAAGATATTATTGATATTATAATTGAAATATTTTTTTTATAATGTAGATATTGAAACTAAAGTAACAAATATGAAAACATCTAATTTATAATTAATGTGCAAATAATAATGAAAAATTTAGATTAAATTTCACAAAAAAGTGTTGAAAGGAAGATAATAAATTATTTTTTTTAAATATAGTGATTTTCATACAGGATGTTCATTTTAAGTGGCGCACCATTGATATCTCTAAAAGCGAATTCAGAAAAAAAAATTGAAAAACAATCAAAAAAAAACAAAATAGATTTCCATTAATATAAGAAAGTTGCACCACTTATTTTGAGAACCACTTGTCCAAAAAATTCTTGTTTCGACCTTTAAAGTTGTCTTATAAAATAGTAGCTTCTATACTTCTCGAGATAGCAATAGTGCGTCACTTAAGGTAGTACTAGCTTGAAAATTTTTTTTGCAGATCTGAATGAAATTTGGCGCACGTAAACATTGGATAGTCATACGCATCCTGTTAAAATATGAAACACATTCATCGCCTGTGAACAAATATATTCGCTTGTAAAGTTGAGTTCTTATACACGAGGCTTATGGCGATAATCACTCAGAATCGCACATAATTGGTTTATGTACCTCTAAAATTTTGCAGTTTTATTTGAAAAACTAGTATGATGTTCTATAACTATCTATGTAAATTGTATCAGAAGGAGAAAGTTTTTTATCGTTTAGTAATGGATATATAGCCATGCAAAGCCTTGTTTTTAACGAAAAATTAAGAATCCCAATTTATAATGGTAACACCACCGGTGGTATGGTATGAAAATTCACTAGACCAACAACCTGTTAACAATTCATGATATTCAAAAAAAAAAGGTATAAAACACTTATTTGATTCCATGAACTGTATACCCCTGTAAATTTTATTCAATTTGACGAAATTTTAATTCTGTTTCTTTTTGCAGATAGCTCAGTGGTATCGCATCGAACTGTGAATTTGAGGAACTGGGTTCAATTCTCATTAAATTATCCTTATGACTTCCCTTTCACTAACATCTATTTGAGGGTATCTACCTCAGTGGTATGCGACCTGTGGATTTGAGAAATAGTGTTCGATCCCCACAGCTGAGAAATTAAACTCTTTGGAAGCTGTGATTTGGCGGCTGGTAACCGCACTTCAGCTACAAATATATAAATTTTCCAGATTTGTTCCGGAAGAGTAGGACCATTTCTAATAATTTGTAAAAGGGGTGATAATATATTTATTCTTATTTATTTTATAAACTAAGTTTTGAATTTAAATTTCATAGTACATTTATAACTTCCCTTGGAACAAAGATTGTTTTTCAAAATGTAAAATTTGCATAATTTGTAATAAACAAGATTTGTTTTAAAAATTCACAAAAATTATAATTGCACACAGTCGACATATTAAATTAATGCCCTTGATTCTAATAAAATTCTAATAAAATAAGTAAAAAGAGGCCAAAGTAATATAAAATTAATTGTTTTCTTTCTCATTAACAATTAAAATATCTTAGTAATTTCAACTAATCAACAGATTTTTCTAAATAATAATCTACATAGTATAATATAATTATTTATTTATATTTCGTTCTTGCCGTTCAACAGAAAAAATAAATTAAAATCGCAGATAGAAAAAGTAACGGTACATGTATTCAAAAAGTATTTTCCAATTACCTGCTATTATAATTTTTGAAGAAAAAGTGATAAATTTATGCATGAAACATTTATTAATATTAAAAGTTTTAGACAAGAAAATAGTATTTATGATTGAAATAACTGTCTTGCAATAATAATAGCAACGAACTATTAAATAGCAATTTTATGCTAATTCTCATAATTATGAATTGCACGCAAAATATAAAATAACTATAAAGTTGTAATAGTTCTATTCAAAAAAGATGCAATCGTTTCTTGTATACTCGTACACAGAAAAGCTAACGGCAATGAACGGACGATAGATTCCCACTCTTACTCTTCATGATAAATATGTAATAAGCAATGAATAATTTAACACATTTCTTTCTTAATTAATCTCTATTAGATCACAAACACATGCCATGCATTTTAAGCAGCATTCAGATATTGAAACCAAAAGTGAGTAAATAAAAATGTGCGGCACGCGTCTCATTTAAATATGTTTCAGCATAGATTACTTGATTCCGCATCGCTGAAACTGGCACATGGACTATTTGATTGACGTTTATATGTTTTTATTCATTCCTGCATAAACACTGTATAATCATATTCGATTTATATGGCGTGAAATTTTCTATATATTGAATATTTCATTTACATAAATCTGCAAAATTAGGCAATTTATTTGCAAATCATTATACTTATAATCCAAGGAAAGTGATATTAGATTAGAAATTATCATTTTATATTTATTCTAGAAAATACAAATGCACTTTGCTATTAATAGATTCCTCAGAGTCATTATTTGCTTATAAAAATGCATAGACATATAAAAATGTCTGATATATTCTACTGAATTTTCAGAAAAAATTAAAAATATGGTTTTTAATCAAGAAAATGTTATGTATTATTTCCATTTTTTATATCATAATCTTATATCTCGAAAATGTACGCATTATAATTGTGTTCTAGTTTTATTTAGTATATTATATTTTTACTCATTTAAAGAATCACTACAATACTCGTATATATCTCACTTTTCCCAAAATGTCTTCAATATTTGATTTGTCATTTTTATGCAATAAAATGGTTACATGAAACAAAAAAATTAAATAATAATAAAATTTACCTGCTGTTACATTTTACGTAAAAATAATATTATGTAGTCCAAAATACTCCTTGTTAAGTAATAGATAATGATTATTTATGTCATAAATTTTTACATGTCAGAATTATTAGTAATTACAATAATGTATACCGGGTCTGGTTTACTTTACTTGAACAATGTTTAGATTTCCCTGGTGCCACAAAACTACTTTTTAATCTTTGTTTCATTTTAAGTGAAGTTCTGTTAAATGGTAAGTTTAAACTGAAGTTGTGCAACCGAGCATTAGGGTGAAAATTACAGTGTTGACTTGTACTAAAAATTACGCTTAAATTCAGAGTTACTTTGGAAATATGCACAAAATGATTGTTATTTTAATCTACAGGCTTCGGCAACCTTTTTTGGCTGCGGATCAAAAATCACCAAAAAGGAGGTTTGGGGTCTATGAGTATTTTCATTTTAAAACAGTCTTGTAATGAATAATACTATAAATTCGATACATCCATATTTTTCAGTTCACACATCTGTAAATAATCTCGTTTTTTTCTTTTTGTTTGTCTATGGTAATAAAAAAAACAAAATGTTAATCTTATTATTTAATTTTCTCAAACCGTTCATGTTTATGTTTTATTTTTATATATTATGTTATTTTCTAAATGAAAATGTATTCAGAAGCTAAGACAAGTATTACTAAATGTTGGAAGATTACAGGTGATTTTTTGAAATTATCAAATGGATCAATTAGTGACCAGTTGGTCATAGATTGCTGATGCCTTGCTTTAGAGTGTAAGCGTAGTTTAAAGTTTAAACTGTCATTTTAATATTGGGGATAAATATAATATTATTTTGGTAATTTAACCGACTATATATCTCTTATGGTTCTTAAAATCCCAAAGGTAACAAAAAAAAAACTCCGTATATCATTGTATTTATTTTAGTTGAGGTTACATGTTATTATTTTATTTTTGAACAAAGCTGCATGTAACATAGAAGCAATAAATTGGATGCATGAGCACAAAAAGTATTTTAGTAGTAATATCTCTAGTGATATTGAAATGCAGTGTCTGACTGGTAATGGCATACACTTTTAAAATAGTTTGTATAAAAGCACTTACGGATTATCCGAAATTCCTTCCATCTGGCGAAAACTGCGCTCGCATTAATTCTCTTGGCGCCCACGGAACTCAAACCGAAATCCAATAAACTAAATTCCATCCAAGTGCACCGAAGATACGTATTCCAATTGTTCCAAGATATCGGCATACCGAACTACCAATCTATACCAGATGTTCTTACAATTACTTTCGCTTCGTAATAATTACAAAAATATATTATTGGAAAACGAGAAAATTGAGATATTTGTATGGAAGCTTCTATAGAACTAATTAGATAGGTATTTGTAAAAGAAATTAGATTTTGCAAAAATAAGATGTTTTCTTGGTTGCTAGAAATTATTTGTGAAACCTAGTCTGAAAATATTTAATTACAAATTAATGTATGAAAATAAACTCAACAGATTTTGACAGTTCGATACAATTATTGTAGTAAATGATAAAAAAACTAAATAAAAATAAGTAGACTCAAATTTATAAAACAAAATAAACAAAAAAGCAAAAAAAAGCGAAATAAATTTTTTAAATTACAAAAGTTCATCTTATGTGATATTCGTCGAGACATAGTAAAAAATAAAATCGTTTTTATTTCTATTGAACAAAATTTTATATAAACATTCGTTACTCTGTGATTACCTACTATTTTTCATCGAACAACTAACAGATTCTGAGGCGTAGGAACTGATGATGTATCAGTAGTATTAATAATACTAATAAGACTCGCAAGCTGAGACCCCACCGGCCATCCGAGTAAAAAAAAATAGATGTATATTTATTATTATTTTCTACTTCTTTAATTAATTTTTATTTAAATTTAAATAAAAAAAAACAAAAATATATTACTCTTAACTTGGGGTACCTAAACTTAGCACTACTTTACTACAACTATTTTTATTTTAGGGTGCCCCCATGGAAACGTTTGATACAGGACCCAATAAGTCCTTCGCCACTGAACAGATTCATAGATCCTAGGTATAAATGTGACACAATATTTTTATTAAGAACAAAAATTGTAATTAGATTTAATTCAAATATCTTCTTTTCAAAAATTATTCCAATGCCATTAAGAAATATATTATAATAAATAATTTTATCCACAACTCATATATAATAAAGACATTATTACACTGATTTCAGTTGAATTATATGGCTCATAAAGCACTAGTGTTTTATATTCCATAAAATACTGTAAACAACTTGTTACTTAGCAACCACTTCATGATCTACCGTATTTTGAGAAACTATATATAACTGAATCAATGTTAAACGTTACGACCAATCTTCTTCGATACCTATTACACTAGTGTTTTATAACACTTAAACACTTAAGAATATTAAACTTTTCTTGTATAATAACTAACTATAATTACATACGGACCTAGATGAATTCCTGTGATATCAATTATTCCTACATATTTCAATATTTGATCAGGATAATGATAGCGGCTAATATGTTTTTTGAATGTACTTAAAAGTTATTCCCCGTTCACTAACATCATTTGAGGTCGTGATTTGACGGCTGGTAACTATATTTCACGTGCTAGACATGTATATTATCTACTAAGAAATGCTTCCGTAGAGCGCCAGACTCATTAATGAGTAAAATGCGTGATGACTCATTAACATTTACTAATATTAGAAAAATCAATAATAATATTATCCGTACCATCTACCTTTTTTCTCAACCCTAAATATTATTTCAAAAATATATGAGTAGGTATTGACAACAAAAAGTCCTTTGCTCCCTATAATTCATCAAAGACTTTGTATACTTTTCAGCGTCCCGGTGAAAGTAGACCATTCTCGCTACAAATACAAAAACATTTGAAAAGGAAGCGCTAGTAGTTATTATCTCGCCCGGTAGGTGGTATCACATGAGTACCTTTTGTACAGCGTGAAATTCGAACTAGGGTTCAATTGTAGCCAAACAGAATTACGTGAACGGTGAACGGAAAGACGGAAGGTACACAATAATGGGTTGAGAGTAGATAACGCACCGAACGGGGGCTTTTTGTGAAGATGAGCCATCAAATAAGGACAGTGAGAGTAAGGAACTGTCAATGCACATCTAAAACTATTATGTATCTGTTTCTTTCAATGCGATGTGAAGTACAACTCAAGGTATTTCTACAGTTGTAAGTGTTGGATATCTTTTGTATCTGATACTAAATTTGGGAAACCTATTGAAGAAACAAAATGTTAAAGTTTTCCTTTTCGCAATTTATAAAGTTATGAAATATTGGTGCTCAATTTTTACTCGCATTATCTTTACTTACAAAAATACTTATGTAAATAAAATTTAAATATATTCATAATTTTGCATCATTATTTCAAAGTGAATTGTTATCTATGAAATTCAAGACAAATTATGAAGTTATATCGTATTTTATGGTTAACAGTGCAAATCTGATATATTAATTATAAGTTGGTAATGATTAAATATAGTAGGCGCCGATTATACGTTTTAATCATCAGCCACATATAAGAACCAAATATCAAAGAACTAATTCCTGAATTTTGGATTAGCTAATCTTATTCTAACCAGATTTTAAAAAGTTAATGCAAATCACATTTTGAAATTCAAACGGTAACAGGATTCTATTAGGTTGCTTTTGAAGACATAGCTGAGTTTAATTTAACTAAACCAAAATTCAGGATAAGCTAAATAGTATGTTATTTTATTAGGAGCTGAAGTGATACTTTTTATGGTAAATCTGTAGATATCGACTGACGAGCACAGCGAGACCAATATCTGCACATAAGGCACAAAAAAGTTACTTTCTCTCCACATAAAATATGCAATTTTTTCTTCAAACTTCGGAATTTGTATCCAATTAAATATTTTTGTCATATAATTTTTATAATGCTCATGAGCGGCAGAATAATTTTTTTTCTGAATCCGACAAGAAAGTGCCTATTTTCCTAACCAACTTGGGTATGGAAAGTAGATTTTTACTACAATAGTCAAGTAAACTACGCATCCAATGCTTCAAGAAAAATAACAGTCTGGTAAAGTACCTACAAACAGTATAGATTTTACCTGACTGTTTTGTTTTTTACATGAGTTTTTTTTTTTAACCTTGGATACATAGTCAGCTATCAAAACAATAGTACATGTCAAAAAATTTAAACATTTAAAATTATTTTTGATTAATTATTAATTAAATTAAACTATTTCAGAAAAGTGTACATAAAACGTCAGGAAAATGTTTTTACTTGAAAAATATTACTATCCTGACTTATTATGTAATATACGATTTCTGTCGCTTGTGAAACAATTAAACTCCTTGATTTTTGCGAGTGTTAGGAAAGTTTCACTTTAACTGTTTCTATGGAGTTTTGAAATGTCTTCCTTTTTTGACGTAATAGAATCGGACGGTATAATTCTACTGTATTTTTATCGTTTATTAGAATATTTTCGGCTATAAGAATCAATTCTAAACACATTAGGATAGTTTTATTTGCTTTATTCATTTTGGTTGTAGTTACTTGGTATATCAAAGGTAAAAGTGGAACATTTCTTTCCGAAAGTGTCGATTAATTTCCCCAGACGAAGGCGAGGGATATATACGTGTAGCACCTGAGGGAAGAATGACAGTTTCTTCACTAGGTATACCTATATATAATTTTATCACTACCCTATTAAAAAGTATCAGATGTTACCTGAATGTCACTAATGTCAAATCATGTAGTTGTTTTCTAGTTGCCATAGAAGAAAAATTGACTTTCTGCCCTGGGTATGGAAAGTATCACATTCGTTTTGAATTGAGAGAATTTTTTTTCTTTTTGGCATGACCGTTAAAAAAACCAATTTATTATTTTATTTTGTAAATTTTCCAAATTAACATGTAATTCAGCTAACACAATAATGGTTATAACAAGCAACCATTTAAAAAATTATTTTGTTTATAATTGTTTATATTGATTTTTACAGATTGATTCTAAAAAAAAGTAGCTAATTTAATATTAGATTACCTAACCATATTCTATCTCAATATTTAAAAAGTTAATCCAAATGTTATTTTAAAAATCAAATCAAAATCAATATTGAGATTTAGCACAATTTGATTCAATCAAAATTCCACTATAATTATTTAAGAAACGAACTGAAAAACATTGTTAAAATTTATCGAATAAATATGATTATAACCAGAGAGAATTGTTTTTAATCAGTATGTTTTAATATTGTGTTTATTCATGAAAACAACTAGTACCCATTATTTCCTTATTTACTAGAAATATTAAATTTGTGTTAATTACTGTAGTTTTATAAGAAAAAAAAAGATGCAGCAAATCTCGAAATCAGCAGTCAGGATTGAGCGCCAACAGAGCGTTTCAGAGGGTTTCACACGGCGACAAATCAATTTTCCCTATGATGAGAACTGCTCCATAGCTATGATATCGATATCGCAACGATACCACGGGGGCGGATATCCTGCGTCTTGGTGCTCCCCAATGACAGATAACTGTCAATACGGCGCGTCAATCAGCCGGTATCGTGGTTACCTAGCGTACCGACAGCGACAGCGACAGGCGGAAGCCTCGGGAACTAACCGTATACCATACAGCACGAAGCGGAGTCAGAGAGGATGCAGGATAGCGTATAGCTCACAGCGGGGTGAAATATGTGATGTAGCCACCACTGTGTTTCACTCCCGGTGCCGGATATAATCTATGGAATTATAGCAGATTGATAGCCCACAGATTGACCAGTGCCGTACTGGAGAGAGTATCCTATGTTACAACTTCCTGCTTGCAAACATTCTCCATTTGACTTTGAAAAATTCGCCTTTAGTATGACTACTATCTCTGTATTGTGATTCACGCAAATATGCTGTAAGTCACACCAATTTTGTGTTGTTCTTTATTTATAAATTTGCACAATCTAAATCAATATCGTGAAATCTCTTGTAAATGAATATCCATGGTGTCACATGTTTTATCTGGGTAATGGAAGTTACAAATTAAATTATTTCTATTTTTTTTTCAATGGTACCAGGTGTTTTCGCAGTTCTATTTTTTCATTATATTTGTGGTAAAGGTAAAAAAAGTTACATATGAACTCAATGTAATGAACAAAACCTACAAACTTTATATGACTTAAGGTAGTACTAGTGTGACGGTGGCGCCATCGGTTGTCGAGTGGCGAAACTGACGCTCAAAAAAATATAAAAATTGAATAAAATAAGTGTTTTATACCTATTATGATTTGAATATCATGAATTGTTAACAGGTTGTTGGTCTAGTGAATTTTCAAATACCATACCACCGTGTGGTGTTGCCATTATAAATTGGGATTCTTAATTTTTCGTTACAAACAAGGCTTTGCATGGCTACATATCTGCAAAAGACAGACAATCGTAGCTTACTGCAGTAGTGCGCAAGTTTTTTTTTTATGTTTGCGGCTCCCTTTTTTAGATGGAAATTCGACGCAAGCCATTGGTTTTCGATTTTAATAAATAAGTAATAGTCAATAAGGAAAATTGACAAAAAAATACAAATTTTTAATTTAAATTATTAAAAAAAGCGAAATAATAAGATGGACAATTTTCAAATAGAAATTATTTTGATTTTAATTTTATCCATTTTTCAAAATAAGTTAAATTTTAGCATCATCAAATCCGAAATGTTCTTGAAAATGTCATGACCCAAATAATTTTTTCATGATTTCTTAAGGGATCGCGACCCATAGGTTGCCCATTACTGGCCTAATAAAACTGAAATAAACTTGGGTGTTTATTAATTAAAAAGCAAGAGATCTTGCGTTCAAATCTCGATATCTTCAACTTCTATCAAAAATACGATTGTGTCTGAGTAATTTGGATTCCACTATAAATACGTTAACAGCCAAAAACAAGTTAGGTCGTATTTACCTTTCTGACCATCGACTCTATATTCAAGTTAACGCAGATTTCTATTTTTGATCTCCATGATTTATTTTTTATTCTAATCCCAGAAGTCAACTATATTATCAAATACACGTGTTTGCTATGAATATATTAGTAGTTACACGTGAAAGACAAGTCATATGAGTCCAAATTAACTCGTATGTAGCGTCCTGGAACTGATATTCCAGTACTAGTTATCAAGTACTTGTATTAAAATTGTATTCGAATAGTACGTAGATACTGACTTAGGAAATTTGCTGATATACTTGTTATAAATTACTTAAAGTTAGTTAACTTTCCATGTTCGCATTCTTTAAAAGACAGTTTGCCTAATGAAGAGACTTTGTTTTTTGTAAATATATTAAACTCAATTCTATATTCGTGTTTAGTTTAGAGATGGTTCCTAGTAACCATGGAAACATTGAATCCTTTCCTTATTAATTTATCGTTGCATATATCATTCTTTATATTGTTATTTTTAGAGAAGCTTCATTAATTAGAGATGGGTACAGCATTCTGGTCATTATCTCCAACTTCAAATTATGACAAAAAAGTATACATAAGGGTTTGCACAAAATAGGTGTTTATCTTGAATAAAATCCAAATGAGAAATTATAATTTAACAGGCAGACTCACAAAACGGATTAGCGCTAACACCGTTTTTAATATTATCTATAACTCTGTTTCAAATTAAATCAGATTAAAGAAATAAACTAAATTTGATGTTTATTAACTCTCTCTTTAACTCAAGTCAAAATAAACTTGTTTCATACATTGAGAAGAGAGAGAAAAACGAAATAAAAAATGGTGTTAGCTCTAATCCGCTTTATGAATCAGCCTGTAAAGTTTTAAAAATATTTCAAATGCTGGGTTGCATGAAAGTTTCATCGGTTCATTAGCAACTAACGATTCAATAAGTTTCAGTAAATCGCTGCTGATACTGTTGCTAGATAAACAATTCTTTAACTAAAGAGCTCTTTAATTTTTCTTGCAACCCAGCATAAGTGCTATATAGCTATGTACCTCATTAAATTCACATTCAGAATCTTGAAGGTCTATATAGAAAAAAACAGTGGTTTTTGGTAATGGTGAACATAGAAATTTAACATAAATATTAGTTTTTTGCAATTTCCTGCTTTGCTATTAATTATAGGAAAAACTGAGAAGTCTAAAGGTGTTTAGAATTAAAAGATGCTGTGTATAATGCTGTTTTTTACAGTTTCTATTACGTGTCTGGGTTAGCCCTAGCAACTGTAATAAATTTCTAAATTTCTATTAAATTGTGCAATATTCATAACTTTTATTACGCATAAAAAGTCAAAGTTTGAAGGTTATAAATGTCAATCTATTTTGTAATTAAAATAAAATCAAACAAAACAGAACTTTTACTCCAAAATAATAAAAGTTTTCTTTTGTTAATGTTCGCCTTTACTAAGCACCACCCGGTATGTTATCTGAAACAGTTTATAAATAAATTTACCAATACTGACACTTGTTCTTTTCCATCGAATTGTTCTGCGATGCTTTGTAATACAATGATTGTGTAGTAGGGCTAAGGGCTGTGTATTCTTCGTAGAGGTAGAGGTGAGTGAGTGCAATTCCCGGTGGTACGACACTGGCGGTTCCGCTGCCATCGGCGGCATTTAGTCACGGCGGCAACAGAAATCCCAAGTGCTTTACACGTGACCTTATAACCATACGTCGTGGATTTATTGTGAATGCGCCTTCTAATAAACAGTTGATGTAGTGGGTACTTACGCCTTACTGCCTGCAAGTAGCGCTGAATTATTTCTACCCACCGGTAATTTATGGCTTTATTAGGAATTGACTGCATGCATACAACACAACGCACTTTTACCTACCAGCGATATTCAATTTTTATATTTCATTGTTATTCCCAGAACAGTATGTACAATTTTCAGAAACTATTTCAAAATTGTTATTTTTATTATTTTTAATTTGCTTCATTGACTACTTACTTAAGAGTCAGAGGTGAGGTTCAGTTGAGGACTGGATCGTCCATTAAGTTGATTAGAATAACATAAACATGCATACCCTGAGCTGAATTCGAAATCGAAAGTTATGGTTTTCAATGGCCCCCCGGCAGTAATCGAAATAGATAAAATTAATGATAAAAACATAATCCATCAAAAATATCAATAATCTTTGTTTAACAAACTAAAAAGCGTACGAAAATGCAACTTTAAACACGCTGTGTTCTAAAGTTACTAAGCAACAAGAAAATTATTTTGCTCTTTAAATCTATCCATATTTAGCTGTATTCCATTTGCCACTTGATTTACTTAAGATCAGTTCAGACAATATGACTAAATGAACTGAACTAAAAAAATGATGCACTTTCAGTAAATCTAGTACTGGAAAGAAATTCAGCGAAGTAATCTAGTCAAATAAATAAATGATCTGTTTCTGTAAGTGTAATTTAGATCTGATCCAAATGACAAATGGAATAAGCCTTATATTACAACAAATGAAGAGATACATTTAAAAATTTTACGTCACGCCGCGCCGGACAGAGATGGAAGGGTACAAAAATGATAGAGATATCTTGCATTAGTGAGAGAGCTAATCGTATTTTAAAATTATGCTCTGGTTAGTTAATTGTATAACTTGTCATTGCAAATCAACGAATCCACATAGTAACGTAAACAACAAATGCTGATCTATCTCCATATGAACGATATTACGTCAAAACACACACACAAAATTATGAAATGAATCAATGAAAATGTTGCTTTCCAGCTCTATTTTCCAGATTGTGATGCAGGTATAATAAAAATAGCATATGATACACACTTATAAGTGCCTTTAAAGCACTGTTAAAGTCGTCACACATGCTTTAAAGACTTATTTTATTTATACACTAGTATCAATATATTATACAGTCGAACCTCAATAGCTCGAACTTCCACAACTCGAAATTTACTGTTGTTCCCTTGTATATTTTGTATAATTGCCATGTATTTTTATCTCCCTACCTTGAATATCTATAATTCGAAACCAATAACGCGTCACACAGTACTAGTATTCTCCATAAGTCGAATTTTCACGATCAAAACTAATGTTTTTGTTTCACAAACAAAAATATGCAGTTCATAGGTAAATGAAAATAAGGAAATAGCGAATATTATAATTTTAATTCAAATACAGTAGTAAATAAAATAAAAATTGTAGATACTAAAGCCCTCTTTACAATCAATAATTATATATTTTTTTCAATCATTAAAAATTACATATTTTCTCATTTTTCAATGTATTTTGCTTTGTTTATGGATTTAAAAAATATGTCGTAAATCTGTCTAAAAGTGTTTCATCAAATTTAAAAAAAAAAATAAATGAACAACGTATCACCTTATTGTTTTCTATGATACTTGAATGTTATTTAATTGGGCAAGGATAAATTGAATCCATAGGCTACTTGATTAATATTAAATAAATAATATTTATTCATCGTGTTAATTAAATCAAGTCAACTTTGCACCATTAAAAAAGGAAAAAATAACCTTTTAAATATGCAATTTTCAACTATTTGTTCCATTTTAAGAAATGTAAATTTGTCTTATTTTAAAAATGAGCAACTAAGACAATATTTCGTAGACTGGTAGTATTCACGTTCATTACGTCTTAATTTTACTTTTTATAAATTAAATTATTTTACTAAATATTTTCAAGTTATTATTTTACTTTTGTTTTGACTTGAGAATGGATTCAATCATAGATCCGAAACGTCATCACTAAGTAATTTTTATAATATTTTTCATAAAACATTTCAGTGTTTAAAAAAATATTAATTGTCTATTGTAAATTGGGTAACGGCTCAGTGGTATGAAGCTGACATTATTTTTATTTTATTTTTGTTTTATGTTTTAATCTTAAGAAAAATAGTATATGAAAGTATAGTGTACAAATTGCAAGGTATGTCCACTCCATGCAAGTTGTACCTTATAGTTTTTCTATGACCACGATATTGCTGTATAATAAATTTGTCCCGATTTTACTCGTCCATTATGACATTTCCAAATTAGTATCCTAGCAGCGACACAAAAATTAAATAATAGTTTGTTTTTTATAAAACTCAAGTTAATAATTTCAAGATTTTGTTGGGTTGAAAATACCACATCCAGTAATGGGTAAAAGGCGTGATGATATATTTATTTCATTTATTTATTTAAATTGGACTTTGATATTAATAATATAATGTTTGAATTAAAATTATCGGAAAAAATTCCTATTACCACATATTTATTCGAATCTAGGACCTATACATGTTTTTGGAAAAACAAAAAATCGGTGACAACTTTATGTTCAGTTAGTATTGCAGTTCTTAAGATCCTAACAATGGTTCTCCTACAGGAGACATTCCGTATATTCCAAACTTATCAATATTTTTTTAATACGCTTTAAATACATTGTTTAAGTTAATTATAATTAAGTGCCTCCCAATGGAACAATACATTTTATAAAAATCATCTTCTAAGTATCGTGAGACATAAGTATGTCTTTAAAATAAGTCTGTTTTAATACATAAATTTTATCATAATTCATAATAAACGTCCAGAACGTTAGTAATTGTTCATTATAAAGAAATTATTTATGTAGAGAAACTAAATTTGTATAGTGGAATAAATAAAACGACTTAGGGTTGTTTTCATCAATGTCTATCAAATCAACTGATACTTTAGATGAAATTCAATGTATTCGATAGATTATACTAATTAATATTTTTTGGGATGGCTAGCTCAGTGGTATGAAGTCGGCCTGTGAATCCTGAGGTCCCTGGTTCGATTCCCACAGGCGACAAATTTTCATAATCCCTGTGGCTCCTCCACCCCTAACATGTTTGGGGGCCGTGATTTGACGACTGGTAACCGCACTTCACGCGCAAAAATATATCACTTACCGAGATCTGCTTCAGCAGAGTGCCACACCCAGTAATGGGTAGAAGGCGTGATGATATATTTATTTATTTAAATTATTATTTAATAGTCTGTTAACGCCAGCCAGAGTTATTGAAATGGACATCCACAAATATCTCGAATATATTCTACGGTTTAAATCTAAAGAATACAAAAATTAACAGTAGTTGATGAAAACGGTCCTTAATATATATTTATTTGTTTGCCATTATAGTGTAAAAAATATAGATGAGATAATAAATTCATGATGTTGATGTCCCGTGCGGTAAGCAGATTTATGGTATATTTCCATGGCAACGGTATTGTCTGATCTCATTTGGCTTGATACAGTTGATCACTGCTAACAATTACAAACTCGCCTGCGGTCCCGCAACTGCTTAACTCTCGCCCACGTATCCGCACGAACTCATTATAACGATATTTATATTAAACTTCTCACAACTCTATCCCCTGGAAATCTTCATTAATAGCCTCAACCTCGAATCCAGTTCTCGGTTTACAGCTTTTCAACGCTGGAATATGATTGGGAAATGTTTTGGGAGCGGTTGATGTGCACCTGTTTTACGAGGGGCATTATAGACAGACAAAGGACGATCACACCACCGAGGGCTCCAACAACGCAGGTACAACTACAGTCAGTTGTCATAAAACCCCCGGCAACTGTTTATTACTATTGCACCTTTGGTAATTTGTTCCTCGCATCAGTTTACAACCAAATTCGGTTCTAGTGCACTGAATGGCACTTGTTTCTGTTTCTCACAGTGTTTTGTTTCATAGCGATCGGATTTTCAAGGCACTGGAGTGTTGTGTTGGTTTCCTTGAACGAAGAATTTAAAAATTCAAGACGCAAATACATAAACAAGTACGTTATTACATGTAAATAAGAGTACACAGATCGGTTAGACGTTAGACAGTGCGCATAGTACGCTTGTTCGAATCTAACATTAAAACAGAAATACTCTTACATGGGATTAACATTGACGCACATGGAATAAAATAATAGTAAAGATACGTGTTAATGAAGACATTTGTACACAACAACCTTTAGACTAGTCACTTGAGCCATCCACATACCATCAGAATCTCTCAATTAGAAATGAAATACAATTTTAAAAAATCTAGATTATTAGTATTACAACTTTATCGATGCAAAATTTAATACAAATATCATAATTTGATATTTTATGGCCACATTTTGCAATATTATTTCACAAGAAAATGTATCAAATAATATACTGTAAAAATATATTATAAATAGCTGGTTTGGTAATAATCTATTCTACGTACAATATTATATGATTTGAGATTAATCCTATATACTAATCAGCTTAATTCATTAAGGATTCATCTGGGCGGCAACCAGACTTTAGACACGGCTACAGCTTAAACGGTTTGTGCGATTGTTGTGAATTTTTTTCTAGGATTTAAAGAATGTTTGGGACTAGTGCCTTTTGGGTATTTCAGATTTTTTGAAAGTACAGTCCGCTTGAAATTAACGACAAACTTTGCAAATTTTCTTGATCGAAGTATGCACGCGTTGCTATGCATTTGAAATTTGACCGCAAGCAGAAATTTTTCAGACCTGTCAATCACTTTTGACGTTTCACATGAACCTGTTTTACATTAATATTTCAATTTCTAGACAAGTTGGAGAAATTTTCTAATTTGATTTAGGTATTAGAGGATTGAGGACATATGTTTTGAGCGGTTTTCAATTGATTTCATGTTTGTATAAAAGTTTTTAATGATGCAATGTCCATTTCACAAATCTATGGTTAAGAAACAACATTACCTCTTATATACACGATCCAGGTTTTGAAAAATCATAGACCTAAGCTGTCATTTTTGACGTTACGCATGGAATTTTTCGATAGAATTATTTCAATTTCTAGACAAGTTGTAGCAATTTTGTAAATTGATTTAGGTATTAGATGATTGAGGATACATGTTTTGAACTGTTTTGAATTGATTTCATGTTCAAAAAAAGTTTTAAGACCAAACGTCAATTTGACAAATAGTCAATTAAAGTATATAGTAAAACCAAGCAAAAATTGACCTCGGTTATAATATACAGTAAAACCAAAAAGAATCTACTTTATAAAAAAAAGATAATCGAATAAAAAAATTTCAGAATTAATATTCCAGCGATTTTCAACAGTTTAAAAAAAAATAGAGAAAAATAACATTTTTTTACAGTAACTATATTCTTTGTTGAACTGATTTCATGTTCAAATAAAGTTTTAAGAGAAAAACGTCAATTTGACATATAATCTGTTAAAGTATATAGTAAAACCAAGCAAAAATTGACCTCGGTGATAATATACAGTAAAACCAAAAAGAATCTACATTGTAATAAAAAGTTAATCGAATAAAAAAATATTCATGTTTGGTATCATATGAAAGGGCATTAAAAGAACTTTTAAATGCAATTAGAAAAAATTGAAAATTCACGATAGGCAACTGTTTGAAAATTTAACTATTCCGAATCACGTCGTGTTTGGTATCATATGAAAGGGCATTAAAAGACCTTTTAAATGCAATTTGAAAAAATTGAAAATTTACGATAGGCAACTGTTTGGAAATTCAACTATTCCGAATCATATCGTGTTTGGTATCATATGCAAGGGCATTAAAAGTACTTTCGAATGCAATAAAAAAAATTGAAAATTTACGATAGGCAACTGTTTGAAAATTCAACTATTCCGAATCATGTCGTGTTTGGTATCATATGAAAGGGCATTAAAAGAACATTTAAATGCAATTGGAAAAAATTAAAAATTTACGATAGGCAATTTTTTGAAAATTCAACTATTCCGAATCATGTCGTGTTTGGTATCATATGAAAGGGCATTAAAAGACCTTTCAAATGCAATTGGAAAAAAATTAAAATTTACGATAGGCAGTTGTTTGAAAATTCAAATATTCAGAATCACGTCATGTTTGGTATCATATGAAAGGGCATTAAAAGACCTTTTAAATGCAATTGGAAATAAATTGAAAATTTACGATAGGCAACTGTTTAAAAATTCAACTATTCCGAATCATGTCGTGTTTGGTATCATATGAAAGGGCATTAAAAGACCTTTTAAATGTAATTGGAAAAAATTGAAAATTTGCGATAGGCAATTGTTTGAAAATTCAACTATTCAGAATCATGCCGTGTTTGGTATCATATGAAAGGGCATTAAAAGACCTTTTAAATGCAATTGGAAATTATTGAAAATTTACGATAGGCAACTGTTTGAAAATTTAACTATTCCGAATCACGTCGTGTTTGGTATCATATGAAAGGGCATTAAAATACATTTTAAATGCAATTTGAAAAAATTGAAAATTGACGATAGGCAACTGTTTGAAAATACAACTATTCCGAATCATGTCGTGTTTGGTGTCATATGAAAGGACATTAAAAGACCTTTTAAATGTAATTGGAAAAAATTGAAAATTTACGATAGGCAACTGTTTAAAAATTCAACTATTCCGAATCATGTCGTGTTTGGTATCATATGAAAGGGCATTAAAAGACCTTTTAAATGTAATTGGAAAAAATTGAAAATTTGCGATAGGCAATTGTTTGAAAATTCAACTATTCAGAATCATGCCGTGTTTGGTATCATATGAAAGGGCATTAAAAGACCTTTTAAATGCAATTGGAAATTATTGAAAATTTACGATAGGCAACTGTTTGAAAATTTAACTATTCCGAATCACGTCGTGTTTGGTATCATATGAAAGGGCATTAAAATACATTTTAAATGCAATTTGAAAAAATTGAAAATTGACGATAGGCAACTGTTTGAAAATACAACTATTCCGAATCATGTCGTGTTTGGTGTCATATGAAAGGACATTAAAAGACATTTTAAATGCAATTTGAAAAAATTGAAAATTGACGATAGGCAACTGTTTGAAAATACAACTATTCCGAATCATGTCGTGTTTGATATATGAAATGGCATTAAAGGACCTTTTAAATGCAATTGGGAAAAAATGAAAATTTACGATAGGCAACTGTTTGAAAATTCAACTATTCAGAATCATGTCGTGTTTGGTATCATATGAAAGGGCATGAAAAGTACTTTCAAACTAAATGTAGTGCATTTTTATACAGAGAAATTAAAGATGTTTTTCTGAGTATTTCAGAACGAGTTTCACAAGAACCTGCGAAAGTATGTAAATTAAATAGAGCTTTATATGGTTTGAAAAAGTCACCAAAATATTGGAATATAATATTCAATTCGTTTATGAAGAAAGAAGCATTTAACTGTTCAAAATATGATTATTGTCACTACACAAAATTTAACAAATCTGACAAGTTATTCGTTTTAATTTATGTGGATGATCTGTTGATTTTTGGAACAAATAATCAACAAATTGAAGAACTGAAAAAGGAATTGTTCAAAACATTGAAAATTAAAGATTTGGGAAAAGTTTCGACCAATGAGGAGGTCATCGCCCAAACTGAGGCATATTTTGAGGAGCATCCGAAATCCTACTTTTTGGACGGCTTAAGAAATTTGGGAAAACGATTAGAGAAGTGTATTGAGCTAAAAGGAGATTATGTAGAAAACTAAAAAAAAATCTACCCAAAAAAAGGGTTTTTTCTACTTTTTTCTAACTACTTATTGAACGACCCTCGTATCATATGAAAGGGCATTAAAAGACCTTTTAAATGTAATTGGAAAAAATTGAAAATTTGCGATAGGCAATTGTTTGAAAATTCAACTATTCAGAATCATGCCGTGTTTGGTATTATAGGAAAGGGCATTAAAATTACATTCGAATGAAATATGAAAAAATTAAAAATTTACGATAGGCAACTGTTTGAAAATTCAACTATTCCGAATCATGTCGTGTTTGGTAGCATTAAAAGACCTTTTAAATGCAATTGGAAAAATTGAAAATTTACGATAGGCAGTTGTTTGAAAATTCAACTATTCAGAATCACGTCATGTTTGGTATCATATGAAAGGGCATTAAAAGAACTTTTAATTGCAGTTGGAAAAAATTGAAAATATACGATAGGCAACTGTTTGAAAATCCAACTATTCAGAATCATGTCGTGTTTGGTATCATATGAAAGGGCATTTAAAGACCTTTCAAATGCAATTGGAAAAAATTTAAAATTTACGATAAGCAATTTTTTGAAAATACAACTATTCCGAATCATGTCGTGTTTGGTATCATATGAAAGGGCATTAAAAGACCTTTCAAATGCAATTGGAAAAAATTTAACATTTACGATAGGCAGTTGTTTGAAAATTCAACTATTCAGAATCACGTCATGTTTGGTATCATATGAAAGGGCATTAAAAGTACTTCCGAATGCAATATGAAAAAATTGAAAATTTACGATAGGCAACTGTTTAAAAATTCAACTATTCCGAATCATGTCGTGTTTGGTATCATATGAAAGGGCATTAAAAGAACTTTTAAATGCAGTTGGAAAAAATTGAAAATATACGATAGGCAACTGTTTGAAAATTCAACTATTCAGAATCATGTCGTGTTTAGTATCATATGAAAGGGCATTAAAAGACCTTTTAAATGTAACTTTTCAGAATCACGTCATGTTTGGTATCATATGAAAGGGCATTAAAAGACCTTTTAAATGCAATATGAAAAAATTGAAAATTTACGATAGGCAACTGTTTAAAAATTCAAATATTCCGAATCATGTCGTGTTTGGTATCATATGAAAGGTCATTAAGAGACCTTTTAAATGCAATTGGAAAAAATTTAAAATTTACGATAGGCAGTTGTTTGAAAATTCAACTATTCAGAATCATGCCGTGTTTAGTATCATATGAAAGGGCATTAAAAGACCTTTCAAATGCAATTGGAAAAAATTTAAAATTTACGATAGGCAGTTGTTTGAAAATTCAACTATTCAGAATAACGTCATGTTTGGTATCATATAGAAGGGCATTAAAAGACCTTTTAAATGCAACTGGAAATAATTGAAAATTTACGATAGGCAACTGTTTGAAAATTCAACTATTCCGAATCATGCCGTGTTTGGTATCATATGAAAGGGCATTAAAAGTACTTCCGAATGCAATATGAAAAAATTGAAAATTTACGATAGGCAACTGTTTAAAAATTCAACTATTCCGAATCATGTCGTGTTTGGTATCATATGAAAGGGCATTAAAAGAACTTTTAAATGCAGTTGGAAAAAATTGAAAATATACGATAGGCAACTGTTTGAAAATTCAACTATTCAGAATCATGTCGTGTTTGGTATCTTATGAAAGGGCATGTAAAGACCTTTCAAATGCAATTGGAAAAAATTAAAAATTTACGATAGGCAATTTTTTTTGAAAATTCAACTATTCCGAATCATGTCGTGTTTGGTATCATATGAAAGGGCATTAAAATACCTTTCAAATGCAATTGGAAAAAATTGAAAATTTACGATAGGCAGTTGTTTGAAAATTCAACTATTCAGAATCACGTCATGTTTGGTATCATATGAAAGGGCATTAAAAGGCCTTTTAAATGTAATTGGAAAAAATTTAAAATTTGCGATAGGCAATTGTTTGAAAATTCAACTATTCAGAATTATGTCGTGTTTGGTATCATATGAAAGGGCATTAAAAGTACTTTCGAATGCAATATGAAAAAATTTAAAATTTACGATAGGCAACTGTTTGAAAATTCAACTATTCCGCATCATGTCGTGTTTGGTATCATATGAAAGGGCATTAAAAGACCTTTTAAATGCAATTGGAAAAATTGAAAATTTACGATAGGTAGTTGTTTGAAAATTCAACTATCAGAATCACGTCATGTTTGGTATCATATGAAAGGGCATTAAAAGGCCTTTTAAATGCAATTGGAAAAAATTGAAAATTTACGATAGGCAACTGTTTGAAAATTCAACTATTCCGAATCATGTCGTGTTTGGTATCATATGAGAGGGCATTAAAAGACCTTTCAAATGCAATTGGAAAAAAATTAAAATTTACGGTAGGCAATTGTTTTAAAATACAACTATTCCGAATCATGTCGTGTTTGGTATCATATGAAAGGGCATTAAAAGACCTTTCAAATGCAATTGGAAAAAAATTAAAATTTACGATAGGCAATTGTTTTAAAATACAACTATTCCGAATCATGTCGTGTTTGGTATCATATGAAAGGGCATTAAAAGACCTTTCAAATGCAATTGGAAAAAATTTAAAATTGCTTGAAAATACAACTATTCCGAATCATGTCGTGTTTTCCAACGATTTCCAACAGTTTTTCAAAAAGTTAAGAGAAAAAATTCAATTCAAACTGATTTCATGTACATATAAAATATAAATGTGGAACTATCAGAAATGATGTCCGAAGAATTTTTCTTAGTTTTGGAAATAAAACACGTATCTGATTGAAGCTTTACGACTGTCAATGTGACAAATAGTTTTTAAAAGTATATAGTAAAACAAAGCAAAATTTGTCCTCGGCAGTAATATACAGTAAAATAAAAAAATATCTTTAGATGAGCAGAAGTACAGAAATAAAACGTTTTATATCTTAATTCAATTAAACCTTACTTCAGTGTCCGCGGAGCCTAGCGAAAAGGCCTGGCGAAGCCAGGCCGAACGCTAGTACGTATACTAATTGCAGAACTGCATATTTCATGTACAAGGGTAAACATATTTTGCTGTAGATGTGTTTTACTTATATTGCGTCTTATAATGAAATAAACCATTTAGTACGGAATAAGCTACTTCAGCATTATTTTTTTTAATTTATGGGGTAGGTAGTTCAGTGGTATCGAATTGGACTGCGAATTTCAGAACCCGGGTTCAATTCAGACAACCTACAAACAAACTATTTTCACCACGACATATAAATACATTTCACGCGCAAAATATAACACTTACCGAGATCTGCTTCGGCATAGTGCCACCCTCAGTAATGGGTAAAAGGCGTGCTGATATGTTTATTTATTTTATTTGATCATTATTTTTATTTTATTTTTCTTTTATGTTTCAATCTTAAGAAAAATAGTATATGAAAGTATAGTGTACAAATTGCAAGGTACATACAGGATGGTGAACGCAACTCTCGAACATAGGGATTTAACCTGTAATATCACAATTTTGTAATTTCCTGCTTCCCTAATTATTTTAAGCAAATAGCTTAAAATTCTACATCTAAGCCAATAAACAAAATTAACTTTGCATGCTTCGTAACGGCACAAATTAGATTTGAAAATAACGAAAATAGCCTCAAAACTATTGTTAGCCATGGAACTAAAACAAAATTAAACAAATGTTTGTCGTTATAAATAATTTCTTTATTTATTATGTCATTTATTTTGACAGATTGTACGGCAAACATTTGGTTAATTTTGTTTTAATTCCATGGCTATCGATAGTTTTGAGGCTATTTTTGTCATTTTCAGACCTAATTTGTGCCGTTACGAAGCATGGAAAGTAAATTTTGTTTATTGGCTTGGATGTAGAATTTTATGCCCTAAAACTTTTATTCGAAGCTTTTTGCTTAAAATAATTAGAGAAGCAGGAAATTACAAAATTGTAGTTTTACATGTTAAATCCCTATGTTCGAGAGTTACGTTCACCATCCTGTATGTCCATTCCATGCAAGTTGAACCTTATAGTTTTTCTATGACCACGATATTGCTGTATAATAAATTTGTTCCGATTTTACTCGTCCATTATGACATTTCCAAATTAGTATCCTAGCAGCGACACAAAAATAAAATAATAGTTTGTTTTTTATAAAGCTCAAGTTAATAATTTAAAGATTTTGTTGGGTTAAAAATGGATAGTGATTACAAAACCGATGTTGTTTTGATACCTCCAAATAGAAGCTGCGAAAATAATGTCTCATAATTTATTCGCGGATATTTCAAGAAAAAATACGAATTAGCATAGAAAATTTACGAATTGGCAAATGGATTAGAAAAAACATCATCTTCCGAAAATGTTCTTATGGCATATTTTGCATCTACTTTATGAACATGGTATTCCATGTTGAGAATAACTCTTAATAATTATAACAATCTGGGAAGATTTTTCCCATTATCTATGGCAACCAGCTGTGAGATATAATATCTCACGGCTAGATAACCAAAGCAACGTGAAATATGAAAATGCGTATTTCCTTCGCAAGAACAAACATGCAATGAGCAAATATCGTAATGGTCGTAGAAAAACATAAAATATGAATAGAAAGATCTAAGAACATATAAGATTATTGTATTCTACACATACTAATAGAAAAATTACCCAGCTACCTTAATTATTGCAAACCCCAAATAATTATTTAAAAAATCTCTTGAATTATGAAATATAACATTATTTGTAGAAAACAGAGAATGTATGTGTGAAATTATTTATCTCACAAGTAGCAACAATCGCTTAGAATAGTTCTGCAGCAAACCAGCGAAATATAGTTATTTTTATAACAAGTGCCGAAAACGGCTTGTTACGTGCAAGTGCAGCATTTAACGAACAAGGCTTGCCGAGTGTGGAAATTTGCACGCGCACGTAACTTTTTTCGACACGTGTTATAAACAACATTTTTCCTACAATTGTGCGATTTAGAAAATCGCTAAAATATTACCAAAATTTATAAAATTTTAATGACTTGTTGATTGCTTGCACATTGTTCTACGTTATTTTAAAATATTTCACTAATTTCAAGATAATTTCTTCAAAATCATCTGGATTGGAATACTACAGTGAGTGATTCTTCTTTATCATAAATTCCTCCAAAGATAATTGAAGCTCCGGATTATGCTATGTTGCATCTAGTTTCGACAATGACAATCAACCTGCTGCTACTTCTAAAGCCTCCGAACTTATTGACAATAATATTACTGTTAATAATATAAACAGGTACGGAAGAAATGTTTCTTTAGACAGTACAAAAGTTTCCACTTCACATTATATCAATATAAGCAACTGTAACAACTTTGTTATTAATATACCCAAACAATAAATATTATGTATTTCACTTACTTTTTAAATAAAACCATTTATCGATATATTTTACTTTGTTCGGTTCTTTTTTTAATTGTGTACAGACTAGATATACTGCAATTTAAGGATATGTTTGTAAACGACAAAATATACTACTGCATATTTACTAGCGTTGTCTCACTGCATCTTCTTCTTCCATAAGCGTCTGTGACTAAAATATGAAATATCGTACTCGACGCGATATTTAAATCGCTCTAAATTGAACTTTCTTTTGACAGTTGCGTAAAACAAAAATTACTTTCCACACTAGTGTTTCTTCGCTTACAGAAACGCATCTGGTCTGCATTTGTCTCCTTTCCATCCGTAACTAAGGCAATAATAGTTACGTAATAACAAAGAAATCGCTCAGTTGTAGGAAAAATAATTTTAATGAAATAAAGTATAAAAATTTAGTTGTGTCTAAATCAATTTTTTAGAAATGTAATGAAATAATAACAAGAAGTACAAATCCATGATTTGAGCATGTGGAGTGTATGTCTAATGATAGATGAATGAAACAGGTACAGAAGAGTGAAAGCATAGATGTCATTGAAGGTTTGTTGCTTGATGAAAGATTTCTAGTATGTGGAATAAATGAGCATGTATTGAGGAAACGTGAATGTGGTTGAAGCGACGATGGTGTGTCAGAATGAAATAGTTTACCGAAGACTGATTCTCTGATAAATGTGGATATTTTGTGAAAGTTTCATGGGCTCATGCTACCTCATTTGATGGGATATAGCGTGATATTGTGTATGTGTGTACAAATTATTTTTATTTGATACCACTTGTTTCGTGTTTAGGTACATAAAATTCGCAAATCTAATTATTAAGGGTAATAAAAACGTTTTTTTTGTAATTCTTGGACTATTTGTAACTCGTAACGATGACCTGTTAAGTGATTTTACTTTTTTATTTCCATTATTATCACAGACAAAAAGCTTACGTATTATTATAAATTATTAGCTTAATATCATTCATATCGGAAAAAAATATTTTTGTTTTGGGGCTTCTTTGGCGGACCAACTACTTAGGTCATATGTCGTCATTACGCCCTGATCTGCGTTTTAGGTATTATGGTCAAAGCAACGCGGGTTTCTTTGGACGCTCACCCATCCAAGTACTACCCGCGCGCAACGATACTTAACTCGCTTTTTCGCTTATATCAGTTCCAACAAGTGCAGCTATGACCGTTGACAAATACATTTTAAAGAAGATATTATCAAGTATGGGTTCTATTTAAAAGATGTAAGGTTTGTGGTATCCCTTCAAAATTATTTAAACAAATTTATCGATTTTACAATTATCCTTTCCTTTTTTGTACCTGTACAATTAGAAACGTCTTTTAAAATGACAACTTTGGTAAGTTAACTAATTTTTCGAGAACCCAGAAAGTGAATTTTAAACTAACACCCAATTATGATTAAGAATAATAAGTTAGTTGATATCAACCCGGTTAAAGTCAACTTATTAACCGGTCGGCGCCTCGCCTGGCTTGGTTAACTGCAATCGTATTCAGAGTCCATCGCTCATTTAAATCGGACGTAGAGCGGTTTGCTTCCCGTCGTTAGGGGAATTGATGGGCGCAATTTGAGCGGTATGAACTGTAATGTTCGCACGATTATAATAAATGGCGAACGGTGAAAAACTAGAAACTAATGCTGCCTCTGCCGGCACTGATGTGTAACTAAGTAGCCGTGGTGTCGTGTGGTGAGCTTGCCAGTATTGGACTGTTCACACGGTTGTCGCCAGGGAAATAAGACAACTTGGGATTTATGCAGGAATAGAATGTTTTTAGTTGATATCAGAAGTAGGAAGAATATTCTACACTTTATTGGGACCTCATTCATTTACTAGTGATATCTTGAGATAAGTCGAGATAAATAGATACTCTCGTCTCGAACAGGTATCAGTGATTCTGTTCTCATCATAAAAGATTATTTTGATACCTAAAGCTACATTTACAAATCGAAATTAGTTTTTGTTTTATGCTTTATGTTTTAGTGTGTTTTTAGGTGCCATTCACAAATAGTTTTGCTTTTGTCGATTTTAGTTAGTAGTGACATCTATCATAAATTTTAGAAGATCGGTAAGACAGTAAAAGTAACTGTCAGATGTGTCAGAAGTTACACTTGCTGTCATATGTTGTTTGTTTACTTTCGTATTTTTTCGAAGAGCAAGATAAATATTATCATAATAAGAAAGTAGGTATTAATATATTTTCATTCATTTGACACTCGAATAAAAACAAACTTAGGTTATCGTCAATGCGAAGGATGATAGAAAGAGACAAGTATATATTACTACATCATTCTACTCTTCGTCCTATTGGTCTATTCCTAAGTATAAAACGTAAAACTAAAACATAAGTTTGGAGTTTGCAAACTTTTGAGTTAAAACCAAAACTAAATACAGATTTGTGAATGGCTGCATAAGATAACATGTCTACAAGGTTATTAAAACAAAAATGGAAAACATAAAACAACAACTAATTTCGATTTGTGAATGTAGCTTAAGGATGTGTAAACAAACTTTTAAACTTTATGATTTAACTTACAAAAAGCAAAAAATTCAAACAATTTTACCATTGTATAAAATATAATTAAATAACATAATCGGCACCAATCACTTTCGATTATTTTTAGTTTAGTTTTGTTTTGTTTTTGGCTCTCTAACCCTCTTCGCAAACCTTTTATTTAAAGAGGTGCCAAAATCATTCAATATGTCTTAAATGGGGAGCATTAAGCAGATTTTCTCTACGAAGAATGTACTTTATGCTGTTCATACATGTTAATTACGACTGCACCATTATGAGACGTTGCCATGTCTGACTAGAAGATGTGAGCATGATATTTTCTCTTTCTTATTACTATATTGATTTCCTTTAATATATTATTTACATATACATGTGCAATTTTGAATTTTTTACCTATTTTTCTTAAAGATTGTACAACTCTACCAACAGATTCAGTCAAAAGCTTTTCTTGTTTTCATTCATCTTTCTGGCTTCTATACCAGTTCCTTTAGTTCATTCTAATAAATTTGTGCTGTCAACTCCAATATTACCATTTTTATAAAAAAATTAATAATTGAAAATTTACTTTTTATACTATGTTTTAAATAAAACTCGCCAATAATTCGCCGTCGATTATTTTCTTTCATGATATTAATTTTAGTTTTTGTAAACAACCTATGGGAAAAATATATTAATTAACATTTGACTACCCCTAAACCATAAAATAAAATTATGTTTCTCCATAGGTTGCTACGATTTACAAAATGTTAATAAAGTAAACTTTGCACAGTTTTTTGTTTACAGATTCTTAGGTTAAACTGTTATTAGTAAACACCACGTGCCGTTGTCACACCACTGACAATAAGAAACGCAGCCCCTACATTAAATTCGGTACACGCATCGATGCTTCTTTTTGTTATGTCTTTTATCAATTTATTTCTCGTTTCTTTGGAAATAAATGAATTCGAAATAGAGTAATAATTGACAAATCGCAAACAGTTTCTAATAAGTACACTGTATTTATGAAACGACTTAGTACCTATTTAAGGCTTGTTATTCCATGATTTTTAAATTATCTTCAGTTTCCGAATCTCACCAAATATAATTATATTTACGGCAATAGGTTATGACCCTTTATGTCAGCTACCAAGTAAAACTTATTTACCTAATATACCATAAATTAACCGGTGCATTTTACACCAGGTAGTACACAAATGATGTTTACTAAATTTCTGCTGTAGAATTAAAAAACGAAATAACAATTTGGCATTTTGAAAATAATCGGATGCATTCTATTAAATAATTCTATACGGCGCGATCCCATGACAAGTATTGATACTTTTCCATAATCATAATTTCTAGAATTAAATTCTATAATTATTATTGTTTATGTGTTTCATTTTGTTTTCTTCGTATGTTATTTCTTTTTTAGCTTATTTGCTTCTGACAATATGCATTTATTTAATAGTCTAAAATCTAAAAGACGCACGGCAGTTTAGAAATGATGCTATCAATCTATCCAACACAGTATCAAATTAATAATAAGTGTGAAATAAAAATGATTTTAATTCTATGTTTAGCAGAAGAAAATCATAATTTCACTCTAGTAGCACCAGCTGTCCTGCAGACTAGTACTTTCATGTAATTATGGTATTGATAAACTATAATTAATTTCTTTTAATACTTCGAGTGCCATTGCTTAGACTTTAAACACATTTACCTTGAAATAGAAATGGAAAGTAAAATAAAATAGAAACAGCAGACATTTCTCGATTAATAATTTCACTTTTTATAGCAAGTGCATATGAAGTTTCCTTATTTGTTTCTCAGTTTGTAACAGGAATATGTATGGAAAATAATACTGATTTAGAAACTATTCCACGTATGAATACAGTTACTTGAAATGTATTATTGAATATGTACGCGTAAGTTTTTATACTCTACTTTAATTAACTATCAAAACGTTAAAATCATGGCAAATATCTACAAATTTATTTTGTAAATTTAAATTGTGTTTTTCTCACATTAACCAGTGATAAAGACACCGCCAGAAGTATCCACAAGTAAGTCTCAGTTGCATTCATACGTGGAATAGAGTATACCTCTTGTAATTATGGAGGTTTTATTGAACAAAATTATCTTTACTAAAAAAATAAATAAACCATTAAGCAATAGATAAATAATTTTAAAAAATAAAGTAGATATAATTTTTTTGTAAAATTATACACGTCTCTTTACCTTCGTCTAGACAGATTAAAATAAATAAGTGAAGTACATATAATAAACAAATATCTAAGTAAAAAACATTTATTAAGATTATTAATAATGTTTCTTTAACAACAAATATATATTTATCTAGATATTTCACCCAAATGGATCGCCTTATCTTAAACTAACTAATTATTTAACTTATATTTTCAATCAGACATGTCAAACTGGTGGCCCAAAGTAAATTTGATGCGCTGTACCTTTTGTTAAATAATAATCAATACAAAACTATCTAATTTTGTTATAGAGTGAAAAATTAAGATACCACCAGGTTTTGAACTTCGCACCATTGAACTCCAGTCAAATGCTCTTATCAATCGGATGTTATTAAAAAATTTCTCTCTATTTTCAAAGGCAACCTTGAAACTATGTCACCTTCATGTACTGAACGACTTGATATCGGGTCCTTCTGCAGCGACAATATTGTTTGTGGTGAATATTACCAATAGAGTTCAAAGATCCCAGGCTCGATTTCTAGTGCCATCACAATTATTTTTCTTTTCATAACACAATTAGATTTCAATAATTGTTAAATATTTACTTTAAAAAATACTAGTTAAACAAAATATATTTTTTTTCGGAAAAATAATAATAAATGTTAATTTATTCGAAGACAAAATTTTATTATAATCTCAAAATTTCTTTATTTATCATGCTTTCAACTTCTTTGGGTAGCTCAGGCGGAGTGCAATTGATTTCATCCTCCATGATATATACACAAAATATAACAATAATAATAAATATAATTCAATATTCGAAAATGATCGCAAAGATTTGAACAATTACTTAAATGACAAAAACAGTTACCAATCTCAACATTTCATATACAAACCTTAAATTGATTCGGTTTATGGGGTGGCTAGCTCAGTGGTATGAAGTCGGGCTGTGGATCCTGAAAACCCTGCTTCGATTCCCACAGGCGACAAACAATTTTCATAATTTCAAAAACTACCCCTGTGGCTCCTCCACCACTAACATCTTTGAGGGCCGTGATTTGACAACTGGTAACCGCACTTCACGCGCAAAATATATCATTTACCGAGATCTGCTTCGGCAGAGTGCCACACCCAGTAATGGGTAGAAGGCGAGATGATATATTTTTTGTTTTTAAATATTGTAATTTTTTCGTGCCTATGCGAATAATACAACGTATGTCTTAATAAGTTAAGACACACGTTTCATGTTTTTCCCCGTTCTATCACATTTATTATTTTAATGAAAACGTATGACAGTTCTTACTAATACGAAAATTTACATTTACTTTGTTCACATTTGTTTATAAGATAAAAATAGAGATCTATGGTCAAGATTTTCTTATTTTCTCACCTGTCACTTCTAAGTTTGTGACATTTTTGATACATAAATACGGACTGAGAAATAAGAAATGGCTACAAAAATTTTGGGTAATCAAATGCAGAAATGCGTTTGTCATCTTCATGACTATTTTGCGCAGGAGTTAGAGAATCGAGGATCTTTAATTAATTTAACTGTAGTACAAGAGGTAATGGGCATTGTATTTTGTATTTTCATATATTATTTATTTATATATAATAATAATACATATAAAAATGTATATTTCTTTGAGTTTTATTTTACAAAATTACATATTATAATAAGGTAGGTAATATTTTTCGTGCGTTAAGATAAATTTATATTTGATTTTTATTTAATATATGCAGAATTTGGTTTCAATATAAACAAATTAAATTTTATAAAATAATAAATATTATAATTTGACATTTAAATTTTAGGTTATGTTTTAAAAATGTCAATCCAATACCAATGTAAACGTTTTAAGTACAAAATCTTGAATCACATGGATACCGAATGTGACGTCATCTTTTTCATACAGGGAATGGAGTATATCATATATGTATTAATTTTCAAATGAAATTATTATTATTATCTAATCAGTACCTATTTCACTTTTAGTTTTTATATGTATCTTATTGGAAACAAAAGCGGTTAAATAATAGTACCTAATATTAAAAATATTACTACTTCTGTAATGTGTAAGTATGATATCATAACTAAATTTTAGATATTCTATAATTCATGTGCCATGTAATATATAGAACACACTCACATTGCAATAGGGACTTATACAATTCAAATTTTGGTTGCCCTGTAGCAAGTAAAATAGAATTTAATAATTTTTTATGTAGCGAATATGGTATAGGTATACAGTTTGACGTTTATAACGTGATCACAACAACTGCTCATTTGGATGTCAAGCAAAATATGCCAACATGCCTGAGTCTAAACACGTAGGAATATAGAATCATGTGTTAAATTCAATTCTATATTTAAAATAGATGATCAAAATATAAGATATATTCATTAATAAAACGTTAAACGTCAAACATCCAAACATGTGTTGACTGAATAACAAATATGGTGATCTGCGGGGAGAAGTGCTCGCTCTTTCTACGAATTTGATGTTTCACATAAAATTTTATGGAGAGGAGTCTGTTGCATGTGACGTCAAAATTATAAGTCCTCATTGAAATGTTAGTATTCTGGCAAAAAGATATACCAAAACAGGCTGTCTGTTAAAATAATGTAGACTGGTTAAAATCGCGATCTTGAGTTAAACCTCGAAACTCATTTCTATGGAGTGCGATGAGTTTTCTGTAATAAATAAGTACTTACATATTATTTTTTAGTTTCTCAAATGCGTTGACAACAATTTTATTCTAAATATCACACAATTTTCAAGTTTGTTGGATTTTAGAATAATTTTGAATTATATTTTTACAATCTGCATTAGACTATTTGTTTTCAGTAATTGTTCCTGAGTGCGGTCCTGCTCAAGCTATAAGGACTATGAGCCGGATTGAGAGATACCCGTTCTAACATCAGCTTGTCGCTAATTAATGCGCTCACCTACAGTTTAAATAATTACGTAATAATAAAATTTAATTAGGTTGGCATGCGAGTCCGTGCTGATTTTCACGTTTTTTCGTAACATCATCCGTCACTAAATCTCATTTTATCTGCTGTTGCTCCAAGTAACCGAGCCACTACGCCACTAGCCAGCCGGACTAATTATGTGCAACGAAATCGCATTTGCAGTCCCGCTCAATTAAAGTATCCTGCAATTTATAATGACATTTGCATACTGGACACTGCCTACCTTGCCCGCCACCCCCCTCACTGAAGGAAGGACTTCTTAGTTGCTATTGCTGATATGGTGTATCAGAAAGTGATTAAGTAGAGGCACACTGATTTATACTTGTCATAATATGTTGAGTGATTTAAATCTGTTAATTTTTGTTAAATCTATTAATCATTAAATGAACTTAATCCAGTTGTACTAGAATGTTAATTACTGTGTAACGGACAACTGTAAAAATGTGAGTTTAAATACTGTTTAGTCAAATAAATTGGGTTGATATTTATTGCATAACAGGAAATTAATTTTAATTAGAGTACAGGCCTCCTACAATTTCGATCTCAAAACCAATCGAACACAATAGGCTATTCCAACAGTAAAGCGTTTAAAGAAATATTTAACGCATATCAATTTTAGTTGCAAATGTGTTACAATAAAGCTTAAGTTATTTAACTAAAAAGTGAATTATTGAAAACGATCGTCATTGATGTTCTTGTGACGTAGGTAGCACTAGTAAACTGCAACTTCACATTGTGAGGCAATGCGCATGTGCACCGAGATGAAAAATATTATTTTTAATGCACATACATTGTTGTGTTCAAACAAGTAGCATATAATTTTAACTCGTAACTTCCTGTTTGGTAGGTTGGAAGTAGAAATAACATGTGATTTTTATTTGTTTATCTTACAAATTCAAACGTGAATAATATAAAGAGTTCTTCAAAAATTTCGTATAATATTATCTATAAAAAGTTCTATGAGATTTTTCGCGCTCTTGTCAAAGTCTCATCTGTCTCAAAAATGTTAATGTTATCTTTCTCGCCAAATGAGGTACGTTGTGATTATTTAATAAATCGCTATTAATTTTTTTCTTCTTCAGTAGGATCTTTACAACAAAATAGTAACTAATAATTTAGGGGTGTATAGGAGAAGTGAACTAAGTCCATAAATGAAAAAGTTGAGATAAGTGTACTTTTATTAGAACTGTTATAAAAAAATCAAGAGCGATATAATTTAAACGATCAGTTTTTCCTTATTATTATTATTTCTTCTTATTTCACAATACTTCAGTAAAGTATAACACTTCACTTACACTCGAAGCACATAAACTCAAATAATAAACAATCTGGTGTGGGCACCACATGACTTTCTTATACACAGCATATTTATTATTTAGAATATATGAATGTTATATAATATTATTAACATGTAATTTAGTTTTTCAGTAATTCAGCATTTATCTGTTTGAAACATATAAAATATCAAATTTCTTTACGTATAATTTTTTAGTAATGTTGACTACTTTATGTCTAACTTTACTCATGAGGCATATACAGGGATGTCCGTTTTTAGAGCCTAACCATAAATATCTCAAGATCCGTGAGATACAAATACGATTAAATTGAGCTAAAGTTATCAAATTAGTTGATTATTTTAATGATGTATTTGTTTTTCAAAAAAAGACATAGATAACTAGATAAAGCGAAAATTAAAATTTATGTTTTTTGTTTCTATTGCTACTATGATTATAGAAATATATTATTAAATATAAAAATTAGTTTTTCTCAAAATTAGACGCATATACAGGAAAATTGCAAATAACATTTTATGTTCCAAATATTTTTTCTAACATCTTTTATTTGAAACTTTTTTTCGTAACTGATTCCATTTTTGAAATAAATGGAATTTATTGTTTTGTGTGTCCAGTAAACTTCCACTTCCGGTTTTTCAATTTCATCCAAAATCAACTCAGCTCTTCGTATTTTCATCAAACTTATAATTACCAAGTTTCGTTAGAAAATCTTATCTCGTTCATGAGATATTGCACATTCGGACACATATCCATCCATCCATCCATCCACACACACACAGACATCATTGAGAAAATGATCAAAACGGATTCAGTGGACCTCAAAACACGTATTTCCGCGGAAATCTCGTCAACGATTTTTTTCACGATTCCAATACTTCCTTATACTATGTATAAGAAAGTAAAAAATTAACTTACTTCATTCTTCCTCTACACCCCTCATTGTAATTACTAACTGCAATTACTAATCGGATTACAATGAACGCAGCATTTTACCCATCATGTGAAGCGCTTGTGACTCCTAGTTAAAACAATCGGTTATCAACGAGAATAACGGAGTTCAAATTTTGATTATTTCAAATTAATTGGGATAGATGACTCAGTGGTACCGAGTCGGACTGTAGATTTGAAAACCCAGTTTCGATTTCCGTATCCGACAAACAATTTTCGCAACATTATAATTATCCTTGTGCCTCCGTCTCAACTAACATCTTTGGAGGCCGTGATTTCACGGCTTGTGACTGCACTTCACGCGCATAAATATATCACCGAGATCTGCTTCGGCAGTGTATCACACACATGGGTAAAATGCGTGATGATATGTATTTCATTTATTTTTATTTTATACTTAATTAAAAATACAACTTCGTTCAAGATATCACTATAAGCTGAAGGTCCCCTGTACTCTAATTGTGAATAATAATAAATAAACAAATAAATCAATAATAATTAATTACATCAATTAAAATATAACTAGCTACCAAGAAATAGATAATATTCATTTATGTTCGTATCTTGTAATAATATAAACTAGTGTGGAAATATTTATAATTTTGATTGTTATTGTTCAATTATGTGTTTAGTTTTACTCGTATCAGTTAATTTATGGTTATTGGTTTTAGAAAATATTAAGTATTGTGAGAATGCTTGGGGTTGTGTTTATGTTTTTCAAATCAATAAATTATGGTCAAGTGTGTCTGGGTCTGTCTGAGTGACACCGAATGTAGAAACATGTTGAAATAGGTGAGGGACGAGGTGACTTTGTAGATAGTTTTAGGATAGTGACAAGAGAAGTTAAGGTGAAGGTTAATCATTTGTAATTATATATTTTAATAAAACTGATGTGCATATTTCCTGTACTTCGTCTATTATTTATCCTGACGAATATATGAATAGGAAGTGCAGAAGGACCAGCATTAATCACGAAAAAATTACATCATATATAGACAATTATCAGAAAAGGATAGATTGTTTTATATTAAGATTGCGACACTAGTATCTAGTTAATTATCAACTTATTTTGTTGTAAAAACCTAACTAAAATATCTTCTAACAAATCAAAAATTTTACGAGTGTTCAGCATTCCCATTCCTTCCTACAGCATAGGTATCGCACGCGGCACACAAAATTTTGAGAAAGCGCGTGTTTTAATCTATCATAAATATTCGTGATTACAAGATGAAATCAAATACCGCTATCAAGGACGAGCGTTTGACAGTTATTGGTTTTTTCGCTAACGGAACAACTATTTTATGGTCCATAAATAATAATAATCACGCTAAAAGATATTTTTCTTTGGACTAAAAAGGTTTCGACTGTTTACCAAAATTTTACTTAAAAAGTGTTAATGTATTAGACTTTCACTTTTCTTGTAAATATTGAGTGAAAATGCAATGCGAGTATTTGAATAGTAAAGAAAATTTAGGTGAGTCAGTATGTCATGACTCACTGCATTGTGACTAATTTTATGATAAATTATTACATGTGTTTCATAAAACCGTATGAGTAAGTGATACCAGTAAAAAATTGTTGGGTTAGACAAGTTTTTTTTCAAAAATAAAAATGATTGACTTTACAAATAAATCAAACGTTGTAGGTTGGTAATAATTGCAGATCTAAACCAGATAATTATGAACAGTTTATTGTCAGATGACGTAGTTAAAATATGCGTCATATTTTTGCAAATGGCGAATAAATAGTAACAATTACCATTAAAGAAGCACCTAACTATACAGTAAAAAGCAACATAACTAGGTACTAACAAAGCCAAATAAAATTATGATCTATAAAACGTCAGCATTTTAATTTTTTATGGATCATTTCACAACACATACTGCAGCGAAGCAGCGTAGAACTTTTGATAGTAATTAACAAGGAGCAAGTGCCCTAACGACCAGCCGTAAAAATAAAACCGCACGCCAATTTCTGAGCATGTTAAATTTAAGAATATAATAAACAAATGAACAGAAACATTAAGTTTTTTGTTTGTTTTGTTTTATCGTTAAGTTTAACGAAGTAAATGTTTTAGTGTCGAATCAAAAATGAGAATATTTGCTTTCACAAAAAATATAATATGGCAAAAAATATCTTGAAGTTTTGGATTTTAAAGAAAATGAAATTTTTAAACCGATTTATCAGAACTTCTCATTTTATTGAAATTAATGCTTAAAGTCAACTTATTTTAAGTATGATTCTCTAAGAAAAGAAAACTTTGATGAATCAAACATATAACTTAAACCTCACATATCAACTGATTGTTAAGTAAACGTTAACTAACAGCAATATAAATTTTATGTATTATCCTATATTTAACAGGCAGATAATTGTAACAGAAACATAAAATTGATATGAAAACTGTATTAACTGCATCCGATGTACTATATGCGTTCATTTATTGTAAATGTGAGTAAAACGTCTTAAATTTGTTTGACAAACATTGTGTTGTGCAAGTATAAATAAATAAATAAATAAACATTGATTTATTGGCAAATATTCAGCCTGAGCTGTTCTTCCATATTAACCTTTTAACAATTTAAACGAAAGGCAACATTTATACAGGTATGGCACAACAAACTACAAGAGCATTTAACATAAAATAAACATAGAAAATATTAACTAAAAGAAACAAAAATCAGTTCATTAACAAAGCAATATAGCGTACACAATACATAAAAAAGTTACTAGATCAGAAGAGTGACGTAACACTCTCCAGCAATAATTTTCATATTTTTTTACTGAATGCTACAACAATTATTAAATTTTTACGACAGTAAATTTCAATCACAAATTAAATGGAAAAGTATACTAACTAATAATGTCCGTACTTCGGACGTAGAGTGTACCATATCAATATAAACCAACTGAGTTGTCAAAAAATCTTTTTTCAAAATAATGCAATATGAATATTAATAAATTCATAACATTTCATTATGCCATGTTCATTTATCACAAATAAATATTTTAATAAAATATTAAAATGTATTAAATCATCTGACAAATCCAATTTATCGAGTTTCTAGAAAATAATTTATTAATTTATATTTCACCAAGTCTCGTTAACTTATTTTTTTGTAAATTATAAAGCTTTAGCTAATTTAAATGACTTGAATTGATATTCTCGTAATAAAGTTTCTCGGCATCAATTTCGTGACTTGTTCATAAATGTGCAGAACAACTAAGCTATGTATGTAAACAAGATCTTATTTATTTATAAATTTCGGAACTGTATTCGTACTATTACTGTTATTTATTATTGTTTAAATAAGCTCGAATGTAAAAATATCACTTCAGTTTTATTAATTTCTTATTTAATTGAAAGTTTGAACTACTTTACGAGAACTTTGTCGCACGAGATATACTTCAAATGTCATTTAGTTGGACATCTTACCAATTAATATTTTTGTGCTTCAACATTTGTAAACTATTATATATATATATATATATATATATATATATATATATATATATATATATATATATATATATATATATTGTTACTTAGATGTGTGTTATATATCCACCATAAACAAGTGAAGTTTCGTGTCAAGTTTTTCAGTATATGAAAGAGTCATGGGATCGAGGCTACCACATAACAAAATAGAGAGAAATAATGGAATAAAATCAGATTTGAATTACATGGTGATCAGAATTTAGTTAGTTACTGGAGTTCTAAGATCCCTTGTTCATATTGTGACGGTATCTCAATTTTTCTCTATATAATTTAATAGTATATAAAATAATTTAAAAAAAAATACAAATGAATGTGTACAACCTCTATAACTGTAGTTGTTTTCTACGATTTTGATTAAAATACAGAAAAGACATACTAGTAGTCTATTTTCATAATTCATTGTTTTTTGCATAGTTAAGTGCATACGAGCAAAAATGTAAAACGAACGATAAAAAATTGAAATATTTGATTTGATCCACAAGATAGAAATTTTACTTCTATTCAGACGAATTTTTGCAAACCTAGACTTTTTGCAGTCCTCGCTATTTTCAACCAACATTTTTCTGCAAGGAGAATTGCCAATAACAACGGTCTACAAGGAGCCTTGGGCTGCAATTGTTCAGTTTCTATCACCAAATGACGTTCGAAAAGCCTACTTTTTTACCGATCGTAGAAAAATAAGTAATCTTCAAACGTAGTAGACGTAAAATATTTTTTATTGTATTTTAAATACTGTTTTTTTTTAAATTTCTTGTTTGAAGAAAAAAAAAGTGTCATCGGAGTAAAGATGTTTTAGTTTTAGTTTGAAGGTAATTTTTATAAAGAAACCAAGCACCATGACGAGTAGCAGTTAAACATAATAAAAATAAATTATTTATTTGTCTTTTTTTGATTCGGAAATAAATGAAGCAAACATCATCATATTGAAAGTAAACTGCAGATTATCTGTTACCTGTGAACAGTGGTAACTGTATAACTGTTTTCCCAATTGAAATACCCTTTATCATCTACGAACTTGACCATTGGCATTCAGCAAGCTCAAACACAATTCCATATGCATCTATAACAGTCAGTGTAATCTCTCGGCGGTCATGCACCGAACTTGACCTCATAACCTCTCTTTTACACCGCGGTGGGCCGGCGAGGAAACGTCCTCCCATCACCAGGTCGTGTCAGCTGCACCAGGTACACGCAGAGGTCAACGGGTCAGGTGCCTCCGCCTCCACCTCGCACCGCCGTCGCTGTCTGTCGTCGCGGACCGCCTCGACGCGCCTCCTTGGATTTATTAACGGGGAATTTACTTACAGGTTTTCCTGTGTTATTAACGCGAAGGTGTTGAGATGGTTATTGAATATTGAGTGTTGTGTGATGTACTCGTACGGTAGTGAGAACAAATGAAGTACTGATTTGTTGTTTCTTTAAATCGCTTAGTTGACGGTGGCAATTTAAGGTTTAAGACTTGAAATGGCAATGTTTTTAGGTCGCCTGTCCTTTCACTAATATGTTTCTTACTCAAAAATTATTTAATGATCTTAGAGAAACTTAGACAAACATTTTCTTATAGAAATGTAAACACCATTTCATTTTCCTTTGGGGTTTCCTTTCATATTACTTTTTTTAATGGCAAAGATATAAATTTTACTCAATAGACCACAGAAGTGGGCGGTCCATATTAGGGCGGTAAATTTGAATGCGAGCCGAATAGTATATGCAGTTACCATTGTCTTATCGCGTTTTTATTTTATTAGTATCAAAATTGAAATTTTTAAGGGAAACGACCACTCATGCAACAAATTACTGTTTTAATGTTACCAATATAAATGGTTATTGTTTTGAAATGTCATGTAATAGATTTTTTATGTCTATTTTAAATTTTAAAAGAAACGTATGTCGTAGTGAACTTCATATCTCTACAATCATAACCTCACAATTTAGAATTTAGAATTTTTTGCACTTGTATATTTCGTTGTGATTAGAGTCAGGTGCAAAACACTACCTCATTTTAATTTATTGCACAAAAAAGCGCGAAACAAAACATGTAAACAAAAATGAGGCTAAAAATCAAATGTTTGTTTCATAAGAAGTGTGCTACGCCATACGTTGCCTTACAATAGAAAGAAATAGAACGCTTAAGCCACGCCTCCTGGTGACGTTTACTTCTGTGGTCTATTTCCTAAAGTTTATTTAACTAAAATGTGAGCACAAATAACGTTTTTTCGTGCAAGCATGAGTGCAACGTTCTGGGTTCAAAACACGGCGAACAATCATTGATTTTTCAAAAATTATTTCTAATATTTACCAACAGACAATTGTGTCAATAAACAAATCCTTATAAGTTTTTGTTTTAGGTAAACATGAAAGCAACAGTTTCAGCAAATTGATTCTTCATGGTAATTTACTTATGATACAGTTTTCGTGGTATAACCTGTACAGGCAATTTCAATAAAATACAAGTTTGCAGTCAATAAGTTCAAAATTTATTTTATCTTACCGTTTTGAGGTAACTTGATGTTGAGATCATATTTAGGGCTTCTGTGGTATCCTATAACCAGAGCTGGGCAAGCTACTTAAAAAAAGTAGCTAAGCTACAGCTACAGCTATTCTTTAAAAAAGTAGCTAAGCTACAGCTATAAGCTATATTTTGTAAAATATAGCTAAGCTACAGCTAAAAGCTTTCGTTAAAGTAGCTGTTAAATTTTAAGCTAATTTTTTAAATTATTGTGAAGCAATTAAATTTGCCATTGTCATATGATCAGTCTTTTGTTATAATGACTGTTAATTTACTATTACGTACATAAATATCAAAAATAGCAAATACCATCTGGCACCTACTGTGTATTTTTGCGTATTAGAGCCAGTTAGAACCGGCGACAAATAATTATTTTGTGTGGGTTTAGCTTGTACGCATGCGTACTTTGTTGACCTTCTGCTTAAAAAGTAGCTTGAAGCTACAAAAAGTAGCTTTAAAAGTAGCTTCAGTTGTTATTTTTAAGCTAATAGAAAAAAAGTAGCTAGCTACAAGCTACAGCTATATTTTTTCACAGTTAGCTAAGTTACAGCTACAGCTAAGGTAAATGTTGCTAAGCTAGTAGCTAAGCTACAAAAGTAGCTAACTACTGCCCAGCTCTGTCTATAACTATAGGTAAGAGTTTACAAAAGGTATTAATAATATTACGAGATAGGTAGATCTGCTACAGCAAAATACCATACCCATCAATATGTAAAAGGCGTGATGATGTATTTATTTATTAATAATATTTACTATTATTTGTGTGTGACACTTTGTCGTAGCAGATCTCGGAGGAGAGTCAAAGAAGTAATTTTAATATGTTCTGACATCTGTGAGAATCGAACTTGAGTTCTCAAATTCATAATTCGACGTGTTGCCACTGAGCTATTATTACTCAGTGAAATTGTGAAAACAACATCGTTGAACTGATCATTTCTTATAGTTTATTCGCGCACCAACTAATCTGTCGAAAATATTTCTATTTTTCTACAAAACTCCATAGAGTTAACAATAGGATGCGAGCACTCACGTGACACTGTGACGTTTTGTGACGTAAAAACAGTTGTTCGAGCAAAGATCACTGCGCCACCTACAAAATGAACTATTTTTTTTGGGACGAGATATGAAAAGAACCGTTCTTTTCAAATCTCGTCCCAACAAAAATAGTTCATTTTGTAGATGGCGAAGTGATGTTTGCCAAACAGCTGTTTTTACGTCACAAAACGTCACAGTGTCATGTGAGTGCCCGCATCCTATTACAAGTATTATAAAATTTAATACTATGTTTTGAATCATGCTTCATTCTCAAGACTACGTCCATATTACGTACGTATTTATCTAGTGTCCTTATTATTATTACTTTGTTTTTCTGTCTTTGTTTTATAAACGCAAATATTAATTATATGTATACTCGTAGGTCGTAGGAATGTCATGTATTTCCTTTCTTTTTTTTGATAATTTTCCTCTTGGTTAAAAATAGCAATTTCACGTAATATGTTTACGCATTTCGGAAAATCCTGAGAAATATATAATCAAACTGTTATTTTATAATAGGGATTACCATTAAAAACAAAAGTGAGAGATAAATTGTTGCTGATATAAGGAACTGTGAGATGTAATTAATAATTAACCACATCTCATGAAGAAAAAATAGACATGCTATTATTTATTATCTCGTATCATTTCTTAATGCAACACTGCATATTTCAACTTATTTTCCTTTATCACTGCATAAACATACCAGTTACTTTCATTTTTCAATGACACAGGAAGAGATTCTGGGAAGAACAAAATGTTTCTTAAAAGTTCTCATGTCTGGAAAACATTAAAATTATGACAGTTCATGACGACCTTTAGGAAATAACAGAAATCAGTTTTATTCTCTATTTAGTAAATTACAACCAAACCTCGGTTAAAATAGTTTCATACTATTTCTTTTCTGAATTCCAAATATTAAATGCAGGTGTTAGAATAATAGAGTACCTCATTTTAAAGGCTTTCGATGTCCGATGCTTGAGCGAAAATCGAGCAACTCTTCTTAAAGTGCGGTCCAAGAATTTTCAGATGAACCGTGCATTATTTACTAAAATATATCCTGATTTGGTCTCTTCATTCTAAACGCTGTTTATGTTTAGGATATTGCTTGTCATACATCACAATTATATCAGTTCTTGGTATTATTCACAATACCTATGTGTATATCCCAATTTTTATTTGATTTCATAGTTAGTTGGAATCAATTTCTTTTCTGAATTCCAAATATTAAATGCAGGGATTAGAATAATAGAGTACCTCATTTTAAAGGCTTTCGATGTCCGATGCTTGAGCGAAAATCGAGCAACTCTTCTTAAAGTGCGGTCCAAGAATTTTCAGATGAGCCGTGCATTATTTACTAAAATATATCCTGATTTGGTGTCTTCATTCTAAACGCTGTTTATGTTTAGGATATTGCTTGTCATACATCACTATTATATCAGTTCTTGGTATTATTCACAGTACCTATATACCATTTTTAATTTGATTTCATAGTTATAGTTGGAACCAATTCAGGGTTAATAATAACTGGAAAACTCACAATATTACACTTCCATACGGCATTTGCGTTTTACTTCTGGTGGTAAAATATTTATGACCAATTTTTAAATGTGAGTTATGAAAGGGGTTATTGCAGGGTGACCAGTTCGATACAATTAAAATTAATGTGGACTCAGACCTTGATTTTTTAATAACTTTTATAATATTACGTCCTAAATATTAAACGTTTACCTATCTTTGTAGAAAGAATATACGCTGAAAAATTAAGTTCTTCTACACTGCCACGATTTTTATTTGAAAATTTAGTTTAATAAAGAATATTATCATTTATTTATAAGAGTAAAATCTAATCTAATGAGAACAAGTAATTATTGAGGACAACTGCTCAAAAACAGATTTTGTCGAATATCTTTTGTTTTTGTCAAAAGTTACATGTTCAAAATAGAAAAAAGTTTATTATGTTACAAAAGAGTATATCCTGAAACATGTAGATATTTTTACTAAAATGATTTATTTGTATTACACAGATTGAATTTTTCATTTGTCTTCGTATTAAAAAAGTAGGAGGCACAGCATAAAAATATTATTTTGTGTCTGACGCTTGGTAACCCCACTTTACGGGCATAAATATATAAATTACCGAGATCTGCTGTGGCAGAGTACCACACGCAGTAATATATATTTTTTAATGGAATGTTTCTAAACTAGATGGAATTTATATTTCCATTTAATCTAAACAAATATTCAGAGCAGGCCAGAAGTCTATAGGCATTAAAAATACCAACTTCAATTTGGATCATTTTCTTTCAAGTCTGCAAAATTTTTATTAGTGATCTGACAATAAAATTAAACTAGATAATTGATTTCTTGCAATTTTCGACTCTTATATTAGCAAACAAACAAATGTTCATATATTGGTTCTTTAATTTATTTTTTTTTATTTATATAGGAACAACTTCTTTAGAATGTTGTATAAAGTATTGTTATCTTTGGAGTTAATAGATTTATGTGTTACATTTATTTGAATAAGATGTTTAAAACAATGCATTAATATAATTTAACAAATAATGTAATATTTCTCGAATATTTTATTTTCAAATATATTTAATAATTAACGTCATCAGCCTTTTATACTGCTTTAAATACTTAGATAAACTAAACGTAAATACAACAAACGAGTACAACAATTTTATGAAAAACTATTTGTTTAATAAACTTGAGGAAATGTCTTAAGATTTCAGTTAACTCATTTTCTCTCTTAGATAGGTAATCGATTCGATTAGGCTAACATTACGGTTTGTAATACTCATCTAATAGGTATGTAATCCTATGAAAATATTAAAAATGAGGTAACATTTTAATTGCGGTCTTTCCACCATAAAATCATGGTCATAGTTCATTAGTTCTTGCAGTATAGTAAAACATATTTCTGAAAAAGAGCGTAAATACATATTGATATTTATAACTAATTATTGGCTAGGAAGTAGAGTTTACTTTAATTTCCATTATTAAACACATTTCTGTAATGTTGTTAAACATTTATTTAACTACCTATAACTTGTTTCAATTAAAATTATATTAGAACATTTATCAGCGAAAATTATAGTATTTTGCTATTCATCTATCTTAGTCATAAACAGCTGTTAAGATAATCTAACCTATTTGAATTAAACCTTGAAATCATCGGATAATTGTAGCTGAATGTTTAGTATTGTCGCTTCACAAAGCGAATATTTGTGGATTTTTATCAAAATAGTAAAACTATTTCCAAATGGTTCGAATTCCACTTAAACACTTACAAATTGTTTTCCTGTTATGAACCTTTTTCAGATTTGTTATTTATATTTTACGGGCAGTGGCGTTTTCTCCAGGCAAGCAAGGCAGGCAGGGCTTGCCTTTGTATTTTATAACTTTATTTTTGTAATATAAAATTTTATTATAACTACGAGGGCAGGGTGAAAAGTCCCTGAAAAATGAAACAAGAAATGATTTATTTGGTCAAAACATATTTTATTTCTCAATATAATCTCCTTGTAGCTCGATACAGTTCGTCCAACGTTTTTCTAATTTTTCGATCCCTTCCAAATAATACGATTTTGGCAATCCTTCAAAATAGGCGTTTGTCTCAACGATGACCTCAACTTTGGAGCCAAATCTCTTTCTGCCGAGCCATTTCTTCAAGTTTGGAAATAGATAAAAATCGCAGGGGGCGCAAAAAGTCCTTCTTATTGCGCTTGAACATCGCCAAACACTCCTTTGAACTTGTCACACGGTCGCGCTTGTTATCAACAGAGAGCAAATGCGGCACCCATCTGGCAGATAGCTTTCTCATATCCAAAAATTTATGCAAAATGTTCCGTACCCGTTCGCTTGAGATGCTCATAACCTCAGCAATATCATACCATGGATTTTATCGACGATTTCTGGCGTTGTAACCTCAATTGGACGACCAGAACGTTCGGTGTCCTTTGTGGTCATACTACCATAATGAAAATCAGTAAACCACTTGTTAATCATTCCAATCGATGGTGAGAAGTCCCAATAATGTTTAACAAGCGGTGCTTTGGTTTGCGTAATGTTTTTTCCACGCAAGAAATAATGTTTAATCAAGACGCGTAATTCACTTTTTTCCATGTTTTCAAAAATCTTCAAGATTGCTTGCTTTCGATGGGTGTCAAAACAGAACTGAATGACATAGCAATGTGCCCATACCTACAGTATTCCGAACATTACCGAATATGTAGCCTTCTATACTTGAAATATTGCACCCGTATACGATGAGCTGAAAGCAGTTTTTAGAATGCTTAATAGGAGTAAAATTTATTTATGAGGTACAGAGCTGGGCAATACTTAAGTACTTTAGTACTTAAGTACCAATTTTTCGTATCTTCTGGTACTTAATACTTATACTGAAGTACATTTATTTTTGTGTTACTTAATACTTGACATTTTTAAGTACTAAATTTCAGCTTGTACTTAAGACTTACATTTTTGGACAGTAAATGTAAAAAATATTGAAGTACTTTTCAAACAATTAAGTACGTCAATATTACTAAAGTCACGAAAAGTAAGTACTTAAATATTTCGAAACATTGAAGTACTTAGATTTTGCGATTTTTTATTGTGCTGTACTGTGACGTGAACGTGAGGAGCACAGACATGTATATTTTTGTTTTTTGTTGTGTATATATATATATAAGACTGATTTTTTGTAATTTCCGATTACAAACTAAATTTTACATGTACCTATTTATTTTTAAATTAAAAAATCTTTTCGTTTTTTAATCATAGTTTCAGAATATATATTTAGAATATGTTGTTATTAAAATAAATAACAATAACAAAAAAACTATTTCATACGAATATACCCATTACTGGTACTTGCAAACTACTTATTTTTTAAGTACTTTGGTCTAAAAAAACTAGTACTTTACTTAAGTATTTTCAAGCTGTACTTGAAAAAGTACTGCATAACAAGTACTGACCATGGTTAGTCCTGGTACTTATACTTAAGTACTTTGGTCCTGGTACTTGCCCAGCTCTGATGAGGTATTAAATTGATTTTTCCCGACACCGACAAGAAAGTACCTACTTTCTTGACCAATTTTAGTATAGAAAGTAGGTTTTTACCAAAACATTCAGGTAAAGTACGTATTCAAGGTTATAACAAAAATACCGGTCTGGTAAAGTACAAAATAGTCTGGCAAAGACTTTACTTGACTGTTTTGTATTGTATCTGACTGTTTCTTTTTTGTTTGTTTCAACCTTTGATACGTAGTCTGTTGTCAATAAAATTCATATGAAATAAATAAACATTCAGAATTATTTATCATTCATTATTGATTAAATTAAATGGTTTCAAGAAAAATGGTATACATTATACATCAGGAAAGTATTTTTACTTGACGAGGCGGTTGTTTGAAATATGACTTATTATGTATTGTACTATTAATTAAATTTTGAAAATAATAATTATTCCTGATTTTTTTATATAGAATGGATGATTTTTTACAAATTTATTCTTACAACTTATTTGTCGTTGGTTGCCTTATTATAAAATGCACGAAACGCTACTGCCCAATGAAGGCAACTTGCGATTGTCAAACAGAAGTGCACGAGTTCAAAACCACGCTTATTTCAAATTAAACAAAAATACAACTTTGTCTGGGAGGTTCGGATTCCACTAAAATCAGTAGGCCCACTGTACTATAATTGGGATTAAATTCGTGTTGTGCAACGTAGCAAAAAAATGAATATAAACCTGCTGTTGAAGGTGATAATTTATAGATACTCGTAGTTTTAGCATCTCTTACACACTAACCGACTGCAAGTGTTTCCCTGGTGTTGAGTGTGAACGTAGTTCCTCCAGAGTGACAGAGTATGTTCCCGGAGTTTCCGGCGTCAAGTGGTGGAAGTGGCGGCGTGTTGTGGCGGCGACTCCGTGGCTCATTTGAATAACATTTAAATACGATCGATGTCGTGGTGGCGGCGGAGGCGGCAGCGAAACTTGGCCTAGGTCACACGGCCACTGAATATGTATAAGTGCGTGTCACTGCACTGCCACCACTAGCTTATCTGATCCGTATAAAATAAGGCTACTGTTGAGCTACTGCTACTACTGCTCAAGTGTTTCTGTTAGGGATTGTTGCATGAGATGATATGGATGGCATTTCTATTATTTTATTCTTAATATTAGTGAGGACAAAGTGACAGTAGATAATTTCTATGAACATTGCGCTAATTGGCTAGTACCAAGTTATCATCTGTTACGTTTATAAAGTGTATTTTGTGCAGCTGTTTTTGTCAAAAACAATGCTGTAAAGTTCAACTTTGTGCAACTGTTTTTGGAAATATGTTTTTTACGAAGTTATCTATTAAAAATATCAAACGTAAATCTATCAGATTAGCTGTTATGGCTTGGATCCCGTAAAATTGTTGCAATAATTTTTTTTATAATAAAATAATTACATTAAACAGCAAAACGCTTCGTTATTAAAAATTAAAGATAATTATATTTATAACATAACCCAGATAATTATGAATTTGATCTTTAACCTAACTAATAAATGTCAAAATAAATTGAATTTCAAATCTTTATTTATTAAACCTGTTAGTATTACAAACTAGAAATTTATTATTTTTATCTTTTACTAAAAAATTTCACATAAAAGTAAATGAATTCGGTATAAGAAAATGACTAACATTTTTCATTATAAGCTGAACAGTGAAAAAATATTATTTATAGGGTTGTCATCAGTTCTTTGTGATTCCAGATTTGGCGACATTTCTCTAGTCAGGTTTTGCAGGTACCTTCTGCAGAAATATATGACCCTTTAATATTAAGAAGCTTCGTAGAGTTTGAAATTATTCGAGAAAAGATGATTTTTTTCATTTCTGTATCATTTATAAGTCTGACGTGATAATTGGAATTGCGAAAATTATTCTCAATCAAACGCGTTCAACAAACCAAAAAAAATATTTGTTTTCCTAATAACGTTTACAGATTCAAATGCCGGTGGCAACGAAGTAACTTTTCAAACAAAATAATTTGTGAGCTCCTAGATTTTTTTTGCTAATCCTCGAGTTGGATGCTTGTCAAATGTTGGTAAATAATAATAATGTATATTTATTAAATCAATAATAATATTAAACATAAGTAGAAAATAACACTATACAGAAAAATTAATTAATAGTAATATGTAATTACTTATTACAATATTATACATTCAATTTACATACAACATTTTTACAAGTAATGAAATTAATTACAAAAATATCAATTTTTTATGTTACAACAAACTTATTGTAAGCTTTGCACATCAAAATTATTGAATGCCGAGACAAATATTTGTATTTAATATTACTAATTAGTAACATTAAACCATTAGTTATAGTTTCCGTGATGAATCAATGAAATTTTTTAAATTACTTCATCAATCGTTTAACCAAATTTAGAATTAATGAAAAAGAACAAATTATTTTTTTGCTTATGTTTAGTTTTTCATTGAACTGATATATATATATATATATATATATTTGATAAAATTATCTGTCTGTTAAATATTGGACAATGCATATAATTCACATTGTTGTTAGTTAATATTTACTCCTCAATCGACTGATTCATCGGACCTTAGCAATTGTGTAGAATTCGCTTTCAAAAACAAGTACAGGACGACACTCATTTTCTTTCTTATCTTTTTCTCATTTTCAGTTACTGCATTCTGTGGAATTTTCTTTAAAATACAAACACAGGCTATCGCTCTCATCTTTTTTAATATTTGTAGATTATTTGTTAGATTCGTTGTTGTAAGCGTGAGATGAATGAAAAGTGTTTAGTAGTGAATGAATGTTATTGAAGGTTTGATGTGTGATGAATGATTTCAAGTGTGATGAGTAAATGAGCTTATTTGGAGGAATCTATGAATGTGGTTGAAGCGAGGTTGGTGTGTGGGGATGAAAATGTTTGACGAGGACTCATTATTTAATGAATCTGATGAATGAATATTTTATGAATTATTTTGGGATATTATGTATGTATGTTTGTATGTATTTCCTGTTATTTATGTATAATATCATAGATACAGGTAAAATTGCATGTAAATATCAAAATTATCTAAAATTACAAAATTTAAAGTACCTTTAATTTGATTCGTGAGATCGAATTAATTTACACTCTGCAAACAGCGCGCTGTCATTAATAATAAATTGCTTCATTCTGCTTTGTATCTTAACATTTTGATATTACCTATAAACGTAGTAGATGAAACATCATAATTTTTCACGACGTTTGAGATGATACAACTTCATTAGTTCTACACAGTTATTATAAGTTTTACAATATTTTCTTTTATTTTTTTCTGTCCGTCTCTGGCATGGGGCGCAAACAAATCTGTTTTACTTAAAAGAAAGATCACAGGTTCAAACATCACTGATTTCAGGTATAATTGAATTCAAGAGTTATTTTCGCAAACTTCTATTAAATTAAGAGTTAATCATTGACATAAATTTACCAAGGTTGATGAAATTGAAATCAGCAGTTATCTCGAATATACTCTATGGTTAAATAAAATCTTGTTTGAAAATAACTGCCCAAAATAGTTATAATTTCATTGTAGATTACAAGTCATTATACTATAAGTTTAAATTTTAATTCTATAATATACCAAATAAAAAATAAATAAATTAGACTTATTGTTAAATTGTCAGTGAATAATTTTATATTATCGACCTTGCAAAAAATATTCATGATATATATTTTCAGAATTCTGTCGTTAAACGTTAATATTATGAATGATAATAGATAATGTGTTTTAATAAGCCAAGGTAATGTAGGATTGAAATTAAAGGACTTAGGCTTAAGTTGTAGTCAATTTTATTGAAGTATAGTTGACAACGTTTCGGTTACGGATGTAACCATCTTCAGGTCTAGGTATAAAAATTAAAACAATATAAGATAATTGCTGGTCATACAATATGAAAAAGTAACTCACCAAAAAACTAGTTGGTAAAAATAACAACACAAAGAAATAATTTCTTTTATAAAATCTTAATCGAAGTTCGGAGTCAGCAAAGTACTCAAACTGCATCATGTTAATTCTCATCAGTCGTCACTTCGACTCTTCGGAGTCAGCATTGAAACTTAGATTCTTGTTATTTGCTTCGTTTAACTTCTAATTAATTTTTTTTTTGCACTTTGCTGACTCCGAACTTCGATTAAGATTTTATAAAAGAAATTATTTCTTTGTGTTGTTATTTTTACCAACTAGTTTTTTGGTGAGTTACTTGTTCATATTGTATGACCAACAATTATCTTATATTGTTTTAATTTTTATACCTAGACCTGAAGATGGTTACATCCGTAACCGAAACGTTGTCAACTATACTTCAATAAAATTGACTACAACTTAAGCCTAAGTCCTTTAATTTCAATCCCATAATGAATGATAATTTTGTTCAAAAATAAACCTTTAATTTTTAGCGAAGGCAACAAAGTAAGTATTGGAGTCGTCATTCATGCAGTATGTTCTATGCAAGAAGTGAGGTATTTCTATCTGGGCGTAGATCTCATCCATTCATAAATCTTTTCATACATGACCTTTTACGTTCAAAGTCACAGTCTCTTGTTCTCAGCAAACAAAAATACCGTCAAGCTAAAAACAGACGTACACAAGTATTTGTAACAATGGATCGGAATTATGTCGTCGAGCGAGAGATCCACCTACATTTCAAAATAGCAGTTAGTTTATTATAAATGTCGTTGTCATCAGAAATGCGAGATATAACGAAGAAATATAATATCTGCTAAATACATGCTACATTTTTATGACACGGCTGGTAGTTGTAAGCGAGCAACTTCGAGAAATTGATATCATTGCAGAAGAGAAAAAATTCTATTGCATAATCAAACGATCACGTGTAATCTTTATTACCGCGACGATATATGTACTTGTTTATGCCATAAAGTAGAATAAGCACGTAAAAAATATTTGTTTTTTTCAACGTTAGAAGAAGCGAGAAACCTGTTTAGTTCGAGTATTTTTTTCTATGTACTAAATTTCAATGTCATGTTGAATGTTATTTCCTTGTGTGTTATGTGTGCTAATAAAGAATCCACCTCATAAATCTGAAATCGTGAAAATTTCTTAGAATTTTTTGTACTTTTTCTTGTTTGTTACACCGCTTAGCAGAAGGTCACCCAGCATTATTGCGAAATCGCGAAATTTCAGGAAAACTTCTCATTTCTCAGAAGAGAGGTAGCATTCAATTCTTTATGTACTGAAATATCCTTATTTCCAAAAAATATATGTTAGACTTAATACCCAAATGCAATAAAAATCCAATACTAAAAAAAGTCACTTTAAACCATATCTGGCCTATTTTCCATATGACTAATATAGTTTCAGTCTAAACGGGTATTGTGTATATTTTTAGGTCAAATATCGAATTCGGGAATTAAGTCTAATATATATAAAAAATTTACTCTGATTTACGATTAGCTCGCTAAAACAGTTATAGTTTCTTCTTTTACTACGTCATGTTTCTCATTTATTTTATACATATATTTTGCTGTACAAGAAAATTAATAATAATTGACTGAATCCTACAGGTCATAAAGAAATTCTACAATCATAATTAACAGCAGAGAAATACTTTCATTCAACAAATTTGTGTAAGTTAGAACGAACAAATTTAAATTAATAATAAACAAAACATATATTTGAAACTTTCAATTTCATCTTAGTTTAAATAAATAAATAAATAAATAAATATATCATCACGCCTTCTACCCATTACTGGGTGTGGTACTCTGCTGAAGCAGATCTCGGTAAGTGATATTTTTGCGCGTGAAGTGCGGTTAGATTAGATTAGATTAGATTTATTTAAATTCTTGCCTTTCGGCTTGGAATTCTACATATTAGTACAAAAATAAAAATTGATGGAGGTTAACTTGACATTTAACATTATATAAGTACAGTAACTAGGACAAAATTATGTCATTTTTTAAGTATTTGATTTTTCTCTTTTCTTGTGAACTCTTCTTATCCAGGGTTCTCCGCTCCCGCGTTCGTCCAGTATGTGGTACATGCTTGACTCTTCTCTTGGTAATTCCCTGCAGTTATACATCAAATGTTGTATAGTTTCTTTACCTTCATTGCATAAGCGGCATTTCCGTTCTTCTTCGGTTACCAGTCGTCAAATCACGGCCCCCATAGATTTTAGTGGTGGAGGAGCCACAGGGATAGCTTTTTGAAATTATGAAAATTTGTCGCCTGTGGGAATCGAACCAGGGACCTCAGGATCCACAGGCCGACTTCATACCACTGAGCTAGCCATCCCATTAACACTAATTTTACATCTACTAAATATATTCATATAAATTTTGGAATAAATAACAATAAATGTGTTTATTTTAGAGTTGCAACGAATATTAGGTACCTACTCGGAGATTTGCGTTTTCGGTAAAACACCGAATATCAAAGAGTTTGACGTGATATCTAGCACTAGAACTGCGATATCTAATTTATTTCTTTAATTAGTAATTTAAAAACAAAAACAACATATTGTTTATTACAGACTTGGGTATTTATTCGTACTATTTATTCAATAATGAACAATATACATTACAAATAGGTTTTTAAATTAAGAAAAATTAATGTCAACTAATAATTTTTAAATGAATGATTAACATAATTAAAATTTAAAAGCGACTAATTATAACAAACAAATTTTACGCATTTGATGGAAGTCATCTTTTTCCGTTTCTTAGAAAAGTCGCGCAGTAAAAACGTGATGCGGGTTTTTAATTTTTAAAGATGCATCGAGTTCTCCTGAAATTATATTTTTTTCATTTATATTAATCAGTATCATCAGATAAAAATCTACAAAATATTCGCTGAAAATTCGGTAATTCGGTATAAGTTTCTACCTTATATTCGGTTTTCGGTATTCTGCAGATCTACTATTCGTTGTATCTCTAGTTTACATGCAAATTAAAGGAAATTTACCTTCTGGAGATCATAAGCTACAACTTATAGAGAAATTCGAACTTATTTTTGTTATAACTCCACAGCTCTTACGCAGTCATGGAATGATCTATTATTGTAGTACAAAAATATTAGTATTTGATGAATCTGTAGTTAATGAAAACTTTGCAATTTACACTTGTAAATACACTTTACAGTGTAACATAAAAATGATACAATAAAGTTTTGAAAACGTGGATTGTAATAATGAAGTAATAGTATATTACATAAGAAGCATCGAAAGTGTAAGAACGTGCGAGTGTACAAATTGAAAAACGAGGCGCGCAGCGCCGAGTGATTTAAGTACACGAGCACAGTTATAACACTTTCGAGCGAGTTATGTACACTATTTTTCAAACGACCACAAAATATTTCTAAAAAAAGTTTACAAGAACAATGTTGTTACACTTTGACAGCTGATGCGTTTTTGAAAGTTAGCGTTGACGTTTGACGTTTGAGGTTAGATGTGATGATTCCTACTGTACCAACCGTAATGTCATATTAAATAATGCTAAAATATTGGTAAATAAATAATTATTAACTTTAAAAAATAAGATTAATCTGTGCACATGTGTTGAAAAATCTGCCAAAACTTCAATTCAAATGATAACACAAATTATTTTCATTTATTTATTAATTTTTTTCCATCGTAACGCCATCTGTTGTCAATCAGTGGAACTTCACCTGATATGTTAGAAGGGTGCGTTATACTAACATATCAGTGTAGTGTATGTTATGTTCAACTTTCCGTAGTAATTTATGATGTTGTTATGGTTACTTTCATACGTGATCGTCTGAAAAGTACTTTACCTAGTGAAATGTGTTAGGTTCTGGACGATAGCAGGTGAATGACACCAAAGTATTTTCCTCTTTGATCATGTATAGAATTTCACATTCCGATCTAGTATTTCTGGTTCGCTGAGCTTTGTATCTTAAATACTTCCTATTTTTTCATCTCGATGTTTAAAATAGCTGACATGTGCAGTCTGATGAACAGAAAGATTTCTCGCTTCGTTAGGCTTGAGTTGAGCATGCGTATTTGATTTCATGTTTGTTGACCAAACTAGCGCCTCATTTGCATAACCGCTAAAATTTACTGTTAACGTACAGGCCCAGGAACCACCGCCACCGCAGATGCTACCTGCTACTGCTAGAAAACAAACACCACCGAGAGTACGAGTTTCTCCTATTATACCCAGAACACACATACGAGTACGACATCTCAAATACCAATCTAATACTCGCTACTAGTTTCTCTAAAAGGCATTAGAAAACCAGTCTTTAAAATACAAAGATCTTAAATTTGTTGCATGATCATTCTATTATACAGGGTATTGATACAATTCGACGTACTTAATTATCGGAATAACATTTTATTTGCTACATAGGTTGTCGCACTAACATGGCGCCATGGGAGATTAAATGGATAAGTTTGCTTCTATCATTCCATTTCTAGCTGCTTCACTCGAAAAGGTGTCAAATAAAAATTAAATTTGCATTAAAATCGTTGAACACATTTAAATAAATAAATAAATATATCATCACGCCTTCTACCCATTACTGGGTGTGGCACTCTGCCGGAGCAGACCTTGGTAAGTGATATATTTTGCGCGTGAAGTGCGGTTACCAGTCGTCAAATCACGGCCCCCAAACATGTTAGTGGTGGAAGAGCCACAGGGTAGCTTTTTCAAATTATGAAAATTTGTCGCCTCAGGATCCACAGGCCGACTTCATACAACTGTGCTAGCCATTTAATTTTACTAATTTTATTCCTGTTAAAATTAATTTTAAAATTTGTCAAATATTTGTGTTTTACATACTTGGTTATGAAACTGGCAGAAATACAAATAAATGTTCAATATTTTAACGTCATTAATTTTACTCTTGATTTTAAGAGGAACTAAATATATAAATTAAATGAAATATCTAGACTGACTTAGATTTTAATCCTTTACAGCTCTTAATTCGAACTTTTTTCTATAAAGTTATTAGGGAAACGAGAGTAGCAAAAAAGTTATTACCCAATCGATTCATCATACTTAACGCAGATACCATGGGACATCTTCAATATTTATCACTTGATTTCAGTGATTGTACAATTCAAGTATTACTTTATAGGAACTATGAAAAAAAATTGCATCTCTTGTCTATATATTTGAGAGAAACTTCTTTAATTGCATTATGGTAATGGTAGAAATATATAAGTGGAACAAATATGTACGAGTTCTTCATTACAATTTATCCAATTACTGGTGTAGTTAAAAATTTTGCAAATGCATATTTTGAAAGATTATAAAGAATTTTTATATAGTAAATTTCATTCCCTAACAAATGCTATAATGGAGGGCGTAACACAGGAATAATACTTACACAACGGTTCTAACGTAAGGCTCTTAGGACTACAAGTCATCAATTTACTATTCTCTGTGTGAGAAATCTTTTTATTACTTGTATCTGTATTTTAATAACTATGTTTTTTATGTTCTGCAGGACGTAAAAGGTCAAGGAGATTAGTGAAACAATACTGCCCCATTTACGTAGGTTGAGAAATTAAAAATATTGGCTAGTAGTTCGATTATAGCTTGACTTTAGCTATAACGAAGCAATGGATGTGTTGATGTTACAACACTGTTCATAATGATACACATATGAGTATGTTGGTATTAATCATAGCTAGCTCAGTGGTATCAAGTCGGCCTGTGGATCCTGAGAACCCAAGTTCGATTCCTACAGTCAACAAACAATTTTCACAATTCTGCTTCGGCAGAGTGCCACACTCAGTAATGGGTAGATGTCATGATGATATATTTACATTTATTTATTTATTTATAATAATAATAATAATATCAATTTTATTTAGCAACCGTTCAGCCGAAGCTGATCTTACACGTAACTTTTACATTAATCAAATGTGGTACAAATAGATCATATAGGTATACAGCAAGTATATAAAATAAAATTGAAAACTATACATTTTAGCATTTAGAAAACAGAATCAGACAAATTTCATGATCAAAACAAAGCAAATCGATTAAATAGAAAACATAGAATTTGAGATAAAATAGTTTTTTAGATGTGTAGAAAATGATTTATTATTTAGCAACTTTAATTGTTTAGGTACTTGATTGTAGATGGAAGAACAATTGTAACTGAAACAACGCTTAAATAGAGCAGTACTATGAAAGGGGATGTGAATGTCAGTTGCATTTCTTAAATCTCGTTTGTGTAATGTAGTACGATAGGACAATTTACTGGATAAGTAAAAAGGAACATTAGACGACATGATACGATGAATTAAGCAGGCAAAGTGATGAATTCTACGCTGATGCATATTTAACCAACCTAAGTCGGAAATCAGCGAGGAAACAGATTCAAATCTTCTCCGGCTTAAAGCAAATCTAACACACATATTTTGTACTCTCTGTATTCGCTTTATATCATAGGTTGATAAACATGGTCCATAAACAGTATCACAATAATTGAATACAGAGAGTACAAGAGAATCGGCTAAAATCAATTTATGTTTTCTCGATAGAACAAAACGATTCATAAACAAATTTTTTAATGCCAAATATGCCTTTTTAATTAAAAGTGTGACATATTCAGAAAATCTCAGCTCACTATCCATTATAAGACCCAAGTTTTTATATGAAGCTTTAATTTCTAATTTAATATTATTCAAGTGAATATTTATAATATTATTGTCCAGAAGATGTTGACGAACGTTTTTATTTATTTTAATCATTGTATTTAACTAACACAAAATTTATCAAAAATTATTTTCTTTACTATATTTTACCATATTAGAATTATTTAATTATTTTTTATAGTTTTATTTTATACATATGACTGTAGACAGCTAATGTCAAATGTTCTATATTTTGTTCGTAACTAAGAAGAATTATTTTCCACGGTTTCACATCAAAATTTCCGTGGATCGTTTTTAGCTAAATTTAAGTTAGATCCGAGCTACTACCAGCTGTTAGTTCCAGACCTACCCTTTAAATAGTATTTGCAAATTTGTCAAGGATATTGAAAAAAATGGAAGAAAGTATGTTTTGATTTAAAAGAGAATTCGAAAATTCAACTCTAATGTTGCTTATAGTTGATGTTACATTTGTATTATTTTATTCAATGTTCGTTAAAACACACCGTTCATACAAAAAAAAAAGAATCGGTGCTATTTTCATGTAACAAAATCATAAGAAAATATTTGCTACTAATTTTACGACGCTTTTGAAACACAATATTAATTACTCGTATCAGTTTAATGTCGAAGATTTAGTTTGCAATTTACAAATTTGCGGTTAATTTGCGAAAATAGTTCTTTTTGTATTCAATATTTTTAAATTCCGGTAAGTTTTAAGTAGAAAATCATATAAAAATAGTTGAATGAATCCCACTCCAAATACCATCCCACAAATCAGTCCACAGTCGCACAGTCCAAATACACAAGTCCTGCAGTTTATAGACTCAACTAGAGTGTTCTTCACGATTACATAACATCACCTACAGCTAGCCAGTCGTAAATCCACCTCACATACACACACGAACATTTACAACATGTGTGTGTGTGTGTCCTACATGAGATCCACACATGGTCAATAATATGTGACGTCGCAGTCTCAGCCTGCCGCGATCAGATCGGGTGGGTTGGTCCAAGGTCTGTGACGACATAGAGACAACTTTCAGCTTCCTAGTTAGATACAAACATCACATCACACTGAGTTAGAGTGATGCTAGAGAAGTTGTATCTGTGTGCGACCAAAGTTGTGCTGGTAACTGGATATGTTATGTGCTTTAACTTTTTCTGATTGACAAGTTTTTATCAGTTGCTTACCTATCTAGCTTAATAAGTAAACAGGATTGGATTATTTTGAATACTACTTTTTATTAGTATCTTGTAGGTTATTTTCATTTTCTTATAGAAATTACTCGTACCTGTTGAATTGCATATTAATTAACATCGATAATTAATTTATAAAAATTAGCAAATACATAGAAGTCATAGCTCAATCGCTAAAATACTCATTTCATATAAGCAAATGTTAACATAATATGAAAACACTTTTCCAACTAATACTTAATAATAAAACTGTTGGTTTAAGTTTTGTAATTTTTACTTAAAATACGAGGATTCGATACATTCAATGTGTACATTCGTCAAGAAATGTTAAACAGAATAAACATACCAAATTTAATGTTAAAAATGTAAAAAAAATCATAAAAAGTACTAAACCAAAAATTGTTTTAATTAAATTTGAAAAAATCAACTTGCCTCCGCCAGGAATTGTTTTAGTAAGAATTAAATTTAAGAAAGTTTAGCGAGTGCAAATTATTTACTAATAACATAGTAGCGCCAAAATAGTTTTAATACACTGTAATCTGTATCTAATTTCCTTCCAATATAATTCATAACCAATTTTATTTGTGCAGCATAATATGTGTATAAATATTGCAATCACCAATTTAAAATTACCTCTGTGGCTCCCCCACCACTAACATCTTTGGGGGCCGTGATTTGACGACTGGTAACCGCATTTCACGCGCATAAATATATCACTTACCGAGGTCTGCTTCGGCAGAGTGCCACACCCAGTAATAATAATAATAATAATAATATATGTGTATATATTTATTTAACAGGACGAAGTACTAATTACTGAATAACATCAAATAACAATAATAATGGGTAAAATGCGTGATGATATATTTATTTTATATTTTATTTATTTATTTGCTGCACTGTACAGCATGATACATATCTCAATTAATATAGGAACCTACAGGTTATAGATAATCCCAACAATTAATTATATTTTTTATTTCAAGTACCTAATTGTAACTAGCCGCGACAGAAATGGAAAACAAAATGTTAATGTAAAAATAAATAATATATTGGAGACTTACAATTTATAGCGGAATTAGTATTTCATTTGATGATAACCAGGACAAGAGCTGTTATATTTTCAGACAAGAACTACATATTTTTTAACATGAGTTCTGATTTCTTTATGTAATATATAGGAAATATTTGATATTATATAGATAGCTGCATCTATATACATACACACATACATATCTTCTCGCTGTATCCCAACAAATTCACTCATAAAACATTCACTCATCACACTCATTAAACAATCAGCCATCGTCAAAGATTTTCATCCAAACAAACCACCCTCACTTCAACCACATTCATGGATCATTCCATATAAACTCATTCATTTATTACACTCGAAATCATTATCACACAACAAACCTTCAATCACATCATTCCTATTCTCTTATCATTCAGTTTCTTTCTTCAACGTACATAATATATGCATAAAACATCTCAAATTACTCATGTTTACTCCCAACAATGAATCTAATAACGAAACTAACAACGAATCTACAAGATTAGAAAAGATGAAAGCGATAGCCTGCACTTGTATATGAAAGAAAAGTCCACACAATACAGTAACTGAAACAAAAAGATAAGAAAGGGAGAGAGCGTCGCCCTGCGCTTGTTTTTGAAAATGAATTTCACACAATTGCAGTTAAACACTCTACGTAAGAACTGAAAACGAATTAAAAGATAAGAAAGGAAGGGAGTGTCGCTCTACGCTTGTTTTTGCAAGTGAATTCCACACAATTGCAGTTAAACACTCAATGTAAGATCAGAAAACGAATAAAAAAGATAAGAAACGAAGGGAGTGTCGTCCTTGCAGCTAAACTAAGTAATTAAAAAAAGTCGTTAGAATAATTATTATAACAATAATTTAGAACAGAATTTTTTATTTACACAAGATGAAAGAATATCAAAAAAATCAAGATTTGTTGATTTCGAGAGAATGAAAAACTCATCAAATTATAAAATATATTTGAAAACAAAAAATATTGTCGCAGTTGTATTTTTGCGTAGGTGATCAAAGTTTTAAATTACTAAGTCTTATTTGTGAAGCAAAATCACTAGCCTACAGTAACAACTGTGACAACTATACTAATTGATTTCATTTAGCATTTTACTTATTACTATGTTCAAGAAAAGAACTAATAACAAAATGAGATAAATGCGAATGTTTAAAATTGCTATTTTATAATATAAAGTGTAGAATTCTTAAGCGAATACTGAGAATATTTATTTAGTTACCTTGGAAGTTTGTAGTTTCTAGAACTGAGAAGTTGTAGAAAATGTAGGTCAAATAATCCAGATAAAGTTAAAATCAATTTACTTATCAACAGTGATATTTTTCATTCCGTCACCTCAATATCCACACAAATTGAAGTGTTATCCTTATGACCAAATTGGTCAAAGGTGTTTCACATTACGCACTGTATCTGAAATTCTGGGCAGGGACAGTGACCTAATGCAAAGAATATCTCTATTGCTACTACAATTTACTATAGTGTGCTGTGTTATTGTCGACATTCACACATATACGTTTGTTTTCATATGTAAATCTCTTGGAATATGTATATTTATTAGACGTTCAAACACCAATATATTATTAAAATTGGCCGTAAATTATTATGTAATTTCTTCATTAGAAAAAGAACTAGAATCGTAATATTCATGCCTGAATACTTACGTTACTTAACTATACACAATTTATTTTTATATTCCTATAAATTGCAGTTATTTTCTAGCTACCATAATTTACATTTGCATATATTGACAAATCTAATAGTTATTTCTTTAGACAGTATGTATCTATGTAATTATTTATAATTAGAAGTACATTATTTAAAACAATAAAGCTGGAAATAAACAAAGATTGGTAATGTAATCATAAAATTGTGGTTAAATTTGTCGAGTACAGATCTGTTCTAACCTTGTCCAGTTTCCTACCAAAGCGACATTTTATTTATTTTCACGATGTTGATTTTGAAAGTTGTCAACAGTGTTCAATCAAGCTGTCACTTGTCTTTTGACCGGCACACCTTTACAGTCTGTCTTGACTTACTCCAGACCCAAACTGGGCCCAATTCTGGTGCCTAACGAGCATTTTAGTTAGTGTCCTCCATGTGTGAAAAGTTTGTTGCGATTTTATCTTTATTGGTAGAATTACCTTGCCCGGTTTATTTTGTTTCTTGTGATGTTTTTTGTTTCTTTCAAGGCTTCTAGACAGATCAACAGTTAGTATTTATTAGATGAGTTTTAGTAAAGTGGAAAAGTAATGTTGTTGTAACAGAAAACATTTTGCAACAATTCATGTACGTCTCAATCATAAAACATCAATCTAATCTTGTATTTACTCAATGTATAGTCTTGAAAATAAAATGGAAAATGCAATTTTGTAAAAGAAATTAAATAATATTAATAACCGATAGAACACTAATAATGATTAGTTAATTAGCTCGTTTGACAGTCGAAAAATATATCATGTTAATATAATCATTCTACTACCGAGCAGAAAGTAGGCATTTCAAACTGTCGGTTGAATGCAGAAAATTGATGTTTTTTACTCGCCGAGTGGCAATAAGATTTTATTGTAAAGTAAGAGTGTATCCATGGATACATAAAAACAGTCAACATTAGGCGTATTCCATTTGCCATTTGTATCAGATCTAACTTACATTTACTGAATCAGATCAGATATTTATTTCGTTGGATTATTTCGCTGATTTTATTTCCAGTATTAGAATTACAGATTCTTATTTACTTTGAAGTAATTCATCCCAATAAATGCATCAGTTTGCTTCATTCAGTTCATTTAATCATTTGCCGAATTTATCTGAACTGATTTAAGTGAACCAAGTGGCAAATGGAATACAGCTAATTTCAAACGAATTTCTAAACAGAAAAACTGTCAAAAATGATTTTAAATTATTTTTCAAGTTTCTAAATGATTGTAGAAAAAATATTGTGTACACCACATGCAGAAAGTGTCCTCGCTACTCTTGCATAGCTGTTGCTCTCGGCTGTGAAATCAACGATCTTTATGCGCAAGCGGCAATAGATTACTTTCTGCACTAGGTATATAAATAACTATTTCCTATATTGCGTTTACAAAGTGAATTTTGCGCAAATATTTTTGTCAAATACGAGTAGAGTACTACAAAGTTCAACTTTGTGCAACTGTTTTTGACGATATATTTTTGTGAAGTTGTTAAATTGTCTAGTAAAATTTTAAATATAATTTTCATAATTTCAAAAACTACCCCTGTGGCTCCTCCACCACTAACATCTTTGGGGGCCGTGATTTGACGACTGGTAACCCCACTTCACGCGCAAAATATATCATTTACCGAGATCTGCTTCGGCAGAGTGCCACACCCAGTAATGGGTAGAAGGCGTGATGATATACTTATTTTTTTATTTATTTACTTTAAAATAATTACATCAAAACCCTTCTTTATTTATTTATTATATGTTTTTAATTTTATAACAAAGCAAGGTAATTATGAATTTTATTTAAATAATAAATTAATTTCAAATGTTTATTACATCTACTGCAGTTACCACCTTGAAATTTTATGATTATTTATTTAAATTTTCAAATAAAATTAAATGAATATGATACAGAAAAAATACATATTTTGAAAAAAAACTTTACAAACTGTACTCATATTACAATAAGTAACATTGGAATACTTGATTTTCAATATAATATTGTGCAATTTATGCCATGAATTTTATACGATATTTTTGTTGTTTGTTACTTTATTCCAGCATTAATAAATGTGGTGTATCTAGTTAATATTTTTCTCTATGCGTAATTAATTATTCGAGAAGAGAATGAGTGGAATTATTTGGAAAAGTGTAGCTTCGAAATGAAATAGTTTAGTAAGAATGTGGACGGTGACGATGAATCTATCAGAAAGATAAAAATCTGTGATTTCACAGCCTTCGCGATACATATAATAATAAAGTCGTAACTCTTGCACACTCCTAGTGCTACTGTGTACGGGACATATGAAAATCGTATTCCAGCCACCGCCGATCCAAGATAACGTAATGTAATAAATCCAGCGTCTTGATTCACGTTGAAAATTAAAATACCAGAACATTTTAACACCCACGTGCTGGCAAAAGATCATAATCTGGGCGTTCCTCCTAGAGTATAAATTATAGGAAACGTACTCACACCAGCGCACGGCACAGTCCGTGTGCCGTGATCTAATCAAACTATAAATCAATCGTTCTTGCTGGCTGGTTGCGTTACTTAACCTAACATTTAATAATAGTTTTGTTTCAAGGACCTGGGGAACATTCTTGATCGCGGTGGCGCTGCCTGGACTCCATGGCCACCTTGACGCGCGACTGTCCTTTGAAAGACGCACAAATCATCGGCTTTCTATTTTCAAACCACGACTCACTTAACGATCAAATCATACCTTTGACTTTGACAATGACTACAAAAATACTGAACAGTATAAAACTTTTTAAAACTAGGTACCTATTGAACTCGAAAATATATTGTACTTGTGTGTTACTAATAGTAACTTAATGGCAATTATAGTTCAGAGAACGTATAGCTTATAGTGAAGTCTGTATTATTCTGAAATTAGAACGCAGTTCGAAAGTTGAAATCAAAGAAGATTGAACCCACAAGATCTAAAACATGCATCAACTAATACTCAAAATATGAATAATAATTAAAAAATTGGAAATTTTGTTATTAATCAAATATTTACAGGCAGAAGCGGATTTAAAATATTTCGGACCCTAGGCAAAATGTTTATTTCGGGCCCTTTAGGACATAAAATTCTGCATCTAATCCAATAAACAAAAATAATTTTACATGCTTCGCAACAGCTCAAATTAGATCTGAAAATAACGAAATTATCGATAGCCATTAAATTAAAACAAAATTAACAAATGTTTGACGTTTTATGTGTCAAAATAAATGACATAATAAATAAAGAAATTATTTTGACAGATTAAACGTCAAACATTTGTTTAATTTTGTTTCAATTCCATGGCTATCAATAGTTTTGAGGCTAATTTCGCTATTTTCAGATATAATTTGTGCCGTTACGAAGCATGCAAAATTAATTTTGTTTATTTAATTAGATGCAGAATTTTATGTGCTAAAACTTTAATATGAAGCTGTCTTGCTTAAAAAAAATTAGGGAAGCAGGAAATTATTAAATTACACATGTTCGAGAGTCGCGGTCACCATCCTGTATATATATTTCTATTATTTAAACTAAAAGCTTGAATCCGGGCCCTAAAATTTTTGGGCCCTAGGCTATTACCTTTTTAGCCTAGGTCAAAGTCCGCCTGTGTTTACAGGTACCGGATGAAATAATTTTATTCTGTAAAGGTAGAAATTGTTTTTCATATTGTTTTTAATGAAATTTCACTGAATACTTCTATCATAATAAAATTGTTCTTCAATTTTCATTTAGTAGGAACCTAATTCTATTGCCAATCTACTTATATTAAAAATAAATTTGGGTTTAAAACCTTTCTAAGGAATATGAGAGTGTCAAAAACAACTTTAATAAAAAAAAATTATACATGGAAAGTTGCTTTGCCGCAAACTTCTAGCTATCACTAATTTATGTATAAATGTAAATAAATATATAAATAAATATATAAATAAATATATCATCACGCCTTTTACCCATTACTGGATGTGGCACTCTGCCGAAGCAGATCTCGGTAAGTAATATATTTATGCGCGTGAAGTGCGGTTACCAATCACGGCCCCCAAATATGTTAGTGGTGGAGGAGCCACAGGGGTAATTTTAAATTGGTGAAAATGTTTTGTCGGCTGTGGAAATCGAACCAGGGTTCTTAGGATCCACAGGCCGAGTCGGATACCACTGAGCCATTACCCCATATGTATAAATGTAAATATTATAAAATTAATACGGATTTAAGAAGTTAACAAATTCGAATATCTTTTTAAATATTGCTTCACTTTCATGTTATTCCGAAAACTTCATCAGAACTAATTAAAATAAATACAACAACAATATGAACTGCACATATAAAAAATAACAATAATTAAGATAACAAACTAGAATATGTATCCCACGTAAATATTGGCATAGACAGTTTTTGTATAAATGAAGAGTCCGGTAAAAAATCTTTGGACGAAATTTTATATCACAATACTGTCAGTATCGCTATAACTTAATTAATACTGATTATTTCATTTTGATAGCGTAATTTAATGAAATTAATAAAAATAATTCCTCATTCTCTCCTACTTTTTTATTGCTAATGACGTATTGTGCTTGCATTTTGTTTTAAATAATTTAATCTGGCACTGTCATCATGAACATTTCAAATATCGAGGACCGCGTAAATATTATCAGGATATATTAGGGGGGGCCGCAGTACTAATCAAATATCTATGTACTTCGTAGAAATGAACGCCGAATAGTTTCCATTGCCAGAAACTGTTAGACGAATTAAAATATTATTAAGAAAATTTATTAATTGGCCTTTTATTATTACATAGATTACTTAAACTCGAATAATATATAAAAATTAAAGATAACCTACTCGTAAGTGATATTAGAAAAATAAATAAATAAATATATCATGACGCCTTCTACCCATTACTGGGTGTGGCACTCTGCCGAAGCAGGTCTCGGTAAGTGATATATTTTGCGCGTGAAGTGCGGTTACCAGTCGTCAAATCACGGCCCCCAAAGATGTTAGTTGTGGAGGAGCCACAGGGATAGCTTTTAGAAAAATAATGCAAATTATTTGGATAACATTAAATTCGTAAAAGTAAAGATTTGATGGAGTATTTCTATTTCTTAAACTAGATATAGGAAAGCCTTCAACCGTATCATGCATCTATAATATGATTAGAATAGTTAGTTATTAATAGCAAGTGACGAGTTTTTGCTACAATGTTGTGATATTACCGTCCACACAATTTCAATTAATATCGTGTTTACACAGCAGAGTATAAAGTGAAGCTAATAAGCATGTAAAGAATAAATCACTGCATTAGCCACAGTTCATTGCGCGTATCGTTGTTTCCAATGATCGGGTCCGTTTGCAGGCGAGGTGTGAATTCGAAACCACGCAGAGTGGTTACTGCAAGTGGCTATTACCAGCGATCGAGACCAGTGAACCGGTTATGCTTTATTGGTATCTTACATCAACCAACACCGGTAGCGGCCAACGCCACCGCCTAATCTGATAGCTGCTATTCAAAGTGGAAGCTGGAACTGCCACTTACACCAATCGAGATTTCTGATGGATTTTTTGCACTGTGAAATCATTTTACGAGACCTTGCTATGGGAATGGAATCAAGATCGAAAATTTCAACATGAAAATTACGGGCAGTTGTGGCACTATGGTTGCGCTGTCTCAAATACAAATACAGCTGTGACTTGATTTATTAGAATTCTGCTTCAAACTGTACATGGTCATCCACAGAATTTTTTTCGAGATAGGTCGAAATAGTAAATTATATACATATTGATAATATTTTTTGTATTAAATTAAATTATTATTAAATACTTTATAAATACAATAAATAATAAATTGTCAAACATGAACGATAGAAACAGGTAGAACAAAACATAAAATAAACAAATTTTAGATAATTTATACTTACATATAAGAAAAACTAAAAAAAATTTTATTGTTGGCACAAATAAAATAAAACAAAATTCCATCCATTTAAATCAAACCAAAATTAAAAATTAGATAAAACACCAGGTATCAAAGAGGGGGGGAGGGTATCGACCCATTGGATTCCCCATGTAGATGTTTTGACTTAATATGAGGTTATTAAATAAATGAATAATTTGTGGAAAAACTCTTTAAAGTACATTTTATTTTAATTTATGTTCATGCTCTCCAAATTCTATGGAAATAATCTTTTTTTCTTAGAGAACTGTAATATGTATTACGATTATAAAAATATGAATAAAAATAAAAATATTAATATAAAGACAAGTTGTCGAATAAATAAAACAAAGACAAATTGTCAATTGCAATGTGGAACTAAGTCTTAATAAAATAATTAAAATGGAAAATAATATTTCCAACACTTGTCAAAGTTCCACAAAATTACATTTGAATCAACTTATTAGGTCATCGTCAAAGGATGGTCAGTTCAGCTTTAACCATAGACGTGTTTCGTCCTTACGGACTCATCAGTATGGTGCGATCAACTATCCAACTGGACCAACTAGGGGCTAGTGAATTGTGATACTTTTTTAAGCTGAACTGACGGATGTTAAACTATATTAGCCGGTAACATGACACGAGAGCTACGGAGCAACCCGTGGTGCCATCTACCGACAACAATCGCAAACTGCTGAATAGTATTGAATAAATAATATAAAGACAAGTTGTCAATGAATAAATAAAACAAAGACAAATTGTCAATTGCGATTACTTAATAAGTTGATTCAAATGTGCTGTAATTTTGTGGAACTTTGACAAGTGTTGGAAATATTATTTTACATTTTTCTTATTTTATTGAAAATATTAAATAAGCACATGGATAAGACAATAGAACTACAAAATAAATGAGAAATTATCCACTATCATAAAAAAAAGTTGATTATTTGCATAAAAAAATATAATTTGAAATTTAAGAAATCATTGAGATGGATATTATATTTTTCAGAGCTAAGAGTAGTAGTCGGATGTCACCAGATTGCTGACTGCAGATTACTGGTAGCTCGCGACAGTACTTGCGATAACTCAAGTGAAAATTATGGTTTAAAAAAAAATCAAAAATCAATATAATAATAATATACCGTGTGTCCCATAAATGTTGACATAGGCAGTTAACATGTAAAATCTGTTTTTTTCAAATTTTATATCACAATACTGCCAATATCCCAATATCTTATTTATTACAGATTATTTCATTCTGATAGCGTAATTTAATGGAATTTAAAAAAATTATTTCTACAGATATAAAGTGCTTCCAATTTGTTTTAAATACTTGAATTATTTTAATCTGTCACTATAATTGACTAAAATAAAATAAATTATTATGAAGTAGGAAATTAAATAATAATATTTATTAAGTACATCATCACGCCTTTAAACCATTACTGGGTAACAGATCTCGGTAAAAGATATATTTATGCGCGTGAAGCACAATCATCAAATCACGGCCCTTTAGGATGTTATTGGAGAGGAAGCCACAGGAGTAATTTTAATGTGGTGAAAATTATTTATCAGCCGTGGGAATCGAACCGAGCTTCTCAAATCCACAGGTCGACTCGATACCATTGAGCCACCTACCCCATAAAAAAATAATTTAGAAAATTATATATTTATAAAATATATTATAAGCCATTAAACATTTACATTTGAAAACGTCAATCTTGTTTCTTCCAAAAAGCTCCGGCGAGAAAATTTTGTCCCGGGCTTCGTACGTTGCAAAATAGGCACAGCAAGTAATTTAGAAACTATGTATTAATAAATTTTGAATGTCGCAGATATAATATACAATAGTAGAAATTTTATAGTTTATTGCCTAAAATAAATATTAAGTGTTCAAAAATACCTATAAAGTGAGAAATGTATACTCTATTCCCTGTATGAAAACGATTACGTCACATTCGGTATCCATGTGATTCAAGATTTTGTGCTTAAAACGTTTACATTGGTATTGGATTGACATTTTTAAAACATAACCTAAAATTTAAATGTCAGATTAAAATATTTATTACTTTATAAAATTTAATTAGTTTATAAAAGAAACCAAATAAAATTTATCTTAACCTACCTTATTGAAATATGTAATTTTTTAAAATAAAATAGAATATACATTTTTATATGCATTATTATTATATATATAAATAAATAATATATGAAAATACAAAATACAATGCACATTACCTCTTGTACTACAGTTAAATTAATTAAAGATGCTCCATTCTCTTTAACTCCAGCGCAAAATAATCATGAAGATGACAAACGCATTTCTGCATTTGATTACCCAAAATTTTTCAAGCCATTTCTTATTTCTCAGTCTGTATTTATGTATCAAAAATGTCACAAACTTAGAAATGACAGGCGAGAAAATAACAAAATCATGGCCATAGGTCTCTATTTTTATTTTATAAACAAATGTGAACAAAGTAAATATAAATTTTCGTATTTGTAAGAACTGTCATACGTTTTCATTCAAATAATAAATTTGATAGAACGTGAAAAAACATGAAACGTGTGTCTTTGCTTATTAAGACATACGTTATGTCATTCGCATAGGTACGAATAATATTATTAAAAAAAGATAGCTATATTTCATCGTATCTATGATAACCTCGTTCACATATGACGTCATCGTTTTGATACAGGGAATGGAGTATAGTAAGATTGCTATGTTTGTAGATATGCAATTTTTATATAATGCATAACGTGTTGAGATATTTGTTTAAATTTATATACTATCTATCCAGTTATTGTGAAATAATAGACAAGAAAATTATAGTATTTGCAGTGTGAATAATTGTGAATTGAAATAATTATTCTTGATCCTGGTTAACCAACTGTTTGTACACAATAACAATAACGACAATTGCGTAATAACACATGCGACAATTGACAATGCATATAAATAAATAAATGTGTGCACATTTGGTAGTGTGAAAAATAATATCACTTAAGCAATTAGGTTTTTATGAAATGGTAGGTAATTGTTTGAGTACTTTCTCATGTTGCAGCATTTAATTAATTTTATTAGCCGCATGCTTGTCGACGTATGTAGCGACAAATTAAAGTCGCCGCCTTTCAGCTATAAATTAAATATTTCAGGTAAAAACACATGTAAAAATCAATGTCACATGCTAGGAATTATCTGAAATGTCTCGTTAAATTAACAAACAAACAAACAAAATTACTACCGGAACAATTTCCAATTACCTTTAATTACCATAATCAATTGAACGTATTTCATAGAGTTTTATAACTTTATAATTAATCTCAACCTTTCAGTTTGTGTTTCCTCCTTCGCTTGACAAGTGTCGTAGCATTGCAGGGATTTTTTCGCGCGATGTTGGCACTAGACACTCAAAGCCTTTTTGTGTTCGTGATACTTGTCATTGTTTGAGTAATTGTAGGTTGCACAAATGTCCGAGAACCGAATGGAAAACACGCGTCGTTTTTACCGTCATTCATTAAAGTACTTTTAACATTGAAATGCGCAGCTGCACATAAAAGTGTGTTCTCTAATCGAACAAGTGCTGTATGTTAATTAGATAAATGGTTTCATGATTAACTTTCCTAATAGAATTATAATGTTCTACGCTTTGATGGTTTACCTTTTGTTATATTATATTGAGGTATCTGTTATTGTTTTGTTATTTACGGACACTTGAGAGTATTACGGCGATGACTTGTGACTCTCTAGTCCAGTCTACAAGGATTCGATTTGTTCCAGTCCCGAATGTGATATAAACTCTGTGGCTTCTAATAAAATATCTCATTGTTGTGCATTTTTATGACATACATATGTGTGGTATTTACATAACACCTTACCGGCAAAAGGATCGTGGCACGTGTTGATATACAAAGGAGAAGATTATCGGAAATCGGACAAAATAATCAAAACTCTATGATATATTGTTAACGTTTCGGTTAATGTATAACCATCCTCAGTACTAAAAGAAGGAAAACGTTTATTTAATTACAATTATAGTTAATTCACAAAATTTAAACAATAGAACCAGAAAAACAGAAAATATACCTTAACAAATATCAAAAATTTAAAATTTTTGAAATATTTAAAACAGCAATACTTTAATGGTAAAAAAAATAACAATTTTGTACATTTTAACAGGGACAACTGAGTAACTGAAAGTTGTTTCTCGATCAACAACATCGTTGTTTTTGCATTGTAAAATAATTTATCTGGAATATTATTAAAATGTATAAAATTGTTATTTTTTTTCACCATCAAAGTATTGCTGTTTTAAATATTTCAAAAATTTTTGATATTTTTTAAGGTATGTTTTTCTGGTTTTCTGGTTTCAATGTTTAAATTTTGTAAATTAACTATAATTGTAATTAAATAAACGTTTTTTTCCTTTTAGTTCTGAAGATGGTTATATATTAACCGAAACGTTAACAATATATCATTGAGTTTTGATTATTTTGTCTGATTTTCGACAATTTTCTCCTTATAACACCTTATGATAAAGAAAATGGTTTTATTGAAATCTGCAATTGTAAAGCTGCTACAATTAAAATTTTTATCATTTTCATTTTGTTTACAAGTTTTTAAAAATTACAATTCGAATTACTAAACTCTTTCATCAAATCAAACAATTTATGTAATCTTTTTGAAAATTTAATTTCTCTATACTTTTTAAATGTATATTATTTTAACGGTATTCTATTGTTTTTTTATTGTTAATATGTATATGAAGCCATTAATATAATAAATTATATTTTAAAATGTTATTATTACAGTCTATTTGATGCAGCCCGTTTTACACGCAGCAATTCTTATAGTTCAAAATTTGGCGTGAAATGTAATACACATTTACAGGCAATCGTAGCTCAGTGGATAAAAGTGAGGTAAAATTGTGTTTCTTAATTAGCTTATATAAAAAAATATGATTGTGTCTGAGTGGTTCGGATTCCACTATAAGCTGTAGGTCCCCTGTACTGTATTCGGGATTTACTTCCTGTTGTGCAGAGTAACAAATAAATAAATAAATAAATATAGAATTTACACCAGCAGTAAGATGTCGTTTATTAACATTGTTTTACTTTTTTACGCTGAGAAAAATGCGTTATAATTTTCGCTAATGTAAATGCACCTCGCATCTCGACCAATCAGATGCAAGGATATCATCGTCCTATCTTACTCAATTTTTTAAGGTAAAATTATTTTAATTTTTTGTTATTGAAAGCACTGAATATAAATATTATTGAATATTATACATTTAACTTGCCCTGTCAATAATATAGTTATTTTTATTTTATTGCTCAATGACAATATGCAGAAACTTCTCTCACGGCAAAGCGAATAGCTTGTAGTTAATTTAACCACTGAATTGTATTATTGAGATAATATTTTATTCTCTTTATTAGCAATAATTTGAAAAATAATTTCAAACTATTTTTACAGTATGTAGCAAACGCTCATGTAAATGTATTAACATATGACGTCATTGTTTAGTGACATTTTATTTATGATATGAATTATCTGATTCAAAAGTTACCCTATATCCGTTCACTTCACAGAATGTAGGGTAATTGAAATGTATTATAGAATGTAATATACGTCGTCAAATATAATTAATTAAAATTAATAAAAGGGTATAAATATATATTTTTTCTCATAATTTAGCAATAAAGTTTTTTTTGCGAATTTAAATTTGTATGATATGTATCCTTTGAGTATGAGGTTTGATTTACTTATATTCTATTCCAATCAGGAATGGACTAGATCAGAGGTGAGCAACCTTTTGTATCAATGGGCCAATCGAAATTTTGAAATTTGTTGGCGGGCCGCAGACAAAAGAACATATTAATAAATTATAAAACCTTATATATTTAATAAACATAACACAAAATACACATAATATATATAATAGAAAATTTGAAGAAAAACAAAACACTCCATAAAATGTAGTAATGTATAAATTTTAATGCGAAATATGACACTGTTTCTTCGCTACAAGTTGGTCAATATTGAGATGCTGAGTTATATAGATAAGAAATCCAAAATCGCACAGCCAATCTTTATCATCAAATTGAGGAAAGGGATATCCCTTCATATCTACAAACAATTGTATTTCACTTTTTAAGTTGTATACTCTTTTTAGCATTGCACTTCTACTAAGCCACCGTGCTTCAGTATTGAAAATCACGTCACCATATTCAGTTTCTAAATCCTTCAGAAATAATAATATTTTGCAACAATTTTGCAAATGCTTGGCGGGCCGCACAAATTTGTCCGGCGGGCCGCGGGTTGCTCATCCCTGGACTAGATGGTATTGCGTATTCGACTGGTTTTGCATGCTCAGGTTTGTCATCATAATTTGTTAAACGATGAAGTATAATAATTAATTTACAGAACAAATATCATATGTATTATACCTGAATTGAAATACTTGAATCATTGGAGACTAATGTTAAACATCAGTCACTACTGTACATGTGTACACAGCGTAATTTTCTTTTTTTTTCCTGTGTGAACTTTGTTTGGGCTTCTACCAACCAGAGGCCACAAATGATTGGCCCAGCTAATTTTATGATCCAATCTTAACAGGAATAGACTGATTGAAACGACAAATGAGTTCAAAAACAAACAAATCATCGGTGTTATTATTGCAATGAAAGTACTTATTATTGTAGTTAATATTATTTATTGTAATCAACATATTTTTTCAATTAATATTTTGTTGATATCAACATATTGTTGTAATCAACAAACAAATAATTCAAGATTTTAAGTGGTGCAAGTATTAACTGGTGGAACCCATGGACATTTTAATAATTATTTACTATCCCTCTGACATTTTAGAAATGCGTTTACATTACGGATTTTTATCAGAAGCAATGTTTTTGGACATGGATAAAAATCCACACAATTTGATCTGGTTCTTACGTATGTTATAAATATTTTCGTGGCGTATTTTGAACATGTATAAAACACGGGCTTTTTATATAATCCATGAATTTTGTTCATAATGTTAACACATTTTACGTAATATGGGATGGCTAGCTCAGTGGTATGAAGTCGGCCTGTGGATCCTGAGATCCCTGGTTCGATTCCCAAAGGCGACAAATTTTCATAATTTGAAAAAGCTATCCCTGTGGCTCCTCCACCACTAACATGTTTGGGGGCCGTGATTTGACGACTGGTAACCGCACTTCACGCGCAAAATATATCACTTACTGAGATCTGCTTCAGCAGAGTGGCACACCCAGTAATGAGTAGAAGGCGTGATGATATATTTATATATATATATATATATTTATTTATTTTTACGTAACATTGTAAGATCTGTAATTCAAATTCTCGTCTGCGAATAAACTATCGTATTAAATATATCGTTTCCTACCTACTTAAGAAACTATTAGCGTTAGAATTGAAATAATTAGATTTGCATAGAATTCCACCAAAAGTGTTACTGTACAAGCCTGAGAAATTCCCGTTGTTGCGAGTATTCTAGGCCTAAAAATGTCAAAAAGTCTCTCTCTCTGACATTGGCGTGATGTTATGCGTCTATTAATTACTAATAACTGCAATTTTTAGTTTTAAGCACCATAAAGTTTCATAACAGTCTGTGGCACCTCCCATTTCAGGCGAACGTTCTCATCGCAGCGAAAAATGCGCATACTTGCGTCTCAAACTGCTAATTATCTTTCCTCATATTTAATCAACGTGGCTGTGGCGGCGAGGTCCACATCCACACATCGACTAGACAGAGACAGCGATAGTTGCGCAACGCACACATGTCGCCCGAGACAGCACCGGCTACTGTTTAATGATGTGAATCATTAAAATTATTAATTACCTACATTACAACTAGGTCTTAATACGCACTGAGCGCACACTGCAACCTTTTCAAGCTAAAGTGCCGGGCGCACTGCCTCTGACACTCGAATCAATTACTTCTTGTTATAAAACGGACCTGCACTTGCTAATTGTTTAGTTGCAAAGGTTGCCACTTTGCTATGGCAATACTCCATTCATAAATGTACGCAGATATGTCACTGCAGTCATAGCTGCCTTTATATCTGACTTTCATTCAGCAAAAAACACTGATTTCTAATGAAACAGTTCTGAACAATTTTAATATAATCTGTGGTAACTATATAAATTTTATCTTATATCTAGAATTGAGAAATATGGCAATATGGTGGTGTGGGTAGCATTACGGAAATCAAATTCGGAGATCCCAAGTTCGAATCCCACTCAAGCTAAAATTCGTTTTTGAAAATATCCGTGAGAACAAATGATACTATAAGTAAACATCAAAATAATTTCACAAACAAAACAAGTAATGTAATTTTGAAAAATTAATAACTAGATAAATTTTTATTAAAAGTTTACGTGTAAAGCCAATTTTATTGAATTTCAGAAAAAAAAATAGGTATATTATTACATATAAATAATATAATATATAATGGGATGGGTAGCTCAGTGGTATGAAGTCGGCCTGTAGATCCTGAGGTCCCTGGTTCGATTCCCACAGGCGACAAATTTTCATAATTTGAAAAAGCTATCCCTGTGGCTCCTCCACCACTAACATGTTTGGGGGCCGTGATTTGACGACTGGTAACCGCACTTCACGCGCAAAATATATCACTTACCGAGATCTGCTTTATCAGAGTGCCACATCCAGTAATGGGTAGAAGGCGTGATGATATATTAATATTATTTATTAATAAATAATATTATTGAAATAATTGCCTGAGAAACCGGAGGTAAGATTCAGGAACTTTATATACCAAAAAGTAGCGTTTATAAATATGTGTACACAACATTGTAATTGAAATTATAAATATAAAATTAAAAATAAAGAAATTAGCTATTTGTTTTTTTTTCAATCTGTATACTGCAAAAAAAAATATGGAATCTACTTAAAGGGTTAAATCATAATGTGGATCCCATATCTATTCAGATATCTTTAGCGTTTAACATATTTATGCTCGGTTTCATGAAAGTCGGTTAATTCCTTAATCAATGATTAAATTTTAATTATCTGATTAAAATAGATATTTTGTTTCATGACAGTTAATTAGCTTAATCGGGGTGTTAAAGTTTCGATTAATTTAATCAGAGAAATTTGACTGGTTAAATTTTGATACTTCAATTAATTTTCATACTGAAATAAATATTTTTTTGCTTGGTATAACATAAATAGTAAAAACTTAATATTTTGAACTAGCAGGTATGTGATATATTTTTTAAAGCAAATATGTCAACATGGGGTAGCTCAGTGGTATCAAATCGGCCAGTTGATCCTGAGAACCATGGTTCGATTCCCACAGGCGACAAACAATTTTCACCATTTTAAAAGTATCCCCCACCACTAACATCTATGGAGGCAGTGATTTGACGGCTGGTAACCACACTTCACGCGCAAAATATATCACTTACTGAGATCTGCTTCGGCAGAGTGCCACACCCAGTAATGGGTAGAGGGCGTGATGATATATTTATTTATTTATTTTATTCAATATGTCATCAGGGACAGTACTGACAGCGATGACGATTTTATTGATATTATGGTAAATAATTTACTAAGGAGAAGAATATTTGGAGATTGTAATTATCTTTTCGATATTTATGATAATGACGATTTCAAATCTTTTCTCGCTTTTCTATTTATATTTTCGTAACATATTTTTAAATTGTCTGATTTTCTTTTTGAGAGAATAACCGCATTATATTCCTCCGTAATTTGTTCCTATGTTTCTTACTTGTATTTTGAGATAATTGCATCGGTCTTCTTATTTTCAATTACGTGTTTATATTTATTTATAATATTTAATTGTTTCTGTTTATCTTGCTCTGAAAAATTTGGTCCTCTTTCCTTTTTAGACATTTGTTTTTATTAAAATTTTTTAATAAAATGTAGCTGTCAAACACATGTACATATACACATGAAGTTGGTTATGGTATCAGGTATCTACAATAACAAAGAAAGTCCCCAAATCTTAATTTAACGACCCGATTACTAAATCAATCAAAGTTAACATACAGATTAAATTCATGAAATGAAAATTTATTTAATCATTGATTAAAACTAATTTATCAATTTATTAATCAGTGATTTAACTTGCTTTCATGAAACCGAGCATTATTCTTGCAAATTAGAAATGCTATTGTAAGGAGTTCGAGAAAATCGATAACCGATAGATAATGATTATAATGTTACGTAAAAAATAACTGTCACTAATTTTCTCCTAACTATAATTTCCACAAAATTTACAGCTTTTGAATCAACTTATTAGGTCATGATCAGCGACTCGTCAGTTCAGCTCTCAACCGTTTCGCTCTTTTGGATCATGATGACCTAATAAGTTGATTCAAAGGCTGTAAATTTTGTGAAACTTGGACAGTGTTAGGAAATAATTTTTGCCAATATTTTTCTTATTTTAAGAACCAGTTCCACTTCGCAATTGCATTTTGTCAATTTTTTTTATAATTTTCTAACAATGGAATAATTTGCATTACGCTGCCCTATATGGGATGGCTAGCACAGTGGTATGAAGTCGGCCTGTGGATCCTGAGGTCCCTGGTTCGATTCCCACAGGCGACAAATTTTCATAATTTGAAAAAAGCTATCCCTGTGGCTCCTCCATCACTAACATGTTTGGGGGCCGCGATTTGACGATTGGTAACCGCACTTCACGCGCAAAAAATATATCAATTACCGAGATCTGCTGTAGCAGAGTGCCACACCCAGTAATGGGTAGAAGGCGTGATGATATATTTATTTTATTTATTTACGCTGCCCTGAATATTTAGACTAAACGAAAGTATTAATTCTACTTTTAACTATTTCTCGAGAAAAATATTGTCTAATAAATTAGGAATAAGTGTAATTATTATTGTCTTCAATTTTCCCTCTTAGTTAAGTTCCCTAGTTAGTAGATTAGGCTGAATTTTCTTTTTGTAATGTGATTTTATAGAAGATAACTTTTATAATAAACATGAGGTAACAGGTTCAACCCGGGCTCGCAGTTATAAACTTAATGAAAACAAATAAATACCATTTTGATATTTAGTAGTATATCATTTAAATTTAAAACCAAACCAAATGTCATTTAATCGCCTACGCATGACTGCATAGTTCTGCATGAAATGCTTCGAACGACGACAGGTTCACGCAGCTAAGTGTGTCAGTCTCTTCTACACGGCCTCAAATCAAATTCCAATAAAACACGATCCATTCCTCACTTGAACGACGAGCGGTAGCCGCGCGGACGAGATAATCTCGCCTTCGAGATGTAAACACGCCGATCTGTAGCATTACTAACCTACCTAATGAATTATTTGTATATATTAAAAGTTCTTAATTTATTTATGTATGCAATGTTGACGTATGCTAATGCGCTGCCGTACTCCAGCGCCGGAGCGTGCTACGGCTTTCTTACGTGGAGCTGGAGAGGATTGAGCAGTGTTGCCAACGTTGAGATTTTTATTTTCCCTGTTTATCAAAAAATAATTATAGCTTTTTTGCTATCGTGATGATTTAATTTCGCATTTAATTTTTTATTTAATTTAACGACTGAAAACTATGAGTACATACCACGCGAAAATATAAAATAGAGCACCTGTTATATTAAAAAATAAACTCGTTAAGAATCCGTTTAACACTGTTAATATCAATGGAATAAAATTAAATTATAAGGAGCAAAATTAGAATTCATCAGGTCCCAGATACAAATTCTGGCGATATCCAAATGTTTCTCTTTATAATTTAATTTGATTAATTATTAAGTATTTACTTAGAAAATTTTAATTAAATTATCAGTGGAATAAATTTATCATAACACCTTTTACCAATTACTAGGTGTGATATTCCGTCATAGCAGACCTCGATAAGTGATATGTTATTATAAATTATATATATGCGCGTGAAGTGCAATTACTAGCTGTCAAATCACGGCCTCCAATTATGTTTGTAGAGAGGAAACCACTGCGGTAATTTCTAATTTGGTGAAAATCAATTTGTCGAATGTGGGAATCGAACTCGTGTTCTTAAATTCACGTGTTGCAATTGAGGCTAAATTGAACAAAATACGTTATTTCTAAAAAATGAGTAATCTATCAATGTATCTCAGCGATGAGTAACGGGTGCCTAGTTCGAAAAATTAATACAATTCATATTATTGTAGCAAATTTACAAAAGCTGTATTCCATTTGCCACTTGGTACACTTAAATCAGTTCAGATAAATTAGACAACATGACAAAATAACTGAACTGAGCAAATTGACGTACTTATTGAGGTGAATTATTTCAAAAGAAAATAGAATCAGTAATTCTAGTACTGAAAATAAAGTCAGCGAAGTAATTTAGCGAAATAAATAAGTGATCTGGATCAGTAAATGTAAGTTAGATCTGATCCAAATGCCAAATGGAATACGCCTAAAGTAAATAAAGAATGTGAATTATATTTGATCATAGTAACTTTGAAACATATACAAAATTAAATTTCATGTCACAAACTTGAAAAAGGTATACGAGATAAAAAAAATTGATAGATTTATCTATGTAATTACGAAAATTTACATGCTTGTTCATATTTAAGAATTATATGTCAACCTTCTAACAAAGTTTCTAATAAGTTTATAAGTTAAACAAACAAAAAATATCACATCGAAATATTAGTCCAACTTTTATCTAAAAATACGATTATCTGACTGATATGGATTCCACTATAAGCTGTAGGCTCTCTGTGTGTCTATCTGTCTGTACTAAAATTGGGGTTAAGTTCCTATTGTGCACAGTAGCAAATAAATAGATAAATATATTTATTAGGAACTTCGTTGGGACACAGAAATATTGGGCCTTAATGATGAAATTTTGATTTCCATACGTCTTGGTTTTTACGGATTGTCCAGATCGAGAAAAAAGATTTCGGGATATCTAATATCCCAGTTCATTAGCAGTACGTATGGGGTAATGGCACAGTGGTATCAAGTCGGCCTGTGGATCCAAAGAACCCTGGTTCTATCCCCACAGCCGACAAAACATTTTCACCAATTTAAAATTACCCCTGTGGCTCCTCCACCACTAACATCTTTGGGGGCCGTGATTTGACGACTGGTAGCCGCACTTCACGGGCATAAATATATCACTTAACGAGATCTGCTTCGGCAGAGTGCCATACTCAGTAATGGATAAAAGGCGTGATGGTATATTTATTTATTTTTTTATTAACAGTACGTAAACAAAATTCCAGGAAATTATGTCTTTTTGCTTGTTCTACAATTATTAATCATATCCATATGATACGCCGTTCTGATTAAGTCATATTTGCGAAAAAAGATACTGAAATAATTATTAAAAAATTAATAAATATGTTAAAGATAAAACATGCTCAGATTAATAATTATATCTGTAAGATACTTGTAGCTAGATACCACTTCAAGGAGTTATTTAAAATAATTAATTCTTTTTCTGAATTGCGTAGTGTAACAATTACTAAACTAAAATAAAATAAATAAATATATCATCACGCCTTCTACCCATTACTGGGTGTGGCACTCTGCTAAAGCAGATCTCGGTAAGTGATATATTTTTGCGCGTGAAGTGCGGTTACCAGTCGTCAAAGCACGGCCCCCAAAGATGTTAGTGGTGGAGGAGCCACAGGGGTGTAGCTTTTGAAATTATGAAAATTGTTTGTCGCCTGTGGGAATCGAACCAGGGTTCTCAGGATCCACAGGCCGACTTCGCACCACTGAGCTAGCCATGCCAACAACTTCTTGTAATGCTATCTATACCTAATTTATGTTTTTCAGTTTCATTTTCTGCAATAGCATTGACCTTTCAAATGCCCTGCAGTTTTTCTGAACCCTTTCAAGTAAATCTGTTTATAAATGATCAAATAGCAATCTTTCACAGGACACTCAAGTTAAAAATTACTCTGATAAATAATATAATAAACATGTTTGTTTTATAATGAGAGACAAGTAAGATACAGTGAAATACCAGGTTAATATCAAACCAATTAAAGCTGATAACACATAAATCAGCAATCCTGTAGCTGGTGCATTAGCATTGTTCAGTTGGCAACATTGTCACGATCACGCGCAGCGAATCACGATCACATCTGCCTCCCTCTCCACAATCTATAAGTCACTCTCTCTCTCTCTCTCTCTCGTGGGTCAAGTTCAGAGATTTTACATATTCCTCAATGAAGAAGTGATACTCTCCGATTTTATTTATCGAAGCAGTTTTACTGGTCCACATTAAAATGTAAAATTACTAAAAACTTTTTTTACGATACTACGATTGCGCTCGCTAACAGAATATTATTATCATATATTAGGAATTGTGAATTTAGCGGATGGAAGGAACTGTTGCGCTCCGACCGGAAGATCCAGTGCCGCCAAGACCAGAACTTGAATTTTATTACGGGTTGTCGTAAAAGATTTTATTTTTGTTTTGGAATATTCTTCATAACAAGAAGAGACAGTAAAGAAGATGTAAGATTGTGTGAGGCAAGGAAACAATTTTATAAATAATATAAAAGTTATTACGACACCTTTTTTCTACTAAGAAATTCCAGATTTTGAAAAAACATGTTATGAACAATATTCAAACTAATTTTATGTAAGTGAATCAAAAGCGCCTAGTGATAAATACGACGCATACGAGCCCAGTCCCGCATTAATTGGCCCGAATCTAATTTTTTCGTTAAAAATTTAAATAATACTAAAAACCCAGGTAACTTACATTTACAAAATAGTACAATTAATTTTCAACATTTTTAACTAAATTTAACATTAATTATACCTTAAACACAAAATGTATAGGAGTATAACTCTCATTTTTTTTTCTTCACATAAACTAAATCAACATACAAATGAGCTATCATGATTATTATCTTGTGGGCAGTTTGGCGGATGAAATTGAAGTTAATTATTATTTAAAATATTATTATACAGTTTTTAAATAAAATAATTTTTTTTAAATTAAAACAGAAATGTTTACTTCCTCTTTCAATAGCTGTCATTTCTAGATGTATCTATCGATTGACTTACAATTTTATCTGTGTATTAACAACATACTAGTACATGTCTCATTAAAATTTCATTTCATTTTCTTGTATACTACACGAGAAATAAAACAGTAAAATATAACATCAAACGAAAAATTAAAATTGGGCCAACTGAAGTGGGACCTGGCTCGTATTTACTAATTTTTAGGCATAACAACAATAGCTGACAATTCTTGCAGATCTCATATTATTTAGTAAAGGAAGTATTAGTTTAGGGTACATATAAAACTGGAATAGTGGAATAGAATCCGAACCTCGCGAGCAATTTCCATCATTTTACTGTAACTCTTTTTATTAAAAAAATTATTCGATATTATTTAATGTTCGATAAATCTTAAAATTAAAACATTACAATTTTTAAGAATTCAAATATGTACCGGGCGGTGAATTGATTTATGCAATATAGAAAATAATGTAATTTTTTTTCATATAACGATATATCGATTTATATTGATTTTAGGGCAAAATAATAAATCTAGTACACAATTGAATTCTGCGTTTAAGTCTCTAATTATTTTTTATTTTACACATTTTTGACAGGTAAAATCAAGTTTAAAAGTGATCATTTTTAGTGATAGCCATGATATTTAATAGTTATTTTTATAACAAGTGCCGAAAAAGGCTTGTTACGTGCAAGTGCAGAATTTAACAAGCCTCGTGCGGAAATCTGCACGAGCACGTAACCTTTTTCGGCACGTGTTATAAATAACATTTTTCCTACAACTGTGCGATTTAGAAAATCACTAAAATATTGTTAAAATTTATAAAATCTTAATGATATTACACGAAAACGATGTTTTACGGCGTTGCTATGATTTGTTTGTTTGTTGATTGCTTGCACATTGTTCTACGTTATTTAAAAATATTTCATTAATTTCAAGACAATTTCTTCAAAATCGTCTAGATTGGAATACTACAATGAGTGATTCTTCTTTATCATAAACACCTCCAAAGATAATTGAGGCCCCAGATCATGCAATGTTGGATCTATTTTCAACAATGACAATCAACCTGCTGCTGGTACTTCTAAAGCCTCCGAAATTGTTTTCAATAATATTACTGTTAATAATATAAACAGGTACGGAAGCAATCAACGTTTCTTTAGACAGTACAAAAGTTTCCACTTCACATTATGTCAATATAAGAAACTGTAACAACTGTGTTAATAATATACACAAACAATAAATATTATGTATTTCACTTACTCTTCAAATAAAACCATTTGTCGATATATTTTACTTTGTTCGGTTCTTTTTATTAATTGTGTACAGATTAGATATACTGCAATTTAAGGTTATGTTTATAAACGTCAAAATATACTATTGCATATTTACTAACGCTGGCTCACCGTTTCTTCTTCTTCCATAAGCGTCTGTGTCCAAAATATGAATTCCGGGCGTAATGAATTACTTTCCTCACTAGTGTTTCTTTGCTTACAGAAACGCACTTGGTCTGCATTTGTCTCCTTTCCACCCGTAACCAAGGCAATACTAGTTACATAATAACAAAGAAATCGCACAGTTGTAGGAAAACAAAATTATAAACAAATTCAAAACAATTTTCAATAGTTTGACAGTTCGCTCAAACCTAATTATTATCATTGTTACATAGTTTTTAGAAGAATTCCTTAATCAAAAACACTGTGTAATAATGGGAATAATAATGCTTGCGTGAACTGTCAAACTATTGAAAATTGTTTTGCATTTGTGTGTAATTTTGTTTCAATTACATGGGTATCAATGCAAATAAGCACTATTATAAAATTTTTAATTTGATTTTCCATGTAACAAAATGTGTAAAATAAAATATGATTAGTAAAAATTCACATTGTATTTCCTGAATTGCATAAATCAATTCACCAGCCTTTATATAAAAACAACAGTTACGAGAAAAATAATTCAAATAAAAGTGGTAAACATTTTAGTGACACATAAAAAATAAATGATGCTAAATAGTCAAAATAATTAGAAAATACTCTACTATTACATAGATTCATAACCAAGCAAATGAGTTTCAAATTTATAAATATAAATTATGTATTTGCATCGAGTTCAGTCACAATATAATAAGTGAATTCTCCAATTTCTTGTTTCGTTGTTTCCTGGATTAGGTATTGTAGATTGTGTATCTTGTGCATAGCAACGACGGAATCTGTGCGGTTGTGATTCCTCCTGCCCACGTAAACAATGGAACGGTCCAGGGCCACCTCCGACGCTGCCGCCGCCGCCGATGTCAGCCCGAGGAAAACGGGTTACCGGTGTGACCTTAATGCACGCGCTGTCGTGAGTCGTGACCTTACTAACGCTGTAGGCATACTACGAACGATACGCTCAGTTTTCTTTTATTATTTACTCATATTCTTAATTCACATTATCCAAATCATTATATATTACAAATTGCATCAATATGTATTATTTTCAAATTATATTAATACGTTAACTCATGTGTAAAAATTGTGTACAGTAACATTTAGTTTGACAGAATAAACGGCGAAGATAACTGTTTCCATGTGAATAAATCTATATTTACCTTCATTACCTTGGAAATAGTAAATAAAAATGTTATAATTTTAATAAAATATTTCAATAAATATAACTCGAGGTTAAGATTTTGTCAGGCCAAATTTTTATTTGCTTCACACAAACTTGGTTGCTTTGAGGTAAAACTACTCGAGCAATTTTGACATTAGACAAAATTTATCCACCTTCAGTGTCACGTTTTTTTCGCAAGAAATAGTATAAAACCTTATTTTCTCTATTCATTTTTATTTAGCATAATATTTTTGCTTAGCAACAATCACAAAAGCAAACTTTATGATGTCTATGATTATTTAATGTCTGTTTGCTCGAGTGATTTTACTAGAAGCAAAAAAATTAGTGTTTGAAAATAAAAAATTTTGTAGAGAAAGTGCTATTTGGAAGATAATTTCCTGAGGCATAATAATTTGTGCATAAAACAAATAAAATAAAATAATTTTCTATAAAATTGACAGCATATAAAATCATTTAATTAACTTCATAATGTTACATCAATATTACAATTCTAAAAATCGTGTCGTAATGAATTCTATTACGATACAAATGTTCTAATAAATTTTTCCTACATCTGTCCGATTTCTTTGTTATTATGTAACTATTATTGCCTTGGTTAGGTATGGAAAGTAGACAAATGAAGTCCAAGTGCGTTTCTGTAAACACAGAAACACTAGTGCCGGAAATAATTTATACTTTACGTAATTGTCAAAAGAAAATATAAGTGAAAGCGATTTAAATTTCACGCCAAGCACGGAAGTTAATATTTTAGGCACATACGCTTATGAATGAAGAAGAAATATGCAGTAATGTATTTTGACGTTTATAAACATAACCTTAAACTGTAGTATATCTTACCTGTACACATCACATTGAGCAGACAAGAACTCAAGTATATAATTATTAAATTTGATAATTAATAAAAATAACCGAACAATGTTAAATATATCGATAAATGGTTTTATTTAAAGAGTAAGTGAAATACAGAATATTGATTGTTTGTGTATATTAATAACACGATGTTACAGTTGCTTATATTGACATAATTTGAAGTGGAAACTTTTGTACTGTCTAAGAAACATTGATTTCTTCCGTACCTGTACTCTAATTGGGATTTACTTCTTGTTGTGCAGAGTAACAAAATAAATAAATAAATTAGTAGCAGTAATATTATTGACAACAATTTTGGAGATTTTAGAAGTACCAGCAGCAGGTTGATTGTCATTGTCAAGAATAAATCCAACATGTATATGATAAAGAAGAATCATTCGGTTTAGTATTCCAATCTAGACGAGTTTGAAGAAATTATCTTGAAATTAGTGAAATATTTTAAAATAACGTAGAAAAATGTGCAAGCAATCAACAAACAAGCAACGCCATAAAACATCGTTCTCGTGTAATATCATTAAAATTTTATAAATTTTAACAATATTTTAGGGATTTTCTAAATCGCACAGTTACAGGAAAAATATTGTTTATAACACGTGCCGAAAAAGGATAAGTGCTCGTGCAAGCCTTTTTCGGCACTTATAAAAATAACTATTTTCTACGGTTGTATTGAAAAGTCAACATGTCAATATTCCAAATGAGTTTGGAAAGTATTTCTTTGCAACACACAGTGCGGCAAGATATCGTTTATGATATTGTCTCCAAGACAACAATTGTTGAAGAATCTTTCTTTTCTAATTATTGTGAATCATAATAGCAAATGATAGATGCGAAATATAGATTCAAATATCTATTTTAAGAAATAAAAGTTCATGACTGTAGAAAAAATAGTACGTAACATACGTGAGACAATGGCCATTATTATTGGTTGAATTTTCAAATGATTTGCATTATATTTGATTGAAAACAGATCAAGACAAATTGTATCAAATTCTTTCGTCAGTTGTTTCCAACCAACTTCGTTCTTGTAAATAAAAATTTATCTTAAACTAAAACTTTCGTGGTTATTACCCTCGCACATTTGGCAGAGTAATTTTGTCTATCAAACGTTTTAAACTTATTTTAGATAAAGCTCTTCAAATATAAATGATGAACTAAATTTTCTACCACTTTTATTTGAAGTAGTTTTTTTAAATTGTTAATAAGCAGCGGAAGATATTTACGATATCAAATGGTTATTAAGAGACGTGTGTTCCAATTTTTATTGTTTAACTTTCGATATTTTTATGTGTTGGGAAGTAAGTAAGTAGTGAATTCCCGTTCCAATTATATTAAACACCGGCCACACCGGATTCATTTTCATTTCGTTATAACCTCATTTACATAACCAACAACTTGTATTCGAAAAACAATTTTCCTTGTCAGAAATTAGACCATCGATTACCTTAATATATTTCTTAATTTAACCGTAACCATTAATAAACCTTCAAGCGAACACATTACATCCAGGAAATGCCTAAAATGTAAACATAAAAACGTCCGCTGCCTATTATTTTCGATATTAAGCGTAGAGAAGCCGTCATTACGAAGCTTTCAATTACGCGGTCGCAGTGCAGACCTGAAAAAACGATTACCGCAGAAGGGGACTTGTTTACATATGCACTTACTTCGCAAGGTCAGGCGAACATAAGAAAACAATGCGCGATAATCAGATACTGATCGCGAGTTATTAATGTTCTTGTGTCTGCGAATCCTGCTAACTGCTTATGGTTCAACCATTATAGGTACGTTGAGAGAACGGAGCTGATAGATTTGTCTATGTCTGTCAGCAACTTGGATGGAATTTTACGAGGAATAACTTACAATATGTTCACCGTGTAGGAACTATACTGAGAAATGGAAAACCGCGGATGTGATTAATGGATATTTAAGTATTTTAATTGTTGTTTAACCTGGAATTTTGTATTTTCTTTTTCATACTGACACCTACACATTTGTCATGATTCAATTTATTTTTAGATGTTTGTATAAAAAAAGCATATATAGTAAGACACAACAAATACGACCACATTCGTGTATTAAATGTTTGATACGAGGCCGCATTTTTATGTTATCTACTTAGCCATGAAATAAAATAGCAATGGTGTCAAACAAATTATTTATTTATTTATTTATTTATTTATTTATTTATATTTGGGAAGCCAACAGAAAAACCCAATAATAGGCTTCCACAACATAAGAATTTTACAACATATAATAATAAAGACGATAATTCATTTACAATAATGATAAACAAGAGAATTATAAGTTTGAATTAGAATCAGAGCGGTTTAAAGCTGTTTTAAATTGTGATACAGTTAAAGAGAAGAGATCTAACTGCTGATAGTTCCTATTGTATGTTTCCATAATCCTGTTAACTGTCAAGTTTTTGTAATTATTAGTATTGCATTTTGCAACATTAAACAGATTTTTATTCCTTGTATTTGTTTGTGGAACATGGAAATTAAAGTTGTTTAAAATATTAAGACCGTCTATATGACTGTTTACAATTTTAAATAATAGGAGCATGTCAGCTGTTAGTCTTCTCTGTTCAAGAGACTGCAAATTTAATTCTTTTAATATGGTTTTGTAATCTTCATTCGTAGTGAAGAATTTATATTTTAACATATTTACAAATTTTTTTTGCACAGATTCCAGAAGAGTGGTATTTTTAGTGTAAGTAGGATTCCATATCTGAGAAGCATATTCAACAATAGGACGTACTAAAGATTTGTACAATAATAAAAATGGTTCAATTGTAGTGAAATTTTTACATGATCTGAAGACAAATCCTAATATTTTATATGCTCTATTAACAGTAGAATCAATATGTTCATTCAATAATAATTTACAATCGAAAAGAATACCAAGATCTCTAATGGTGGTTTTACGCTGTACAGTATTATTTTGCAACATATAATTAAAATGAGTAACATTTTTATTTCTAGTATAACTTACAATGTAACATTTAGAAATATTAAGAGCTAAATCGTTCTCAGTACAGTATAGTTCCAATTTATTAAGTTCTTTCTGTAACAAATCACAATCATTAAAGGACTCTATACATTTATAAATCTTTAAGTCATCTGCATACAGTAGAAATTCGCAGTCATGAAAGTGATTCGATATAGTGTTAATATATATATTGAAAAGTAATGGCCCTAAATGTGACCCTTGAGGTACACCAGAAGTGACGTTTATAATTCGAGATTTAAAGCCATTAACATACACTAACTGAGAACGATTTTTTATGTATGAATCAATCCACCGCAAAAGACAACCATGAACACCGTAGGATTCCAGCTTTTTTATAAGTAGGACGTGATTAACCCTATCAAAAGCTTTGCTGAAATCAGTGTACACAACGTCAACTTGTTTTTTGTTGTCTAAACACTTTCCTACGTACTCACTAAACGGAATGAGATTGTTTAGAATAGATTTTTTACTACAAAATCCTGTTTGTTTAGGAGTTATTATTGTATTAAAATCCGGTTTAATTTTATTTACGACTAGGTGTTCCAAAATTTTACCAAAAACAGACAATATGGAGATAGGCCTGTAATTGGCTATATTTCTTTTATCGCCGGATTTATAAATAGGCGTGATATGGGATAATTTCCAAATTTCGGGAAATATACCCGTCTGAAGCGATTTGTTAAATAATAAAAATAATGGATAGGACAGATAATACGCACATGTTCTTATAAAAATAGGGATTATAAAATATCTGTGATATTTGCAAGTACATGCGCGAAGTTGTGCTTAACTTGTACGATTTATAAAGATTTTTGAAGGTTTATTTGTTCATAAAATAAAGTCACGATTATTTTCGGGTTCATAAAGCAAATGAAGTTCAGCAACTAATCAATGACTAGCGCCATCAGACTTCTTATTATTTAAAATGTTAAAAATGGTCTCAAGACAAAACGATTTGGTTCTATGAGGCACCCAAAAAACTGTTGATCAATTTTTGCACAGTTGGCTAATGGTTTTTTTTTCTGAAGGTATAGGATAATTAGAAAAGAAATTTACATCCAAAAATAACTATTTTCTACAACTGTCAAAAAACATGATATTTTTACATCGCTATGGATACGCGAAATTTGTGTTTTTTTTTCATTGATACGTCAAATTTCAAAACTGTTGATCCTTTTCAAAAGTTTTGATGTCTCCGCGGAACAAATATTTTCACAATCAATATGGTACCTATATCTTCAATATCACAGTCTGCAATAAAATATCAAATATTTATCTATCTAATTATATCGATAAAATTTAATAGCACATTAATTTGAGACTGACAAATTAATCTAATTATTGCATTTTTAACAGTTGTAGGAAAAAAACATTCATTTCGCACACTGAATACAAAAATAACTATTTTCTTATAATACATATTTTTTTCATGGCTAAGTAGATAATATACAAATACGAAATACTCGTATATACGAGTATCTAAACTTATTAGCTCTATAATTATAACTATGTGAAAATTAAAATATGTTTGATTTCATCAAAAATTGTGATTGTAGCAAATTTAAAATAGATTTAACAGATTTTTGCCCGTTTCATACCAAAAGTATTCTATCGCAATTTTTTATCGTACTATAAGTTAAATGCAGTGACAAGTTTCACACGCGGCCGTGTGGTAAAATTATCGTACGATAAAGTACCACTCGTAAGCTATCCGAACGATATTTTTATCGTACGATAGAAAATCGTCGTATAAAATATCGCTCGTATAAAATGGCCCCAAATGACAAATAATTTATCTCTCATGTGAAAATATATCGCATAGAAGCTTAAGTTACATGAAATCTATTAACAATTATTGAATAATTATTTATGACTACAGACGCAAAAAGGCAGTTTTTCGTACAAACGCAGTTAATTTCCGGAAGAAGCGAAGTCGAGTTCGGCAACCGCATGAATACGAAAAGCTATTTCTCCAGCATGTGATATACTATTTTTTTATCTGAATGTCAACAAAAGTATCTTTTCAAGAAATTTTTTATTCAAACATTATTTTAACGGCTTAAAAGTATTTGTCGTCCAATGTCGAAAAGTATTTTAAGGACGGCAAAATAACTACCAGAACAAAAAAACGTTACTTTTTGAAACAATCGAATAAAAACTATTATTTTGTTCATTTTTACCAAGTATTATAATAAAAATATTTAGAATCCAAAAATATTATTATTAATAAAATCAGGCTTCAGAAATCCAATATAATTTTTTTATATTTATATCCGTACTCTTATGAGCGAGATTTGAATGGCGATCTTTTGTTTGATAGATGCAAGTATAACCACTAGGCAACGATCGTCTGTTACCAAAAAATAAATATAGCCAGTTATACTAATAAAACACAAATTTTAAGATAATGAACATCGTCGAATTTTTTACTACAATCTAAAAAGGTATTCCATACTTACGTTTATCTTCCTATTTGAATTATATTGGTATATTCAATATTCAAAACCACGTAATATACATTTCGGATCAAACTTTAAAATGATGATATATTATATCATTTATTATATTATATAATAAATCAATGTTATTTCGATTTTAATTTTATGGGATGTTTTTATTGATATTGAATGTAAAAAAGATTAAGAGTTGTTTGGTAATTCAGAATTAATTCGAGCGCAGTGCAAACAAACTAACAACAATCAATAAATGTCAAACAATTCACAGTTAATCAGTGCAACAAGTATGTATTTCTATGAAGCAGTTTTGTCCTTTTACAAAGTAGTAGAATTCCTTATACATTCGTGAATCACATCACACAAACGGCGAGTGCACAACTCATGTAAAGTAAGCAACGTATACACTGCCTGGCATTTCCTTTCGACTTCTGTACAAATATGTGGCTTTCATAATACTGCTCAATGTTTTCTTCTGCTGAATACACAGTTTTTTGACATGTTTGCCGGCCACTGTCCGACTGGCTCTTCAAATATTTGTCCTCTTCTTGACGGGCTGCTATACGCAGCGCTATGTTGTACGCTACACCTATGTTGTTCTTGTTTTTTGTTAGACGTTCTTTAAGCAACTTTGAAGCGTTAGGAACTCAAACGTAGCCTGACGAGGCAATCTGCACTTACACATCAGTGTTTTCTCAGTCTTAAGACTTAAGACATTTCTACTCAGCCACTAGTTTTATATAACCACTTTTCGATTAATTACGTTAATCATTAATTTATAGATATTTTTAATTACCTTCACTTATTTTTAGTAAGAAAGTTTGTGCGTATAGACAATTTTAACTGTTACAGGGTTACCACCGAGCCATGTACCTAATAAATTCGGTTATCAACTATTTATTTTATTTTATTTTAAGTGTACACTACCCAACAGGCATAGCCCAATGAAAGGGTAGGAATAAACATGAAATAAATACATACATACATACATACATATCTTCACGCTATATCCCAACAAATGGGGTAGCACGAACCCTAAAATCACTAATAAAACATTCACTCATCACACCCATCAAACAACCAGTCATCGTCAAACATTTTCATCCAACCATACCACCCTCACTTCAACCACTCGAAATTATTATCACACAACAAACCTTCAATCACATCATTCCTTTTCACTTACCATTCATTTTCTTTCTTCAACGTACATAACGTATGCATAAAAAATCTCAAATTACTCACGTTTACTCCTAACAACGAATCTACAAGATTAGAAAAGATGAAAGCGATAGTCTGCACTTATATATGAAAGAAAAGACCACACAATGCAGTAACTGAAAATGAAACAAAAAGATAAGAAAGGGAGGGAGCGTCGCCCTGCGCTTGTTTTTGAAAGTTAATTTCACACAATTGCAGTTAAACACTACGTAATAACTGAAAACGAATTAAAAGATAAAAAAGGAAGGGAGTTATCATAGATACGATGAAATATAGCTATCTTTTTTTAATAATAAATACAAATATCTATAAATTTGATTAACAAAAATAATACAAAATAGTAGTAAGAATAATAATTATTGGTTGAATATACTAAAATTACAGTTATTGAAGGCGAAATTCGTTGAACGAATTAAAGAATATGTCAAATCTGTCAGAATATTTATTATTTAGGTGAAACATACGTATTATTGGAGATTGTAAAGAAATATTTGTTCTTGCAGCTGGCATATAGAAAGTATTTTGAGATCTGGATTGAATTGCTGGGGCAAGAAAATCAAGGATACTTGGGCAATACGGATCATCTATATTACTGTGAATAAGTTTAAAAAGATACATGAGTGTATTGAAATTTCTCCTATGTAAAAGAGACCTAAAATCAAATATAGTTAGCAAAATTTCGTAGGAAACACTAAAATCAGGATAAGACCCCATAATTTTGAAATAGATATATTTTAAGAATTTTTTTTTGTATAGACTCAATCAGCTTTACGTAAATATCATAGATTGGACTCCAAATGATTGAGCAATACTCTAGCTTAGACCTAATAAAACAATAGTACAATGAAAATATTGCCTGTATATTGTGAAAGTTGCGGGTGTTACGGATAATAAATCCAAGCATTTTATAAGTGGAATTTGTGATTAATTGAATACAAATATTAATTTAGAATCAAATAAGACGCCAAGATCACGCATTGTATCGCACCTTGCCAAAGTCTGCTGATTAATACTGTAATTAAATATGGTATGTGTTTTTTTTACGTGTAAATGTTAAGACTTTGCATTTATTAATATTAAGATTTTCATAATTTGAAAAAGCTATCCCTGTGGCTCCTCCACCACTAACATGTTTGGGGGCCGTGATTTGACGACTGGTAACCGCACTTCACGCGCAAAATATATCACTTACCGAGATCTGCTTCAGCAGAGTGCCACACCCAGAAATGGGTAGAAGGCGTGATGATATATTTATTTATTTATTTAAGATAGAGTTTATTTAGATCACACCACTCGTTTAATTTATTAAGATCGTTCTGTAATTCTAAGCAGTCAGTGTAATTTAAAATAGTACTATCAAAATATGTTATAAATTCTTCTTTATGTAACTGCTAAAAAAAGTTGCCATTGGCAACGTCCGCTAATACAGCTAAAATAACAAATATTTATTAGAAATAAATAAGCAAAATTACTGGTTCCTTGACTACAGAACGATACCTTACGTTATTTATAGTTTCGAAACGATTTTTAAATTAAAATATGTAAAAAGTTTAGTAATTTTTAATGTGCATATGACAGTTGCATAATAGTTATATATACAATTAGTGTTAAAAGAGTTACTTTATTACACAAGTGGAAACCTAGCAAACCTATGAGTGCAATACAAGACGTTTGTAACACGAGTTTCATACACAAATTTTTCTATAATCAAAATTTAACTAATTTTACTAATTGTACTAATTACATGGCTAGCTCAGTGGTATGAAGTCGGCCTGTGGATCCTGAGGTCCCTGGTTCGATTCCCAGAGGCGACAAATTTTCATAATTTGAAAAAGCTATCTCTGTGGCTCCTCCACCACTAACATGTTTGGGGGCCGTGATTTGACGACTGGTAACCGCACTTCACGCGCAAAATATATCACTTACCGAGATCTGCTTCAGCAGAGTGCCACACCCAGTAATGGGTAGAAGGCGTGATGATATATTTATTTTTATTTATTTACATTTCAAACGTTAAAAACATATTTTGCAGGTTACGTAGTTAAGTTTGTTTCATAGCAACTATTTTAGCGCACGGTTGCTATTAACAGTCACTTTTTGCACTGAAAATGAGTAATAATGACTCACTTTTTGCGCGATCGTAGAAAAAATATGAACAACCTTTTTTAAAATTGTTTCATCTTAACAAAAAAGCAGCATGATATTTACTGAAGTAATAGAACAACATATATTGCCGCCTGTTAAAGCATGGGCAGTTCCTAATGTTTTAAAGATTCTTGTTTGCCTCCACTTTTTCGGACACGGGAGTTATCAACTAGATACGGGAGGGGTCTATAATTTTGGCATGAGCCAACCAGTTGTTAGTCGTTGTATAAGTTTGATTACCAATATAATAAATAATGATTTTTTAGTTTCAATATGGCTATTTTCTACAAATGCCACTTTTTTCAATTTTATTGTAAGAATCTGCATGTTTTTCAAAAGTAAAAATATCTCTATTATCTTCTAGATAATTAATAATTAATTAAAATTGTATTTTTGAAGTTCTTTGACGTTTTGCCATATTTATTTGCGTGGTTATCAATTTAAAAATATTTGTCGCTGACACTATCATAATTCACTAGTCAATTTATTTATTTTGTTACTCTGCACAACAGGAATTAAATCCCAATTACAGTACAGGGGGCCTACAGCTTATAGTGGAATCCGAACCACTCAGACACAATCGTATTTGACAGATATCACAAAATGTTGTGAGTAGTCAGTGTTCTAAACATAATGAAATACAATATGATACAAATATTTGATTAAATTATATTATTATAAGCCACAGATTCCTTTGCGATTTAATAACAAAGTACCTATCACTTAATTTACATTTTCGTGTAAGTTTTTGATAATATATTAATAAAGCTGTCAACGCATCGCTAATTATTAAGCTATTGGCAACACTGGTTACTTCCTGTGTAATAGATTTAAACGGAGCCGTTATTCATTATTATATAACGGATCCGTTAAAATACTTTGTTCAGCATACAAATTTTTTACAAATCCGTTAAAAAATAATAATTTAACGGAGTCCGTTTAATGATTTATTAGTAACGGCGTATGTTCAGAATACACCTGTATGTCGTCTGGTTTGACTATAACCTCAGCTGACAAGTTCATTCTTTGATAAGCCAAATAGTCATTTCATGACGCAGATATACAATTAACTTAAAAAATAAATAAATATATCATCACCCGATACCGTATGTGACTGTAGTGATATATTATGCGCGTAAAGTGTGGTTACCAGCCATGAAACCACGGCGTCCAAAGATATTAATGAGGGGAGCCAAAGGGGTTAATAAATATGGTGAAAATTGTTTGTCGACTGTGGGAATCGAACCCGAGTTCTCAAATCCACAGGCTAACTCGATAGCACTGAGCCACCTACCTCATATAAGTAAATAACTTATTCATAAATTTGAGTAAAACATAATGCAAAGGAAAATTTCTGTGTTCACATTTTTACATAGTTAAGGTAGTACTAGTGTGACGGTGGCGCCATCGGTTGTTGAGTGACGAAACTGACGTTCAAAAAATATAAAAATTGAATAAAATAAGTGTTGTAATATCATGAATTGTTAACAGGTTGTTGGTCTAGTGAATTTTCAAATACCATACCACCGTGTGGTGTTGCCATTATAAATTGGGATTCTTAATTTTTCGTTAAAAACAGGGCTTTGTATGGCTATATATCCATTACTAAACGATAAAAAACTTTGTTCTTCTGATACAATATACATGGATAGTTCTAGAACATCATACTAATTTTTCAAATGAAACTGCAAAATTTTAGAGGTTCACAAACCAAATATGTGCGATTCTGAGTGATGATCGCCATAAGCCCCGTGTATAAGAACTCAACTTTACAAGCGAATATATTTGTTCACAGACGATGAATGTGTTTCACATTTTAACAGTATGCGTATGACTATCTAATGTTTACGTGCCCCAAATTTCATTCCGATTTGCAAAAATTTTTTTCGCTCTAGTACTACCTTAAATCTACGATAGGTAACACATTGGCTATCTTTGCTTCTGAAAAATATTTAGGAACTTGCACTGATTTAGAATAATTAAATGAAAATTACACAATTGAATGGTACCTATTCCATCATTTCAAAATTCTTATTAATAAGACTTTTAAATTTCTTATCTTACTATCAAAATTAAAGTTAAACATTTACAATATTTGAAAAAAGTTAGTTAAAAATATTACATCTAATTTTGAAGAAAAAACAAAATGCATTCCTGTACAAATATCAAGAATGGAATGTAATAAATTCGTAGATATTTATTCCAGGTAGAAACACAGAATATGTAAACTACTCGCGACATCTCTTGGCATGTTTGATCACCTTGCAGCACTTACGTAACACGTGGCTCTATACGAGTGTCTTGCCGACGCACACACACACACACAAACACGCACACAGGCACGTGTGTTGCGCAAGTGTTGTACGTTCGTATACCGGATCACATTTCAAAAGCTACTTATCTTTGACATATTTTATGTGGAATTAATTGCAATGCTACTTGAACTGAGCATTGTGCTTAATTTTATTGATGCTGGTTGTATTTCATGTGCAACTGCACAAAATTATATACAATTGGTGATGATACTAAGGGTACTTTCGGCGTAATACTAGCTTCAATTATTTGGTACATACACAAATTAAATAAGAAATTATAATTCTGCAAACATACCTACTTACCTGCATGATGTTCAATAATATGTAAAATATACCATACGAATTATCGATTAAATTAAACAATACTTTTTAATAATTTTTTTGGTTTCAAAATCTCTTATTTTTGTCAAGGTTTTTAAGCACGCTTTGATCAATTTTTTTATATAAGTATGTATCTAAAAACTCATTCAAATGTTTTTGTAGAAGCCTTTAACATGTAAAATGAAATTTGTTAACTGCTTCAGAACCAAAATTTAGACTACTAATGGCTGAAATTATCACACTATTAAATGCGAATTTATCCTTAACTGCAGTTTAAATTTTGATAGCACTGTTAATTTCTCATAACTGATTCGCTGTTGTTTTTCTTAAATTAGATTTAAGAAATAAATGTAATTGATAATACTGGGGTTTAAACTTTTATATAAAGCATTTTTTGTACTCGCTGCATTCAAAATAATGTTTACATAACTTTGGAAACCGATGGAAAGTTTGATTTTGTGCACTAGTGCACAAAGTAATTGAAAAAACACCTATTTTATATGATACTAAATTTTGACTATTAAAACGCTATTTGTACTTATTTATATACACACCAGCAGGCTGGTAACCGCACTTCACGCGCATAAATATATCACTTACCGAGATCTGCTTCGGCAGAGTGCCACACCCAGTAACGGGTAAAAGGCGTGATGATATATATATTTTATTTTTTATAAAAAAAAATATATCATCACGCCTTCTACCCATTACTGGGTGTGGCACCCTGCTGAAGCAGATCTCGGTAAGTGATATATTTTGCGCGTGAAGTGCGGTTACCAGTCGTGAAATCACGGCCCCCAAACATGTTAGTGGTGGAGGAGCCACAGGTATAGCTTTTTTCAAATTATGAAAATTTGTCGCCTGTGGGAATCGAACCAGAGACCTCAGGATCCACAGGCCGACTTCATACCACTGAGCTAGCCATCCCATTATTATTTTTGATATACACACATTTTAAGGAATTTATAAAAAATAGACATATTTTAACAAACTTTACGAGAAAAAATATACAATTTGTTTTCAAATAACAAATGTCAATTTATGGCATACTTAACTGTCAATATAAATTCACGCTTCAAATTTAATAAATTTCCTCATTGTCCATCATATAATTTTTGCTCGTTACAAAAAGCATTGTACAAAAGTCGTGCGCGAAGACGCCATTTGCACCATTCGCGCACTAGTTATGTAAATAGCTATTTCTTTGAAGTACTTTGGAAGGTAACAGTTGAATAAAAACTTATTAAAATTTCGAATTTAATATCTTTATAATTTAATCTGATAAATTAGTTAAAATTTCTAAAATATATATTTATATTTAAATACTAATTATTTAATGATCAGTTGCACATATCAAATTAGATTTTTTAAATTAGTTTTTAAATAAATAAAAGCATATCAAGTGTATGACAGCAATATCAATAATTATTCCATATAACATATAACTGTGCGTTGCTTATATTAATTTAAACTAAAATTAATATTGGTTTTGTTGGTGCAACTGGCCATTTAATAATTTATATTTTAGTTAGGTATATAAATATTACGGGTAGTAAATGATTCGGCTGAGGATACAGATACCGGTACAACTCTTACTGACCGCAATGCTTATACGTTTTTTTTGCACAATCGACGCAACAACAAAATTAAAATTTAGAAATAATTGAAAATTATTTTAACATTATAAATTTTTATTCTCGGTCGGTAAGTTACTACTAACCGATCAGTAACTACACAACATAATTTATTGCCTTGAAAATCAAATCGGTAAATATAGTTATTTATTTAATTCATAGATTTTGACTTGGTAAATATAATGTTTGAATTTTAATGTTAATAAAGTCAAGAAAAGGGTAATGGAGATGGGAATTAAAAATGTAGAATTTATACATTGATGTTGGCGAATGAACTTTCACAGATATCAGCAGATGATCCTCATTTCATCATCATTTTTCGCCAATATCAATGTAAGTCTTTTTAACTTTCATCTATTTAATTTGTATAACTTGTTTCTTGAACTTATACCAGACTTTTATGTAGCTGAAGATGGTGCTAATCAGCACCGAAATATAAACAAAACGATAAATTCAACATTTTCCTTTCCCGTCGCCGTTCACGAACATTAAAATTAAAACATTATAGCATACGTATGTTAAGTTCAATTATGTAGGAGTTACGTACAAAGTTTTATATTCGATTGCCTTGGAGGCGATATATTTGATTAAATATATTAATGAAAAAATCTGCTGTGGGCACCACACGACTTTCTTATACACAGCATATTTAATATTTAGAATATATGAATGTTATACAATATTATAAAACATGTAATTTAGTTTTTCAGTAATTCAGCATTTATCTGTTTGAAACATATAAAATATCAAATTTGTTTACGTATAATTTTTTAGTAATGTTGACTACTTTATGTCTAACTTTACTGATGAGGCATATACAGAATGTCCGTTTTGATATAGCATCAAAAACGATGAATTGAACACTTATGACTTGCTCCTTGCATTTGACAATTATTATTTGACATATAAATGTTAAACATGTTTAAGTTTTTTTGTTTCTATTGTTACTTTGATTATTCGAATATATTATTAAATATATAAATTAGTTTTTCTCAAAATTAGAAGCATATACAGCAAAATTGCAAATAACATTTTATGTTCCAAATATTTTTTCTAACATCTTTTATTTGAAATTTTTTTTCGTAACTGATTCCATTTTTGAAATAAATGGAATTTATTGTTTTTTATGTCCAGTAAAATTCCTTTTCCGGTTTTTCAATTTCATTCAAAATCAATTCAGCTCTTCGTATTTTCATGAAACTTATAATTACCAAGTTTCGTTAAAAAATCACACACACACACACATATACAGACATGATTAAAATTATCAAAACGGATTCAGTGGACCTCAAAACATGTATTTCCGCAAAAATCTCGTCAACAATTTTTTTCACGATTCCAATACTTCCTTATACTGTGTATAAGAAATTAAGAAACATATTTATATCTCAAAGTTTGCTTTGTTGTTTAACAATATTTTTCATAATCATTAAAGGAGCAAATTTATAAAAGAAAAGTGAAAAATGCAGCATAATTAATTGATTAAAGTTTTAACATTGACAGGAATCCAATTTTGCTCATATATCGTACAAGTGCTATAAAGTACTATTTTATAGACATATAGAAATAGACAGTGTCATAAATCAAGTAAAAAAATTACCTACTTGAAGTACCGTATTGTAATTTGTAATTTTAATAAAAACAATAACTGAAGAACTACAGATAATAAACTCAAACTACAATCATATCTCGGAAGTAAATAGTTGAAGTTAATTAAAAATACATATTAATTAATAAACAGTTTCCTTCATGTATTTGCACAGATCGTTAAATAAGCAATAATAAAATAAAGAGACATTACTTTAAACATAATTAACTTTTTGTTCATAATAATATAAACTCTTGAAATGGAAATTCACTGCACTGTTATTCAATAATTGCTTTATAGGAAAAGTGTTAAGAATGCACATATTTAAATGTTATTGTTGTCATAAGTACTCATTACTACTACAATTTTATTTCTGTTTCATTTCTTTAGGAATGTGAGGAAAACGGTTAGATAAACATAAATATCCTATTTTGAAATTGCTTTTTTAAATGTATTTTCTCGTATCATTTGAATTTAAAATTAGAGAAATTATACTAACAAATAATGGAGTTATGTATTTCATATATAATTTATTTAAATTATTTATGTATTTATTTAAACAACTTAATCGATTTAAAAACTATTTAGCTTATTATCAGCATTCACTGATACTATCAGCTATTTTGACATGCAAAATTATTTGATAGTTATCTGTAGGTAATATTTATTCCATCGTTTAATATAAAAACTTGAATTAATTGCCGCAATTAAGTTGTCAATCAAAATGAGTCACACTCTTTTATAACAATTATTATTGTGAATGATTTACTAACCTATTTTAATGAGTCACTGATTTCCATAGATAAAAACAGAATTGATTAACCCAATAATTTTCCAGTAAAAACCATTTTCTCCAATGGTAACTAATTGATATTGCTTTAGGATTTGATACAAATATTTCACTTTTATTTAACCTTAGCGTGTCTAACTAAAAGGTTTACATTAGCACAGTTAAAATAGCAATATATCACCAAGTTTTTTACTAGTGAGATCAAAACAATGTCCAGCATTCATAAATAGAAATTTTAATTATATTTAATGCGGTGTACAGTTCGTTAATTATTTCTCATAATTTATTCGATCGTGTGAACTACTAATAAGTATTGGTCTACCAACTAGTGGCCACTTATCATTGTATAGGCTACTTTCACAGGTATAAGAAGTTGATCGAACATGATATTTGATAGAAATAGTTATTATTATAAATAGTAGATGATTCTACCAGTATTATAAATTAGCTAACTAAATTTTAATCCAAATTGAAACACAGGTATTAGAGCTATTTACCAAACGTAGTAAGATTAAATATTAATTTAGAGTTACCGCTAGTTGTTCAATTGATACAGTCTTTATTTAATATTTTGTCGCATTGAGGCTATAATAATTAGATGTTTTTGATAATTAGAAAATGACTTGAAATTGGAACTAAAAATAATACTGGTGGTTACTCTGTTTTATGAATCTGCTACAGATTCGTATAGTTGTAATATAAATATGTATTATTTAGGGGAGAAGGGGGTACATTCACCCACTTTTTGCTTTAATGTCAACATCTTAAATTTGTTAGATATTTTTCAAAGTTTTAAAGCACAAATACTTAGTTTAGACTCTATACTATCGATTTATATTTCAAAAACAAAGACTAAAACTATATGATTATAGTTATGATTATTTTTAAAAAGTCCTGTAAATGGCCGAATGTGCCCCTCAGGTGAGGTACTTTCGTCCATTGGGTGGGGTACTTTCGGCCAGTGATAAAATATGTACATATGTGACGATTCTTTTATAATTTATTGGTATAAAGGGTATAAAGGATATAAAATATATGTCTTATACAAAATAAAAACAAAAATAGCTTCTTTAAGTAAAACAATATAAAAAAGAAGTATATATTTTATTTCATATTAATAAAATCAAAATTCAAATTAAATTTGTAGACGGAAGATGTTCTTGCAGTTCTTTTTGTTTCGTAATCAAGTGGCTGCATTTTCGAAACAATGTCGGACTTATTTACAGTCGAAATGCCTTCTACTTGAGGAAATGTGAATGTTGAGCTTGATTCAAGTCTTCTCAAAAAACTTATTTCGAATTCTTCCTCGTTCAGTTCATTTATTACTCGACCAATATAATGCACAAGTGTTTTTTTAGTAGTAAATTTCACAAGTACAAAATCATCTTTATGAATTTGTGTGTCTACATCATTTTCTGGAAATTCTTCCCAAACTTCGCTATTGCTACTGTCATCTAGTTCTAATTCAACATCAGAATCACTTGAGCTCGATTGTATTATTTTTGTTGATTCCTTTTTTTCAGACGCAAAACTGCACAATGACTGCATTTCATTTTTTCTTTTTCTAAGCTCTATCAATTTTTGTTTATTAATTTTTTCATTCTCTAAAAATTCTAATCTTTCCTTCTTAGGAGTGCTTGTATAAATTCTTGATTTACCTGTTCGTTTATTGGATCTCTTATTAGTTTTTGGGATTGCTTTCGGAAATGGTCTAACATCTACGGGGGTTATATTAATTTTGGTTTTCGCATATCATTCTCGCTAATATTCATTCTATTCGTTTTGGGGATGTACTTTCTAGGCATCTATAATAAAAATATAAATAATTATAATAAAATATTCAACGTGGGATACAATCGACCACTGGCGAATGTAACCCTGTTTACTATGGCGAATGTACCCCTCTTACCAATATCGCAATAATAGTAGAATTTATCAAAAACATGAAAGGTTCAGGTTAAAATCATATGCGATTCAATCATTTCAATCAGTTATTAAAACGTAGTAACAGTAGTTAATAGTACTAATTAAGAAATATTTAGAAAGTTTATAGAATAAAAAAATACAAAAAACTTACCGTAAATACCACTTTTTTTAAATTTATTGTTAAAGCCAACACAACTGACATTTCTTGTGAATATTTTTCACACATGAGTCAGAGAGTCATGCCAACCTGCATACAAAATAATAGGCGCTAAATATGAAATATACACGAAATAAACACGGTGGGCGAAAGTAACCGTCTGACGAAAGTACCCCCTTCTCCCCTATTTAGAATAAGGTAATGGCTCAGTGGTATCAAGTAGGCCTGTGGATCCTAAGAACCCTGGTTCGATCCCAACAGCCGGCAAAACATTTTCACCAATTTAAAATTACCCCTGTGGCTCTCCCACCACTAACATCATTGGGGGCCGTGATTTGACGGCTGGTAACCGCACTTCATGCTCATAAATATATCACTTACCGATATCTGCTTCAGCAGAGTGCCACACCAAGTAGTGGGTAAAAGACGTGATGATATATTTATTTATATTTATATATTTATATTTATATCAAATTTATAAGTTTGAGTAACATTATAAGCAAATATTTATTTAAGCTTTTTCATTCCCTTATCATATAATTTTTTGTTAAATTTAGTTTTACGTAACTCAAAATCGTTCAGAAACATCCCATTTCCGGCCTATTCCAGCAAAAACCAGGGACTTTGGTAAGATTAGCATTGGCATCAACTGGTTGTCAATGTCAGTGATATAGTCAACACAAAAAGTCTCTAGTATTTAATATTTGACAATCAATAAATTCTTTTAAATAGACTTGAAAAATCACACGTCCAGAAATTGTTCTACCAGTACTTGCAATTTACAAGTCTTGCCTACGGCTCAGTCTGTCAAAATATGCTCGCACTAGACATAATCGAATAAAAAAATCATATTTTATGTATTAGGCGCCGATTTTAGATATTTAGAGTGGGTGCTCATTCAACTTTTAAAAATAACACAAGTATGAGGTACGCAAAATAGTTATACGAGTACCACCTCTGATTACATGATTCTCAAATGCGCTACTTTCATATAAAATTTGGCTATATGTTTTATGAACCCAGAGTGAGATTAAAATAGAATGAAACCACGTTTTAGACTTATTTGATACAAACAAGGGTAAGGTGAAAAGTTCTCGGCCTGACAATGTAAGACTGCGATTTTCAGTTTAAAAATGATTTTATTTTTTCACATACTCGTCCTTGACTTCAATATACTTGGTCCACCATTTCCCCAACATCAATATACTTTCCCGGAAGTGAAAGTCTGGAAGGCTGTGAAAATATTCATTTATGGCCCTCTCAACCTCTTCATTGGACGCGAAGCTCTTCCTAAAAACAAATTTCAAGTTTGGGAACAGATAGAAGGTGCCAAATCAGGAGAATATGGGGGATGGCCGAGCAAATCGTACTCCAAATCCCGTAGTTTTCCCATCGCCAACGTATTCTTGTGTGCAGGTGCATTGTCCTGGTGAAAGATTTCTTCTGCAAGCCAGGCCTCTTCTCGCGAATTATGGCATCCAGATGGTCAAGAAGATTGGAGTAATATTCGCTTGTAATTGTTGTAGATTTTTCAAGGTAATCAATTAACAAAATACCATCCGCATCCCAGAACACGCTGGCCATGACCTTTCCGGCAGTTGCGATCGACTTCGCTTTCTTTGGCGCTGAACCACCGGCTTCCACCCGCTGCTTGGACTGCTGTTTCGTTTCTGGCGTATAGTGGTGAACTCATGTCTCATCCATGGTGACAAATAGCCGCACAAAATCGGTCGAATCTCTATTGAATCGGTCCAAACATTGCTGCGAAGATCGTTTGCGCATTTTCTTTTGATCGGTATTCAGAAAATGCGGCACCCATCTTGCGCAGAGCTTTCGCATCTCTAATTCTTTGTGCAAGATGTTTTGCACTCTTTCTTCAGATATCCCCACAGCCTCATGTATTTCACTCACCTTCACTCGCCTATCATCCAACACGATATCATGCACTTTTTCGATGATTTCCGGTGTGGTGGCGGTTTTTGGCCGTCCTTCACGTGGGTCATCTTCCATGGACATGCGACCATGTTTAAATTCAGCTGCCCACTTTTTAACGGTTGACATGGAAATAGCAGAGTCCCCGTAAATTTTTGTTAACTTTAAATGAAGTTCCTTAGGGGTTAATTTATCCAAAACGAAGAATTTTATGACCGCACGATATTCAAGTTTATCCATTTTAACGAAAAACATGCAAGACGTCTACTTGAAAAATTCGTGTAAACAAACTACTTGAGAGAACAAGTTGAAACTTATTATACGAACTAATGACAAGTGCACCAAGGCAGGAAACAAATTTTTGCTGATTGGAACGCCATCTCTGTGTGAGGCCGAGAACTTTTCACCTTTCCCTCGTAGATGTTTTATACAGCGAAGTTGTGATTAACTCAGGTTAGTGTAAAATAATGCATGCAGTTTCATCTATTAAATCAGTTTCTTATATTAAAACAACAATACATGTTTATATAGTAGCGCCATCTATTATACATATAAATAAAAAGCATCTGAATATGGAATAAAAATTATTAGTACTTGCTTCGAATTCCAGAGTTTATTAACGTATTTTTAGTTTTATCGCCTAATTTCAGCCCTAAAAATTATTATTCACTAACTTTCACTGCAGGTACTGTAATTTGTTATCTGATAGTCGTACTCCATATTAACAAAAAAAATTATAGAATTGTCGGTCTAGATGGCTAATGATATACTTGAATTGTCAATAAAAAATAAACATTTTGAATTCTCAATTATATTATTATTATTAAATTATCTGTTATATCATCATTGTTGTATATAATTAACTTTCGCCTTCCTTAATTAATTGGTAGCAGTAGAATCAATTGGTGTTTTACTTTGATCGTTTTCTTAAAGGTTCAAAGTCATAACCAATTATCTATGATGCGTTTCCGTTGACTGTTATGCAACAACAGCGGCTGCTAATAGTTATGGCGCAAGACAATCGATAAAATTGCGATTATTATAAATGAGTTTTACCTTGGCAATGTCCGCGGTCCGCACTGGGTACCTACCTAACCTACCTAGGCCGTATATCGTATACCTATCTCAACTTCAGACTTTAGCGTACTACAAGAACGCGCAACTCGACATGCGGTGCAGACACAATCGCGGAACTGTCAATCGGAATCATATATTACCTGCCGAGAGCAAATCTATATATGCTAATCGCACCGATAAAACAGCTATAAAATTATGTCCCAACAATAATAACTTTTAATTTCTTTATGACCGGAGAATAATAAACTTTCAACCAGATTTTATGACAGAGCTCGTGCTGAAATCGTAGAATATTTATGTTGTACTATGCAAATAAAATTATATTTTTATGAAATTCTTATACACGACTACATAGACCATAGAGTGCTGCGTATATTTCTTAGGGAAGATGAATCAATAGTAAACTAAATCTGTAGGGTGCAAACGCCGACAAAAACGATCAACCATGGAACTAGTCGTCTAATCCGCGTATGTTATAAATGATTCTGTTAATTTTTAACGTCCTTTAATTTTTTATCTAATCACAATAAATGATACTAAGTATAAAAAATTTAAATTACGGTTCCTATGTATGTTTTCATTGATTACAAATTTTAACAACCGTTAACAATACAAAATACGTACATAAGCCTGGAATTAACCGTTGAACTAAAGCAGCATGACATCTACCTGTGAAATTTTAAACTAATGTAAGGCTACGACTATTAAGAAAATATTGGAAGAGAGATAAATAAAAAAATACATATAGTTAAATAGATAGTGCAAACTGCAGTTGGAATGGTATGGACACATAATGACGATGGACCAAAACAATCTAGTTAAGAATATTATAGAATCCGGAAGCATCAATAAAAGGAGTAAAAGAGGGAAGCCGAGGAAAACATGGGAGGTAAGAATGGCATAAATAGGAAAAGAGACAGGAAAAAATATTGAAGAATTGAAAAAGATGGTAAAAACTAGGAATGAAAGAAGGAATGGATAAAAACTTAACATTAATCTGACACTCAACTTGGGTATAAGGAAAATGTAGAAGAAGAAGAAGTATAGAAGAAGTATTATTGCAAAATAGTATAAGGTTCTATATAAATGTGAAGTTATAGTTAATTTGAAAAAGATTAAAACTTATATTATCGGTTATATAGTTTTCCTACAACTGTGCAATTTCTTTGTTATTACGCAACTACTATTGCCTTGGTTACGGGTGGAAAGGAGACAAACGCAGACCAAGTGCGTTTCTGTAAATGAAAAGCACAAGTGCCGAAAGTAATTTGTGCTTTACGAAACTGTCAAAATACAAATTTAACAGAGAGTCATTTAAATTTTGCGCCGAGCGTGGGTTTTCATATTTTAGCCACAGATATATTGATATATTTTTACGTTTATAAACATAACCTTTATAAATATTGCACATAATATCATCAGTATTCCTAATCTGTACACATTACAATGAGCAAAGGATTACTTGCAGGTGTATCATTATTAAGTATGATAATTAACAAAAAGAAAAATGTTTTTATTTAGTGAGTAAGTGAAATACATAATATTTATTGTTTGTGTATATTAATAATACAGTTGTTACAGTTGCTTATATTGACACAATGTGAAGTGGAAACTTTTATACTGTCCAAAGAAACATTTATTTCTTCCTTACCTAGTATTATCAACAAAACTAGTATTGACAACAATTTCGGAGGTTTTAGAAGTACCAGCAGCAGGTTGATTGTCACTGCCAAGAATAGATCCAACATAGCTTGACCTAAGGCTGCAATTATCTCTGGAGATGTACTTGATACAGTAGAATCACATATTATACAAATCTAGACAACTTTGAAGAAATTATCTTGAAATACGTGAAATATTTTTAAATAAAGTAGAACAATGAAGCAATCAACAAACTAACCTTAGCAATGCCGTAAAACCTCGTTCTCGTGTAATATCATTATAATTTTATAAATCCTGATAATATTTTAATGTTTTTCTAAATTATCAGTTGTAGGAAAAATGTTGTTTATAACAAGTGTCGAAAAAAGTCACGTCAACGTGCAGTTATCAAGCTTTTTTCGGCACTTGTTATAAAAATAACTATTTTCTACTCCCATGCGTGAATTAGTAGCTTCACACATTGATCGCAGTAACTAAAGTTTGACTTTTAATAGCGGTTCATAAAATGCAATGCATTTCTTATAGAATTTATTTTACGCACTGCGCTCATAAGAGCTCTTATACTTTGTGGCAGGGTACAAATGTTGTATAGATTTCTGTGCTTTGTATTTGTTTGATTATTCATACAACGAATTGTTTATTTTGGTCGTAGAAAAAATATATTGTGCAACAAATGTGTGAAGCCTTTTTACTTTCTTATACACAGTATAAGGAAGTATTGATCATTTTCTCAATGATGTCTGTGTGTGTGTGTGTGTGGATGGATGAATGGATGGATGGATGTGTGTCCGAGTGTGCAATATCTCATGAACGAGATAAGATTTGCTAACGAAACTTGGTAATTATAAGTTTCATGAAAATGCGAAGAGCAGAGTTGATTTTGAATGAAATTGAAAAACCGGAAGAGGAAGTTTACTGGACACACAAAACAATAAATTCCATTTATTTCAAAAATAGAATCAGTTACTAAAAAAAGTTTAAAATAAAAGATGTTAGCAAGAATATTTGGAACATAAAATGTTATTTGCAATTTTCCTGTATATGCATCTAATTTTGAGAAAAACTAATTTATATATTTAATAATATATTCCAATAATCATAGTAGCAATAGAAACAAAAAACATAAACATGTTTAACATTTATATGTCAAATAATAATTGTCAAGGAGCAAGTCATAAGTGTTCAATTCAGCGTTTTTGATGCTATATCAATTTCATTGATCTATATTCTAAATATTAAATATGATGTGTATAAGAAAGTTGTGTGGTGCCCACACCAGATTTTTTACTCTTATGTGGTTATACCCCTCGCCTACGGCTCGTGTCGCAAATTCCATACTCATTGTAAAAAGGTAGCTTAACACACTTGTTATACAATATACTATTATAAATTAACCTGTAAAATAGTAATTATTATTGAAATGATTGATAAATAGATAAACAATATATTTTAAGTTCCTAGATCCACGTGCTATGAGAATTTAATGTATGTATCTGTATGTTAAAGTAGGTACTCAATTAATATGGCAGTATTATAGCATAATTATTATATTCCGTTGAAAGAAAATAATAACCCCGAGTTAAATTATGCAAACACACATAACCACAATTTATTAGTCAATAAAGAATCAAAACTAACTATAAACAAATATCATAAAACATGTAAAGGAGTAATAAACAATAATCATAAAATCCGGACAATGAAGAAACAATTTTTCATTCACGGCCTGCTAGGAGATAATTCCTCATCGCTACACGTGACTCAGTAGCCGCGAAGAATCGGCGACTGTCGGCTGTTTATGCAGATGAGTTACGAGTGCGTTAATGCCGCGAACTGTAGCTACACATGGCGGTATTGTCCGCTGTGTATTTACTGTGGGTTGGTTATTTACTTGCTGCACTTGTGGACAATTTGCGAACACGCAATGCTGTGATAAAAATGTGCAGAATGCAGAATACACGCCGGTGACATGATATGATTTATGTGCAAGGTCTTTCTACGGCATTGGATTTCACTGAATTTGTGCAACTTTATGTTACATTCACAATTAATCATTATTAATCGAAAGAAATTAATATATTGTGATTTCACCAATTAATTTGTTATTTGATACATACGAAGTGCGGATAATGTTTAATCAACATTTAAATTAAATTATTTAATGAGATGGTTTGATGATATGGAATATACGATGAATGAAAGACTTTTGAAACAGCTGGTGAAACTGAGGTTATTAGTTTGCATGAATTAAATAGGTAATAAATAGAATGAAGGTTTGTTGAGATAATGGTGTATTTCAAGAGGGAGGAATTAAATGAGCATGTATGAAAGTAATTAGTGGGCAGGATGCGACGAGTCTAGTCAAATTAAATAATACGATTGTTTTGATAATAACTAATTAAGGGTGAAATAGTAACTGACGTACTAAGGGCATTATTATCTAGTAATGTTCGTGTGCATACAAAATGTTATTTTCCACTAGGTATAATATGTAGTAGAACCAAGTGTCATATCTAATACGAGGGCAGGGTGAAAAGTCCCTGAAAAATAAAACAGATGGCGCCATCTCATTTGACATTTGTGATGTGTCATCTTTAACTAAAATGCATTAAAATTTTCAGACTGATATGTCATTCAGTTCTGTTTTGACACCCATCGAAAAGCAACCTTGAAGATTTTTGAAAATATGGACAAAAGTGAATTTCGCGTCTTAATTAGACATTATTTCTTGCGTGGAAAAAACATTACGCAAACCGAAGCATCACTTGTTAAACATTATGGGGACTCCTCACAATCGACTGGAACGATTTACAAGTGGTTTACTGATTTCCATTGTAGTAGTATGACCAGAAAGGACGCCGAACGTTCTGGTCGTCCAATTGAGGTTACAACGACAGAAATCGTCGATAAAATCCATGATATGATATTGGACGATCGGCGAGTTAAAGTGCACGAGACTTCTGAGGCTATGAGCATCTCAACCGAACGGGTGCGGAACATTTTACATAAATTTTTGGATATGAGGAAGCTATCTACCAGATTGGTGCCGCATTTGCTCTCTGTTGACAACAAGCGCGACCGTGTGACAAGTTCAAAGGAGTGTTTGGCGATGTTCAAGCGCAATAAGAAGGACTTTTTTCTCCAGATTTGGCCCTCTGCGATTTTTATCTATTTCCAAACTTGAAGAAATGGCTCGGCGGAAAGAGATTTGACTCCAACGATGAGGTCATCGCTGAGATAAACGCCTATTTTGAAGGATTGCCAAAATCGTATTATTTGGAAGGAATCGAAAAATTAGAAAAACGTTGGATGAAGTGTATCGAGCTACAAGGAGATTATGTTGAGAAATAAAATTTGTTTTGACCAAATAAATCATTTCTTGTTTCATTTTTCAGAGACTTTTCACCCTGCTCTTGTAAATATCAATAATATAATCTGATAGGTTGGGAACTAGGTTTTCGAATTAGTAAATAATAATACTGTGTTATCGATTCTCCTAAATTTCTATATAATATTTGTCACTAGATGTCTCTACTAGTTAAAACCAACAACAAAATAGTTATTTGTGAACACTATTTATATCTATACGTTAAAACGTAAAACTTAATTCGATTATTGAATGAACCTTATATTTACGAGTATTGTCGTGTACCAACCCAGTATCATCTGTTATTTTAGTTATTATTTTATTTTTACTCATTTATGTATGTCTTATTTATTGTGTGTATGACTTATCATATTTATTTAGTTATTAAGATAAGTTTCATATTTTCCAATTGTCCATTTTCAAGGTCCATTCTTTGTCAAATTACATGTTATCAATCAATCTATAGTTCAATAGGGACTTAAAATTTTGACGTCACATGCAGCAGACCCGAAGCAGACCCTCCTCCGCATAATTTGATTGAAACAACAAATTTGTAGAAAGAGCGCGCTGACACCATGCCTAGTCGAACAACTGCTTTCTCCTTTCAGCACCTCTCCCCTCAGATCCCCATATTTGTTTGACGTTTAACGTTTGGATCACGTGATAAACGTCAAACTGTAAAGCTATACCATGTTCGCTACATAACAAATTATTAAATTATGTTTTACTCACTAGATGGCAACCGAAAAATTTGAATTGTATAAGTCCCTATTGCGAACACTGACCTTCCTACCCCTACTACAATCTGTTTTTAATTATACTCCTATAAATACTCATAACTTTGTCTCAAAGAGAGTTAAAATGGGCAGTAACAAGAGTTAAGAACTGAGTTCTCGAAATATGTATTTAGATTTATCTTAATAAAATTAAGGCTTAGGGGTTAAATTTATTTTTTGATACAGTTAGGAAAGTTACAAATAGATATAGTATTAGAAGCTAAGCTAGTCTTGTACATTCACCTTCAAATTTCCTGTTTCGAACAAAAGGCATCATGAAAATTGATTACTGCAATACGCTGTCGGATATAAATAAAATAATATATTCGGCACTCGCGTCATTTATTGGTAACCAACCCAATCCAGTACTCAACAGTATGTACAATAGTATTTTACACAACGTCTCTAAACTTATCATAATTTGAAAAAGCTATCCCTGTGGCTCCTCCACCACTAACACGTTTGGGGGCCGTGATTTGACGACTGGTAACCGCACTTCACGCGCAAAATATATCACTTACCGAGATCTGCTTTAGCAGAGTGCCACATTCAGTAATTTGTAGAAGGCGTGATGATATATATTATTTTTTCTCTATTATCGATGCTATTATTCCCAACGATGAAGTTTACAATACGAGCAAGCAAAGCTAGTTGTACACTATACTTTATCTACGACTAATGTATTATATACAAGATTTTTTATAATTTCGTTTCACAATAATCCCAAACTATGTAAATATGGTGATAGAGAAATGTAATTTTTAAATGTAATTTTTTTTGTGTATTTATCTTTCTAGTTTTATTTTTTTTTTTTGTACAGAGTAAATAATGCCCTTATCATTACGGATTTGTTTATATACTTCTTATAATTGTAATTAACAATAAATAATATTCAAGGGAAAAATAAAACTCTTTATTGTAATTTTATTGGAAATTGTCTAAATTGTCTAAATACCACAAATTAAATTTTTTGTATATATTTTTTTCCGAGAACGTTGTTTGCTTCTTACCTGACTCTAAAGCGATTGCCATGAAAAAATAGCGAGAGTTGAGAAATGACAAATTGGTCGAGTTGTACCTCAAAACAATCCAGTACGAGTAATGGAAACTAAAACATGAATAAAGATAAATAAAAGCTAATTCCAGCGCAAAATAATCATGAAGATGACAAACGCATTTCTGCATTTGATTACCCAAAATTTTTGTAGCCATTTCTTATTTCTCAGTTTGTATTTATGTATAAAAAATGACACAAACTTAGAAATGACAGGTGAGAAAATAACAAAATCTTGACCATAGGTCTCTATTTTTATTTTATAAACAAGTGTGAACAAAGTAAATATAAATTTTTGTATTAGTAAGAACTGTCATACGTTTTCATTAAAATAATAAATGTGATAGAACGTGAAAAAACATGAAACGTGTGTCTTAACTTATTAAGACATACGTTGTCTCATTCGCATAGATACGAATAATATTATTAAAGAAAGATAGCTATATTTCAACGTATCTATGATAACATCGTACACATATGACGTCATCGTTTTGATACAGGGAATGGAGTATACCAACTGTACTAACCGTAATGTCAAAATATTAAATAATGCTAAAATATTAGTAAATAAATAATTATTAATTTTAAAAAATAAGATTTATCTGTGCAAATGTGTTGAAAAATCTGCCAAAACTTCGATTTAAATAATAATACAAATTCTTTTCATTTATTTTATTATTCTCTTTCAGTGGAACTTCACCTGATATGTTAGAAGTGTACGTTATACTAACATATCAGTGTATGTTATGTTCAACTTTCCATAGTAGTTTATGATGTTGATATGGTTACTTTCATAAGTGGTCGTCTGAAAATAGCTATTATTTTGTTGTTAAAAATTAGCATTTATTAGTTTCACTAGTGGAAAACTATCAAAATAGCTTTCATTTCATTGGTTCATTTTTAAATTAATTCGTGATTGTATTGATTCCCACATATACCTGATAAATTCTCACTGAAATATTGAGATGTGATTTTTGCTACAACCAAAAAATATACTGTTGCGTAATGGTCCTGAAAACTTTATTATTAAAAAAATATTTGTATTGAGGACCACCGTACTGTAATTCTACCGCTGAGAGCAGCAGTTTTTGATGAAAATATATATTACATTTGTAATTATAGATATATCTGTCTACTCAACACTAATATAAAATGAAAGGAATTGCTGATATATTGAATTCCCTATAATAAAAAACTAATTGTACTGTCATAAAGCTAATAATGAGATTGAATATTTCTTTATCCATTTGGTGTATAGTTTCATTTTAAAATGGCACAGCAAAGAATGGATTGATTTCTGGAAATATTTGATAAATATCTTTCTCAAGTCTGAGCTAAGTATAGCTGTGTATTTTTCCTTGAGCTCATCGATGATGTTTAGATGGTTGTTCCAAGGTCAGATAGACTGTTTGTCCCAAAGTGTTGGTAAACAATTGGCGTTTGCAAATAACAAGTAGAAATAAAAGAGTGGAGCGTGACTGCACAGTAAGACGTAATCGAAGATGGCGAGATTACAGCGAAACAGAACGGCACGAGTTCGAGCATTACTGCACGGCCAGTATATGTCAGGCGATAAATTACAGCGGCTAACCTTATAGAGAAATGCATTTTGATCTCTGGTTGACGAAGGCATATGGTTTATATTTTATTCCGTACATAGTCATCTCTATATTTAGAAGTCTACGTAATGTGTAATCACAAGATAGCCAGCGTTTCTGTCTTGTATGTATGTATGTACCTGCACACAGTGTATGTACACAGGAGCGGTATTTACGAGTGTTTGGAGTGTAGCGCAATCACGATTCTGCAATTACTTGCTGCTGCACTCCTCAAGATCAATGTCGAATAAAGCAAATACTTTTTATTTGTTTGCGTCCAGCTACTGGTCTTGAGAGAATGAAAATGAGGACGTACTTTTACTAATTCACTTTTCAACGTTCAACTTACATACGCAACTCTCGAACATAGGGATTTAACATGTAAAATCACAATTTTCGAATTTCCTGCTTCCCTAATAATTTTAAACAAAAAAGCTTCAAATAAAAGTTTTAGGGCTAATCCAATAAACAAAATTAATTTTGCATGCTTCGTAACGGCATAAATTTGATCTGAAAACAACGAAAATAGCCTCAAAACTATTGATAGCCATGGAACTAAAACGACAAACATTTGTTTAATTTTGTTTCAATTTCATGGATATCGATAGTTTTGAGGCTATTTTTGTCATTTTCAGATCTAATTTGTGCCGTTACGAAGCATACAAAGTTAATTTTGTTTATTGGCTTAGATGCAGAATTTTATGCCCTAAAACTTTTATTTGAAGCTTTTTTGCTTAAAATAATTAGGGAAGCAGGAAATTACAAAATTGTGATTTTACATGTTAAATCCCTATGTTCGAGAGTTGCGTTCACCACCTTGTATGTGAGTATATTTTAATTAGGAAACCAGACACATTCAAAATATTAATAATCAAATTAGTTTCAAGAAACCAGAAATAATTAAGTTTAATGCGCTGATTCTAGAATAAAGCACAACTCATACGTTTGGATTTAAGTAGAAAATCAATTGCAATAAACATAAAACAGGATTTATTAAAATATTGACTTTAATAGCTTAATATTCAATTACGAGAACGAAAATCAATTAATAAATAATTATGTAGCTCAATGGTTAATAGCAGCTCATAATTTGTTATTACAAGTTCTAATTTCACCTGTGGTAAACAAGAACAAAATAAAATTATCGAGTAGCTCGGAAACCACTACATACCTACTGTAATTTCCTGTTGTGTAAATAAAAACATCAAGTTTAATTTTTTGCTTTTATTTCTTTAAGTAAAAGTTGAATAAATAGTATAACAATTTCGAAACTCAGAAGGTTAGAGCGTTCGACTGGATATCAAAAAGACTCGCATTCGAATCTAGGTGTCATCAACTATAATATGTACATTGAAGATAAATAAATACGAGGTGTGCATTAAAGTTATTTATGTGTCAAGATCGGTAATTTTTTAAAGCCGAGAGTTTTGTTTGGCACACAGAATGCAACTTAGAAATCCACAAAAACCTGAGACCTTCATGGTATTTCAACCAAAGAAGGCATTAATGTCAGATTGTTCTTCAATTATGACGTAGATATTGATTAAATGAAAGTACTGTCAATATTTTTTCTACCAACAGCGAAATTAAATTATAATATCTTAAATATTTAGAAATATATTTGTCAAGTGCGGTACCATAACAATAATAGAAAAAATTAATTATTTGCGATAATAAATGTATTTTTACAATAACATAAAGTGATCATCCGTCCAGCATTAGACTGAATTGTCGAGCATTTTCATGACTTGTTCACAGAAGCGGATTTAAAATATTTCGGACCCTAGGCAAAATATTTATTTCGGGAATAAAATTATATATTTCTATTATTTACGAGGTGTGGCTATTAAATAACGAGACTGACGCTGCTACAGACAAAGTACGATTGCGCCAAACATCAGCGACCGTCAGCTTTTTAGCGTGAAGCTTTCTCTTTCGAATGCAGTACCTCTCGCTTCTGTAAACAAATCCGTATAGCCGTAGCATTCGTTCTAATTAGAGTTGTTTTTTTGTTTCGCCGAAAAAATGTTAAGTTCAACATTAGAGCAACGAATTGTTGTGAAATTTCACATGAAACTTGGCAAAACTCCTACTGAAACTTATCATTTATTGAAAAAAGTCCCCGAATTCTGAAAGGACAAGTCATGGTTTCCCCATCAAAACAATGTGCTGGCTCATTCCGCAATGTCTGTCAAGAGATTTCAAGTCAAGTACAGCATCCTAGTGTTGGACCATACGCCTTTTTCGCCAGATCTTGCACTGTGTGACTTCTATCTGTTCCCCAAGGTGAAATTTTCCTTAATAGCAACAAGAATTGAGCTTTTAAAGAGAAATCGGCACGCGTTCTGAAAGAGTTGATAGAAGAAGACTTCCAGCAATGTTTCGAATAATGGAAGATTCGCATGGAGCATTGTAGGGATAGATAAGTGATAATAAGTAAATAGATATAGAATCAAAATAAAATGTTAAAACAGCATCAGTCTCGTTATTTAATAGCCACACCTTGTATAATATCTAAACTTACTTTTTATCCTATTTTGTAGATGTAAATAGAAATTGAAGTTGCTATACAAGAAGCACCATTAGATCTCCAGCACTGTAAGATCTACGAATTCGATTAAATGAGATACAGGCTACTACTTTAGTTAGCCAATTTAATGAAGTATTTTTAACGTAGGAATGGTACAAATTTCTGGTTATTTGGAATATTTGGCTTTATTAGAACAATTAAATTTTATTTAGGAAGAAGACGATGTTTCGGAACTAAGTTTTGGTTCCATTTTCAAATCGAAAATAATAATATAAATGTCGTACATTTTTGTATATATTCCAAAAACATAAAGGTTAAATATAAGCTTACCTGTATAAATTTTATATAAAGTATAATTAAATCATGTTCAAAAATCTGATGTCTATATTACATGATAAATTTTGCAATATTAAAAAATTCTATTTTAAATAAACTTATGGTAGTAATTTATACCAGAGTCAAAATAGTACTGAAAAAACTTACAAATTAACAGAGCCAATTGTTAGTGACAAAAAAACCTGAATTAGTAAGGTAGATTTCAACAGAACATCAAAACTTAGATTAATTTGAATATAATAAATAAAATCTATATGGTGTTTTTCATTTTCGATAATTTCATTTCATTTTTTTCATACCAAAGAATCCCTAAATTTTCTTTTAAAGGGAATTCATAGTGAATTTAATACCGAATGCTTTTAATTAAATTAAATAATCAAATTTAATCATCTAAAATTTAGAAATAAATTAACAAATATATGCACATAACATTTTGCAAACACAACTTTGCTAGATTTTTAAAAAGAAATATTTTTGAAGTGAAATGTCTTAAGAATAATGCGGAAACTATTTTTAAGCTAAATAAGAAAATTATTATTATTAATTCATATTAAAATTACGATTTTACGTTTAGCAAGCAGGAATACAGCTAGATATTGAAGAAATGTTTGATATTTAAAGAGAAAAATTGCTAAAATAGTATTATTGCTTACTTTGATCAGGAATCAATTATCGATCATATCCCACATTGTCCATTCACATCCTAGAAAGTTCACTTACTCTACTGCATTTTAATATCTCTTACACGATTTTTGAAATACAAATACCCAATTTAATGTTCAGAAAACGTCGGAAATTCTACTATCACTTTAGCACTGAACTGGACTAGCCCAGCTTAACGTTTTTCGACGATGCAAAGTAATTGATGAGTATATTGTTACTTGTTTGTAGTAATAAAAATAATTTCAAAATATATTCTGTATAATGTGTTAGATTTCTTAGCTGTCCGTTAATTTGCGACAAAACTAACGAACGCATTTTGCATAGAACTGTAATGAGCGTGTTTGTATGAACAAAACAGAACAGATTTTTTTTAATGCAAATGTGGATTACTTTATTTTTCTCTATTTAATTCAATACACAGATAAAAAACTAAGTAAAAAAATGATATCTAGTAAATTTAAATAAACAAGACATTTCACATATAAAAAAAATATATATATATCATCACGCCTTCTACTCATTACTGGGTGTGGCACTCTGCCGAAGCAGATCTCGGTAAGTGATATATTTTGCGCGTGAAGTGCGGTTACTAGTCGTCAAATCACGGCTCCCAAAGATGTTAGTGGTGGAGGAGCCACAGAGGTAGTTTTTTTTTTGAAATTATGAAAATTGTTTGTCGTCTGTGGGAATCGAAGCAGGTTTCTCAGGATCCACAGGCCGACTTCATACCACTGAGCTAGCCACCCCATAATTAGAAATAAAAATAACTGTTTTTATATGAACCTGATTAAAATAATTTGAGAATAATTTTCATGTGGAATTATGAAAACATGTAAGTTAATTTAAAATGTAATAATTTATGTGAGTGCAGAGCATTCACACTTTCACGTCCAATGGGTGCCCGTGTGTCCATGCACTCACGTAGTTCGTAGTTATAGATAAAACTGAGTTTCGGTACCGATATTCAGTAATGTAAAACAAAAGTACGCCGCCTAATTTGATGTTGAAGTCCAATAAAACACGAGTTCTTTACGAAGGAAAGCATAATGAAATGGGCGCTCATTTGAAATTCAACAAAGACAAAATTCCAGTATCTTAAAAATAATAGAACGGGTTCGACAATCCGAGAACAATTCGCAGTGACTGGAAAAATCCGTCGGCGCTCTTAATAAACCGCTCAGACATCTAATTAATATAATGGCGTGGTGTTCAACCCTTCTCTGCGCATTCCGTTAGCCTTAGCAAGGGGAGCGAATAATAAAGACGGAGCGAATAAGCGAATAGTTGCTTCCATTCACGCCTTGTAGCTGCGATGTTTAATTATTACGGTTTTTGTAAAAACTGCCCCGGAAGAATTTGACGCGGGTTTATGGAATGAATTGGCGTCTTTGTGGGAGCTTTTTGTTCTGATTTTGATGGAAGGGGAATTATTTCAATTGTTTCTTTCTTAATACGTGCTGCATGCAGATTTACAGAATATAATATTATTGTAACGGTTTCTTAATTCCCTGTTTAATGTAGTTGTTTTATTATCTACGAGTATAATCATATTCATAAATTAATTTGGAATACAAATTTATAGGTGCGAACTATTGATTTTATAAAAGCAGAAATACGATTAATAGCAAAATATATTACAAAATGGAAAAAATATTGTTGCAAAGTTATCTCCTTTCTTATCAAGTAAATTAATAAAGCAGCATAAAATGACTTATGTCTATTGAGAATAAGTTAACTTTCTTCACTACCTTATTCAACTTACATATGAGGTAGATGACTCAGAGATGTCGAGTCGAACTGTGGATTTGAGAACCCGGGTTCGATACCCACAACCGACAAACAATCATCGGCGTAATCCCTCATTTTCAGTTTTACAAATATGCACTTGTTTCACCAATTGTCTTAATCTCACATCCATATATCTTGTAAATCAGGACAGAAAGTTCATATTACTGAGGATATACGATAGTAAGGTGAAAAGTTCTCGGCCTGACAATGAAAGACTGCGATTTTCAGTTAAAAACTGATTTTATTTTTCTACATACTCTCCCTTGACATCAACACACTTGGTCCAGCGTTTCTCCAACATCAATATTCCTTCCCGCAAGTGAGAGTCTGGAAGGCTGTGAAAATATTCATCTACGGCCATCTCAACTTCTTCATTGGACGCGAAGCGCTTCCCAAAAATAAATTTCTTCAAGTTTGAGAACAGATAGAAGTCTGAGGGTGCCAAATCAGGAGAATATGGGGGATGGCCGAGCAAATCGTACCCCAAATTCTGCAGTTTTCCCATCGCCAACTAACCCTTGTGTGCAGGTGCGTTGTCCTGGCGAAAGATGCTTTTTTTCTTCTGCAAGCTAGGCCTCTTCTCGCAAATTTTGGCATCCAGCTGGTCAAAAAGGTTGACGTAATATTCGCCTGTAATTGTTCTGCCTTTTTCAAGGTAAACAATTAACAGGATCCCTTTCGCATCCCAATATAGGCTGGCCATGTCCTTTCCGGCAGATGCGATCGACTTCGTTTTCTTTAGCTGAACCACAGTCTTCCACCCACTACTTGGACTGCTATTTCATTTCTGGCGTGTAGTGGTGGACTCTTGTCTATTCCTATTGAATCGGTCCAAACATTGCTGAGAAGGTCGTTTGCGCATCTTGCGCAGAGCTTTCGCATCTCTAATTCTTTGTGCAAGATGTTTCGCACCCGTTCTTCCGATATCCTCACAGTCTCAGCTATCTCACTCAACTTCACTCGCCTATCGTCAAATATGATATTATGCACTTTTTCGATGATTTTTGGCCGTCCTTCACGGGAGTCATCTTCAAAAGACCTGCGACCACGTTTAAATAGAGCTGCCCACTTTTTGACAGTTGACATGGAAGGAGCAGAGTCCCCGTAAATTTTTGTCAACTTCAGATGAATTTTCTTAGAGATTAATTCATCCAAAACGAAGAATTTTATGACCGCACAATATTCAACTTTATCCATTTTAACGAAAAACACGCAAGACTTCTACTTCAAAAATTCGTGTAAACAAACTACTTGAGAGAACAAGTTGAAACTTGTCATACGAACTAATGATACGTGCACCCAGGCACACAAATTTTTGCTGATTGGAACGCCATCTCTGTGTGAGGCCGAGAATTTTTCATCTTACCCTCGTTGATACATAAGTAACACCACAAAAAGTGTACTCATTATATTAGAGATATATGTAATATTATTAGTAGATACCTCAAATTAATATAATTTGAAAAAGGGTAAAATTTAAACGGAAAAAATGGAAATTATTTTTTAAATATTTGCATGTATCATAGTAAATGTCTATATATGCAATACTTGTGTAAATCATATTGTTAGTTGTAGATTCACTATATACCTAATAAGATATTTTAATTCGTAATTTATTTTCACAGTTTGAATAGTGGAAACATTTTATATCTGGGGATACAGGTTCCTGGTGTGGAAATTTAGATGTTTTCGTGGATTAGAACCACTTATGATGTTTTTTAGAAGACTGAATTCAAATAAGCAAGGCTATACTGTACTATCGTGCTCAAGTGACAACGTATTTAACATAAGGAAAAACTTTCAGAACTCATTGTTAAAATTGTTAAAACAATTTTTGGTTAAGTACTGTATATTTAATAAAATTCAACGTTTCGGTTCACTAGAATTGTATCTTCATCAGGAAATAAAATAATAAATAAACAAAACGTAACTAAAACAAGTAACTTAGTGACGAAACAAGTAAATAGGTAACTAAGTAACAAATAACGGGTAAACAAGCAATTATAATTTTCTTATCAATGGTAGCCAAGTGTTATTCAATTCCTGCTATCATAAGGCGTATTCCATTTTTCGTTTGGATCAGATTTAACTTGCATTTACCGAACCAGAACACTTATTTATTTCAACGGATTACTTCACTGATTTTATTTAAAGCACTACAATTGTTAATTATAATTTACTTTCAAGTAATTCACCCCAATAAATGCACCAGTTTACTTAGTTCAGTACATTAAGTCATGTTGTCTAATTTATCTGAACTGATTTAAGTGAACCAAGTGATAAACGGAATATAGCTATGGTTGTTCATGTTGTTCTCCTTGTAAATTTCAATAGCTTAACTGATCACTCCACCAATCAAATATTTATGCTTGATTTCGATTGTCGTATCTTCAAATTTAATCGAATGTAGAAATTGTATTGCATGTTGAACAATTGAAGATTTATCTGGATAATTTAGCCAAATGGAGCGCTTATGTTCGCTAAGTCATGTTAAAATGGTTCTTCCAATTTACCCAATGTAAATTTTTTGTGCATTCGTAAGGTATTTGATATATTCCAGAGAACTGAAGAGGGACAATATCTTTTGCATTCGTCAATACTTGTTGAAGTTTCATAAAAATAAATAAATAAGTAAATATATCATCACGCCTTCTACCCATTACTGGGTGTGGCACTCTGCCGAAGCAGATCTCGGTAAGTGATATATTTTGCGCGTGAAGTGCGGTTACCAGTCGTCAAATCACGACCCCCAAAGATGTTAGTGGTGGAGGAGTCACAGGGATAGCTTTTGAAATGATGAAAATTGTTTGTCGCCTGTGGGAATCGAACCAGGGTTCTCAGGATCCACAGGCCGACTTCATACCACTGAGCTAGCCACCCCATGAAGTTTCATTTGAGGAGAAAATTAATCTTTGATGTACTTTCTTGATAGTATTTGGTAATTTTTATCTGTAACGTTTTCCACAAAAGGCAAAGACGCAAATATGATGCTAAATTGTTAAGTATTAGTACAATTTTCTTCAACCTGTCTTATTCTTCTGGTACACAATAATTTTCTAATATTTGATTTTTCATAGCCATTCAACAAAAAAATTGCTTTAAATATGTTCTTTTCATCTTGAAGTTTTTCTGCATAACAAATGGTCAATGCTCTATTAAATAATTTTTTTATTGTTCCATATCTTTAGGCAGGATGTTGATGTGACGAACTATGAATATATTGATTTGTATGTATTGGTTTTCTGTAAACAGAGTGAGAAAGGTTGTTACCGTTGTTTTTTCTTTCCAAGAGCAGATAGCTAGAATTGTTCTCTCACGGAATTTTAAATTTAAACACAAGATTTTTTTCTTATTTTGGCCATATTAAAATTATTTCTGTAGCTCTCTCACCACTAACATATTTTGGGAACATAGTTTGACGGCTGTAACAGCTCTTTACGTCCATAACTGTATTCACTTATAGAGTTCTACTGCAGCAAAGTGCCACACTCAATAATAGGTAAAAGGCGTGATGATATATTTATGTAGTTATTTTATTTTATTTCTTAAAAATTATCTGTGTATGATTTCGGCAGCTTTTTCAAAATAAACCCTCTTTGAATTAGTATGTGCGTTATAAAAGTCAACTATCTTAATTCTCCTCTTAGTCTGAAACAAGGGTGCGAAACAATCTCCTGGAGCAATGGCAGTGCACGCTCCACCCAATGCAAGTATTCCTTCTGGCTGTGACACCATAAACCAACCAGCCAATTTAAAACAATATCCCTTTCTGCACTGTGAACCCTTCCGCTTGCCCTCGGGCGCCTGTGGCTAACCACCGCCGTCGCCGCCACCATCGTCGGGGGTGGCAAGGGTTGATGAATGCAGCTTCGCGTTCTTGCTTAATTACGGAGAAAATAAATGCCTGCAGTAATGAGCGTTTAACAGACACACGATTATTATTGAGTGACGCTTCGACGGAGCTAACTAGAAGTTTGTAGTTCATTGAATGTGAATTATCGTGGCGATGATGAAGGTTGACGATGGCGATAAATCAACACTTTCATGTTGAAGATGATATTTTAGAAACTTGGTTCGGATTTCTAGGTAGGACCTAGAGTATGAATATAAATATGAATATATGGGATATTTTGAGGAGTTAGGATTCAAATAGGAGCATTGTAAATGGCAGCATCAAAGTCTTATACTGGGAGCAACAAAATTAAAATATTCACAAGATACACAGTTATGGATTATGGTCTAATTGTTTCGATGAATTATCCCCCTTCTCCAGGTTTGGCAAATAAAAATTGTATAATATTAAACTTCATTTCTACATCTTAACATAGTTTCTGTTTTGTCTTTAGTCATTTCAAGGTCCTTATTAATTATTTTAGTAAAAAGTTTGTTCAGTTAAATGAGGCAATAATTGTATAAAACTGTTTGAAATACTTAAAAAGTTATATAATTATTAATGAAGAAAAGTAATTACTACTAAAATTAAGAACTCCTTTGATTAATTTGTATAATACTAAAATAAGTCTGAATATGTTAAATATAGCAATTTAAATTTCAAAATGTACTTTTATATTGATAAAATATCATAACATTGCAATTCTCGTACATTCATAAACTCAAAGTCTAGAAATAAATTTTAAAATAACAGCAACTAAATAATTTCTTGTTGACATGTTAGTTTTGTTATTGCTACTAATCCAGTAATTTTTCTTTTTTTAACAAATAAATAAAATAAATATATCATCACGCCTTCTACCCATTACTGGGCGTGGTACTTTGCCGAAGCAGATCTCGGTAAGTGATATATTTTGCGCGTGAAGTGCGGTTACCAGTCGTCAAATCACGGTCCCCAAAGATAATAAAAATTGTTTGTCGCCTGTGGGAATCGAACTGATTACAATTTTTGTTCTATTGTCTATATTTATCGTATTCGCCTACACAAACCTAATGACAGATGACAAATAGAACATATAATTGACTACATATTGCAGCATAACAAGAGATAGCATTAGTCGAAAAACTAAAACAGAGACTATATTAAGAGATGGAAGCGTATCTGACACGATCAATTTTTATATAGGTACATTTTAATGTAAATTTTTTGTATTCAATTTTTTAGTACATTTTCCATGTACATTTTCATTGAAGACAAAAATTTCTGTATGCAACGTCAATTTTCTGCTAGATGCGCATGCGCATTTCGATCCGTTTTGAAACTATGTTGGTATTGAATTAGGGTCTTTGTGTCAGAATCAAAATTATAATTTATATATGGCAGTTTTAGTGGCATACAAGTAAGGCTTATGTTTGTTCTTCTCTATTAAAACGGACACCCGTTGCAGAGACTACGACATTTTGATTAAATAATGATACAAATAGAAAAAATGAGGTTCATGGTTTCAACAGATTCAACACAGTTTGACGTTTTAACAATACTATGCCTTGCGCTGTGCGCAGCTTATTTGCGCATTTAATTGAAGGAAATATTGAAAAAGATAGGACAGGTTGGATTTTTCATTGACATTAAAATTGAAAGAAACATTGAAGTGTCGAGCATGTATAATACTTTCAATTTTTTACAAAGTAAAGAAGTGACATTGAATATGTACATAAAAATTGATCGTGCCAGACGGGCTTTAGAGATGAAATGTCCGTATTACTGCTAAAAGTATGAGTATAATGCAAATTTATTTCTGTATATAGAAAGACATAAAAATCAGTGGGTATCATACATACTATTTCCAGATTATGGGGTAACTACATCAGACCGTAAATATTGCCATGCCTTTATTTACATTCCAAAGGATTATATCTTAATTCAAATTGAAAGCAATGATGATTTCATTAATAACATTTTTTTATTTTTTCGTTAGGAATTAAACTAATTTGAATGTACGAATCGAAGATGTTAAACGACGTTTCTTCTGAAGTTTAATGGCTTTAAGTTCGTTAGATATTTGTTTTTCAAATTATTAAAATTTGATTCTTAAAAGTGTAAGCGAGGCGAACTTTATTGAAACTATGTTCAGTTTCTTTATAAAAATATATAAAATAAATATATCATCACGCCTTCTACCCATTACTGGGTGTGGCACTCTGCCGATGCAGATCTTGGAAATGATATATTTTGCGCGTGAAGTGCAGTTACCAGTCGTCAAATCACGGCCCTCAAAGATGTTAGTGGTGGAGGAGCCACAGGGGTAGCTTTTTGAAATTATGAAAATTGTTTGTCGCTTGTGGGAATCGAACCAGGGTTTCTTAGGATCCACAGGCCGACTTCATACCACTGAGCTAGCCACCCCATAGTTTCTTTATAATATATTTTTATTTGAAATGAATTTATAGGGGCCTGTCGCATAAATTTACCCATTTAAATATATCTGATAATTAAAATAGTGAGTAAAACAAGTCCGTACAAGTTATAATAAAAAAATAAAATGTTTTATGTACCACGGGCATAATCAAGATTATAGCATTAGGGAAATTTAAAGCTCTCCGCTACGCGTTGAGTTTCAAACATTTCCTCAGTGTTGTAATCTGTTGATTATGCTATTAATACAAAAATAACTATTTATAACCTAGTAGAGTATTGTTTGGCAGTGAATTTAGTGATTTTCAAAAATTTAATATAATTATAGTTGTACTTGTATTTCTTATAGCCTTTCAATGTAATGTAATAGTTCAATAAAAATATTTTGCTTCTTATATTTTATTTTAAAATGAACGCTCTGATACAATTCTCTCAAATTCGTTACCATGGCAGAGCTGGGCAAGCTACTTAAAAAAAGTAGCTAAGCTACAGCTACAGCTATTCTTTAAAAAAGTAGCTAAGCTACAGCTACAGCTATTCTTTAAAAAAGTAGCTAAGCTACAGCTATAAGCTATATTTTGTAAAAAATAGCTAAGCTATAGCTAATAGCATTTTTTAAAGTAGCTGTTAAATTTTAAAGCTACTTTTTTTTAATTATTGTGAAATAATTAAATTTGCCATTGTCATATGATCAGTCTTTTGTTATAATAACTGTTAATTTACTGTTATGTACATAAAGATAAAAAATAACAAATGGACAAATGTACTGTTAATTTTTGATGCTATAATTTTTATTTATATCGAAATAAATTAACAGTCACATTAACAGAAGACTCCTAAACAGTCAATGATTAGTTCATCTAATATTTAATACAATAGTAGTTTTTTGAGGGTCCAAATGTTAAATAATTAGTTATTTTTTGTTTTCTTGAATTTCCTTCGATCGGGGATGGTACATATTCGGAATCGTTATCACTATCGTTTTCAAAAATGTCGGTGTCGACAGTATCCTCCTAATAAAAGAACATATTTTATACAATAATACAGGTACAATATTATAATAATTACATACCGAAAGCAACAATTCTTCAGTTTTATTCATTATTTTAGATTAAAATTTACTATTATTTTTACCTTGATATGATTTTTACTTAATAGAAAATATTGCACTGTACTGTACTGTACATTCCAGTTCCACTTGCGCTTCTATACCATCTGGCACCTACTGTGTATTTTTGGGTATTAGAGCCAGTTAGAACCGGCAACAAATAATTATTTTGTGTGAGTTTAGCTTGTACGCATGCGTACTTTGTTGACCTTCTGCTAAAAAAGTAGCTTTAAGCTATAAAAAGTAGCTTTAAGCTATAAAAAGTAGCTTTAAGCTATAAAAAATAGCTTTAAAAGTAGCTTCAGTTGTTATTTTTAAGCTAATAGAAAAAAAAGTAGCTCGCTACAAGCTACAGCTATATTTTTTCACATTTAGCTAAGCTACAGCTACAGCTAAGGTAAATGTAGCTAAGCTAGTAGCTAAGCTACAAAAGTAGCTAGCTACTGCCCAGTTCTGTACCATGGATATGACAAACTCCATGTTTCACGTTGTAATAAACTCACGGTATACTATCATGAAACTATTAGTTCTAGTAGTTGGTTGTGCGTTTTCTGGTGGTGTATTTGTTTGAGTGAGTCCTGCAGAGGCTTCGGCAGTGTTGAATTCTTGCGATGTGTAGTGCGTGTCGGTTCCTTGGCGGGTATTGATCCGTGGGTGGCAGTGCCCCCGGCCCGGGTCGGACCCTGTTGTTGTGTGCGGAATACCAATTGCGTGGGTATTTTTTCCTTTCGCTTGCATCCTGCGGCTCGCATGCCTCTGCGGCCCCCGCCACAGCCAAATCCGAGCCACGAGCCGCGTTCCCTCCAACATTCGATCTCACCCGCACTACAACCAAACATGCACCATACGCCACCGAACTAACCAACACACTTCTTACTTTAAATACTAAACCTTGATGGGGATATCATTAATAATAATACGAGTAGAAGAAACCTTACATTGATCTTTATTTATATTCAGTAAAAAAAGAAAAAAACATGGACTGAAGATACAACAAATAAAGATTATTTAATGTGTCAAACAAGAATTGTATAGTCTTACAACTTAGTAGTAGATAGATATCCCGAAGAAGAAGATTCCAATCATTCTACTCGTATTGCCTGAAGTTAGTAAAGACCGTCCGAATGAAGAAATTACATATTTTTATTTAGTTCGTGCAACGTAATTGTAAGAATCTTCTTCTTAATATAATTCGAATGCCTGATCTGAGTGCAGTTTTAAGAAATGATAGATTTCACTGATTAACATTTGAAAGTGGCGCACGAACTTTATAAAAATATCTTCGTTGAAACATTCATTTATTTTGAAAATTATGACTGAGTTTTTTTTTGAAGAATTATAAAATAATATTTTTTCATTCACTTTAAATACTAGTATTCGTACAATAATAAATAATACTGAATTTCAAAATGGGTTTATTTTGACTTCAATGTTACATTTAATATTTGTCAATAATATGAAAACTACTTACCAAATTTGACATACTGAAAAAAATAGGTACGTTACTTACAGTAAACATCTCGCAACTGTTGAATTCCTACAAGGACATTAAAACATAATAATTTTGAATTTTTCGAGTTTTTAAAATTAAATTTATAGATATGAAACTTTAAAATTTATTAAAACAAGATTGTTTTTTTTTAAACAGGCAATTAAGACCGAATGATTAGCGCTATCATTTTAAAAGCGAAGATTTGCGGGTTAAAATATTATTTCAACTTAGTTTAATGTAGTTGAAATGTTACATAGCGTAACAATTAAATAAAACAGAGTATACATCGTAGTTTCGAATTAAATAAATTAGAATTTTTTTGTTCAATGGTTCATTTAGCGAATATATATATATATATATATATATATATATATATATATATATATATATATATATATATATATATATAACAAAATATTACAGCATTATTGAAAGCAACCCCATCATTTAAGTATCAGTGATTCCGTCAAAAATATATAATTTAGTATATAGTACGAAAATTTAATTTGTGCAAAATATTACAGCATTATTGAAAGCAATTAAGTATCAGTGATTCCGTCCAAAATATATCATTTAGTATCTAGTACGAAAATTTAATTTGTGTCATATAACACTATGTTTATTTGTAGGTAACAGGTAATTGTAATCATTACTGATTAACTGGTTGCCTGATAAAATTCACATTTCAGTATTGCTAATAGGGACAATATTAAAAATATATTTATCGAATATAACACTTTAACAAAACAATGTTTGTTACAATTTCATACTTTTTATTATTGTATATTTATAAAAAAAGCTCAGGAACGATACTCCCTTCGTTTCTTATCTGTTTTTTAGTTTTCTGATCTTACATTGAGTGTTTGACTGCAATTGTGTGGGATTCACTTTCAAAAACGAGCGTAGAGCGACACTCCTTTCCTTTCTTATCTTTTAATTCGTTTTCATTTTTTACATAGTGTTTAACTGCAATTGTGTTGAATTCAGTTTTAAAAACAAGCAAAGGGCGACACTTCCTTCGTTTCTTATCTTTTTATTTTATTTTCAGTTTCTGCATTGTGTGGACTTTTATTTCATATACAAGTGCAGGTATCGCTTTCATCTTTTCTAATATTTGTAGATTCGTTGTTAAATTCGTTATTAGATTAATTGTTAGGAGTAAACATGAGTAATTTGAGATGTTTAACGCATATGTTATGTATGTCGAAGAAAAAAGATGAATGTTAAGTGAATAGGAGTGATTGGATAGATGTGATTGAGGGTTCGTTGTGTGATAAATGATTTCGATTGTAATAAATAATTGAGTTTATATGGAGTGATCTTTAAATGTGGTTAAAGTGAGGGTGGTGTGTTTGGATGAGAAGGTTTGTCGAGGACTGATTATTTGATGAATGTAATGAGTGAATATTCACAGGCAATCGTAGCTCAGTGGATAAAAGCAAGGTAAAACTTGCGTTTCTTAATTAGCAAGCAAGAGGTCGTGCGTTCAAATCTCACTGACTTCTACTTATATCCAAAAAATACGATTGTGTCTGAGTGGTTCGGATTCCACTATAAGCTGTAGGTCCCCTGTACTGTAATTGGGATTTACTTCCTGTTGTGCAGAGTAATAAATAAATAAATAAATAAATAAATAAATAAATATTTTATGAATTATTTTAGGGTTCGTGCTACCCCATTTGATGGGATATAGCATGACGATATGTATGTATGTATGTATTTGTAAATTTACAAATATTTGTATCAAGAGATTATACTAATATTGCAATTTTATAATAGCTTTATAAAAAGAGGTTAGAGAATTTTTCTGTGCCACGTTTTCCCAAATTAATGACGTGTATAAACTGTTTCAGGAAATAGACCATATGCACATATTTAACTATTTTGTTTTAAAGCACCCAGAACATTTCTCCATAACTTCTGCTCATTTAACTTGAACAAGCCACTACTTACTCCATAATAATCCACTAATTCGACAGTAAACGCATTTAATTGCGTGTCCAAATGAACGAGCAAGAAATGACACCAACAAGAAGTTGGCAACTCTTCAGTTCCGTTGCTCCCTGCACTTGCACTCCTGCGTTGAGCGATGATAAACGACTCGTCACTAATGCAGCCGGAGAGGTCATCCCGCCCGAGGGTGATATCTCATTGTGACGTGGCGGCGGTGGCGGTGGCGGCGAGGCACATATATCACGAACGTGCCGAAATGCGTACCGCGGCCCGTGGAATTCTTTCATTTCGCGTGGAGGAAGTCTTTAGGAATCAATACATAATTAAAGCTGGATGGTGCCATTTGTAAACAAGAACTACTATTTTATATGTGGATTCTCTTTCAAAGAAAACTGTATAAATTTGTGTTACATGGAATCTAATTTTAAAACTTTACTGATATCTAGTTTTTGTTATTTTCAGGGGTCAGTAATTCTAATTAAATTAAAAAATGTGCGATTAAATAATTTAATGAAACTTAAACTCTTTCAAAAGCTTTATTAATTATTATTATTTTTAATTGAATTTATTTCTTCCAGTGATCTCAATCATAGGTCAACGATATTGGGTATTAAAAAGCAAAAATGATTGCAAGAAATTATATAAAAGTATCCTCAATGGGTAGGAAGCATTTACTACCCTTAATGCTTAAATAATTTTTGTTTTACATATAAGTAGAATCGACAGCGACAGCTAAAAATTTACACACTAATTCCTGTAATATATGTGGTTCATATATATATTTTTCGAAATAATTTTTAACCTAATCTTATTTTAAATTGAAAATATTCGAAAATTTAATACATGATTAAGCCGTATAATTGATGTAAAATGTAATAAACTTATTATTGCTCAAGATCACTTAGACCTGCTATTTCAAATTATTGTTAACTCTTTGTTTAATAACTTAGTTATTTTAACAACAAGTTTAACTATTTGTTTAATTTGGATACGTTTTCTATTATTTAGTTAAGTTACTGTAAGTTAATATACTGGCAGCATTGAGTACTCATTTTGCTAATGTCTGAATAAACATAATTTGATGATAATAATAGCAATAAGTTCTACTATATATAATAAAAATGCGAGGATATAAAAAGGCTAATTTCACAAAAGAAAAAGAAGTTCTTGTCGCATTAATTAAAGAACATAAACATACGAGCAATAAAATGTAAAAAAAAGGAAATGCATATTGGCAACGAATACAAAAAACATAGAAAAACATTAAACAAATTCAATGCAAACATGAATAATAATCAGACCAGAGATTGTGAATTGTTTAAACAAAAATATAATAATTTAAAAGCTAATAAAGCAGAAGGTTTCAGTAAACACATCAAAATGATCCATGATTTTACAAATACAATTAACTTACTTCATCTATTTTAGGTTACACTGTAATTAGTGGTTGATAATCATTAGTTAAATAAATGAATCTAACATAATCAAAACCTGAAAAGCACGTATTTATTTCTGTCAATTAATATTAGTGAGTTAACCAGCAATTGAAAAACCAGATCAGTATGCTAGATGTTTCAAATCTCTAAACCCATTATCTAAATAAGAATGCAATTTCCTAAATATTTCACAATTCTGTATCATTTTCAATACTCCTGCCCCAAGTTCGCATCTCGCCACACTTTGACATTTGGCCGCGAGTGAAAACACAGCACAGTACAGGAGAGCGAACGTGGTTGGAACCCCAACCAGCAGCGTCCCGGCGTGTACGGCAAGCTGTTACCACGACCACGTGGCGACCGCCATATCGTACTTGTTGGCAGCGGAAATACACCACTGGGGGTGCACCGCAATACCGCCGACATCACCGTAGCTGTCACTTTCCTCTGTTGCATCGCACAGAGAATGAAACTGAGAAGGAGAAAGTTGAAGAATTATATTGGTGACAGTATTCCAATATTATGAGGTAGGTAACTCAATAGTAACGTGTAGTACTATCGATTTAAGAACCCGAGTTCGATTCCCACAGTCAAAAAACTAATTTTCACCACATTTAAATGACCCTTATGCATGCGTGATTTAATGATTGGAAACCGCACTTCACGCGCACATATATGTAACTTACCTACATCTGCTACGGCAGATAGCCACACTCGGTAACGGGTAAAAACGGTCATACTTTATTGATGAATGCAAGTATTTCTCCAAGACATATTTTATCTAAACTCATTCGCTATTCATTGATTTAATTATTAATTAAGTACCAATAAATGACAACATTATTGAAATATAAATAAATATATCATCACGTCTTTTACCCATTACTGGGTGTAGCACTCTGCCGAAGCAGATCTCGGTAATTGATATATTTATGAACGTAAAGTGCGATTACCAGCTGTCAAATCACGGCCTCCAAAGATGTTAGTGGTGGGGGAGCCAAAGGGGTAATTTTTAAATTGGTGAAAATGTTTTGTCGGCTGTGGGGATCGAACCCGGGTTCTTAGGATCCACAGGCCGACTTGATACCACTGAGCCATTACCCCATATTATTAAAATATGTACACAAAACTATATTTAACATGTAAAATTAATAATTAAAAACAATATTTGGTTTAAGTAAATTGTAAATGGTTTTTTTTCCTTTCTATTTTACATTTACAACAAAGTTATTAGGGCATCAAAAAAGATCGTTAGCATATTCGAGTGCACAGCAAAATTTATATTTTCAATATTGGTGACTTTGATCAAAAACCATAGGACTTGCTAGGAAGTAAACTCTTGACGGCATTTTTAACAATTCTACGTATTTCAGGTGGATTATAAGAAAAATCGTCTATACTAATTTTTATTTTACGTAATTGATAATTTAAAATTCATACAATTGAATTTTGAAATGTTAAATCAGTATCACTAACTAACATAAAATTCCTTCTAAATATAAAAGAGCATAAATAAATAAAAAATAGTATAAAGAACTCATTTCATAAATCTAGATTAATTTGTTCGCAATCAAATAAAATGAAAATTATGAATAAAACTCGTTCTTTAATATACTATTAATTATAAAATATGAGTACGGAAAACAAAATTAAATTTTCACTTACATAAATTTTTCCAAATTGTCATTTATATATACAATATATAATATATATCTACTACGTTTTTTTTCTAAATTGTCAATATACGCACCAAACATATCAATATTAGTTTCTAAAAAAATGTTTCTGTCAGAAGTCAAAAATTATCATTTCATAACATAATATAATTTGAATATGAAACCATCGACAAGCAGAGACAAATTGGCTTCTGAAGAAATATTTTCTAGTGGTTGAATGACCATTTCATACAGGAAGATCAAATTCTTTCAGAAAACAATATTTATCATACCTACATATAACGAATTCTAATTTTATACATTACATATATGATATGATTGAAAAACTGCAAAAGAAATTTGTAAAATTTTTGTACTTTAAGAAATTTGGCGTGTATCCGAATGATATTTCTTATGACATACTGATTGTAACCTTCAAAATCTGTACTCTTCAGCAACGTAGATTTTATTTGGATATCTTGTTTCTGTTTAAATTATTAAACTCTATTATTTACTTACCAGGTTTACTCGAAATCATTGATATCTGTGTTCCTAAGTTAATCAAAATAATATACTATTTAATTGTAATCTCTGTTATAAGTTATCACCGTTATATCGGATTATTTATTTGTATAGACTCAGTATGTATTCTCAGCTTGATTTATTTAATTGTAACATTGCTATTTTAAGAAATGTACTTACCTCTACTACTTAATTTTGTTAAGTTAAAAATTGTACTTACTTCATTTACTTAATTATGTATTTTATAATTGTTTTTTATTCTCGCAAACTGTAATTAAGTTCTCCTGTAGTTTGTTGTTCGTAATAATAAATAATAAATAATAATAAATAATTACATTAGAAATATGTAATAATTATTCCACCTCATTATGTAACTCCCTCATATCTTTTTTTTTTTTTTTTTTTATTAACCTGGTGGGGGAAATGCACTTACGCACTGAGTGTGGGGCTCGCCTGCTATTCAGCCATACCCACTAAAACCTAACCACCAGTTTATCAGGGGTTTTACCAACCTGAAGTACTACCTTTCGGCATTGCTTTCCAGGTTGCCCCTCTTTCCTCGCTCATGTCTGAGCTGCCAATCTTCTTTCATCTTCTAGTCTCTTCTCTCTCTCCTCCTTCTTTCGCATTACTGCGTTTGCGAAGGATTTGATTGAGGACCACTCGTCTTCGCCTTCCAACATTGTTTGTACAATGTTTTCTGGGCTAAGTTTCTTCTTTAGCTCTTCCTCAGCAACTGTCCTTTCATGTGTCCATTCAGGGCAGTGGAAAAAGGTGTGCTCAGCTGTGTCCTCCCCCAGGTGACAGAAGGGGCAGGAAGCTGAGTCCCTCCTTCCTATCCTTTTGAGATAAGCTTCGAAAGAGCCGTGTCCTGTTAGAAGCTGGGTGAGGTGGAAGTCCAACTCTCCATGCTTCCTGTCCATCCACTCCTTTAACTGCGGTATGAGTCTCCTCGTCCACTCCCCCGCAGTCTCTTCTTCCCACTTCTTTTGCCATTGCAGTCTTGTCTTCAGCTTGATAGCTCGAACTTCCTCTCTGTTCTTGCGATAAGTTTGCTCCCTTTCTTTTACAAGTAGCTCTATAGGAGTTTGTCCCGCCAGCACTTGGGCTGCTGCTGTCGAGACCGTCCTATATGCGCTGCTTATCCTTATTGCCATCTGTCTCTGGATCTGCTCATATAGTTTCCTATATTTCGCAATATCCATGGTCTTGTGCCAGATCGGGGCTGCGTACAGTAGTATCGAGTTTACCACTGCGCCCAAAACCCTTCTCTTTGTTGCGGCTGGGCCGCCTATATTTGGCAATAGTCTGGAGAGATTCCTTGTGACTTTGCCTGCCTTCTTGGCTGTGCATATGACATGTTCCCGCATCTGCAGGTCTTTGTCAAAATGCACCCCTAAGTACTTGATACTCCGGGAGGTTTTCACCACTTGGTCTTGGACTGTTATGTCCATTTCCAGTAGTGTCCTCCTCCCCGCGAGTATCACGGCTTCGGTTTTTTCAGGAGCCACAGTTAATCTACTCTTCTTGAGCCAACTGATGGTGCTCTCGATCGCTGTCTTGAGTTTAAGTTCGAGCTCAAGCTCTGTCCACGCCGCCACTACAATGCCTATGTCGTCCGCAAAGCCTATTGTTGTTGCCCCCTGTGGTAGGTCGATGTTGAAGATCCCATCATACATGATGTTCCACAGCAGGGGTCCAAGTTTTGAGCCCTGCGGCACTCCACAAGTCATTGGTAGTTTCGTCCTATCCCCGATTGAGATGTATCTGTTCTCCAGATAACTCATTATGACCTTGATAAGGTAGGCACTGATGTTCTTACCTATCATCGCTTTAACAATCTCTTCCCAGCCTGCACTGTTAAAAGCGTTTCTTATATCAAGGGTCACAAGGACGCAGAAACCTCTAGTGTTTCTCAATCGAGTACCCTTCTGTAGACAGTTTACGACTTCTTTCATCGCATCAATAGTGCTCCTCCCCTTTCGAAAACCGAATTGGTGTGGCGACAGTCCCCCATTTGCCTCTATCTCTTTGTTGATCCTGCTACAGATCAACTGTTCTGCGATTTTGCCTAGGGTGTTAAGTAGGCAGATGGGCCTGTATGAGGGTGTACTTGTCGTGTCCTTTTTCGGTTTTTCGATCAGCACTAATTTCATCTCTTTCCATGTATCAGGAAATCTACCTGACTGGATCACTTGGTTAGCGATCTGCAGGTAGACTTCCTGTTGTCCACATACGGTAGCTTTGGCGATCTCCGGAGGTATTTGGTCCGGGCCCGCAGCTTTTCCGTTTTTTAGTTTAGAGACCGCTTCCAGGAGCTCGCTCTCCTCAAAGGGTGCCGGTGGTGGTTGGCATGTGAGACGATTCTCCAACGCCTCCCAGTTCACCGGCTCCCCCTGAGGGAAGAGTCCTTTGGCGATCTCTAATTGTCTCCCTTCTTCCAGCTTATTGTGCGACCTGATCTTGTTGGCCACAATCCTATACCCTTGTCCAAAGATGTCCTGGTCTAGGTCTTTAATAACACTATTCCAGGCTTCTTTTTTGGTATCTTTGATCTTCTTTCTTAAGGCCCGTCGTGCATCTCTGTACTCCTCCCACACCCTCTCTTTGTCGTCGAGAGTGGCGGAAGCTCTTTGGTGTAATCTGGTGGACTTCCTGCGTGCTTTGAGGCAGTTCTTACGCAGTTCCCCTATCTCTGCCGTCCACCAGTAAGCTTGTCTTTTACTACCGCTAAGAGCTTTCCTTCGTGGGAAGGTAGAGTCGCATGCCCCTCTAACACATTTAGTTAGTGTGGCAGCATTTACACTTCCTGACTCTCTCTCTAGATTTCCGTCTAGTTTCTCTAGGAAACTCCCTCATATCTGTTTCCAATTGATAAATTAATGACAACCCTTATTTTTAATATACACTCCTTAGTTTACCTCCATATCGCCATTCTATGATCAAAATAATTTATTCCGTTATTTTTACTTTAAGCCTTGTTTCCACATCTTAACATAGTCCTAGTTTTAGTTTTTCGACATAACCTTGAGAGTTTGTCATATGTGAATACAGCTGAGCGTTTCCAGCTACTGTTTTAGTCTTAGTCGTTGTCATTGTCGCTGCGCATAATCACAAAGTTTGCAGACTTCATACTTTCGACATAATCTTTCGTCGCTGTTCTGTAAGAGAGAGTTAGCTGCGGTAATGCTATCTCTTGTTATGCTGCAATATACAGTAAATTCTATGCCGTATTTGTCATATGTCATTAGGTTTTTGTTGGGAATACGATAAATATAAACAATAGAATAAAAATAGTAATAATTTCAACTGAGAAAAAATAAAAATTACTGGATTAATAGCAACAACAAAACTAACAAGTAAAAAAGAAATTATTTAGTTGCTGTCATTTTAAAATTTATTTCTTTTCTTTGAGTTTATAAGTATAATTGCAATTTCAATTACTATATTTGAAATAGTCTGGTTTGTTTACTACAATAATGTCTCTATTTTTTAAAATTATTTTGGAATTGTATAAATTAATTAAACTAGTGCTTAATTTTAACAGTAATTACTGTTCCTCATTACTAATTTTATATAATTTTTTAAATATTTAAAATAGTTTTATACAATTTTTTTCTCATTTAAGTGAACAAACCTTTACTAGAATAATGAATTAAGGTTATGTTTATGTTAAGAGCTGGAAATGGCTGGAATTTTTCCGACACAAAAAACCAAAAACAATGACTATAACAGAGACTATGTTAAGACGTGGAAACGTAGCTTAACTCTAATGCATTTTGCTCTCGTATGGAACTGACAATATAAAAATATTACTTTTTAACTACTCTGTTTAAGAATCTGTCAGTTGGTTGTTGTTGCATTTTTCTTTATAAAATAATAATTAAAATGCAAGAAAATCATACAAATGAGCTAAGATAAATTATTCCGTTCATAGTATACCAAAATTGTGATAATTATGAAATAATATTGAAATAGATATAGATATTTTGTTATTTATTTCTTTATGCTAATCTGTACAACAGGATCTTAATCCCAATAACAGTACAGGGTCGGAACTCACCGAACCGTAGTGTCATAGTTCATATATTTTTAGCATGAGTGGGATTAAATCACAGAATCCTCGGATTTTAATGCCGTAACGTGCACCACAACACATTATAGCCGGACAACATCAGTGTCATGTTGATCACTTACAGGTAGGTAATAATAAAGTTACAAAATTGTGAGATTATTTTACTTCTATGAAAAATGTGACATAATCTTGCTATTTCTATCTATAAGTATTTTTTTCAGATTTGAGCATCTGATGATGACAGCAGGATGGTTGAAACGTAATGCTAATAAATCTAACCTAAAGTAATCAATTTTCTTTGATTTATTGCAGAATAGTTTGTTATTTCAATTTTGGAAAACTGTAATTCTTCTGTATCATTTGATTCGTTGGAAACTAGACACATACCTATCGTTAGTGTCGTTTTGTTAGAGCAGAAAACAAACCGCGATATTCATTGCAATTACATAAATCACAGCAGGTTCTGGATGTGGTGCGAGAGCGGTTGACGTGAGGGAGGCGGGTGAAGTGTTGTAGCCGTGTCAGAGCCGCGTGATCCGAGCGCTGTCAGGCGCGGGCGTGACATTGAGGGATGGTCTATTTCGGGGATGAAACACAGACGGACGCGCAGATTATGAGTGTCCGTTCGCCCTCGTCGCCAGCCCGAGTACCGGACACTGCTGAAATACAGTGGCGTAGAATCAGTCATCAAGGAGGAAAACATACCTATCGTTTTTCAAGCTCTCATAAACTTACCTTTCGTACAACTTAGAAGGTAATTTTGAATATTTCTACTATTCTCTAATTGGATCATTATCAGCAATAATATGTTGTATTTTACACATTATCACAATTTCTATATTCCATGATCAGAGTATTTTAACCACGTCTGTTATTATCATACATTATGCTTACTAATGTGGTTGTTATAAGTAAGAAGAATAACAAGTATAGCTAAGAGTAATAAGAATAATTTTTGTATTCTAACGATAGCAAAATGCATCGTTTTACTTTCTTATACACAGTATAAGTACAGAATTTTTGTATATTTTGTATATGCCTCACCAGTAAAGTTAGACACAAAGTAGTCAACATTACAAAAAAATTATACGTAAACAAATTTGATATTTTATATGTTTCAAACAGATAAATGCTGAATTACTGAAAAACTAAATTATATGTTTAATAATATTATAAAACATTCATATATTCTAAATATTAAATATGCTGTGTATAAGAAAGTTGTGTGGTGCCCACACCAGATTTAAAAAAAAATAGTTATCATTTTCGTCAGTCTGTCTTCAAACAAAAATAGCATGATTTTTAAATACGGCAAAATTATTGTACGATAAAATATCATAGTGTTCAACGGCAATTTAGCATACTGTACGATTTTTTTATCGTCCGATAAAATATCGCACTTGTGAAATGACCCTTCATAAACCCAAACAACAATTTTAATAATTTCTCGAACCAAGGCAACATTTGCCATAATTTCACGAAACGGAACAATATTTACCATAATATTACAAACTGGAACACTGTTTCGGTTTCCTCCGATATATTTCGAACTCTGGATTTTCACCATATACCTATTATTCCTTTGGCTCCGCATCCAAATTATATCTTTGGGTGCCGTCATTTGAAAGCTAGTAATCACACTTCACGTTAAAAATATACTATATATCAAGATTAGATTAGAATATATTTATATTATTTGTCTTACAAAATTTAAAATATAATGTGACATTTCTATGACGATTTATGCTCCTCGAAATAATTTATTATAAGTTAGCAAGAAAGACTCTATAAAGATTAAATACATATCAGTGCGAAATCCCTTAAAAATAAAATAAAATAAATAAATATATCATCACGCCTTCTACCCATTACTGGGTGTGGCACTCTGCTGAAGCAGATCTCGGTATGTGATATATTTTGCGCGTGAAGTGCGGTTACCAGTCGTCAAATCACGGCCCCCAAACATGTTAGTGGTGGAGGAGCCACAGGGATAGCTTTTTTCAAATTATGAAAATTTGTCGCCTGTGGGAATCGAACCAGGGACCTCAGGATCCACAGGCCGACTTCATACCACTGAGCTAGCCATCCCATAAAAAAATAATACTACAATAAAAAAATTCTAGATACGCCTATGATTTCAGAAGTTGGTAGATGGATATAGATGGCAATATAAAGACACGCGTTGTATCATGTCCAAGAGCGGGGGTTGCAGGGCAGACAATCATGCCGATATGTGATGAGAAGGCAGCCGTCACGAGGTCACGTGATGATGAATGGTCACTTCCCTATTTTCCTACCCTTGGCTTCCAGCCAAATGATAAATGATAATTACCAGTCCTGTCGATTGCTGAAGAAACGTTTATGCTTCTTACGTTTATTAAATCCTCTGCACTGGGAGAATTATCCGTTTCGCTTTATATTCATTTCAGGGTTACTTTATGCGTGTTGTTTAGAAGATCAACAAATTATCTGATCTGGAATCTCATGAAATGTTTCATAAAAACTTCTATATTGATAATAAAAGGAATATGGCCATGTTAGCTATCCTAAAAGTTTCGTAAAGAAAGTTTCTGTGGTTATTATCTTCACCGTAACAGCATAAAGGCTGTTTTCATGTCGTTTCTACGACATCGAACGAGAATAAAAACAATAAGTACTCATAAAAACAATTAGCTTTCTTTCTTTTCCGTTGCAAAAGAATATGCTATTATTCTAATTGTGACATATTATTCTTTTATTGAACGAATTTAATCAGGTCACCAATATTAAATCTACCAATTAATTACAAAGGAAATGAAGTAATAAATTTGAATATATCAAATGGGAAGACATTAAATTAAATAATGAATAAAATACGTTACTATTTCCTTCAGCACCGGATCGCGTCGTATAAAATTCTATTTACTACAATAGAATCGCTGTCACTTGTAGTACAGATTATGATTTTTACTTAATATAGTATTAAATAATCGATTCTTTTTTTCACTAGGTAGTACATAAATAAATGATGTAAACTATATTTCTACAGCATAGTTATTTATAACGTAATAATAATTTGCTGATTTGAAAATTATTGTCTGTTTTTACTTTCTTATGCACAGTATAAGGAAGTATTGGAATCGTGAAAAAAATCGTTGACAAGGTTTTCGTGGAAATAGGTGTTTTGAGGTCCATAGAATCCGTTTTGATCATTTTCAGAATGATTGTGCGTGTGTGTGGATAGATGGATGGATGTGTCCGAGTGTGCAATATCTCATGAACGAGATAAGATTTGTTAACGAAACTTGGTAATTATAAGTTTCATCAAAATACGAAGATCTGAGTTAATTTTGAATGAAATTAGAAAACCGGAAAAGGAAGTTTACTGGACACACAAAACAATAAATTCCATTTATTTCAAAAATGGAATCAGTTACGAGAAAAAGTTTCAAATAAAAGATGTTAGCAAAAATATTTGAAAAATAAAATGTTATTAGCAATTTTTCTGTATATGCGTCTAATTTTGAAAAAACTAATTTATATTTTAATAATATATTCCAATAATCAAGAGAAACAAAAAACATAAACATGTTTAACATTTACATGTCAATTAATAATTATCAAACGCAAGGAGCAAGTCATAAATGTTCAATTCAGCGTTTTTGATACTATATCAATTTCGTTGATCAAATAGTAAGTAATTTTATATTTCTATTTCTATTAATATAAGTTTATTTATATAAAATTTGATTATCTGTAATGAAAATTAAAAGGAAATTGAGATACCAATGGTTAGGCTCGAAAAAGGAACATTCTGTATATGCCTCATCAGTAAAGTTAGACATAAAGTAGTCAGCATTACAAAAAAATTATACGTAAACAAATTTGATATTTTATATGTTTCAAACAGATAAATGTTGAATTACTGAAAAACTAAATTACATATTTAATAATATTATATAACATTCATATATTCTAAATATTAAATATGGTGTGTATAAGAAAGTCGTGTGGTGCCCACATCAGATTTTTTATTATAGAATATACCCGTATACTGTGCGATCTCACTACAGATATATTGAATATATAAATGAGTGCAACAAAATAAGTACTTGTTTGTGTACCGTGAGTTTATTTTAACTTGAAACATAACCATGGTTACGAATTTGACAGCAATGTATTGGAGTGTCCTTTTTAAAATGAAACATAGGGAATACATATAATTGAATTTATTATATTTAAATATTTCTGTGAAATTCGTAACAATAGTTATGAAAATCCTATGTTTCACGTTAAAATAAACTGTCGATATATCTTAAACCACAACCAAATTGAATGACGTAGTTTTATGTCAAAATATAAAACAGTACAGTAAATGCATATTTCTTATGAAATAATTACCTAGTTACCAATCAGTAATTTGTAAACATAACATGTAACTTCGAAAATCCTATTGATAAACAATTTTTTTTTAAAGTAAATGGAGTAGATAGTGGGTCCCCGAATTCGATTCCCACTGACGACAAAATTTATTCCATATTAGAATTACGCTCGTGCCCCTTCTCCCAAATATATCACTTACTGAGATCTGGTGCGGCTGAGGGTCTCATCTAATGATGGGTAAAATGTGTGATAATTTTTTTATTTATTTTACTTTATAAAAGAAAGATCAAGCAGTAAATAAAATAAATAAATTTGAAACCATTTACTTTATTCAGTGATTCATTAAATTTGTCATTAACTAAATGATAATAATGATATTTATTCAGTATTGATATTTTCACACAGGTTGTGTCACGAAGCTTAATCATGGTACTGAAGATGGGAAATATTTTTTTGTACTATAATTGATTCCATAAATATTTTAGAAGATTTATTTTTCTTATTTCTAGCTGGAAAATAAAGAAATCTATATTATATAAGTCGTGTGGATAAATTCATAAAATATTCAGCTAAAATTCCTAGTGCGTGGTGAAATATTACAGAGAGGTTGCATAGACATCTTTCTCATTGTCTGATTAAAACGTTAAAATGAAGACATGTTCACATAGTATAAAAAACTTGTAATAATAAAAGCGTTGAACCAATTTTATATACTTACTTACTTAATCCTAGAAGCCTTTCTACCTTTAGGTGTAAGGCTATGGTTATGGTCAGTTTCTCTGCTCTTTCTCCAAGGGTTTTCTTTTCCATACTCCTTTCCAGGCTTTTCTATCTGTCATGATTTTTGTAGATTCTTGCCATTTTACTCCTCTGCTTTCTAGTGCTTTTCTGACATCATCTTCCCATGTTTTTGCTGGTCTGCCTCTTTTTCTTTTCCCTGTTGGTCTTGCTTCATACACTTTCTTTGCTGTACTCTCGTTCTGCATTCTGTGTAGGTGTCCTCGCCATCTTAACTGTCCCTCTTCTATAATTTCTTTCAAAGGTCTTACGTTGAGCATTTCTCTATATACTTCATTCTTAATACGGTCGTATTTAGTTTTTCCGTCGATTTTCCTCAGGAATCTCATTTCTACGTTCCTTATTCTGTTATGTATTCTTTCTGATGTTGTCCATGACTCGCAGCCGTATGTCAGAACTGGTGTTACTACCTTCTTGAATACTTCAACTTTATTTTGTACCGGGATTTCCTTTTTTGCTAGGCATTTAGTTTTTAGGGCGCTGAACAGTCTCCCTCCTTTACTTATTCGATCAGTTACTTTCTGCTCTAGACTGCCGCTTGCATGTATATTGACTCCCAGGTACTTTTGAAAGTGTTGACCTGTTCTATCATTGTCGTTTATTGTCATCGGTTTAGGTTTTTTCTTATTTTATTTTATATACTATATAAATATACTGATGCTAATATTTGTGTTAATTTTATTTATTGGGAACGCAGATATCCATATACTAACTTTAAACACAATTATAACCTGGAAAACTACACTTAATACCATACCTACTGTCAACGTCATAAGTTTTAATTCTATGTAAATGTAAACATGTTTTCATTTTGACGTATTATGATTACGAATTTAATGACAATGAATCACAGATGATATCGTATTTTAAAATGAAACTAATACTGGGTTGTATGAAAGTTTTATCGGTTCATTAGCAAATAACGGTGCAATGAGTTTCAGAAAATCGCTATTGATACTCTTACTATAAACAATTCTTTAATTAAAGAGCTTTTTATTTTTTTCTTGCAACCCAGCATATGGTTGTCAATTTACATGCAGATGAAAAAATATTGCAATATTTAATTTTTTTAAACCAAACAGTGGAGAAATCAAATGGCTTGCTAGGTTTCTTGAACCAGCAAATTTAAAATAAAAATGAAGATTTAAAATGTGTCTGGAAGTATTTGCGCCACCTAAATATCTAATGTTATAAATGAGTTTTACAAATGACTACAGCATTGTTTGGTAGTGAATGCAGAGATTTTATTATTATTTTTTTATAATTATTATATATTTGTGTTTCTTATAATCGTTCTATATGATAGTTTAATCAAAATATTTTGCTTCCTATGTTTCATTTTAAACTGACCGCTCTGATACTTTGCTATCCAATTTATAACATTATATGTGGCAAATCTAATGTTTCACGTTAAACTAAACTAACGATATATTATAAATTTGAAAATCTGAATGCCGTAGTTTTTCAAAAGTAGGTAATGTTCTAGAACTACATATTTTAATTAATTTCTCTAATTTTTGCCGCTAAAATAATTGTGTGAATTGGATTAGAATTTTGATATGCAATTTGACACTATAATTGTTTTATGAACTAGTTAGGAGCAGAAGGGTTGAAAAAACTTAAACTCCACAAAGTTTGGATTACTTGGCTTTTTTCAATCAAATTATTACAAAATAATAATAACAAACGACGACGTTTCGGGACTATGGGTTGGTCCCATTATCAAGTCAACAATAACTAAGTTACAATATAAGATTACTATTGTTCTGACTATGGTGCTGTTACCACCAATTGTATTTTGTGATTATGTTAGTTTATTTAAATCTTTTAAACTTTGACTATAAATTCCACACGGATTTTTTTATTAAAATAATCTTATATTGTAACTTAGTTATTGTTGACTTGATAATGGGACCAACCCATAGTTCTGAAACGTCGTCGTTTGTTATTATTTTTTTGTAATAATTTGATTGAAAAAAGCCAAGTAATCCAAACTTTGTGGAGTTTAAGTTTTCTCAACCCTTCTGCTCCTAACTAGTTCATGAAAATTAAACGGCTTAATAAAACGGATCTCCATTTTGGTATTCCACAATTTTTCATAATTGTTTTACTTACGAAAAACTAATATCCCATGTTAAACGTCTATACATATAATTAGCTAAATGATAATAATTACATTTATTCAGTATTGATATTTTCACTCAGGTTGTCTCACGAAACTTAAGACATGGTACTGAAGATGAGAAATATTTTGTTGTATTATAACTGATTCCATGAATATTTTAAAAGATTTACTTTTCTTATTAGTGGCAGGAAAATGAAGTAATCTGTATTATATAAGTCGTGTGGATAAATAAAAAGAATAAACTAAAATGCCTATGAATGTATTACTGTATCGTTGCATAGACATATTTCTGATTGTCTGATCAAAATATTAAAATCAAAACATGTTCACATAGCATAAAAAATTTGTGATAATAGTAGCGCTAAACCAATTTTATTGTTTCACATTTTATAAATATAAAAGTAGTTAAATTTATATCAACTTTAAACACAATTATAACCTGGAAAACTACGTTTACAAAGTCTCAAGTTTTTAATACTATGTAAATATAAACATGTCTTCATTTTGACGTATTGTACAGTCAATCTAAATCAAAATAAAATATATGTTTTGTATCTCTCGGTGAAAGAACTTTAATTTTCAATATACAGTGAATTTATTTTAATGTGAAATATGCGATTTGGTATATCGAATTTGATGACAATGAATTCCAGCATTTTTTAAATGAAACTAATGCTGGGTTGCATGAAAGTTTTATCGGTTTATTAGTAACTAACGGTTCAATAAGTTTTAGAAAATCGCTATTAATACTGTATTTCTTATAATCGTTCTACATAATAATTCAATCCAAACATTTGACTTCCTACGTTTCATTTTAAATGAACGCTCTGATACTGTCCAATTTATAACATGGCTGTGGCAAATCCAATGTTTCATGTTAAAATAAACTTACGGTATATTATAAATTTGAAAATCTTAATGGCATAGTTCTTAAATAGTAGGTAATTTTCTAGAACTACAAATTTTAATTAATTTCTCTAATTTATGCCGGTAAAGTAATTGTATGAATTGGACTAGTATTTTCATATGCAATCTGACACCATAATTATTTATTGGGGTGGCTAGCTCAGTGGTATGAAGTCGGCCTGTGGATCCTGAGAACTCTGGTTCGATTCCCACAGGCGACAAACAATTTTCATAATTTCAAAAACTACCTCTGTGGCTCCTCCACCACTAACATCTTTGGGGGCCGTGATTTAACGACTGGTAACCGCATTTCACGCGCAAAATATATCACTTACCGAGATCTGCTTCGACATAGTGCCACACTCAGTAATGGGTAGAAGGCGTGATGATATATTTATTTATTGTTTAACTTGCAAAAAATTAATTTCCTATGTTAAACGTCTATGCATATAAATTTGGAAAAATACTTTTACTTGAAATTATAGATATATCTAATTATATTGTCAAAATAAATAAACAGAAAATATAAATGTGTTATAAATTATATTTTTAATCATTTTGGGAATTAGATTTAATTTCTGTATCATCGTTTCATTGTATTTAATCAATACATTTAAAATACGCAGTAAAAGAAATTAAAAAATGAGAGAAAAATAAATGAGTAAAAGACTCTGCTAAGGAGCAGTTGCCAAAGATATCCATGATTTGTGTGGTTGGCGTGATGATATGTATATCAGTTAGTAGGGCATTAAAACCAGTAGGTTGGCAGGGTAATTAGGTACCTGCTACCGCACCAAGGATCGCCGATGTTCAAATATTTTGTGGCGCTTGTCACTGTAACCACAGGGTTCGATCCCGTGATAGCAATAGCAAGCAATATTATATAATTGGGCAATCAGTGAAGAATGCCGACTGAGATGCCTCTGTCATTACAGAGATTCTTCCCATCTTTTCTCTTCTTCAGTCATGGTGGCACTGAAAAACAGCTGCCTATCACTATAACGATAAGTCTTATGTTCTTGACAACTGGGTTATAAATGCGTAAATCCGTCGTATAATGAGTCAACAGAAAGTATTGTTTTATTCAGAAATTAAAAACAATTGATTCAGAAGTAGCATATCATTTCCGATCAGTTTCAAGTTACTCACATGATTCTGCTACAATTGCTCAAGGGTTAAAGGTTATGTGCGTATGCAAAATAGATTTTTATTGTTATGTCAATATAAGGATAACCTCCTGGGGAAAAACTGAATTAAAACAATCAGAAGACACTAAAATTCAATTCGACGTAATAACAAGAAATAATGAATTCGCATGAATTCTTTATTTGCTAAAAAAGGAAAGGATATTGCAATTTATTGTTAATGTGGTAAAAATAGAAATTACGGTTTATATTTTATTTTTATATTTGTAAAGTGGTGTGTCAGGATAGGAACATTTGACGAAGATTAATTGCGAAATGAATCTAATGATTTAAGAAAAGTGCAGGATTTTTGATTTTAGTTTTGTTGTTTAGTAATTTCATTAGAGTGTTTAACTGCAATTGTGTGAAATTCACTTTTAAAACAAGCGCAGGGACGACACTACCTTCGTTTCTTATCTTTTTTAACTGCAATTGTGTAGAATTAACTTTCAAAAACAAGAGTAGAGCGGCACTTCCTTCCTTTCTTATTTTTTAAGTCGTTTTCAGTTCTTACGTAGAGTGTTTAACTGCAATTGTGTGGAATTCACTTTCAAAAACAAGCGCAGGGCGACCTTTCTTATATTTTTGTTTTATTTTCAGTTACTGCATTGTATGGACTTTTTCTTTCATATACAGGTGCAGGCTGTCGCCTTCATCTTTTGTAATCTTTGTAAATTCGTTATTAGATTCATTATTAACTGTAAGTGTGAGTAATTTCAGATGTTTTATGCATATGTTATGCACGTCGAAGAAAGAAGATGAATGATAAGTGAATAGGAAGGTTTGTTGTGTGATAAATGATTTCGAGTGTAATAAATAAATGAGTTTATATGGAGTGATCTATGAATGTGGTTAAAGTGAGGGTGGTGTGTTTGGATGATAATGTTTGACGAGGGCTGATTATTTGATGACTGTAATGAGTGAATATTTTTTGAGTGATTTTAGGGCTCCTGCTACCCCATTTATTGGGATATAGTGTGAAGATATGTATGCACATTTGTACAACATAAATGTAACCATCTTGTCACTTTTTATAGATAATTTTTGGGTTAAAACTAGTAGTAACAAAACGTAAATTTCAAGATTAACTTAAATAAATAGAATCAAAGTAAAATGTCATATAAAATAATTTAATTTTATTTTTGCTATCAATCATTATTTGTTTTATATTAATCTAGTAGCTGTAAAACTGAATTACAATAAAAAAACTCAGACACAAGAGAAGCGAAAAATAAAAACGAAAATTTACATAGGTATTGTTACAATTTTATTTGATGGAATTGCAATAATTAATTACATTATTTATATTGCAATATAAAAGGTATTGTAAGGAAAATTATAATACCCAATTAGTATTAAATATAGTTAACAATGTAGAGTATGCACACTTTACAAGTCAGCATATTTATATCATTAACAATTCTAATTCCTATTGTAAAACTAAGACACGCAGGAAGGAGCGAGAACTTTAAAGCTCAAGAATTTATTAAACAAAAAAAATTATGATACATCATCGTTATTCTACATTTTTGCTTATTGGAATATTTTATAATTGTTTGTAATACGAGTGAATCATTGTTATTTAGGATTGAGCATTTTTAATTTAATTAGTCTTTATTCAGTGTGAACAGAATTTCTTATTATTTTACTACTATATATTAAACAAAATATAATATATAAACAATAACAACATGTAATTTTAAATTTTATAAAATAATTTGCTTATAACAGTTATCTGAAAGTTAAAAAGTAAAAGAGTATAATATTAATGATTATAGGTACAGTCGAGTTTCAATTTGAAGTTACAAATTGAGCTGGGCGCGTGAGTAAAAATTAATCACGATCACGCCCACACACAAAACAAAATATTTTTTTCATGCCCGTTCAATAACGCAAATTTTACTATGGCTCACGATCATGCCCGCTCACGAATTTTATAATTTGACGCACGCCCGTCACTCACGACGGATCACGAATCGTGAGTTATGATGGATCACAAATAAAATAAAATAAATATATCATCACGCCTTCTACCCATTACTGGGTGTGGCACTCTGCTGAAGCAGATCTCGGTAAGTGATATATTTTTGCGCGTGAAGTGCGGTTACCAGTCGTCAAATCACGGCCCCCAAACATGTTAGTAGTGGAGGAGCCACAGGGATAGCTTTTTCAAATTATGAAAATTTGTCGCCTGTGGGAATCGAACCAGGGACCTCAGGATCCACAGGCCGACTTCATACCACTGAGTTAGCCATCCCATCACGACAATGATTTAAGAAGTACTCCTAATTTACTAATTTAAATACATAAAATAAATATAAATGTATCATCACGTCTGTTACCAATTATTGAGTGTGACACTCTGCCGAAGCAGATCTCGGTAAGAGATATATTTATGCACGTGAAGTATGGTTACCAGCCGTCAAATCACGACCCCTATAAATATTAGTAAAGCAGGAACCATAGGAGAAATGTTGATAGAAAAGTTTGCAGGCTGCGAGAATAGAACTCGGGCTCTAAAATCTACAGGCTGACTCGATACCAGATAGCTACCCCATAAGATAAAAAGGTTTTTAAATAAATAAATGTCAACGGCCATGGCTGCACTCGTTGGAACTGATCTAAGCGATAACGCGAGTTAAGTAATGTTCCGCGCGGGTAGTATTTGGATGGGTGGCCGTCCAGAGAAAACCCGCGTTGCTGTTGACCATAATACCTAAAACGCAGATCAGAGCGTAATGGCGGCATATGACCTAAGTAGTTGGTCCGCCAAAGAAACCACAAAAAAAAAAAAATATATCATCTCTGCTGTAGGTATGTAAGTGATATATTTATGCGCGTGAAGTGCAGTCACTAACCGTCAAATCACGGCCCCCAAAAATGTTGCCGACTAGATAGCACTGAACAACCTATCCTATAAAATACTTCTTTATACTAATTTAAAAGTTCTAATATTTATATTATGTATAAATTTTATTCCAGTTTAATATTTTTTTGAAGCTTTTGATTTATATATTTATTGGATTCAACCTTGACCACTAGCTTGGTTCACAATTCGTGTAATCTTGGGTTTTCCCTTGCTTCGCCTACTGATGAGAACTTAGTTCTCGAAATACGTATTTAGATTTATCTTTATATTTATTAAAGCTTAGGGGTTTAATTTATTCTTAGTTATATCTTAGCCTTAGATTTTTACTTTTTATTTTATATACTTAATATTCGTAACAAAAAAAATTTAATTCACAAAAAGTATACATTTTAGTACCAATAGATAAATATCCTCTTTGTCAAAAATTTTGTAATGTGACGGTACTGAACTTTTCAGAAAAAAATACTGAATGGAACAAGCAAATAAAAAAATAGGTTTTATTTAAAATAAGAAAGTTTTAGCCCGTATTTTGAGAACCACTGGTAAAAAAATGGTTCTTAATAGTATTGTAATAGAATTGTAAAATGGTATTTTTTGCAATTTAACCAACCTTGTAACTTTTATAGTTCTCCAGATAGCAATGGTAACACAACTAAATTGAACATTTATTTATCCTCTCACTCACGATAAAATAATAATCACGTCTGTTCACGCACGACTTTATAAAATGACTCACGCATACTCACGCTCACGATATACAATTTTAAATTTGCTCACGATCACGCGGGTCACGACGTGACCCATCGTGATCCGATCAAAATAACAGCCCGCGTCCACCTCTAGTTACTACTGTCAAATTTGTTTGTTTGTTTGTTAATGAACTATGTAGATTAAATATGAAAATTATTTATTATTGATAGTTACAAACTATACTATTTGTTCAATTATTGAAATATAATTAGATTTAATTCATAAAAACTGAAATCCCATCCTTGGAACGAAATTTGAATTTCCTTGAACTGTGTAGACGCGATATGTAAATATTTGATTGTTCCCGTTAGTGCACAATGGTGTGAAGGCTCGGGTCTCTGAATGCCAGGATGTGGGGTGCTGCGGTTCTAGTGCCCCTGCCCTTTTGACCCTGTACTGTGTCCAGCGCTCCACACGCGCCATTTGCATGTGGCATTGTTTCTCTATGTCACCTAAATCTAGAGCTACGCATATTCAATTACCTAGCGCATTGTTTCAAATAGTGTTTCCGTCCGAAACGTCAATGTTGGAAGGTTAAATTGTTTTTTGTTTCGATGACCTTGTAACACTCATAACGTACCTGTACCTGACCAACGTCTAAAAGACTGCATGACGTGCGAACTAATACGTATAGAATCTAAAATTAGTTGCTGGCTGCTGTTTGCACATTTTCTATTTTTATTATGGCGAACCAAGGACATTCTAGCTACCGAAAGAGTCTAAATATTATTGAAACTAACATTTATTTTTTTTAACGCATTTATTCTAATTTATTTATATATGATCTACTTACTAACAAGAGTTTGATTTCTGTAAGAAGAAGATTCCAATCATTATATTACATGGAATAAGTAAAGACAAAATAATTTCAATAATTGTGATGGCTATGAATTAAAAAGAAAACATGGCTGCCTCTAACAGAAAAATTGTAATATTTTTGTTACATTTCTTAGTTATTTGTTTTAGTTACTCTTTTATTTATATTGGTATTCCTGATGAAGGTGTACACTCAGTTCACCGAAACGATTACTTTATTTAAATAAATAAATAAATATATCATCATGCTTTATACCCATTACTTTATAAGTTTATAAAAAAAATAAAAAATAAATGTATCATCACGCCTTCTACACATTACTGAGTGTGACACTCTTCTGAAGCAGATCTCTGTACGTGATATATTTATGCGCGTGAAGTGCGGTTACCAGCCGTCAAAACACGGCCCCCAAAAATGTTAGTGGTGGAGGAGCCACAGGGGTAATTTTAAATTGGTGAAAATATTTTGTCGGCTGTGGAGATCGAACCAGACTTCTTAGGATCCACAGGCCGACTTGATGCCACTGAGCCATTACCCCATATATGACTTTATTTCAAATTAATAAAACAGAACTTAAAACAACAATGTATTTAATGTGGACTATGAGTTTTGAAAGGTTTTTCCCTTAGGTTAAGTAATAGTATATAACATAATAAGTCAGGAAAGTGATATTTTACTTGACGAAGCGGTTGTATGAAATACGAGGCCGCGAGCTGAGTATTTTAATCCACTGAATCAAGTAAAAACACTTTCCTGACGTACTATGTATACTATTTTTTCTGAAACCGTTTAATTTAATCAATAATTAATCATAAATAATTCTATATGTTTAAATTTTTTTATATGAATTGTATTGACAGTAGACTACGGTTACCAAGGTTACAACAAATATTACAATCAGGTAAAATCTTTACTAAACTGTTTTTCACTTTATCAGACTGTTATTTTTGTTGTAGCCTTGATGTACATTACTTGACTGTTTTTGTAAAAACCTACTTGCCATACTAAAATTGGTCAGGAAAGTAAGCACTTTTTTGCCGATTTCAGAAAAAGACATTTACTTAATAGAAGGGCCCCACAAAATTTTGAGGAGCCCCATGTAAGCTTGATCTGTTATTAGTGTATTATATACATATTTTCAAAAAAATATATTTTTCTTTCTAATAAATATATATTTATGATAGAAATTATCATTATATATAATGAAACTTAAATGATGGTTGTTTTGAATAATCTTGTAATATTTTGTTATACAAATATACGCTAAATTAACAATCGTCTAATAAATCTCAATTTACGGAACGCAAAACTACGATACACACTAGGTTTTATTTATTTGTCACGCTGCACACTATGAAATTAAACCCAAATATTTACAAGATAAGTTTGTAGTTATAGATAGAGTGATTAAAAAAAGGGCCCATCATATTGTTCTAATATTGGTACAAAATTTCCGATAATTCTTATACTAGAAAAACTATACCTCATTATTTACCCTTTAATAGTAATTTACAATACAAGTAATGAAAAATCAAATAACGTAACATGTATCGTAACACGGTTAATTTAATCCTAAAATAATAATATTTGTTTAAAAACAAGAAAATTTATTTTTAATGACAGTTCATAACAGCGGGACATAAATGTATTAAGCCTATATTATTAACCAAACGATTGATTATTCACATTTGTATTTGGAAAATGAAATTTTTATAATAACACTAGTGCTGTTAAATGCATCTCAACTCGTAGTTCAGGAGTTTTTAGCATTACAGGATAAAATAAAATTATTTTAGTCATATTTCCGTAAGAAGAATATTGCAGTCAAATAAGCAAAATATGTGTATAATCAGAGCTGGGCAGTAGCTAGCTACTTTTGTAGCTTAGCTACTAGCTTAGCTACATTTACCTTAGCTGTAGCTGTAGCTTAGCTAACTGTGAAAAAATATAGCTGTAGCTTGTAGCGAGCTACTTTTTTTTCTATTAGCTTAAAAATAACAACTGAAGCTACTTTTAAAGCTACTTTTTGTAGCTTAAAGCTACTTTTTGTAGCTTAAAGCTACTTTTGTAGCTTAAAGCTACCTTTTATAGCTTAAAACAACTTTTTAAGCAGAAGGTCAACAAAGTACGCCTGCGTACAAGCTAAACCCACACAAAATAATTATTTGTTGCCGGTTCTAACTGGCTCTAATACGCAAAAATACACAGTAGGTGCCAGATGGTATTTGCTATTTTTGATATTTATGTACATAATAGTAAATTAACAGTCATTATAACAAAAGACTGATTATATGACAATGTCAAATTTAATTATTTCACAATAATTTAAAAAAGTAGCTTTAAAATTTAACAGCTACTTTAACGAAAGCTTTTAGCTGTAGCTTAGCTATATTTTACAAAATATAGCTTATAGCTGTAGCTTAGCTACTTTTTTTAAAGAATAGCTGTAGCTGTAGCCTAGCTACTTTATTTAAGTAGCTTGCCCAGCTCTGTGTATAATGCAGACATCTTTTATAATGTACCTAATAGTATGTCTTCCGTACAACTTATCTGCATACGTATGCTACTTCTTCATTTAGGATTTTTACTTAGTTCTTGCAATGTAATAATATAATTTTTTTATTTACGAAAATATGACTGTAACTGTTTTTATCCAAGTATTACAAATACTTTTTGATGTCCAAAGATGTTTTAATTTGGAAAAATATTTGTGATGATATAAAGGTAAATAATTCAATAGTGGCATCGCATCGAATAATAGAGAATTAATTGTGATGGTGATTTTTTCTCGATATGAAAATTTTTGAATCTTCACGTTTTAGATTCCACTTAACCGAAAAATATAGTCCCGAATAAGTCGGTCGGTCGGTCTAGAAGCAGGAAATTTTGAATTAAAATTTTATATTTAAGCTTGTAATGTCATTTTAAATAAAAAATAAATAAAATAAATATATCATCACGCCTTTTACCCATTACTGGGTGTGGCACCCTGTTGAAGCAGATCTCGGTAAGTATTTATGCGCGTGAAGTGCGGTTACCAGCCGTCAAAACACGGCCCCCAAAGATGTTAGTGGTGGAGGAACCACAGGGGGTAATTTTAAATTGATGAAAAAGTTTGTCGGCTGTGGAATCGAACCAGGGTTCTCAGGAACCACAGGTCGACTTGACATAAATGAATAAAACCTAAGAAAAGCAGCATATAATGAGGAATAATGGATATTGCTGTGAAAAATTCAATATGCATTAATATATTTAAAATTAAGTTTAAAATTTTATAATGTGCCATATCGAGGGTTCTCTAAGGTTGACGATCAAACTTTAAGCAAAATTAAGTGCAGTTTATCTGAAGTAAACATTTTTGTTAAATACTTACCACTGGTTTGATTGTTATTTTAATAATAAAATTATAATTGCAAACATTATAAATAAACATTTATTTGAAGTTTTATAATGAACAAATTGACTATTTTATATATAATTAATATATAATTAAACAAGTGATGCTGACACTTATACTTTAAGAAAATTATTCTTAATATAGCGATTTTTATAAAATCTTTTTGTTGCGGTATTTGTAGGTACACCATATAAATATAACCTTATAATTCAATCATCAAATATATAAACACTGTGTATTCAACCAGTGCTATCATAAATTTATAGAATTGTAATACCTACGTAATAAATAAAATGGACCCTTATTTGATTTAAAACAACTTTTGATTAAAATATTTTTCTAAATTATTATCGGTTTATTTGTTATAAGTAGTAATAGTTTAATATTTTTGAAAATGGTTATGTTGTAAAATAGATGAAGATTGTAAATCATTAATGTCATAATATCAAATTAGAGTCATCATGATTAATAGTTGTGTTAAAAATAACATTTATGCGTTTGTCAATTTTTTTTATTCAAAAGTTATTCGAAATATTTATTTATTTATTCTACTCCGTACAACAGAAACTTAATGCCACATACAGTGATGGATCTGGAATGGTATAAAATGAAAGCTCTTACGGGCAGATAATTCTGGTAAAAATATCAAAAATAATGTTTAAGCGATTTTCAATTGCTTTTCCCACATTTGTTCAAATAATCTAAACGTATGGTCTTGAAAGTACAACAGATTTTTAATGCTGACATAAAGTGACACACTGCAAAAGTTATTTTAACTATTAAATAATTCATACGATATTCATTTACCTGTCTAACAAATTTAATATCACACACATATAAATTAAGTAAAACAGATAGTTTTATTTCAGTTGTAAATGAAAATTTCGTGTTTACTATTTTCATTTGGCAGGTGCAAGACTGTTTTCCATTCCGTAAACAGTCTCATCGTGGAAAATGTCCTCAAATACAAGAAAAAAATTAACGTGTTAAAAAATAATTTAAATATAATTTCGCTGTTCCTTGCTGGCTTCCCAGTCGTGTTGGAACCGATAAATTTGCATTTTTCATTAAATAAAAAGAATTTGTAGAAACGAGTCAACGCCGTTCCGTTTAATATAATTTCGCGTTCTCCTTTATAGCCAAATATAATTTCGTTTGTATTACCACAGATGGCATAAAAAGCCTTCGTCGCGGGGCGGTGATAGTGTCCCTTTAATAACACGGAACACGCAGTTGATGGAGCTTGGCTGGCTTGGCTCTACTTGAGTCGAGACGCGCGGCCTCTTATCTTATTCGCCTTTTTCAGTTTTCACCCTAAAATTTTCTCAATTTTCATTTGAGCGGGCGATCCCCGGAGGTTGGTGTGTTGTGCCCGAGGTGGGCGAGCGGCAGGGGGACGTGTGCGTGAGGAGCAACGTCGCGTGAACACATGACTACACAATGCCCGACGTCGTCGCCGCCGCCACCCTTGATGCGTTTAACGTGCGACGTTTTTACACCGGCACAATTCAACAATATTTTTATTTTAACTAACTCGTGCTATAATTAAATCAGAATTATTTTAAACTTAGTTGCAAGGAAGTACAATTTATGCATCCATTTTTTAGATTCTCAGAGCCAACACTATATTAAAATTACTCCTCTGGCTCCCTCCCTAGAGGTTAATCTTCGGGAGATGCAATTTGACGGTTGGTAATCTAGTAATCAATAAGATAGCTAGCGCGTGATATGCCCTATATGAAATATTTCCATAAAAGCACTTTCCTTAAAACAAAAATGAGTCTAAGTAAGATAGTTGTGAGTTTAAATGGACAAAATAATAATAATTTATTATTAAATTACTTATTTAAATAAAATTGAATTCCCTAGCTCAGTGGTGTGAAGTCGGCCTGTGGATCCTGAGACCCTGGTTCGATTCCCACAGGCGATAAACAATTTTAATAATTTCAAAAGCTACCCCTGTGGTTTCTCCATCACTCACATCTTTGGGGGCCGTGATTTGACGACTGGTAACCGCACTTCACGCACAAAATATATCATTTACCGAGATCTATTACGGCAGAGTGCCACATCTAGTACTAAGAATAAAGATTTTCAAAAAAATAATAATTATATATTTTTCTAGATTACATTTTTACATTGCTATACGAGTAGATACGTGAAGTTCGTGTTTATTTTTTATTGGAATTTATCACGTATATGTGAGAACTAATAAAATCACGAATTTGTTTGAAAATGAATCAATGAAATGAAAGCTATTTTGATATTTTTCCACTAGTGAAATTAATAAATGATATTTTTTCACTTCTTGGTTATCAAGAAACGAAATGCTATTTTCGTAAACGTTAATGAAAAATATCTATCAAATGTCTGATTCTCGATGGGAAACTAATTCTACAGATGAAATTTTTGTTAAAGTTGAAGAGAAGGTTCCAAAAAATACCAGAAAATTTTAAGATTATGCTTGTTAAATTATCACGCAAAATATAACTCGTAATATGAAAATTGCCAGATAATATTGTGATATGAATTTAAATTCGTTACGGATTCGTTATATGCCCATTTCCATAACAGCTCATAAATCACGTTAAAATATTATCGTCAATTATCATATCAACTGTTTTGTAAGTTATGATAATTAAAAATTCAAAACACATCTGTAGTTCCAAATTCATATTATTTTTTTATTATTTCCTTCAATTTACTTAAATAAATCAATAATTATTGAATTATTCTTTTTTGATAGTTACAGAAAATAGTTATTTGTTTCATTAGGACTAAAAATACAATTTTTCGGGTTCAGTAAAACGGTTGCCGGACAAAGCGTAGAGGAGTCTGACAATATTACAAAACTCGAAATAGTATTTTTAGTTCGATTGAACTTATTCATAATTATTGGAGTAGGTGGCACAGCGGTATCGAGTCGACCTGTGGATCTTGAGAACCCTGGTTTGATTCCCACTGTCAACAAACATGTTCAACACATTAATATTACTCCTGTGGCTCCCCATCCACTAACATCTTTGGGGGCCGTGATTTGACGGCTGGTGAACGTACTTCACGCGCAAATATATTACTTACCGAGATCTGCTTCGGCAGAGTGCCACACCCAGTAATGGGTAGAAGGCGTGATGATACATTTATTTTTTATTTTCTTTATAAACTTTCGCAGCGTTCTTTTACTATAGAAAAAGTTAAAACAATAGTATCCTATTGAAGTGGGTGAAAAACAATTGTTGATTGTATTTCGAGAGTAAAATTCTTGCTTTTTGGCGTGTTCGAATGACAACTCGACTAAAAGTAAAATTCTCACGTTCAACAAAAAAAACAAAACGCTCATTTCGCTGACTTAATTAATAATAAATATTTTTCCTCGATTGGTTGTGGACAAAAAAATTGCTGGATCAGCCCCCATTTCCAAGATAATGGGGGCTGATCCAGCAATTTTTTTGTCCTTGCTAGTGATGAACGAAGGGCATGATAATATATATATATAAATATGAAACCTGTGTTACCTATTGTTCAGACATGGCTTCATATTTTTTTGATTTTGTTTTATGCATGACAACTGTCAAAGTGTAAAACTGTTTATAAACATTGAAAAGATAATTTAGAAGATTGATTAAGGACATTTAAAATTGATTCTTTATGTAATAAGTTTATATGATTATAGATATATTGTATAATTAATTTAAATAAATATTCTTTAGTTCACTAGGAATTCAATTTGGTGTCTAATTTCTAACATACCAAGAACAGAATTACATATATATATATATATATATATATATATATATATATATATATATATATATATATATATATATATATATATATATATATATATATACATATATATGAAAAAATACTTCTACTGTATAAAAAGTGTTACAAAACTCTCTATTAAATAATATTTAAATGAAGTAATATTTTATCGAACTGATAGTAGAAATTGAAATAATATTCATTTATGACAGGTGAAATTTGTATTACTTTATTAGTAGATGGAAACTATTACTCTGGCAGAGTAACTTTTTTTGAGAAAAATATATTTACCATTTTTATTTTTATACATTATAAGAAATATAATGGTAAGATATGCACATGATGATAATTTCTGCCCTATTGTTATTTTAAAAAAGTAATCAAATAATCAGTATTAAAATCTATATTTACTAGGTGTTACGTTTTTGATCAAATTAGTTCTTTTATGAAATAGACGTAAAATAAAAATGAGAATTTGTGGTTAGGTTTTGCGTTCATTACGAGAATGAAATCAGATTTATTACAGTTTTTAATTCTGAACATTTTTTTTTTCTATTTAGAGATGTACATATAAAGTAGACACTGAAGAAAATAAAATATATAAATGTATCATCATATCATTTACTCATTTCTGAATGTGACACTTTTCTACAGCGATAAGTGATAAGTTTCTTAAAATGAAGTTTCTGTTCTAGCTATCAGCTCATGATCCTGGAAGATATTTATGAGGAGGACGAAACAGGGATAATTTTAGGAAAATAAAATCTGTTCGTAATTGTTTAACACTTTGTCGGACTCTAAAGAGTCGCGGTTTATAATGCCTGATTTAGCTGATTTTTTTCTAAAAGTTAAATAATAGTTATTTACAATACAAGTGGGATAAGAGCATCCGTGTGTGAAATTTGCACAAGGCGACGACCAAGTTATGTAATCACACAAGTATCTTAATGATGCATTATCACACGTATGTCGTACATGATTTTATCTACGACCACGAAATGAATTAAAATTTTAATTTAAAATTAAAAAATAATTTTTAATTGACAGTTCTCGTAATTATTTGATATTTAAAAAACTGAAATGAAATATTAATTATTATTTTGAGTGTGATAAGAACTTTATTAAAGCACTAGTGCGGTAATGTTTCCAAAATCGCACTAGTGCGTGAACAAAATACTTATCTTACTCTACATGAATGCGATAAGTGTCGTTTATTGCATGGTCGTAGATAAAACATATTTATTTAAAAAGAAGAATAAATTAAATCTAATCCCTCATTATAAATTATTTAGGAATGTAGAAAAATAAGGAACTTTTAATAAAATTTAATTTACTCTAGGAAAAATTAGAATAACTCAATAATTATAGTCATGTGCAACAATTAGTATTTTTATATTTAAAGTTGCATATAAATCAATGTTATTATTATTATTATCTTTTTATGTAAATATAATTGCTAAAGTTATTGTGCAAATTAATACTAATAGAATATATAAATATTTATTCATTATTCTTGAATTCTAAGAATTGTGTATGACATTTCTTAGAAATTTCTAGATATTTTACAGAATACATAAATAATGCATGAAGCAATGTAACAGATAACTAAATCAAAAAGATTATAAACAGTTTTTACTTTCTTATACGTAGTATAAGGAAGTATTGGAATCGTGAAAAAAATCGTTGACGAGATTTTCGCGGAAATACATGTTTTGAGGTCCACTGAATCTGTTTTGATCATTTTCTCAATGATGTCTGTGTGTGTAGATGAATGGATGGATGGATGGATGTGTGTCCGGTCGTGCAATATCTCATGAACGAGATAAGATTTGTTAACGAAACTTGGTAATTATAAGTTTCATGAAAATACGAAGAGCTGAGTTGATTTTGAATGAAATTGAAAAACCGGAAGAGGAAGTTTACTGGACACACAAAACAATAAATTCCATTTATTTCAAAAATGGAATCAGTTACGAAAAAAAGTTTCAAATAAAAGATGTCAGCAAAAATATTTGGAACATAAAATGTTATTTGCAATTTTCCTGTATATGCGTCTCATTTTGAGAAAAACTAATTTATTTATTTAATAATATATTTCAATAATCATAGTAGCAATAGAAACAAAAAACAAAAACATGTTTAACATTTATATGTCAAATAATAATTGTCAAACGCAAGGAGCAAGTCATAAGTGTTCAATTCAGCGTTTTTAATATGAAATATGCTGTGTATAAGAAAGTCGTGTGGTGCCCACACCAAATTTTTTTCGCTAGGTATTGAAAATTAGTTCTCATATAAATAAGAAATAGGTTATGTAACAGTATAAAGGCAAGTAATGTCATAACTTGTTACTATTTTATGTATCACTTATTTGTATTTATACCGTCGTGCACAATGTTAATATGTTTATAATATGAAGTATAGTGTTTTATAGTGAAGTGTGTGTTTTGTAGTGTAAAACAGGCTTGTGTTGTGTTCCCAAGAGGCAGTTCGAGACTGCACGCTCAACAATGACATTACGTTAACGCCCTTCTTTCATCGCCGCCTCCTTTAAACTTTAACCCACCGGCGCGGCGTGACACCCCCACGTCCCCATGTGTCAGACAAGGATAGCGCGATGCGTGCCCGAGTCTGCCGCGTAAGTTTTGGCGGTGAAATTTCAAAGCCCTATATTCTTAATTCCCCACACAGCAGCCCAAAAGAATACCCGACCTGAAAAAGAACATTCGTAAAGGAATAATTCTTCTGGGGGGCTGTATCTCTGCAGAGTTCCCTTTGTGTCCACGAGAGGCGCTAAGGAATTTTATTTGTTCACAGTGGCGAAATACAATTTTACATTAAAACCATGTTAGGAAAGTTTAAGAGAGCCACATTGTGAGCAGGTTGAACGTCTCTTCTATGATGACAGCATGCTTTTAGGGCCGGATTAACAAATATTGCGCTTTGGAACAGTTTACTTTAATATTCTATAAATAAATAAATAAATATATTATCACGCCTTTTACCCATTACTAGGTGTGGCACTCTGCCGAAGCAGATCTCGGTGAGTGATATATTTATGTGCGTGAAGTGCGGTTACGAGCCGTCAAATCACGGCCCCCAAAGATGTTAGTGGAGGGAGAGTCACAGGGGTAATTTTAATATGGTGAAAATGTTTGTCGGCTGTAGAAATTGAACCAGGGTTCTCAGAATCCACAGGCAGATTAGATACAACTGAGCCACCTACCCCATTAAATTATAAGTAATAATAATATTCTATAAATAAATAAATAAATAAATATATCATCACGCCTTCTACCCATTGCTGGGTGTGGCACTCTGCCGAAGCAGATCTCGGTAAGTGATATATTTTGTGCGTGAACTGCGGTTACCAGTCGTAAAATCACGGCCCCCAAAGATGTTAGTGGTGAAGGAGCCAAAGGGGTAGTTTTTTTGAAATTATGAAAATTATTTGTCGCCTGTGGGAATCGAACCAGGGTTCTCAGGATCCACAGGCAGACTTCATACCACTAATAATATTCTATAAAATTTACAAATGAAATATGAACGCATAATTTTAATTAATATATAAATTTATCAACACACCTTTTACCCTTTAAAAGGTGTGGCAATTTGCAATAGCAGATCTCTGTAGATGATATATTTTGTACGTAAAGTGCGGCTACTACTCATTAAATCATGATCCCCAAACATTATAGTAGTTGAAAAGCCATAAGAATAATTTTGAAAATCAGATATCTGTTTCGGGCATCGAACTTATGTTCTCAAATCCATAAACCGACCAATGACATTATGTTAACGTTAAAAGGGAGTAAAAAATTAGTTTAGGTTATTTATATTATTAATAAAAAATATATTAGTTACATTTAAAAATAGTTTATTTAGGTAAAATTTTACAAAAAACAAATAAATTTAGTATTAATATGTACAAAAACAAATTCTTTCAAAATTATTTTGGTCGTTTGAAACTGAAAGCCTTCTAATAATTATGTGTGTACTAATAATTGAACCTTGCACTAGCGAGTAGCAACCACAATTGATACTAAAAATATTAATTCTTAATGCAACAATGTAATCACTATATGAGTGGCATTTACAAATTATTGTATGAAATATAACTGTTTTCGAAACAATATATGTTTAATTTCTGTATTACGAATATTTTATTTTATAATCATCAAGGGGGGTCCGGACCCGAAAACCTTTCCCTTGTCTACGCCACTGAGTCCGGTGCGTTTCCAATAAACTATCTACTCCGTTATAATAATTTTAATTTACATACATAAATATTTATTTGGAAAGTCATTATTTTATGAACGTATTATTCGACAAAAATAGATTCGCAATAGAGTTGGTCCCATTCAAAAACTGAAATTACTGACAAACTAATTAGGTATATTATTATTATTTTTAAAAAGATAGGCCCTTCAGTGGTATTAAAACACGTACGGTTACTAGCTGTCAAATCACGGCCCCCAAATATGTTGGTGGAGAGGGATCAACAGAAACAATTTTAATGTGGTGACAATTGTTAGTCGACTGTGAGAAACGAACTAAGGTTCTCAAATCCACTGAGCCACCTCCCCATTAAAAATAAAATATTTGACAAAAATAGAAAAATAAGAAAAATAAATAATAATTACGGCCTTCAAAGATGCTGGTTTGTGAGGTGAGCTACAGGGTTAAATTTTGTCTTGATTTTCAGTTTTATGCATTACCACAGAATTATTTATTTAAAAAAATACAAATATTCAACATACCGATCTATATTAGATAAATGACATCTTGTCGTGTTTGATTTATTTCATATTAAATATAGCTTCTAGATATGTTGCAAGAGTCTTCAATAGTTAATCTTTCTATCTAATTACGGATTATCACCATTTCTTAGATATCCAATAGTTTTCTTGATAAACTAAAAATAAATAAATATATCACGTCTTGTATGAAGTAGAAGACCAGATTACCAACGATCAGAGCTGGGCAAGCTACTTAAAAAAAAGTAGGTAAGCTACAGCTACAGCTATTCTTTAAAAAAGTAGCTGAGCTACAGCTATAAGCTACATTTTGTAAAATATAGCTAAGCTACAACTACAAGCTTTCATTAAAGTAGCTGTTAAATTTTAAAGCTATTTTTTCAATTATTGTGAATGATTAAATTTACCATTGTCATATGATCAGTAGATCAGTCTTTTGTTACAATGACTGTTAATAAATATAAAAAATCGCAAGTGGACAAATGTACTGTTAATTTGTTATGCAATAATTCTTATTTATATCGGAATAAATTAACAGAAGACTCCTAAACAGTCAATGTTTAGTTCATCCAATATTTAATACAAAAGTAGGATAGGTTAAGAACAAGTGAAAAATAAAATATGTTAATAGATTTTACACTATATAATAACTTGTTATCCTACAGTTATACAAAACTATAAAGAAGGTACAATTCAAATACAAAACAAAAATTAATAGGTATTTCTTAATGAACAGTGGTAGCTTTAAGCTACAAAAAGTAGCTTTGGGCTACAAAAAGTAGCTTTAAGCTACAAAAAGTAGCTTCAAAAGTAGCGTCAGTTGTTATAACAATATTTTTAAGCTAATAGAAAAAAACATAGCTAAGCTACAGCTACAGCTAAGGTAAACGTAGCTAAGCTACAAGAGTAGCTAGCCACTGCCCAGCTCTGCCAACGATATACGAAAGTATATCGAATGTAATGTGACTTGGTCAATTTGACTTGTAGAGATCCGAGATTAATGGTTGGAGGTGTGTTCTCACTGAGCTCTTGTGCTTAATTAGTATATTCTCTCCAGATGCTAAACCGTGATTAAATATTTTAGAACTTTCTTTGGACAGTTAATTCTGTCAGTGTAATGGGTTCTATTTTATGAATGGTTAGTTAGATTAATTATAAATATCGCCCCTATATTTTATTTAACCAAAATCACCTCTCATAACAATACTTATAAACACCGCGTGCCGTTGTCACACCACCAACAACATGGAATCGAGGCGTCTTATGATTCTATGAATTAAGTTTGTTTAATAAATTTTTAGAAAAGGTGTATTAAAAACTTGAAAATACAACTACCCCCTGTATTATGTAAAAAAATAAAGAAAATATTGTGTTCTGGGATAGGAGCCTCTAATGCTTCTCACTTAATCCAACCCTGGAAAGCTTTTAATTTTTGCTGTTCACTAAAAGTCTAAAATGTCTTGTAGTGTTTGGACACTAACTACATCAGTACTATGTTTAGTTCTGCTCGAGGTATTTTGCTTATTGAGTGTGCAGACTCTAATGTATTTGCAAACTAAATGTGTTTGAAATCAAGTACCTCTCAAGTAATTGCAAATATGGTATAAATTACCACGACAATGAAAAACGCTCTAATTATAAACGCAAAAACGAACAATTTGTAATTTAGTATCACCAGAAAATAATTGATTAGCTACGGATATCCCTGTTCTGCATATTGTAATTACTTGTAAATTATACATATATGTACAGATATTTATCTTACTAAAATGATATGCAAATTGTAACATATCAAATTATTTTCTAGTTTAATTGTAAATCTCTCGGCCGTAGAGAATTATCGAGATTTCAATTAGCAGCATACTTGAATGGTTTAATGCATTCATCGCATTTAGCATTCAGTGCAATATTCGCTGCATATTTTTATACGGATTCACTTTCTGGTGACACATGTTCGAGAAATAAAATTAAAGAAAGTAATTGAAAGTTTTATCTGACAAAGTTTTTTGATTATGTAGGAACATATTCGGGTCGACAATTCCATTCGGGACACGCAGTTCTGGGATAGAATTGGGAGATGCTATAACATTTGTATCTCTTGTAAGTGCGGGTATCCATCGATGGGGGTATCTTCTCATTTCAGCCATTCTCAGTCATACTAATACCTAAAAAAAATTTAGTCATTTAAATTTCTATTTCATTTCTTTAGTTATTCTTAAACGGCAAAACAGAATTATGGCTGAAATCAACATTTTCGTGACAAACTGATCAAGTAATCTACATCTAAATATTTATTTATTTATGCAACATGAACCTAATCCACTGTAGTTAATATATATAATTTAATGAGTTGAATTCGAACTCGAGACCTTCGGATTCGAATGCGGTTATTCTAACCACATCATCACATATCAAGATTGTCGATTCAAGACCAAGACTACGGGCTAAATTCATAGTCGTTAGGCAGCGGTCTCACTGATCGAGTACCGTCAATCGTGTGCTATCGAGCAAATTTCAAACACGTGTATTGTAATGGCGGATGTCACACTAAACCATCGTTTTGCGTCGAGTGCTATCGAGTTGTTTGATTTTCAAGTTGGTTTGAATTTTACTCGACGCTCGATGCTGCTCGATGTCAGTTTATGACAGGTTATGTGCATATGTTTATTATTATTTATGTCATCTGATGACAAGTTCATTGTAAAAATGGAATCTACCAAATCAAATGATAAATAGTGGACCTCAAGCGAAATTGATATATTAATTAATGGATCTTTATGATAAATCTAAGCCAGGGAATTCAAATTTAAATATTATTGACAAATGTTGCCGACACAATTCAGAACGCTTACAACAAAAGGATGGTAAGTTAAATGCAGCATCTGGTTCTGACGCTAAAAAGACAAAGAAGTGAGCGTATTTTGATTCAATGTTATTTCTGGAGAAATATTTGACAGAACGAAATATGTGGTTATTATATTTAAATTTTAAATAAATTAATTCTAAATTCTTTAATTTTATATTTGTCAATTTTTTACTTGTCAAAAAAGAAATGTACTTGACACCAAACGATCTATACAACTCGATAAGTGAGACCGGACCATCGATTTTTAAACGACACGACACGAATCGACACTACACTCCACGACACGACTCGTTCAGTGAGACCGCTGCCTTCTCACAGTCACTTCATTCTCACCTCACACTCAAAGTCGAAGTAACTAAGGCAACTAAGTCAAAAAGTGTACAATTTGAGTTAGTTGCCTTCGACTTTGAGTGTGAGGTGAGAATGAGAGAAGGGTGAATCATGACTATGAATTTGGCCCTTAAAGTAACAAGTTCAAAAGAAATATTCAAGGCGCAAGCAAAATCAAGGTACATGACTTACTAAAACAATAAAAATATAAATCAGCCCTAATTAAAAGTTTTTTAATATTTCACTTTAATTGAAAATCTTTTAAAAATGCGATCTAATAATAATTCGATGTTTGACATTTTCATTAAATTTAAGACGAAATAAAACTAAGCATATTTAAAAAGCTGATAAGATAACGTAGAACGTACCCGAAGCATTGGACTGCAAGTAGGGTAGTATGCTCCTATTCATAAATAACTGGGGTTGGATGCTAGGTGGATGAAAGTGAGCTAACTCGAGATTAGAAATTAACACAAGGATGTTCTCGAATTACCTCGTAGTTTCATATTCCAACATGGCTAATTTAGAAATTCAAATACCTATGTTAATAGATTGAAATATTACTTTGCGTTTATGATTTTAAAATGTCAAATCTTTGACTTGGACTTTCAGGAATTCATTCAAATGTTTAGAAATTGTGTCAGACTTTGACCACCATCATCTTAACCTAAATGATAAATATAAGTAAGATCAATTAATTTAGAAATTAAATTAGAATGTCATGAAAACCAACTAATTTATTATAACAAATGAACTTTAGTCATTAGTTTGTTCTAAATTTGTAAAACATACTAACAAAAGTTATTTGTATGCCAAGGGTTAAAAGAAGCTTTTTATGAAACGAGGACTGCAACTAGTTGAGGTCTGCAAAGAGACTTTCAACAAGAGATGTACCTACATAACATTTTCACGATCAGACAGTGGCGTACCTAAGGGGGAGGGGAGGGGGTTGCGGTCCGCACCGGGCGGCACATATTTTGGGGCGGCATTTTTTATATTTAGTTTGTTCACTTCATAAGTATATTATGAATTACTATATGATTTCGAATATTTTTCTTCATCGTCAAGTCAATATAGGGTTGAAAATATTATCTCGAAAAATTTCTTTATTACTGCCTAATTTAAATATGCCATCCAATGGTAAAAAAGTTCCCCACCTATAGTTTGACTCAATTACAATAATTTATTTATGTTTATTAATTTAATGGGGTAATGGCTCAGTGGTTTCGAGTTGGCCTGTGGATCCTGGGGACCCCAGTTGGATTCCCACAGCCGACAAACAATTTTCACCAAATTAAAATTACCCCTGTGGCTCCCCTACTTCTATCTTTGGGGGTCGTGATTTGACGGCTGGTAACCGCATTTCACGTACATAAATATATCACTTACCGAGATCTGCTTCGGCAGAGTGCCACACCCAGTAATGGGTAAAAGTCGTGATGATATATTTATTTTATATTTATTTTTTTAATTTATAAAAACCACAATTTGATTGACTTAGAAATGGCGGCAAATTGGAGACCGCCCTGGGCGGCAAAAGTTTTAGGTACGCCACTGCGATCAGACACTGGGATTCAACGGTTTTTACTTGTAATTTTAAAAAAAATTCAAGTATATATATTTTTTTAATTTATGGTCTGCAAAGAGCCCCGTCACCAATAGCAACGTTCTGTAATTCTTCGTTGTCATCAAACTAAATTCGATAAGTCTAATTTTTTAGTAATCGTAAAAGAAATTAGTTACGTCCATTTTGTTTAACAACCAAATTCGTTGAACTGAATTCAACACTCGTCTTTAGCCTAGGGATCATCTTTAGTAACCATAGAATATTTTTCTTATTAATTCATCGTTGCATATATTTTTATTTATATCGTTATTTTTAGAGACGCTTCTTTAGTTGGAGAACGGTGCTGAATTCGACTCGTAGTGTTCACTTGGAAATGAAATGGACAACAAAAGAAAAATAGTCCATCTCAGAATTTTACAAACTCACTGGCCGAAGTGGCAGCAAATTTGGTTAGTGGCCAATATGGGAATGTTCGAAGTGGGACAACAGCATCCATGGGGGCGACACGGGCGGATGTAATTTGCTGGTCGCGGGTCGCTGCTAAATTTCTTAATTTTTCGTCAGGCCGGGCGCGGCTGCGATTGAGAGAGAGCACGATCCTGTTTTATTCGAGAAGTTCAACTCATTTTGAGGGTTTGTGACTTTAAAAGCCATCACGTGCTGGAGATACATTACGCTCATTTCTCTTTATTGACTCGCGCGTTCATGGATTACGAACTGTGCCACTTTGCGACGGCGACGGATCTTCTTTCTCTTTCCTAACTATTTCCATTCCCAGTTTTCCTTCTCTACCGTCGCGCAAGTGTTTGCTAACTAAACTTAAAATATATTAAACTTGTTAGGAACACACATACTTGTTTGCTTTTTCTGTTTATTAATATTGTTTTTGGTATCTATGAGCCAAAATTATTTTCATTTTATGTTGTAGATCTATTGCCCAAGAGAATTAATCATATTTTGTACATCTAATGAATTGTGTATAAGTTATATATAGATACAGTCTTATTGTTTTAAGATTACTAACCTTAATATCTATATACTCTCTTAAGTTGAATTAGTAGAATATTCACTAATTGAAATAGTAAGTATGAAAACTACATAAAAATTAGTAGTTTAAGATTGAATCTACTGAAATTTTAGTAAGGTAATAGTTTCACTTTTTAATCGGTTGTTTTCTACTAATTAAAATGGTGATAAGATCCAAAGCTACTATCGAATTAGTAGTCCTCAAGCGATTCAGTGGCGCCACCGTGTCAACAGTATAAGTTTTACGCGTGTGTGTACTTGGTTCCTGTATAGAACATTGAGAAGATCTACTGTTGTGCAAATCAATTTTTTTAAAGTAAGCAATAAAATGAAATGTTGTAATTTCCGTATTATTGTCACATTTCAACTATGTTACATGTCCACATTAATTCTGAATATAAATTAACTCCAATGTTGTTTTTTTTTCAATATCACTACTGACGTAAATTATTTAAGGTTAGAAATTTGAAAATATGTCAATTATTGTTGTTTTATATATTTATTTGTAAGGTTTTATATCACTATAATTATCAATGGATATTTATTATTTATAACAATCGAATTTTTACGTTTTCAATAAATTATTATTAAATATTCATTAAAAAGAGTTTTACTTTTTTGATTTGTAGAAAATTTACTTTTTCAATAGTAGAATTTTCACTATTTCATTAGTAAATAAATCACATTTTCATTTGGTGAATTTTACTTTTTTATTAGTAAAAAATTCACTAATTAAAAATGTGACAAGTTTCACTAATTGAAAAAGTGAACAACTACTATTTACTAGTGGTATACATTGGACATTTTCAAAAAGTGAATATTCACTATAAATTAGTAGATTTTTACTAATTCAACTTAAGTAGACAACTCCCCGATTTAAGATATGTTCCCTGACTCACATATCAGTATTAAATGTGTGATTTTCACTGTATAAATAAAATGTATATGTACATTAATTCCAAAGGTAACACGTTTTTATTCTGTGTATCATTTTGTGCACGACAAAGTGTCTAATTTATTGTATCAAGTGTAATGTAAATGGTAAATTGTATCGCGAGTGCATACTTCTAAAATTTTATAGGGTTTACTTATTAAAAGAAAGAAAAAAAAAGTTCAAAAACAATTGTATATGGTTATTTCATCGTGTAAAGTCAACTAATTGTTTCAGTATTTAATAGCTTTTATTAAAGTTTGAACAGTTCAACTTTGGAAAGCATTTTTGAAAGCGACTATTTTAGCTAAAATATTTTTACATTTTACTGTAATATTTGATTTTGTAGTTATATTTATATTAGTTCAAAATTAAATAACAACTGAACTTTTAATATTTATCCGAAAAGTCAAAGAATTCTACCTCGAATGATCTGATTAGAAAATTCGTTCCCTTGTGTCTGAAAGAAACAGCTTCTATTACAAATTGATACAGCTATATAAGTTAATAGACATCTTGTGCGCGATGCGGAACGTGTCTTATTTAGGGTGGCGACGTCAAGACAGTGCAATGGCAAGAGTGGGAGAGGAAGGAAGAAATGCTACTGCAGACGACGCGAAATTTCATCAAGAAGACGCTACCGGCAGATCGGATACATGCATGTAATCAGCTTTTATAGATTATTCTGCATTTCCTCATTTGTCTACATTGCGAGAGAATCATGGAAACATTATTTAATCGCTCAAAAAAATTTAACTGAACTTATGCATATTTATCATAAGTTATATATATAGATAATTGCGTTTGAATTTATATGACTAATCAAACTTACATTCATTACCCACATACAGAAACAATTTTCAATTCAAAATTAACTGATGTAAGTGATCCCAGAGCCAAATTTCCTATTAGGTACAGAATTTTGGGCCAACTGCAATTTTAGGGCCAACGAAGGAAGAAATTATTATTTTTTTAGAGAGGTGTAATAAATCAAGCTACCAAAGTCCAGTATTTATTTTTTCCACTGATTTTGATGTGCTGAAGGTCAGTCATAAACATAGATATTACATTGAAAGAAGAAATTAAAGCACGCAGGAAAAATAATTACAAAAATACGGCAAACCAAATAAACGGAGAATAATAACAATATTTATTATTGAAGTTGAGGTAAATGGTGTTCATTGCTTTTTCACCCAACGCATATACTCGTATAACATGAATACAAATTATAATAATAAACTGCCAACAAAAAATAATTATAAATAAGAAAAAAAAGAAGTAGAAAATCAGTGTACTCTATGAAATAAATGTAAGCGTAGATCTAAATTCATGATCAAATATTCACCTCACATTTTGCGCAATTACGAGGGCAGGGTGAAAAGTTCCTGAAAAATTAAACAAGAAATGATTTATTTGGTCAAAACATATTTTATTTCTCAACATAATCTCCTTGTAGCTCCTTGTAGCCCCAACGTTTTTCTAATTTTTTGATCCCTTCCAAATAATACGATTTTGGTAATCCTTCAAAATAATCAGTAAACCACTTGTGAATCGTTCCAATCGATGGTGAGGAGTCCCCATAATGTTTAACAAGCGATGAAAACCAACCCATTAACAAAGTTGTGATATCTTTGATTGTATGTAGCCTATTAAAGAACTTAAGAACCATTCTCGCTTAGAACCTTAAATATACAGTTTCTATGTATGTAAAATTTCACCGCGTTGTCAACTTAGCCTGCTTCCAGTTCGATCGAGTATTTTGGGGACTATATTTTTTGAATCCAGTAAGATCTAAACACTGAAAATTCATGAAAATCTCGATATTGAAAAAAAAATATGAGCTATTAACTAATTTAATTTTTCTTAGTCGAAATCAAACAACTATAACTAAAAATTCTACAAATTTTTTTAAAAATAGGATCCTTTGACAGCTGAAGAATACGAGAATAATTAGTTAACCAATTAAACCAATATCACTACCAATAATGCCGCCGAGACGTTATTTAAAAAAATCAAGTTTAAAAGGTATAAATACTTTTTAAATTTAACCCTAAATAAGCATTATTTGGTAATTACTGTAATGGATATTTTGTTCATTTACCGGTTACCGGCATTGTGGCGTTGCTGAATTTTTGAAAATTATTGAACTATTTCAGGTTTGTTAGAAAATTTTATATGTCCCGGACCTTTATCAGATATCTTTTTTTGTAAACAAGCATATCTACATTCATGTAATAAAAAGAAATTGCATTTATATTTATGACAAAACATATAAATAATTATGTATATATTGTATGTACAAATAAGATATAATAAATTTAAAAAATATTTTATAAAAGAACTTGCTTTTCTAGATGCAAAAGAAGTTTAGTTTTAAAAAAATAAGCAATAATCTTATTTTTTAAATTATTAAATCAGTACTTTGTTTATTTTCGGCCTTTATTATTTTCAATTTAATTTGAATATAAGGTAATAGAACGTTATACATTACAACCCGATTGATGTTCAATAATATTTTAGTTAATCCTGAATTTTGAATTAACTAACCTTATTCTAACCTTATATTATTAAGTTATACCAATTAACATTTTAAAGATCAAATGTCAACAGGATTACGAGTAGGGTTTTTTTTTAAATATGGTTGAACTTAATTTGACCAAATTGAAATTAAAGGTTAACTAAGAGATATTTGAGAATTGGGCTGTTAATATTATATTATTAATTTTTAAAATATTCAATGGTTAATAAGTGAGGTTAGAAAAATTACGGCAATTTATAAATTGGTAAAATGACCAGTAAAAATAAAATTTTTAAATGTTTGTAAAATCATTACATATCGGTGACATATTATTTCTGTATTATTTTCATACCAAAAACGTATAGAAAAGTATTAATAATTATTTTATGAAAATTTCAGTATTTATTTAGTGAAATTTAATTGTAAATGTAAATAATATTACTGCATGCATTAAATTTTAACATACAGTAGAGTGCGAATTAATGTGAATATGATGTTTTCGTTCAAGAATACGTTTATTAGCTATGAAGTGAGTATAATTTGTAATTAAAGAAACATGAATTATTATTTCCATAAGAAATATGGCCTTGGGCTTAAATAACTTGTTGGAACCGTTTTAACATCGTATTAATGAGATTCTCTAAGATTTTCTCGTCTCGGAACTATATTTGAATTATTGCTTCAATCATCTTTGTTTTAGTTGTGCAATCCATTTTCTTAATTCTGGAGTTACACATAGCCCACAAGTTCTATATAGAATTTAAATCCGGTGAGTTCCTTGGTCATTTCTTCTTGTCTGTAAAATATTTCTTCATAATCTTCGATGTATGACATCGAGTTAAACCTTACTGGAAAATTGCTTCACCTTTAGCTTCAAATTTTCCAGCACTTAGCCAGTCTACTTACCAGTAATTTCTTGTACTTTTGACAATTCATCATTCATTCAATTGGCACAAAAAATCCGGTCGTCATGTAAGAAAAACAACCCCGGAACATGATTTTGGGAAAAAATGGAAATACTTCAATGTTCACAATAATTCGCACACTACTATAGATAAAAATAGAAAAAGACAATCTTGGATTCACAAAAACATAAAATTTTTCTTATTTGAACATAAAACCAACATAGTTAATGTACAATTATTTGTCGCGAATATGCTCGATCATTTTACCAAGTGCCAATCCTACTAACAAATAAAAAGTAATTAGATTGGAAATTATAACTTGAAGTGAGTACCTAACTCATTAGGTCGAGAAATCGTTTCGTAAAAATGTCATTAAACCTGACATTCCGTATTTTCGTGCATTTTACAACACACTGGCATTTTACAATCCAAGGATATGCTTCTGCTCTTCTTTTACCATCTCTTTCCTCCTCTTCACCCCTCCGAAGTCCCTGGCCTCAGCCAGGCATGTCCACGAAGCGCACTGAGTTACTGCTGACGACTAAAGAAATCCCTGGAACGATTCAATTAATTTCACCATTGGGATCTGTGCTTGTGCTCGGTACTCGTGCATGCACAGATTCATTCCTTCTTTCTGCATTTCGTTTTCGTTTTGTTGTAGTTTCCCGTCCCGCTACGGAGCGACAGTGGCGCTGCTGTCGAGCGAGGTTTATCCGCGCGGATCATGACTTGGATCTAAGTTTGTGAGGCTGCACCAGATTTTTATTGCTCTGAAACACACACTAATTTCTTGCGAAGGACGTCAGTTAAATTAGAATTGCTATGTTACATTAAATAGGATTTTTAAAGAACAATAAACAATTAAGACAAGGGTTATTTACCCTGATATAAAGTGTCTGAATTCTATAACCGATCAAATAATTTTCATCTCACAGCACAGACAAAAAAATATACAGATTTCTAACTAAATGTAATCAAATAACAACTCTTTTTTATCAATGAAATTTGTAGTTCTGCAATGTCGATTTTTAGTTCATGAACGATAAATTAAGGCTTATATATTTACAATTTGTTTTTAATTGACAATTTATTCTTTATAAAATATATTGTAAATAAATAAATTAAATAAATAAATATATCATCACGCCTTCTACCCATTACTGGGTGTGGCACTCTGCCGAAGTAGATCTCGGTAAGTGATATATTTTTGCGCGTGAAGTGCGGTTACCAGTCGTCAAATCACAGCCCCCAAAGATATTAGTAGAGGGGGAGCCACAGGAGTAGTATTAATGTGGTGAAAATGTTTGTAGCCAGTGGGAATCGAACCAGGGTTCTCAGGATCCACAGGCCGACCCGATATTATGAAATTATAATGCTTTAACTATATATGCCGTAATTCAATGTCCATGAACATAATCGCCATTAGCGCTGAAATACAGACCCGCTCAGAACTAAAAACTATACCACTTGAATACATTTAGCTAGACGTCTGTACATATATTGTCTGTGGAGAAAGTATCAAGTAATACTCGCCTGTATAGCGGTAATGGAACAATCATTTAGCATAAAATAATATCGGACCAAGCTTAATTTTAACAATTGAAGGATGTTACTATCTGTTAAAGATGGAGGCATATGGAACAAGTTCAGTTAAGTGAGAGAAATAGTTTCTTCCAAAAGTCGTAATTAATAATATCATACTTTGTATACTAATTTAAAACTCTAATAAACGACGATATATAATTTATAAGAACATAGTGATTTTTATACAAAGTTTTGTCATGAAATTGATAGTAAAATAATTTTTCAGCAAAGTCCTTACGCAAGAGAAAAAAACAAGACAAAATACTTTAAGCAGAAAAACATACTCAATTATCATATGTGTATATTGTAAAATATTTCAGAATATTTGTTTGTACAATTTAAATGATAGACTTTTATATTTTATGTAATACGTCACAGAATTAATACTTCCGACTGATCACAATAATTTGTGAGTGAATCAATCTCTTTGTTAATTACGATTAAATTGACGGATCAGTGTTTATTGTAATATGTTAGTATTTTATATTGATCCTGAAGCAACAACAAATTAAAAGTTTTCTCTATTAGTAACCAATGTTCGTTCTTCAGGTTTTTATTTATATGTAATCAAAGTCTACCTGATGCTTTTTTTTGTATGAAACCAATGCACGATATTGTGTCGTTTTATAATTAGTATACTTGATGAAACAATATTATTAATATTTAAACGAGTATCGACATACCTGCGTTTGAATATTAAAACAATACGTACAATTTTAGCTTCATGACAATTTTATGTCAAATTGCATTGTTCTTCAGACAAGTGTCACTATCTTTAAAACTTAATCAAATCATAACTTAGAAGTGCATTAATGACCTATAGTAGCATGCTGAGAAAGGATGTCTTCACACGTGTGTGGTCTGGTTCGTACCAAGAAGTATATTATCAATCTTAATTCCTATATAAAAACACATAAAAATAAAAAATATAGTTATTACCATTAACATTGCATAATAATAAATAAATTTAATAAAATTAATGTAAATATGTACCGTTTCAATTGGTGTGTTAGTGCATACTTCGGTTTGATTTTATTTCATTTTTTCCTTGAAACGTGTTTTATTTCAAAGAAGTTGCCAAAATTCTTAACAATTGTAAAAAATATACAAAAACCATATATTATCTATTCTCTAGTGATGAGTATAATATTAAAAATAATGTTATTAGAAGAATGGGAGTAAATGAAATAAATAACTATGTACGTGAGATTAAAGTGATAATCGCGGAATAAATGGATGGATATTATTGAACAAATATTACATGAATAAAAGATCAAAAATGGAAGAAATCACCAAACTGGTTTGCAAGGAATTATCAATGTGGTTAAAATACCACTAGAAGTTGTTGATCTGCTGTAATATAATTGAAATTCAGGACAATATTCACTATCAGATCGTTGGTCGCCTTCATGAAGATCATCTTATCTGTATATATATTTGTTTGAGTAGATGAATGTGTTTTTGTTGATTATGGTTAAGATATTTTTAACATTAACTTATAACTATGAATACCGATATAAGTTTCTATTGTGTAAAGTAACAAAAAGTAAATAAACGTTACAGAGAAATACGAAAAGAATCTGAAACCATAACAATACAAATAAAATTTCTATAAATCTGTAATCTATTAAATTTCAAGAGTTTCAGTCATATGAATAACTTTGAAGTTTGATAAATTTGAAGTTTATGACAGAAAAATTCGGGAGACGCCCAGACTCGAACCGAGGACCTTCAGCTTGCCGAGCAGATTCTTTAACCACTAAGCCACGGCTCCCCTGAACGAGGTAGGCGTCAACAGAATTTATCTATCATAGTGTCTAATATAGCATCGATCCCAAGACTCCTATGACTCATAGGAATTGACAACGGGTTTCGTCTGTAGCGACACAGTCTGATTTTAAGGTCCTCGGTTTGAGTCCGGGCGTCTCCCGAATTTTTCTGTCATAAACTTCAAATGTATCAAACTTCAAAGTTATTCATATGACTGAAACTCTTGAAATTTAATTCGTGGTATGATTTCCTTAAAATCAGACTGTGTCGCTACAGACGAAACCCGTTGTCAATTCCTATGAGTCATAGGAGTCTTGGGATCGATGCTGTGTTAGACACTATGATAGATAAATTCGGTTGACGCCTACCTCGTTCAGTGGAGCTGTGGTTTAGTGGTTAAAGCATCAGCCCGGCAAGCTGAAGGTCATCGGTTCGAGTCCGGGCGTCTCCCGAATTTTTCTGTCATAAACTTCAAATTTATCTGTAACCCATTTATAAGAATAAATATATTTTTCTATAATGCGTATACAAAGTGAAATTTATGTCGAAAACAGTGCTATAAAGTTAAACTTTGTACAAGAGATTTTGTATGACGTTATCAAGTTTTCTAATTGTACTCGTAATAATGTCAAACAAAATTATTTCAGTGTAGTTGTCAAATTAAAGATATAAGTTAACATAACATAGACAATTATGAATGTGAACTCTAACCTAACCAGTAAATTTTCTTATTATTTTTTTGTAATAAAAATTGTAAAATTAAATTAGGTTATTTCGATTTAGGAAAATTAGTCTAACACGTATTACAATGAGTAATTGTAATATTCGTATCTTGTGCAACTCATCTGCGACTCATTACATGAACTGTACTTATATTACAATAAGGGTCATTGTAACACTTGGATTTCAATAAACTATTTAATTTACATTAATTTTTATCGTTAATCAGTGGGATATTAATAAAGGTTTGTAAATGCTATTAAAAATAAATGAAAGAAAATCAATTAAGTGTTGAAAATTAAAAGCAATTGTACGGCCTGTCATTACCGGTGAGCGTTTGTCTGTCAGCGGTGCTAGATAAACACTAGGATCGTTTCTCTAGTTGTAAACAAGGTTTTTAACTATCCGAAAAAAACATACATGCGTGTCCCGTGCACGCACAGCACTCAGTAGCAAGCGACTATTCAATAATTGTAGCGCCGAGCGCTTGAAATTAGAGGCAGGAGTAATGGCGCTTAAAAAGGATCAAGTTAAAAGGATATTTCCGCCAAAGTACGCATGCACTGTCATAATTACGTCCAGTAAGTAATTCAACACTTTCTTGCGGCCAAGTCGTCACCGCGAGCGACTGCCCGTATCTTACGAACGTTTACGCCGCTCATTTGCATGTTTCTTACTTCGTGTCTAATAACACAGAGAAATTCGCAAGGTGGTACATTCGCAACAGTTTGTTTTTGAGTTTTTGCATAATATGAGAGATTTTTACCTGCGTGAGTACGCTATTTGCGCTACGCAACTATGTAACATAAATTATAGTTGTTAATGTCGCATTTCACACATCGATATTTTTCAAACGCCTGGTTTAATTAACAGCAGGATGTGCGACTTTTTTCAATGACGTAAACTTGTTTTTAGTGCGGGATTTTTTTGTCAGTTATTTTTCTAATATTACTGAGGTCTTAATGAAGAGGACAATGTCATTAATATTCAGTACTCAATACCACTGGTAAATGAACACATTGCTAATGAAACGATAATTATTAAGTCGGTAAGCGATAACATGCTGCTCAACATGAACTTTCTGCTCTACAACTCTATTATCATAACTTGAATTCACTTTAGATTCACGGTGAACTTAATCGTTCAGATATTTTTTCCATTGATCGTTCGTTAGTATGTTTCATTAATGTATAAAAAATCATGCGTTAATGACTCCTATTAATGTATGCTTTTTTAAATAATGAACGATTTTTTTGGTTGCGTACAACACACGTAATATAGAATATATTGGCTAGCGCTAAGTTGTAGCAAAATACTAAACAAGATTAAACGAAATTATTTTGATACTTCTACTTAAATAATATTCATTGAAATGAAAATCAAAATTAAAACATTATTCTAAAAACGAAAAAAACCCGGATCTAGCTAACGTTAAGCGAATTGAACGCATTTAATGTTAGCTGTATTCCATTTGCCACTTGGTTCACTTAAATCAGTTCAGAGAAATTTGACACATGACTAAATGAACTGAATTAAGCAAACTAATGCACTTAATGGGATGAATTACTTCAAAGTAAATCAGAATCTGTAATTCTAGTACTGGAAATAAAGTCAACGAAGTAATCCAGTGAAATAAATATGTAATCTGGATCATAAAATGTAAGTTAGATCTGATCCAAATGGCAAATGGAATACGCCTGTTATCAAAGCATTTGTGACATGTACGTTCCTGTTACTGTTATTTGATGAATTTAAAGAGTTAATGTTTTATGAATGATTTTAGGGTTCATGCTACCCCATTTGATGGGATATAGCGTGATGATATGTATGTACGTTCCTAACCTATTACAAATGTTTCTAACCTAACAAATTTATCGTGGAATAAAATTAGATTTTCTTCATATTAAAATGTCTCGATTATTAATCGCCCTCATTAACACAGTAATTAGTTATATAACTATTAATAGTATCTAGATTATATTTGCGCGTGCAAGCGCATCCACTAACACGCACATCTAAAATCACAAATAGTCTCATTACATTCAATTGCCATTTTTATAAAATATGGTTCATCTGATTGTTTACATTCTGTCTAAAATCATATGGTGTAAATTTAAATTGCATTTTATTTTAGATTTTAATTAAATTAAGCATAAGCTCTAATACAGGAACGTCCGAAAGCAACATCATTTTTCGCGATTACAGCGTCATCTATCATGCTGACGAAAAAGTGAACTAAATAAATTCTTCTTTTTTTTAACGAGGCATCTGATTCTTTAATAAAAAATAGGGGGTTTCATTTAAAAAAATTGAGTTGACCATGATTTAGCGACAACAGCGCCATCTAGGACAAAACCAATATTTCGTTATTATGGCCCCCTTTGTACGATTGTTTTTCGTCTAGGTCATTTTTGCGTAAAATTTATAGTTTCCGAGATATTTCCTGATAACACTTTAAATGGACCACCCTGTATAATAAAGTAGGTGGTCTATATTATTACCACATTTTTGTTACAACAATTACGTATTTTTCATGATAACATTGTAGATGAACATTACAAAAAGTGAAGCCAGTCTGATTGAAAAAAGAAAATTTTAACAGATGATTGTACACTAGAAAATTTCTTATCTCATATTTATTAAACAATTTGTATTCATGAAATGCTCCACAAACAGTTGAAGTGTATATACATTCGTTTAGTCTGACTAAATATTCAAGACATTGTCATCAAACACAGTAAAAATATTTGAAAATAAAACATTCTACGGTCGCTCTTATTAAATAAAAAAGTTAAGTTCATTATTCTAAGGGCTAGTATTTTAATCTCCTATGTGTTATTTTATATTGGTTAGAGGATATATTTATCAAACATTTCGTTAGACGATTTAAATATCGGTCCTAAATATTTTATCCGGTAGTAGTGTGAATAGAGTTACGGTATTTGAATCCGGAGATTCCGAGTTCGAATCCTACTTTAGCTAAATATGTATATGAACTACCACAGTAAGAGAGTTCGGATCCTGTACTGTAATTGGGATTAAGTTCCTGTTGTAGAGAATAGAAAAATAAATAAATAAACCTTTCGTCTCTATCCTAAAGCCACAGTACTTCATTTTAATTTGTGAACAATTACATGAGAAAAATTTAAATAATAATACAATAAGTAAAATATTATTTTCTTCATTCTTCAATAAAATTTTCTTTCGTAGGTATCCGATCCGATAAGACTGATTTCACATTTTGTAATGCTGATCTAATATTTTATCATGTGCCATATGCTTTTGTAATAAAAATTAAGAGATGCTTGGACTAAAAGCTCATGTCTCTGAGATAAGGCCGAACTTAATCAACTTAACCATGTTTTTAAGAACCGCTTGTTTTTAAGAACATTTTGGACTAGACTGTTGTATCAATTTTGGATCGAAAACTTGTAGTACTAAATTATGTATAATATAAAAATAAAACTTATTAATATCCATATTTAACGAATCGTACATATATTAAATAAAGATTAGTTAAATTATAATTATTCCATATATAACTGCATACATCAACAAACCATTAGAGTTAACGAATTATTATTACTATGAATGTGTAATAGTTATTTTTATAACAAGTGCCGAAAAAGGCTTGTTATGTGCAAGTGCAGAATTTAATGGAAAACTGCACGAGCACTTATTCTTTTTCGGCACGTGTTATAAACAACATTTTGCCTTCAACTAAAATATTATCAGAATTTCTAAAATTTTAATGATATTACACAAGAACGTGTTATTAATATACACAAACAATCAATATTATTTATTTCACCTACTCTTTAAATAAAACCATTTATCGATATATTTTACATTGTTCGGTTATTTTTATTAATTATCATATTTAATAATGATATAGTAGGGTTCTTGCCTGCTCAATGTGATATGTACTGCAGTTTAAGGTTATGTTTATAAACGTCAAAATATATCACTGCATATTTCTTCTTCTTCCATAAGCGTATGTACCTAAAATATGAAATTCCGTGCTTGGCGCGAAATTTAAATCGCTTTCAATTACATTTAAATAAATAAATAAATAAATATGTCATCATGCCTTCTACCCATTACTAGATGTGGCACTCTGCCGAAGCAGATCTCGGTAAATGATATATTTTGCGCGTGCAGTGCGGTTACCAGTCTTCAAATCACGGCCCCCAAGGATGTTAGTGGTCGAGGAGCAACAGGGGTAGTTTTTTTAATTATGAAAATTGTTTGTCGCCTGTGGGAATCGAACCAGGGTTCTCAGAATCCCCAGGCCGACTTCATACCACTGAGCTAGCCATCCCATTAAATTACATTTGCTTTTGACAATTGTGTAAAGTACAAATTACTTTCCGCACTAGTGTTCCTTTGCTTACAGAAACGAACTTGGTCTGCATTTGTCTACTTTCCATACGTAACCAAGGCAATAATAGTTACGTAATAACAAAGAAATCGCACAGTTGTAGGAAAACTTATTTAAAAATTTGCTGCATAAAAATCTCGGTAAGATTTCTAAGAGAAATGTAATATAAGCTCATTTCGAAAGTTAAAATCTCCAGTTGAAACTATAAAGATATATTTGCGATATTAAATATGACCGGAGAACTTCCTAATTCCATTATAATAAAAATTCATGAAGAAGTCTTGGATGCGGTAAGTTGTAAGCAGTATAGGGCCATAGCTCATCTCACAATGCAGCTACATTTCTTCCTCAGCTTCACTTCTCTTCCTCGTTTCGTCCGGACTGGGACTGGGAATGATTTATTCTGACGTGGGAGCTGTTCATTTCGCTCGCTGACATAGAAATGACGACACGCGGAGAGAAATATATATTGAAAGAATTAACTAAAATGAGACAGGAAAAATGAGTGCCGCCAAACGTAATGGACTGGGACTTGTACGACAGAAAAGAAATTAAAAAATGGGGTGCGCTCCACACATAGCAGGGGTGGATACTCTCCTGCAGTCCTCAATCATTACCTTCTTCTTACAGCCTTCTTACAATTTATACTTCCATCTGTAAATTTATCCATGAGCATTAGATTAATTACCAAAATGTTAGTATTTCCTTTTAAAATATATGACGGATGTGTAGTTAATTTATGGTTTAAGGATCCTCTCTTATGTGAAAATGTTGAGTGCTGCTGGTGTAAGTCAGTGTAGATGACACTCAAGGAGAGGGTGGTTCTTTAAATTACTATTCTTTTACGTCTGGGGGCGAAAGTGACCGGAAAATAACTTTTAAAACAAATGTGATTGGGGATTATTTTAAATGTCTTTTTGGGGTGAGCGAATTTTATTCTTTCAAATGGAACTGTCTACGGTAAAATACATACATTTTTCTGCTCCACGACCACTCTTACACCACGCAAAGTATTACACAAAATATCCCTCACTTTAGGGAGGAAGACTAAGGGCTGGTATCGCCACTGTTATTAAAATTTTAATTTTTACTTAAATGAACATGTTCGATTTGAACAGCGATGTTACCAAAAATAATAATTTTATTTGCTATTCCTCATCAATTATCGAATAATAACTTGGATGGATAGTTTGTAGGGAGAGAGTCATAATAGATACATTGGTTCATATTAAAGTGAGAGAAACGCTAGTTTCTAGTGATAACACTATCTTCTTTTCTTTACTTTAGACTTGTACCATAAATGATATCTTACAACTGGAACAATCTGTAGAAAAATATTTTCAATTGCTTTTTGACTGAGCAAGCAGTAGACAGTTCCAAATGATAGCTGAGTACAGAAAGTTACCATTTGCCGCATAACATCGTATCCATCGATACATGAAAACTATGTATTAACGAATTTGAATTCCTGCGTTTTGGCAATATTAATTTCTTAAACTAATAACAGTTCTATTCGGGTTCATAGAAAATAAATTTATAATAAAGATATTAAAAATGAATGAATGTATTACGGAAAAATTTATATAAATTCGTGGGTCATTTTCAAATGTCAACTAGTAAAAACAGTCTTATTTTATTGAACTATGTACAGTGGCTGATATTGGAAGTATGTATTATTTTTTTTTTATTATTATTTGAGTTAGGTAGGTTGAATTGATACAAATTTTATATGTGTTAATAATTTTTACTTTCTTATACACAGTATATGGAAGTATTGTAATCGTGAAAAAAATCGTTGACGAGATTTTCGCGGAAATACGTTTTTGAGGTCCACTGAATCCGTTTTGATCATTTTCTCAATGATGTCTGTGTGTGTGTGTGTGGATGGATGGATGTGTGTCCGAGTGTGCAATATTTTATGAACGAGATAAGATTTGCTAACGAAACTTGGTAATTATAAATTTCATGAAAATACGAAGAGCTGAGTTGATTTTGGATGAAATTGAAAAACCGGAAGTGGAAGTTTACTGGACACACAGAACAATAAATTCCATTTATGAAATAAATGGAATCAGTTACGAGAAAATTTTCAAATAAAAGATGTTAGCAAAAATATTTGGAACATAAAATGTTATTTGCAATTTTCTTGTATATGCGTCTAATTTTGAGAAAAACTAATTTTTATATTTAATAATATATTTCAATAATCATAGTAGCAATAGAAACAAAAAACATAAATTTTAATTTTCGCTTTATCTAGTTATCTATGTCTTTTTTCGGAAAAACAAATACATCATCAAAATAGCCAACTAATTTGGCAACTTTGCCTCAATTTAGTCGACTTGGCATCTCGCGGTTCTTGAAATACCAAGGGTTAGGCTCGAAAAACGGACATTCTGTATATGCATCATCAGTAAAGTTAGACATTACTAAAAAATTAAACGTAAACAAATTTGATATTTTATATGTTTCAAACAGATAAATGCTGAATTACTGAAAAACTAAATTACATGTTTAATAATATTATATAACATTCATATATTCTAAATATTATATATGATGTGTATAAGAAAGTTGTGTGGTGCCTACACCAGATTTTTTTTATTTGAGTTATGTTGGTTGAATTGATACAAATTGTATATGTGTTAATAATTTTTTCAAATTGTATTCACTTTTACAGGTATTAACGATTACGACAAACCCTGGTTCAACCTCTCTAACCTAGTCGTCACTTTATCGCTGTGGCGCGCAGTGAGTTTTAAAGTTGAGAATGCATTTTTTTTGTAGGTGTTGGAATGAAGTCATCATATAATAAATTTTAATATTATATTTTTTTAATTTCTCACAAGTTATCACTTTGACGAGAACTTAGGATATGATAATTATATTTCAGTAGTTTAGCTTTTAACTAACTAATTAATTATATTTCATAGCTGTTCCAAGAAATTATTGATTATTACTAAGTTCTTAACGATACAAAAATTTTAAATACATCTCTGTGTTGCTTTTCGGAGATTATAACTGTACAACAGTGACTCATCAGAGCTGGGCAAGCTACTTAAAAAAAGTAGTTAAGCTACAGCTATTCTTTAAAAAAGTAGCTGAGCTACAGCTATAAGCTACATTTTGTAAAATATAGCTAAGCTACAGCTAAAAGCTTTCATTAAAGTAACGGTTAAATTTTAAAGCTACTTTTTCAATTATTGTGAATTATTAAATTTGCCATTGTCATATAATCAGTTGATCAGTCTTTTGTTATAATGATTGTTAATAAATATAAAAAATCGCAAATGGACAAATGTACTGTTAATTTTTTATGCTATAATTCTTATTTATATCGGAATAAATTAACAGTCACATTAACAGAAGACTCCTAAACAGTCAATGTTTAGTTCATCTAATATTTAATACAAAACTAGGATAGGTTAAGAACAAGTGAAAAATAAAATATGTTAATAGATTTTACACTATATAATACCTTGTTATCCTACAGTTATAGAAAGCAATAAAGAAGGTACAATTCAAATACAAAACAAAAATTAATAGGTATTTCCTAATGATCAGTGGTAGCTTTAAGCTACAAGTAGCTTCAAGCTACAAAAAGTAGCTTTAAAAGTAGCTTCAGTTGTTATAACAATATTTTTAAGCTAATAGAAAAAAAAACATAGCTCGCTACAAGCTACTGCTATATTTTTTCACATTTAGCTAAGCTACAGCTACAGCTAAGGTAAACGTATGTGTAGCTAAGCTACAAAAGGAGCTAGCTACTGTAAAGCTCTGTGACCCATCTATTTTAAGTCAGATATACCAAAGTTTTTCTAGAATTTTTAAATGCAACATTTGACTAGTTATCTGTTAACAGACCCTTGGTTCCGATAAAAACAAACCGCAACCATAGAATAATTTAAACGTAAACTTTCATACTCTAGTGGAACTACGAGGAAAGATACTCAATTTATCTGTCTAGTGATCGTAACTCGGACGTAACAAGTGTAAATTTGAACAGTCGACAAATTTAAAAAGCAACCTCATCACGATAAACAAAATTCTATTTCTGCCTGTTATCCATGTTTTACAAAATTCCTGGACTGTCCTCTCGCCTCTTGTTATTTCCTCCGGACAGCTGTCCCGCTGTCTCCAAATTCCAATTCCGGGCGATTCCGGCGGCCAAGATTCGACAGCCAGAGATTTACATTGGAATTCCTTAACCCTCGCAAGTGCGTGCGTGTGTCGTGTTGTATGTCCGCTGAGGGCGATTTGCGCCCCGTGCAAATGAACCATGTCCGGCGTGATGTCATTGATGCCCGGGGTTTATGCGTTTGCGTTCAACTTGTTAAATGTAAGGAGATGAGATGTGAACAATGCTGGAAGGTGGGTAAAGTAGGATGATTTCGATGTGATGGAAGAAGGGATGGAGTTTTGATCAGCGATTCTTGACTTGTACGGAGATCAGTGCTTCGAAAACTGTTTCGGAAGTATGTTTACATTTAAAAATTTAGAGTCATTTTCGAATAAAGTTTCAGATAGATGGAATAAATAAAAAAATTATCAAAGGTTAGCTGTTATCAGATAAAAGCAAAAAATTTGAAAATGTAATTATTAAACAAACAGTTGAAATTTCATTATTACGACCGTTAAAAACTGTCAATTTGACACAAAATTATTTTATTTTATTTGGCTTGGGAAGATATCTCACAAAATTACGTGATCTATCAGAATTTCAATACATTTTTTTTTTATTTTTAAGCACAGTATATTTTTATTTGTTGCTAAGCAAAAAGAATTTGTACAAAACAAAAATTTTATGATAAAATCAAGAGGTCTATTGCTACTACTTGTGATATATTTTTATTCATAAAAAAAGGAATTTGCTTAGTAACAACATAAGAAAATCGCAACTTGGAAGAGAAATTTTGTTCTAATGTCTTGTTAGAATTATTTTATCTGAAAACAACCAAGCTTGAAAATCAAATATCTGGTGGTATTTATTGCGAGAATTTACCGAATAGATTATATTAAATGCCAAATGTCATTTTCTGATGCGATATTTTTCAGTTATACTACCGGCCCTTAGAATATTTACATTTACTCTTCTCAAAATAATGAAGGTAAATAAAAGTTTATCTAACTGTAAAATGTTGCTCCCTGCTCATATGGTCTTTGGTCATTTCTATATGTACTTTTTATACATGAGCTAAATTATAAACAATATAATTTTTACCAATTGCACTTGATGCAAATGAATTTATTCGTTCCGCCGATGGTAATCGGAATCTTCATACGAGGTTGAAAACTTGATCGACTCAAGTTAAAATATTTTAGAACAAGACAATATCATGTCTAATGACATCAGATTCATCGATGTAACGCATTTAAAGTTATCAATGTAATGTTTTAATTAATGTTGTTAAAATAAACGAATAAATATACAAAACATATATATACAACTTTTGGAATGATTATGTTATATTCGCAATGAACGTGGAAAATGAATAAATTTGATATTTAAGGGTTGAAAATATGTAGTAAAATAATTTTCGTTCATATATTTAGGAATCTCTTATCTGGTAACGTAATTAGATAATTATTTATATTGCAAATAGTATATCGGTAATCAGCCGATGTTTTTTGTAGTGAAATGTATCAATGATGTCAATGTCCTTTGTCTTGTGTCCTATCGCTAAATTATTCTATTATGGCAAGCTGTACGTTCCTTAATTCGATTCCTAACACAAATGAGAGTAAATCCCATGGTTAGTCTGGAGTCTGGAGCCCAGGATGTAAATTCTTTCAGGACCGCTGTCGCTGCTAAACGCCTTAGATTTCCTGGTTGTGTTCGTGGACCGTCGTGCCCGAGGGCCAGCGTCCGTGTATGTGTATGTGTGTGTTTCCCTCCAATTTGTCGCCAATGCTGCCTTTCCAAGTCTGGACACGGTCCGTCGGACTCGGCCTAAGGGATGTCCACCGCCCGTTACACTAATAGTCTTATTGTAGGGAGAAGGTGAATTTAAAACAGAGCCCGCGCGCTGAATCCTGATGTCTCTGACTTCGCGTTGTTGCTCCGTGTGTCTGTCGTCCTGCGTGTCCGGTGTCCTGCGCTTGTTGTACTACATTAAGGGTAATGTCCGGCATTCACGTCCTCCTAATGCCTTCCCGCTTTCTTGCATTTTTCTTCCGACGAGAGGATTATTTATTTGGACGATGTCCAGTCGAGACTGGATTAGCCTTTTCGCCCAATTTGTTCAGCACAATACAATGATTTACATTTTGAAATAGTTCGTCTGAAATAAGTATAAGTTTGTAAAATGAAGTTCTTCTTACCTTCGAAATCTAAACAAATTTACATAAACCAGAACTTTACGCCTAAAACTAGACTTATATAAAAATTAACAAATTATACGTCTTTGAAATTTATAAGTAGTAGTATTAATGTGGTGAAAATATTTATTGTCAATGGGAATCGAACCAGGGTTCTAAGAATCCACAGGCCGACACGATACCATTGTGCCACCTACTCCATATTTATTTTATACTGCTTAATAATTTGGTTTTAATCGCTTTAAAACTGAAGGAAGAGTTTGAGGAACAAAAAAAGAAAGCGATTGACGACTGAGTGAAAGACATAGGAACATCCATATAAACCAAAATCAAATTCGTCATCTAGAGATTCTGTTGAAGATTCAAGGCAAAATTTGATCGAATCTGATGAAAGGAAATGAAATAAGACCAAGTTTTGAATGCGTTTTTTACATTTTCATACCTATTTTTTATTTTTATATTTATTTAATGCTTTTGTTTACTTTTGACGAGATTTTTCCAAATTATTATTACAACAAAAATGTCTCTTGCTATAATTTCTATCGTTATTGCAGTACATTAATAATTTTAATGTTGTCACGTATGCAGTACCAGGACAAAATGGTCAAATAATTAGACATAAATTAATCGGCATTCTGTTTAAATATAAAGAAATCGCAAAATTGCAAGAAATTGCATCAATTTTAAATAGTGAACCTTTTCCTGATTTCTTTATGAATCCTGCTTTAGTTACAAAATTCAAATATGCATCAATTACAAGTGTCGACGTAGAAAGAAATGTTTTTAGCCTACAAAAATTTGTTAAGTGATAGAGGACACATTATTTTAATGGTGTATATTAAACAACATTTAATAATAAGTGGTTTTCGGTATTAGAAGTTTTTTCTTATAAATATTTTTTGATACTCTTCCATATTCAGAATATTTAAAATAGTAGGTATTTTTGTTTTAAAGTTTTATTTTATATCTGTATTTTTGTCCCTTTCAGTCCGGTCTTTAATAATTACATTACTTACACATAAATATGAAAAGTATAACATAACACAATCATAATTAAAATAAATTTGACTGGATTTAGCTATTGTATTGTAACATAATTAGTAGTTTATTTTATTTTTTTTACTTCATTTCTGTTAATAACGACAGTCCAGGTAGCGACAGAATATAAGAAATAAATTCGTTTTGCACTGAAATTGGCTGCCATAACAGATAATGACAAAAGAGTTAATTAGGCTCTGGCAAGTAACAACAAATAAATATATTTCCATAACGTAACCTTATCCGAAATGAACTGAATATCATCATCAGATGCTCATTTTTCATGAAAAATCTTAGAAGTTAATTTATAACCGGAATCAAAATTTTCTTTTATATGTTGTAATTTCCTGAGAGGATCTTATAGATTAATTTTATTTACTTTGAAAGGAAATAGTGTAGACAAATTTGCAGTCGTGATAAAGTACTCGTGCACCAATAATTCAAACTCATGCTTTAGTTCATTAACTCAACAAGTTTACAAAGTCGGTTGGAAGTTGTCACCAGTTGAAATTGAAATGAAACCAATTAAGTGCTATAACTGTGACATCCCAACACAACAAATCTCGACTCATACGCCAACAAACAGAAATAAGATGATCGTATCGTAGCAACATTCAATTAACGATATTCCCACAATCGAGCATCAGGAGCGGAAATCGTGCGTCAGAGATTCACTTAGCGTGGTTTTATTCACATAAATAATAACTGTAAACTCTTCCAGAAGTGCTCTGACCGTCACGGACGCACGGAAATGGATTTCCAATAAATATGGAACTGTCCAATGATAAATTTGTGTTTACTGCCGACTTTCAGTTATGAGTATGAAAGATTACGTCGGTTGAAATGTGCACTAGATCCCAAAGGGTTTCATAGCACCATTTACTCTCTACAGTACATAATTCTTTTTCCGTTAGATAAGCATGAAAAATAGAAATAAGATTTGATCTATCTTTTCCAGTTATGTATGAATACTTAAGCGTATTAGTAAAATTTTAAAATTCTCCTCAATAAAATACGAAGAAATACGAGTACTCGTAAAATTATTGTATTTGTGTAACAAGTTTCCTAAATTACAATAAAGTTTGAGAGATGCTATAAAATTTGAAAAGTGGGACAAACTATAAAACTTCATTAAATTATCAAAATAAATCAAATTTTCTAACTTTTCTCAGTTTCGAACTGATATTTAGATAAAAGTAGTAATTTTTCAGTTACAAACTTATTTCTTTAAAAGTAGGTAACTAAATAGTCAAACTACCCAATTTTTAAAATAGTTTATTTATTATTTATTTACAGGTAATCGTAGCTTAGTGGATAAAAGCAAGATACAACTTGTGTTTCTTAATTAGTAAGCAAGAGGTCGTGCGTTCAAATCTCACTGACTTCTACTTATATCAAAAAATAAATACGTTTGTGTCTGAGTGGTTCGGATTCCACTATAAGCTGTAGGCCCCCTGTACTGTAATTGGTATAAGTTCCTGCAGAGTAACAAATAAATAAATAAATAATATTGTAAGAGAAGTCTAGAAAATCACCATCTCTTCAAATTTGTTTATTTCAAAATTAAAATCTATTCTTCAAACCTATATAATTGTATTCTACAATTTACTTTTAAAATTGCTTAGTCATCTCTAAATCATTTCTATCTCAATTTAAAAATGACTGGTATGAGCCGACGAGCGAAGTAAATGTTCGCGATACGCTTGCGACAATTCGCAGCACAGTGACCTGACTAACATCATGCAAATCTTCTCAAATAAAATAGGTAAATCTTAATCATTGAATCATAATCACAGATACCACAAACACATTCAACGAAATGTTTGTCGTGCTTTTAAGGTTAAGATATAAATAATAGTTTATTTATCTGTAAGTAGCTAATTTTATTTGATAACAACCCTTTGCATAAAAACGTAATGTTATCAACACTTGCAACTGTACACTAATATTTTTTTCTTGTAAGGAAGGAAGGTTGAATTTCTAATTTGATTAAAACAATTATAAAATTTACTATTTTTTTGTCTGTCGATATCTTTTTCTAAATTCTTCATTAGAATAATATTCGACTGGGTTTATTCTTTCATGTTCAACTCGATGTCTTTTTATATTTAAGTCTAAAAGTCTCTTGAATCACGAATTTCTAAGCACTCACTTTGCTCGTTGGTCATTTTTCTTACTGACAGAGCTCAACAATCTTAAAGTGCCTACATTTATGATTTGAGCATAACGCAAGTTCTAGCGGTGAAAAAATTTGACTGTAGAATACGGGTTTCTTAACAGCCATTTTTAAATTGAGATCGTCTTGAAATTTAATAGTGACTGTATAATACCGAAGGATCAGCTCTAAAAGTTAAAGATCACCTCTTGCTAGAGACCGTCTTTAAGCAAGTTTAAAGGTGACTGTAGAATGCCACTGACAGACACTACAAATTCAAACCACACTTTTACAATGATGCGAATAGGTGAGACAAAAGAGAGACAAGACCTGAACTAATCGCATCTCAAATTTCCAAGATAAAGCAATTTTTCGGTATAAGGCCTAGGGATGAAGCTAGGTTAATTGACCGGTCAAAAGTTGACAATTGACGGTCAATTTGATCGATGTTAGAATATTTGACCAATTAAAAAAATGTACTGCAAAAAACAATAGCTGTATGGAAAGTAAAATCTTTCTCGAAAAAACAAAATAAACAATACTTTACTTACTTAAAGAAAAAAAAGTAATGCTAATGTAAACAGATAAATAATAAAAATATAAAAAATAAACGGGAAACACATGTGCGATTACCACAGCTAGCTAGCTAGCTCAATGGTATGAAGTCGGCCTGTGGATCCTGAGAACCCTGGTTCGATTCCACAGGCGACAAACAATTTTCATAATTTAAAAAGCTACCCCTGTGGCTCCTCCACCACTAACATCTTTGGGGGCCGTGATTTGACGACTGGTAACCGCACTTCACGCGCAAAATATATCACTTACAGAGATCTGCTTCGGCAGAGTGCCACACTCAGTAATGGGTAGAAGGCGTGATGATATATTTATTTATTTATTTTATATTATTAACACACCAATCCTCAACAAATGCGAATTGCATACTGCAATTACTGCATCTCGCCGAACACGGGACACGCGTCGACCTGGCAACAGAGGCTACACAAAGAATTATGCCACTGGCCTCACTACTTAAGTATTTGACGCCAGCAATTTGACAAATGACCAGTCAATTACTAGGTCAATTAAACGAAGAGTATTTGACCAGTCAATTGCCATCCCTAATAAGGCCTCAATTCTCATCTAGCCTGCATTTCTGGAGTATAATTTTTATTTTTATGATTTATATTTCATTCAAAATATATTTAAAGAAAAACTAGGTGTTAATTAAATATGTAAGAAATAATTATAAACTAATTTGAGTTTTGCTCATATATACTGCAATTTTTGGCATGTGATGTGAATTCTTCTTTTAACGAAGATATTTTTCATCTTGTGACAATAAACTAAAGTTTATAATGTCACAATCAGTTTTACTTCATCTCATTAATTTGATTAGTTGACCTTAACTTTGCTTATGTTATCCCTTTTTGTTGTAGCAAATTCAAGTACGAGGGTAAGGTGAAAAGTTCACGGCCTCGCATAGAGATGGAGTTCCAATCAGCAAAAATTTGTGTTTCCTGCCTGGGTGCACGTGTTATTAGTTCATATGGCAAGTATAAACTTGTTCTTTCAAGTAGTTTTGAAGTAGAAGTCTTACAGGTTTTTCGTTAAAATGGATAAACTTGAATATCGTGCGGTCATAAAATTCTTCGTTTTGGATGGATTAATCTCTAAAAAAATCCATCCAAAGTTGACAAAAGTTTACGAAGACTCTTCTCCTTCCATGTCAACCGTTTAAAAGTGGGCAGCTGAATTTAAACGTGGTCGCACGTTCCTCGAAGATGACCCACGTGAAGGACAGCCAAAAACAGCCACCATACCGGAAATCAACATAGGCGAGTGAAGGTGAGTGAGATAGCTGAAGCGGAAGAAAGGGTGCGAAACATCATGCACAAAGAATTAGAGATGCAAAAGCTCTGCGCAAGATGGGTGCCGCATTTGCTGAATGCCGATCATAAGAAAATTCGCAAACGATCTTCGCAGCAATGTTTGGACCGATTCAATAGGGATCCGACCGATTTTTTGCGGTGATTTGTCACCATGGATATCACGTGTCTGCGTTTTAATCAATCCTGTCATTATTATACTGAGAATTAAGCTTTTGTGAATATTCTCGAGAATTATCTCTGTAGATGCTTTCTTGTTTGTGACAAATGATAGGTAGTTGTAAAATAATTATTTAAAATTGTCAACTTGTCAAGTAAAATGTGTGACAAGAATCGATTTAGTTGTATTTTAGATACAAAAATACACCAACAAATTTTGGAAACAACTTCCAAGAATACTTTAATAAGTAATCAATCGATATGAACCCAGTTCAAAATATTTTAAGTTGGATGAATCGACCTCAACAGCTAAGTCAAAAAAATAATCTAATTAAATATAACTCGAGAGTTCGATAAATTAGAAAATAATTCTCCAGTATCTTTCTCAAACTTGTTGCCATTTGGCAATAGCCACTCAAGCCCTACGGGCTTTCGTGACTATTACCTGACAATAAGTTTTCGAAAGATCTGTCAACTTATTTTCAATTTATTCTCTCTCTTGTTATATTATTACTGAAAATCGCAGTCTTTGAATTTGTATTACTATATGATAGAATTTACTGGTATATTTAGGATAGTTTAAAGGTGCATATATGACTTGTTAGATGATGCTATTGCAAATATTAATGCTTTGGTATGGCTACAATCAGGTATATACTGAGACCATAATTAGCTCCCGACACCGCAACGAGCATCTTTGGGGTTGTAGTGGAATTTTGTTTAAACCGCCAAGTATTCAGTGAGAGGCTTAGTAGTCCTAACAATATTGCCAGCGAAGTACAACATGAGTCGTTAAGTGTAGTAAGTTAGAGTAATTTATTATCAACTTTGTTCAGTGATATCATTCACATAGAATAATCTATCATAACAATAAAGACAAACTGAAAGTCTTTATAATTTTAAGAAACAGTAGCGTCGTCCAAGTTGTTAGTAAAACAACAAATTGGTACATTAATTTATTTATTTTGTTTATTCATTTACATGTAATATTATTTTAAAACAAAACAGTACATAGCATCTATGATGTCAACCAAATTTAGGAATATATCCATGACGTAACTTTTTACTGAAATAAAATTGACTTTATTTCAGAGTCGATTATTTAAATCATAACCCCTAATTGGGTTTAGGCTGAGTGTACGTACATGGATAGAACGCAAAATGAATGAAATCAAGACGCAAAACTAGTGACTAGGAACAATGCAATATGTAAATGAGTCACAGGACACTAATTAGCGGTTATAGAAAAACTACACTGTCCACTGATCACCAACACAAAGAAACAATAAGCCCACACACATATCACAGTCACACGAACGCACATTGACAGAGCACATAAAACTGTGATGTATAATGGAAACAATTGTAACACAGATCGCATTCTGTTTAAAACAAACGCATAGGACTGTGAAACAAAACAGCAACGCGGCTTCCGGCAGTAACTGATGAATAGAAAATTGCGTTGTCAAAGATAAAATAGATCCACAAACTGATTTTAGTGAAATTGTTATCGTCCGGCCGTGGTGTTGGTAACAAAGCGTGCTCACCGTATGGTTCCCAGGTTCGCCGCGATAAGCGCTAGTGTCGCACCACGCCACGCATTATTGTTATTATGCAGATTTTTATTGAGTTTTGGAAAACACTTTCATACATTTTAAACTCAACTCATTTTATAATACAGCTTTGTTATACGCGGGTTATTGTTTTAAGTCTATTTGGTTGTTGTTTTTTTTTTTTTTTCAATTATGGGTAGGTATTGTAAATTTATCAGTCAACCAGCAATATTCCAATAGTTTAATTAAACTTGAGAAAGAAATTTGGATCCTCGACAGAAAAGTAAATTAACTCTATACTATTGTATTACTATTTTTCCAAATATATTTGTAGTGTTAGATACTTAATACTATAATGAAGTCAAAATGAATATGTTTGTTTTTTGGTACATTTTAAATAAATAAATAAATAAATATATCACCACGCCTTCTACCCATTACTGGGTGTGGCACTCTGCTAAAGCAGATCTCGGTAAGTGATATATTTTGCGCGTGAAGTGCGGTTACCAGTCGTCAAATCACGGCCCCCAAACATGTTAGTGGTGGAGGAGCCACAGGGATAGCTTTTTCAAATTATGAAAATTTGTCGCCTGTGGGAATCGAACCAGGGACCTCAGGATCCACTTCAAACCACATTTTAGTTTAAGTAAATTTGAATTTTTATAATAATATTTTAATCCATGATTGTATAAGCGATATTAATGGGGCTGATGAACCAATAGGGCTGATTTTGGCACCACAGCAGTTACTCTGACTTGATCTTTTTGAAAAAAAAATATTGTCGTTATTTTAAATGAAAAATTAAATATTGTACATATGTTTAAATTAAAGGTTCAAAGTATTGTAACAAAATTTTAAACATGAAATATATGTGCAAATAATTGCAAAACTTTTATTCAATTTTACAAAAATGGTAAGGGGAAGGTAATTATAAAATTTTGATAATTTAAAAACAAACTAGCTAATTTTACGTAATTTCGATGTTTCCTAGAAATTTATAACATTATATCATCTATAACATATTTTGCTCTTGAATAAATACTGTTCACTCGACATTTATTTCATATATATTTATATTGAATTATTTGACAAAAAGTTATCGTTTATCTACGTGATTCTGTCCACGAAGTTAAATGTTTTTGTACAATACTACATACATTATTTTAGATTGCTGATAGCGACAGTCATAATAACTGGTTATTAGCTGGTGCTATTGACAACATCCGTTAAGACTGCTGAGGGAAAATACCAAATATTTGTTAGAAGTAAATTTTAAACGATATTACCGTTTACTGGATTGCACAATTATATTTACAGGTGCACCTAACAAAGATTTAAATTAAATTTTTAATAAATTTTGCTTTTTTTAGTTTACATAATGAAATTGCAATAAAGTTATCTATGTGCCCAGAATGGTAATATTTTAATGCCGAAAGTTTTGTTTGGCACACGAGGTGCAAGTTAGAGTACCACAAAAACCTAAAACCTTTAAGGTATTTAAACCAAACGTCAGATTGTTCTACAATTTTGACAGGACGTAGATACTGATTAAATAAAAGCACTGTCAATATATTTTCTACCAACAGCGAAATTAAATTAAAATATCTTAAATATTTAGAAATATATTTGTCAAGTACGATTATAAGAATAATGGCAAAATTTTATTATTTGCGATAATTAATGTATTTTTACCATAACATAAAGTGCCATCCGTCCAGCATTAGACTGGATTGTCAGGCGTTGGCATGACTAGTCTAGCATTGATAAATGTTCTTCAGTTTCCCGGTATTGATAAGTTACCATAATTTTATCAACCATACATTTTTTTTCGGTTTTAGTTATAGTTATCAAAGTAGATCATTATGATCTGAGATCACGCTGGATGGCCAAGCAATAGCTATAACTCGCAAAATCAAGGTTTTGCCAGCGACAAAAAATGATTACAATCATATAAGAAAGTGTTAAAAAGCTCATTATAAAAAGAAAACTTTTATGTTTGGTACATATGTTTTTATTTGTCGGGTGTCAAGCATTGACGGTAATAAGATCTGGTTACTTTACCAAAAAAATAATGTCAAATTTATCTTTAAAATTAACTAGGTGTTCATTATATTTTCGTGAAATATGTTTGGCGTTCTTAAAATATACAGAATGGTGACCGCGACTCTCGGACATAGGGATTTAACATGTAAAATCACAATTTTGTAATTTCCTGCTTCCCTAATTATTTTAAGCAAAAAAGTTTCAAATAAAAGTGTAAGGACATACAATTCTGCATCTACATAAGTCAATAAACAAAATTAATATTGCAAGCTTCGTCACGGCACAAATTAGATCTGAAAATAACGAAAATAGCCTCAAAACTCTCGATAGCCATGGAATTGACACAAAATTAAACAAATGTTTGACGTTTAATCTGTCAAAATAATTTCTTTATTTATTATGTCATTTATTTTGACAGATAAAACAACAAACGTTTGTTTAATTTTGTTTTAATTCCATGGCTATCGATAGTTTCGTTACATTCAGATCAAATTTGTGCCGTTACGAAGCTTGCAAAATTAATTTTGTTTATTGTCTTAGATACAGAATTTTATGCCCTAAAATTTTATTTGAAGCTTTTTTGCTTAAAATAATTAGGGAAGCAGGAATTTACAAAATTTTGACTTTACATGTTAAATCCCTATGTTCGAGAGTCGCTGTCACCTCCCTGTATATAACTATTGCCTCGGCTCTTTTCATATTTCGGTAAGCCAAACACATGTTCTCATGGTCTCTAGATAAACTATAAAAATTTTATTATTAAAAAATCATAATTTTCAATTAAACCACATGAAAACTATCCCTGTGGCTCGCCCTCTATTAACATCTTTGGGAGTCGTAATTTTACGACTGATAACCGCACTTCACGCGCAAAATATATCGCTTACTGAGATTTGCAATGCCAGAATCCGACGCCCAGTAATGGGTAGAAGGCGTGAAGTAATTTAATTAATAACTTCATTCTTGAAATCAAAATCGTAATTATGAAGTCTGGTATATAAATTCAAAAACAAACTATATTTTTTGTTATCAAACAATATAAAAATATGAAATTTATACCTATACTATAAAAACGAGTTGAATAAGAACGACTTAAGTAAATGCTTGTTGTTGATTTCGGATTTGATTGTAGACCGTCACTACATCAAAACTGATTTTACTCGGTACCACTTTATTGACAAAACATATGATGTAAAGTTAAGTATTTGTTTTAAATATTTCTGGGAACATGGAATAGTTATCTACAAAAGTAAGTCGATTAGTGTTAATAATAATTGCTAATAAGTTTTTCTAGTAGAAAGTGCGAAATCAGATCTACATGACACACTTCCTTCTGCTTTGATTTCAAACATTCCGCACTTGATATAAACGGTACAGTGTGATGATGATGATGAAGAACTGCATGTGTTGCTGCTAGGAATGCTGCAGCGCACATGGATCTGTCATAGACTCGTTGCTCGTGTAATATTTTAGAGTGAGTGCCGCATGTTTCACGTTTCGCGCTTTCCACGCCAGTGGTGTGGAATTAGCGCTGCACGTTCGTGTCGTGTCCGTGTGCGTGATTGCGTAATAGTTTGCCCTGGGCCCACACCAGCGGACACAAAACATATGAGCATATGTTGTTCATCGCAAATAACAGGAATGCAAAAGTTGATCTTATATTTCTTGCACTCCTGTTAAATAAAAGGATAAAAGTTCGAGAAAAACATCACTTTTGTCAGTTTAACATGTGATGGGATAAATAAATAAAAGAACTGTATGCAAGTGGATACACTTTTCGTTACCTTTATTACATTGTAAATTGCGAATATATGCCATAATAACATATGGAACAAAAATCTGGTGTGGACGCCACACGACTTTCTTATACACAGCATATATAATATTTAGAATATATGTTATTAAACATGTAATTTAGTTTCTTTCCGTAAGAAGACATAGATAACTAGATAAAGCAAAAATTAAAATTTATGTTTTTTATTTCTAATGCTACTACGATTATTGAAATATATTATTAAATATAAATATTAGTTTTTCTCAAAATTAGACGCATATACAGGAAAATTGCAAATAACATTTTATGTTCCAAATATTTTTGCTAACATCTTTTATTTGAAACATTTTTTCGTAACTGATTCCATTTTTGAAATAAATGGAATTTATTGTTTTGTGTGTCCGGTAAACTTCCGTTTCCGGCTATTCAATTTCATTCAAAATCAACTCAGCTCTTCGTATTTTCATTAAACTTATAATTACCAAGTTTCGTTAACAAATCTTATCTCGTTCATGAGATATTGCACATACGGACACACATCCATCCATCCATCCATCCATTCATCCATCCATCCATCCACACACACACACAGACATCATTGAGAAAATGATCAAAACGGATTCAGTGGACCTCAAAACACGTATTTCCGCGAAAATCTCGTCAACGATTTTTTTCACGATTCCAATACTTCCTTATACTGCGTATAAGAAAGTAAAAAATCGGAATTCATTGTTAAGATAATTAAATCAATTTTTCGTTTAAGTTCTGTACATTTATTTAAAATCCGAGGAAGGTTTACGTCTAGTACTTTTTTAAATTTTATCAAATAGTTCATTCATTAAATATGACTCAAGATTTAGTTTTTCTTAAGCCAAATTTTAAATTTCTTCATTCGAACTTCGTTGCTTTGTGATAAAACGATTCGAATGATATTCAACAAAAAATCTGACATACAAATATTTATCGATAAAACAAAGAGATCAAGTGCTATTAGTTATGATAGGAAAATTATGTTTTCAATGGATAATAAATTTAAATAGTTTACCATGACTAACAATTACTATGTAAACAATATTTAACTGTAATTTAATTCTTAAATGTGGAATATCATTCTCTTCAATTTTCATTGGAAACACTTGCATATAATATACACAACTCACTTCATAAACTAAGTGCGGGCAAAAAATTTTGTCAAATAAATAATAATAGTTCATTCTAACTTTATAAATAATAGATTGATATAAAATTTGTGTAAACGAACTTCATCTGAAGAGCAGAGAAATAGATAAATTGAAAACACAATATTTAAATATGATTTGTTGTAATTTAGAATTTAATACTTGTCTATGGAAAAAATTCATTTCGTGCTACTATTGAAGTTTTGTATCGCTTGTTTTCTATTTTATAAATTTATTTATTTTTTTAAATCTTTTAAAATATAAAAAAATTAAGGTCCATTAGAATCAATTCGGTGAACGTAACGAGACGAAATGAGAAAAATACATCACAATAACATAATTCAGGTCTTATCGCAATATCTAAAAAAAAGGAGAAGTATTTATTATTAACAACATTTTTCCTATTCATTTATAACCTACTATATTTAAATTAACTTACCGTTTTATTGTTTTTATTTAGAATTTTCTCGGCGTCTATAGTCCATCCGGTGAGAAATTACAGCGTATAGAGCATATTTGGTCTTGAGTCTGATTCTCTAACAAAAACGTCAAAATAAAAACATGTTTACATATGAATAAATATATAAATCTTGTACCAGTTACAACTAATGGACTCTTCCACTATAGTAAATTTGTCATTTATTCCAAAAACTTCGTACCAGAGACGATCAAAGTTTTAAGATGTTTAAGTTTTTAATTACATTAACTCTGACATGAAAGTATTGCGATCTTTCTTTAACCCTCATATATTCCATTCTGAATTCTTTCTACTTTTATGTCTTCTGACATCAAAGTTTGAGGTTATTGTTTTATTTACGTCATTATATGCAAAATTGATAAGTATATTTTAAATAAATACATATCTAATATATTATTTCTATTCCAGCTAATATGTCTAGTTAATAAAAATTGTTGATAAATATTTTTTTTTTTTTTTTTTTTTTATTTAATTGTTTATAGATACATCAACTACAATGGTTATTAGTATCTCTTACAATCTTATATCGTATGGTAAATATTATTTAGTTCGATACTTAACTTATGTTTACACAAATCAGTTATATTCTTACATACTTTTAATCATTTGTTATGAAAGTTATTTAAACGTCATTTATATACTCGTACCTACTTGTCTGAATAATAAAATAGATCATTTATGTGATTACAATTACACGCGAACTTCACTGATTGAAATCCGCATATGCTTAAATCTGATATCACAAAATACTTAAAAATCATTGCGGCTTAGTAAACAGGAATTTCTAAAACTATAATAGCTTTGTTCGTTTCGCTTCGTGGCGGCTACTGTTTACTGCTGCGGTAAGGATTTTGTGTTTGATTGAGTTGGCGGTAAAATAATAAGTTACTAGATTTTGTTTGTTTCACTTTTTGACATCTCGCGGTAAAACGCTGCGGTAGCTAGCGGTAAAATTTTTTACAGCAACTCCAGGCTTCGCTGAATAGCGGTAGAAGTTAAATTTTACACATTTTTGACATCAGGAAAAACAAATAACGAATGTAGCAGCGGTGAGAAGAAAAAAGTGAAATATCTAGCTTGGTAATTTATAAATAAAAATATTAATTTTATTTAATACTTCCATGTCTACATGAATAATTTTGAGGCTCTATACCAAAGGGTCCAATGTAGCGATTTAGGCTCCAAAAAATACTATTTAAATCTCCACGCGGAGCTAAGCGTGTTCAATATGGCATTGAGCATTGGTGTGGGGCAAAGTCTCACCGTATAATGTGCGGCGCCACGCTGATTTAGGAAAACACCCATCATCTTATTATATAGGAGAATTTTTATCTGTCAAGTTATTCTCATATAAATTTATACAATCGAAACATTTTACTGTAAAATGGAGCCCATCAAACAATTATTAAATTCAAATTCATCATTTTCGATCATCTTCCGTTAAATCCTTCTCACTTTCCGATGACAAATCACATTTGTAACAAATTCTTCCATAAATAAAATATAAATAAATATATAATCACTCCTTTTATCCATTACTGATTGTGGCATTCTGCCGTAGCAAATCTCTGTAAGTGAAGTGCGGTTATCAGCTGTCAAATTCGGGTGCCGGAAAGTTCACCGAAAACAATTCACCGAATACAATTCACCGAATAGAATTTCCCGAAAAACAATTCACCGAAGTAACAATTCACCGAATAAACAATTCACCGAAATACAATTAATCGAAAAACATATTCATCGAAATGATAATTAAATTGTAATATTTTTAATGTTCCTTAGAACTGGTAGAAAAATGCAGGCATTTAGAAAAGGATACTTACCGTAAATTCCGAATCTTTTGTATATTATCCATTACATTAAATATCGTTAATTATTGCAGGCTTAATGTAATTATTATTGAATCGGCTACAATTTGTTTAAGCTGGGACAGTTTCTAATGACATTACTGCACTCGCGCATGTATAGTACTAATAATAGCATCGCTGCCAATATGTTATTTGGATTTATTCAAATAGAACAGTATGTGTGTGGTCAAGACGGCGCACCGATGCATAAAAAGTACAGAAACTGTGCTATGAGGACAGAGCAGCTAGTTCCAAATTATAACAAGAATAACATACATGAGTATTTACGAGACATAGCAAATAATTTATGTTATTAATGTAAAACATATAGTTTTATAAAATTGAAATGAGACATGACAAAGGAATCAATTTTCTATTTTTAAATACGCCTGCATTTTGCTGCCATTCATAAGCCAGGATAAAGTGTAATGGAAAATTAATTAGCATTTCGGTAAATCATATTTCGGTGAACTGTCTTTCGGTGAATTGCTACTTCGGTGAATTGTTTTTTGGTGAATTGTATTCGGTGAATTGCATTCGGTGAATTGTTTTCGGTGAACTTTCCTAGACCCGTCAAATTTATATCAATTTATGTCAAAATGACAATTTAACTACACAACTCGTGTAGTATACTGGGCATACAAAACAAAAATATAATTTATCTCGGATGAAAAAAACAAAAGTAATTATTTTAGTGACTTAAATTATTACTGTCACTTTTTGTGGTATACAGTAAAATGCTACTGTAACTAACCGCCGCGTTTTACAGTAACCGCCACGTAGCGAAACAAACAAAGCTAATATTATTTCAATCTAGATGAAATTTGATTTAAAAAAAAATAATATAGTGGAGAACTCCATTGTTCTCCGAATAATGTATTAAAAACATCATATAGAAACATTTTATGAAACTTTTAAATATGTATTATCTGACATTTGGTGCACCGTTGTCACTGTTACAGTTAAAAAATGTCCACAATTTGACATTTTAGTCACAACCCCTGAAAATTAGGATACGTCCTATACAGCCAAAGTGTAACCTCTCATCGAACAGACTATACAACTTTTCTCATCTTATAATAATATATCCTCATTGTTTTTGTTCCACATGCCAGCATCATCACCATAATGCACGTACCACTTCGATTTCGGTGTACATTTTGAGCAGCAATCCTCCGTGACCGCCTGCACCGTGCAGCTTTCGAGGAATCGCATGTCTGCAGCGTATCCAGGCCGCGCGAGGCTCCTCCGGCGCTTTCCGGCGCAAACAGCGCACAACATCCCCGCGGGCTGCACTCGCTGCACGCTGCGTTGACGGCCCGCGAATTATCCCAGAGTAACGGTTTACACTCTCAAGACACGCGAACGCATTTTTCACCTGCATACAACACATATCTCATGTGCAGAAAAATATTTAACCCCGTTACGTTGTGCAGATGGTGTAGGAGCATTGGATATGTTGGTTATGGTACCATTCTTTATATAGAACTAGACGAAGGGAGATGAAGCTTTGTGGACAGCAGTTCGTTACTTCGGTTCAGTACTTATTGATGTAGTTTTTTCTAACAATACGATTTGCTTGATTATCATGGTGTGGATAGCGTTATGGCTAATCTGGATCCTATACTGTACTTTGGGATTAAGTTCCTATTGTCAGTAATATTGAGTGTTACAGTACATTTTAACAAAAGTGCAATAAAAATGAGTAAAAAATCTGTTTCATTTATATGTTTCGAGATAATTGGATTTTAAATTGTCAGCGTTATTTTTTTTTTTTTGTAATTATACTGTTTCTATTCATTATTAGTATTGAAAAGTTTACAACGTATTTTGAATCATGTTATATCAGAAAATGTAATAATAAGTAAGTTTCTTGACTGCGATAGTAATTAAAATAGTTATTTTTGTATTAAGTGTACGAAATGAGCCCTTCTGGCAGATGCGATCGACTTCGCTTTTTTTGGCGCTGAACCACCGGCTTCCACCCACTGCTTGGATTGCTGTTTCATTTCTGGCGTGTAGTGGTGAATCCATGTCTCATCGATGGTGACAAATCGCCGCACAAAATTGGTCGGATCCTTATTGAATCGGTCCAAAAATTGCTGCGAAGATCGTTTGCGCATTTGATTTTGATCGGAATTCAGCAAAGGCGGCACCCATCTTGCGCAGAGCTTTCGCATCTCTTATTCTTTATACAAGATGTTTCGCACCCTTACTTTAATTTTTTCATTCATTCATATTCATTTAGATCTCTTTTACCCTTTCGAGTGTCGAGATGGCCGGACTCACCGATTGATTGAGTAATATATTTTTAATGTACTTGGTAAAATTAGCTGGGTGGTAATTTATAATTTTTGTGATCAATAACCATATTATTAAAATATTCCAGTATGAGCTTGGAATTTGTTAGATTATTTTTGGGCGGAGATAAAAAAAAACGGCGAAAAAAATTAAAAATTAAAATGCCTCTGCACCAATCTCCGGATTATTAAAAAAAACGCGCGTCTGTAGGAAAACAAAACACTATCACAAACAAACGAGCGTTGCGCAGTCGCATCACAATTTATTTTCTCTATAAAGTTACGGTGCGCCGCGAGCTAAACACTGCAAATTCATTATGGTACACTTGGCAAGCTTGTAATTCCAGAAGCCAACTTGATACAAATTTGAATCATAATTACAGTGTTTAATATCGTCCGTCTGGTCCGAGCTGCGCTGAGCGCCGAGATGGATCTAGTGGGTCGTGGTACGCGCGCATTCCACGGCAATCTATGATTACTCCAGGTAATATAACGACGCGAACGTTTGACGCAAATAACAGTGCATTACTGGGTTTCACAAGTCCGCACAATTATACCTATGTGTAATAATGATCGTATGTTGTTTGTCAGGCTCGCCGGCTGAATGGCTCGGCGGCGGCGGCAGCAGCTCGATAGCTTTTAGCTCAATTCCCTCTAATCTAATTATCCTCCATCCATCTACATTGCACACTACTGAACTAATATTTACTTCATGTTTAGTTCACCTAGGTACTGTTTCAATTGTTTTCACTAGATACTGTTTCATACTCGCATTTCATGCTCGATTGCACCATGAATACTAGATAGGGTTGCTGTATGATTTAAATGAACAAGTTTCTCAGTTTTAAGTTCAAGATGTACATTGGCCACACTACTATTGTAGACTGCTTTTCGATTAAACTTAATAATATGCTTTTCAAGTAAGTAGTATCACAACATTGATTCAAATATATTGTTCGGAAATCAGTAGATACAAATTGCTTTCATAAGATTTTGTTCGCTTCTGTTTTTATCACACATGGCATGTTTTATCGAACATCACACCGAATCATACAAAAAAGACAAAATTTAGTTTAATAAGAAACACTAATATAAAAAAAAACTTCAATCTTTGATTTATCAAATGTAAATTTCGATACCTAAAAAATATTTACATAGTTTGGTAACTTCACAGAATTTCTTTTTGAAGATGTATTTAATATCATCATCACTCCTTCTACCCATTACTAGGCGTGGCACTCTGCCGAAGCAGATCTCGGTAAGTGATATATTTTTGCGCGTCAAGTGCGGTTACCAGGTGTCAAATCACGGCCTCCAAATATGTTAGTGGAGGGAGAGCCACAGGAGTAGTATTAAAGTGGTGAACATGTTTGTCGGCAGTGGGAATCCACAGGCTGAAGCGATACCATTTTATTAAAAAAAGTAATATTTCAATCATCACGATTGTTATTCTACATCACTTAGGAAGAGTTCAGGTAATACATGAAATATTTTATTATACCTGATTTGATTGACTTTATAGGTAATACTGTTTCATTTTTATTTTTATTTGATTCACATTGTGGTTTACGATATCAATTTTAAGTTAGGTATTGTGCACCAAACGAGCCAGAGGTGAAACAACTTTTTAATTTTGTTAGTCTATTGAGTGGTACAGGCAGATTAGCAATATTTCTGGGATCAGACTTGATATTATTATAACGGAACTGTAATGAAAAAGCTCGCATAGATATTTTCAGGGTTATTTTTTTTTAATTGATACGTCCGATATTCTAAATACTTATCTTGCAAAGAATTAATCATTTTAGAGAGCTCATCTAGGAATAGAATTTCTTCATAAAATAAATTTTCTTTTATGAAATACGTTTTCAATATAATACAAGAAGAAGAAATCTTGCCTACAGTATGAAATTCTATCTATCGAAATTTGCAATTTCAGAGCTGTATAGTTCAGAATTGAATAGATCATGTTATCTATCTGATAAATTGAATATAAACTTTCTGGAAAAGACATTGTTAATATCTACTAGAATTTGAAGGTCATCGAAGAGCTGACTACTAAATTTGTATTTTGCCAAAGTTGCCAATATATTTTTATAATCGATTTATAACTGATCTTTACATTAAACTGAGCAAAAAAAATATATATCGGGCAACAGATTAAACGACATGCACACACAGCTACATAAATCAAAGTCCTCTAAGGACTATACAGCATTTATACGATTATACAATTCAACAGAAAATAGTCCAATCAGATAGCTCAATGTTTCTCAGTTACGCTGTATAACATCGCTAATTATTACGTTACTAACAGTGTTTTGCGAAACACAAACTTATACATTTTTCGGTTTCAAACAAATGATGACAAGTAATTTTATTGACATTTTGTAAAAATGTTGTTGATTGATTTCATTGTATAATCGTAATATATACAACTCTGTATCATCGGCAGGAATAAAATTCTCAGTAATTATAGAACAAGAGCTTTGAAAATAACACATAATCTACGGACTCGAAGTGTTACCTAAAAACATATCTTGTCCTCTTACTACTAATTAATTTCTGCCGATAATACAGACACCGTACCGATTCACTTAAGTTTGTCTGTATGAGAGTCGACGAGCTAAAATATCTTGACCCCATCTCTAGAATCTATAATAGTAGAGCTACCTCAGCAAGTAAAATAAATTTTCCTGTAACGTATAACTCCTTTTCCTATTATAAATTGAGAAGAATCAAAGAGATCCTGGAGCAAATTTATATCTTTAAATCTACCAATTACTGTTGAACATTATTTTCTAAAAAAACACTATAGTTTCTATACCTTTTTTTCTCCTCGTACACACTTACTCGTTTAGAATTTTGAAAAGTCCTGCCCGAGGACATAAAACCAAGCGAACATCGTGCCTACCTGATCCTTTGTCCGTATAAATTTTGACAAATGTGTCAGACATTATAAATACCAGGGAAGGCATACGCAACATGAGTAAGGTAGCAATTACCGTAAAAAACAAATCGCCAGTGTATTAATGTATGTGCGCCGTGTTGTCACACCAGGATGCTAATGTATATCCACTATTCACGGTCAGACATGGCGGAGAATGAATTAGTACTGAAAACCGTATATGAATAGTTTCCACTCCGTATCCAAAATTATCGAGATACAAAACTATTTGGATCTATAATGAAATTCTGATGAATTATTTGATAAGGAATAAATTTAAAATACCACGTGTTTTATTTAAAGTAAACCATGGGATTCTCATTTTCTTCAAACTTGGGAACAAATAGAAGTCTGAGGGTGCCAAATCAGGAGAATATGGGGATGGCCGAGCAAATCGTATCCCAAATCCCGCAGTTTTCCCATCACCAACGCACCCTTGTGTGCAGGTGCGTTGTCCTGGTAAAAGATGATTTTTTTCTTCTGCAAGCCAGGCCTCTTCTCGAGAATTTGGCATACAGCTGGTGAAGAAGGTTGGAGTAATATTCGCCCGTAATTTTTCTGCCTTTTTCAAGGTAATCAAGTAACAGGATCCCTTTCGCATCCCAAAACAAGCTGACCATGACCTTTCCGGCACATGCGATCGACTTCGTTTTCTTTGACGCTGAACCACCGGCTTCCACCCTCTGCTTGGACTGCTGTTTCATTTCTGGCGTGTAGTGGTGGATCCATGTCTCATCCATGGTGACAAATCGCCGCACAAAATCGGTCAAATCCCTATTGAATCGGTCCAAACATTGGCATTTCCTTTTGATCGGCATTCAGCAAATTCGGCACCCATCTTGCGTAGAACTTTCGCATCTCTTATTCTTTATGCAAGATGTTTCGCACCCTTTCTTCCGATATCCCCACAGCCTCAGCTATCTCACTCACCTTCACTCGCCTATCGTCCAACACGATATCATGCACTTTTTCGATGATTTCCGGTGTGGTGGCGGTTTTTGGCCGTCCTTCACGTGGGTCATCTTCAAGGGACATGCGACCACGTTTAAATTCAGTTGCCCACTTTTTAACAGTTGACATGGAAGGAGCAGAGTTCCCGTAATCTTTTGTTAATTTCGGATGAATTTCCTTAGGGGTAAATTCATCCAAAACGAAGAATTTTATGACCGCACGATATTCAAGTTTATCAATTTTAACGAAAAACACGCAAGACGTCTATTTACTTCAAAAATTCGTGACAACAAACTACTTGAGAGAACAAATTGAAACTTGTCATACGAACTATTGACACGTACACCCAGGCAGGAAACACAAATTTTTGCTGATTGAAACGCCATCACTATGTGAGGCCGAGAACTTTTCACCTTACCCAGACAATCGTAGCTCAGTAGATAAAAGCGAGGTAAAACTTGCGTTTCTTAATTAGCAAGCAAGAGGTCGTGCGTTCAAATCTCACTGACTTCTACTTATATCAAAAAAATACGATTGTATCTGAGTGGTTCGGATTCCACTATAAGCTGTAGGCCCCCTGTACTGTAATTGGTATTTACTTTCTATTGTGCAGAGTTACAAATAAATAAATAAATAAATAAGACTGGGTGTGGCACAAATGCGGTTATCAGTCGTCAAATCACGGCCCCCAAAGATGTTAGTGGCGGGGGAGCCACAGAGGTAATTTTAAATTGGTGAAAATGATTATTCGTTTGTGGAGATCGAACCAGGGTTCTTAGGATCCGCAGGCCCACTTCATACCACTGAGCCATTACCCCATGAACAGCAATGATATTTCATTAAAGATTAAAAAAAAATCGTTAAATTCTAGTCGCTCATTTACAAATTTGATAGCTTCGTGTGGTTTGAAGAGTCGTACATTTTTCTTGCATTTTGATTATCTGCGCAGAATTAATCAAAGTATTGTTCTACTTGAATTTTGTGACCCAGCCCTCGTTGGTGTGCCAAACGCACATTGAATACTTCCTCCCTATTTTTAAATTTTACACCCATTTGAAATGATCACCGAAAGATGAAAAGAACAACTTCTTTGTAACAATATTTAATTAAATACAAAATTAATTTCTATATATGATCCATCTGGAAAATTTGGCGTTAAAGATCCCACTAAGACTATACAAATATAATGAGTTAAGCGCTATGCTATGAACTATTTCATTCTTCAATTAATTAAATATTTTGCGAAAAATTAAACGACTATCCTGTTCCAAAATCAGGAACCGTTATTATCCGAATAACGGGGATCCATTTTCCGGATATTGACAGCCATAGAGTGAAGATAGTGATTAAACTGTAACTGGATAAAAGGAGATTTTGTAACAACGCAGTCATATCGGCGGCGGCGGTGCGTGGACACCGTGCAGCGTGTTATCGGGGCCGCTGATCGAATATAACTTATTATTAGTTCGAATCGTCTCGCCGTGGACCGCAAACGAGTTTCTGGACACAGACAGTGGCTACCAAACAACATCTTTCATCTTCTTCCCTCTACGCTCAAATATTTTTATGTTTGTTTGTCTTTCATTTGATTGTAAATAGTGAAATTTTGTAATAATTTATTTTAGAATTGATTGACATGAGTACGCAAAGGTTACGTGCCCCAATGCTTGGAACTGTATCGTGAAAGAGAGTTGGTGTCGCTAGTATCGTTTGTATAATTTGGATCTCAAATAATATTCTTATATAAATTCCAATTTATTCATAGCAAAACATGGCAAGAAATAAACACCAAACGCATTTCTACTTCATTACATTATTAAACAACGCTAATGATATATTTATTAAAACGCCTGATTCTGAAATAGAGTTATTTGAAATAATAACTACCATGGATACCCGAAGGGAGGTCCAAGGGGTCGATGGACTCCTCTTTGATATCTGGAGGTTAGTTTTGCATCTAATTTTTTGTTGAAATATACTTTCGATTCACATAATTTTATTGTTCATGTTTTAGGCTATTTGTTATTTATTGTATTAAAATATTTAAAAACATACATATTTGTGTCGGCGGTACGGCAATTTGATTAAAGTGACAACGTTGAGATTACCAATGTTAAGCACGCTTCACAGTAGTTAGAATTTGGATGGGTGACCGTCCAACAAGTCAAGTAGACAAAACCACATTGCGGCTCGGTGAGTTCGGATATCTCGATACCCGAAAAGGTAAAAGAGATGTAAATGATTACGAAACGAAACATATTTAAGTATAATCAAAATGCTTTTTAATCTATAATTTACCTACTTAATCTAAGTGTGTTTTTTTTGTAAGGCGTATTAGAAAAAATCTTTCAACATGGATCAAGAAGGTTTTGATAATAATGTTATTGAATTTTCAGACGACCACGTATGAAAGTAACCATAACAACATCATAAATTACTACGGAAAGTTGAACATAACGTACACTGATATGTTAGTATAACACACACTTTTAACATATCTGGTGAAGTTCAACTGATTGACAATAGATGGCGTTACGATGAAAGAAAATAATAAAATAAATGAAAAGAATTTGTATTATTATGTAAACCGAAGTTTTGGCAGATTTTTCAACACATTTGCAGAGATAAATCTTATTTTTTAACATTAATAATTACTTATTTACTAATATTTTAGCATTATTTAATATTTTGACATTACGGTTAGTACAGTAGAGCCGTATTCCATTTGCCATTTGGATCAGATCTAGCTTACATTTACTGAACCAGATCACTCATTTATTTCGTTGGATTACTCCCCTGACATTATTTTCAATACTAGAATTACTGATCCTAATTTACTTTGAAGTAATTTACCCCAATAAATGCATCAGTTTGCTTAATTCAGTTCATTTAGTTATGTGTCAAATTTATCTGAACTGATTTAAGTGAACCAAGTGGCAAATGGAATTCAGCTAAAGTATCACCACACCTAACCTCAAACGTCAGATGTCAACGCTAACCTTCAAAAACGCATCAGCTGTCAAAGTGTAACAACATTGCTCTTGTAAACTTTTTTAGAAATATTTTGTGGTCGTCTGAAAAATAGTGTACATAACTCGCTCAAAAGTGTGATAACTGTGCTCGTGTATTTATATCAATCGGCGCTACGCGCCTCGTTTTTCAATTTGTACACTCGCACGTGATCTTACACTTTCGATGCTTGTTATAGAATATACTATTGTTTGTACCGCAGCACATAAATTGGTAAATTTGTTTCTACTGTTATATTTCAATTTTTTTACACACAACGACTTACTTCATTGTTGCATTCTCGTGATTTAAAAAAACTTTCTTTCCATTGGTAGAATTACATATTCTATATAACTTTGAAGTAGTAACACACCAGAATAAGTGCATCAGTTTGCTTCATTCCAAAGAATATGTCTTCCAGTAAAAATGTATGTTAAGGTAGTACTAGCGTGAAATTTTTTTTTTGCAGATTTGAATGAAATTTGACACACGTAAACATTGGATAGTCATACGCATCCTATTAAAATATGAAACACATTCATCGTCTGTGAACAAATATATTCGCTTGTAAAGTTGAGTTCTTATACACGGGGCTTATGGCGATCATCACTCAGAATCGCACATATTTGGTTTGTGTACCTCTAAAATTTTGCAGTTTCATTTGAAAAACTAGTATGATGTTCTAGAACTATCCATGTATATTGTATCAAAAGGGGAAAGTTTTTTATCGTTTAGTAATGGATATATAGCCATGCAAAGCCTTGTTTTTAACGAAAAATTAAGAATCCCAATTTGTAATGGCAACACCACACTGTGGTACGGTATTTGAAAATTCACTAGACCAACAACCTGTTAACAATTCATGATATTCAAATCATAATAGTTATAAAACACTTATTTTATTCAATTTTTATATTTTTTTTAGCGTAAGTTCGCCAGTCGACAACCATCACACTAGTACTACCTTAAGCTATAACCTCACTGAATATCTACAAAATATGCAAAAGTGAGTTAACCTGATCGCTTATTTATTTTGGTGCTTTACTTCGCTGACTTTATTTCCAGTGCTAGAATTACATATTCTAAATAACTTTGAAGTAATACACCAGAATAAGTGCATCAGTTTGCTTCATTCAGTACATTTGGTCATGTGTCAAATTTATCTGAACTAATTTAAGTGAACCAAGTGGCAAATTGAATATAGCTAATGATAATGAGTAAGTTAGGTAGCGACAGAAACAGCAAAACAATTTAAAATTTAATTAAGCCGAAAAAATTATTTAGGACAAAATGAAGGAAGTCAATAAGTTTTGTTGGATTACAGTATTAACATTGCAAAGATATTAAAAATTATTTTTTAAATTAATTCTAATGCACATTACTTAGAAGTTTTATGACTTCAACTTGATAATAGCTCAAACCTGGAACCGATTCTTCGCACAATAAAAAGATTTATAAACTTGTACTCCAATAAAACTTATTAATTTTCATCAATTTATCCTGAAACAGCAAAATGTTGATTGAGTTTTTTGTTATGAACTATAATATGAATCACGAAAACATGTCTTTTGCTGCTCTTAAATAAATTATAAACAGAAATAGTAAATACTAATTTATATGTTACACTGTATTTTACTATTATTTTATTTTACAGGTTTTCTTACATTCATTCATAATCATATTGCACATAATGAACGAACAAAAACAATGTTCAGTCAACGAAAGAGCACGAGGAGACGTTCCGCTTGGTTTCTCTATAATTGTCACATCAATTAGCCCGAATCTTCGTTTGATATTTTGTTTTACAATTTTATTTCTCGTGTAGTAAGCAAGAGAATTAAACGAAATTTTAATTAAACATATACTAGTATGTTGTTGGTACATAGATAAAATTCAAGCGGTATAAAAATCTTAGAATGAGAGCCATTGAAAGAGAAAGTAAACATTTTTGTATTAAATCAAAATTTTTCATTAATAATAAAATTTATTTAAAATAATAATTAATTTGATTTTATCCGTATAACTGCCCACAAAATAATAATCATGATAGTCCATTTATAAGTTGAATTGGTTACTTTTTTAATTGCTAGTATTACTGCTATACGAGTACATATTGTGGCACTAAAGTATATTTAACTTTAAATTTAGTAAGAATTATAAATATTAATTGCAGAATTTAGTGAATCTAAGATACCTACGTTTTTAGTATTGTTTAAATTTTTAACGATAAAATAATTATGGGCCAGATGATGTGATTCTTGGCTTGTATAGTTAGTAGCAAAATTTAATCTAATTCGTGAATCTATTTAAATTCAAAATGGAGTAATTTATGGTATCATTAATATCTATTCTACTTTGCTTGTTAAATTTTATCTTCTGTACAATTATTTTTTAATAATTGAATAAAATGGAAATATATTTATTATAAATAATTTTTGAAAAAGCAATGAGCGTTCGCCAGGATTTGAACCCAGAACCTTTCACTCGCATGATGATTGCTCTAACCAATTTAGCTACAAATACTCGGCGAATACTCATGCTTTTTCGTACAATCTTTAGTTGAAGAAACGTAAAGTGACATGGGTCGCGTCAATTAGTTACAAGTCAACAACCTTAGCATGCTATGGGTAATTCCCTGGGTAATAATATTATAAGAATTTGTTTATTGACACCAAAATGGGAATATATTTATGATAAGAACAAGTTTTATACAAGTACCGAACTAGAAAAGTAGTGAAATTTGCTGATCTAGGTAATATTTATCTCCATCTCTAGTGTCTGTTGGTTCTCGGTTGACATAAAATAATATATTTAAATTCCCTGGGAACGTACTACAAAGTTTCACGTCCACTGGCACAGTAAATCGTTACTTATCCAGCGGCTACCGGCCATGGCCAGCCTCGATGTTAATAATTATCAGAACGTGCAGGCTGTGCGCGGCGGTGTACACACACATATACACGTCCACGTTGCCCGCCGCAGCCGCAGCCGCAGCGGTTGACTTGTGTACGCGACGTGCACGGAGCCGGGTGTAATTAGTTCACCTCCTGGTGTCCTGAACCGACGTTGGTAGTGCTGGACCCAATTATCCTCCATAGCCTGCCTGACACTTCGTGCCGAAAAGCGACAGTGAGACTCGGACACTACCTAGATTTCAAATTTACCTTTCGCTTGAGTTACTCTTATAACACATTCTTCGACAAAAGTTTCAGATCAAAGATTTATTTATTTATGCTACTATATACAACAGGAACTTAATCCCAATTACAATACAAGGTTCTGACTCATCAAGCCGCAGTGTAGTATTTAATTCAAATATTTTTACTCATCAGACTCTTCAAATAATCAGTCCTCGTCAAACATTCTCATCCCACTCTCGCTTCCACCACGTTCATAGTTCCCGCCTTATAAGTTCATTTGTTATGAATTAATGAACGCAAGTTTTTATTGATAAGACTATGGCGTTGACGTTCCAAAGCCACATTTAATATTTCCTCCCTATTTTAAAATTGAATCATCCATCCAATCACTCCTATACAATTTTCATTCATCTTTCTTCTACGTACGATTCATATGCCAACAACATCTCAAATTACTCAAACCCACTCTTGTAACAATGAATCTATACACCTGTTTCATTAATTTTTCACTTTCGCCTACTCCCCTAATAACGAATCTAAAAAGATAAAAAAAGGAAAGAGCGTCGCCCTGCATCTGTTTTTGAAAGTAAATTGTAGTTAGATACTCTGTAGTAAGAACTGAAAATGAAACAAAAAGATTAGGAAGGAAGGGAGTTTCGACCTGCGCTTGTTTTTGAAAGTGAATTATTATATTACGAGGGCAGGGTGAGAAGTCCCTGAAAAATAAAACAGATAGCGCCACAATCGCAAATCTCATATGACATTTGTGATGTAGCATCTTCAACTAGAACGCATTAAAATTTTCAGGCTGATATGTCATTCAGTTCTGTTTTGACTAGTGGTGGGATCCGGATCCGGATAGTTTCGGCTTCGGATCCAAAAATATCCGGATATCTGGATAATTGAATGTTGAACTATACGGATCTCGGATTCAAATCTCAGTATCGGATTTTGGATCCGGATCTGAGTGTCGGATTTTGGATCCGGATCTGAGTGTCGGATTTTGGATCCGGATCTGAGTATCGGATTTGGATCCGAATCTGAGTATTGAATTTTGAATCCGAATCTCAGTACTGGATCTTGAATCCGGATCCAAATGTCGAATCTTGGAAACGGATTTGAGCATCTGATCTTAGATTCGAATGTGAGTATGAGTATGGAATTTTAGATATGGAATTTCAGTATCCGGATCAATTCTCTTCAAATATTCTGAGTAAAACCAAATAAATGTGATTATGAAATAATCCACTAAGCATTTTCGTTTCATGTCGGCATATTTCTGATGTTTAAATTTCTGTGGAACAACTTTTAGCATCTGCTAACAAGGAAATTTCACAGAACTAGTAGGTAAGTAGGTAACAAAAACAATCCCTTTTATGTGAAACACGTGCTCGAAGTAAATAAATATGTATTCGCTACCTGCAATGAACCTATGGCCATTATTTTTCAAATTTCACCTTAATCCCTTTTTGCTTTCAAGTATTTGTTCTAATGAATGTTATAAAATCTTAGAACTGCAGAATTTCAATTTTCAAAGAAGTGTCCCCCTTCTTTTCTTTACATGCGAAATTTTATGCTTTATGCTTTATTGTACTCGTATGTTTAAGAGTAAGACAATATATATTTTTCTAAATGAGCAATAATAAATGTTATCATGCAAGTACTTTGTACATATCGCATATACTAACTCCCATAAAATTATACGGTAAGTAAAAAGAAATTAGAATCGTTTTCTTAAAAAGCATTCAATGAGTTTTGCTACAAACTTCATACTCATAGTATGACAAAATAAATTAATGAAATTAATGTCATATTAATATGTTACTGTACGTATATGTGAAATAATACAAATTAGTATTTTTTATTCATCATTTAACTAAATAGGACTCTGTGAAAGTAAATTCCTTTCTTCTTTATATATGTACAAACTACCTGGTTATTTTAGAGGGGTATTATAAAATTTATTACTGTTTACAGACCGCTGTAAAGATAAACATGCCCACTTCAATGGTTTCAATTTGAACTCAGTTTCAAATGTTTGCCTTTACATTCGAAATGAAGAATCAGATCTAGAACTAAAATTTGGATCCGGATCCGTAAACAAAACTTCGGATCCGGATCCAAGTCAAGATTCGGATCCGAATCCGGATCCAAATCAGGATCCGGCTCCAAATCCGAATGAAATTTACGGATATCCGCTTCAAGATCCGAACATCGGATATCCGAGGATCCGGATATTTTGATATCCGGGTACTCGGATCCAAATTTTGTCGGATCCTCACAGCACTAGTTTTGACACCCACCGAAAGCAAGCAACCTTGAAGATTTTTGAAAACATGGAAAAAAGTGAATTACGCGTCTTGATTAAACATTATTTCTTGCGTGGAAAAAAATTACGCAAACCAAAGCTTCGCTTGTTAAATATTATGGGAACTTCTCATCATCGATTGGAACGATTCACAAGTGGTTTACTGATTTTCGTTGTGGTAGTATGACCACAAAGAACGCCGATCGTTCTGGTCGTCCAATTGAGGTTACAACGCCAGAAATCGTCGATAAAATACATGGTATGATATTGGACGATCGACGAGTTAAAGTGCACGATCTTGCTGAGGCTATGAGCATCTCAACCGAACGGGTACAGAACATTTTGCATAAGTTTTTGGATATGAGAAAGCTATCTGCCAGATGGGTGCCGCATTTGCTCTCTGTTGACAACAAGCGCGACCGTGTGACAAGTTCAAAGCAGTGTTTGGCAATGTTCAAGCACAATAAGAATGACTTTTTGGCCCCTTGCGATTTTTATCTATATCCAAACTTGAAGAAATGGCTCGGCGGAGAGAGGATGAGGTCATCGCTGAGACAAACGCCTATTTTGAAGGGATCGAAAAATTAGAAAAACGTTGGATGAAGTGTATTGAGGTACAAGAAGATTATGTTGAGAAATAAAATATATTTTGACCAAATAAATCATTTCTTGTTTCATTTTTCAGGGTCCTTTCACCCTGCCCTCGTATATGTATAATTCGACATTTTTTTGGTTTATAAATTTTCAGATATGTCAACCTTATCATGATTTCAACTATTTGCGGCATTATATTTTATACATCAATGTAACATTTTCTGCTGCTACCTCACTATGATCAAATTAATTGCCTCCTCATTTTTAACGTATCTTTATCCTGTTAAATATCGGTGAAAGATACATTTGTAAATGATTCTCAACATTAAATTTTATAAGTGCGTTTAAAGTATGATTGCTCCTTAGTGTTTATAATATATCGTGCGAATAATTATGTAAGTAGGTATTTTATTCTTGGGTGAATTTAATTACTTATTTTTACAAATTTTTATAAAAACAACAAATTTACTGATTGAAGGTTAAGTAAGCGAACTATAATATATAATAATGATATATCAATAGTATCAATATAACAAAGAGATAATATCAGTTTTTTTCGACTTATATACAAAATAAACCACTCGAGTAATTAGGGTGAACGTCATGAAAATATGTGTATATGCTATGTCTGTTAAGAAAACATTGAGATTTATTTGTGGTATAAAACATTCGTTATAGTCGTTTTGTTTTTGTCATTTATATTTCTAAAATGCTCGTATCTCATGAAATCTGATTTTGTTCCTTATTTAATGCGATTTATCTGTATAGACTTAAGCCCGTTTTACATTCAGCAACATTTACAGCAACATGTTGCGCAACACGAGTTGTCAAATGTAAAACTGCAGTTGCGTGCAACATTTGTTCCTGAACTAGTTGCGCAACTTGTTGCAAAAATTAGAACATGTTCTATTTTTGTTGCGAGCAACTCGCAACTCTCCCCCAGATTTAGTATTTTTTGGTTACTTTTTGTTTTGCCAATGTAAATCTTGTAAGTTGGTTAACCTAGTTTTACATGTGTCAAAATAGCGTTTTGTTTTCTTTGTTTTTTGCAATCCATTCTTGTTCTCAAAATCAAACAATGAACATATGATTATAAAAATTTGAGGTTACAAAGCAACATGAACATATCTAATAAGTGTCAACTTTCACGGACTACCAACTTTCCTGAGATTTATGTTGGTATAATACTTAAAAGAACTAGTAAAGTTGCGGAAATATATTGCTAAATGTAATACAAGAAAACTGAAGACCAGCAACATGTTGCGCAACTTCAAGTTGCTGAACTAGTTGCGCAACATGTTGCTGTAAATGTTGCTGAATGTAAAACGGGCTTTAGAGACAATATAAGATGTATACTGTGGCCAAAGCTATAGTGAATTCAGGAGCAAGTCTTAATACCTTACATAGGCTGGAACCTTCTCGTACTATTACGGGTTGTAAAATTTTGTAATGTACTTAGTTAAGCAAAAGATATACTTGTTTTAATTAGGATTTTAATATCTACCTTTATAGTAACAACACATATCGCGGTAATATAAATACTATTCCGAAATTATAAGACAATATTTACTTTTCATTTAAATTTCGATGTAAACATGATATTACAGAGAAATGTATTTTATAAATATCAGAATACGTCTCTGCTCTTTTCTTCTTCGAAATCACAAAATAATCCTCTATACTAATAGAAGCTGATTTGCTCCTCCTACCACATTTTACTATAATTTTAAACGTTCTATAACTGAGAACCCTGAGGCGTAAAGAACATCGAAAAACAAAATTACTTGTTTTTATAATTTTTGAAATCTTCAGTTCTTGTAAACGATGTATTTTAAACAAATAAATAGTACATTGAGAAGATCAAAGATAGGCCATATAAATTTACTCAGATTGAATGACAAATATATAAAAAAAATATATATATATCATCACGCCTTCTACCCATTACTGGGCGTGACATTCTGCCGAAGCAGACCGCGGTAAGTGATATATTTTGCGCGTGAAGTGCGGTTATCAGCTGTCGAGTCACGGCCCTCAAAGATGTTAGTGGTGGGGGAGCCACAGGGGTAGTTTTTAAAATATTGCAACTAATAGTCCAAGTCAAAAGAAAAATAATATATTTTTTCTCCAATGCTATGAAAAGTTTTCTGTGGAGTAATCTAAAAAAATTTATATATTAATATTTATTTTTGCGCGCGTTTTCAATGGTCTTGGGCACGCGCTACAATTATCGTATTCGAGTAACAAAGCATCACTTTACCATTTTTTACCAAATACATGTAATGGTTTATAAGAAACCTAAACTGGGGTACTAAAACATTAGAATTTTGGGTCCCATTTATTCGGATCTGGTTCGAAGCGTTGCAAGTTTCAATGGGTTTTCATTGAATATGGCTGGTCATACAATATTATCACAACTAAATTAAGTTATTTGGTTTACTCATAAAAAATGAGATAAAATATTTGCAGGGATCTTCAATGGAAAAGAAATTTATTGAATACATTTTTACAATAAATGCTTCTATTTGAATGGAAAATCTATGGTATATTAAGAAATAGTATATTACACAATAAGTCAGGAAAGTGATATTTTACTTGACGAAGCGGTGGTTTGAAATACGAGGCCGCAGGCCGAGTATTTTAATCCGCTAAATTGTATTGACAGCAGATTACATATCCAAGGTTATAACAACAAAAAAACGACAGGTAAAATCTTTACCAGACTGTTTTGTACTTTACCAGGCTGTTATTTTTGTTGTAACCTTGGATATGTACTTGACTTGACTGTTTTGGTAAAAATCTACTTTCTATACTAAAATTGGTCAGAAAAGTGGCCTGTTTCAGAAAAACGTATTTTAATTGACCGTCATTTACCAAAAAAATATTTTTGTCATGATTCTGGGATAGTTTGAATGGTTGATTTCTGCTTTCGAAACCGGAGAAAGGACATTGTACAACATTATTCTTATTTATAGTTCATTGTAAGGAAGAGGTTAATTCCTAGTTGAAGAATGTTTGAAAGATAAAATTGTGAGTAGTTATATAAACTAAACGGTGAATAGTTGAATGGTGACAGTGCTAATATGGCTTGGCTGTCACACGGAAAGATGAAAGACTTAGTGGCTAGTCACACCTCACTAACCTTTCCTGTTTGCTTATGCGTCAATGCGTCATGTCCATATGTTTATATATTTATGTACTATTATTATACTGACTAAACGTACATATTGATTGCACTTTACTGATGTCAGTGATGTCTAGCTTAGGACGGCTTTGAACATATATATATATATACACAGGATGTTGTAATTCTTCTAAAACCGTATTAGAGTCAGTTAGATTTTGTAGACGACATATAATATATCATCACGCTTTTTACCCATTACTGCGTATAGCACTCTGCCGAAGTAGATCTCGGTAATTTAGGCAAAGTAGACAAATGCTGGGAATGCGCAATTTTCTAGGGTTCGAAATTGCGAAGTTTATTATTAAGCATTTAATATTATATAGAAACAGTTACTGTATTCAAAGTTGACAATAATTTAAGCATAATGCCTGTATATAACGAATCTTTTCTTAATTTATATAGATCGAAGTGGCGGCAATGAAACGGTAAAATAAATGAATTGTTATAACAGTAACTAAATTATAGGGTAGATGGCTCAATGGTATTGAGTCGGGCTATAGATTTGAAAACCAAGGTTCGATTCCCACAGCCGACAAACAACTTTCACTACATTAAAATTACCTGTGATTCCGCACTTCTAGTTAGAGAGTTATGGTGCAGAATGATGTCTCATTTATTCCAGTGACAGAAATGGATTTTTTAATAGATTATGTCATGATAAACATGAAAAAAAGAAAATTAGATTTGGGAACGAGTGGAAACTATAGGTGGCGCCGATGTGAATGCGTCGATTTTAAGGGTAGTTGTTGACATATGTTTTACAGGCTAATTTTCAGTTTAAATTATAGACTTTGCTATAGTTAAGTAATAAAAATGATAGACAGAAGTTTTGGGTTGCCACCTCAGAACTAAGTCTCGCCCGGAGGCGATGACTAAGAAAAATCATGCATACATATGCAATTTTTTTATATAAATAAATTAACAAATTCAAAACTCAAATTCCTTCAAATTAAATACAATTCTAATGATCACAGAGTAGTTACTATGCATATAACTAATAAAAAAACAAGCTTAACAATTTAAGTATAAAATAAAAACAGGTAAATAAGAACAAAAATGTGCAATATGCAATGTAGTATAAGTATAAGAAATAATTCATTTATGTAGATGTTTCCATCGCAGCCTTTACAAGATCAGCATTTTCTGTTTTTTTTTATGAATTCATAAAATTCTCTACAGCTTAAGATGTACAAGACCATTAAAGAAAAAAAATTAATAATCATCGGCGTAGAAGATTCCGAAAGTGAGACAGATTTGTCCCGGACAACATCACGCTGCATGCAGCCAGTTGTAGACGTTCGGTCATCAACCATCGCGCTAGCTATTCCGTACACGATACCTGAGATATACGCGACAGTCTGTATATAATTTTGTACATATTCCATTTTTCTTACACAAAAGAAATAATAATTAAACCCGGAGCCCGGAGATAACTCACTGAAACCCGGAGAGGTGGCAAGCCTAGACATAACCAGTCAAAGTAAGCAATCTTTATGGTGTCTTGTAACATATTACTACTTGTTCACGACGAATACATGACAAAAAAATTATTGACAGAAATTATTGCTGGTTGCTCATTGGTGACAGAAGCTCTGAAAGTGGACTGATGTAACGATCAACAACCACCCTTAAAATCTGAGCATTCACATCGGCGCCATCTATAGTTACCACCCGTTCCCAAATCTATTTTTCTTTTTTTCATGTTTATCCTGATATAATCTATTAAAAAATCCATTTCTGTCACTAGAATAAATGAGACATCATTTTGTACCCTAGCTCTCTAACTATTGCAATATGCATAAATATGTCACTTACTGAGATCTGTTTAATCTTTTCATAATTTTTTAGACAAATTTTATAATGGCAATATTAAAGTATTCAGTGTTATTTTCAATTAGTAATATTTGTTTTCATTTCTAGAGAGAGATCTGCTAATAATTATATGCCAAGTACTTTCTTAGACATATTTTGTAAATACGAAGATAATGTATTTGCGTGAAATTAATATTGTTTTAAATGAAGAAGTATACGTCTTAGAAAACTGAACCATAAAAATTGATTTCGATTCACAGTTCAATTATTTTCTTTGTTTGGTACCTTTTTTCCAGTTCGATAGTTATATATTTATTTAATGTGTGAAGCGGTTCAATTTGGATTGAGTTAATGATTAAATTTTATTTAAGTAGAAATGTTATACACGTATATTCAATAATTTAATATTAATTTATTTGTTTTTTTTTTAATGCAATAGTAAATTATTTAACAAGTACAGAAAGCCCACTTTTATAACGCGTTAAACATGCAATTTTTGTGTAAGTAATGGAAAAGTTGAAATTAAAGTATTTTAAAATAAATTTTTTGACACATTCTTTTCAATTTTCAAACAGAAAAATCAGCATACAGTACGTAATAATTAAGCAAATTAAATAATTAACGTAGGTCGTGTTTTTCTATCTCTGGATAAAGTTCTACATAACTATCAGCATGATAATTGAGAAAATATCGTACTTATCAAAAAATAACATGTAATATAATTATTACACCGTGATAGCTATTGATAACTTTATCCGGAAATGAAAAAACTGCCCCTAAAATACGTAAACTATTGGTTGTTAATGAATCAAGTATTGATTGATAATAAGTCAAGTGTTGTTAACGAATAAAATCGCATGTTATAATAGGCGTATTCCATTTGCCATTTGGATCAGATCTAACTTACATTTACTGAACTGAACCAGGTCACTTATTTATTTCGCTGAATTACTTCGCTGTCTTTATTTCCAGTATTAGAATTACTGATTCTAATTTACTTTGAAATAATTCACCTCAATAAGTGCATCATTTTGCCATGGGCGTCCGCAGGGGGAGGCAAGGGGGGCGCGCCCCTTCTTGGATATTAACTAGAGTGGTGACCAAGACTCTCGAAAATAGGACTTTAACATGTAAAACTATAATTTTTTTATTTCCTGCTTCCTTAAATATATAAAGCAAAAAAGCTTGAAATAAAAGTTTTAGGGCATCTGAACCAATAAAATTAATTTTGCATACTTTGTAACGACACAAATTAGATTTGAAAATGACGAAAATTGCCTCAAAACTATCGATAGGCATGAAATTGAAACAAAATTAAACATATGGTTGACATTTTATTTGTCAAAATAAATGAAATAATAAATAAGGAATTTATTCTGACAGTTTTGACAGATTGAACGACAAACATTTGTTTAATTTTGTGTCAATTTCATAGCTATCGATAGTTTTGAGACAATTTTAGTCATTTTCAGATCTAATTTGTGCCGATACAAAGCATGCAAAATTAATTTCATATTTTATGTCCTCAAAATTTTATTTGAAGCTTTTTGCTTTTAAATAATTAGGAAGCAGGAAATTTAAAACAATGTGATTTTATATGTTAAAGTCCGATGTTCGAGAGTCGTGGCCAGCACACTGTATATGTATATATAAATTAAATAAAAATTGAATTATAAGTTTAAAGATAATAAATTCAAGCTGAAACTGAATTTCCAGCAGTATTCTTATCGCCAGCTAGCGACATGTTCCCTATCGTAACGATTGAGTAATCTAAGTTTAAGTATACACAGACACAAAATATTAGAAAATAAAAACTGTAAAACTGCTAAATCGGAATTTATTGAAGAAATGGTGATAATTTATGGAAAAGTTATTAGAAAATTGTCCTACCTCTTCAATTCAAACCCATAGGACAAAGACTAGTAATTTATTTGACAAATTTAAATATTTTTTTATCCATTTGTTATGTGTATTTGTATTTATGTTATGTAAAAAAATTATTTTAGAAATTTATGTATATCTGAGAGTTTTTTGCAACTCGCCCCCCCCCCCCTGGAAAAATGTCTGTGGACGCCCATGCATTTTGCTTAATTCAGTTTATTTAGTAATGTGTCGAATTTATCTTGAATCAAGTGGCAAATGGAATACAGCTTATATTGATTCGTAACTAAGAAAATGGCTGTTTTCCATTAAGTAAACAAACAAATAATAATAATAAATAATAAATCAAATATATTTATAATAATTTATTCGACAAAAACATAAACATTACTGCATATTGCGTCGACCATCTTTTAACGAACCAATTTTAGAAAACTGTTCATTGAACCGGTTTAATATTTACAGTTCAGTTAAAGTTCTTACTCTTAAATATTATAGGCAAAAGTTCATGTTTCGATTTAGGTGTTTTTAGAAATATATTGGTCATTCCAATTTCGGTTCATGTCCCTACTCCGTCCCGTACAAATCATTTCCAAATAAGACTTTTGAAACTATGTAGTAAGACACAGTTTGAACACCCTGTAAAACCGCAAGTACTCTCTACATAGTTGCAGTAAGTTACACCTTCTGGTACACGGTGTAGGTATAGATATATGACAGCGAGGAGACAATAAGATTGTCAGCGATTAGCTAATTGGGTGTCGAGTGTCTGTAGGCCGTATTGCACGTGTGCGCGCGCGAACAATCATAGAACGTGGCAATTTGCCGGCCCGGCCTCTTCCTGGAACGGCGGCTTCGGGGAACGGCCGCGCCGCGCCGCCTCCAGGCGTGGGCGGCGGAAAAATGCACGCGCCTTGGTGCGCAGCACAGCCACCTCGACACATGCCAGTGACGCCACGGGGACGGGGTTATTTATTGTTAGAGATGGCCTCCGCGAAATTCGTTGCATCATATTCTAAGATGTGTCTCTTGAGCAATGCAACACAATTTTATTGTTCTTAAATTTATGGTTTCTATTTTATCTGTGATGAATTGTTAAAAATAACTGAAGAACAATACAGAGTATCAAGCTCACATATTTTTCATCAAATATGAGTGGGGTATTCAGAACTATAATGAACCAAGTCAAGAAATGACGCATTGCGCGAGAGTGTTTATTTGTCAGTTGAACCTCTTAAATGAAAAAACAATACCGTAATGAGATTAACATTGCTGCCAAACATTCGTCTCAATATTTTTCGTTTAAGTATACTAAAATTTAACAGCAAGATTCTAAAAAAAGTTTTAACTATTCCTTAATTTTGGAGTAGCTAATTTTATACCAGTCCGATTTTAAGAAGTTAATTCAAATCACTTTCCGAAAACCAAATGATAACAAGATTATATTACAGTTTAGTTAAATAGTTTTGAGAATATGAGAATATGGGGTAGCTTAATTTGACTAATCCAATGTAACTGGCAAAAAAATTACATTTTATTCGGCGGAAAAAAAAAGAAGTTGGAAAAAATACCTCAGCTATGAAAAGTAGGTATAATCGATATTTAAAAATTTACTGCTATTATAAAGGTTAAAGAAACTCTATTTCTATATACGAGTACATGACCTGGTTCACTACAGCACAAAGAAAATATGTACAGACGTCTAACTAAATGTATTCAAATGACAGTACTTTTTTATATATGACGTTTGTAGTTCTGGACGAGTCTGTATTGCAGCGCTAATGTCGATTTAGTTCATGAACAATGATTTAGGGCATTAAAAATAAAGGAATTTATACAATACACAATTTATTGTTAAAGGAATTAAATCACAATTAAAAAATAATTGTAAATACATAAGCCCAAATTTATCGTTCATGAACTCCTAATCGACATTAGCGCTTAATACAGATTCATCCAGAACTACAAAATTCATTGATATAAAGCGCTGCCATTTGAACACATTTAGTTAGACTTTGTCTGTGCTATATTGAACAAAGTCAACCTTTTTTTTAATTTGAAGTATATGCACATCTCTAGTATCTAAATATTGTAACAAAGCGGACAATTCAGAATTTGGTTTTGTTTATCAAATTTATTAGTGCATATGTTATAATAACTTCAGTATTTCGTAGATCATTATTTATCAAGTTTATAGCTTTTCTGAATTGTCGCGTCTGGTTATATGGGATGTGATGACATATCTGGGTAAATTAATAGCTATGCATGGGTCGGATAGATTTAACCTTTGTAACTCACCCCGTCCAGGTTTTTTATGTAAACACATATGTGGGAACAGTTATCTCGAACCAACGCTACGATACCACCCCTTACCCTTTTGTCAGAACATCCCATGGAAACAACAATAATTAGTGAGTGGTAGATTGGGTTTCTTCGAGACAAGTTGGCTCTCGTCGTCCGTGCAAAATGTAGTCTTGCCGTATAATTTTGTTACTTAGTAACATTTATAATAGTTTATTCATACGTTCATACTAATGCGTGGAAACGATTATCTAGACCAACGCAATGATACCAGCCCCTTACCCTTTGTCAGAACATCCAGTGGAATACAACAACAATTAGTTAGTAGGTTTGACTTTCGTCGAGACAAGTTTGGCTCTCGTGTTCACGTGCAAAATATAGTCTCGCCGTGTGTAACTTAGTAACATTAATAATAGTTTATTCATACGTTTTGCTGTTGTTTTAATTGCGGATTCCTTTGTTATATTTGCAATATAATTTTGAACTTTGTAAATTTTATGCTTCATTTATATTTTGATTCAAATCAGTTCGCTGTAGTTGTAATTGTAATTTACCCGCTGTTGTCATTAAATAAAAGCGCGCGCACGACTCTTTTGACTGTTAGAATATCTTAATTTAGAATTATGAAATTCATGGATGTTATTCAATATCCAAAGAAGCTCATTTATTATTTGGCTATTTAAAAGCAATTAATCATTTCATAATGCAAAGTACAAAAACATAAAGTAATACATATTTCATAACAACATTTTACTCATCAGTACGAATGATTGTAGCAGAGCGTACTACTTAATATATTTTTGCACAAGAAATGCTGTTACTTGTCAAATTACGATGTTAGTGGAAGGGATGTTTCACAAAATAAGAAAGTATAATATTAAGGTGATGATAATTAAGTAGTCCGTTGCGAAAATCAAACTCGAGTTATTATTTCCACAGCTTTACACTGAACCAAATACTCCATCGACAAAATAAACAATGGTCGAAAAAAGAAATAATCCATGATGAGATTGAACCATTGTAAAACAGCAAAGTTCCTTATTCAGACTTTTACTAATCTAAAACGATAAAAATAAACTTCGGTTTCAATAATAAATAAATTAATTATTTTAAAACAAATAAAATCGAAGTTAATCATTTGAGTTGTAGGAGTTCACAACGTTATTGTTTTTAGTGTGGAAAATTACGTGAAATAACAATAAATATTTCGAATGTAATACAACTTCAAATTAAAAATTAAGAGTGACAATTAAAATCTACATTAAACAATTTACAAAAACTGTTCTAGATATCTATTTTTAACAGACACAATGACATAAAATCGCCGAGTTAAATTTGTAGGTATTTCATTAATTTAATTTATATTCTAGATTGATTAAATTTAGAGTCAATATAAAAAAATTGTAGTATGCTTAATAATATTATAAACATATTACGGTTCATATATAATAAGAATAATAGTTTGTTTCAAAATAATCCGTATTCAGACACTCATTTCAGAACAATAGGCGGATGTTTCATTTTCTAACTCTTCGTGTCAAAATACCAGATATTTTTGTAAAATAACAAAAAAAAAATACGAATAGTCATAGTTCTGTGGTTAAAATTATCGTCTCACACATTATAGTTTGCAAGTTCAAACGTCACAATTTACCGGGTGTGCAACAAAAGTGGGTCATAGGCGTTTAACATGGGAAAACAATTTTTCCGTGCGCATTGCATCCCAAATTATTTTAGACAAAAATGCTTTAAATACAAGTTCTAGAGTTTAAAATTCTGCATCTAAATCAATAAAATAATAAATAAATGTATTATGTTTTTCTGTCAAACTTTCCCCAGAATGATGGCATTTAATTATTATTTGTAATTTTTCTTCTTGTGAATAATTTTTTATTTCAATAAATTTGTAAAATTAATATAAAATTTACAGAAAGATCAAAAACTTACTTTTAAACATTGCAAAACTTGCCATATAACACATTTTAATCGAGCATTTGTTATTTTGTTTTAGCACTATTAATATGTATTTTTGTAAATTTTCATGTGTAATTTCTATCGTTAAAAAACACAGAAAATAAATTTAGTTTACTGATTTAGATACAGTTCCATATTTATTGTTTAAAGCATTTTTGTCTAACATAATTTGGGAAGCAATGCACGCAGAAAAACTGTTTTTCCATGTTAAACGTCTATTAGTTGGAGAGTTAGGGTGCAAAATGATGTCTCATTTTTTCCAGTGACAGAAATGGTTTTATTTAATAGATTATGAGAACATGAAAAAAATAAAATTAGATTTGGGTACGGGTGGTAACTATTGCTGGCGTCGATGTGAATGCGCCGATTTTAAGGGTGGTTGTTGATCTCTACACCAGTCCAGTTTCTGAACTTCTGTCACCATTGAGCAACCAGCAATAATTTCTGTCAATAATTGTTTTGTCATGTAGTGAACAAGTAGTAATATGTCATACAACACTATAAAAATTACCTACTTTGACCGGTTTTATCGCGCATGCGTCACCGGCCAAAATTTCTGTCTACCATTTTTATTACTTAATTATACCAAAGTCTGTAATTTAAACTGAAAATTATCCTGTAAAAAATATGTCAACAACCACCCTTAAAATCGGCGCATTCACATCGGTGCCATTTATAGTTTCCACCCGTTCTCAAATCTAATTTGCTTTTTTTCATGTTTATCATGACATAATCTATTAAAAAATCCATTTCTGTCACTGGAATAAATGAGACATCATTTTGCACCCTAGCTCTCTAACTATATGGTTTGCTTTTCGTTATTCTTCCGGTAAATTGTGACGTTTGAACTTGCGAAATATCATTTGTGAGACGATAATTTTAACCACTGGACTATGATTACTCGTATTTTTTTTCTATTTACACAAATATCTGGTATTTTGACACGAAGAGCTAAAAGTAAACATCCAATTTATTCTGAAATGAGTATTGAGATTATTTTGAAACAAGGTATTCTTGTTATAAATGAAGCACAATATCTTTATACTATTATTACATATTGTATATATTTTTTATATTGACTCCAAATTCAATATAAGGTTCTGTTTTTTTTTAATAGCTCTATCAATAATTTCGATCCAGAATATAAATTAAATTCATGAACTACCTAAAAATTAAACTCGGTGACTCTAGGTGAATATTCCTTTTAATTTTCTGTTTTAATTCGCTGTGCGATGGAACACTCTTAAATTAATGCTATAAATAGAAATGTAGATAAGTTTTTGTAAATAGTATATTTTAGATTTTCATTTTCACTCTTCATTTTTTATTTGAAACTGTAATTATGAAATGTTCAAAATAGTATTTTATGGTACTAGTGTATAACTAAGTCTTTAATACACATGCGATGCATTCAAAAGCATGACGCGATGCGAAGTGCTTTTAGGGGATATGATTCGCTTATATATAAAATATGACTATCTGAGATATATTCAAATTCCACTATAAGCTGTATCTGATATAAAGACTAAAAATGATATTGATGGTTCTAGTTAGATTGTACTCATATGGTATTTGTGAGAATGTAATGAAATCCTATACCCAGTCTTTCCAAATATTTATCTAGATATCTAGCATTAGTCCATGATGTGATCTCTAACAGAAAACTACATCAAAACCCCTCGGATCCTCAAACCCCTGCAGGTGTGTTCATCTCCAAGACACATTTTTAATAACATCCCAGTCCCAGACATGACACAGTGAAAAGCCGACTGACTTAGCCCAAAGCATTCCACTCATCCAACCAAATCATTCTCTTCACATACTCTTACTGCACAATTACAACTCATCTGGCTGACTACTGTCGAGTCCACGTGCAATACAAATACAGATCGTGATAAAATAAACGTGCTTGAAACATTTGTAGCTTCGCTGGTATAGTATCGCCGCCTTGATCATAACGTTTCATTCATAAGATCATAGACGTGGTGCACAATTCTTTTGTCAAAACAAAAGACAACACAAACAATAATGAATGAATGAACAACGCCTGAAATTTTAACGGAAATGGCAATGTCTAGAAAATAAGTAACCATCTCTCTTAAGAGTGAAAAAACAAAAAAACTGGGAGAAGAAAAGAATGAATGTTTGGGCTGTAGACAGAGTCTCAGACAAGCACAGAGAGGATTGTGTGGCCCAGCACACAATGACGTGTGCGTTTATTTTTATTTGTTAACACGAAATTTATGTTTTTGTACACCCCTCCACCCACGCACCATAGCTGCCCACGACCGCAGCAGAGAACTGAAGCGTGTAATTTCACACAACCTTTCAGATACAAAAAATTATAATAACACTACAAACACCCAACAGAAAATTGCTATTGCTACAATGCAAACAAGACCGTTGACTTTAATATAATGAAACAACTATAATACAAGAGATCTTAAAAACAATAAGATAGCAGACTTCAAACCATTTTTCTATTAGAGAAACAATTTAATTTTTGATAGGCTTACGTTTTTATAAAACTTTAATTAATAATTATGTAAAATACATTTTTGTTTCTTCGCATATAACCATACAAAAATTCTTTTTCCTACAACTGTGCGATTTCTTTGTTATTACGTAACTATGATTGCTTTGGTTACGTATGGAAAGTAGATAAAGTGCGTTTCTGTAAGCCAAGAAACACTAGTGCGGAAAATACCTTGTTACGCAACTGTCAAAAGAAAGTTGTGTTGAGAGCAATTTAAATTTCGAGCCGAGCGCGGAATTCATATTTTGCCTCAGACACTAATGGAAGAAGAAGATGCGGTGAACCAGCGCTAGTAAATATGTAGTAGTATATTTTAACGTTTATAAACATAACCTTAAATTGTAGCATATCTAATCTGTATACAACTAATAAAAAGAACCGAACAAAGTAAAATGTAACGATAAATGGTTTTATTTTAAGAGTAAGTGAAATACATAATATTTATTGTTTGTGTGTATTATTAACACAGTTCTTACAGTTGCTTATATCGACATAATGTAAAGTGTAAACTTTTGTACTGTCTAAAGAAACATTGATTTCTTCCGTACCTGTTCATATTATTAACAGTAATATAATTCAGAACAATTTCGGAGGCTTTAGAAGTCCCAGCAGCAGGTTGATTGTCATTGTCGAAAATAGATGCAACATAGCATGTTCCGGAGCTTCAATTATCTTTGGAGGTGTTTATGATAAAGAAGAATCACTCACTTTAGTATTCCAATCTAGACGATTTTGAAGAAATTATCTTGAAATTAGTGAAATATTTTTAAATAACGTAGAACAATGTGCAAGCAATCAACAAACAAACCATAGCAACACCGTAAAACATCGTTCTTGTGTAATATCATTAAAATTTTATAAATTCTGATAATATTTTTGTGATTTTCTAAATAGCACAGTTGAAGGCAAAATGTTGTTTATAACACGTGCCGAAAAAGGTTAAGTGCTCGTGTAGATTTCCGCACTCGGCAAGCCTCGTGCGTTAAATTCTGCACTTGCACGTAACAAGCCTTTTTCGGCACTTGTTATAAAAATAACTATTCTCTACATTCAAGCAAAAAATTTACTTTTCCAACTGTCAGTTAAAAGCAGAAAGTTGATATTTGCCGCTTATCGAACAGCAATAGGATATTGCCGCTCCCTAATCGGCAATGTAAGAATGTATCATCAGATACTAGAGAACTGTCGCCCGAATTCATTAAAAAAGAGACTGTCAAAAATGATTTTATATTATTTTTCAAGCGTTTCTAAATGATCGTAAAACCAATATTTTGTGCATCTCGAGCAGAAAGTGTCATTGCCGCTCTTGCATGATAGTTGCTCTCGGTTACACCTCGATCAACAATCTCAACAATGCGCGAGCGGTAATAGACTACTTCCTGCTTTAGGTACACAAATAACTATTTCTAACCCCCTGTTTAAGTCGGATATTACTAAATAAGACACATAAAATTTTCTGAATTTACTACCGAAGGTAATATCACAAGAGGTTTAAATTTAACAGAAAAAAATATACTTACGAGAACATGATTGCGTGATAACAACTGTCATGACAAAATCGCAACACCGAATTGTCTAATTGCTCAAGTTGTTTTACTTCCAAATAACCAAGTTTAAATGAAGAAAATAATAATTTGGCCTAAGGCAAACTAAATTTCGAATGCTATTTATTTAGACAATATCCCTTGACCTGTTTTCAACCATAATGATAATGCAAAATATTTGAGCATTCAAGCACAATTATATACTAACAAAAAATCCGTTAGATGCTGTTAGTTGACATAAAATTGTTTTTTGATTTGGAAAATTATTTTACTAATTAGAACGCTACAAATTTATGGATAAAGTCAGATCTAATACTAATACTAAATAGCGAATTTCATTAAAATTATTAAAAAAATTCTAAAAATATATCTTCACACCTTTTACCCGTTACTGGGCGTGACATTCTGCAGTAGCAGATTTTGGCAAATGATAAATTTTGCGTGTGTTCGGCAATATTATTCGTCCCAAAATAGGTAGAGGGTAGGTGGCTCAGTGGTATCGAGTCGGCCTGTGAATTTAAGAACCCGGGTTCGATTCTCACAGCCGACAAACAATTTTCACCACATTAAAACTATCCGTATGGCTTCCCTCCACTAACATCTTTTAGGAGACCGTGATTTGACCACTGGTAACCGCACTTCTTTCCTTACCAACATCTGTTAAGGCAGAGTGCGCCACACCTAGTAATGCGTAGAAGGCGTGATGATACATCTACTTTATCTTATTTACCAAAATAGCATTTTTTGTCCGAATTAATAATATTACATACTTTTTTTACTCATTTATCAATAAAATTCCGCCGATCTACATAAATTAAAATGATTTTTTTTTTTAGTTTCTCAAAACCAATAAAATGCTTCATTGTATGTCACGTGTTTGCGTCTTAACCAATCCTGTCATTATCATACTGAGAATAAAGCTCTTATGATTATAATCTCTGTAGCTTTAGTTTTTTTTGACAAATGTGAGTTGTCAAATAATTATTTAAAACTGTCAACGCGTCAAGTAAAATATGTGAAAAAAATC